>CM066051.1:40902513-42380424 GCA_033557465.1 Ichthyophis bannanicus | reverse complement strand
GGAGGCAGGGATGCGCCGGAGACGCCTAGCGCGGCTTCTCGTTGCCCTGCTGCCACAGGCAAAAATGCGTTTTGCATAGTAGAACACACTCCCGGACTGAAAGATACCGAGACCGGACTCCGGAGTTGGCAAGGGTTCAGAGAGCCCTGCCAGCTCCTCTGACCCACTGGCGCTACATATTCATGCGGAAGCAGCCTCCCACCCCCCCCCCCCCTGCGGCCCCTGCGCCTCCGGGGGCTCGCGGGTCGTCCATCTGAAGCCTCCCACGGTTGAAGAAAGGGCAGCACAGCCCCTGCACACTCCAGTGTCAGCGACCGTGCCCCTCCTAGTGCCACCCCCTCGGCCCTGAGGCCATTCGGCCATAAGTATATAATCAACCCTCCCCCCCCCCCCCCCGGTGCATACGCCTAGCGACTGAACCCCGTGGACATGCAGGCTCTGGCCTGATCGGAAGCTGCCCGCTGTCCACTTCTTGTTTTCGTTTTTTGTTTGTTTTTTTAAACGAATATTGCCTGAACAAGTAACCCCTCCTCTCCCCCACCCCCCGATTCCTGAAGGTCTGACTTAAGAAGCGTAATCTACAAAATGAAAGAACAAACCAAACCAAAAAAACGCAAAAGAAATCAATAAAAATCAACTAAAGCAAAGAAATAACCACGCTAAGCCGATAACCAGAGCAGATTATCTGACACGCGGCTCCCAAAATGGCCGCCACGCGCTCTGCCGTCCGCGAATTAAAAAAGGGTTCGAAAAGCACTGCAGCTCCTCTGTCACTCCCCAGAGCAGTGCGGCCTGGCGAAAAGGAGTTCAGCCGGGCTCCGGCGAAACACTTCCCACTCCGGTCTGTCAGACTCCACGAACAAGCCGCTGAAAGGTATGGCACCCCAAAAAACCCCCTTGAATCCTCCCTTCCCGGCCCATAAAAGATGCTTGTGCTAAGCTGCGAATCAACTCACCCCGCTGAGCACAGAAACTGCAGGGCTCCGCGATGCACACTGCCAAAGAAAGGGCTCACACCCCGTAAAGTCCAGGGATGTGAAAAAAGAAACAGGTTTGAGAGGACTCGAAAGCCTGAGTCAGAACCCCCCAGGAAGAAGTCACAGCACCGACACAGGCAGGGTGCAAGAAAGCCTTTCTTCCTTCCTCTTTATTTATGTTTTTTTTAAAAGAGACACGGACCTATAACTAAATTCAACCCCTTAACTATCCTAACATCCCTCTGGCTCCTTATCCATTCCTCCAGAGAGCCTCTCCTAAGGCTCGTCAAGTCCTCCTGCTGCAAGGAGACTGGTTTCATCAACTGGGATGGAAGTGGGAGTGCAGCAGGCTATAGCCAGTGATGTCATCATTCTGACATACCAGTCTCCTAGGTGCAGGAGGAGATTTGACAACCCAGAGGTAGATGACTGAACTGGAGGAACGATAATGAATAGGCATGTTGGTAAACAGGGTATTGACCCCAAAATGGACTTAGGAATTGTACTGGGTCAGATCAATGCTCTTATGCTCATTGCTGCTTTGGTATACTGCTGTAGCTATTGTTAATCTGCGGTTAATGATTTTGTTCAGACTGACCCAAGGATTTAATTGAACAGCACTCTAAGCAACAGTTACTTTTGACACCTTTCTCTTTCAGGATTTTATGTTAACCAACTGACTCAAAGGATGGTACACCACCACACCACCCACTCTCAGGGCAATTATTTACTATTTAATATATTAATCATGATATCGTGGACAGTGGCGGAGTGGCCTAGTGGGTTGTCTGCAAAGGTAACCACGGGAAGTACGTATGTCGGCCCCGGAAGTTCGGGCGGTTTCAAATCCCCTACTAGAGGCCAGCAAACCTTGGGCCAGAAGGACTGGCGGTTTCTAGCCCCACAGGTGCTCCTTGTGGTCTTGGGCAGCCACATTAACCCTCCATAGCCCAGGTTCCCTGTAAAACAATAGTCTCTGTGTGCGGGTGCTTTCCTGTCTAATCAGGGGTGTTTATACATCAAAAATTTCCTGATCATGATTTGACAATTTCGCAATCTGTATCATCAAACCGCTGCTAGATGCGCTGGAAGTAGCGGTTTACAACTGTATACTAAATACAATAATATAAAGATTTATGAAGAACATAAAACATAAGATATGCCATACTGGGTCAGACCAAGTCCATCAGCCCAGTATTCTGTCCAACAGTGGCCAATCTAGTCATACGTACCTAGCAGTTTACCCAAGGGACACAGTTCCACAATGCTTGTATTGTTCAAGCATTGATATCCTGGGTCCCTCTTAAAAAGCTCCCTTCATGGTGAATGTACAATTCTAGCTCTGATCAGACAGCAGCGACATGATAGTACCCATATAATTTCAGTAAAATGATCAGCCATAAGAAACAAAAGAACAGCGATGTGAACTATGAAAATTAGCACCAGCAGCCGCAGTGGTTACACCAAACTTGGGGTCAGGACCCCAAATGGGGTTCACTTCATCAGTGAATGGGGTCCCACAAATCTTTTATATCTTATACATTGTATTCCATCATTTGATAGACCGCTCATGTTAAAACATTAGAGCATGGTACAATAAAAGGTCTACGCCACTAAGCTATAGAAAAGGAAAACCAAAATTATAAGGGAAAGAGAGAGAAAGGCCAGCGTAACACAACATACACTAAGAACACCCCAAAAAAAAAAAAAAAAAAAAAAAAAAAAAAAAAAAAACAAAAAAAAAAAAAAAAAAGACAAACCAGACAGAAGATTTAAAAAAAAAAAAAAGACAACTACAGCACCGGGTGGGACGCCAAAACAGAAGGGAGCTGACAAATCCACAACTAAACTATGTCATTTGCCCATCTCTCTGGACTTTCACTGTTACATATTCCCACACATCAGTCAGCATGTGACCTGTGAGCCAGTGAAGATTCACAGGTTCTGGCCCTCCCTGGTTAGCTTGCCTTGTTAGGCCGAAAAGCTCATGCTTGAAGACCACACACGTCTCTAAGCACACACTGGCACAGGGAACACAAGGGACCCTGTGTGCTGCCTTCCTGCTTTAGATGAGCCTAGGGTAGGGGAAGGAGGCTGGCGATCCCCTCTACTACTTTGAACTTCCTCATCCAGTCACCTGAATTTTCAAACTTGTTATAGGGGATAAACGTTTTATAAGCACAGTGATACTGTGTCATTAACCAGACACACTCAAAAAAGGGCGCGGGGGGGGGGGGATGACGATTCATTCCCACCCTGTGTAACTATCCTGATTGCTTGTCCCCTTCGTTGGAGCATCTCACACTGATTAAGTGGGCTATAATCTCAATGGCATAAACACCCCCCATACTCCAGATGCTCACCCATCCGTGTCTCTCGCACCCACCCCCATGCTCCAGACCCCCCCCTACTCAAGACCACTGTTCCCTCTAAGCTGTGCGTGCAGTGCTTGGCACACACACCTCGCCGAGCGAGCACATATACTTTACAACAGGAGCGCACAAAAATTACGGCTCTGAATTCGGATAGAAAACAACACAGCACGTCTTAAATTTTAAAAGTTTTATGATTGTAATTACTAGAAATTTCCGGCTACATTTAGTAATCGTCTATTTTCATTTAATTTGATTAAAATCAATGGTGTATATACTGTATTCTGACGTGTAGTCAAATTTTAAAGTATATACCTCCGAGTGTCTTTATGTGGTGCACAAAAATTTAACCTTCCTTCAAAAGCTGTACACAGCTGATATTTTATGTACACACAGCCTACAAAAAATTAGAGGGAACATTGCTCAAGACCCCCCCCCCAAATCTCCATCTGCCTCCCTCTCCACCCCCCATGCTCCAGACCCTCCCTCAGAAATCTCCATCTGCCTCCCTCTCCACCCCCACTGTGCTCAAGACCCCCCCTGTAAATTTCCATCTGCCTGCCCCCTCCCATCTCCACTGTCCCTGTCCCCTCCCCTTCTCCCATGCCACGCCACCTCCACCCCCCTGCCAATTTCCATCTGTCTCTCTACTCCCCCAATCCCGTGTACTCTCACAACCACCACCCGGTGCTCAAGGACCCTCGCTCCCCTCCCCGTGCTCAAGACCCCCCCCCTCCTCCCAAGACCCCTCCCCCCCCCGTGCTCAAGACCCCGCCCCCCTCCCCCGGTGGTGCTCAAGGCCCCCCCCAAGACCCCGACCCCCCCCCAAACCCCGACCCCCCCCCGCTCAAGACCCCCCCCCAAGACCCCGACCCCCCCCCCTCAAGACCCCCCCCCCCCCCTGCTCAAGTACCCCCCCCCCCGTGCTCAAGACCCCCCCCCCGTGTCTCAAGACCCCCCCCAAGACCCCGACCCCCCCCCCCCGTGCTCAAGACCCCCCCCAAGACCCCCGACCTCCCCCCGTGCTCAAGACCCCCCCCCCCGTGCTCAAGACCCCCCCCCCCGTGCTCAAGACCCCCCCACGTTCTCAAGACCCCCCCCCCCCCCCGTGCTCAAGACCCCCCCCCCCCGTGCTCAAGACCCTCCCCCCCGTGCTCAAGACCCCCCCCCCCCGTGCTCAATACCCTCCCCCCCCGTGCTCAAGACCCTCTCCCCCCCCCCCGTGCTCAAGACCCTCTCCCCCCCCCCGTGCTCAAGACCCCCTCCCCCCCCTGTGCTCAAGACCCTCTCCCCCCCCTGCTCAAGACCCCCCCCCCCTGTGCTCAAGACCCCCCCCCCGTGCTCAAGACCCTCCCCCCCGGGCTCAAGACCCTCTCCCCCGTGCTCAAGACCCTCTCCCCCCCCCCGTGCTCAAGACCCTCTCCCCCCGTGCTCAAGACCCTCTCCCCCCCGCCCCCGTGCTCAAGACCCTCTCCCCCCCCCCGTGCCTCAAGACCCCCCCCCCGTGCTCAAGACCCTCCCCCCCGTGCTCAAGACCCCCCCCCCCGTGCTCAAGACCCCCCCCCCGTGCTCAATACCCTCCCCCCCCCCCCGTGCTCAAGAACCCCCCCCCCCGTGCTCAAGACCCCCCCCCGTGCTCAAGACCCTCCCCCCCGTGCTCAAGACCCTCCCCCCGTGCTCAAGACCTCTCCCCCGTGCCTAAGACCCTCTCTCCCCAATCTCCATCTGCCTCCCTCTCCACTCCCCCCCATGCTCAAGACCCTCCCCCAAATCTCCATCTGCCTCCCTCTCCACGCCCACTGTGCTCAAAAACCCTCCCCCTGTAAATTGCCATCTGCCTGCCCCCTCCCATCTCCACCCGTCTCCCCCCTTCTCCCATGGCGCCAGCCCCGCCCATCTCCATCTCCTGCCCCCCCTCCAGTCTTCATCCTGTATCACGGTCCATCTAATCCTCGTCATATACCCTAAAGTTTAGAAACATGGACGTGCTAAAAAAAAAACACAAAATTAACCCTCTCTATACCTGAAGAGGTTTGCTCACTATGGGGTAATGATGACTTTTGCCCTAACATTCAAGACCCGCCCCATCCTCCTCACCTGATGGTGCGCTTGCATAACGGACCGGTCTCGCGCCTCCCTCTCTGTGGCTCTTAATCTTCACCCGCTCTGTAACAAGAAGAAAACGGATGAGGGGAGGCCCCCCAGCAACAAACCGCAAGAGCCCCCGGCTCCCATTAATGGATACAATAATAGCGAAGCAAAGACCAACACTTACCCCTTTACTCATGCTACAGCGCACCCTCCCCTCCCTTTCTTATTATTTGTATTTTAAAGAACACACACACAAAAAAAGTTTAAATTAAAAACACCTCACGGCTACCAGCGATTTTCCCGCCAACTGCAGCCTTTTTTATTCTCCCTTTTAAGTCAGCAGCGCGTCTTCCGCGACGCGAGTGAGCGCGCGCGCCTTCGTACGCTTCCGTGCGCGCAGGCGCGGGAGGAGGGGGCGAGTTCAATGAACCGGCCCGCTCTTAACGTCCGACCCTCACTGAGGCACTGTCGCGCTTCGGGGAGAGGTGGGGGCAAGTTCCTGCTTCTCCCAGCCCTGCGGTGAGCGTGCGCTTGGCGGAAAGGCTCTGTGAGTGAGATTTTTTTTGGCCCGTTCCGGTGTAAATGTGCCCTGCATTGCAGTATGGTAGTTGTAGTCCCTGATTTTACACATTAACACCAGTACTGCAGGTCCCATAATGCACCTGCTGACATTGTTTGAAATCCAAGACGGGCTTCGAATCTCGTTCCTGGAACTGGGTAACTTGGCAATTGTGCTTTTAATTGGTGGTGGCAGCAGCAGGGTCTTCTGAGCTCCCACTATGCCTACTCCTCAGTGGTGCAGCAAAGGTAGGGCGTGGGTGCAGCCTGCCCTGGTCAGGAAGGGGTGCTGCTCTTGGGACCTCACAGAGGAGTTGTGTGTGGGGCAAGCAGACTTTTCTTGCTTCCTCCCTGGTAGCCTTACAGTGCAGTGCAAAAAGTCAGCGGCCCAGCGGGGGCAGCATGGCAAGCCAGCAAAGATTTGCTTGCCCTATGCGCCTCCTCGGTGGGGGGGGCGGCCGATGGCCCGGGGGGGGGGGAGGGGCCGAGGGCCTGGGGCGGGGGGGGAGGGGCCGAGGGCCTGGGGGGGGGGGGGGGGAGGGGCCGAGGGCCTGGGGGGGGGGGAGGGGAGGGGCCGAGGGCCCGGGGGGGGGGGGGGGGGGGGATGGGCCGAGGGCCCGGGGGGGGGGGGAGGGGCCGAGGGCCCGGGGGGGAGGGGGCGGCCGGCGGGGGGGGGGAGGGGGCGGCCGGGGCGGGGGGGGGGAGGGGCCGAGGGCCCGGGGGGGGGCGGGCGGCCGAGGGCCCGGGGGGGGGCGGCGGCCGGCCGGGTGGGGGGGCGGCCGGGGGGGGGGGGTTCAGTGTCGAGTTTTCCATGTGAATCAGTATATTTCGTTGCCTACATTTCGCTCGGCCGGAGGGGACTGAGAGTGGGGTGCCCCTGCATAAGTTGGATTTGGGAAGAGTGCTAACAACCGCTATATCTTCGGCGGGACGCAGGCTTTCCGGAAATCGGACAGGTTGTTTGTGCTGTTTGCCGGCGCCCGTAAAGGGGAAGCGGCCTCTAAGGCCTCGATTTCGCGCTGGGTGAAACAGGCGATTGCAGCTTCGTATCAGGCCGGCGGGAAAGAAGTGCCGGAGGGGCTGAGGGCTCATTCGACTCGGGGGCAAGCGACGTCCTGGGCCGAGTGGGCTTTGGTTCCTCCGGTGGATATTTGCCGAGCGGCAACCTGGTCGACCTTGCATTCCTTTGCGAAACATTATCGCTTGGATGTTCACGCGGTGGGGGACGCGAAGGTTGGCGCAGCTGCGGTTTTGGCGGGGCTCTTGGGTCCCTCCCATGAGTAGTTACTGCTTTGGTACTACCCTACTGTTTCCTGGACTGGCCCGGAGAGACGAAAAGGAAGATGAAATTAGGCCTTACCAGCTAATTGTCTTTCCTTGAGTATTCTCCGGGCCAGTCCAGGACCCTCCCGGAAGTTAAGGGGCGTGATTTCTTCTTCTGTCCAGGGGCAGCTGTGAGGTTGCAAGTTCAGTAATGTTTGGCGCGAACTGTCTTAGACTTACAGGATCGGTGGGTCCTCGGGTTACCCTGGGGATCTTTTTGCAGAGGATCTGGCTGTGGGGCTCCCGTAGTGTTCGGTGGCACGTGTTCGTACGGGGGGGACATAGCTTTTTAGTGGGAGATTATGGTTCATAATGGTAGTGTTCGGTTTTTGTTTGGCTTGGTTTTTTGCTTCACTGCTTGGATATTCTTAGACTGGCTCTCTGACACCAGGGGGAGCAAGGTGAGCTGTCAGCAAAGTTTTGATGTTTTCAGTCCTCAGTTGCTGAAGGAGGTTGACTACCTTACTGTTTCCTGGACTGGCCCGGAGAATACTCAAGGAAAGACAATTAGCAGGTAAGGCCTAATTTCATCTTGTCAATTGGTAAAGACGGAGAAGAGCCATTCAGAATAACAAAGCCTGCAGTTATGGGCATATCAAAGTGACACAACCTTTGAATGTACTTCCAAACTTTTTGCCAAAAACTATTAATCACCTTACATTCACCTGACATATGTCCCTACAGGTAGTTTCAAAGATTGTATATAGTTCACCTTGTTTACCTCCATGTTAACTCCTTGTTATCTGTAAACGAAAGTCAAATTAACTGGCCTATGTTTTTTATTGTTACAATGTAAACCACACTGATGACAAATAGCGCGGTATATAAGAAATGTTAAATAAATAAATTCAAACAACATATGAGCCACATGACTTCAGAACAGTCATGCAGGCCATGATGCTCCCCCACCTGGACTACTGCAATGCAATTTATCACAGACTACCTGCAGCCCACACCAACCCCCTACGGACTGCCTTAAACACCACCGCAAAAATCATCCAGAAGGCTAAAAAACACGATCACATCACCCCAGTCCTGAAAGAACTTTACATCCTGCCCCTCAAAGCAAGGATTAAATACAAATCCCCCTTACTTATCCACAAAGCCCTCCATCAAACCCAGACCACACAACTTCGGACTCTACTACCTCACCCTACTCTCAACAGACCAACCCGTCAGACCACCAGCAACACTCACTATCCCCCATGAACGAACTAAGTTCAATCAGCAAACCTGCAACAGAGCATTCAAACTCTACACACCCTCCCTCTGGAGCTCCCTCCCAAACCAGATTTGAAGCACCAAAGACCTCTTCGCATTCCGGAAACATTTAAAAACCATCCTGTTTCATAAATATCTTGGACCTGAAACAGACACCTCTCAATAACTGCTCACCAGAACCCCCTGACCCCCATCCCCCAGCAACCATCTAAGAGACTACCGAAAAACGTCTATTGTCTAGTACTGTTACTTTCTGTGAAGATCAACAATGTTATCCCCCTGATGATGATGGCCCCCTCACTCTTTCTGTCAACTTGATTTTTGTCTCCCTCCCCTTTTATGTTAAACCGTTTTGACCCAGTGAATAGCGGGATATAAATGCAGTTAAATAAATGAAGAAGAGTACCTCCATAGGTATCACAGGGCCAGCACTTATTGGGGCCTGATAAGCCAGCTTTACATTTTTTGGTGGGGGTCCAAAGAGCACAATGAAAAATAAAATATAATGACTGAAATAAACTAGCCGATAATGTGGGACGATTAGCATGAAGCCAAAAGTGATTCCAGTCTATATTAGTATCTTCAGTAAATGAAGCTCATTCCTCCAAACCTTATAAAGAGCAGAAGTGGAAGTAGGTTTAATTAGTACTTTATTAAAGGATGAGGCAGTATGACCTTTGATGAAAATGTTTATTTTTTTTTGCCATCAAGTCAGTGTTGATTCATAGTGACCCATCTAACTCTGGGTTTTCTTGGCATTGTGTCACCGGAAGTAGATTGCCAGCCTTTTTTTCTGAGGCAATGGAGGCTAAAGTGACTGGTCACAAGGAGTGCCAGTGGAAATTGAACCCTTGATCTTCTGGGTACTAGGCAGTTGCTCTAACCACTGGTCACAAGGAGTGCCAGTGGAAATTGAACCCTTGATCTTCTGGGTACTAGGCAGTTGCTCTAACCACTAGGCTACTCCTCCACTGAAAATGTTATCTAAGAGAATATAAAAAGACGGTGTGGGAACGAGTGTATCAGACTTACTAGAGCTTTTAAGAACATGCATTAATTGAAGCCAAGCAAAAAATTGGTCGGGTGTAATTTGTAATGGGACATTAAGGTATGAAAGGAGACAATATTTGAACCATGTAGCAGATGTGCCGCATGCATCATATCCCTAATGACTGCCATTTTGACCAGAATACAATTTTATGATCTATTCTGAATTTGGGATTATGCCATAAGGAAATTTTACAGGACTGCCAAATAGAGATAGCAAGCTTTTTATCTAATTGAAGAAGAGCAAATTGTGTATCTAACATAACATTGTTATTTAAAGTAGTGTTATGTAAATCA
Organism: Ichthyophis bannanicus; assembly: GCA_033557465.1. Classification (NCBI taxonomy): domain Eukaryota; kingdom Metazoa; phylum Chordata; class Amphibia; order Gymnophiona; family Ichthyophiidae; genus Ichthyophis; species Ichthyophis bannanicus. Next base: position 42,370,538 of record CM066051.1, on the reverse strand, counting down.
ATAGACAAAATATATTTTAGGGGAATAGGTGATATCAGATCTAGTTCAACATCGTACACAATGGTAGCAGTTCCTCAGGTGGATCAGATGGAAGCCAGAATGAACCAAAGCGAGCCAGGAAGGCCGTATGATATAGCTGGAAATCAGGGAGGATGAGGCCTCCGGCGTTTTTGGGTAATTTGAGGTTTTTCAAGGCAATTCTATGTGGTTTATTTCGCCATAAAAATTTTACCAGTTTGGATTCTCTTATTTTATAATTTTTTTAAGGCAAAATCCAGGCAACTTCATAAGAATATAATTCATTTGTAGCATCATAACCATTTTAATGGATTCTAGTCTACCCCACCATGAAATAAATGGTGGAGTCCATTCTTGAACATTTGCATCTATAGTAGCGATTCTATGTTTCATATTTGTGTAGTCTGTTTGACATCTTTATTTAACAATATACCTAAATATTTAAAGTGGAAGTTCTGTACATTGTTTGAAAAGTATGAACATTGAGTGGCATTATTTCAGATTTATCCCAATTAATTCTGTAACCAGAAAATATTGAAAAGGCATTAACAGTGTTTATAAGATTAGAAATAGAAATTTGAGGGGGTTAGTTAAGAAAAGTGAGAGTTCACTAGCATATGCTGTAATGTGAGGAAGGGAACATGGGTTGAAGGGTTAAATTAAAAGTAGAGGAGATAAAGGACATCGTTATCTGGTTCCACATTAAACTGTATTGATTTAGAGATATTAATGTTGACTATACATTGGGACATAATATAATGACTTTATCCATCGTAGGAAATCAGCTCCCAAATTAAATCAATCTATTACTTTATACTTTACGGGAGTGGAGGAGTAGCCTAGTGGTTAGAACACTGGCTTGGTAACCAAGCAACCAGGGTTCGATTCCCACTAGCACTCCTTGGGGCCTTGGGCAAGTCACTTAACCCTCCATTGCCTCGGAAGAAAGGCCTGGCAATCTACTTCCGGTGACACTGCCAAGAAAACCCAGGAGCTTCTGGGTCGCCAGGAGTCAGGACTGACTCGAAGGCACACACACATTACTTTATAAGGATAAGACCATTCAATTATATCAAATGCCTTTCTGCGTCTAATGATAGGGCTATTGATAAAAATGGTTATACAGGTTGCAAGAATTTTAGTTAGACTTTTATAATCCAAATTTAATAGTGAGATGAGTCTATAATTTTGAGGATAATTAGAGTCTCTACCAGGTTTAGGTATAAGAACAATATGAGCTTGAGCGAAGTTCCGTTGATGTTCTGGGTTAGTATATATGGAGTGATATAAGTCTAAAGGGAAGGGATTAGGAATATCAGAAAGTTTTATAAAATTCTGCAGTGGATCCATCAGGGCTTGGAGTTTTACCAGGTGGAAAGGATTTAATAGCTTCAATTAATAATTTTGCAGTAATTTCAGATCCTAATTCATTTTGTGCTGTGTGGTATAGTTTAGGAGAAATCAAGGAACTGAGAAATAGATCACATAGTCATAATCTTTATCAATATCTGAATGAAATAAATTTTCTAAAAAGGATTGGAAAATATTTTCTATGTCAGATTCGTTTGTATGAATATTGGAATTGGTATCGCACAATGACGTGATAATATGTTTTCTGTGTTTTCCTTTTAGGTATTGAGCCAAGAATCTACCTATTTTATTATCACCGATATAATGTCCATTTTTGTAAATAAAGATGTCCATATTGGCATGTAGACTAGTTATGGAGTTATATTTATACTTAGCATGGGTTAATGAATGTAGATTTTGTTGGGTGGGATGTTTAATACACTTTTTTTCCAATTTTTGAATTTGATGTTCTAGCTGAGCTAATTCCAGTTTTTCTTTTTTTTTCAGAGTAACTCATTATTTCACCTTTAAGTATTGTTTTATAAGTTTCCCAAAGCAGTGGAGGTTCATATAAATCTGGAGGATTGTTTTTAAGGAAGTCTTGTATGAAAAATTGAATGCGTTCAATAAAATGAGGATCGGTAAGAAGCGTATTCCTCTTCGTCTCTCCGGGCTCACGAAAGTAATCTAGCAGAGGTTTTATCTCCCGGCGCATGTTGGCCGCGCCCGCATCTTGTGCTCAGTGCGGGAGTCGGCGAGGGCTGTCGGGGCCGGGTATTTGTAGAATTTGTTTTCGCGTAGCTAGTTCTATTGAGCGGCTCTTAGGAGGTGCGATGGAGTTTAAAATGCCGTCCGGAGATGATACTGAGGGCCTCGCCAGCGCGGAGCTTAAGGCGGGAACGGCGGCCATTTTAGCCTCAGCTTCTGCCTCTCCCGCGCTTCTTGACAAGCCGGCAGAACATAAGCAAAAATCTAAGAGGCCTTCCCTGCAGGGGGGAGAAGTGCAGGAAGCTATCCCTAATGTTCCGGGGGGCTTGTCTTCTGTATTTTCGGCAGATTTTATACTCTCCTTACACAGAACCTATTTATTGAAGATGAAACAAAGCCTGGGCAACTCCGCCTTGGCTAACGTGGAGTCTATGCCTCAGGGGGAATCCTCATTACCGGATCCGGGGGAAGGGCCCTCAGCGAAGGTCCGCAGAACAGATCCCGAGCTCCTCTGTGAGCAGGCTGCTAGGCCTCAGGAGACTGAAGAGGGAGAGCTTCTCTCTGAGGGTTTTCTGGATTCCTTGGCTCTAGGTGAGGTAGAAGACGGTGAGTTGGTACCGGGAGAGGACCCTAATGTTTTTAGGGTTTTCCGGAAGGAGGAACTCGGGGCGCTGATTGCGCAGTCTTTAGCGGCACTTAACATCTCTTTGCCTGTGGTGCAGGAAGAGCCGTTAGAGGATCCTCTTCTGCAAGGCTTTAAACCTGAGCAGCGCTGTTTCCCTATTCATAGGGTAATTAAGCAGATGATAGATTCTGAATGGGAATGTCCAGAGGCTTCCCTAAGGGGAGGCCGGGCCATAGGGCGCCTGTATCCCATTCCGCAGGAGGACAGGGATCTACTGCGTATGCCTAAAGTCGATGCCCTTGTGACCGCAGTGACCAAGAAAACCACCATTCCCGTGGAAGGTGGGGCGGCGTTAAAGGATATGCAAGACCGCAAGTTGGAAGCGCTCTTGAAGCAGGCGTTTGATTCCAGTGCCTTATCGCTCCAGGCTTCTATTTGTGGAGCTTATTTTTCGAGAGCCTCTATTAGATGGCTGCAGAGTGACTCGGGGTCCGACAAACAGGTTGGCACGAGCGTGGAAGGCGCTAGGCTAGAGTTGGCGGCGGCATACCTGGTAGACGCTTTTTATGACTTGGTGAGGATTTCCGCTAAGTCCATGGCATTGGTGATTGCGGCAAGAAGATTCCCCTGGCTGCGTAATTGGGCGGCAGACTCGTCTTCTAAGACCCGTCTTAGTAAGCTCCCATACAAAGGTAAGCTCCTCTTTGGGGAGGCGCTGTAAAAAAAAAAGTTAAGGATTTGGGGGATTCCAAGGGAGGACGTCTGCCGGAAGATCGCCCAAAAGGACCCCGGCCCGGGCTGCCAGCTAGGGGCCAGGGTAGAGATTTGCGCAGGTTCTGGGGTTCCCAGTTTGGGCCGTATCAGAGAGGGCGTTTTCAGGCCCGTGAGCAGTCCTTTCGCGGAGCGCAGGGATTCGGCAGAGGTTATGTTGCTTCACAACACAACGCCCCCAAAAAGCCCCAATGAAGGTTGGCCGGCTCAAGTGGAAACCCCAGTCGGGGGACGACTCCAGAGTTTTCTTTCCGTCTGGGCCGACATTACGACGGACCAATGGGTACTGGAGATCATCCGCGAGGGCTATGCACTGGAATTGGCGCAGACCATAAGGGATGTCTTTCTCAGTTCTCCTTGCGGATCCTTCGAGAAAAGAAGGGCAGTAGAAGATACTCTGCGGCAGTTGCAGGCAGTGGTGCCTGTCCCCCGCGACCAGTGCGGGTTAGGTCGATACTCGATTTATTTCGTGGTTCCCAAAAAAGAAGGGTCTTTTTGCCCCATTCTGGATCTCAAGCACGTAAACCGCTGTTTGCGGGTGTCACATTTTCGGATGGAAACTCTACGGTCGGTTATTCAGGCGGTAAGGCTTGGGGAGTTTCTGTCCTCCATAGACCTGACGGAGGCCTACCTTCATATCCCAATAAGGCCAGATCATCAGAAGTTCCTAAGGTTTGCAGTGCCCATGGGTCACTTCCAGTTCAGGGCATTGCCCTTTGGTCTGGCGACGGCTCCGTGGACGTTCACCAAGGTGATGGTGGTAGTAGCGGCAGCTTTGAGAAAGGAGGAGATTCAAGTTCATCCCTATCTGGACGATTGGTTAATTCGAGTGGGTTCTCACACGGAATCTGTCACGGTGACCAACCGGGTAGTTCTGTTTTTGGAACAGCTCGGTTGGGTGATAAACCAGTCCAAAAGTCATCTCACTCCTCGGCGACGCCTGATGTATCTGGGCTCCTTGTTCGATACCGAGCAGGGCTCAGTGTTTTTGCCCGCAGAAATGGTACAGAAGCTTTGGAGACAGGTGAGGGCCTTTTTGAGCGTAAGGGCTCCTACGGAGATACCTGCAGTTGCTAGGGACCATGGCAGCAGCCTTGGACTTGGTACCGTGGGCCCGGGCTCATATGCGTCTACTGCAACATTCCCTGCTATCCCGTTGGTCGCCGCAGATTCATCCTCTGGGCCAGAGGCTTCTCTGTCCGGACTCTGTGAGGGTCGGCCTGCATTGGTGGCTGGATCCGGTCCGGATTCGCGCAGGGGTTCCTCTGCGGGAGCCACATTGGTTACTGGTGACAACGGACGCCAGCCTATCGGGCTGGGGAGCACATTGCTCGGTGCGCGTGGCGCAAGGGCTCTGGTCCTTGGAGGAGGCCAGGTGGTCAATCAATCGCCTGGAAATGAGGGCAGTCAGCTTAGCCCTGCAGAGTTTCTTCAGTCTCGTTCAAGGGAGAGCGGTGCATGTGTTCTCCGACAATGCGGTAACGGTCTCGTCTATCAACAAGCAAGGAGGCACGGGGTGCGCGGACCTCCTGGCAGAGATTCAGAGTTTGTTGCTTTGGGCGGAGACCCATCTTCTGGCCATCTCGGCAGCTCATGTGGCCGGGAAGGAAAACGTACAGGCCGACTATCTCAGTCAACATATCCTCGATCCCGGGGAATGGGAGCTGAATGCCGCAGTATTCCATGACATCTCTCTTCGCTGGGGGCAGCCGGTCTTGGACCTCATGGCGACCCTGGAGAACGCCAAGGCGATGAAGGCCTCGATGGTCTGGTACAGCCGTGGCCGGCGGATCAGCTTCTCTGTCTTTCCCCCGTGGCCTTTGATCAGTCGAGTGATACGGAGAATAGCGAGACACGACGGAGTGGTGATCCTCATTGCGCCAGATTGGCCCTGGAGACCGTGGTATGCGGACCTCGTCAGGTTGTTAGTGGCTCCTCCATGGAGACTTCCAAGTCGGGTCAATCTGCTGAACCAGGGTCCAATCTTGATGCCGCAGGTGGATCGGTTCTTGTTTACGGCTTGGCTCTTGAAAGGGAGCGCCTCCGACGACGAGGTTTCTTACCGGCAGTGATTGAGACCTTGTTAAAATCTAGGAAACGGTCTACTTCCCTTGCTTACATCTGCGTCTGGTGGATTTTTGAGAACTGGTGTCACGAACGTGACCTTCGTCCGTTTTCCGCCTCCTTACCGGTAATCTTAGCCTTCCTACAGATGGGTCTAGAGAAAGGTTTGGCGCTCAGTACGCTGAAGGTTCAATTGGCGGCCTTAGCGTGTTATAGAGGTAAGGTGGGTGGTAGAGTATTATCGGCTATTCCCGACGTTAAACGATTTCTTAGAGCTTCTAGGCTCCTCCATCCACTCTTGCGAGCGGTGGTGCCTGCGTGGGACTTTGAATTTAGTATTGGAGGCTCTGACTCAGCCACCTTTTGAACCGGCTTCAGCTGGGAGTTTGCGCGAGTGTTCTTGGAAGACGGCCTTCCTCGTGGCCTTGTGTTCGGCGAGAAACAAATAAGCAGAGCTTTATTTTGAACTTTCTTTTTGAAAATATAACTTTCTCTTTTTAGTTAGTTTTTTGAGTTTGATTTGGTGCTTTCTGGTTTTTAATTTCAGATCTGCTGCTGCTGCTGCTAAAGGGGTCTTTCCTGATTCTCCTCTGGACCTCTCTCTCTCTCTTCCCTCCCCTCTCTCTGTGGAGTTCTTTTTCTCCCCAGCATCTAAACGAGCACAGGGGGGGAGTGTTTATGTGTTGCCTCCCTGCTCCCGAACCCGCAGAAAAAGGGGTGAGGAGCAGGTGGAAGGCAGAGAGCTTGCAGCGGCATCAGCAGACGGCATCAGAGGAAAGACCGGATTGGCAGCCTCAGGGGAACGCTGAAGAGCAGCACAATAAACGGGCTTTGCTCTCTTCACAGTGACACGCCGGGGCTGAAGCTGCGTTCAGGCTGTGCTCCGGCGCTGGAGGTGTGCTTCTTCCCCCTCCTTCACCTCTCCGGATCATCGGGTAAGTCGGCAGCGGTTAACGGGGTAGAGAATTGGAGCGCGGAGCAGAGGGAGTGAAGGGGAGACCTCGTGGCGACTCCCGAGGGTCTCGGAGGCAAGCTGTGTGTAGTTTGCGCGGGAACTGTGTCGGCGGCCATTTTGGGAGCCCAGTTTTCAGCGGCCCAACTTATTTTGCTTAATAGAAGGTTTCCTGAGCTTCGTTTCGGGGTCGGGTTAGCTCTATTCAGCTAGTTAGCTTGATATCCTGCTGTTGATTTATGATCAAAAAAAAAAAACCCCCACCACAGAACTTAGCGCTCACGAGGCCTGGAGCTTAGCTGTCTGAAGGAGTTGGTAGTGTTGTTGGCTCTGGGGAAGATGCCGGCTAAGCCTCGCTGTCTAGTCTGTGGGGTGAGGCGTAGCGAGGTTTTGGAGTCCGGGGTTTGTAAAAGTTGTTCCCTAGAGGCGGAAGTGACGGAAAGGGATCTGGGGGGATCTGCTGAGGAGCAGGTAGCGGGCCCCTTGGAAGCCAAAGTCCAGGCCGCCTTCTTTGGATCCTGCGGAGCCTGTGGCAGGTCCTTCCTCGACAGAGGGCGCTTTTTTGACGCCAGGAGGGATCCAGGGGGGTGGTGTCCCCGGGATTCCTCTGGATTTTTTCTCGCTTATGCAGAAGGCGTTGGCCTTACTGCAACCTGTGATGGCAGCTCCAGCTCGTAGCTCTACGGATCAAAAGCGAGCAGGATCGGGAAACCTCCCGAAGGAGGAAGAGGTGCCAGACAAAAAGCGCAGAGAGGCCCGGGACGACAGCCCGCCATCTCGGTTGGAAGAGGAGGTGGGGGTGGCAGAGTTAGATGTGGAAGAGGCCTCTGATGCGGAGTTGGAGGAAGGGGAGTTACCGGACTTGGAGCAGCAGAGTAGAGTAGTCCGGGTGTTTCGTCGGGAAGAGTTGCCAGCTTTGATTACTGAGACTCCTAAGATGTTAAATATGCCCTCGGTGGCACCGACGGCGGAGTCGTCATTGGAGGATCCTCTATTGCAGGCGGTGCGAACTTCCCAAAGAGTGTTCCCAGTTCATAGAGTTTTTCGGAACATGATTCAAGAAGAATGGGACTTGCCGGAGTCGGCACTTCGGGGTACTAGGGCCTTAGCCCGGCTATATCCGCTTTCCGACCAGGATAGAGAGATTTTTCGCTCTCCAAAGGTGGATGCAGCAGTGTCGGCGGTCACTAAAAAGACCACTATTCTGGTTGAGGGTGCCGCGGCTTTGAAGGATGTGCAGGACAGGAAGTTAGATACCTTATTGAAACAGGTCTTCAATGTGTGTGCCCTTTCTCTGCAGGCCTCGATAGTGGGGGCGTGGGTGGCACGAGGCTGCTTGAGATGGTCCAAGGAGGAGAAGTTGGAAGGACATGCTGAGGAGCTGGCACGGCTGGAGTCGGGCACAGCTTATTTGTCGGATATACATTACGATCTTATCCACGGTCTGGCCAAGAGTATGGCGTCAGTGGTGGCTGCGCACAGGTATTTCTGGTTGCGTAACTGGTCGGCGGACGGATCGTCGAAGGCGCGGCTTAGTAAGCTTCCGTTTAGAGGGAAGCTGCTGTTTGGTGAAGATTTGGAAAGATTGGTCAAAGATCTAGGGGAGTCCAAGGGGGGTCGGCTCCCGGAAGATAAGCCTAAGCAAGGCCGCAGGGCCGTGGCGTCCAGGGGGTTGTCCAGGGATTTTCTGAGATTTCAGTCCTCGCGTTTTAGCCAGGCGCAGAGGGGGAGGTTCCCCTATCGCGGACAGGGTTTTCGGAGTTTCCGGGGGGCCGGTAGAGGTTTTGCTCCATTTCAAACCCCTAACAACAAAAAGTCCCAATGAGATACGGCGGACTCAGGTAGCGGTGGTGCCCGTGGGAGGAAGGTTACGGGAGTTTGACCCTGCCTGGGTCCACATTACTTCGGATCAGTGGGTGTTGGAGGTCATTCAAGAGGGCTACGCTCTAGAGCTCCATCGTCCCGTGTTAGATTCCTTTGTCCTCTCCCCGTGCAGGGCGCCGGGGAAAATGCGTGCAGTCACGGAGACGCTTCAGCGGCTGCTGCAGCTCAAAGCGGTGGTGCCCATCTCAGCGGACCAGTATGGGTGCGGTCGATACTCTTATCTATTTCGTGGTTCCGAAGAAGGAAGGCACGTTTCGGCCGATTCTGGACTTAAAAAGGGTGAATCGGTGTCTTCGCGTGACCCATTTTCGAATGGAGTCTTTACGCTCCGTCATGGCGGCAGTCAGAGCAGGAGAATTTCTGACGTCATTAGATCTTACGGAGGCGTACCTCCATATCCTGGTGCGCCGCGAGCATCAAAGGTTCCTACGGTTTGCGGTACCGATGGGGCATTTTCAGTTCCAGGCGATGCCTTTCGGTCTGGCAACGGCGCCTCGGATGTTTACCAAGATCATGGTGGTGGTGGCGGCGGCGCTCCGCAAGGAGGGAATACTAGTCCACCCTTACTTGGACGATTGGTTGATTTGAGCGAAGTCAAGAGAGGAAAGCGCGGCGGCCACAGCTCGGGTGATACGGATGCTGGAAAGTCTCGGCTGGGTGGTCAACTTTGCAAAGAGCAAGTTGGTTCCTTCTCAGGCTCTGGAATACTTGGGAGCGCGCTTCGAGACAAGGCAAGGGGCGGTGTTTCTCCCGGACCAGAGAGCGCAAAGGTTGAGGGTGCTCGTGAAGAAGTTTCTAGAGTGCAGGGCGCCGACGGCATGGCAGTACTTGCAAATGCTCGGTACAATGGCAGCCACGATCGACGTAGTTCAGTGGGCCAGGTCTCATATGCAGCCGTTACAGAGTGCTCTTCTCAGGCGTTGGTCTCATCAGAGGGATGCGTTATCGCACCGGCTAGTTTGTCCTCCGGAGGTGCGTCAGGAACTCGGTTGGTGGTTGAAGCCTGAAAATCTGAATGCGGGTGTGTCTCTGCATCCTCCGGCCTGGAGACTAGTAACGACTGATGCAAGTCTCGCGGGTTGGGGAGCGCATTACGAAGGACGCTTTGCCCAGGGGCTATGGTCGTTAGAAGAGAAACAATGGTCCATAAACAGGTTGGAAATGAGGGCAGTGTTTTTGGCGCTTCTGGAGTTTCAAGAGTGCCTGCGTCAGGAGTCGGTAAGGGTGCTATCCGACAATGCGACAACGCTGGCCTATATCAATCGCCAGGGAGGCACAGGAAGTGTGTCGCTGGAGACAGAGGCGAGTCAGCTTTTGTATTGGGCCAAGCAGAATTTACAGGCGCTGTCGGCGCAGCACGTGGCAGGAGTAGACAATGTCGAGGCAGATTTTTTTAAGTCGCCGCAGAATGGATCCGGGGGAGTGGGCCCTTCACCCGGACGTCTTTGCAATGTTGGTGCGGCGATGGGGGATCCCGGTCATGGCTCTGATGGCAAGCTTCGAGTCGGCAAAGGTAGCACGGTTCTTCAGCAGGCGGAGAGAACGAATGTCGGAGGGTCTTGATGCGTTGGTGCAGAGGTGGCCTGTGGAGGGGCTCCTCTATGTGTTTCCGCCTTGGGCCCTCATAGGCAAGGTGGTACAGCGCATAGAGCGACACCAGGGTCGCGTGATACTGGTGGTGCCCGATTGGCCCCGAAGGCCGTGGTATGCGGATTTGGTAAGGCTGCTGGCGGACAGGCCGTGGAAACTCCCTCGGTGGGAGGATCTCTTGCTGCAGGGACCGTTGCGCATGCCTCAGGTGGATCGATTCTCGCTTACGGCATGGCTCTTGAAAGGGTTAGGTTGACTGCCAAGGGTTATTCGTCGGCAGTTATTTCTACCTTACTGAAGGCGCGGAGACGGTCTACATCGTTCACACAGTGATATTCGGCGTTTTCTGCGGGCGGTGCTGCTTCTACGGCCGCCGAGACGTTGTGCGGTTCCTCCATGGAATTTGAATTTGGTGTTGGAGGCTTTGGTCAGGGAGCCATTTGAGCCTCTGGGAAAAGCCTCGCTGAAGGACTTGACCTTGAAGACGTTTTTTTCTGGTAGCTATTTGCTCCGCTAGAAGGATTTCGGAATTGCAAGCGCTTTCTTGTAAGGAGCCGTATTTGTCCTTTTTCTAGTCACAAAGTGGTGTTGCGCACGGTCCCAGCCTTCTTGCCAAAGGTAGTTTCTGTGTTTCACATTAACCAGGTGGTATCGCTTCCGGTGTTTTCGGAGGAGCAGAGCGAGGAATCGGGCGGCCGGTTGCATCTTCTGAACGTTGGTAGAGTCCTCAAAAAGTATCTCCGCAAAACGGCATTGTTCTGAAAGTCGGACAGGTTGTTTGTCTCGTTTGGCGGTCCGCGCAAAGGAGAAGCGGCGGCGAAGTCTTCGATTTCACGGTGGTTGAAGGAGATGATCGCTTCGTCCTACCTTCTAAAGGGTAAGGTGGTTCCAATTGGTCTTCGAGCGCATTCGACTAGGGCGCAGGTGTCGTCTTGGGCGGAGGTCAGTTTAGTACCAGTTGCGGATATTTGTAGGGTGGCCACGTGGTCCTCGCTGCATTCCTTTGCAAAGCACTACAGACTAGATGTACAGGCGAGGGAGGACGGGCGTTTTGGCGCAGCAGTACTTCAGGCTGGACTTGCAGGTCCTTCCCGTTGATATTCACTTCTCTGTTACATCCTCTTTGGTTCCGGGACTGGACTAGAGGGACGCAAAGGAAGAGGAAATTAGACTTACCTGCTAATTGTTCTCCCTTAAGGAACTCTAGTCCAGTCCCAGATCCCTCCCAGTGTGTTACGCGGGTATTCAGCCTGAAGTTTTCAAATAACAAAAAGGAAGACATAGAAGCATGAAGTGGATAGGAACTTCTGGTTCTTTGGGGTTTCTCAGGGGAGCCCTTTTTTCTTTGGCGCAGCAGTGCCTAGTATGCTCGGGAATTCGGAGGATTTTTTTCCGGTCCCCAGAGCTTGCTCCTGTTTTTCGGTAAGGTTCAGGTTGAGTTTGCACTTGTCTTACTCTGTTTCAGTAGTTTAGTCTATAATTTTATTATCATATCTACTTATTTGTTGCTCTGCTGAGTCTGCTTTGTCAATAGGTGCTGGTGGAAGGAGGCGGTTCTTGCCTATTAGTACCAGTGACATCAAAGCGATGACATCTTTCAGTCTCCAAAGCTGCTGGTGGAGGTTCTAAACTCTATGGTTCCGGGACTGGACTAGAGTTCCTTAAGGAACAACAATTAGCAGGTAAGTCTAATTTCCTCTTACTGAATCTCCATTGTCTGTGTGAGTTTCTGTTTCAAAATCAAGAGAAAGAGTGATTGCTGCATGATCTGAAATAAGTATAGGTAGAATTTGAAAATGGGTAATTTTATGGGATAAATCACATGTGATAAGAAAATAGTGAATTCTTGAGTATGTATCGTGTAGGTTAGATTATAATATAATAGCTAGAGGATGGAGTAATCTCCATGGGTCAATGAAATCAAAGTTGTCTTTCCAATTGAAAGTGAATAGTATTGAGGAAGAGGATTGAAAAACCGGCTTTTTTATTAAGCGCAGATGATAAAAATGACAATTTTAAAATTTATCTTTAAATTTAAGGCATTCTGTATGTGGTAAATGAGTTTCTTATATAAAGGCAATGTCAGATTTTACTTTCTTATGATAAGTTAAGATTTTTTGCATTTGATGGGGTGATTAATTCCATTAGCGTTCAGAGATAAGAGTATGAATTATATCAGAATAAAGGGGATACTGAGTTAATAGTTTCCACAATAATAGCAATACTGTACATTGTTTCACTATAAGAGAAAAAATGAACTGTAAGTAGGAGAAGGGAACCTACAGTAACCTATGAGGGGTGGAGCGCCATCTATGAGTCAGAGCAAGGAAAGCAAGCAATGAAAAAATTCAGATCATTAAACAATATATAAAACAAAATCAGATAGGAAGAGGTACCTAAACAATAAAGACATTAATTTAAAGAATTGATATTAATATAATCACAGCAAAATAGGATCCACGGTCAATTAGAACATCAAACAAGCAGAAACGCTAACAAACATCAGGCAAAACATGACTGACTCATATAAAAAGTAACTTGAGATATATGACAGCACAACGCTTAGTGGAGTATAGAGAATGATAAATTAAATGAAGCGCCTGAGTTCAGCATAGAGTAATAAACTTCTGAGCAAAACCCCCCCCAAAACAAATGATCAATGAGGTAGCCTCAGGGACATAGAGTGCATGTAATCAGTTATAATAGAGAGCCCTAAAGGGCTACTGCAAACAAATAGTCATAGCATAGATCATTGATCTGGTGTCTCAAACTTGAAGAGTCAAAAGAGAAGTGTAGAGTGTAAATCCAGTGGACAGAACCATATAGCAAAGAGTCCACAAGTGATCATAGCAGACATCATAGCACGCAATGTGCACAAGAGCAAACATCTATGTTACAAACCAGATCTATGCTTATTTTGGTTGGTGAGGTAAGTCGTAGAAGCAGTATTGAAATTAATACTGAATAAAGTAGTACAGAGATAAGGATATAGTCAAAGAAAGTCACTTCATCTTGTACTTATCTATGAAATCCTGAAGCTGGTCAGGATCAGTATAGGTAGTGGTTTTATTTGCATATGTGACAATCATTTTGACTGGGTAAAGTAAGCCAAATTTCACACCTATATCTTTAAGGTCTTGTCTCATTGTAAGAAAAGATTTGCGCTTAAGCGCAGTGGTTTTGGCAAGATCCGGCACAATCAATATTTTCTTACCTGTGATAGAGAAGTTGCTTTTTGGCTTTGGCAGTTGCCAGAATTTGTAAACTCTGTTGATAGCACAGTAGTTTGATGATTACAGGTCTCTGATATTTACTATTTTAGAGGGGTCTGGATGGTGTTCGATGACCTCTTTTGATTTCCAAAGCAGGTTGGAAAGAAAGGTCCAGAAGCTTGGTGAGGAAGGGTGGTATGAAGCAAAGCATATCAGAGCCTTCAGCCCCTTCAGGTATACCTAAAATACAAACACTGTCCATTTCTGTTGGAGAGGTCTTCAAGGCCATTGCACAGTTTTTTAATCTCTCATTCATTTTGTTTAATGGTGTCCACTTGAGTTTCAAGAGTAAAAGTTTGGTGTTCCAAGTCTGTAATTTTCTCTTGAGAAGTAGTAAATTTGTTGTTTAGGCTTTCAATTCGTTGAAGTTCTTTAGTAGGTTCCAGTTGAGTTTTCAGCATGTCTTTTAAGAGTTGAATTCCATGCATAATCGGATCCTGGAGAGAGGTCTTGTCCCAAAGTGAAGCATTTTCTGGAGATGGAGCAATTGTTTTTGGTCTTTTATTACCAGTTCCACTACTACTACTACTGAGCATTTATATAGCACTACCAGTCGTATGCAGCACTGTACAGACATAAGAGAGACAATCCCTACTCATCAGAGCTTACAATCTAGTCAACAAAAGAAAACAATCTGGTCAATAACAAACACAGAGGTGTAAGCAGGGGTAGAACAAGGGAAGGGAAGGAGAATAGGAGAGTCAAGATTCAAAGGCGTCAGCGAAGAGGTGAGCTTTCAACCTGGATTTGAGGAGGCTTAGAGAAGGTGCTTGGCGTACAGACACAAAGTTCCAAAGGTCATAGTCGATTCTGCTCTGTTGCCTTTGTTTTCTGACATGTTTTTGTTATTAAGCACTGAAGGATTAAAGATCAGAAGTCAATATTTAGTAGTTTTATCCTGCTGAATGTAGGAGCTCTCAGAGCATGCTTCTGACTCAGTGTAGCTCCAGGCACCATCCCCTCTAGAACACTGTTGTAAGCTCTACTCCCATAAGCTTACAATCTAGAGCAGAGGTTCTCAACCCAGTCCCTGGGACACACCTAGACAGTCAGGTTCTTAGGATAACCACAATGAATAAGCATGAGAGAGATTTTCATGTACGGCTTCCATTGTATGCAAATCTCACTTAAGCATATTCATTGTGGTTACCCTGAAAACCTGAATAACTAGGTGTGTCCCAAGGACTGGGTTGAGAACCCTTGATCTAAAAAAGAACCATACAGAAAGAACAAGAGATTGTGTGCAGTTATGCTTAAACTCAGCAAGACTGTTAAGAGTTTGAGTAGCCTCAAGGGTAAATTATTAAGCTGGATACTTATCCATTCCTTAATCACCTCCCGTCTTGACTACTGTAACCTACTCCTTGCTGGTCTCCCTTTGAATTATCTCTCTTCCCTTCAATGTGTTCACTCTACTGTGCAGCTAATCTTCCGCCAGCCTCGTCATGCCCATATTACCCCTCTTCTCAAGTCACTTCACTGGCTCCCTATCCGTTTCCGCATCTGCTGCTCCTCACTACCTTTCTTCTCTTATCTCTCCCTACACCCCCCCCCCCCCCCAGGGAACTCCGCTCTTCTGGCAAATTGCTTCTATCTGTGCCCTTCTCTTCTATTGCTAACTCCAGACTTTGCTACTTTCACCTTGTTGCACCTTACATCTGGAACAAACTACCTGTGTCTGTAGGCCAGGCACCTTCTCCGATCCTTTTCAAATCCAGGTTGAAAACTCACCTCTTCGCTGCTGCTTTTGGATCTTGACTTACCTGATTATCTTGTTTCTTTACTATTCCCCCTAGATGTATCCCTGTTTACACCTTCTGTGTTGTCTGTCTTGACTAGATTGTACACTTCGTTTGCGGTCTTATTGTGAAAGATTAACTACCGTATATTGTAATGACAAGTCGTTCAGTATCCACACTATGAAGAATGGAAATAGTCTTAATAATTTTGATGTCGTGTCCTCTAGACGTCGTGTCCCTCTACACTAGCATACCTCAAGAAGCAGCGCTAGAAACAGTGCGTCAGGTGTTACAGCAGCGAGGAGATGTTTCCGAAGCACAACATGAATTGTTACTTAGTCTAGCAAGGCTGGTAATCACTCGTAATTATTTTGTTTTCCAAGGCGTCTTATATCAGCAGATAGCAGGGGTAGCCATGGGGGCAACATGCGCTCCCTCAATAGCTAATTTCTATATGGGTTGTTTTGAAAGTCGGTGGTTAACTTCCTCTATATATGTTTCCAACATCATAATATGGAAGCGCTACATCGATGATGTCCTCCTGATATGGAAGGGCACTGAAGAGATGCTTCTTATGTTTTTCCAATAGATTAATCATCTTGATGTTAATATAAAGTTTACCTATACATATCATAAGGAGACTCTCACCTATCTAGATGTGCAGATCAGAAGGGGTTTAGGAGAATGGACAACATCTGTATATAAAAAGGCTATAGATAGGAACACGTTGTTACATTTTAGGAGCGCACACTCCAGGCGATTGAAAGAGAGTCTCCCGTTCTCACAGTTTCTGCGATTTAGGAGAAATTGTTCGGATAGGGATGATTATAAGTCTAAATCAAAACAACTGTTTGCTAGTTTTTTGGCTAGCGGCTACCCTAGGAAAATAATTAAACAAGCGTATTCTAGGGCTCTGTATAATCATAGGAGTTCCTTATTAGCGATGAAGTCCGCTAACGATAAAAATAATCTAGACCCTGATGAAGTAAACTTGATTACTAAATATTCCCGTTTGAGTTTAGATATTCAAAGAGTGATCAAACGGCATAGGAATGTCTTAATGACAGTCCCTGGTTTGGCGGATAAAAAGATTCGCTGTGTGCGGCAAAGGGAACGAAACTTGAAAGAATGGCTGAGTCCAGCTGTGTTGCGCCCTGTAGTTGAACCAGCGCAGTCCAAGCAGGAGAAAGGTCATAGGGGATGTGGAGCTTGTGACATATGTGATGTCACGATAACTGCCTCTCGGTTTGAATATTGAGGACTGATTGTCCCTTTACGTTTTGATACCACTTGCGATTCGAGCTCCGTGGTTTACGTTATAGTTTATCCTTGTGGGTTGGCATATGTGGGAAAAACCATATGCCCCTTTCGAACGCGAATGCGGGAACATAGGAGCAGGTTGAAATGTAAGATTAAGGAGGCTCCAATTGTGCAGCATTGTCTGTCTCAGGGCCACGTGTTTGAACAGCTACGATGCTTATGTATAGACTGGGTAGAGGAAGGTAGGGCGGTTAGATCGCTGGATCATGCCTTGACAGTAAGGGAACAGTGGTGGAGTCACCGTTTACAATCAGTAGCACCCCTGGGATTGAATGCTAGAGTCGAGTGGGCAGCCTGTTTATAAATTGGATACACCAAGGCGACTCTATAGTAGTTTATAGGATAACTGAAATTGATCATAGGGTATTTATGAACTATTCAGTATCTCTTGGTTGTGGGGAGAGTTATTTAATATTGGACGATAATGGGGTAGAATGTATGGAAAATTAGTCCCCTATGGGAAATTGAAGATCGGACACATGAGTGCTAGGCGGAGTGTAGATGATTATTTAAATGAAGGTGAAGAGGGAAATCCAGAGGATTGGCCATTGATTAAGGGGAGGAGCTGTGAGAGATCCAATAACGATACAGATGGCGGACCATTTAAATATGGTGTTCCGTCTAGTACCTCGCATGCACGGCGTTGGGTAACCTTACAGGTGCGAATAGTTGACATGGAAAAGTAACGTGCTTTGGGTTTTGTAATTACTGAACGTGGGCAGCATATAAGGTAGGCGGACATGCTGTTTTAATCTTTCTTTTAATTTTCTGGTTTCTTAGTTGGGTGGAATGTGATTCACTAATTATTTTGTGTGGAGTTTGATGCTATGCATTTTCCTGTTTTACACAGCACTACTAGAAAGCTCACTATAGGATCCCCTGTGGAAACAGACCGCGTGAAACGCATATACGGTACCTAGGACAGGCGTCGGGATCAGCATAAGTCTGTGTGCCAGAGGAGCTAAGAGTTTACTAGCTGAAAGCTAAGTGCATATTTCACACTTTGGATTTTGTTGAAGCTGTTAAAGCTGTCCTATTAATTGCTATATTGGCTTTCTAATGAATAGCTCCACTGGGGAAATTTTTTGAAGGTCGTTGATGCTATAAGGCATGATACCGGTTTAAGATGTGAGTCTGAATGGTATGGCCGCAATAAGTCTGAGACCTTCTTATTAATAGCAAACTTCTCCTGGTTTAATTTTTAGGAAATTATTAAGACTATTTCCATTCTTCATAGTGTGGATACTGAACGACTTGTCATTACAATATACGGTTGACTAGATTGTAAGCTCTGATGAGCAGGGACTCTTTTACATGTCTGTGCAGCGCTGTGTACGTCTTGTAGCGCTATACAAATGCTCAGTAGTAGTGAATAAGACTCTGATATGCTTACATTTGCCACCCGTGCCCATGTAGTGTACTTTGAGGCCCCTGATTTGATATGAATATGCATGAGAGATTTGCATACAAAATATACAAATTTAACTCTTACAGATTCATTGTGGGAATTCTCAAAACCCACTGGTTAGGTGTCCCTCCAGGAAAGGGCTAAGAAGCACTGAGGGATGAGTCTGTGAATATACCAAACAAAAATTATTTATGTACTGTGACAAGGAAGCCTGTTTTGAGCCTATGAGTATAGAAAAGGCCAATGATTGTTTACCTTATCAGGTTGTTTACCTTATCAGAATATAGAAAGACTAGGGGACATGCAATGAAGCTACAGGGTAAACTATTTAAGACTAATAAAAGAAAATAGTTTTTCACTCAACGTGTAATCAAACTCTGGAATTTGTTACCGGAGGATGCAGTAAAGGCTGTTAGTGTAGCTGGGTTTAAAAAAGGTTTGGACAAGTTCCTGGAGGAAAGGTCCATAAACCATTATTAAGAAGGGACCCAGGATATCAATGCTTGAACCAATACAAGCATTGTGGAACCTGTGTCCCTTGGGGAAACTGCTAGGTACGTATGACCTAGATTGGCCACTGTTGGAAACAGAATACTGGGCTTGATGGACCTTGGTCTGACCCAGTATGGCATATCTTATGTTCTTATGACTTTAACTCAGAGAAAGGAGAAATCCCTGCAGGGCATGGATTTCAGGCCCCTCATAGATAAAGAAACGTGAGGGAGAGAAAGTTCAGGCAGCCACATCCTAACTCCTATGACGTAACTGCAGGCTTGAGAGGTGATTACAATCATCTGGGAGGAGTGGAGGAAGGGCTGGAGCCCTGGAGAGGGAAATATAAACCCTTGCTAAAGCAGAGGAAAGGGGAAGCTCAGAGGAAACGAAGAAGCTCTGGGGAGGCAGAGGTCTCCGGAGGTTCGGAAGACTCATGATTCAGGGGAATCAGGAGTGGAACCAAGAGCACCCGCAGATCTCCAGGAGAGAACCCAGAGAGGAATACAGAGAGCTGTTCCAGAGAGGCTGGAAGGAGACAAGGAACCGTAGCGAGCACAACCAGGGAGAACTGCCCAGTGCTTCAGGTACTGACTGTCTTTACCAGGGAGAGTTGAGCTCAGGAGAGACATTAGAACCCCAAGGGAGGCTGTATTCTGAGCACTGTGTCCAGAGCTCAGAACAGGACACTGCCCTAACAACACCAGAGGATATGCAGATTGAGTTGGCAGGGGAGGAATTGCAAGATCTAGATATCTTGCAATTGCAACTGTACATAGTTAAATCTTGTTTAAGGCATTAACAAAATTGTACATAGTTTCTAATGTTCCATGTAATAGCAAAGTTGTATGCAGCTGCTAATGTTTCATGTAAAACAGATATGTTACTCTGTCATTTTGTTCATTGTAAACCGCACCTGATCTGTGGAAGGTAGCGGTATATAAGCGACTGTTAAATAAATAAATAAAATATCCCCATGGACTGTACCCTGTGTCAAGCTACAAGCATGGAATCATTATGCTAAGGGCTAGCATTGAATGAGAAAGTCTCCTAGAAGCAGGTAACTGGAATTGAGCCAGGAATTGGGTTTGAAGAAAACTCCACGTGTTTGCATTTCTCAGGAAAGTGCTGAGTCACGCTGAAGAAAAAGCTTGTGACTGTTTGATACTTGTTTTCTTATTTTGAATTTAATAACCTAGCCTGAAAGGAAGGAGGGAAAGAAGAGGTTATTCCAGAGGAACTGAGTTATTCGTTTGCTATTAAGTGCTTCACAAACACAAGGTTAAAAAGAAGTATTTTTACCTTGCTGAGCAGAGCTGTTTCTCTAAGACTGAGCAACGTTGTTAACCAGCTGCGTGTGTTTAAAAGACTGTGAAGCCGTTATACTGATCTAAATGCTCTGTTGCAAACAATCCTGAATGGACAAAATTCCTGTGTACAGTTTACTTGAACCTTTACTTTAAAATAAATTCTGTCATTTGCCTTAACATCGGACCATGACTACACTTCTTCTTAAGAGCCAAACTACATGTCCCAGAATCCACCTGAGGAAAAGCTAGTCTATTTGAGCTCACCAAGAGAAGTTCTCCGTTACCTCACCCCTCTAAGCCAGAGGCCAGGGGCAAGGGCGTGACAGTACACTAGGTTTCAAAGATTACACCGGGTCATTGAAATTATGGGTGAGAACTACAGAGATGCCAAGTTATCCAGTTCCAAGAGTGAGAGTTTTTGCCAGTTCTGCAGGAAGTGAGGAGGGGCTTGCCTGCCTGCTCTCCCCCCGACATTTCCAAAACTGCTGCCATCTGGTTTCCTCACAGTTCTGTCTGTCCGTCACTTACTCCTTCTTTTTCAGGCACTCCCATTTCCTTAGTGCCTAAGCTCCGTTATTTAGGTGTCTTTCGTGATAGTGCTCTCACATTCAATGATCACATCTCCCTGTGGAACTCCCTGCCCACTACCCTTCGATTGGAAGAGTCCTACCCCAAATTCCGTTCTCTCCTGAAAACCCACCTTTTCTCCTCCGCCTTCAACCTTCCCCCCTAATCCCTTGACTTTTCTTTTCCTTTTATTTTTGAATCTCACTACTTCCTTTTCTATTCTCTTTATCTTTCCTTGTTTATATTGATTGTATTTCCTTTCTTTCTTTCTTTTTTTTGAATTGTAAACCGCCCTGATGTAATGGGGGGCGGTATATCAAATGTTCAATAAACAATAATGCTGATCGGATCCTGAGGTGATCTGGAGAGGACCAGCACCTGAGCATGCCTGTTCTTTTCAAGTCCTGTGAGGTGGATTGGCCTTGTCAGCAGGGAGCAGCTTGCCTGCCCACTCTCCCCCAACAATGCTGATCGGGTCCTGGGGTGACCTGGAGAGATCTGGCTGATTTGTTCTTAGGGAATTTATAGTCCTCAATTTTACCCATTGGAATCAGTGCTGCAAGTCCCACAAGGCACCATGATGAGATTGCCAGAAATCCAGGACTGGCTGAAAAATCTCATTCCTGGAACTTGGTAACTTGACAACTCTGGGAGTAGATGACTGATTAGTACAGGGGGCTGCAAACCAGACAAGCCAAATTTGAGTCTCACTACCACTCTCTCTGTGATCAGGGATCAGGGGCAAGCTGCGTCTCCACTCCACACACATTGCCTAGAGTATAATTTTAGACTGTAAGTCCTCCAGAGACAGGAAAACACACACTTTACTTGCATGCTATTTAAATGGTATAAGATAAATACAAATTAAATACATTTTACACAGAGGTTCCCTGTATTGCAAGAGGATAGAATTAAAACAAAACAAATAACTTAAACTTCAAAAACTAGAGAGGAGTATCCTACACAGAGTGTCAGATACAATCTTAAGCAAATTAATAAGCAATAATCAAAGTGGTTAAAATTGTTAAGATATATAATCGCCGCTTTGACCCGGTGAAAAGCGGGATATAAATACAGTTAAATAAATAAAATAAAAAAATAAATAAAATATAATCAGTAATCAACCAAAATCCTCCACAAAAACTAAACATTTTTTTTTCTGTCGGACTTTACTTGCAACACATGAGATACAGAATATGTGAACTACGATTTTGTATCTCAAATATTACTACTATTTAGCATTTCTAGAGCGCCACACATGCAGCGCTGCACAGGTAACCTACAAGAGGTAGTCAACATACAAAAGACAGTCCCTGCCTGTCAGAGTCATGCTCATCGGAGCTTACAATCTAGTTAGAATAGTACATTAGTTAAGGTACGGTGTGGTACAGTTTGGTTTGCAGTTTGGTCATAAACATTGATGGGGGTTGGGGTGGGATGAGGAAGGAGTTAGGATCTAAATGCAACGGTGAAGAGGTAGGTCTTTAACCTGGATTTGAAGAAGGCCAGGGAGGGTGCCTGGCACACAGACACAGGTAGGCTGTTCCAGGCGTAAGGTGCAGCAAGGTGAAAGGAGCGCAGTTGGGAGTTTGCGGTGCGAGTGAAAGGCATTGAAAGAAGTAATTTGTTAGTGGCGCGCAAATATCGAAAGGGGATGTAGGGAGAGATAAGAGGTATTGAGGGGCCATAGAGTGAATGCACTTATAGGTCAGCAGGAGAAGCCTGAACTGGATGCGGAACTGGACAGGGAGCCAGTGAATTGACTTGAGAAGAGTAATATGAGCATGGCGAGGCTGGCAAAAGATTAGACGAGCAGCGTGATTTTGTATAGATTGAAGGGGAAGGAGGTGGCTCACGGGAAGACCAGCGAGGAGTAGGTTGCAGTAATCGAGGCAAGAGGAGATTAAGGAGTGGATAAGTGTTTTGGTAGTGTGTTCAGAGAGGAAGGGGCAGATTTTTCTGATGTTGTAGAGAAAGAAGCAGCAGGTCTTAGCTACAAGCTGGATATGAGCGGAGAAGGAGAGAGAGATGTCAAAGATTATTTATTTATTTAGTATACATTTGTATACCGCTACTTCCAGCGATCAGCAGCGTTTTTTTTGATTACAGATTGGAAATTGTCAAATCATGACAGGAAATTTTTGAGGTATAAACACATTGATTAGACAGGAAAGCACAGCACTCAGAGAACATGGGCTATGGAGGGTTAAGTGGCTTGCCCAAGACCACAAGGAGCACCTGTGGGACTAGAAACCCCAGTCCTTCCGGCCCAAGGTTGCTGTCCTCTAGTGGGATTTGAACCCCTGACCTTCCGGCCCGAAGTACCTTGCCCCAACCACTAGGCCACTCCTCCACTCCATAATCTAGATAACCCCTAGATTGCGGGCCGAGGGAACAGGAAGGAGAGTAGATCCATCCACATGGATTGAGAGAGGAGGAAGTGGGGGGAGGAATTATGTGGGAAGACAAGGAGTTCAGTCTTGGCCATGTTCAATTTGAATCGTCGATGCGACATCCAGGCAGCGATGTCCGAAAGACAGGCAGAGATCTTGGACTGTGTTGCCGGAGAAATATTAGGTGTGGAGAGGTAGATTTGTGAGTCATCGGCGTAGAGATGGTACTGAAAGCCATGGGAGGAGATAAGCGCACCAAGGCCTTGGGTATAGAGAGAGGAGAGGAGGGGGCCCAAGACGTATCCATGGGGTACACACACATGGAGCGGGGGAGGGGGAGGAGCCACCAGAGCATACGCTGAATGAGCGATGGGAGAGGTAGGAGGAGAACCAGGATAGTACGGAGTCCTTGAAGCCAAGCGAGGAAAGGGTGATGAGGAGAAGGCCGTGATCAATGGTGTCAAAGGCAGCAGAAAGGTCAAGAAGGATGAGGATAGAATAGAGGCCCTTGGATTTAGCCAGGAACAGGTCGTTTGTGACTTTTGTGAGTGCTGTTTCAGTGGAGTGGAGGAGACGGAAGCCAGATTGAAGTGGGTCGAGGAGGTCCTGGGAGGTGAGGAAGTCGAGGCAGCGACGGTGGACTGCTCGTTCTAGTAGTTTGGATATGAAGGGAAGGAGGGAGATGGGTCGATAGTTAGAAGGGCATGTAGGATCAAGTGAGTGTTTCTTGAGGAGGGGTATGACAACAGCATGTTTAAAGTCAACGGGGACAGTTGCAGTGGAGAGCAAGAGGTTGAGGATATGGGTGATGGAGGGGGCAATGGTGAGGGGGATGGAACGTAGGAGATGGGCAGGGATAGGGTCTGATGAACAGGTGGTGGGTTTGGAGGAGGACAGAAGGAGTGCAGTTTCTTCCTCAGAGATCAGTGGGAAGGAGGAGAGGGTGGCAGAGGGAGTATGGCTGGGGGAGGAGAATTGGGGAGGAGGGGAGGTAGATGGGGGGGTAGGGAATTGGAGGGTAATCTTGTGGATTTTGTCATGGAAGTAGTCGGCTAGGGTTTGGGCAGAAAGGGAGGGCGGGATTGGGGGCGGGGGAACCTTGAGGAGAGTACTGAGAGTATTAAAGAGATGGTGAGGATCAGATGCAGTAATCTTGTTTGGCAAGTGCTAAGGCTGACTGGAAGGAGCCAAGCATGAATTTGAAGTGTAGAAGGTCTTCCGGGGCACGAGATTTGGACCAAGCTCGTTCGGCAGAACGGGCACAGATGCGTAGGTGACAGATTGTGGGTGAAAGCCAGGGTTGGGGGTAGATCGTTTGACAGGACGTGGGGTGGGAGGGGCAAGAGTGACAAGGGCTGAGGATAATGTAGCATTGTATGAAGATAATGCCTCGTCAACGGACTTGGAGGATAAAATGGCGGAAAGAGATGGAGAGATGGTGGAAGAGAGAGTCAGAGGATCAATATTATGAAGGTTTCTAGCTAGGTCGGAGGAGCCAGGACAAGGTTGGGACGGCGGAAGTTGAAGAGTAAATGTTAAGAGGTGTTGGTCAGATGAGGGAAGGATTGATTTGTGGAAGTTTGAAGGGAGGAGTTGAAGGAGAGTATTAGGTCAAGGCAGTGGAGCAAAGTTGGAGGTTGAACAAAGAGGTAAGAATGAGGAACTTTGAGGCATGGGGGTTGGAGGGGTTGTCGATGTGAATGTTGAAATCGCCAAGAATAAGAGTGGGGGAGGAGGGGTCCATAAAGGCTGAAAGCCAGGAGTCCAAGTCGGTGAGGAAGGTTGATTTGGGTTTGTCCGGTGGGCGATAAATAACAGCTATTCGGAGGGGAAGTGGTGAGAGGAGGCGAATGGAGTGGACTTCGAAGGAGAGGGGGGAGTGTGATTGGGGTGGCAGAAGGGGTTGGAATTGGCAGGAGGGAGAGAGTAGGAGGCGAACACCACCACCGCAACCAATAGATCGAGGTGTATGGGAGAACTGGTAGCCCCCATAGCAGAGAGAGGCAATGGATGCGGTGTCATCTGGGGGGAGCCAGGTCTCGGTCAAGGCAAGAAGGTGTAAGGCATTGGAGATGAAATGGTCATGAATAAAAGAGGTTTTTTTGATGACTGAGCATGCGTTCCATAGGGCATATGAAAACGGGAGAGCGGAGGGGGGAAGGAGAGGGATATGGATAAGGTTGGATAAGTTACGTGTAGATTTATTATCAGAGTAGCGTGGGGGTCTACTTCTAGGGTGATGCCGAGATTTAGAGGGAGCAGGGTGTGGGTGGGTGAGTCTGGGTGAGTGTGCTTTCCAAGAGGGACTGGCTTACGAGTTTAAAGTAAACTATGATTTCATGTATTGTGGGTTGCAACCAAAATTCTTTTGGAGGGTTTTTGGTTGATTATAACCCTAAACAATTTATCACAAGATCCGAACGCTAAGACACCTTCGCCCATTACTCGACTTCTCTGACTATAGATCAATATTCCAAGCTCTAATCATCCCACATCTTGACTTTGCGAATATCATCCTACAGGGACTTCCACAGTCAACCTTAAACCCACTCAGACTTGCCATGAACACAGCTGCAAGGGTTCTAGTTGGTGCATCCAGGTCAGATCATATAACGCCTATCTTGATAAACCTACACTGGCTGCCTCTTTCCGCCAGAATCACCTACAAATTTCTAATACTTACCTTCAAAGCCCTCAAGAATCAGCCCTCTACACCCATCAACGCACTTCTCCACCGTACCACAATCAACAGAACAAGAAGAACTACGCAGATGAACACAATCGAAGTCCCCAAGTTTATAACAAAATGTACAAAGTCAACAGCCAACAGAGCATTTTCTATCTTTGCACTGAATGCATGGAATGCCCTCCCAGCAGAACTCCGAGCCATCCAAAACCTAGTGGTGTTCCGAAAAGCCCTAAAACACCACCTGTTCATACAGCACTACCCAACCTCCCAGTCTAAAAAGCACACACCCACCTCTCAGACCCCCCACCTAACCCCACCCACTGAACATCCCCCCACTGATAATGGTTAACCAGCTTTCCCCTCTCCCCATTCCGACCCATGTGTACTAGTATTTGTACAGACCCCTTACATACCTTCTGAGATTAATCATTACTGTAACATGTACATAAGCTGTATATAGTTTCCCCTTAGTTCCTTCCAAGTTTTTGAATATCCTGTTCTATGTAAACTCAATGTACCATTACATTGTAGTACATTTCTTCCTACTGTAAACCACACTGATTATAATAGCGCGGTATATAAGAAATATAAATAAATAAACAAAGGCCAGGGGGTGACTTGCAAGCAGTAGCAAATACAACTCTATCTGCCTTATTGGGCCAACAAGAATTGGTAGGCAGGGCTAGCCTTATCATTAGTTGGACTAGGTGTTGGCTTGGGGGCATAGCAAAATGGCACAGAGTAGGCAAGATAGCAGTAAAGTGTGGTGGCATTGCTTTTGCCCTACCTCCACCAAAACTGGCTTGGCAGAAGTAAGGGTGATGTGGCAGCAGGCCTTTGAGCAGTGCGCACACTCAAGACCCATTGTGTGAAGTTTGCAATGGGGGGGGGGGGGAGGAACTGGCAGGGAATGAGGCATGCAATTCACAAAGGCTTGCCAACACGTTGCTCTTACTTTTGATGAGTCTACTCTAGTGAAGGTAGGGCGGAAGAGGGGAAAGTGCAGGGAAGGAGAGATGCTGGACACTTCAGGGAGAAGAGATTGAGATAAGTTGAAGAGGGAAGGGATAATGCTAACTACCTTGATGATAGGGGAGAAGAGGGAAAGGGCGATGCTGGACACATGGGGGTGGGGAAGAGAAAGGAAGATAAAGGGCAGTACTGGACTATGGAGTGGGTAAAGCTTTGAGCCACCCCGAGGGGGGGGGGGGGTAAGGGCCTTAAGCTGCCCCAAATCATGGGGGGGGGCACAACTAAAGGATCACCTAGGGCAGGGGTGGGCAATTCTGGCCCTCATGCACCACAATCCAGCCTGGTTTTCATGATGTCTCTAATGAATATTCATGGACCTATTTCCATACAATGGAAGGCCGTGGATGCACATAGATCTCATGAATATTCATTAGGGACATCATGAAAACCAGACTGGATTGTGGTGCATGCGGGCCACTGTATTGGTAGAAATGGAAAAAGATTTGTTGGAATTTGTGCAGAAACTTGTTTGAAAATGATTTGATGCGTGGTCCTTGGATGAGGACCACATTCAGCAGAGAGACTGAACTGAGTTCCCTGAAATATGAGAATAGGATTCTGCCAGACTTTACTCAGCATTGTCAAAGCTTGAGCTTGAGCAGTTTATAGATTACCTGAGAGGCAGTGACACTGTCACCATCGGGACACATAAACGTATATCAGTGCTGTTCTTCACTAGGACTTTCAGCATGGATCGATGCACCAGGACCACGTACCCTATGACCTTCACCAGGGGAAGCTGAGCAATACTGCAGATTCACTTGCCACCTGAGCCATCTTCTATTTTTCAGGGCTGCTTTTACCTATGGACAAAGGGGTATCTGCCCCTAGGTAAAAGTGGCCCTGTTCCTCCAGCAGACTGCTTGCAAGAGAAGCGGGCAGTGCTTTAGTGAACAGACTGACAACTTCCTGCTTCCGATCTGTTCACTAAAGCACTGCTCACTTCACTTGTTGGGGAGGGGCATTTTCAAACATTTGCCCAGGGCCCCATAAGGAGCTGAAGCGGTCCTGCTGTTTCTGCTGGTACTGAATCCAAAAGCCCTCATTGTTGGACTGGTCCTAAAAGAGGGCCAGACGAGTGAGAGAGAGAGAGGAAAAGCTCATCTCATGTTCTGCAGCAAAGTTTGATTCAGCAGAAATGCTGCTTTACTATTCTTCAGTCCACAACGCCAGGACATCTTCTGGAATATCTAGTGTCAGGGCCAGCCTCGGAGTTGGTTCAAGGTGATGGCATCTAAAGCAAACCTTAAGCTTTATGCCCTCCTTGGCTATCAGAATCTATGGTTCATCTCTGAATGCCCTGCAATTTACCACCCCTCAGAAGCTGCTGCTCTAGGCCTGCTTGATGGTTTGGCCAGCCTTACTTGGCACCAATATACCCAAGGACTTGGATCACACTGACTGTTGGGAATGCTCTCATGTGTTCCTTTGCCCTAAAGATAGACTTTTATCAGAATAACAGTGAACTTTTGCTATAGACAAATAGGGAGATTTGATGTTTAGAGAATGTCTCTTC
Source organism: Ichthyophis bannanicus (assembly GCA_033557465.1). Classification (NCBI taxonomy): domain Eukaryota; kingdom Metazoa; phylum Chordata; class Amphibia; order Gymnophiona; family Ichthyophiidae; genus Ichthyophis; species Ichthyophis bannanicus. The sequence continues at coordinate 42,342,838 of CM066051.1, read as the reverse complement.
TTTCATAGCTTGCTAGAACTGCCACAGAGCCTATAAAATTGCAGAAAAAATACGTTTCAATATGTATGAAAGTGGCTTAGTGAATGTGATTGGTGTTAGATCATCCTGTTTTGAGTCCTGTCCTCATTCCTTATTTGCGCCCTCTGGGATGCTATCTCTGCATCAGCCAATTTTCTCAATGGAGAAAGGTGAACAGTGGAGTGCCCCAGGAAGGATGGCAATGTAATCCACAGTACTGTCTTTTGATTTTCAAAAGGGAGATTTATGATAAAATAGGGAGATCACGTGACATGTTGGGAGAGATGGTCACTCTTTGAGTTCTCTCCTGGGCTCTTCCCCATAAATAATCATTTGTCGGCTCTAAGCTGTGCCCCAAACACTCCCCGCACAAGCTGTATACCTGTAGCCGTCCACGAATGCAAATTGGATAGTAAGGCTGCAAGCCGAGCCAATGAAATCAGCGAGGAAAGAGCAGGACTGGCACGCTTCTGGATCTGTAAAGATGGCACAGCAGGCAGCCCCGGCCTCCCCCCCCCCCCCCAATCCACATTGGTGGGAGAGGTAACAGCAGTCGTAAGTGTGCCAAGTTCACACTTAGGTGAGCTAAATACTAAGTTGGTTGTAATGGCACTAAATTATGCTGAATTTGGGCAAAAGCTGCTAACGGCTGAAAATCGGATTATTCAACAGGAGGCGGCGACTATGGAGGTGGGAAAGGAAATCCAACATCTTTCTAAATTGATGAGCTGGCAGGCTGAAAAGTTAGAAGATTTAGAAAACCGCAGCTGGCGAAACAACTTACATTTTACTGGTATCCCTAAGGCAGTGAAAGACGCCGCGTTGCAGGGTTACCTGGAGACCTTGCTACAGGCTGCTGTGCTGGCTTTGAAGACAGGAGGCCCAATAGTGCTCAAAAGGGTACATAGAGTAGGCCCACTACAGTCATAGGATCAGAGACCGATGATTGTTATGGCTCTCTTCCTCAACTATCTTTACAAAGAGAAAGTATTGCGAACAATACGGGCCAAAGGACAATTACTTTTTGAGGGGACTAAAATCAGAGCCTTCCAGGATTATTTGCAGGCCCTCAGCCAGAAACAACGAGCTGCAGTATGCCAATGCCTGATGGAGGCCAAGATTAAATTTGCAGTTGTTTACCCAGCACGCCTCCGGATCTTTGCCAATGGAACAATTAGACTTTTTTTGAGACATCAGAGACAGCTACTCCATATGTGGACACATTAATGCAGCAGCCAGCAGGATAATGAGAGGTCAACAAAGAGCCCCAAGCAAAGACCATAGGCCCCAGCTTAGTCGATATTGCGCAGGCTGACTGGATGTTGCTAAGTCCTGAGTGGGAGCCCAGTGACTGTGCCCTTAATGGAAGTAAAGAGACTAAAAATGATGAACATTCTAATACCAACACTGGGCAGGTCAGTTGGGCCCCGGATGTTTGGCCGGATTATGTTTGGAATATATGCTGTTGTGGGGACAATGTGGAAGGGATGGGGGGCAAAGGACAGAGGTTCCCCTAGGTTAAGGAGCTGAGGGGTTATGGTAGAAGGTTCTGTACAATAATATTGGTCATGTGGAGGGAGGGGGTAGCAGCCTACGATGTGGGGGAGGATGTGAGGCAAAACAAATTAAGAGTATTCAAAGTGGGGAGGGTAAAAGGCAGGGTAATCCATAGTTAAGCCCATAAGTGAGGGGGGGGGTATGATAGGGCATAGAGTGGGAAGGTTGGGTCATAGTAGTGAGGAGAGCCCTACGTCTAGAAGCAACCAGAATTAGGAAGGGGGAAGTAAAAGGGGGTAATAGAATGGGGTTTGTGCAGAAGGGAGGGAGAATGGTAGAGGAGAAAAAGGGGGAAGGGTGGAAAGGGGAAGGTATGCTAGGGGGGATGTGTTTGGTGCCTAAGCGGGACATCGCTTTGCGTAAGGGGGGTCCTGGGCTGGGAGGACTCCCCTTCTATTAAGACTCAATGCTGGACCAATTGGGATTTGGTGGGTTGGGATGTACCCTGAGAATTATTTCATGGAATGTGTGCAGTCTGGGCAGTCCCATTAAAAAGGTACAAAGTATTAAAAGCATTAGCTAGACATAAATGTGATATAGCATACTTACAGGAGACACATCAGAATGCAGTACAGCATGCAAAATTACATAGGGATTGGGTGGGGCAGGTCTATGGAATCCCTGCATAAGAGAAAAAAGGGGGACTGACCATTTTGATACACCAAATTCTCTGCTTCACCTGCACAAAAGGAATATTCAGATATTAATGGCAAATATCTCATTTTACAAGGAGACCTAGAAGGCAAACTGGCAATTTTATGCAATGTATACGGTCCTAATATCATGAGTGCAGTTACATATGCCCAATTGGCCTCAGCGCTAGAGCAACTTCCAGAAAACCCTCTGATAATGGGAGATTTTAACGGGGTTTTGGAGCCTCTTATGGACGCATCAGATAATAGAGCACAGCGCTCGCGGGGTGGGGTAGCACGTATAATGGACTGCTTTAAGCATCGTCTGTGATTAGTGGACCCGTGGCAATTATTGCACCCTACCAAATGGGACTATTCCCATCGTTCTAAAGCACACGGGACTAGTGCTAGAATTGACTTTATTCTAGTAAAGGAACATGTCTGTCTTCAAGTACAGGATGCACAAATAGGCCCTGATGTTATCTCCGATCATGCTCCAGTCTGGATAGATCTAAAGTGGGATGTCCTCATACATAACCATGAGACATGGCGATTTCCCATCTACCTCTAGAGAGACAAGCAGTTCCAGGCTTATATGAAAGAATGGTGGCAGTCTTATACTACTCATAATGCCCAACATACGGAAACGCCAGAGCTATTTTGGGAGATTGCCAGAACAGTTCTTAGAGGGGACATCATGGCATATGTAGCACGGAGATGCCGACCTCTGAATGTTTGTGTAATCAAATTGGAGAGACAGGTGGAATTAGAGCATAAGAGGCATGCAAGCTGTCCCACAAATAAATCCTGAGCTAGATTGCTGGAGGCCCAGGCAGCGCTAAATGAAACACTACATCAGCGGGCCAAGAAATCCATTACATCATTATCATTCATTCATTCATTCATTTATTTAGGCTTGATATACTGCCCAAGACCGAGGTATCAGGGCGGTGTACAATAAAAGGCAGCTGTGGAAAAGCAAAGAGAGAAAGGAACGCCATTGGATAATAGGAAAGAGTAAGAGAGAGAAAGAGAAAAATAGAGTAGAGTCTACAGAGCTAAACACAGGGACATGGGGAGGGAAGGGAGACAGGGTGTGGGAGTTGAATGTGATGTGGGAGTCAGGAGTTGAGTGGCAGTTGGATGTAACGTGAGGGGCATGAATTGGTATGTTGACTACATATCAGGGGGAGACCTGTAGGTTGTACGCTTGAGAGAAAAGGTGAGTCTTGAGGAGAGTTTTGAAATGGGGGAAGGAGGGTTCAATACGAAGGGTGTGAGGGAGGGAATTCCAGAGGGCAGGGGCCAGAAAAAAGAAGGCAGAGTGGCGGGTAAGTTCGAGGTGGGCCTGGGATGGAGGAGGAAGGAATAGACGATTGGTATGAGATGAGCGAAGAAGACGGGGAGCGGGCTGGTGGAAGATAAGGTCAGAGAGATACCGAGGAGTGCTGGTGTGAAGAACCCTATGAGTGATAATGATATACTTGTAGATAAGTCTGAATTTGATGGGAAGCCAGTGAAGGGAGAAGAGGCAAGGGGTAATATGATCAAAGGGGGAAGAAGAGGTGAGAAGGCGGGCAGCAGTATTCTGGAGAAGCTGAAGACGACGGAGTTGACAGGAAGGGAGACCAGATAAGATAGAATTGCAGTAGTCTAAGCGAGAAGTTACAAAAGAGAGAACCAAAGTGGTGAGGGATTGAGGGGAAAGAAAAGGACGAAGGGAGCGAATACGGCGCAGATGAAAATGGCAAGTACGAACAAGGGAGGAAATGTGAGGAAATTATATAGATATGGTGACAAAACTGGTAAACTCTTGGGGAGGTGTCTGAAAGGGAGAGGGGTTCCACAGGTAGTATCAGCACTAAGAGACAAATCAGAGAAAATACGTAAAGACACCGAGAGTATTACACATCTATTTCATAATTTCTATCAAGCGTGTTATACACAAGGGAGGCGGTCTCACCCACACGGATAGCAAATTACACAGGTACACTACCAAAAAACTGCCTCCAGTTTTGCAACTGATTCCTATAGATTTTGGGGTGCTGAATCCAGGAAAAATAGCCAAAATGTTCCATCACGTCACGTTTTCTTGCAAAATTAGATTTCTTACCCATATAAGGAATGTTCACATAATTTCTTTTTAGCCGACTGCAGTTTATTTTCTTGGCCCAAAATAGAGGTTGTAATGGTTAACTAACTAGAAACACTCCCCTCATGATATTTTAGAGTGTTTTGTATTCATTTTATACATTAACAGGACAATTGGGAGGCGAGGGGCTAAATCCAGTACTCGCGCTGGCGCATGTTCTTTCCTGTTCGCCTCGCCTCGTTCGCTCGCTCGCTCAAACACGGTGGTTGCGACATGAACGTTCCTGTCAAATTTCAGTTTCTTGCAAGTTCATTATTACCTTTTGTTTGCTCAGTCGTAATCCAGCTTTATTCCGAAGTGGTTCACTACAGTTGTAGTTTGCAGTGCTGTGTATTTGTGATGGCTCAACTCTCCGGACAGTTTTTGTTTTATTTGTGGGGAATATACCGTGAAAAAGCAGCAGAGTAACATTTCTGCATTTATTAAAAAAGTATATTTCGCCTATTTCGGTTTGAAGTTAGGCGATCAAGACAAACCGTGGGCTCCTCACAAAGTGTGCAAGACATGTGAGGAAGATCTACGCTTATGGATGAAAGGTAAAAAACAAGCATTTCGTTTCGGAATACCTATGATGTGGCGTGAACAAAGAGACCACAGCAGTGACTGCTATTTTTGCTCTTGCATTGTGAAGGGATACAACTTAAAAAATAAGAACGTAATAAGTTACCCCAACCTTCCCTCAGCAATTAGGCCTATGCCTCATAGCAACGAAGTACCTGTGCCTGAACCACCAAAATCTTTGGATCATATTTGTGTGGACGGTTCTGATCATGATGAGACTCATCAGATGGCTTTTCCCGATGAGTCCAGTACTTCCGAGTTTGAAACTGAACCAGATCCGAAACCTGAACTTTTCTCTCAAGCTGAATTGAATGATTTAGTCCGGGATTTAGGACTCCCAAAAGATGCTGCCCAACTGCTAGGTTCTCGGCTTAAACAGAAAAAATCTATTGTCACCAGGAACAACTTGTTATTGGTACCCGCAACCGCGAGACACAATTTTTGAAGTATTTCAGCAAAGAGGAAGATTTGGTATTTTGCAACGATATATACGGAGTGATGGAAAAGTTTAAACTCAAGTATGATCCTGCTGAATGGCGGCTGTTCATTGATTCGTCAAAAGACAGCATAAAAGGTGTTCTTCTTCATAATGGCAACACATTCGCTTCAGTTCCTATTGCTCACTCTGTTATTCTCCAAGAAAAATACGAGAATTTGGCCCTGATTCTTCAGAAGATTCGTTATGATGAGCATAAGTGGATGATTTGTGGAGACTTTAAAATTCTATCCATGCTATTAGGGCAGCAATCCGGTTTCACCAAATATCCCTGCTTCCTTTGCTTGTGGGATAGCCAGGCCCGCGACCTACACTGGGGGAAAAAAGACTGGCCAATTCGGGAGTATTTGAGACCCGGTGAGAAAAATGTTCTTCATGAGAGCTTGGTACCTCGTGATAAAATTCTATTACCACATCTCCACATTAAGTTGGGTCTCATTAAGCAATTCATCAAGTCCCTTCCAAAAGATGGTGAGTGCTTTCGGTACCTTTGCTCAAAGTTCCCCCGACTTTCTGAAGCAAAGCTAAAGCAAGGAGTGTTTGTTGGCCCTGATATAAGGAAACTCATTTCAGATGGAGCATTCGCTGAAACGATGTCTGAGAAGGAAAAAGAAGCCTGGGATTCCTTCAAGGATGTTGTTCTCAAATTCTTGGGGAACAGGCGGGATGAGAACTATAAGGATATTGTTGCCAGGATGCTCAATGCCTTCAAAGAACAAGGCTGTAACATGAGCCTGAAAGTCCATTTCTTGCACTCCCATGTGAACTACTTTCCCGAAAACTTGGGGGCGTACAGTGAAGAACAAGGTGAAAGGTTTCACCAGGACATCAAGGACGCAGAGAGAAGGTACCAAGGAAGATGGAACACCACTATGATGGCTGATTTCTGCTGGTTGCTGCTGCGGGAAACCCCAGATGAAAAATACGCCAAGCAGCGCACCAAGAGAAGCATTCGGGGGAAGAAGAAACGGGCCCACCAGGAGATTGATTGACCCAAGAATGACTTTAAAATCTAAACTGTGTTGACAAATATCGTGTTTTTACTAAACTTTGAAATAAAAATTTGCTAGTTATTACCACAGTGTCGGATCTCATTTATTAGAATTTTATTTTCACACCATCGGGTGTTTGTCTTCATGTATTGCAATGGTGCGGTTTGCGTTTTCTATTCTTACATACATACCTATACAACATTTTTTGCACATTGCTTTGCTTTGCTTTGCTTTGTGTCTAACCTCGCTCTTATATGCTCAATGTTTGTGCACATGTATGTGGCTGTTTTAAGTGCAGACAATTTTGCTACCATCATAGTGTGTTTTGTTGACATTATTCTTATGTGCTGCCTTGTTACAATTTTCTTTATTCTTATTTGAATAACTACTAAACAATTAGTATAAAGAATTCATCCAAGAAACTTTTATCTCGATCGCACTCAATCTGAAACGTTCACCTCAAACTGCTAACCCAATGTAGCAAAAAATCTGTACGTGATGGAGCAAATTGGTTACCAGATTTGGATTCAGCGCACCAAAAAACGTAAAAATCAATCGAAACATTAGAGGCAGTTTAAAAAAAATTTTTTTTAGTGTACCTGTGTTTATTTGCAAGATATCCCACTGCCACGGCTTACAGAGCAACAGACACATGATCTGGGGTCACTCATTACAGCAGCAGAAGTATAGAAGAGTATTCAAAGATCACACTATTGTAAGGTACCCTGCGCAGATGGGTTCAGAGCGGAATTTTACAAGATGCTTAAGGATGTAGTAACAGCGACTATGGTGGCAATGTTCCAAGTCTGGGCTCAGTCTGGGCAAATCAAATGGGGAGGCAATCAAGCCAATATCATACTAATCCCAAAACTTGGGAAAGATGGTCTACAGACCACATCATATCGGCCTATCTCTTATCAATTTTGATCTAAAATTGTATGCCAGAATCTTGGCTGATTGTTTGGCAAGTGTATTGCCTACCCTGGGTCCAGGAATCACAAGTCGGATTTATGCAGGGGCACCATGCATGTCGTAATTTGTGAAAGATTATAGCCTCTTTGGAATGGGTCCACGAACACCAGATCCCATCACTATTAAGTTTGATGCCGAAAAGGCATTTGACCGGGTTGGGTGGAGTATTGCCGAAGTATGGCCTGAGAGATGAATTCATTTGTATGGTACAAATTCTTTATACATCCCCCACAGCAGCAGTAGTGGTGAATGGGCTGTTATCAGAGGCTTTTTTGCTAAGCCAAGGAATGCGTCCGGGATGTCCCCTCTCACCGCTGCAGTATGTGCTCTCACTGGATCCTTTGATTCGAAGGTTGATGAATAGCAGGGAGATCTCGGGGGTAAACTTAGGCCGACAGGAGTTCAAGATATCAGCATTTGCAGATGACCTTTTGATGCATTTTATTTATTTATTTAACGGCTTTTTTTTTTTATACCGTGCTCTTTAAAATCAGCACGGTTTACAGAAAACAAATTTTTGCAGTGCAGGCAGGACCTACACCGGAATTACAATGAACAGGGGTTTCTAACAAGGCTAACAGGGTAACTATGTACAGACAAAACTGGCTGTCACTAGCTACGTGGGCAGCTCACAACTATTTACAGGTTGGCCTGACTATATACAGATTGGCAAGTTAGAGTAGGTATACATTGTTCCTGCCGGGGTATTGGAGTCTAGAGGGCAGGACTGCAAATGGGCATAGTGGATGCTTTGAGGATGTCAGCCTGGTTCCTGAGTGTGGCAGGTTGTGAGATGGCATCTGGGTCGGTGACGTGCTGGAGGAAGAGATAGTGCTTCAGTGACTTCCTAAACTGGACAAGGTCGGTGATGGCCGGGGGCAGGGCGTTCCAGCATGTGGGTGCATACAGTGCGAAGGCTCTGCTTCTTGTTGCCTTAGAAAATTTCATAATCGCCTTCGGGAGTTTCAGAGTATTGGCGGCAGCTGATCTCCTAGCTCAGTTGAGGGGGGGTGGTCTGGATGAGGTCTGTGAGGGAGGTGGAGAAGCACTTGTTGATGGCTTTGTAGGTCATCAAAAGAACTTTGAAGGAGAGTCTACAGTATACCGGCAGCCAGTGCAGATGTTTCAATATTAGGGGTTATGTGCTCTCTCCTGGAGGCTCCGTGCAAGACTCTGGCAGCTGCATTCATTGCCAGCTGCAGAGGGTTCAGCATGTTTTTCGGGAGTCCGTATAGTATTACGTTGGCATAGTCAAAATGTGGGCTTACTAGGGCTTGGTAGACTGTCCGGAAGTCTTCTGGCTTGAGTAGCTGTTGCAGGTGGCAGAGTGTCCGAATTTTGTGGTAGACCACCTTGACCATGTATTTGACTTGTCCTGAACAGTCATTGCCCAGGATGTTGGCAGAATTGGAATTGTTTGATATTGTAGCAGGCCTCCGTATTAACTACGATAAATCAGAAGCATTAGATGTATTAGGAAGTATACAAAAGTCTTGGGGTCCTTCATTTCCATAGCGGTGGACGGGAGGTGCATTTACTTACTTGGGCATTTTGTTGCAGGGAGATACGACCCAGCTCTATAAGCTTAACATCACTAAGTTACTATGACAGCTCCAGACATGCATAAGAGACGGGACTTCACTGCCGCTATCCCTCATGGGGCGGGTTGCAGCTTTTCAAATTATGCTGTTTCCCAAGCTCCTAGACATGCTACAGGTGCTACCCTGCCAATTGGTCCGAAGAGACGTAGCGCAGATAGATCAGGCTCTGCAGAGGTTTCTGTGTCAGGGTCGTAAGGCACATATTCCGTTGCAGAGACTTAAGGGCTCAAGGAGGCAGGCAGGGAGGGATGGGGTTGGCTGACATTGACCAATATGCAGTGGCGTGCCATTAAGACATATAGGAGACTGGCTGGGGGAAAAGGATATTTATACCCCGCATGCCATTGAACAGGCCTGAGTGGCACTGTGCTCTTTGCTGGCAGTGTTGCATATGGAGGCAGTGGAACTGCTGTGGCACCTGGTAAAAAGTGTGCTGATACAGCCGTTGCAGAGAGTGTGGCGAATACTTGAGGAAGCAATGGCAGAGATCTTTTAATGTCTCGAGCTGGTTACCTCTCCAGGGCAATACAAAATTTCCCCCAGGGATAGAAACGCAGATATTCAGGGAATGGGCAAAACTCTGTTTTCGCTATGTAGGTAATGTAGTTGATGAAATGGGTAGCTGCCGGCTTTTTAGTGATCTACAACAGATCTTTGGAATACAGCCCCAACATTGGTTTGCATACTTGCAGTTGTGACATTATGTTGGCTTGCTGCCGAAAGAAGCGTTAACGGCAGCCTCAGCATCTGAAATCTTAGAATTCTTTGAGTTAGGCGAGGAGGCAATTATGACAATTTTTTATTATGCTGCAAAACTTGCAAAATGGAAGACTCATATAGATTATAGTAGGGTGGAAAAGAAATGGGAGGAGGAATTGGGAACTCAGGAGTACCAGGTAAAGTGATGAGGGCAGTACAGCGAATCTCAAAATTAACCCAATGAGCAAAACTTAGAGAAATGCAATTCAGAGCGCTAAACCGGGCTCATTTCTCTCCTAGGCGAGCAAGGTGGAGCAATATAACCTTAGATGGTAGCTGCCCCTGGTGTAACGCATCACTGGTAGGATTAGGCCACATGGGAAAATACAATATTATTGGGGGCAGATACAGAGTTATCTTAGTGGACTTTTGGGACAAGAGATGAACTGGACCAGTAGCTTGGTAAGTTTTGACCAGTTACCCAAGCGGGCCCTAAAGGAAAATGGATTAGGCTGCTGGTACAGAAGGCCAGCATAGTGCGCAAGCAACCCATCTTGCATCACTGGCAGGACTCCACAGCGCCCACCTAGTGGGAGTGGAGAGTGCGCTTTCACCAACTGATGTTGTTGGAGCAGATATACTCCAGGGGGAGCCAGGATAAGTGGGAGGAGTTCCTTATACTCTGGGGCCTGTATATTGATACCATGACATCTTATATGCGCAATGAATTAATAACAATGTAGTGCTTTGTGAAGGGAGGTGCCTAGACCGCTAACATGGGAGAGCACCAACAGATTGCAGTGATTCAAATTTTACTTGGAATGTAATGACTGTTGAACCACAGTAGGGAGGGTGGGGGTAAGGGGAGGGAGGGGGGATTCTGTTAAATAAATGGATAGGTAAGCATGGAAAACAAAAAAAATGTTATATTGTCAACTACGGGTGTGGTGTAAGAGTAACCATCACACCTGAATTTTGTACTGTTTGGATGTTGTTAAGAAACAAAAGAAAAAATGAGGAAATAGCTAAGAAAAAACTAAAAGGAGCAGCTGCAAAGGTTACAGATTTACATCAAGCATGGGTGTTGTTCTAGCACTATATAAAATGATTAACAGTAATAGTATTTTTAAACAAATACTACTATCTTGGAAGCTCAGAGCAGATGTATTCCATGCTTTAAGAAAAGTGGAAGGAAGGCAAAAAAACTGCCAGAATGGTTTAAAGTTGAAGTCAGAGAGGCTGTTGTAGCCAAAACAGCATCGTTCAGGAAATGGAAATAGGAGCCAAATGACAAAAACAGGAAACAAGTTAGATGCAAAGCATTGATAAGGCAGGCAAAGAGAGAATTTGAAAAAAAAGCTTGCCGTGGAAGCAATAAACGCATAACAAAACCTTTTTCAAGTACATTTGTAGCAAAACACCTGTGAGAGAGTCAGTTGGACCATTAGCTGATAGAGAGTAAAAGGGGTGCTAAGGGAGGACAAGGCCATAGTGGAGAGACTGAATAAATTCTTTGCTTTGGTCTTTACTGAAGAAGATGTAGGGAGGTTACCTGTGCCTGAATTGGTATTTAAAAGTGATGTATTGGAAGAAATGAAAGGAATATCAATAAACCGGGAAGATGTATTACAAGTATTTGATAAACTGAAGAGTAGCAAATTACCTAGACCAGATGGTAACTATACAAGGGTGTTGAAAGAACTGAAATATGAGATTGCAGATCTACAATGTGTAAATACATTTTTATTTTTTTCTTGTTCCTGGGTAATAAGTGTTATTGTATGTCTCAAAACCATAGGAAATGGCAATTATGACCCACAAACACTGGGACCAGGAGAGTGATGTTTTTGAAAATTAACTATTTTGCAGGACCTTCCAGATAGATTTAGTGCAAAGTAAACCTGAATATCTTTTAGAAAATTCTAGAACTTTCTAGAGTTTTTCAGAACTTTGCAAAACTTTTGGAACTTTATATAACTTTTGAGAACTTTTAATAAAAGCCTTTAGATGACCATGTGGAGGAGTAGCTTAGTGGTTAGAACACTGGCTTGGTAACCAAGCAACCAGGGTTCAATTCCCACTAGCACTCCTTGTGGCCTTGGGCAAGTCACTTAACCCTCCATTGCCTCAGAAGAAAGGCCTGGCAATCTACTTCTGGTGACACTGCCAAGAAAACCCAGGAGCTTCTGGGTCGCCAGAGTCAGGACTGACTCGAAGGCACACATTGCATTTTTATTAGATGACCATTATAATGTCACTTCTGCCTCACATCTATATAAAACAACGGATTTGCGCTGAGTGAGCACAGTCGTTCAGCAGTCTCCTTACCGACTGGAAACCTAAGAGCAAGCAACACATGTCTTAAGCTCACCAGTTTCTCCTAGGACAAGCAGGATGTGTCAGCCACATCTGGTGACGTCATCCGATGGTGCCATGACGGAAGTGCTCTCTAGCTCAGAAGCTTCTGAGCATGTGTGAGGTGGTCTCACCTCCCCGGCCCGCCCCTAGCCCGATCAGTTTTAATTCTTCCGCCTTTGCCTCAAGACGGATCTTCAGCTCTCTCTACTTTCTACAGGCAATCAGTATGCCAAAACCAGGATTTAAACAGTGCCCGCAATGCAATCGCAAAATGAATGTTACCGACACTCACCAGCGTTGCCTCAGATGCCTCGGAGCGTCTCATAATGTCGATGACTGTTCCAGCTGTGCCCGGATGTCTCCCAGGGCACGGAAACTCAGACTACTCGCTGAAAGACTTTCTGGCCTCATCCGCACCGGAGCAAGCTCATCAAGCCAGTACCTCGGAGCGCAGTAAGTCCGCCAAAGGGAAGGCACCCCTCAAAGCCGCTTATCATCGCTCAGGCCGGGGATCCGTTGCACAACCTCCGACGGAGAAGCCTGCCTCCCCCACTGCCTCCACGGTGCACAGGGTAAGCCCCCCGACTGCTTGTTGCTCCTCGGGCCTTTCCCCTCTGCCATGCAGCTCCCGTAACCCTGGCCAAGATGGCGCCGCCCACGTGGCCTCGCCGGGCTCCGTCCCCAGAGACTCCATCCCAGCCCTGATTGGCCAGAGCGGGTCCTCCAGCAGTGCTGAAGTCAGCACTTGTTCCCAGGGCCGACTACACTCCCCCCGAGCCAGCGAGAACGAAGCCGATGCAGAAAATGATCACCGCTCCGGTCACCGCGCCGAGGGAGACCATCGCACAGAAAGCCACCACCGACGCAGCCATCACAAATGCTGCGCCAGCAGCCGGGAGGCCCCCGATCGGCGCGGCAACAGCGCTACAAGTGCCCACAGACATAAGAGGCACAGGAGAGACAGCGCGGCTCCGGCGGAGACTGTAAATAGACGCGGGAGCCTCAGGGACAGACACTCCCGGTCCAGCAGCGCGAGCGCTGACAGCGGTTCTTCCCGCGGTCGCAGGAAGAGCAGGCGATCAGGCTCCCATTCAAGTAGAGGGCACAGGAGCAGCAACTCCGCAGGATCCAGCACTTCTGAAGCCATCCTGCGACTGCTGACACGCCTGGTGCATCAAACAGCACCTCCATGCCTGGACAGCAGACCAACAGCCTCCTTGGATATACCACCTCCAGCGGTAAAACGGCATAGCCTTGATGGATCCCTCTCACCGGCATCACCGGATCAAACACCTCCCAGAGCATGGAGTCCTTCTCCTATGCAGGGCCAAGACTCAGGAGGGAGCGATGTAGAGGAGGTGGGGCCAGAATCCCCTTCTTCCAAGACTACACCAAACGAACCGGAGGAGCCACAGACGCAGGTGCCTGAAGACCTTACCTACCCCAAGTTCCTAAGGAAGGTCGTGGCCAGACTGGGTCTCACCAAGGAGGAAGCCTCCGACGAAAAGGATCCGCAGGTCATGAAATACCTCAACGGCCCCAAACCGGCCCTGGCTCTCCCCCTCCACCAGAAACTTAAAGACAAGCAATCTACCCTCTGGCAGTCCCCTGCCTCCGGTCAAGCCTGCGCCAGATGCCTAGACAGCAAATACCTCCTCCATATGGCACCTGGCTTTGACAAGTCTCAGCTGCCCCACCAGTCCATTGTGGTAGCTTCGGTGCTCAAAAGATCAAAATCTTCACGTACACAGGCTAACCACCCTCCAGGCCGAGACCCCAAGCTCCTCGACGACCTGGGGAGGAAGGTGTTCCAGGGAGCGATGCTTGGTGCCAAGATATCAGCACATCAGTTCCAGAATGTCTTATTTCAGGATGCCCTCCTGGCAGATCTCAAAGGCCAACTGCTTACTCTTCCCAAGCAATCCCAGCCAGCAGCTTCAGCCACGCTACAAGAACTGGCCGAATGTTCCAAGCACCTGATGAGTACAGCCTTTGATGCTTTCGACACTGCCATCCGGACGGCGGGCACGGCCATTTCGGCTCACCGCTGGGCCTGGCTCCATGCATCCGGTCTGTCAGACAACACCCACGACAGGATTGCTGACGCGCCCTGCCTGGGAGACTCCCTTTTTGGGGACAAGGTCGCAGATACTGTGAATGGCCTAAAAGAGGACTATACCACTCTGAAAACATTAGCGGCGGACGGACTCGAACACCCCTCCTGGTCACAGAAAGGGAGCTATTACCGCAAGCCCTTTTCCTCTTCCAAGAGATACTACGGCTCCAATCGGCAGTGGCAAGCACCGAAGTTCAAGCAGACCTACAATAAATCGCCCTTTCAGAGACAGCAACCAAGGGAACGCAAGCAGAAACAAGCGAACTCTCAGCAGTCCGGTAAGAACACGTCCTCCTTCTGACAATCCACTTCAGCTGGGCACAAGTGTCCCAGCTGCCCCGCCGGTGGGGGGTCGCTTGTCCAATTTCCTGTCGGCATGGCAGGAAATCACCTCGGACCAGTGGGTCACCCAGATTATCCAGTCGGGCTACCGCTTACGGTTCTCCTCCCCACCGTGGCAGCGCACGCAACCCACCAGCTAGCCTCTGCTGCATCTGGAAACTGCACTTTCAAACCTTCTGCAGCAACTCTTCCGGACACAGACGATAGAACGGGTTTCCCCCAGCGAAATCAACACTGGCTTCTACTCCCGGTACTTCCTTATTCCCAAGAAGTCCGGGAGCCTCCGCCCTATTCTGGACCTCCGCAAGCTGAACAACTTCATCGTAAAGGAGAAGTTCCGAATGTATTCGCTGAACTCCATTCTTCCCCTCATCAGAGCGGGGGACTGGATGGCTACTCTGGACCTGCAGGACGCTTACTCTCACATTCCAGTCCACGCCTCCCACAGGAAATTCCTGAGGTTCATAGCACTGGGGTGCCACTACCAATATTGTGTCCTTCCCTTCGGGCTCTCCCCGGCACCCAGAGTCTTCACGAAGTGCGTAGCGGTAGCCGCCGCACACCTACGCAGACAAGGACTCGCCATCTTTCCCTACCTGGACGACTGGCTGCTATCGGCGCCCTCCGCCCCCGAGCTCAGGAGAGCAGTGCGCGCGACAACGAACCTACTAACCAGGCTGGGCTTCCTGCTCAACAAGAAGAAGTCCCGGTTGGAACCCACTCAACGTACAGAATTCATCGGGGCGATAATCGACACAACTGCATCCAAGGTCTTCCTTCCCAAGCACCGGCAGAAGGCCATCATTCACCTTGTCAAGAAGGTATCAGCGGCGAAGCAGACCAGGGCCCACGACATCCTGCGCCTTCTGGGTCATATGGCAGCGACGACAATCGGTCCTGCCATTAGCCAGATTGTGCATGCGCACCCTCCAGTGGCACCTGCGGACACACTGGAAGCAAATGTCTCAACCACTCACCACCCTCATCCCGAACAAATCCAAGGTTACCCAGAGCCTACGCTGGTGGATGGTACCAGCCAATCTCGCAGTAGGCAAGGACTTGCAACCCTGCAGCTATCAGCTCATCCTGACCACGGATGCCTCCTCCACGGGGTGGGGAGCCCACCTGTTGCATCTCAGCACGCAAGGAACTTGGACCAGAGCGGAACAATCCCTCCACATCAATGTTCTCGAGCTCCGGGCGGTCAGGTATGCCCTCCAGACGTTCATGCCTCACCTAGCAGGGAAGTCAGTCTTGATACAGACGGACAACCAGGTGACCATGTTCTACATCAACAAGCAAGGGGGCACGGGCTCACGTCCTCTATGCAGGGAGGCCCTCGAGACCTGGTCCTTGGCCCTAGCCAACAACTGCTTTCTACAGGTGACTTACCTCCCTGGAGACCAGAACACCTTAGCGGACAGACTAAGCAGGCAGCTCCAACCTCACGAGTGGACGCTTCACGAGGAAGTGGCGGAGTCCATCTTCCAACGTTGGGGGAATCCACGGATCGACCTCTTTGCGACCGAGGTCAGCTCCAGATGCCCCCTCTTCTGCTCAAAACGCCCGTCGCCTCAGAGTGGCTTCAGATGCATTCGCCGTACCCTGGGGGGGTTGGGAATTGGCTTTCTGTGATATAGCAAGTCCTTCTGGCCCGGTAGAAAGGCTTAAAAACCAGGTAGAAAGTGCAGGGCTGCAAGGTAAACAAAGGCACATGGCTACCAGTTGTCAGGGAAACCAGGCAAGAGAGAAGGAAACACGCCCCTGCTATCAGTTTAGCAAAGAGTCACGGGGAAAGTCTGAACACCTGCTAGGGGGTGGAGCCAGGCCCTACCCAGGAAGGCTGTCTCATAAGGAGGCCCCAGCAGGCAGAGAGGGAGAGAAGAGAGAGGAAAGCAGACTTCCGGTGAGAAGTTGGAAGGAGTTTTCAGCTGAAGGGAGGTCAGAGGCTCCGGCTGGGAGCTATCGAAGGAGCAGACCAGACCAGCTGAAGCATACACGGGATTACAAGCAGCCAGGAAGGCATTTGGAAACTGCCTCATGCAGGTTCAGCAGGGAACCTACCGGTATTTTTAAACCTCAGAGAAAAACTTCCACAGCCAGGTCCCCAGGTAAGCCTAAGGGCTGGAGTTGCCAGAAATATTGGGGGTTTATTGACCCAGAAGGTTGGGGCTACGGTGGAGAGTACCAGGGAGAAAATGAATGTTTAGAGCTACGTCAAACCCAAGAGCTCTGCATTAAACCCAAGGTGGGAGAAAAGGGCGCGGTCCCAGAGAGAGCCAGGCAAACAATCTCTGCTTCAGTGGGGGAACGTGTAGGAACAGAGCCAGCCTGGTTAAACGTTCATAGGAAGGAAATGAACTGTATGATTACTTGGGCTGAACAGAGAATATCTTTATGTTAGAAAGATATGGTGAAGAAAATACAAGCTGGCTGTGAGGGAAACAGAGCTGTATGAAACCATGTGCTGAATTGCAACTTGCTGGAAAGAAAATGTTTATTTCACGCTGAAGGAAGCTATTCTTATTTTGTCCTTTTTGCTGCCAGAGAGCAGATATTTTGTGTTACCTTTTTATCCTTGTGAAGTCCAACCCCGGGAGGGGAAATAAATCCCTTTTTGCTTGCAAACATTCTGAGTCACACTACTCTTCATTTGAACTGGTGGTAAACTACATTTCCCTACGAGCACTGCTCCAGGAAGTAGCAGAACATTGGTTTAAAGAAGGAACTTAAACTCCTTAACCCCTACCTACGGGTACTGGAAAGGGGAGGGATCACATTACGCCTTCCCTCCAACCCCCCTCCTGACAGCCACGATACAGCGCATCATCAATGACAAGGCGCACATCATCCTGATTGCGCCCTACTGGCCACGGCAGATGTGGTTCTCCCTGCTGCTGCAGCTTTCCCAAGAACCACCCATCCGATTACCACTGCGACCGGATCTGCTCACCCAGAACGACGGCAAGACCTGGCATCCCAACCTCCAAACTCTTGCCTTGACAGCCTAGAGCAGGGGTGTCCAAACCTGTCCTGGAGGGCCGCAATCCTGGCAGGCTTTTGGGATAGCCCTAATGAATATGCATGATATATATATGCATTAGAGAGATCCTGCCAACCTGACTGGTTTGTGGCCCTACAGGACTGGATTTGGAGACCCCTGCCGTACACCTCTGTCATTTAAGATTGTGAGTGGGCAAGGTACAGATGTCCTAGACATCAAAAGGGTAGATAGAATTTCTCACATTCCTTCTCGATTCCCACCACCACCAAAAGGTTGTCTAATAGACCACATTTTGGTGGTGGTGAGAAGTGAGGAGGAATGTGAGAAATTCTATCTACCCTTTTGATGTCTAGGACATCTGTACCTTGCCCACTCACAATCTTAAATGACAGAGGTGTACGGCAGGGGTCTCCAAATCCAGTCCTGTAGGGCCACAAACCAGTCAGGTTGGCAGGATCTCTCTAATGCATATATATATCATGCATATTCATTAGGGCTATCCCAAAAGCCTGCCAGGATTGCGGCCCTCCAGGACAGGTTTGGACACCCCTGGCCTAGAGGCTGAAAGGGTAAGCCTCCATGACCTCCACCTATCCACGGAGGTACAACAGATTGTCCTGGCGTTCAGGAGACCTTCTACCAGAAAGTCATACAGTCATAAGTGGAAACGTTTCAGTATCTGGTGCGCAGGCCAAGGAGTCCCACCAGCCTCTTGCCCTGTTCCTACAGTCCTGCAGTATCTCTCTTTTCTCTTCAGCCTGGGCCTGAAGCCGCAGTCCATCAAGGTACACCTCGCAGCCATTGCGTCTCTGCACGAATTGCGAAGCGACTCACCCACGGGTTCCATCGCCGCCCTCCCCATCGTGACACGCTTCATGAGAGGTCTCAGGAACCTGCAGCCCCCATTTAGGAAACCAGTACCTTCTTGGGACCTCAATATTGTCCTCCAGCAGTTGACACAGGAGCCGTTCGAGCCCCTGCCCACGGCGGGAGGGAAATACCTGTCCTAGAAGACACTCTTCCTCATCGCCATCACATCTGCGAGGAGGGTTAGCGAGCTGCAGGCCTTAGTGGCTAACCCCCCGTACACTAAGATTTACCACAACAGGGCATCTCTCCGGACCCACCCGAAGTTTGTCCCTAAGGTCGCCTCTGTTTTTCACGTCAACCAGTCGGTGGAGCTTCCCTCCTTCTTCCCTGCACCTCACGGTTCACCCGAAGAACAGCGGCTTCACTCACTGAATTGCGTCCGAGCTCTGCGCATCTACATTGACAGGACGTCCGACGGGGGACCCAGCTTTTTGTGTCCTTCGACCCCAACAGACCGGGGCGGCCTGTCACCAAGCGCACACTCTCCCACTGGATATCCGACTGCATCGCCTACTGCCTGCAAAAGGCGGGTGCCTTCCCAGCGAACAAGGCGAGTGCACACCAACTCCGCGCACTAGCCACATCTCTTGCCAGCGCGCAGGAGGTCCCAGTGAGCGAGATCTGCAAAGCCGCCACCTGGTCCTCTCAACTCACCTTCCAGAAGCACTACTGCCTAGACCTACAGGCGGAGGCTGACAGCTCCTTTGGCCGAGCAGTTCTGTCTACAGTAGCAGCGTCCACCATGGTTCGGACCCTGCCGGACCAACCGACCAACTCCCAGCCTGACGGGACAGCGACTCTGATGTCCCTACCCCAGTGCTGAATAGGGTAGCTCATACGTGCTTGCATTCTGATTAGTTGTACGTTGCACATTTGATGTTTTCTTGCACTGTTTGTTAGATTGCACTTCGATGTTTCTACCTCATTGCAATTTTGCACAGTTGATGTTGTTCTACCTCATGGCAGGTTGCCTAAATGTTCTGCACTTTAATCTATATGCAGTTGGGTTGCACAATAAACACTTGTTTTATCCTTCGCACGCCTCCATCAGTTGTGTTCCACACTGGGTAGTATTCTGTCGCTTGCCCCCCTCATCCACAGTGCTCAACATGTAGCTTGGGAGACACCAGGTGTGGCTGACATATCCTGCTTGTCCTAGGAGAAAGCAGAGTTACTTACCTGTAACGGAGTTCTCCGTGGACAGCAGGATAAGTCAGCTACACGATCCCACCCACCTCCCCTCTGAGGGTGGCCTGCGCGGCCCGCGCCCTAGCCGCAGGGCACAGCTAATCACTCACTGATCCGGCTAGGGGCGGGCCGGGGAGGTGGGACCACCTCACACATGCTCAGAAGCTTCTGAGCTAGAGAGCACTTCCGTCATGGCACCGTCGGATGATGTCACCAGGTGTGGCTGACTTATCCTGCTGTCCACGGAGAACTCTGTTACAGGTAAGTAACTCTGCTTTATTTTCATTCTAGCGTGGACTGACCTAGCATCAAGAGGCTGTAAGCATCCGGCAGACACATTTTGCTATGTCTGTTGCGATTTTCTCAAAACAAAAGCAAAAAAGTACTCCATGGAAGCAGCTGCCACGATGTATGAAGCTTACAAGGCATATTTCAGCATGCCTGTTGGAGATCAGGACAAACCCTGGGCACCTCATTTCACTTGCAAGCACTGCAAGAAAATTCTAGAAGGTAAGATGGACAATTGATTCTGGCTTAGACTGTGGCATTTTGTTATAAAATCTTTATTGTTACTGAATTTTTACATAATGTATGAAATATTTAGCAAGAACATCATTAATTTAAATTAATTATATCATAATTATAAATATATATAATTATTTTATTATTTTCACATTTTTATTTTTTCTTTGGTACAGAGGGGAAGAGAGTCATGAAGTTCGCTATCCCATGAATTTGACGGGAACCCACTGACCACTTGAGCAATTGCTACTTCTGCATGGTGGATCCTTCCAAAATATTGGACTGGCAAGAATGCTTCTTCTGTCATGTATCCAAGCATTCCTTCATCCACTGCCCCGGTGCCACACTGCCCAGAGCTCCCTGTACCCACTCCTCCGCAGAGAAAGCAGCTGTCTTCAGAAGAAAGCAGCAATTCACAAAACAAAGACAACGTTGCAGATCTAGATTACAATATCAGAGGTGAAGCTGAGGAGAGAAACCCTTACTACCTGAACCAAAATGACATCAGTGACTTGGTCAGAGATCTTGATCTCACCCAGACAAGACCAATGCCAAGCTTTTGATGTCCAGGTTCAAGCAGTGGAATTTGTTGGATGAAAGTGTGCAAGTCACAGGTCAGGGGAAGCATCACCACACTTTTTCTAGCTTCTTCAAGGCTGCAGGATGTCTCTCAAAGTCCATATCCTTGATGCTTATCTTGATAATTCAAGGGGAACATGGGAGTGCACTCAGAGGAGCAAGGCGAACGTTTCCACCAAGATATACTGGAATTTGAACACCGCTACCAAAGACAGTGTAATGAGAACATGATGGGAGACTACATCTGGGGGCTTATTCGTGAAAGTGATTTACAGTATAATCATAATGTCAAATCTACTCACTTCTAAATGTTTTGTGGTTTGTCTTGAATAACTTAAATATAGGTAAATATGTTTTTTTTATTTTAATGTGAACAAAAAGGCACAAGTAAGCCTGTTTTAACAATGGGAATATGTAAATTTCACAAATATCAATCTTCTGTTCACAAAAGCAAAGTTTAATGAGAACAACCACCTTTTCCATACTTTTAAGTTATAAGCAATTAGGAATAACAGTCACTACCCAGGAACAAAAATTGTATTATACAGTTTAGTAATCTGTGACCTATCAATAAAATCATCTCTAGTGCCTGAAGACTAGAGAATGGCCAATGTGACACCAATTTTTAAAGAAGGTTCCAGGGGTGATCTGTGAAATTACAGACTGGAGAGAGCCTGATGTCAGTACTGGGCAAAATGATAGAAACCATTATAAAGAATAGAATTACTGACCATGTAGATAGTCATGGTTTAATGGGAGACAGCCAACATGGGGTTAGCCAAGGAAAGTCTTGTCTTTCTAATCAGTTATATTTTTTGAAGGTGTGAATGAATTTTCAGATTTGACAAGAACCCTCATGAGAGACTCTTGGCAAAATAAAAATAAAAAAATCACTGGATCGGAGACAGTGTACTATTGTGGATCAGGAACTGGTTAAAAGAAAGCAGAGAGTAGGGCTAAATGGCCAATTTTCTCAATGGAGAAAGCTGAATAGTAGAGTATCCCCAGGGATCGGTGCTGGACCCGCTGCTTTTTAACATATTCATAAATGACCTGGAAATGGGAATAATGAGTGAGGTGATTAAATTTGCAGATGACATGTTGTTGCAAGTGCCATCGAGTCTGTGTCAACTCATGGTGACCCTCTGGATAGTTGACCTAAACTGTGTTCAGTCAGGCAGCTCATAGCTGATATTGTTGTATCAATCTATCAACAATGGGTACCACTCAATCTCATCGCTGGCCTTCCTCTTTTGCATTGACCTTCTACCTTGCCAAGCATTATGTCTTTCTCTAACAATCTCTCTCTCTGCATGATGTGTCCAAAGTATGAAAGTCAAAGTTTTTTGTCATCTGAGCTTCTAAGGAAAGCTTAGGTTTGTTCTTCATGCAGTCCATGATATACACAGTATTCGTCGCCAGCACCATAATTCAAAGGCATCAATTTTCTTCCTGCCTATCTTTTTTACTGTCCAACTTTTTCATCCATATGTTATTGAAAATACCATGGGTTGGACAAGTCGAATCTCTGTATGGAGAAAGACATCTCTGCTCTTGAGAATCTTGTCTAGATCCTTCATAGTCATTCTGCCAAGAGCAATGCATCACCTGATTTCTTGACTGTTTGTCCTTTCTTTGATTGTCGATCCAAGTAGGTTAAAGTTGTCAACTATTTCAATTTTTCCCAGTTGTCAGGATCTTTGTCTTCTTAACGTTAAGGTGCAGGTCCATTTTAAGACTAATGTTCCTTGATCTTCAGAAGCAAATGTTTCAGATTGTCTTCACTTTTGGCCAGTAATGTGATATCATCAGCAGATGACATAAATTATTCAAATTGTTAAAACCCAAGAGGATTGTGAAAAATTGCAAGAGGACCTAGATAAATTGGAAGATTGGACATCTAAATGGCAGATGAAATTTAATGTAGACAAGTGCAAATTTATGCACCTAGGAAAGAACAACCCAAACTAGTTACATGGATGCAAGGTCCCACATTAGGAACCACCATCCAGGAAAAAGATAATACATTGAAATCCTCCACCCAGTGTGCAGCGGTGGCGGCCAAGAAAGCATATAGAATGCTAGGAATCATAAGGAAAAAAATGGAGAATAAAACCAAGGATATTATAATGCCTCTGTATCATTCTGTGGTGCGACTGCACCTTTAATATTGTGTGCAATTCTGGTCACCATATCTTAAAAAGGATATAGCAGAATTAGAAAGGGTACAGAGAAAGGCCACAAAAATGGTAAAGGGGATGGAAGGATACCTCTATGAGGAAAGGCTTAAAAGGTTAGGGCTCTCTTCAACTTGGAAAAGAGATGGCTGAGGGGAGATATGATAGAGGTCTATAAATTAATGAATGGAGTAGAACTAGTAAATGTAGATAGGTAGTTTACGCCATAAAAAGTAGAAAGACTAGGGGACAATCAATGAAGCTACAATATAACCAATTTAAGACTAATAAGATAAAATCTTTTTCACTCAGTGCTTAATCAAACTCTGGAATTTGTTACCAGAGGATGTAGTAGTTAGTGTAGCTGGGTTTAAAAAAGGTTTGGACAAGTTCCTGGAGGAAAGGTCCATAAACCATTATTAAAGAGGATTTGGGAAATCCACTGCTTGCCCTACGCCAAGCATTGTGGAATTTGTGCGCCTTTTTGGGGACCTGTCAGATACTTGTGACCTGGATTGGCCACTGTTGGAAACAGGATACTGGGCTTGAAGAACCTTGGTCTGACCCAGTATCATCTTGTCATTAATGACAGCAAAGCACAGTTACTTACCTGTAACAGGTGATCTCTGGGAACAGCAGGAATTAGTCCTCACTTATAGGTACGTCGGTACCGATGGAGCCTGAGCGGGAAAGCTCCCCAGCTTCCCAGAAAGGAAGCTTTTGGGGCCTCCCACTGCACATGCACGCTGCCTTCCCGACCAGCTCTCCTCAGTTCGAGTTTATAGCTGAGACAATAGAGAGAGGAAAGGAAGATAGATAGAAGATACAACTCCTAGGGGAGGTGGGTGGGGGGTGAGGACTAATTCCTGCTGTTCCCAGAGATCACCTGTTACAGGTAAGTAACTGTGCTATCTCCAGGAACAAGCAGGAATAAGTCCTCACTTATGGGGACTCCCTAGCTAAGATGCCTGGGAGATCCCCTTCCAAGGGTTTGCCATCTTCGTATGGATCTCAGGCATCCATCCAGGGAAGGTGGGCAGGAGTTGTTCAAGTATGGAACAGGTGTTTGAGGACAGCCTGACCAAACAAGGCATCCCAGTGGGAGTCCTTGTCCAAACAGTAATGGGCTGTGAAAGTATGAACCGAGGCCCAGGTGGCTGCTCGACAGATCTGATCTATGGATACAGAGTGAAGATGAGCCATAGAAGTGGCCATGGCTCTCACATTGTGAGCTGTGACATGGCCCTCTAGAGAAATGTTCTTACTCTGGTAAGCAAAGGAAATACACTGAGCAATCCAACTGGAAAGTGTACGTTTTGAGACTGGAAGTCCCAAATGAGAAGGATCAAAAGCCACAAAAAGTTGAGTAGACTTTCGATGTGGCTGAGTCCTGTTGAGGTAAAAGGCGAGAGCTCTTTTACAGTTTAGAGTATGAAGGTTCCTCTCTGCACTGGATGCATGAGGAGCTGGAAAAAAGACAGATATACCTCTTGATTAAGATGAAAAGGTGAGACCACTTTGGGCATAAAGTGGGGATTCGTCCTAAGGACCACCTTATCATGATGAAACCTAGTATATGGTGGATGAGCCACTAAGGCCTATAGTTCACTGATGTGGCGAGCCGAAGTGACTGCAATAAGGAAAAGAACCTTCCAGGAAAGAAATTTCAGGGAGGTAGAGACCAACGGTTCAAAAGGTGGCTTCATCAGCTGACCCAGAACCAGGTTTAAGTCCCATGCTACCGGGGGAGGTCGAATGGAAGGCTTGGTTAGAGTCAGGCCTCTCATGAATCTTGCAATAAGAGGATGAGAGGAGACAGGTTGTCCATTTATAGGTTTTAAGGATGCTGCAATAGCACTCAAATGGACTCTTACTGAATTCGTCTTAAGGCCTGCATTAGAAAGATGCAGGAGATAGTCTAGCAGAGAATTCAAAGGAAGTGCTAGAGGGTCAAGACCCTGCTGAGCACACCAAATGGAAAAGCGTCTCCATTTGAAAGCATAGGAACGCCTCGTGGAAGGTTTCCTAGAGACATGCAGGATATCTTTCACAGGTTGAGAAAGATTGAAGTCATGAAGGCTTAGGCCTTCAGTAACCAAGCTCTGAGGTATAGGGACTTGGGGTTTGGGTGCCACAAAGTCCCCTCCTCCTGAGACAGAAGGTCTGGAGCAGCTCCCAGGTCCAGGGAGGGTCCCTGGGAGAGATGCAGAAGTAGAGGGAACCACACTTGGCGTGGCCAGCGTGGAGCTATGAGGATCATCGACCCGTGATCCCTCTGGAGTTTGAACAGAGTCTTGGGAATCAAAGGAATGGGTGGAAAGGCATATAGGAATTCCTGACCCCAATGCAGGAGAAAGGCGTCGTTGGCCTGAGCTCCCTGACACGGAGTCCTGGAACAGAACCGGGGAAGTTTGGCATTCCACGGACTTGCAAAGAGGTCTATGTCCGGGGTCCCCCATTCCTGAAAGATTCTGCGTATCTGGTCCCTGTGTAGGGACCATTCGTGTGGAAGCAGAACTCGACTGAGTCTGTCTGCCCGAGAGTTTTGAACTCCTGGAAGATACACTGCTAGAAGATGAATTTGATGCTCTCTGGTGAAGGCCCATAATCTGAGAGCTTCGTTGCGAAGCGACAGAGAGCCCGTCCCTCCTTGTTTGTTTATATAGAACATGGCCATCTGATTGTCTGTATGAACTAGGACAGTCAGGTTGACAAGGAGGGTATAGAAGACTTTGAGGGCAAAGTATATTGCTCGCAGTTCCAGGAGGTTGATATGAAGGGTGGTCTCCTGGGGAGACCAAGAGCCCTGAGTGGAGAGGTCTTGGAGATGGGCTCCCCACCCTGTTTGGGAGGCATCTGTTGTGAGGGTTGCTTGGGGCAACAAAGGTTGGAAGGGGGCCCCCAACAACAGATTCTTGGTGAATACCCACCATTGGAGGGACCAAAACAGACGTTTTGAGGGTAGTATTTGGTCTGAGAGCGCTCCTGATGCTTGAGTCCACTTGGTGGCCAAGGTCCATTGAGCTGCTCTCATATGAAGACGAGCGTAGGGCACCACGTGCACCGTGGAGGCCATGTGGCCCAGAAGTCGCAGCATTTCCCGGGCTGTCATGTGACTGCTGGACTGAGCTTGGGAGGCCAAGCACAGCAGACGTTGGGCCCTGACCTGAGGTAGGTAGGCCCTTGCAGTGGTGGTGTCCAACCGGGCCCCTATGAATTCCTGAGACTGAGTAGGGATGAGTTGAGACTTGGGAAGGTTTACTACCAGTCCCAGATACTGCAGAATGCGCCTTGTGCGGTCCAGGGAAATCTGGGCCTCTGACTGAGATGGAGCTCGGATGAGCCAGTCGTCCAGATATGGGAATACAAAAATTCCCAGGCCTCTTAAAAATGCGGCTACGACTGCCATGCATTTGGTGAACACTCTTGGAGCAGAGGCTAGACCGAAGGGAAGTACTCTGTACTGGAAATGTTTTCCCTGAAACAGAAATCGAAGATATTTTCTGTGGGATGGGTGGATGAGTATATGTGTGTACGCATCCTTGAGGTCTAGAGAACAAAGCCAATCCTGACTCTGAAGGTATGGAAGGAGAATGCCCAGAGAAAGCATTTTGAATTTCTCCTTGTAAAGAAATTTGTTCAATTCTCTCAGATCTAGAATTGGTCTGAAACCCCCTGTCTTCTTTGGTATTAGAAAATAAGGGGAGTAGAAACCTGTCCCTTGTTGAAGAAGAGGAACCTCCTCTATTGCCCCTTGGGCAAGGAGGGAAGAGACTTCCTGACCGAACAGGGCCAGGAGAGATGGGGGAGAATTGAACTGCCTCACCATGGTATGAGGAGGAAGGCTGGAAAAATGAAGTTTGTAACCCTCTCTGATGATAGAGAGGGTCCATTGCTCTGATGTAATTTGCCCCCATCTGGGAGCAAAGTGAGCTAACCTTCCGGGAATGGTGAGGAGCTCTGGTTGTTGTAGAGCCAGAAAGGTTAAGTTCTCTAGAGGCAAGTCAAAACCCCTGAGGGGGTTGAGCCTGCTGGGGTGTAGCAGACGCCGCAGGCTTGGACCTTGCCTGTTTAGGTTGCTGACGCTTAGCAGCAAAGCGAGGCTGAGAAGATTGCTGGCCAGTATTTGTGGAAAATCTGGTCTTCTTGTAGTAAGGCCTCTTGAAAGACTTTTTCTTGGTAGGAGTAGAGGTAGACTTAGAAAGTCTATCTAAAGTAGCATTTTCTGCATCCATTTGAGGGGCTTTAATTTGCCAGTCTTTACCAAATAAGTTCTCACCTGTACAGGGCAGATTCCGCAAGCCATCTAGGACCCAGGGCTCTAGGTCAGAGGCCTGGAGCCAAGCAAGTCGTCGGGCTGCAATGGCAATGCCCGAAGCTCTACCGGCACCCTCAAAGGAATCAAAAGCTGCTCTGTTGGAGAACTTAGAAACATCTAGAAGCTGTTTCACTAAAGAAATGAACTCCTCCTTTCTATCTTCAGGGATAAAGGGGGCAAAATGCTTTACCTTTAGGGCAAGTTCCCTTAGAAACATGCCCATATACAGACTGTATGAATTAATTCTGGCTATAAGCATACTAGCCTGAAAGATTTTCCTACCAAGAGTCTAGGGTCTTACATTCTCGCCCTGGAGGGGTAGAAGCGTGCCTTTTGGTACTCTTAATTCTTTTCAGCGCAGACTTCACCACAATGGAATGGTGAGGCAGCTGAGTTTTTTGGAAACCAGGAGAAGGAGGGACCCTGTACATGGTGTCCAACCTACGAGAATGAGGTGACAATGTTAGAGGAGCCTCCCATAAGTCCATCAAGTGTTCTTGAAGGATTTCATGGATAGGCAGGGTAACTGCCTCTTTAGGAACCTTAGGGTATCCTAAAATATCCAATTTCTTTGATCTAGGTTCTTTCTCAGAGGATGTATTAATAGAAAGTCCTTTAGCAACTTCTATAATGAAGTCCTGAAAGGACAAATCCTCTGGTGGAGACATTCTCCTTTTGGGGGAAGAAGGCTCATCAGGAAGAACAAGAGAGAGCTCATCAGAATCATCAGAGGAGTCAAAATCCTCAGAGGAATCGGAGTATCCTCTATTCGCTTCCAACGCTCAATACGCATACCGGTCGGTATCGACATTGGGCGTACCGGGCATGGGATCGGTATCGGGTGAAAACCCGGATCCGGCATGCACCGACTTGTGCTTGGAAGACGATGGCCTCGGTTCCGGTATGGAAGCCAGTACCGGAACCGGACCCGGTACCGCTAGATGCGGTACCAAGGGCGTCGCAGCCTTAATGAAAGCCAGGACAGCTTGCTGCATGGACTGAATAGTATTGCCCATAGACGCCACTGCTGCCTGGATGTCGGTACCGGTATGGGCCGGTACCCCAGAGCAGTCTAACAGGTGATCGGTCGAGGCCGTGCCATCGATGTCAACCTGTAACCCCACAGGTGGAGCTTTGGAAGCCGGAGATTCCCGCCGGGGTTGTTTGGCTGGGACAGGGTCCTCAGATTCAGAAGTGAGAGCCTCTCGATACTTTGAAGGAGATTTGCTCTTTGAGGACCTGCCCGCAGAAGGTTTGGTTACCTGAGATCCATCCGGAGAGGAAGACCTGGATGACTGTGATGCTGGATTATCTGAAGCAAACAGCACGTGGAATTTGTTGGCCTGGTTCTGCAAACCACGTTTAGACATCTGGGAGCAGGATGGGCAGTCCGGAATGGAGTGGTCAGGTCCCAAACATTTAAGACACCAGTCATGGGTGTCTGTGACAGAAATAACAGCACTACACTTGGTACACTTCTTGAAACCAGGGGCTGGTTTCTCCATGAGGAGATTTTGTGTAGGCCTGAGGCCTAACAGAAGTCACCAAGTTGTGCTGAAATAAAAGTTTTTTGGTTTTGTTTTAGAAAGAAAAGAAAGACCGGCGGTACCGGTTTCGGTATGGGGAAGGCAGGTACGCGGTCTAAAGAAACAAACTAAAATAAGAATTTCTTCAGCGGTGACAGGAACACGACCTGCTGGCTCCGTGGAAAAAGAGAAACTGAGGAGAGCTGGTCAGGAAGGCGGGAAGGCAGCGCGCATGTGCAGTGGGAGGCCCCAAAAGCTTCCTTTCTGGGAAGCTGGGGAGCTTTCCCGCTCAGGCTCCGTCGGTACCGACGTACCCATAAGTGAGGACTTATTCCTGCTTGTTCCTGGAGATAGTCTGAGATTGTGTGCTTAAGCTTTTGTCTTTCATGTTCCAAATAATCCAACGTAATATTGCAACCATACGTAGTGCAAGTAGACTCTATTAAATTGCCCAGAGGAGTCACGAGAAAACTGGAGGTATGGAAAGAGTATGAGACACTGAAGTGTAGTGTTTTCAGCTTCAGTATGCAGTTTGTCATACCCACAGCTCAAGCCTCTGAGAATTAAGCTCATTCAAGTTGCTCTTTAGGGACATGTCGCTTTGAGACTTGCTTAAGTTACGAGCCTGCAATCTCAGACTTTGCTCTCATCGAGGACAAGATGAGAAATGTAGACATGAGCAATATTTGCACTATTAGGTAACCAAAAACATCTTTGTTGAAGGAGCGCTTGTTCCTACTTGCTTTAGGACTGGTGCTTCACTGGCACTGCAACCGCTACTCCCCCAGCTCTTCAAGCAAACTTGTAGCTTAAGTCCGTCCTTGGCTCTAGAGGGAGTCAGCATTTTTCTGAATCCATTCCTTGCTATAGAATGGTGTAAAACACTCTCTGCTTAGCCTCGTAAGCTAACTTTCCTCCCAGGACAACTTTCCCCGAGTTTCCCTCTGCTGCTACTTCTCTTGGCTCAACCGCTGCTGTTGCTTCTGTGCTCTGGCCATGGCCACCACGGACTTCATCAGTGCAGCCACCCTACCGATGCAGCTTCTGCAAAGAATCTGCCATTCACAGTACGGATAGGATAAAGGGCGAGAGGTTGTTGAAGTCAGATAAGAGTTTTCCAGAGAAGAGGCATGGCAACGGAAGGGGAATTTACACAAGGGGAAGGAAAAGCAAAGAGAAGAGTGATAAAAGGGGGTAAGGAGATGGAAGTGGCAAAGACAGCAAGGAAGGAAAATGAAGGAGAGAAAAGACTGGGGAGGGGGGGGGGTGTCAAGAGGAGGATGTGCTCTAGCATCCAGTACAGCTGGGTTCCAAAGGGGTTTGGACCAGTTCCTAGAGGAAAAGTCTAAAAACATCAGTCGGGACACTTGAGAAAGCCACCACTGGGAGTAAGCAAGGAATGGATGTACTGTCTGGGGTATGTTAAGTATTTCCTAATGACCTGGACCGGCCATAGATGAGGTGCTGGGATTGATGGACCTGTATAAGACAGACAAACAGAACACCACATAAGGGATTTGGGAATTTCATTAAATTCCCAAAGGGAACAATTTAAAACCAGGCTAAAACCCCACCTTTTTGGAGCTGCTTGTTACATCCTAACCCTCTATTCTCTATAACAGTCGTATATATTTTTAATCATTCCCTAATCCCTTGTTTGTTCTGTTTGTCTTTCTTGATTAGATGTTTAAGCTCTGTTGAGCAGGGATCGTCTCTTATGTGTATATGTACAATTTACAGTTTATTAAAAACTCAATATATTGCCTTCAGTTAAATCAGGAGAAGTTTACAATATAAATTAGGAAATTGAAAGGAAAAGGAACTCCATTTAAAAATCAAAAGCCAAAGTCAGAAGATAGTAAAAGAGGAAAGCAACGGGAGAGAAGAGGAGAAGGAGTAGAGCTAGGTTCCACTGTTATGTCCAGTATTAATGGGCAGATCATAGGCCTGGCAGAAAAGATGGGGTTTTAGGCATTTTTAAACTTTGGATAAGACACTTCAAGTCTGATTGAGGTCAGCTGTGAGTTCCACAGGGCCGGACCTAAAAAAACTAGAAAGCAGCCCGTCTAGTAGTTTCGTAGTGGGCCTGTGAAGGCGAGGGCAGATGTAAACAGAAACCATGTACCGAACGCAGTAACAGAGGGGGTATGTGTATCATGAGAGAGAGAAGGAGGAGAGGTATGCTGGCGTCCCAGAGTGTAGAATTTTATGAGCGAGTGTTAAGAATTTATATTGAATCTGGAAGGTGATGGGCAGCCAGTGTGATTGAATGAGGAGTGGAGTCACGCAATCAAATTTTGAGGCATGGTGTAAAAGGTGAATTGCAGTCTTTTGAATGGACTGCAATCTTTTGAGTTGTTGCTGTGTACACCTTGTTGCACTATTGAAATAAGCAATAGTGCACCCAAACAGGGCATATCTCATGGTCTTATATACAACAAAAAACTCTGCACAAAACCGCAATTAATTTTACAACATATCCTCTGGTGCAAATAAGATAATTTATAAGGGCAGCAATTTTGCAGTCAAAAGAACACTCTTATACACTTATCCCTAAATCAATTACCAGTCCCAAATACATTCAAATGTTTTTTGGAAATTCAAATTCACTTATCCCAAGTGTTAGTTGGCTGCACTGTTCACCATTGCTGTACATATCACTCAGCACTGCAAGTCCAGTCACGACTTGAGTTTCAATGGATTAACCCGACTGCATCAGAGGATGCATATTACTCCTCAAAAACAGTCTGCATAGGGTCCCAAACTTCACTCAAGCAGCCACCACCAGTGAGATATCCTCTCTTTCTTCTTCCTGCTTAAGTAGCATCCCTGCTTTACTCCGTTGCAGATTCACGCAGATACTGTACAGATATCCGTGCCTTTCTCTTCTACAGCAGCTGTTGCACACACAGACTTCAGATTCCGAGCCATAGAAGTTGAATCCCTGGATACAGCTGGCCAAGCAGCAGTGGATGTCGAAGAGGAAGGCATGGAGGTCCATAAAGCATTTGCGTGAATCTGCAACAGAGTAAAGCAGGGATGTTTACTTAAACTGGAAGAAGAAAGAAGGGGTGGGAGTTATATGAGTGTAAAACCACATGCAAATTAGCTGCATATTCAACTCCTTGGGCACAGAAAGCCTGAAGTCTTGATCATTGGTTATTTAACACTGTCACACTGATCAGCACATCTTTAAACCATAACAGCCAGAAACTAGAAGGGTGTGATAAGAGACCCATCACTTGACACGTGCCCTCTCTTATACACTTTTCCTGAGCACCTACAGCTTACCACCCTTGGAGACAGATACTGAGTGAGATGGTCCATGTTGGCTTTCTACTTATGTAAAGCACTCGTAAGATGCTGTGAGGTATGGATCTTTTCAGTAGACATAGAGGGACCCGTTTATTCTAAAATCGCATCGAAGGGCCAGCTATGTAAAGGCAAATAGAGATTTGCTGTGTCAGATGTCACCAAATTATGGCAAACCGGCTGGTCCTGGTTTGACCCCTTTTCCATCTAGGAAAATCAGAAAAGCTGTTAAATCTATACAAGCAGAAAGACCATACCAGGGTTGGCTCTATGATGGACTGAAACCAGTTTGCAAACTTGTGGAGCATGCAAACATCCCACAATAATCAGCAGATGTGGCAGCCTATGAATGACACCTCAACGTTTTTGGCCCTGCACAAAATAGCTATTGATGACAGCAGCCACTGAACACAGAGGAAATCTATGTATGGAACAGCATTTCACACCATCTTGCACTGTCCGGGTCCGAGTGGTCTGTCAGTTCTAATGTCATGAACAGACTGAACCAGCCAGATGCACATAAGTGTCTGATAATCTGACATTCCTTTTCATCCCTCTAGTCCAGTCCCGGAACCATAGAGTTTAGAATCTCCTCCAGCAGCCTTGGAGACTGAAATACATCATTGCTTTGCTGGCACCAGTATAAATAGGCAAGGACCGCCCCTTCTCACCAGTACTTTCAGTCTCCAAGCAGCTGAAGGAGATTCTGAGCCTGGGTCTAGGCTCAGTCTAAGCAAATAAGCAGAGTTAGATTGGATACATCCCCTTTTCTAATTTCTGGGGTGCTTGGGTTTAAATTTTATTTTAGATTGTAGATTACTTTTAGTTTAATTTGTCCATTGCTGTTTGTTGCAGGAGCAGGGCTTTTGCTGAAGAGTTCTTCCTCTGGCTCAATCTCCCTCTTCAGCCTCCTCCCCCCCCCCCCCTTCCCTCTCACAGGCCCCGGGGCTTAAACGAGCATTGCTGGAGAGAACGTGGTAGAATTGAGTTGTGTGCCTCCCTGCTCCCGAACCCGCTTCTAAGGGTGAGGAGCAGGTGGAAGGCTTACCGGCAGCGCCGCAGGATTGCGCAAGTCAGCCCTGCTAGTTTCCCGGCGTCGGAGCTGAAGCCGCGGTTCGGCTGAGCTCCGGCACGGCTGGTGTTTGTTCTCTCTCTGCCGGGAATACTGAGCGGTGAGTGAGGGAGCTGTCATTCAATAAATTCAAGGGGCCGTGAGCGCGTTAGGCGCTTGGGTAGGCCGCAGGCTTGGTTGGTAGTATCAGGGTGGCCGGTCGCGTGGAAACGAGCGGGAAAAAAATGGCGGCGGCCATTTTGTGTTAGTAAACCCGGGGGTATTCTTTTCCTTTTTTGTTTTGGGAGTATTTTGGCCGTTTCTAGCCCTCGTTTTGGTAGACTAGGAGATTCCTGTCTGGGGGAGGGCTGCAGTTGACTTGCTGTAAAAAGAAAAAGTACGAACACAGAACCGCGGGCCTGACTGGCTTGGCGGAGGGGCTCCGGCTCTGTGGTTTTCGTACAGTGCCAGTAGGGGGGGCTTTAGAGCGGGTGTTTTGGAGTTAGTATGCCCGCAAAACCGCGCTGTGTGGTCTGTGGTGCAAAGCGTGGATTGGTGACAGACTCAGGGGTGTGTGGGTCTTGCACGCTGGAGTCTGCGGTGATGGAGAGTACAGCAACAGCTACTTCCGTAGCGCCGGAGGCAGGTCCATCAAGTGCAGGGGATGTCCTGCCTCCGTTGCTAGACCCGATGGTGCCAGGGCCGGGGTCGTCCTCAGGTGAGGGGTCTTCTGGTTCGCTCCGGTGATCCCGCCGAATTTCTTTGCCCTCATGCAACAGGCTTTTGTGCTTCTGCAGCCCGGGATGGTCTCAGGGATCGGAGGGGCAGAAGCAGCGGGGGTCCCTGGTCCTGCCTGAGGAGGGCGTCCCCCCCCTCGAAGATTAGCAAGGGGGTGGGGATGAGAACCCGGCGTCGCGCCTAGGTGAGGATCTGGTGGCAGAAGATGCCGATTTGGATGAACTCTCGGATGATGAGTTGGAGGAAGGAGAGTTACCTGACGCGGAGCAGCAGAGTAGGGTCATCAGAGTCTTTCGTCGTGAAGAACTGCCGGCCTTGATTGCCGAGTCTCTCAAGACTCTAAATATGCCCTCTGAGACGGCGGGGCTGGAGGATACT
Source organism: Ichthyophis bannanicus (assembly GCA_033557465.1). Taxonomy (NCBI): domain Eukaryota; kingdom Metazoa; phylum Chordata; class Amphibia; order Gymnophiona; family Ichthyophiidae; genus Ichthyophis; species Ichthyophis bannanicus. The sequence continues at coordinate 42,308,679 of CM066051.1, read as the reverse complement.
CTGGAGGATCCCTTGTTGCAGGCGGTGCGGACGTCCCAGCGGGTCTTCCCTCTGCATAGAGTGTTTCGGAGTATGATTCAGGAAGAGTGGGATTCGCCAAAGTCAGCCCTGAAGGGTTCCAGGGCCTTGGCGCGCCTCTATCCATTGTCAGATCCCGATAGAGAACTGTTTCGCTCTCCAAAGGTAGATGCGGTGGTATCGGCGGTTACTAAGAAAACTACGATCCCGGTGGAAGGGACGGCAGCGTTGAAGGACGTACAGGACAAGAAATTAGATACGCTGTTGAAGCAGGTTTTTGATGTGTGCGCTCTCTCAATGCAGGCCTCGGGGGCGTGGGTGGCGAGAGGCTGTTTGCGCTGGGCCCAGAGATTGCAGGGGGATCTTGGGGCTGCGCAGGTGGAGGATGGCACGCGTTTGGAGTCCGGGTCCGCTTATTTGGCAGACATTCACTATGATCTTATCCGCGGCTTGGCTAAGAGTATGGCCTCGGTGGTAGCGGCTCGTCGGTATCTCTGATTGCGGAATTGGGCGGCCGACAGTTCCTCTAAGACTCGCCTCAGCAAAGCTACCGTTTTCGAGGGAAGCTGTTTGGGGAGGATTTGGAGAAGTTGGTCAAAGATCTTGGAGAGTCTAAGGGGGGGTCGCCTTTCGGAGGATAAGCCGAAGCAGGTCCGGACTAATGCGGGGCCACGGGGAACCCCTCGAGACTTTCGTAGGTTTCGATCGTCTCGTTTTAGCTAGCCCCAGCATGGAAGGTTTCCGGTTCGAAGCCAGGGGTTTCGGGGTTTCTGAGGGGCCGGCAGAGTTTTTTCCCCCTTCCAGTCCCCTTCTGCTAAGAAGTCGCAATGAAATAAGGCGGACTCAGGTGGAGGTAGTTCCCGTGGGGGGGTGCTTGCGGGAGTTTTACCCTGCCTGGGTCCACATTACATCAGATCAGTGGGTTCTAGAGGTCATCCGAGAGGGTTATGCGCTAGAGCTTCACCATCCTGTGTTAGATTCCTTCGTCCAGTCGCCTTGCAGAGCTCCTCTCAAGTGGTGAGCGGTCTCAGACATGCTGCAGCGGCTGCTGCAGCTCCGCGCGGTGGTTCCCGTGCCGCCGGATCAGTGCGGATACGGTCGATACTCCATCTATTTTGTGGTGCCAAAAAAGGAAGGAACATTTCGGCCTATTCTAGATTTGAAGAGGGTAAATCGGTGTCTCCGGGTCACTCACTTTCAGATGGAGACGCTGCGTTCCGTCATTGCGGCAGTCAGACCGGGAGAATTCCTAACTTCGCTCGATCTCACGGAGGCGTATCTGCATATCCCGATTCGACAGGAGCACCAAAGGTTCCTGCGGTTTGCGGTCCCCATGGGGCACTTTCAGTTTCAAGCATTGCCCTTTGGGCTTGCTATGGTGCCGCGGACGTTCACCAAGATCATGGTGGTGGTTGCGGCAGCGCTTCGCAAGGAGGGCGTGCTCGTGCATCCTTACCTGGACGATTGGTTGATTCGGGCAAAATCAAGGGCAGAAAGTATGGAGGCCACCGCCCGGGTCGTAAAGCTGCTAGAGAGCCTGGGCTGGGTGGTCAACTTTGCAAAGAGCCGGTTAGTTCCCTCGCAGTCCTTGGAGTACTTGGGAGCGAAGTTCGAGATGCAGCAGGCCGCAGTGTTTCTGCCAGACCAGAAAGCGCAGGGGCTGAGGCGACCGGTACGGCGGTTTTTGTCCAGGGCGGCTCCAACGGCGTGGCAGTATCTCCAGTTACTCAGGACGATGGCAGCCACGATCGAGGTGGTGCCCTGGGCCAGGGCGCATATGCGCCGGTTGCAGAGCGCGCTTCTAAGGCGTTGGTCTCATCAGCGAAATGCGTTATCCCAACGGTTGCTCTGTCCGCTGGAGGTGCGGCTGGATCTTCTTTGGTGGTTGCGACCGGAGAACTTGGCAGCGGGCATGCCTTTAGAACCTCCATCCTGGAGACTGTTAACCACAGATGCCAGTCTCCTGGGGTGGGGGGCGCATTACGAGGGCCGGTGGTCACTGATAGGGAAGGAATGGCCCATCAACAGGTTGGAGAGGAGAGTGGTGTTTTTGGCTCTGCGGGCATTTCAAGAGCGCTTCGGTCAGCAGGCGGTTCGGGTTCTGTCAGACAATGCGACGATCGTAGCCTACATAAATCGGCAGGGCGGCACCGGCAGCGTGATGCTGGAAGAAGAGGCCGGTCTTCTCTTAGCTTGGGCCGAACGACATCTAACGGGTCTGTCGGCGCAGCACGTGGCCGGAGTGGACAATGTCGAGGCAGATTTTCTGCGTCGCCACAGGGTGGACCCGGGGGAGTGGGCTCTCCACCCAGACGTGTTTGCGTTGTTGGTGAGGCACTGGGGGGTCCCTCGGATGGACCTCATGGTGAGCTTCGAGTCGGCGAAGGTAGTGCGCTTTTTTCAGCAGGCGGCGAGAGCGGATGTCGAAGGCCTTGACGTTCTGGCACAGCGGTGGCCGGAAAGAGGTCTTCTCTATGTGTTCCCGCCTTGGGCTCTGATAGGCCGGGTGGTGCAGCGCATAGAGAGGCATCGCGGCCTGGTGATTCTGGTAGCGCCAAATTGGCCCAGACGACCGTGGTACGCGGATTTAGTACGGCTCCTGGCGGACAGGCCGTGGAGGTTGCCTCAGCGGGACGATCTTTTGTGTCAGGGTCCGTTACGCATGCCCCAGGTGGATCGGTTCTCACGGCATGGCTCTTGAGAGGGCTCGGATGACGGCGAAGGGATATTCGGCAGTGGTCATTTCGACTTTGTTAAAGGCGCGTAGACGATCTGCTTTCCCTAGTGTACATCAGGGTTTGGCGCATTTACCCGTTGCGAGCTTCGGTGTCTCAGATCCTTTCGTTTTTGCAGGATGGCGTGGACAAGGGTTTGGCGGCGAGTTCTTTGCGCGTGCAGCTGGCGGCCATCGCTTGTTACTGTGGTAAAATCCAAGGTCAGGTGCTAGGTGCTCATGGAGACATTCAGAGATTTTTGCGGGCGGTAGTGCTCATGCGGCCGCCACGGCGCTGTGTTGTGCCACCATGGGATTTGAATTTGGTGTTGGAGGCCTTGATTAGTGCGCCGTTTGAAACGCTGTCCAAGGTCTCTCTGAAAGTTTTTCTGGTGGCTATTTGTTCTGCGCGGAGGATTTCAGAATTGCAAGCGCTTTCCTGCAAGGAGCCTTATCTCTCTTTTTATGATCACAAGGTGGTTCTGCGTACGGTGCCGGCATTCTTGCCTAAGGTGGTCTCCGTGTTTCATGTGAACCAGGTGGTGTCACTCCCGGTGTTCTCGGATCAGCAAAAGGAGAATTCGGGGGCAAGTTGCATCGATTGGACACTAAGCAGGTTCTGAAGAAGTATCTCTCTAGGACGGCGCCCTTTCGGAGGTCAGACAAGCTGTTTGTGGCCTTCGGTGGGCCGCATAAAGGAGAGGCGGCGGCGAAAGCGTCTATTTCTCGTTGGTTGAAGGAAGCGATTGCTTCGGCATATCTTCTGAAGGGTAGATTGGTTCCTGAGGGTCTTCGGGCTCATTCGACCCGAGCGCAAGTGGCGTCTTGGGCGGAATTCAGTTTAGTTCCGGTCGACGACATTTGTAGGGCGGCGATTTGGTCGTCCTTGCATTCCTTTGCGAAGCATTATCGGCTGGATGTGGTGATGTCAGGAGATGTTCGTTTTGGTTCGGCAGTGATTCAGGCTGGGCTTGCTGGTCCCTCCCGTTGATATTCACTGCTCTGTTACATCCTCTATGGTTCCGGGACTGGACTAGAGGGGCAAAAAGGAAGGTTAAATTAGACTTACCTGCTAATTGTTGTTCCTTAGGGAACTCTAGTCCAGTCCCGGATCCCTCCCTGTCTGTTTGTTACCTTAGTTGGTGCAGGTTGTCAAGAAGCACAGGGTGGAGCCTTTGGGGGTCCTCTTCCATAGCGCTGCTAGCTAGCCAGCTTACAGTTTAAGGTTGTACATTTCATTAAAAAAAAAAAAAAAAAACATATAACCAAAACTAACTTGTGTTTGACGGGTTGAATGTATTCTTATTTAATCTACTTATTTGTTGCTCTGCTGAGTGTGCTTTGTCAATAGGTACTGGTGAGAAGGGGCGGTCCTTGCCTATTTATACTGGTGCCAGCAAAGCGATGATGTATTTCAGTCTCCAAGGCTGCTGGAGGAGATTCTAAACTCTATGGTTCCGGGACTGGACTAGAGTTCCTTAAGGAACAACAATTAGCAGGTAAGTCTAATTTAACCATGTTCCAGAGACGGCTGCTCAGAGGAACTTGCAGGGGGAATGTTTCAAAACCTCCAAACTAGCTTGAAAATAAAAAATGTAATTGACTTCACTGAAATATAATAATGGTGAAATTTCTCTTCAAACTGGCTTAGTGCTTCAGCTCAGCTTGGAAGAGATACAGCCATGAATCCCTTTGCACGCCTATCATTTATGATTAATTCCTACACCTTTTACAGATATCTTCCACTAGCTCTCAGAGCAGCTCACTCATGCTCCTTTTTAAGCAGCTATGCACAGTTCCTGCAGTCTTAGCCATGCTGGAACTGCGTGAGGGAACCCTACACCACGTGGCACCTCAATACTTAATGCATCGACTTACACAGTAAGTCGATGTGGATGCCTATAAAAAGTGGCAGTGAGGGGAGGGGTGGTGTAAACAATTTCCTCCTACTGTTATGCAATGGTCATCAGAGCTGTTTTGTTTTTCTGAAGGAGACTAATGTCAAACAGAGGCTCCCCAGTCTGAAGGCGTGTGGCAAAAAGATGCCGGCAGGGTAGAAGGCTAGAGGTGTAGATGGAACAACTGCAGGTAGTCAGGCTTTGATCCATGCAGAACTCTGAGACATCATCGCTTAGGACAAAACCCTCCGCAGTCTCCTTGATGTCATAGGCCCCATGTCTGACAAAGCCCAGCTCTTCCTCAATGAGGCTGGCCAGTTCTGGGTTGCAGATGCTATGGTAGCGTGTGGCCACCTCCTCTTCATTAAGGTTCTTTAGCTCTTCCTTTGGTGTCTGAATGATCACTAGGTCCAAGATACACTGGGCCAATGTCCGAGAGGGGTTGGAACCCACAAACACTTTCTGTTTATGTTGTTTGATGAGTTCACTGGCATCAATGTCTCGTGCTGACTCAAAGGCCCAGAATGCTACCCACATCTCAGAGCGTGGGTGCCAGTACTCCTGATAGAATTTCATGAAGTCCTGGGGCAGAAGAGAGTCCATCCTCCTTACTGCCCGTCTGTAGGCCACAAGAGAGTTAGCCTGAGCTACTTTACAGAGGAGGGGCCACACCTTCTCATTATCTGGTGCCCCTATCTCCTGGGCCTTGCTGAACAAGATCTCCAGGACCTGAGTGCGACAGATCTGGACCCTGGCATGGGGCAGCAGCTCATTCACTACCTCCAGTTCTTCAGTCTCCACCCCCAGTGTTATGCACTGTACTTTGAGCTTCATGTCCGGCACGCTCTGGAGCAACGAAGCCAAGGTGAAACGCAGCATGTTGGGCGTACCTTTCTGTGCCAGACAGTAGCCACATTCCCGTCCCCGGCTATTGGCATCCACGCACAAGACTGTGTAGAGGTCGAATTCCTCTATGAAGCCTTCCACACGGTCAAAGAAGAGGAGTGATGGGAAACGCTGGCAGAGAGACCTCATCATGGAAGTGAGCAAGAACACCGTTTTGATAATCACCTTGTTTTCCACAAAGACGAGCTTCAGCTTGGCCCCAGAGTCATTGGTAAAAAGGCTGTTGAGAGCATTGAGGGTGTCCTGAACCCCGTTGTCCCGCGTTTTACAGTACTTGAGCAGATATCGGATGTCATGAGCACCCACAAACTGTTTGGAGATCTTGTTGGTGGTGCGCACAGGGAGGCAGGAATTGTCCATGAGAAAACCCCTTTTGAAGTAGTAAGCAAACTCGATGGGGCATAGAGGGTGGTTGTGAGTCAGCCGACACTCTGTGATCACCAGCCGGTCCATCTTCTCGTTCATCTTCAGGATGATTCTGGCAGAGCACCCTACAGGTGCCTTTTCTTCCTCGTCCGTGTTCTGCATTTTCTGTGCCCTGGAAGTGGAGCCATTGAACATAAAGGTTAATAATTTAAATAAGACCTTGCCATTCAATATATATTGTTTTACTCAGGAGCAAAGATTCTGTTAGTTGGTTTGTATTGTGTTACCAAGACATTGAGTCTGCCAATCATCATGTATAGTGCCACCCAGGAGCTCAGAGTCAGTATGTATAGTGCTACCCAGGAAGTGAAACCCTCTCTGCCACTAACTATAGTGCTATGGAGGAGTCGAGTCCTTGCCAGCCAGTGTGTGTATTTACCCATTTATTTGAAAGCATTTATGGCCTGCCAATTCTTAGCATATCACAGAAGTCACATAAGAAATATCCTCAAAACAACATTAATAACTGAACATAAAACCACCAAAAGGTTAAAGTAACACTGAAAAGACCTGCTGTAAGATATGGGCTTTGAGTTTTTTTGAGAAACTGAAGGTAATTTCCATTGAGCTGAATATTCCTCTGGCGGTGCATTTCACCAAACAGATGCCGCCAGATATAAAACTGGATTCCTTCAGGTCCCTCCAGTCTAGTCCCGGAAACTCTGGAGTTGTCATCCTCTTCCAGCAGCTTGGAGACTGATACACGTCATTCTTTGATGACACCGCTATAAGGACTCCGGCAGAAGCTCCTCCCACTCCAGTTTTATCAGTCTCCAAGCAGCTGGAGGATGTGAGCCAGGGTTCCTGGCTCACTAGAGATACAATTAAGGACTGTAGTTTTTAGTGAGTTAGTTTAGTGGGGTTAAAGTTTATTTTTTTCTCAAATTGGGGCAGTTAATTTTGGATTTGGTTTGTTTCAGTGCCTTTGGGGCAGTATTGCTTTAATTTTTTTTTTGTTTGTTTTGAAGGGCCTCTCTTCCATCTTCCTCCCTCTTACCGCAAAGACAGGGGGCAGAAGGATTTTCAGACCAGGGGTGAGCCCGGGGGTGTCTCATTGGGTCTCACTGCCTTCTCCAGCGCAACGCAGAGGGTTTGCCTGCAAGCGCTGAGGAGATCGGGCAGCCGGGAACAGCTCAGCCACAGTTCGCTGCTGTGCTAGATTCCTGTGCAGGCTGCAAGCCAGGACGGGGGCACGTTGTGGAGAAGGAAGCTTCATTTTGGGTAGTATCTGTGGAGCAGAACAGTTCTCTGGCTCGCGGGCGGTAAGGTAAGCCCGGATTTAGTTTTCAGTTTTGCTTGTGTCCTCGGCGTTGTAAGTCGGACCGGAGGCCTGCATAGACAGTGCTTTTCCCGCCGCAGCCCGTTTTAGGTGGGAAAAGCCAGTAGCGCGTTGGGGGAAACAAGCTGAGGTTTGAGGCGAAGGAAGCTTCGTTTTGCGCATTTTTTGGTGCGATTCAGGTCGGGGGACCTCCTGCTTTGTTTTGCTTTGATTTGGACTACTGATTAAAAAAAAAATAACCAAGACGGCTCTGAGTCGACAGAGCAGGGGTCAGTTTAGTCTCTATCAAGTGTGGGGCTTTGGGGGTAAGAGTTTGATTTGAAAGGTTTTAGTTCCGTCCAGTCTGAGTTGGGCATAGAGGAGTCAGGATGCCAGTGAAGACTTTATGCTTACTCTGTGGGGTAAAAAGGTCCACAGTGTCAGAGGCAGGCATCTGTAAGAGCTGTAGTCAGGTCCCCTCAGGAGAACAGGCTTTGGAGGCAACAGCGGAGCAGGAGACAGTGACACAGAGGCCTCTGTCCCCTTTGTTAGGATCTGTAGAACCTATCCCAGGTCCTTCCTCGGCACCGGATGGGCAGAGGGCTCCGGCACCTGGGGCTGGTGATTTGCTATCAATTTTTACCCCAGATTTTGTAGCGCTTATTCACAGAGCATTTGGTAGTGCGCCTAGGAAAGCGTCTTCCTTGGCCTTGGTTCACATGGTGGTGGATTTAGGGCAAAAAAGGCCAGGCACCCCTCTGTCAGTGTCATCATTGACCTTGGGGCCAAAGAGAGCCGGGGTGGAACCGGATAGGAGGTGTCAGTCCGAGTTTTCAGAGGAGGTGCACACAGAAGGTGAGGAGCAGGATCCGCAGATGGATGAGGAGCTGGAAGATGAGATTCCTGAACAGGAGGATCAGGCTAGAGTGGTGCGGATTTTTCGGCGGGAAGAGTTGCCCGCATTGATCTCAGACTTTCAAGGTGCTGAATGTGCCGGTGGTGGAGCCGATTGAGGAGGCTACCTTGGAGGATCCCCTCTTGCAAGCCTTTCGGAAGACGCAGAGGGCGTTTCCTATGCATAGAGTTATTAAAGAGATGGTACAAAGTGAGTGGGATATGCCTGAATCCACACTCAGAGGATCTCGGGTGTTGTCTCGGCTTTACCCGCTGGTGGAGCAGGATAAGGAGCTTTTTAAGTCGCCAAAGGTGGATGCGGCGGTTTCGGCGGTGACCAAAAAGACGACCATTCCGGTAAAAGGGAGTGCAGCTCTTAAGGATACTCAGGACAGAAAGCTGGATACCTTATTGAGGCAGATTTTTGAGGTTATTGTACTGTCTATGCAAGCTGTACGACACTAAGGAGCAGTGATCACACTGAAGCAAGAACAAACAAACCAAAGGAGTGATTGATAGGAAAGACAGAATCCTTTATTGAAACTCAGGCCGCCCGACACAGGCCGTGTTTCGCTACCCTTCGTCAGGGGCTGGCCAGGCACAAACAACTAAAATCATAAAAAACAACCGTTAACCAACAATAACATAAAGGAACAGACTGACAAACTTAAAAAACATCATACTTATAAATATTTAAATAATATTAAAAACTACCGACATGCAGTACAGTAAAATTAATAATGTAAAACAAGAGTGCTCAAGAGTACAAATCATCATGAAAAAAACATTAAAAACATTAAAAAACTAATGTACAGTACAGCAAATTAATAAATAATACAAAATAAAAGTGCTCAAGGGTACAAATCATCATGAAAACATATATATGCATAAAATAAATTTACCAACCTCTGTTGTGGACTTTGGAAAGTATCACACCACGCTTGCATCTCCGCTTGCAGGACCTTAACGCGATCTTGCTCAGCCGCCATTTCCCGCAACTCCTCCTCGTGCTGTTCCACATAGAAACATAGAAATATGACGACAGAAAAAGACCACATGGCCTATCTAGTCTGTCCTTCCATAACAACTACAACAGTCCACTTTTTGCCTTTAGAGATCCTCTGTGTTGGTCCCATGCTTTCTTGAATTCAGTTACTGTCCTCATCTCTACTACATGGCCCTCAAGTTCCGCCATGCGCTGTCCCATACAGCTCACCTCCTGCTGTATAGCCCCCAGAGCTTCCTTCAAGTCGTTCCTCATCTCCCGCATCGCACCTTGCATCTCCACCTTAAACATCGTCAGCCAGGATTTCAGCGGCATCACCTCCTTATCGGGGCAGGGCTCGTCCTCCTCCGGGCTCACCGTCTCCTCCATCTCCGCCAGAACCGACGGGGCCTCCTGCCGCTCGCTTTTAGCGTATGAGGATTGAAAGGACGCTAACTTCTTCCGTGCTGCCATCCCCAACTCCTCTGCACCTTTGCCTTCCACCTTGCCGTGGGGGTACCCAAAAAGTTGCAAAAATGCGGGGATCGGAGAGGAGCTGGGCAACTAAGCCGCCATCAGCTCCGTGACGTCACCGGAAGTTCAAATATGCCCCATTTTTAACTTAGGTGATGCCGTCTATGTGCATTTTATATATATATTTTCTTCTGTCTCTTTTTGACCTTTTTATAATGAGAGTTTCATTTTCTCTTTTAATTTTCATTATTTATTTATTTATGTGCCCCTTTCAAGTTTTTATTTGGGAATGTTATCGCGATGGGCTGTTCAACATTTCTTTTTCATTATAAGCTGTTTATGTTCAGCACTAAGATTCACGGGTTGTTCATCATTTTTTTTTTAAATGCGCTCCTTTTTTAACCTTGGCGGCTGGTGCTGTCTGTGTGCATAATAAATAAAAAAAAAATTTTGGTCATTCGTTTGACTTCTTTTTTTACAATCTAATTGTTGTATATACTATTTTCAGCAATCTTATATGATGGCATTTTGGTAGCCTTTATTTATAACTCAGTGTGTAACCTTGCATTACGTCTTGGCGGTCCTGTCGGTCCGTGCGGTTTCATGGGTATGATATAATTTGTTATGATTCCACTATGTTTGTAGTGAATTCTGTGACGCTTTTTTCATACGCATGATTGATTTCCTTTTCCCTTGATTTTGGTTCATGTTATTTTCCCGCCGAATGGATGACTCCGCCCCTTTTCTTTCTTTCATTTGTGCATGGGTCGGCGTTTTCACTGTTATGCTGTTTGTCCAGAGTTGGACGGCAGTTCCTTTCAAGGTAATTGATTTCACTTCCTTTAAATATGTTTAGTTTCATCCTCATTCATGAAGTAATGAGATGAAACGAGTGCCTTTGTTCATTTGTTGGTTGCCCCCCTTTTTATGGTTTAAAGCTGAAATTATGCTAAATATCACATGCACAGCGTACTCACGGTTCTTTGCTTCTCATCAGCCTCTGTGCTGGATTTCACACATGGTTAATGACCCCTTAGTGTCTGCCCTTTATGTCTAGATGGCGGTTTATACATTTTTCTTTTGATTCTGCCATCTTCACATACATTATTTCTTGTAAAGGATACTTTTTACAAAGGGCATATTAATATTATTTTATTATATATAGCATGTTTCACACATCGTTTTTTTGCAGTCGTAAGCCTCATATTTAATGCCATTTAGTTTATGCAGAATTTATGATGGTATCACAGATTATACTTTCTCACCCCCCCCCCCCCTTACACACTTTTTTTTGTGCTTATTTTTTTTGTACAGATCAATTGGTAATGTTCTGGTTAACATTGCATGTTTTGGCTTATGACTTCATTGATAGGGACCTCCTGGCCCACTCCTGCTACCACACTCTTTCAGTATAGGTTTTGTCCATGTAAGTTTATTTATTGAAGTTTTATATGGCATCCATGTCCTGTCTTGTTCTCCTCGTTTTTTCCACCTTTTCCTTTCACTTTAAGTTAATAAACGTTTTTTTAAATTGTCCTGTTTTTGTTTCTCTAGTAACAGTGTTCTTTTAGATTTTACCACAACAAGCGTGGTGTGATACTTTCCAAAATCCACAACAGAGGTTGGTAAATTTATTTTATGCATATATATGTTTTCATGATGATTTGTACCCTCGAGCACTTTTATTTTGTATTATTTATTAACTTGCTGTACTATACATTAGTTTTTTAATGTTTTTAATGTTTTTTTCATGATGATTTGTACTCTTGAGCACTCTTGTTTTACATTATTTATTAATTTACTGTACTGCATGTCGGTAGTTTTTAATATTATTTAAATATTTATAAGTATGATGTTGTTTTTTTAAGTTTGTCAGTCTGTTCCTTTATGTTATTGTTGGTTAACGGTTGTTTTTTAATGATTTTAGTTGTTTGTGCCTGGCCAGCCCCTGACGAAGGGTAGCGAAACACGGCCTGTGTCGGGCAGCCTGAGTTTCAATAAAGGACTCTGTCTTTCCTATCAATCACGCCTTTGGTTGGTTTGTTCTGTCTATGCAAGCTTCCATTTTTGGAGCTTGGGTGGCAAGAGCATGTCTTCGTTGGGCTCAACGCGTCCAGGGAGGGCAGATAGAGGACGCAGTTGAGGAAGCAGTGCGTGTGGAGTCAGGAGCGGCATATCTAGCGGATATTCATTACGCTCTTATTAGGGGCCTATCGAACAGTATGGCTTCGGCGGTGGCCGCAAGAAGGTATCTCTGGCTGCGTTATTGGGCAGCGGACGCTTCTTACAAGGCCAGGTTGAGTAAGCTTCCCTTTAAGGGGCGACATTTATTTGGAGAGGATTTGGAGAAGATAGTCAAGGATCTGCCGGAGGATAAACAGAAGCAAGGGAAAATTTCCGCCTATGGCTAGGTTTCCGCAGAGAGATTTTTGTCGTTTTCGCTCCCCTAGGTTTCCACAGAGCCAGAGGGGGCGATTCCCCTTTAGAAGCCCCTTTACAGAATTTTCGAGGATTCCGGGGGGCCAGCAGAGGTTTTGCTGCAGCCACTTTGGGTGCCAAAAAGCCACAATGACGTCAGGGGGGGCCCAGGCGGTCGTAGCGGTGGGCGGACGCCTACAGCAGTTTTATGCTGCCTGGGGCAGGATTACGTCGGACCAGTGGGTGTTGGAGGTAATTCGAGAAGGCTATGCGTTAGAGTTTCAAAGACCGGTGGCCGAGGCTTTTGTTCTCTCGCCTTGCAAGGCGCTGGCCAAGCGCAAGGCAGTCCGGCAAACTTTGCAGAAGTTGCTAGACCTCAAGGCGGTAGTGCCGGTGCCTCAAGATCAATGCGGGTTAGGTCGATACTCCATTTATTTTGTGGTGCCAAAGAAGGAGGGAACTTATCATCCAATTTGGATCTCAAGAAGGTGAACAAGTGTCTCAGGGTTTCTCATTTTCATATGGAGACGCTGAGATCAGTCATCATGGCAGTCAGAAAAGGGGAGTATCTGACCTCTCTCGATTTATCCGAGGCATATCTGCATATTCCGATTCGCCGCGAGCATCAAAAGTTCCTCAGGTTTGCGGTCCCAATGGGACATTTTCAGTTTCGGGCGCTGCCTTTTGGGTTAGCAACGGCGCCAAGGACCTTTACCAAGGTCATGGTAGCTGGAGCAGCGGAGCTGTGGAAAAACGGGGTTCTGGTGCACCCGTATTTGGACGACTGGTTGATTCGTGCAAAATCCAGGAGAGAAAGCGAGGAGGCTCCGGCCAAAGTGGTCGCCTGCCTACAGCAACTAGGATGGGTAGTGAAAGTAGCCAAGAGCAGTCTGGTGCCTTCTCAGGACCTCGAATATCTCGGAGCGCGTTTCCACACGGGGGCAGGCAAGGTTTTTCTCCCTCCTCATCGAGTGTTGTCTTTGCAAAGGCTGATTCGCCGGTTTCTCGACCGGTCGCGTCCGACAGCGTGGCATTATTTGCAGGTCCTAGGGACGATGGCGGCAACAATCGATTTGGTGCCCTGGGCGAGAGTGCATATGAGACCGTTGCAGAGAGCGTTGCTCAGGAGGTGGTCGCATCAGAGCGATCCGCTGTCCAAAAGGCTTATTTGTCCGGATACAACACGGGAAGCGTTGAGGTGGTGGTTACGACCGGAGTCTCTGGAGAGGGGCATACCCTTGGACATGCCGGACTGGATTCCACTAACGACGGATGCAAGTCTCCTAGGGTGGGGGGGCGCATTGTCAGGGAAGGTGCGCGCAAGGACAGTGGACGGTTCAGGAACGATCTTGGTCAATCAACAGGTTGAAACTTCGAGCGGTGAGGTTAGTGTTGCTGGAGTTTCAATGGCAGCTGCGGGGAGCGGCGGTACGAGTGTTTTCAGACAACGCGACGGCAGTGGCCTACGTCAACAGGCAAGGGGGCACCAGCAGTGCTCCCTTAGAGGCCGAGGCAGAGCAATTATTTGAATGGGCCGAGCTAAACCCTCAGGGGCTGTCAGCGGCGCATGTTGCGGGAGTGGACAATGTGGTGGCCAATTTCTTAAGTCGGGTGAGGGTAGATCCGGGAGAGTGGACGCTTCATCCAGAAGTTTACGACAAGGTAGTTCGGCGTTGGGAAACGCCGGTTATGGATCTCATGGCGACGTTCAAGTCCGCAAAGGTGGGTCGGTTTTTCAGCAGGCGCAGAGAAAGAATGTCGGAGGGCCTGGATGCTCTCGTCCAAGAGTGGCCGACGGATCAGCTTCTATATATGTGTTCCCGCCCTGGGTGTTGATAGGTCGGGTAGTGCGGCGAATCGAGGTTCACAGGGGGTGCGTGATTTTGATAGCACCGGATTGGCCGAGGCGGCCCTGGTATGCGGATCTCAGGAGGCTGGTAGTGGGAAAGCCCTGGAAGCTGCCGGCCAGACAGGATCTCTTGCAACAAGGTCCGTTGGTAATGCCTCAGGTGGCTTGGTTCTCGCTTACGGCATGGCTCTTGAAAGGGCGAGGTTAAGAGCTAAAGGATATTCGGCGGATGTGATTGCGACCTTGTTGAGGGCGCGTAGGAGATCTACTTCCTTAGTGTATGTTCGCATGTGGAGCATTTTTGAGGCTTGGTGTGTGGATAGGAATTGTGAAGCCTTGCGAGCGTCGCTTCCGGAGGTGTTAGCGTTTTTACAAGATGGGTTTCAGAAAGGATTGGCGGCCGCATCCTTGAAGGTCCAGTTGGCAGCGCTTTCCTGCTATAGAGGTAAGATCAAAGGGCAAGCGATCTGTACACATCCAGATGTTAAAAGATTTTTGAAGACGGTGGCTGTTTTGAGGCCTCCGTGCAGGCAGTCAGTTCCGACTTGGGATTTACAGTTGGTGTTGGCGACATTGAGTTCGCAGCCGTTTGAGCCTCTGGCGAAAGCTACTTTAAAGGATCTTACTCTGAAGGTTGTCTTCTTAGTGGCCTTTGCATCGGCAAGGCGCATTTCAGAGTTGCAGGCATTATCTTGTAGGGAACCGTTCTTGGCCTTCCATGAGACTAAGGTGGTTTTAAGGCCGGTCCCGTCCTTTTTGCCAAAGGTACTATCTCCTTTTCATGTGAATCAAATGGTTTCCTTACCGGTGTTCCGTAAGGCTTCAGAGGGGTCGGCTACGCCGCAATTGCATATGTTGGATGTGCGAAGGGCGTTGAAGACATATCTCAAGAGGATGGCGGCGTTCAGAAGATCTGATAGATTGTTCGGCGGTCCTCGCAAAGGGGAAGCTGCATCCAAAGCGTCGATTGCTAGATGGATTAAAGAAATAATAGCGTCCGCGTACCTCCTGAAGGGGAAGTCTGTGCCGGAGGGGCTAAGGGCGCATTCCACGAGAGCGCAAGCAGCTTCCTGGGCGGAGTGCAATTTTGTGCCTGCAGCGGAAATTTGTAGGGCGGTGACGCGGTTGTCTTGGAATTCCTTTGTTAAGCACTATCGTCTGGATATTCAGGCGCGTAGGGATACCTGTTTTGGCGCAGCGGTGCTTCAGACTGGGCTGACAGGTCCCGCCCATTGAGTCAGTTACTGCTCTGTTACATCTCCCGAGTTTCCGGGACTAGACTGGAGGGACGTGAAGGAAGTTTAAATTAGGCTTACCTGCTAATTGTAGTTCCTGAAGGAACTCCAGTCTAGTCCCGGATCCCGTCCCAATTCGTTGTAATAGTGGCAGCCTGAAGCACAGTTATGCAGGTAAGAGAATTAAGGGAACTGTGGAGCTGGGAGTTCACAGGATGGTGTTGGATCCCTAAGTGGTTGTAGATAGTACGGGCACTTTGCTTTTTCTGGAGGGGAAGCAAGGCCCTTAGCAGTTCAGTTGAATAGCGTAATGGATAGTTTGATACTTGATAGTTAGACAGTTAGGGAGCACTCGACTTCGGGGTGTGATTAACTTAATTGTTGCTCTGGTGAGTCTGCTTTGTCAGTAGGTTACTGGAGTGGGAGGAGCCGGTGCCTGAGTCCTTACAGCGGTGTCAAAGAATGACGTGTATCAGTCTCCAAGCTGCTGGAAGAGGATGACAACTCCAGAGTTTCCGGGACTAGACTGGAGTTCCTTCAAGAACTACAATTAGCAGGTAAGCCTAATTTAAACTTCTGTATCTCTGCTAAATGTTACAGCTTTAAAGCAGGAATAGCCAATAGGCCCCTAGTGCTAGTCAAGGCCCTGTCAGTCTGTCATTTGCTTGTCTCTGTGCTTGCTCTCTCTTTTCCTCTCTTTAGTGGGATTATTAAATGACTTCAAGTCACGAGTGAGTTTGTCTCATTACATCTACGGCCTGGATGATTAGTTCAGGTAGTCCCTGGTGGTGGTTGTTCTCTTACCTCAGCTCCAGTTTGTTGGTGGAGATCCTCACTTCCTTGCACACGAACCGGACAGACCTGTACTTGAGGGCGTCTACCACTTCAGGCCGAGGAGGCTTTCCAGCCCATTTGCACTTACTGAGAGGCATGGATTTCTTCATGAAAAAGAGAACTTTCCTCTGCTCACGCCAGCTGTCGAAGAACACACTGAACTCCTCCCAGGAGAAGAACTCCTTCCCATGGAGCTCCTTCTCATCCATTATGGGGCTTGACTTTGGGGCAAAGGAGACAGAAAAAAAGAAACAGTAGTGTGTCTCCATATGTATTCTATATCCAGAGAAATAGCATCACAACTCCAAAAGGAATCTCAAATTGTTGTGAATATTGGCACTAAGGGATAGGGTCTGCCTCCATAAGGATACCGTGAGAAGAGGTTTAAGGCTGCTTGTGCTGAAAGTGGGAGGGGGTGTTGTGGAGGGAGTCAAGGTGTCAGTGCATATCAGAGGTGGGAAGGGACATCAGGATTAAATTTAAACTCTTTAATTCCTGGCCTATCTCCAACAGAGACAGACTACACTCTTATATCTGCAAATATGTTTTTTCTTTTTCATTATACAGGAACAGAGGAGAACCGGCTTAGGCATAAGGAGAAATTTCACTTACCGTTAATTTCCTTTCCTTGAATCCTGCTAGACCAGTCCAGACAAGCGGGTTGTGTCCCCCTGCCAGCAGATGTTGGAGACAGAGAAAAAAACTGTACCAGAATCTGATTGGTTAGGACCTGGTACCCATATAGACATACCCCTAGGGGTCACCTTCAGTAAACTCTGACAAGCAACAAGAACATAAAGAACAGTAAGAAACTATGTACAGGGTGAAGAAAGTCTGAAAAAGCAGTGGAGAACCCCTGCTCGAAATATGACGCTGCTAGAGACTTTCGCAATAATACTGACTGTATGCATCATGGGCGAGTCCTGGACTGGTCTAGCAGGATTCCAGGAAAGGAAATTAACGGTAAGTGAAATTTCTCCTTCCAAGTCATCCTGCTAGACCAGTCCAGACAAGCAGGTAGTACCCAAGCTAATTGCCCTCTGGGTGGGAAGACAGCGCTGCAGTCACTACTTTGGCCCCAAATGCAGCGTCCTCCCACGCCTGAAGATCTAGCCGATAGTGACAGCTAAAAGTGGATAGGGAGGACCAAGTGGCTGCTCTACAAATATTAAGAGGAGAAGCCTGAGAGTGCTCCGCCCATGACGTCACTTGAGCACGCGTAGAATGCACTCAGAGCCCGAATGTTACCGATTTACCACAGAGGATGTAAGTGGACTCAATCGCCTGCCGCAGCCATCTAGAGATGGAAGCTGCGAGGCCCTTCCGGGGCCCTGAGAAGAGAAGAAAAAGATGATCTGACTTACAGAAGGAATTGGTAGCCTTCAAATAACGGTAAAGAACCCTTTTGAGATCAAGCATCCGAAAAGAGTTTTTCTTTCCGGAGTACTGCTCATTGGGGAAAGAAGGCAAGAAGATAGGCTGGTTCGCGTGAAAAGGTGTCAGGACCTTTGGCAAAAAGGAAGGAACGGTACGTAGGGTGACACCAGCGTCCGAGAAGGAGAGAGAAGGATCACGGCAAGACAAGGCCTGCAATTCCGATACCCGCCGAGCTGAGGTAATTGCTACTAGAAAGCCTGTCTTTAAGGAGAGATCGCGCATCGATGTTTTGTGAAGTGATTCAAAAGGCGCTTCTGTAAGCACCCTTAGGACCAAGGAAAGATCCCAAGGAGAAACCACAGGACGGAAAGGAGGTCGGATGACCTTTGCCCCCTTAAGAAAACGCACCATGTCGGCGTGTGATGTGAGGGAATAGCCATCTATTGGGCCCCTAAAGCAGGTAAGGGCTGAAATGTGGACTCGAAGAGACCCAAGCGCCAATCCCTTGTCAAGCCCTTCTTGAAGAAACGCTAGAACTTGAGGAATATGCACCCGCCACAGTGATAGCCGACGGTCAGAACACCATGTTTCAAATTTACGCCACACCCGGGCATATGCTCGAGAGGTAGATGGCTGACACGCTTTGAGCAGGGTAGCCACTACCTTGGGAGAATAACCCTTGTCTTTCAGATGTCGGCGTTCAAGAGCCAAGCCGTAAGCGAATAGGGAGCGGGGTTGTCCATTAGGACGGGACCCTGTCTTAAAAGTCCTTTCCGGGACCCGAGCCACAGAGGAGGAGCTCAGGCTAGACGCACAAGGTCTGCATACCACGGCCGCCGAGGCCAATACGGAGCTACCAGAATCACTGCACCCGAATGCACCCTGATTCGCTGGAGAACACTGCCGATCAGTGGCCACGGAGGGAAGATGTAGAGCTGAGTTGACATTGGCCAGGGCTGGGCTAAGGCATCCAGGCCCTGTGACCCATGTTCCCTCCTGCGGCTGAAGAAGGCTAGGGCCTTGGGGTTGGTCGAGGACGCCATGAGATCCATCGTGGGATGACCCCATTTGTGCACAGTTTGTTGGAACGCCCAGGGCGCTAGCTCCCATTCTCCTGGGTCGAGGACATGCCGGCTGAGATAATCTGCCATCACATTGGATGTCCCCATGATGTGCTGTGCCGAGATAGCTTGAAAATGTCTCTCCGCCCAATGGAAGAGGAGGAGCATTTCCTTGGCTACTCCTAGACTTTTTGTTCCGTCTTTGAGGTAGGTCATGGTCGTCGCGTTGTCGGAGAAAAAGTGAACCGCCTGGTAACGAACCTGCGGTAGAAACCATAGTAAGGCTAAGCGAACAGCTCGAGCTTCCAGTCAGCTAATGGACCAATGCACTTCGCAAGGCGACCACACGCCCAGAGCCGTGTGGTGTAGACAATTAGCTCGCCATCCGGAAAGGCTGGCATCGGTGGTCAACAAAATCCAGCGGGGCGACTCTAGGGGAACACCCTTGAAGATGTGAGATGGTAGAAGCCACCATTGCAGGTCATTTCTGGTGGAGGGAGGAATGGGCATTTGAACATTGTAATCTTCCGACACCGGGCGAGTAGGGCCCGTTGTAGACCGCGCATGTGTGCCCTGGCCCACGGCACCACCTCTATGGTGGCCACCATGGATCCCAGCACCTGAAGATAGTCCCACGCGCGCGGACAGGATCCGGAGAGGAAGGTGCGAATCTGGAGCGACAGTTTGTGAAACAGGTCGTGAGTCAGGAAAATCTTGCTCTGAGCGGTATCAAAGCGAGCTCTGAGAAACTCCAAACACTGAGTGGGTTGTAAGGAGCTTTTGGCCCGATTGACCACCCAGCCGAGACTTTCTAAGAAGGAAACCACCTGGTCTACCGTTTGGCAGGCTTCTGCAAAGGAATCCTCTTGCATAAGCCAGTCGTCCAAGTAAGGATGCACTTGGATTCCGTTTTTGCGTAAGGCCACCACCATCACCACCATGACCTTGGAGAAGGTGCGCGATGCCGTAACTAGGCCGAACGGCATGGCACAAAACTGGAAATGACTGCCCAGAATTGTGAACCGCAGGAAACGCTGAAGGTCGCTGCAAATAGGGATGTGGAAATAAGCCTCGGTAAGATCTAATGAAGCCAGGAACTCCCCCTTGCGAACTGCTTGGATGACTGAATGCAGGGTTTCCATGTGGAAGCAAGGTACGCGGAGACAACGGTTGACACCTTTGAGGTCGAGGATCGGCCGGAAGGAACCGTCCTTCTTGGGAACCATAAAATAGATGGAATAGCAGCCCATACCGCGCTCGGTGGGAGGGACAGGACAAATTGCCCGTAGAAGGAGGCGCCGAATAGTGGAAAGGACGATTTCCCTTTTTCGAGGAGCCCCTCCTGGAGAAATAAGGAAAGCGTCTCAAATGGGTTGATAAGTCTCGAGAGCATAATCCTGAGTTACAACCTGAAGAACCCAATGGTCTGAAGTGATGAGTGCCCACTGTTGAGAGAAGAGAGACAGACATCCGCCGACCGGGGGTGGTCTCGATGCCCCGTCAGTGGGAGGAACACATGGCTCCGGTGAACTTGTTTGAGCCTGAGTATGTGCCATTGTTCTTTCTGGCTCCTCGAAAGGACTGCATCCTCTGGGCAAAACGATTGGACGAGGCCGACAGTAACAGCGAGTATCTGTAAAACGAGATGTCTGCCAAAGAGCAGCCACATAAGGACGGGATGGTCGGCAACCGGAGAACTTCAGCTTGTCCTCAGGGAGGCGTTGCGGCTTCACCTCCCCAAGATCTTTAACCAACTTGTCCAGGTCCTCACCAAAGAGGAGCCTCCCCTTAAATGGTAGCTTAGAGAGCCATGCTTTGGAGGCGACGTCCGCAGAACACTGGTGCAACCAGAGCCAATGCCAGGCCACAGTGACTGCCACAACTGAATGAGCGGAGAGTCAAAGCAAGTCATAAAAGGCATCTGCTAAATAAGCCGTGACGGATTCCAGACCGATATGGCGAGCTGTGCGCAAAGAAGCATCTGGCGCTTCCTGTGATACCATTTGTTGGAGCTCTGCTGGGAAGGGAAAAGCTTTTGACGGCTTTTGGATACCCTGCAGAATGGGGTCCGATTGCGGTTGTGACTGAGGCTCCTTAGACGCCGGAGGATCCGACAAGCGTAGAGCTTCTACGACTTGAGCAATCAACGCCAGCAACTCGTCCTTGTGAAAAAGATAAAGATCTTGGGCATCTCCCTGGCTATCAGCAGAGGCGACTGATGGGGAATATTCACCATCCTCACGATCTGAACTTCTGGCATCCGAAGATATGTCGTCCTCTAGTTCAGCGGGCGATGCCTCCGAACCCCCCCAGATTTCTTTGGAGGAACGGGCCGAATTCTTAGGGAACAAATCGCTACGGGAGCGTTTCCGAGAAGCCATTTGTGCGATGGCTTCGTTTGAAGGCGAGGTCTGTGGCGCTGCCCCTAATGTGGGGGGCTCCGAGCGCCAGATGGACCAGGCCTGCTTAAAAAGAGCCAAAAACTGCATCTGAAGTTGGCAACGGGTGTTCCTCCGTTAGAGCTGTGGCATTAGCAGACTGCAGGATTAACAGAGGAGGATCAGTGAATCCCTCCGCTGCTTGCGCTGCATGAGGACTTGCTGCACGAACAGACACAGCAGGAGGGGCATCTCTGACAGGACCCCCAGGAGTAGCCGAAGACTCTCCTGTGCGTGAAGAACAGGCCAAGCAAACTCTCTCTTTCTTGCTGCATACAATGCAGCACTGAGAGGAGGAAGGCATATTGAAAAATAGCAGAAACTGACAACTGCAGCTCAAGATGGCCTCCGCAGCCACGAGGAGAGAGGACCAAACAAAGTGTCCGCCGCGTGAGAAGCCCGCCAAAACAGCGTGCTGAAAAAACACGGCCTGAGGAGACACACTGAAGCACAGGTAGTCTGCAGGCAAGATAGTGAAATATGGGCCAAGTAAACTGTGCGGGAGTGAAAAGGAGCAGCCGCGCTTGCAAAAAACGAAGGCTGCTGGGGATCGGTGATCCGTTGCGCAATCGCAGCAAAAACGGCGGTTCTGCAGATAAAAGTGTCCCGATGGCGTTTTAACTTGAACACATGGCTTCGTGTTCGCCGGAGTGCTCCTCCGCCGGCACAGGCTATCCACCGCTGAAAATGCAGAAAGCAGCGCCCGAAAACGATCACGAAGGTATGGAGGGGGGGAGAGAGAAGAGCCCAGTCAGCTCGCGTAAAAACTCACAGTTTAAGGCCTCCGTGCAGCAAGTCGAGCAGGGGAACCAGAAGAAGAGAAGGGAAGGCTGCAGAGCATGTGAAGGCAACCCCTGTGCTCCTGGCAGCTCAGGCCCTCCTGGCCCAGAGGCAGCCAAGGGATTCCCGGGGAGGTTAGCAGCTCGACTGATCCTCCAGACCAGGAGCTCCTAACGCTGAGGATCAAAGGTAACTGTAGGACTGGGAAATGCAGGGAAACACCTCCTGCGTGCCCTGAAACCTCCAGTCAAGGAAAATTAAAGAAAGTAGGAGCAAATTAATTAAAAGGAAAAATTCTCAGAAATAAAGAAAAAACACCATCATCTGCTGAAACAGAGAAAAATACTGAAGGTGACCCCTAGGGGTATGCCTATATGGGTACAAGGTCCTAACCAATCAGAGTCTGGTACAGTTTTTTTCTGTCTCCAACATCTGCTGGCAGGGGGACACAATCCGCTTGTCTGGACTAGTCTAGCAAGATGACTTGGAAATCCTTGTTTACCTCCTAGTTCAAGGCACTGACACAGTGATAGGATGGAAAGCAATCTCTGCTACGAGGGAACATAGGATGAGGGTGAAAGGGGATAGACTCAGGAGTAATATGCAGAAATATTTCTTTATGAAAAGAGTGGTAGATGCGTGGAATAGTCTTCCAGTGGAGGTGGTAGAGATGAGGACAGTATCTGAATTCAAAAAAGCATATGACAAACACAGATGATCTCTAAAGGAAAAGAAGGGACTTTAGTATTTGATATGGAAGGGCAGACTAGATAGGCCATGTGGTGGGTCCTTAGTACAGCTAAGATGAAATAGATGGGAGGAGGTGCAGTTGATGTCATTGCAGGTGTATTACTTCCGAGAGGAGAATACAGCCAGGGTCGGCCCAACCAATAGGCAAATTAGGCAGTCACCTAGGACAGCCGCTTCTGGGGCCAGCCAAGAGCAGAGCATTCAAAGCTAAAAAATGGATTCTGACAGTCATGGGGAGGGGAGGGCATAAGGCTTAAGGTTTAACTAGTGCATCAACACCTTGAGCCAGCTCGTGTGTCATCCCTGGACACAACACTGAAAACAGCCCAGGGTGGGAATTTAAAAGCGAAGCGTAAGACATTTCGGCCAGGTTGAATAAGATCCAGAAATACAACCTCCCTGATCATCTCCTTTTCGTAGCAACTATCACTAGGGCACCTGCCACAGAAAACCCTCCAAGGATCCCTTGAAGAATAATAAGTCTTCCTGTTTATGCTCACAGAGGTGTGCCATATCTCTGACAGAAACAAGCCCTAAAACTAAGCAATCCCCTCTTCCTATGCTGACTCCGTCCTAACGAGATGAGAGCTAACAGAGACCAAGCAAGTACCCCGAGGTCACCAATGATAACGAGGACTCAAAACTCCAAGCTGAAACATGGTGCACTGACAGAAGACCTTAAATTCATATGTTCCACTAACAAACTGAAAGAAACAGTAGAGGCAGGTGTATCGCAGCGATGCAAAGACTCCAAGAAGAGAAGCATCACAATAATGCCTTTAGAGAAAGAAAGGCCAAAGACATTGATAGGAAGTTGACAAAGAACATTATTGCATTTAAAATATCACCAACTAAAGCTGAAATGGAAAGGTTCGGAGAGAGGTAGATGAAGTCCCACAGAGGACAACAAAAAAAGCCAAACAACTACTCTGCTTTCTGGAGAACACGGAAAAGACAAACATGGAAATTATGGACTGGCCTGAAGTTACAGTACAGGTTCAGAAAAGACCTGGCCCTGATGGACTACCTTACTTTTGGCTCAAAGATTTAGCATCTCTTTACCAAGTCAGACCTAGTAAAACCAAATGGTTAATAACAGGAAGAACATAGCTTTGAAAAGACCACCCAAATAACATCCCCCAAAAAACTCGACACATAAATTTGCCTACCTACTGTCTACAAGCTGTTTACTGCAATAGATGCCTATGAAATATACAATCGTATTGACTCCTACAATATCACAGCAATAGAACAGAAGGGCAATAAGAAAGGAACATGACCTATAGAACAGAAGAATAGGGCTGGGCCAACCAGCAGGCAAACTAGGCAGTTGACTAGGGCAGCAGCTTCAGGGGAGTGGGTAGCAGAGAGCAGGGATTCAAAGCTAAACAATAGATTCTAACGGCCAGAGGGGACAGAAGACTTAAGGTTTGCCTAGGGTACCAACACCTTAAACCTATTCTGGGTCTGGCCGTGCCAAAGACCAGTTAATACCAAACAAAGCTATCATGGCCAGCTGTAATAAGTGAAATGTCAGCATGGATCGACTATGAAAAATCCTTTTTATCTCACACTCTTGGGAAATGAATGATCTTGGTCTCTCCTCTATATTGCATGCATAAATTCCAGAGTGTAATCTCTTCTTCAGAAAAAGCCCAGGAGCTAGGTGTCAGAGAGGGCAAGCAGCCAGAACTGGGCGAGCCTGACCTGAAGGCATGCAGCCCTGTACAATGGGGTTGCTACTTGACCCAGGTTAACTATAACAAGGCTGACGGAGGGCTAGTTTTACCCCTTTTTGCTCTTTGGGCTGCTGCTTCTGAGAAAAGCAGGAGTAGAAGTCACAGAGACAACTTTAAAGCATGAGAAGAAGCAAAGAGGACAAAAGCTCAGGGCCGCCCCCTGAGTTGCTTCATGGTGTTGGTGTCCTAGACAAAAACTTTAAACCTTACACCCCCACTGGCTATCAAAATCTATTGTTTAGCTTTGAATGTCCTGCTCTTTGTCCCCCCCCCCCCCCCCCGAAGTTGCCGCCTTGAGCAACCACCTAGTTTGCCTAGTGGTTGGTCCAGCCCTGCAAAAGCTGAACTTTCCAGGGTGAGTTACTCACCCGTTCAGCTGCTATATTGCTGCCTATGATTGATGCTATGCTGATTGTCTATTTGTAGGTATGTATTCCATGTTTAATTGTAATTCGTTTCAGGAGTACAAGTGCCAGCTGATGGCAGCCTGCACACCAGACGAAAAAACACCACAAACGGAGCGCAGCCTGGTTTCTGTGCAGTAAACATTGAGATGAGGGACGCCATGCCTTAATCCTGCACTCCCATCCTCTGTGGGGAATTTCTCCACCCTCCCACTAGCTGCAACTCGCAGGGTTGCTCAAAATCTAGGCAGCTTCACAATCTTAGCAGGGACAAATGCTTAGTACATATATCTCAAATTGTGTTGCTCTAAACCAAGGCAGGGGGGTTGACATTTTTCCTCCTCCAATCCTTCCTCATGCAGGGAAAGGGACAGAGGGGTCCGGACAATTCCTCAAAGTCTCTGCTGTTTGCATCCCATGGCCACAGCTTTCGTCCTGAATAAAGGCCAGACCTCAGTTGTATATTTCCCAATGCATTTTATATAGCTTGATAGACAGATACAGGAGGCACGTTTTAAGCAAAGGGGTTGTTGACAGGGAAACATGACAGCCAAGAGGTTGGGGTCTTTTGGTAAATGCACTGGGGGGGGGGGGGGGCGGGGTGAGTGCTCTCCAGAGTCTGCTGCATCTTAAGGATCTCAGGAGTGCTCCAGATCCTTCTCTACTTACCCACATCTCAGCTCCCCAGCACCTTCCTTGAGCGAGAAACAGCCAAGCTATCCCACAGTGCAATACTGGAAGAGAAAAACTCAACCCTTCCCCTCTCCCATCATACCACAGGGCTCCCAGTTAACCCTCTCTCTACTGCCGGCAGCTTAGACCTGATGCGTTTGCATCTGTCTATGTAAATGTACGTACAAGAGACTCCTACAACGTGCTCTTGGGACTATCCAGATAACAGGAGTGCAAGAAATAGGAAAATGTCCCCATTGCCCAGAGCTGCCAAGTTACCCTATTCCAGGAAGGAGATTTCAGATCCGTCCTGGATTTCTGACCTGCAGTGACTTCAAACGCGTATCGTTTTGAGATGTGTAAAAAGCAGGACCGGAACTCTAAACCCCCAATCATCTTATTACATGAGCTCTCTAGGGACTGGGGAGGGGACTTCCTGAAGGGGGCGGTCCTTATTATAATGCGGTTGCATTTATCAGGGCTCCGGACCTGGGTTTGCTCGTGCTTTCTACTAGTTCAGGTCATGTATGTGCGAGCCCAGCACAGGTTTTCTGGCTTTTCAGCTGCCTTCTGAAGTGCCACAGTAATTAACTCACCATCTGTTTGATTGTTGAAATGCTCAGATATACGTAAAACAGGGGCTCTGAAGAGTTAGGTATAGGTGTTTTTATTGATTCCAGAGTTGCCAAGTTTCCCAGTTCCAAGAGTGAGATTTTTAAGCCAGTCCTGGATTTCTGACAATCTTATTTTGGTGCGTTGTGGAATCTGCAGCACTGATTTCAATGTAAAATCGGGGACTACAAATACCATATTGCACTGTAATGCACATTTAAAACAAGAACTGGCTTAACATCTCAATCTTGGAACTGGGTAATTTGGCAACTCTGTGATTTGCCTTTAGCTTATGCCTTTCAGTACTGAGGTGACATTCAGCAGAGTCGCCAAGTTACCCAGTTTGAAGAGTGAGATTTTAAGCCAGTTCTGGTTTTGAATTTGCATTGCAGTGCAATATGATATCTGTAGTCCCAGATTTTACCCATTGGAATCAGTGCTGCAAGTCCCATAATGCATCAGAATGAGATTGTCAGAAATCCAGGACTGGCTTAAAATCTCACTCCTTAAACTGAGTAACTTGGCCACTCTTCATTCGGATACGATAGAGTTTACAATCTAAGGGGCTGATGCAGAAACATTAGCGCTCCATCTGTACATATTTTTCATGCCACAATGCCGAAAAGCGACCAGTGCGAATGCCATCACTGCGCAGAACATGTAAATCCATTCAAATGACATGATAATCAAGCAATTAGCTATTCCGCCTGGATGCAGAGACGTGCACAGAAGGGCAAAGACCGAACTTAATGCCAGAACTTTAAGGCCTACTCGAAAGAGAGGAAAAGGGGTCGACGCTCAGTGCCAAGGAGGAATTTATATCTGCTTCATGAGCAGACAAACACCCCCCCCCCCCTCCCGTAGCATTTTCTGGGCTTTGCTGAAATGATTTCTTTAAAAAACAGGCTGGGGAATCGTGCTGGAATGAACATATGCACATATAATGGAATCGTAAGCTTGGAATAATATAGCTGATATTGTTCAGAGTAAAACTATGTGGATATACGCCACATAGAATTCCAGCATACACTCACAAGCGCCTTTTTGCACGCAGGATTTAGGCGTGTGCCTGCCGGTTTAGTGCAGACTTACCTCGTTTACTTGCTACATACAGGCGCATGACGTCTGCGTTACTCTTGCGCTAGAAAACCGCGCACGTGGCTTTTAGCTCACAGCTCTAACGCTGGATTCCTGCATCGGCTCCTAAGTCATTCCAGAGGCAATGGAGGGCTGAGTGACTTGCCCAAGGGAGCCTGTGCTTATAAGAGGGCTCCAGGATTTTTGGGAGAGGACTATTATTTAAGAGAAGCCCTACAGAAGGAGATGTCCTTACAGCAGGGGCTCTTACGAGAAGGAATATCCTTCTAATAGGAAGTGTGGGACAGCACCAATGTACAGGCCTTGGACACTCTTGTAATTGTAGACCACCAAGATATTTCTATAGCTCCATCTGAACACCAGAGTTTGATGTACCAGATTTCTGGTGGGTTTGTCTGGTAAATAAAAAATGTGGGGATTAAGGGGAAGGTTAGTTGAAGGGGGGTTAGTTAGACTAACGATAGTATTATTGTGGTCCTTTCACTGGTGGTAGAATCCTGAGACAAACTCTGTTTCTTTACTGATGCATTGAATTTTTCACAACTGTTAATGAAATATAACTTTAAATTACAAAAAAAACCTCCTCCTTATTTTAGTTTTTCATGTTTTATGTCAAAACATTTCTCCTTTCATAAACTTTGCACAAATGTTTGATTAAATTCAGATTTCAACTTATCTTCAAAAGTACCCAAAATGGAAACCAACATTTTCACCTCACTGGCTTCTTCAGGAGAAAATATCATATCATAAAAGGCTTTCTTTCAACATTGTCCAGCTTTTGGAAATCCAACAGGTAATTGTGACCTGGATTGGCCACCGCTGCAAACAGGATACTGGGTTTGATGGGCCTTTGATCTGACCCAGTATGGAAGATCACATGTTTGTATGTCTATGAGCTGCATCGGACGATCAATAAGGGACATGCAATGAAGCTACAGTGTAACCCGTTTAAAACTAATAAGAGAAATATTTTTTCAGTCAACATGTAATCAAACTCTGAAATGCATTACCAGAGGATGTAGTAAAAGCTGGTAGTATAGCTTTGGACACGTTTCTGGAGGAAAAGTCCATGAACCATTATTAAAGAGGACCTGGGTAATCCACTGCTTGCCCTAATACAAGCATTGTGGACCTGTGTCTTTTTGGGAAATGCTAGGTACTCGTAACTTAGATTGGCCACTGTTGGAAGCAGGATACTGGGCTTAATGGACCTTGGTCTGACCCAGTATGGCATATCTTATGTTTTTATGATCTCCTGAAACCCTGAAGTATTTTTGGCTGTTGTCTCTTTAAGAACTGGGTTCCCCTGGACGTTGTAGCATCCTGCATACTCTGTAACAGGGGCTGTCAAGGAGGAGGAAATATTTTTATAAAATGCTCTTTAATGGCAAAAAATGCCTATAAATTGGAGCTCTTGGGAGATTAGACCAATTTGAATTTTTGTTTCCCTCTAAAAATCCCATAATGGGCTACCTTTGTATGTTCAAAATGAAATCCCAGTGTCTGCTTTATTAGGCTGCTGCTTGTTTCTCAAACTAAAGGAAAAGTTTCTTTAAACGTTTTAGTTGTTTATAGAAATTTGATATACCTGCCTATGGCAAATAGAAGCCAGGCGGTTAAAAGCAAGACTTTGTCTTTCCACCTTGTATCTCCCCAAAAATGTACATTCGATTTTCATGAATAAGAAAACGTTAGTTTCTGTGCACATGGTCTGCGGGATGCATTGCGCACTGTCCATCCCGGTTACATCAGGTTTTGGAATTCCGTTCATTAGCCCTGCACCAAATTTCCATAACAGCTGGGAAGCTATCATGTTAGCAGTGGTGACCGAGTTCTCCGTCTTTCATAAGTAATGCAAAATGAACAACGAGAATGCCACATCATTCATAAACATCCAGAATTTAATAAAATTCCTATGCTCACTTGCTTTATACCTAAAACAGAAAGTGTAAGAAGAAAGCAAAGGGGTGCCAGCTCTGGGGTTTTCTAAACTACATGGGGGGGATTTAATAGTTGGGTAAGAGAAAGAAGGGAAGGGGGGGTTGAGGGAAAGTAGGGGACAGAGCACCAGCAACATTTCCCATTCTCTTCCTATTCCAACTTGGTTATTTCTGTTTAAGATTTCAGACTGTCAAACCCAATTATGTTTCAAAAAGCTTTCACTACAGCACCGTGGTCTTTACCTGCTTCAGCTATAGTTAATGACATTAGAAAAAGGAATATTCTATGGCGTCGGGAAAGGGGTGATCAGTCACACCACCAAAAAGAAATCGTTGAAGAAACAGAAAATGCATGAGTTAAAAAAAAAAACCTGTTGTCCGTCACAAGCTCTATCTTTTTCTCCTCCATAACCTCTCTCTGCATTATATTTCTATGGATATGGTTTTGGCGACAGCGGAAGGTCTTGCAGATGGCTAAGAAGTGTCGCCAAGAAAGAACCACCAGTTGCCTGTGTAACGGAGGCAGAGTTGATATGGGCAACACCAGAAAGAGGAGAGGATGCCTGGTCTCCGGCTCTGAACGGAGGCGAGAAGAGGGGGCTGCGAATCTTGGGAGAGAGGATAAGAAGAAGCCGTAGGCAGTAGCCCTAGACAACATGTTGGGAGACCCAAGAGAGTATGGTTTAGCCAACAGACCAGAAAAGCTGAATATTCCAGGAGAGTAAAACCTAAAAATGAGAGTGTGACACGAAGGTGTAATTAAATACATTTCTAGAAGACAAATTAATTATAGCCAAGGTTCCAAGTAGGACTCATTGGGGAGGGGGTGCACATGAGAGGACCATTTGGCCTCTACTTCAAGATCAAAAGAGAGGCTTCAAACGTAGATGTTTCTGAATTTTGTTGGTTTTCACCTTTTATTTGTATTATACGCTGGAAGTGACCTGGCCCTTCAAGAGGACCTGGCCTCAAGTTCAACGATTTCGACAGATTCAGTTTCTGCTGTAGAATGGCAGAAATCTCTCGCTTTCCCACATCTTGCCAAGCTAACTTTTCTATGGTTTCAGCTTCCTCTGCCACGCCAAGCTTGGTGAATGCTCTTGCTTCTGCGCCGTGAGCTTCGCTATTGTGGCCTTCATCATCTCAACCCTTCTGCCCCTACAGCCCCTCAGCACGGCCACAAGTGGAGGCAGTGAAAGGTGCTAGAGGATATTGACGTGAACCAAAGAGGGCGTTAAAAGGAAGAGGAATGTGAGAGAAGGCGGGAGGAGGGTTGAGAGGGAAGGGAAAGGACAGACTCAGGAAGGGCAGAAGATGGCAAATGGAAAGGAGGCCAAGATAGGGGACAATGAGAAATGAAGAGCCAAGAGACTAAGGGGAAGAAAAGGAGAGCTGGAGACTGAAGGGTGGGGGGGGGGGGGCAGAGAGGAGAAATGGAAGGTGAAGTGGAAAAAACTAAAGGAAATTAATTTCCAAGGCATGCACACCAAAGGTTGAAAAACTATTTAATTTTGAAAGGAAAATATTGAACACTTGAAAGGTATAACAGGAGAAACGACCATGTGTGCAAATCTGCTGCAAAACGTTGAGCTTTTGGACACAGAAATTCAGCCACGAGGGTGACAGAAATCCCAAAGACTTGAATGAACACGTCAGCCCATCCCTGAACCATGACAGCTGGAAACTGGATGGGTGTGATAAGGGATCGATTACTGTGCCATCTCTTATACACTTCTCCAGCGCACCTGCTGCTCACAACCTTGGAGACAGGAGATTGAACCTTGCTCTGCTCCACGTTGGCTTTCTACTAATGTAAAGCCCCAGTGAGATGCTTTGAGATATGGGTCTTATCAGTAGATGTAGAGGGGCCTTCATGCTTGATCTCGATGGATTAAAAGCAGAAGACATCTTTAAAGCATCCCAAGACTGGGGATAACGCAGAACTTATTTTAAAATCTCATCTAAAGGCCAGTTATGTGAAGACAAATAGAAAGTTTGTGCGTCAGATGTCACCAGGTCATGACAAACAGAATGGCTGGTACTGGTTTGGATTAGGGTTTCCAACTGGTTCCAGATGTGCCCGACAAGCTTAATCCAGTCCTGGGTTTACCCCATTGATGCAGGGACTTGCAGTCCTGCTTTTCTTAGGAAGTACAATCTACACCTGGGGGAATTCTGCTTAGAATTTTAAAATCCTGCATGCTTTATTAGTACTTTTTTGCACAGAATTCCCCCATCATAAAGCTTAACTCCTCCGCTAGACCTGAAATTTCCGCTGCCTATTTCCTTCTTAGCTTTCTTGCTCCAGTCACAATTGTTCCTAACTATTTATATTTATTTATTTACATTCTTTTATATACTGCACTATTCTGCATCAGTGCGGTTTACATTGAACAAACTGAAATTACATTGAACAGGGCATTATAACTTGGAGATAACTAGTTTACAGGGAACATGGGCTATGGAGGGTTAAGTGGCTTGCCCAAGACCACAAGGAGCACCTGTGGGACTAGAAACCCCAGTCCTTCCGGCCCAAGGTTGCTGTCCTCTAGTGGGATTTGAACCCCCCGACCTTCCGGCCTGAAGTACCTTGCCCCAACCACTAGGCCACTCCTCCACTCCACTAATCCTTGCCCCCTCCTCACCCCTTTTTCTCACCCACAGCCACTCCCCGATTCACCAGTAGCCCTTCTCCTGCCCCCAGCAACCCCCTCCCGCACACCAGCAGGCCTTCTGCAACCCCTAGCCAGTCTCCCTCCCAACTCACCAGCACCCTGATCGCAGCAACACAGCAGCGGGATCACTTCCATTTGCTCCTGCAGGTGTGCTAGAGTCCGATGCTGGCGTGTTTTCAAAGGTATACAGAAGTGGTTCCCGTGAATCTTTAACAACGCGTCTGCATCGGATTCTGGCACAACCGTGGGAGCAAACGGAAGTGATCCCGCGGATGTGTTGCCATTAACACTGAGGCAGGATCGGGCGCTCTAAAAGCTTGTGCGCCCGATCCCGCCTCACTGGCTCGCCAATGTCTTCACAGAATTCTGCACAGCAAATGCATAATTCTGCGCAGGTGGGTAACTCTACGTTGCACAGAATTCCCCCAGGAGTTAATGGAGAAATCAGAACTACATGTCTCTGCATGCAATGGGGTAAACCCAGGACTGGATCAAGCCTGTCAGGCATATCTGGAGTTGGTTAGCTAACACCTTAGAAAGTCCTTGGTCCTACAAAGAACGGCTGCAGATGACACAGTCACTGAGCACAGAGTAACTAACGATGTCCATGGAGAGGAAGACGAGTCAGTCAAACAGATCCTCTCATTTGCATCTGGAGATGCCCAAAGTTCAAAGTTCATTAGCTATTAAATAAGACTGCTTCACATGCTCAGTGTGGCACAAAAAAATGACTCCAGAGCTAGGGCACTTCGGTCCTTGATGCTGTCAAATGACATCAGCTACAAGCGTGACTGACTTTTCTGATGCTCATGGAGAACACCAGTTCCAGGTAAGTCACTTCATTTTCTTGCGGTCCCCTCCACTGATTTTCTGATACCACCCCCAATGCAGTATATAAGTAATAATGTATATTTATATTTATTTATTTATAAATAAATATATTTGAGCTTGTGACCCACAGTTCTGCAGCCGCTCACTTATTACAAAAGTGTCTCCCAGCCCTCACATCAGATCATGTACAGAAAAGCCACACTTTCAGCGACTCTAAGAGTAACATGTTGAATTACAGGAGGGTTGTCCACACCACCTGGCACTTGTGCACTTAATGCATTGACTTCCACAGCAGGTTCGTGTGAGTGCCTTAAACGGTGGGAAGGGGGGGCATGAACAGTCTACTCTTGCTACAAAGAGATGGTCATCAGCGCCTTTTTGTTCTTCTGTAAGAGAGAGACATCAAACAGAGGTTCTCCGGTGTGCAGGCGGGTAGCAAAGAGGTGACGGCAGGGCAGAAGGCTGGAGGTATAGATGGAACAGCTGCAGCTGGTTAGGGTGTGGTCCATGTGGAACTCAGAGACGTGATCACTAAGGACAAAATTCTCTGCAGTCTTCTTGATGTCAAAGGTTCCATGTCTAACAAAGCTCAGCTCCTCCTCGATCAGGCTGGCCGACTCGGGATTGCAAATGCTGTGGTAGCGTATGGCCACCTCATCTTCACTGAAGTCCTTCACCTCTTCTTTTGGGGTCTGGATGATCATGAGGTCCAAGATACACTGGGCTAACGGCCGTGATGGATTAAAACCCACCATCACCTTCTGTTTATGTTGTTTGATGAGTTCACTGGCATCAATGCCCCGTGCTGGCTCAAAGTCCCAGAATTCCACCCACCTCTCGGGGCGTGGGTGCCAGTGCTCCCGATAATATTTCATGAATTCCTGAGGGAGAAGAGAATCCATCTCCTTCACAGCCTGGCGGTAGGCCACAAGAGATCCAGCCTTAGCTGTCTTGCAGAGGGTGGGCCACACCTTCTCATCCTCTGGTGCCCCCATCTCATGGGCCTTGCTGAACAAGATCTCCAGGACCTGAGTGCGACAGATATGAAGCCTCGCATAGGGAAGCAGCTCATTTACCACCTCCAGTTCTCCAATATCCACCCCCACTGTTAGGCACCGCACTTTGAACTTTATGTCTGGTACGCTCTGGAGCAGCGAGGCCAAGGTGAAACGCAGCATGTTGGATGTCCCTTTCTGCGTCAGGCAAAAGCCGCATTCCCGTCCCCGGGTATTGGCATCCATGCACAATACTGTGTAGAGGTCAAACTCCTCATTGAAGCCCTTCACACGATCAAAGAAGAGAACCAACGGGAAGCGCTGGCAAAGGGACCTCATCATGGAGGTAAGTAGGAACACAGTCTTGATAATCACCTTGTTTTCCACAAACACCAACTTCAACTTGGCCCCAGGATCACCGATGAGGAGGCTGTTGAGCACATCCAGGGTGTCCTGAACCCCATTCTCCTGAGTTTTGCAATTTTTCAGCATGTACCGGATGTCCTGAACTCCCACAAACTGCTTAGACATTTTGTTGGTGATGCCTACAGCTAGGCAGTAGTTATCCATCAGGTGACCCCTCCTGAAGTAGTAGGCAAACTCAATAGGACACAGTGGGTGGTTGTGGGTCAGTTGGCATTTGGTGATCACCAGTCGGTCCTTCTCTTCGTTCATCTTCAGGACGATCTTGGCAGGACATCCTATGGGCGCCCTCACCTCTTCCTCCTCCTCAGAGTGCTGCACCTTCTGTACCCTATAAGGGGAGACATTGAATAAAACCAGTTCACAATTTAAATAAGTCATTTAGAGGGTAAATTTTATGACCAGGAGCCTAGTTTTAGATACCCAGAATGCGCCTATACCAAGCCTATTTTATAAAGAAAAGCGGGCACTTTCTTTTATAAAATATGGACATTAGTGATGCAGAAATCTAGGCGCCTGTATTTACACCTGACCTAGACCAGGCGCCTAGATTTTTCAAGTACGTGCCTAAGGGATAGTATTTTATCATGTAGGCACCTAAATCTAGGCTCCACCCCCATGCATGCCCACACTGAAATTAGGCATGACTGCACAGGTGTGCACGTAGGGCCTGATATTCGAAGGGCATTTACACGGCTTACAGCCTACTAAACAGTGTAAATGCCTTTGATGGGGATATTCAACAGCACATACATGGTTAGTACCACTGAATATCCCCATCTATGTCCCCTACGCGCCCCATGCTATCCCGCTAGCAACGAGGCGTGTTGGGGGCGGGGGGCGTGAGATAACCAGGCAGCAGCAATAATGCATGCTGCGCAGTTAGTGCTCTACACCTAAAAGATAGGTGAGGAAAACCCTTGTCCATCTTTACGCTGCAGGGCGCTAACCGGGCAGCATGCAATATTGTTGCTGCCCAGTTAGCTTTGGCGGCTTCTGGGTCGTGCTGAAATACCCGGATACTCAGTGTCGGAGCCACATATGACCCCGGTATTGAATATCCGGGTTTAAGAGTCAGTGGGCAGGGCTATATGCCGATGCAGCGCATAGCCTGCCCAGAAGAATATTGGGCCCGTATTGAATAGTGCCTTATAGAATCAGCCCCTTAACGTGTATTGTTCCATGCGGGACCCGAGATCCTGTCAGATGAGTCTCAGTTCCTAGAGAGCGCTATGCCCAAGTCACTTAATAGTATTACAGAGAACAGAGAGAGGCAACTCTGGTCCGTAGAGTTTCAGGATATCCGCACTTAATATGCGTGAGACGCAAATGCATCTACGGTATGCATATTCAATACAGCCTACCCCTGAGGACATGGCGCCCCGCCAATCAGTGCATATAATGCCACCCCGAAGTTGAGACTCTGACGGTCACTTTATGTAGTGCTACTCAGGAGATGAAACCCTCTCTGTTACTGTGTATAGCGCTACCCCAGAGGAGCTGAGATCAAGGCCAGCCCGACCATCAGGCAAACTAGGCGATTGCCTAGGGCGGTTGCGTCTTTGAGGGCGGGGCGGCAAGAGTAGGGTATTCAAAGTTAAACAATAGATTCTGACAGCTGGTGGACGGCGTAAGGCCTAAGATTTGCCTAGGGCGCCAGCACCTTGAACCAATTCTGGGGCCAGCCCTGGCTGAGACTCTGGTAGTCAACATATATATAGCTTCTGAAGGCCCCTAGTCTAGGCCCCCCCTGTTTTGCCTTGCCACTCTTTGGTGTGATTATGAGATGGCTTCAGAAAACAAAACCGTGCCAATTCGGCGTTTCTTCCGTTTCATCGATGACCTTGCGTTTCCTCTAAGAGGCGCAGGACTGCTTCAGACTGTCCCCAGCGATAGGATTCTATGCTAGTCGCTGCTGCCTTACCTCAACTCTTTCTTCTTGACAGAATTCCTCATTTCCTTGCAGACAAACACAATGTGCCGGTACTTCAGGGCATCCACCACCTCGGGCCGAGGGGGCTTGCTGGCCCATTTGCACTTGCTGAGGAGCTTCGACTGCATCGTGCAGAAGAGGGATTTTGTTTGCTCACGCCAGAGGTCGAAGAACAAACTGAACTCCTCCCAGGAGAAGAACTCCTTCCCCTGGAGCTCCTCCTCATCCATGATGGGGCTCGACTAGAGACAACAAAGACAGAAGGCGGCAGAGAGGGAGTTAAGTGTATCTTCATAGGTATCCTGCACCCTAGAAATATCAGCATTAGATACTAGCCCTGTCTCCATAGGGATCTCAAATTATTGTGACTGCAGTCTGCCTCCTAAAAGCTGCCGGTGGATGTCAGGATGCGTGTGTTGGAGATGGGAAGGAATGCTAGGGTTATATTTAAGCTCATTTTATCCTGGCCTCTCTCTACTAGAGATAGAGGCCCAGCTCAAACGTCTGCAACTATATATATATATATATTTTTTTTTAAATTTTCATTCAGTCAGGAATGCAGAAGACGCGGCATAAAGTGGCTTTCATTCATTAGCACCAGCTACTCCAAGGCACTGGTTTACTGGGATAGTGTCCTCGGTGGGACTTGAGAGGGATGAGTTTGGGAAATCACAGCTGACCTCCCAGCAAATTGTGGAAAAATCCTCATTTCTGCGCCCCCCCCCCTTTACATGGCAGCAATGACATTGAAACAGCAACACAGCGCCTACCCAAAGCTGCTGACGCTGTGTGCTGCTGGTGCCACACTTCGACCAGCGGGCTTTGCCCCCTCCGTCGCAGAATTCCTACTTGCATGGGGGGCGGAAGCGGCAGGTCAAAGAATTGCACCGACAGCACGCAGCATCGGAAGCTTTGGGTAGGTGCCGCGTAGCTGCTTCTATGTCATCATCATCACTGCTGCAGGCCACGGAGAGGGGTGGCTGCAGACCGCTGCCTAGTTTGCCTGTGGGTAGCACCAGCCCTGCTCTCGTATCGCCTCCATTCTACAGAATTGTTCTGGCATTATTTTAATGATAAACCACTTAGCAATGGAGGACCGTAGTAATAGACAGCGCAATGGCAGGAAGCAGGGTTCAAATTCCTCTACTGCTCCTTGGGATCTTGGGCAAGTCACATCACCTTCTTTTGCCTCAGGTACAGACTTAGGTTGTGAACCCCGTGGGAACAGGAAAATACAATAGCTGAATACAAGCTGCCTTCGTCTTCTGAGAAAGGGGTAAGCTAAATCCAGTTCCCTTTCCCTATAGATAAATGGCTGGACATTATGTCAAACATCTAGACCAATAATCCTTCTAAAAGGCACATGTGACAGTGAAAACAGTCCAGAGAGGGAATTTAAAAGTGAACCTAAGCTATTTAAACGAAGTGCACTCCTTAAAGTACATTCAGGCTGACCTGAATCAGACCCAGAGAGATTTGCCTAAAATGAAGGCTGATGTTGAAACTGAAAACAAAATTGCACAAAATCAAGCCCGATACATAGTGCCAATAGCTCCCCTTCATGGAAGCCGTCACTAGGACACCTGTCACAGAACACCCCCCCCCCCCAACCATCTTTTGAAGCCGAAGGCTTCCCTTTTTGCTCATATGAAGAACTGTGGCAAGGGAACCATGGCCTCCTAGATAGGGCCGGGGCAACCATCAGGCAAATTAGGCCGTCGCCTAGGGTGGCAACTTCTGGGGGGCAGCAAAGAGCAGGATATTCAAAGCTAAACGATAGATTTTGACAGCAGGAGGGGTGTAACGCTTAAGGTCTGCCTAAGGCACCAACACCTTGAACCAACTTTGGGGCCGGGGTTGCTCTCAGAGAAATTTCTTAAAATTACACAAGGCCACAAAGATCTTTTGCATGATGTCTCTTACACAGCAACAGCAATGTGTTGTGCGTCTTGCCACATCCAGCATGGAACTCAAACCTTAATACTTAAAGGTTTAGGGACAAAATGCTGTGATCCTACATTCCCATCCTGTCTCCCAGATATAGTGCACCAGCTGCAAGGTCGCTCACTGTGCAGAAAGCTTTGCAGACTTTGCCGATCAAAGGAAGGCAAAGTTTCTCATGTAGTATAGATAGAGCCCAGAGTGGATGGCTCTTAAACAAGAGGGGTTTGGTATTTTGCCCTCCATTCTTTGATAGCCAGCAAAAAGAGAGATAGGGATCAAGAAAGTGCCTTATTGGTAAACGCACTGCAGAGGTCAGTGTATATGGCTTCAATACAAAAGCATGAAAGCAACTTCCCGAACAAAACTAAAAATCTCTCGCACTATAGTAAACAAGGAAAACCGAGTAACAAATGCACTGATACAACAGGAAATACCAAGAATAATTTCAACATAAGAACTGCCTACTGGGTCAGACTAGAGGTTCATCAAGCCCTTTATCCTGTTTCCAACAGTGGCCAATGCTAGTCACAAGTGCCTGTCAGTTTCCCAGAAGGCAAGCACAAGACTGGCCCCAGCGTTGGTTCAAGGTGTTTGCACCCTAAGCCTTGCAGCACCTCACCCCCCCCCCCCCCCCCGGCTGCCAAATCTGTTGTTTAGCTTTGAATGCCCTACTCTTTGATGCTCCCCCTCCCTGCAGAAGTTGCCACCTTAGGCGGCTACCTAGTTTACTTAGTGGTTGAGCCAGCCCTGGGCAGACAGATTCCATGCTGCTTATCTCAGGTGTAAGCAGTGGATTTCCCCAAGGATTTTCTTTGACTTGTTTTAAATGTACCACTTAGGGGCTTCTTTACTATGCTGTGCTAGCTGTTAACGCGGGCTTGAGTGCACGCCAATGGCTCACTATAGCAGTTAGTGTGCGCTAAACAGTCCGCGTGAGTTCATTCCACGCGATCTGCTTAGCACACGAACAGCGAGGGAAATGGGTGGGGAGGGGCAGCGTTTGAGCATGCCTGCACATTGTGGTTAGCTTGGGCATTGATAGTGCGTGTTCGCCGTCCATGTTGCAGGCAGCACACGGGTGCACTGAATGTCACCTCAATGGCTGGCGTCACATGCGTCCGCATTGCTGCTGATGCAAGTTCGAATCTGAATCAGTGCGGCGTCCGCTGGGGCCATACTATACAAGCCCCCCAACAGCTAGCGCGCATTCTGCGCGTTGATATCTACCCTAAACACACCATACCTGCAAAACTCGAGCACTTTAGCAACTAGAGTTCAAAGACTGCAGAATCCGAAGACAAACAAAGGAGGTCAGCAGTGCCACCAGCAGTCCATGGTATTAAGGTAAGTGGACTCAGGTTCCCCCTCTGCACAGAGTATTTGGTGCCTTCAAAACCTGGCACCCTAGGCGTCTGCCTATGCAAACATCCAGGCCAGCGTGGGACCACATCCCTGACATAACTACTACTACTGAGCATCTGTATAGTGCTGCAAGTCGTACGCAGCGCTGCACAGACTCATGTACGAGACAGTCCCTGCTCATCAGAGCTCACAATCTAGTCAAGGAGAAAAGCTGGCCATTGCTAATGTAAGTTTTGCCACCAACCGACTCTTCTGCAGGCTGCATGGCAAGATAGAAAATCACCGATTCACCAAAAATGCAACCAGAGGCCAAGGACGTGTGCTAGAAAGAGGCGCATTGGACTGGGCACCATCGGCCTGCTGGAAAAGAACTCAAAAGCCCAGGCTGCCACGTTGCCTGCGGTGGTGGCATCTTATGGACTCCAGGAGTTTCTGCCTGGCACAATGCAAGTCGTAAGAAGAGCTCCAGCATTACCTCGGAGAGACCCAGGTCATAGCCTGGTTTGGGCTTTGAACGTCTTTTTTTCAGGGTAAGTGAAATAGAAAAAGCAAGCTGGAGACATTCCTCTGTCAGACACTCTAATGATCCCGATCCCAGTCCCAGCCCCCTCCCCGGAGTCTGGCTTTACTCACCTGCACCTCCAAAGTCCTGCAAGCTGGAGAGAGCCAAGCAATCCCACAATGCCGTGGGGCTGCAGGGAGGAACTGGGAGAGGAAGCTCAACCCTCCCTTCTGCCATCATCTCTGCCGGGCTCCCGGTTAACCCCCTCACTGCTGCCTGGTACCTTACTGGAAGCTTACGCATGGAGAGTGGGGCGAGCTGGTTGCAGATGCTTTGAAGGAGAGGATTTCTCATTCCAATGTCCTTGCACGCAGGACTTGGGCTACCAGTTCAGGTTGCAAATGCTCCACTCCGGGTTGTCTGCCTGGGTTTAGCCAGCTTTGTCACTCAGGACATCCTTAAATCTGATTCAGTCTGCAGACTGTCTCTCAATGACTGACGCTCACAGACAGAGCACAGACTAATGCTTTTGAAGAGGTGTTCTGTTTTTTTTAGGGGTTGGGGGTCGGTTCCTAAACCATCTGCCTCCCTTTTTATTTATGCATCCTTCCTATCGCTGGATTTGGAACCGCAGCGCCTTGGTTACACGTTTATCTAGCCCTGGATCCGTCCATCCGCTTATCTCCCAATTTCCTTTCGACCTTGGCTGCATCGCCAGTGGAGGCGAAACCGATTTTCTTACGTGCTGACCCGAAAACTTGGCTCGATACCTTCACCTACAGCTATTTACTATTTGAAAGCACAGAACATACTGTAAATCGGATGGATGATTATGAGCGCCAGCTATTTAGTGAAAACATATAAATGTTTTTATAACATGAACTTCAACAAGGGGAAATAGGAACTTCTCCTATGGGAAGAACTCTTTGGGATTTGGAGGGGGGGGGAGGCAGAGATATACTTACACTTATTTCAGGGGCGTTCAGGAGGGGAGATATACGTAAAACAGGAGCTCATGTGATGGGCAATGACCTTCTGGCTCAAAACCTTGTTTCCAAGAGTCCTGTGGCCAAATGGTTCTCTAGTTAGCTGGCTCTCCTTACAGCTCTTCCCTTTCACATATACCCAAGAGACTTCCCAAACCAGTACGAAGTCCCCAGCACTGCTTTGGGGTCATTTGAGCCCCTGTACTTTCCCAAATCCATATTGTCCTTTCATAAAGACTTTATTTTTTTCTGCAATGGATTTTTGGGCTAGTTGATTCCCTCTCCCCTTCCCTATCAGTTTCCCATGCATTTAAAAATCAATTGCTATTTAAATTTTTGTAAAAAACAAGAACTCTCAGCAGTGTCTTCCTATCTCATGTCTCCTGACCTGGGTACAATCAAGCCAATCTCATGACTTTTCCCGCTAATGCAGTTGCCATTGGGAAGAATTTGTGGGGAGGGCAAGGAAATGGCTTTTCCAGCACGTTTTCCAGGAAGCGCTGCCGTATTTCCATTCATCCATGTGGGTTTTCAACTTACACGCGTTATTTTCCAGCCTTCATTATTTTTCAGCTTTTCAGAGTCAGCAGGAAAAATGTGCATGCCCTGTCAGGGTAGCAGATATTTAAAATCTGCGCCATTGTCAAGAAACCCCTATGGAAATTTGCCGTGGTCTATGGAATACAACTTTCCAATCTTGTTCAAGAGTTTTTCAAAAAATAGATCTTAACCAGGCAAACATTCTCCGCTACTAGACGAAGGGGCTAAAATGTATTGTGCCACAGTAATCACAGACAGATCCCTTCTCCTTTGTCGTCGACAACCATGTAATAATATTAATTTATCATTTTTTATAGTGTTAATGCCCATACTGCTTTGATGCCCTTCAGCCTGGGCGGTATATCAAGAAATAGCATAAACATAACAAGCATTGTACTATGCTGAAAGATATTCACAATGAGGTATGTTTACTAAAGAACATTCCGGTAGCGCACGTTGAGGGGCAGAGACGTCTGCGCTAACATTTGGGAGTGTGCGCGTTGCAGTTGGCCTAGTGGTAACGCACTGCATGGAATTAACCAGCTCACGGGTGCACTCACCGCAACCCAAGTATCCGCGCGCTAACAGCTACCTTCACGGACAGCGTGGAATTTTTAGTGTGGGGTCCCTCGCTGTTAGCTAAATCCCACCCTAACAGCACATTAGTAAACGTGTCCCCATACGCCCCTTCCCCAGAGAGCTATGTGGGTAACAACGGCTATGAGAGATAAACTTACTTGTTGCAGGTAACATTTCTTAAAACATGGAGGGCACTGGGAAACTTTAAAAAAAAAAAGACTAACACCTATTTGTTTTCAGGTTTTTATTTTCCTTTCTAGGAAAAAACAAAGCTTTAAGACCAGATCTGGGATGCTGGAATAGGGGACAGAATTGTTCCTGCTCTTCACTGCTGAGACAGTTTCACAGGACAGGTGAGATGTGAAGCCAGTCCTGGATTTCTAACAATCTCATCCTGATGCATTATGGAACCTGCAGTACTGATTCCAAGAAGTAAACTCAGGGACTACTTAAACCATGCTGCATTGCAAGGCACATTTAAAACCAGAACTGGCAAAAAGAAATCATCTCACTCTTGGAACTGGGCAACTTGGCAGCTCTGGAAGTCTTTTGGGGATAGCCACCAAACTCCCAGACAACCTACCGGGCTGATTCGATCCTTGGGTCCCCCCCCCCCCCCCCCAAATACCTGGGTTCTTCCATCAGGAATGTACTTGCTTCTGGAAGTATCCTTACCATGGGAGGTGAGATTGGAGGTAACGATGCAAACACAATACAGTTATGCAGGTCGGGGGTCCCCATCTTTGGAACACACTCCCCCAAGAATTAAGAAATGGCAGATAGCTAACTTCCTAAGTTAGGAAAGACCTTGTTGTTCAGAGATTTCTCCATTTGGGGGGGGATCAAGGGACAGTGAGAGGTGGGGAGGGGGTGGAAGGATGAAGAATTTGGGGTGTCTGAATGCCCTGCTTTATTGTAAACTGTTTCTCCGCATAAGGTATAGGAAGCAGTAGATCAGGTTTTTATGATAAATAAATCTGATTTTCCCCAGTTATTTCCCCTCTCAAACAATTAAAACTTCAACTCCATTCATCCATTCAAGCACTTGGAAATCCAGGCGGCATAACCTACTTCCGAGTATTGCCGATTTAGTTCTCTGTCTCCCTTTCTCCGAAAAATGCCAAGGACTCAAAAAAGGAAAATAAACAGATTTTAATAGTAGAAACCTCTTTTGTGTTGTTCTTTGTACAAAGAAAAGTCATCTTACATTTTCATATAGCGCTCCGCCAGATCGTTGCCAGGGGTCTCCTTATACCCCAGTGTCCCAAGGGTGATGTAACACTGAATCACTCCAAAGTGAAGCGTTCAGAAAATCCAGGGTGCGCGGGATCTTCCCAGCATCTGAAAGCCCATGAAAAATCTCTTCCCAAAGAGGGCAGCAAGGGTAACTGTTTTTTTTTGTCTTGCA
This sequence comes from Ichthyophis bannanicus, assembly GCA_033557465.1. Lineage (NCBI taxonomy): Eukaryota > Metazoa > Chordata > Amphibia > Gymnophiona > Ichthyophiidae > Ichthyophis > Ichthyophis bannanicus. The sequence goes on along the minus strand of CM066051.1, from coordinate 42,265,722 downwards.
GTTGACAGGAAAGCGAATAGGTCACATAAATATAACATTAAATAACCTATCTCAAGTTCATTTTTTAAATTTATGTTTTATAGCTTTGATAGCTCACAACGCGCAATTGAAGAGAGGATTTTGTCTGTACTGCTTTCGTTTGCTCTACCTCCAAAATAGCATGTAGTTAGAAAAATAAGAAATGGATCTCTCATAAATAAAATATTTTGCTTTAAAGGAATTTATAATCTTCACATTTTTTACAGACGAAAAATCCACCTGATGAGCATTAAAGCTTAGCACTCTGCGTTTAGTTATTCTGTACATAGTTGCTTTTTGTACATAGTTATTATGTTCCTCTGTTTATGAAACCTGTTGAATGTAACCTGTTTAATGTATACCCAGCTGTTCATTGTAAGCACTGATCAATTTTTGAGAAGTGTAGTTTCTGTTCATTGTAAACCGCGCTGATGTCGAATAGTGCGGTATAAAAGAAACTGTAAATAAATAAATAAAATAAATAACTGCTGTTAAACCAAACTTTGAATTGGATTTAGCTCATACCTTTTTCTCTCAGGAGTTCAAGGTGAGTTACATTTAGGTACTGCAGGCAATTTCCTGTCCCCAAAGGGTTTACAATCTAAATTTGTACTTGAGACAATGGCGGGTTGAGCGACTTGCCGAGGATTACAAAGAGGAGCGGTGGGATTCGAACCCTGGGTTCAGCCCGTTGCTCTAACCATTAAGCTCCTCCTCCACTCCAATATCTTTCAGTAGCCACCCCTCCCTGCACAGCAGCCCCTTTAACTCCTGGAAGTTACCACGTAGGCGCCAGGGCCACTTATCGTCCCACAAGGGTGGCTGTTTCATCCCAGGTCATTCGGAAGATGATAATCCAGCCCCGACCTCTCCTGCATTATATGTGTGGATTTGTAGTTTCAGTTCCCTCTTACTTCACCTCAATAAAGGCAAGAAGCTTCATCTCCCTGCCTGCAATGGGGACAGCACTAGGATTGGATTAGCCTCTCTGGATTGATCTGGGATAAGGTGGCAACCCTAGAAGGGAGATCACCGGCACCCTTTTCCCCAAGATGACAGCTCCATGGGACTACTGAAGTTCTGCAGGCGAATGACTGATACAGTCGCCTCAGCGACCAGGAATACTTTAAACCAGTGCAGGCTTTGTAGTGCTGCTTGCTGTCTGCTCTCTTGAAACATGGCCAAGCACATCGACTTTATACAAATAATCAGTACAGTGAAGTTTAACTCCAGTGGAGCCCTTGGTGAGAGGAATCAAACTTGCAGTTTAGCATAGTTTTGAGGGATTTATTTATTTATTTTTAGAGGGGAGGGGGTTGGCACAGCCCTTAAATCTGGCCCTCTATTAGATTATACAAAATCATTACTGCAGCCAGGGTTGTGTTCATCTTGCCCAGGGATACATCAAAGGGTGGCAACTAAATAAAACAGATTTTACACACCAAAGTCAGCACATTTGATGGGGAATTACAAAACATGCACATGCTTTGGCTTTTTACTCTTAAACAGGTGACATTTGGCACCGGAGAACTATTGGTAGGGTCTCTGTCACTCAAAGACCAGAGACCTTCTTTCCCGGCCTTGAGAATTAAAGGTAGATAATATTTTTATGGAATTCCGACAGCAAATCAGGAAGAGGTAATACAGAAAATTGATAAAATAAAGAACAGCAAATCAGCTGGCCGGATGGCAGTCATCCTGGGTGCTGAAAGAACTGAAATAAAAGATTATAGAACTACTATTAGTAATCTGTGATCTATCATTAAAATCATTTGTAGTACCCAAAGATTGGAGAGTGGCCAATGTAACACCAATTTTTAAAAAGGGTTCCAGGGTAATCCGGGAAACTACAGTCCCATGAGCCTGACGTCAGTACCGGGCAAAATGGTAGAAACCATTATAAAAAACAAAATTACTGAACGTGGACATAGTCATGGTTTAATGGCAGAAAGCCAACATGGATTTAGCCAAGGCAAGTCTTGTTTCACCAATCTCTTATATTTTTTTGATAGTGAATAAACAGGTAGATAAAGGTGAGCCGGTTGACATACAGTATCTCGATTTTCAGAAAGACTTTGACAAAGTCCTTCATCATAGACTCTTGGGGAAATGAAAAAACATGGGATAGGAGGCAACATACTACTGTAAATTAAGAAGTGGTTGAAAGATAGAAAACAGAGAGTAGGGCTAAATGGCCAATTTTCCCAGTGGAGAAAGGTGAATAGTGGTATACCCCAGGGATCTGTGCTGGGTCCGCTGCTTTTTGACGTATTTATAAATGACCTGGAAATGGGAATAACGAGTGAGGTGATCAAATCTGCAGATGACACAAAAATATTCCAAGTTGTTAAAACACAAAGATAATGCTTTGTGTAATCAATTTCTGAGTTCCTTGATTTCTTCTAAACTACCCCCCACAGCACAAAATGAATTAGGATCTGGAATTACCGCAAAATAAATAATTGAAGCTATTAAATCCTTTCCATCTGGTAAAACTCCAGGCCTTGAAGGATCCACCGCAAAATTTCATAAAACGTTTTCTGATATTTTTAATCCCTTCCTCTTAGATCTATATCACTTCATATATACTAACCCAGAACAACAATGTAACTTCGCTCAAGCTCATATTGTTCTTATACCTAAACCCAGTAGAGACTCTAATTATCCTCAAAATTATAGACCCATTTCGCTATTAAACGTGAATTACAAAATTCTAACCAAAATTCTTGCAACCTGTATAACAAAGTCCTGCTTTCTTAGTTCACAGAACTCAAATTGGATTTAAGAATGGAAGATACATAGGCGATAATATAACATTATTTTATGATCTTAATTATATCACAGGTAGACAACCATTTCCATTAATTGCCTTATCATTAAACACAGAAAAGGCATTTGATAGAATTGAATGGTCTTATCTTTATAAAGTAATTGAATGGTTTCATTTGGGAGATGATTTCCTACGATGGATAAAGTTATTATGTTATAATCTCATGTCCCAGTGTATAGTCAACAATAAACCAATACAGCTTCATCGTGGAACTAGGCAAGAATGTCCTTTATTGCCTCAACTTTTTAATTTAGCCCTTGAACCCTTGTTAATAGCAATACGTTCCCATCCTCACATTACTGGTATCAAAACCAAACATACTGAAGCCAAGCTTGCGGCATGTGCTGATGATCTTTTACTTTCCGTAACTAACCTCCAAATTTCTATTTCTAAGCTTATCGACACTGTTAATGCCTTTTCGATATTTTCTGGTTACAGAATTAATTGGGATAAATCTGAAATAATGCCCAACTCATTGTTCATATTTCTCAAACAGATATAAGGAACTTCCCCTTTAAATGGTCTTCCTTACAACTCAAATATTTAGGTATACTTTTAAATAAAGATGTTGAACAGACTTTGCACATAAATATGGAATGTATTCTCGCTACTATAAATGCAAGTGTTCAAAAATGGACTCCACTTTATATTTCATGGTGGGGAAGACTAGAATCTATTAAAATGGTTATAATGCCACAATTTAATTATATTCTCATGATGTTGCCTGGAGTTTGCCCCCAAAAACCTGTAATGCCAGTTTTTAAAAAGGGTTCCAGAGGTGACTGGGGAAACTACAGACCGGTGAGCCTGATGTCAGTACCGGGAAAAATGGTAGAAACCATCATAAAGAACAAAAATATTGAACATGTAGAAAGTCATGGCCTAATGGGAGACAACCAACATGGCTTTAGCCAAGGAAGGTCTTGTCTTACTAATTTGTTATGTTTTTTTGAAGGTGTGAATAAACAGGTGGACAAAGGTGAGTCGGTTGATATTGTGTATTTGGACTTTCAGAAAGTCTTTGACAAGGTCCCTCATGAGAGACTTTTGGCAAAATTAAAAAGTAATGGGATAGGAGGCAGTATACTACTGTGGATCAGGAACTGGTTAAAAGATAGAAAGCAGAGGGTAGGGCTAAATGGCCAATTTTCCCAATGGAGAAAGGTGAATAGTGGTGTACCCCAGGGATCTGTGCTGGGTCCGCTGCTTTTTGACATATTCATAAATGACCTGGAAATGGGAATAACGAGTGAGGTTATCAAATCTGCAGATAAGACAAAACTATTCAAAGATGTTAAAACCCATGAGAATTGTGGAAAATTGCAAGAGGATCTTGATAAATTGGAAGACTGGGCATCAAAATGGCAGATGAAATTTAATGTGGACAAGTGCAAAGTTATGCACCTAGGGAAGAAAATCCCAAACTATGGTTACACGATGCAAGGTTCCACATCAGGAACCACTACCCTGGAGAAAAAGTTTGGCGTCATCGTGGATAACATGTTAAAACCCTCAGCCCAGTGTGCAGCGGCAGCCAAGAGAGCAAATAGAATGCTAGGTATGATAAGGAAAGGAATGGAGAATAAAACAAAATATATTATAATGCCTCTATATCGTTCCATGGTGAGACCGCACCTTGAATATTGTGTGCAGTTCTGGTCACCGTATCTTAAAAAGGATATAGTGTTATTAGAAAAGGTACAGAGAAGAGCCACCAAAATGGTAAAGGGATGGAAGGATACTCCTATGAAGAGAGGGTAAAAAGGTTAGGGCTCTTCAACCTGGAAAAGAGAGGCTGAGGGGAGATATGATAGAGGTCTATACCCGTTCCATTCCATTCATTAATTTAAACATAGATCAATTATTTACGCCATCAAAATATAGAAAGACTAGGGGGCATGCAATAAAGCTACAGGGTAAACTATTTAAGACTAATAGGAGAAACATTTTTTCACTCAACGTGTAATCAAACTCTGGAATTTGCTACCGGATGTAGTAAAGGCTGTTAGTGTAGCTGGGTTTAAAAAAGGTTTGGACAAGTTCCTGGAGGAAAGGTCCATAAACCATTATTAAAAAGGGACCCAGGATATCAATGCTTGACCCAATGCAAGCATTGTGGAACCTGTGTGTCTTTGGGAAACTGCGAGGTACTTGTAATCTAGATTGGCCACTGTTGGAAACAGGATACTGGACTTGATGAACCTTGGTCTGACCCAGTATGGCATATCGTATGTTCTTATGTCAATAGAATTCAGACTGGTAAAACTTTTATGGCAAAATAAACTAGAATCGCTTTAAAAGCCCTCAAATTACTCATAAACACTGGAGGCCTCGCCTTCCCTGATTTACAGCTATATCATAGGTCCTTCCTGTCTCAAGTTGGTTTGTTTTGGTTCGCTCTGAGCCACCTGAAGAATACTGTCATTGTGGTATGATGCTGAAGTAGATTGTTGTTGTTAAGTGCCGTCGAGTCGGAGTCGACTCATGGCGACCCTCTGGATAGCTATCCTAAATTGTGTTTGGTCTTCAGTCAGGCGGCTCATTGTTGACAGACTGGTACCCGTAGCTGCTGTTATTGTATCGATCCATCTCATTGCTGGCCTTCCTCTTTTGCGTTGACCTTCTATCTTGCCAAGCATAATGTCTTTCTCTAATGATCTCTCTCTTCGCATGATGTGTCCAAAGTATGAAAGTCGAAGTCTTGTCATCTGAGCTTCTAAAGAAAGCTTAGGTTTGATCTCCTCTAGTACAGACTGGTTTGTTCTTCGGGCAGTCCATGGTATACACAGTATTCACCGCCAGCACCATAATTCAAAGGCATCAATTTTCTTCCTGTCTATCTTTTTCACTGTCCAGCTTTCACATCCATATGATGTTATTGAAAATACCATGGCTTGAACAAGTCGAATCTTTGTATGGAGAGAGACATCTCTACTCTTGAGAATCTTATCTAGGTCCCTCATAGCCATTCTGCCAAGAGCAATGCGTCATCTGATTTCTTGACTGCTTGTTGCTTCTTTATTGATAGTTGATCCAAGTAGGTTAAAGTAGATCTAATATCACCTATTCCCCTAAAATATATTTTGTCTATTGATTTATATAACACTACTTTAAATAACAACGTTATGTTAGATACACAATTTGCTCTTCTTCAATTAAATAACAAGCTTGCTATCTCTATTTGGCAGTCCCATGAAATGTCCTCATGCCATAACGCCAAATTTAAAATAGATCACAAAATCATATCCTGGTCGAAATGGCAGTCATTAGGGATATGATGTCTTGCACTTCTGCTTCATGGTTCGAATCTTGTTTCCTTTCATACCTTAATGTCCCAATACAAATTACAACCTGACCAGTGGTGGGATTCAAAAATTTTTGGAACCAGTTCACTTACATCCAGCAGTATTTTGATGTCATCGACTATAAGACAAATAGACCTGGTGGCCTAGTCAGGAGGGGGGGGGGGGGGAGAAATCAGGAAGTCTCTAGGTCACCAGGTCTATTTTCTTTTTAAGGGAGGTGGGAGGAGGGTCTGGACTGCTAGGTCACCAGGGATTCACTATCTGTCGGGGCACCGGTCCTTGACAGTATTTTGATGGCAATGGGGGGCTTTTCCCGATGCTACGATTGCCCCCAATTCCATAAAAATACAAAATGCAAATTAGCCATGAGGTGCGGAATGGCCTATAGTGACCAGTTTGGCGAACTCAAGAAATCTTAGGGACGAGTTTAAGCGAACTGGTGCAAACTGGCTGAATCCCACCACTGAACCCAACCAATTGTTTGCTTGGCTTCTACTAACACATGTTCTTAAAAAAGCTCTATTAAACTTGATACACTAGTTCCCACGCCGTCCCTCTATGTTCTCTTAGATAACATTTTCAACAAAGTCATATTGGCTCATCCTTTTATAAAGTACTCACTAAACCTACTTCAATGTCTTCTGCTCTTTATAAGGTTTGGGGGAATGATCTTCATTTACCTGAAGATATTACTATAGACTGGAATCACTTTTGGCTGCATGATAATCGTCCCACATTATCGGCTAGTTTACTTCAGTCATTATATTTTATTTTTCATCGTGCTCTTTGGACCCCACCAAAAAATGTAAAGCTGGCTTATCGGCCACCAATAAGTGCTGGCACTGGGATACCTATGAAGATACTCTTCTGTATATGTTATTTGAATATAAAGTGATTAATAATTTTTGGCAAAAAGTTTGGAAGTACTTTCAAAAATTGTTTCACTTTCATATACCCATAACTGCAGGCTTTGTTATTCTGAAATCCTCATCTCCGTCTTTACCAATTGGCAATCACAATTCCAGAAAACTTTATGATATTTTAATTATCAATGCAAATGATTCTTCACAGCTGAAAGGTTTGTCTAATTTGAATATTACCTTTTGGCGGCATACCGTAGAACAAATTCAAAAATTTGAAATTAAAGCAGCTGAAAAGACTAACAATGTATCCAAGGTTAAGAAACTGGGGGAACCTGTCTCCTCTCTCCTGTTATAATGACTATCCCATTAACGCCCTTGCAATTATATCATGATTTTATATTATGACTAACTTGCATACAAAACTTATTATTCCATGTTTTTTCTCTCTCTTCATTTCATTATTACTAGATACTCTTATTTTTCATAATTGTGTCTCCACATAGTATTAAGATACATGATTAAGAACATAAGATATGCCATACTGGGTCAGACCAAGGTCCATCAATCCCAGTATCCTGTTTCCAACAGTGGCCAATCTAGGTCATACGTACCTAGCAGTTTCCCCAAAAGACACAGGTTCCACAATGCTTCTATTGGGTCAAGCAGTGATATCCTGGGTCCTTTGTAATAATGGTTTATGGACCTTTCCTCCAGGAACTTGTCCAAACATTTTTTAAACCCAGCTACACTAACAGCTTTTACTACATCCTCCGGTAACAAATTCCAGAGTTTGATTACACGTTGAGTGAAAAAATAATTTCTATTATTAGTCTTAAATAGGTTACCCTGTAGCTTAATTGCAAGTCCCCTAGTCTTTCTATATTCTGATAATATAAACAATCGATCTACATTTACCTGTTCCATTCCATTCATTAATTTATAGACCTCTATCATAGCTCCCCTCAGCCGTCTCTTTTCCAGGTTGAAGAGCCCTAACCTTTTTAGCCTCTCTTCATAGGAGTAGCCTTCCATCCCCTTTACCATTTTGGTGGCTCTTCTCTGTACCTCTTCTAATTCTGCTATATCCTTTTTAAGATACGGCGACCAGAATTGCACACAATATTCAAGGTGCAGTCTCACCATGGAACTATATAGAGGCATTATAATATTTTTTGTTTTATTTTCCATTCCTTTCCTTATCATACCTAGCATTCTATTTGCTCTCTTGGCTGCCGCTGCATACTGTGCGGAGGGTTTTAACATGTTATCCACAATGATGCCTAAATCTTTTTCCTGGGTGGTGGTTCCCAATGTGGAACCTTGCATCGTGTAACCATAGTTTGGGTTGTTCTTTCCTAGGTGCATAACTTTGCACTTGTCCACATTAAATTTCATCTGCCATTTTGATGCCCAGTCTTCCAGTTTATCAAGATCCTCTTGTAATGTTCCACAATCCTTGTGGGTTCTAATAACTTTAAATAGTTTTGTGTCTTCTGCAAATTTGATAACCTCACTCGTTATTCCCTTTTCCAGGTCATTTATGAATATGTCAAAAAGCAGCGGACCCAGCACAGATCCCTGGGGTACTCCACTATTCACCTTTTCCCATTGGGACAATTGGCCATGTTAATTGTATAACTGTTTCACTTTAGTTAATGATGTTAATAATTTTATTATTCCTTTTGTGTATTCATGCACTGGTTTGTGGGCTGCACTTTGTTCTTTTCTTTCTTTTCTCAACTGTATTATTTCTTTAATGTTTTCATAAAGTTCAATAAAAATATTGAAACAGGAACCACCACCAGGAAAAGGATTTAGGCGTCATCATGGATAATACTTTGAAATCTACCCAGTGTGCAGCGGTGACCAAGACAGCAAATAGAATGCTAGGAATCATAAGGAAAGGAATGGAGAATAGAACAAAGGATGACATCATAATGCCTCTGTATCGCTCTTTGAATACTGTGTGCAATTCTGGCCACCATATCTTAAAAAGGATATAGCAGACAAAAATGGTAAACAGGATGGAAGGATATCCTTACGAGGAAAGGCTTAAAAGGTTAGATCTTCAACCTGGAAATGAAATGGCTGAGGGGAGATATGATAGAGATCTATAAAATAATGAATGGAGTTGAACAGGTCGGTTTGTTTACTCCTTCACAAAGTAGAAAGACCAGGGGACATGCAATGAAGCTACAATGTAGCACATTTAAGACTAACTCTGGAATATGTTACCGGAGGATGCAGTAAAAGCTGTTAGTGTAGCTGGATTTAAAAGAGGTTTGGACAAGTTCTTGGAGGAAAAGGCCATAAACCATTATTAAAGAGGACTCGGGAAATCCACTGCTTACTCCTGGAACAAGCACATGGAATCTGTATACTTTTAGGGAACCTGACAGGTACTTGAGATCAATTCCATAAAACAGATTTGCCCCATCGAATGACTCCAGGTTTTGCAGCAATCTTTTGCTTTTCTTAGGGCAAATAGTTCTCAACCCTGTCCTCGGAACACACCTAGCCAGTCAGGTTTCAGGATAGCCACAATGAATATGCATAAGAGAGATTCGTATGCACCATCGTCATTGCATGCAAATTTCTCTCATGCATATTCATTGTGGTTATCCTGGAAACCTGACTGGCTAGGTGTGTTCCGAGGACGGGGTTGAGAACCACTGGGCTACGCTGATCCTGGCTTTACCCTCAACAGGGATCTCTAAGTTTGATTTTCTCAGGGACACCAATGGGAGAAATTAGAACTGCAAATGCATGCATGCAATAGCGAAAGTCCAGGACTGGATTCACTGACAACCCTACCTCAAACGGATAAAGGTACAATTAACTATGCAGCACCAAACAAGTCTTTTCGCCTTGCCCAGAATGAGCACTGTGGCCATCATCATGTATGTACCCATGTTCATTCCAGGCGCACACACTGCATTCTGTGTAATAGCTCAGAAATGCACATGGAACATGATCATTCGTCCCCCTGTAACAAAATATCTTGACTTGTTGAGTCTTTTTTCCTTGAGCTCTTTAAGCAATAACGCCCTACTTCTTTTGAAACCTCCCAGGGCAATCAGGCTGGTGTGGTCCATTTTTGTCGCAGTGTCTAAAACTGAATCGCACACCACATAAATCACATGGATGTGAGCCAAGATGGGTATCACATTCACTAAGATCTGGCTGGCACCAGGGAGTTGCAGGGAATGAGCCTGAAGCAGCCGGGAACAAATGTTGACACCGCGTCCTCTCTGTCTCCCCAACCTACGGTTAAGCTCTGCATCTGCTATGTAAGCCTTCCACCATTTCCCGTATCAATTCACCTGCATGCAGATGTCAACGCAAGCTTAAAATGGGAATTTTGGAAGGACAGCCCATACCACATGGCACCTTGGCAGCTAATTAAGCACATGTAGAGGCCAAATAGGGTGACATTGGAGAAGTGAACAGGAGAAGGGCAGTCTCCTCATCCTATGAAATTTTTATCAGGGCTGATTTGTTTTTCTGAAGGAGGGACAGGTCAAAGAGAGGCTCGCCATTCCGTAGACGGGTAGCAAAGAGGTGACGGCAAGGCAGGAAGCTGGAGGTGTAGATATAGCAGCTACAAGAGGTCAGGCTCAGGTCCATGCAGAACTCAGAGACGCCATCATTAAGGAGAAACCCCTCCTTGGTTTCTCTGATGTCATAGGCCCCGGACCTGGCAAAACTCAACTCCTCCTCGATCTGGATGGCTGGCTCTGGGTTGCAGATGCTGTGATAGCGTGTGGCTACTTCGTCCTCATTGAGGTTCTTGACCTCTTCTTTTGGGGTCTGGATGATCACTAGGTCCAAGATACACTGGGCCACTGTCGAGCAGGGATTGAGGCCTGCCAGCAGCGTTTGTTTGTGTTGGTTGATGAGTTCACTAGCATCAAGGTCCCGTATTGGCTCAAAGGCCCAACACTCTACCCACATCTCATAGTGTGGGTGCCAGTGCTCCATGTAGTATTTCATGAAGTTCTTGGGCAAGATGGCGTCCATCTTTCTTAGTGCCTGGCTATAAGCTGTTAAAGAATTAGACTCCGCTAGCTCACACAGAAGAGGCCACACTTTTTCATTCTCTAGTGCTCCCATCTCCTGGATTTTGCTGAAAAGGGTCTCCAAGACCTGCGTGCGACAGATCTGGACCCTAGCATGTGGCAACAACTCCTTCACAACTTCTAGCTCCTTTATCTCCACCCCTAGCGTCAAGCACCGCACTTTGAACTTCATGTCCGGCACGCTCTGCAGGAGCGAAGCCAGGGTGAAACGTAGCAGATTTGGTGTCCCTTTCTTTGTCACACAGTAGGCACACTCTTGCCCCCGTCCAAAGGCATCCACACACAGGACCGTGTAGAGGTCGAACTCCTCATTGAAGCTTACCATGTGGTTAAAGAAGAGAGCTGATGGGAAGCGCTGGCAGAGAGACCTCATTATGGAGGTGAGGAAGAAGATTGTCTTGATAATCACCTTGTTTTCCATAAAAACCAACTTGACCTTGGCCCCAGGGTCATTGGTGAAGAGACTGTCCAGTGCCTTGAGGGTATCCTGAACACCATTGTCCCGCGTTTTGCAGCAGTTCAACAAACGCTGAATGTCGTGAGCCCCCACAAACTGCTTTGAGATCTTGTTGGTGGTGCGCACAGGGAGGCAGGAATTGGCCATGAGAAAGCCCTTCCTGAAGTAGTAGGCAAACTCAATGGGGCACAGTGGGTGGCTGTGATCTAGCTGGCACTCAGTGACCACAAGGCGGTCCTTCTCATGATTCATCTTGAGGACTATAGCAGCCGTGCAGCCCACGCTTCCCTTCTTTTCGGTGTCTTGGTTCTGCGTCTTCTGGATTCTGTAAGGGAAGACAACGAACATATGGGTGTCTACATCTACCAGAGGTTGGTCAATTTTTCTGTCATTTCCTTTTTTCTGTCTAATACTTGGTAGGTTACAAGATGGCTCCAGGCTACCAGAATCAAAAAAATAAATGAAAAACTCCCAACTACACTCTCATCCAAAAGCCACCATCACACAAAAAAAACAAAAAACAGAAAACAAAGATGTGAGGGTAGCTCCGCAATAACACTAACAAGGAGCCTATAAAAGCAACACTGTTAGAGGAAAAAAGATCTCAGCCACCCCTTCTACCAGTACCAGCAGAAAGGACGAGCCAGTCATATGGCAAGACCAAGACAGAAATCCTGCCACAGTAATGCTCCATTCATGAACTGCACTCGAAATAACATCAATGGTCAGAAAGAAAACTCTAGCAACCACTAGCAATAAGGGGAATTGAGCCAAAACAAAACAAAACAAAACAAAAAAAGACTCAATAATCCAAAAAGCACACAGTGAGCGGCTCCTGGCAAAGTGGCAGAGCAAACTATTAAGCCCACAATAATCAGAATAGCAGCCAAAAACTCCTTGCAAAAACGGCAGCAGAACACAGAGTCCAATATAAACAGGGCAACAACCTGAAGCTCCGACACCATGTGTTTTGTCCATACAGCTTCATCAGGGAGCTCTTCATAGAAAATGTTGCTTATCCAATTCAAAGCCAGAAGGAGGATTTTAAGGGCACAAGCAAGGCGTCTGCAGTGGGCATGGAGGCAGTTTTCTTGCTTGTGCCCTTAAAATCCTCCTCCTAGCTTTGATGAAAGTATAGTTGGGAGTTTTTCATTTAATTTTTTTATTCTGTGGCTCCCTGAGGATATTTATTTTTGTCCAGGCTACCAGAGACAGGCTGAGCTACAGTAGGTCTGGTTTTGCCCGATTGCATTTCTGGACCCGTGGCACTAATTTCTCAAAGACAAAGCAGCACCGTCCATTCAGCGATGCGCTGAGGGTAAAATCTGGACTGGGCTCATTCTGTCCCTGATGAAGCCGAGCCATCCTTGGCAACTGCTCTCCTTGGCTTGGGCTTCGGTTTTACCCCGGCTCCGTTTTGCAGACGACCGCTTTCCTCTCCTTGCAGACGAGCCGGACAGAGCTGTACTTGAGGGCGTCCACCACCTCAGGCCTCGGCGGGTCACAGGTCCACTTGCACTTGCTGAGGGGTCGGGAGTTCTTGACAAAGAAAAGAACCTTCCTTTGCTCGCACCAGTTGTCGAAGAACAAGCTGAACTCTTCCAAGGAAGAGAACTCTTTCCCGTGAAGCTCCTTTTCGTCCATCACGGTGCTCGACTGGCCGGGAGTGGGCAAGAACAATAAACAAAGAAGGGGAGAAGAGTATTAATGGGTTTCCCAAGGTATCCTGCAATTATAAGAAGAGTTAGCATCAGTCTGCGTAAGGATACCATAGAAAGGGCTGCCTGGGCTTGTTTGTTGAGACCTAGGACGGAGTGGCGGGCTTTGTTTCCATGATGGGGATGGGAAGGTGTGCTATGGTGTCTATGTACATATTTTGGAATGGTGTGAAGGGGTGTCAGCAGGGGTTATGTGTGTATTTTGGGTGTATAAGAGTACCTGGCATTATGTATGTTCGATTTGGTATGAAGAGGTGGATGTCTATGTATCTTTGGAAGGATATGAAGGGCTATCACTGTGTGTTTTTGGACAGTGTATGAAGGCCTATCGGGGTGTGTGTGTGTGTAGAGTATGAAGATGTGTGTGTGTCCATGCTTTGGAACATGTATGAACTGCTCTCTGGACTTGTGCATGTGTGGCTGTGGTATGATGGGGTGCCCTTGCGCATATTTGTTTGGCATGATGGGATGCCCATGTATGGAAGGAGGTGTCCATGTGTGAATTTGATTGGCATGTTAAAGTGTTCCTAGGTTTGTGTGTGTAGCTGGGTAGTATGTGAAGGCGTGTATTCCTACATATGTGTTTTGGGACAAGGTGTGATGGAGTGTCCGGCTTTTGTATATCAGTCACTGAAAGCCCTGCTACTCCTTGGAGATGGCGATCCCTCTCGCATTGCAAGACAAGTCATAAAGCAGATGGCTTTCAATTCCACTCAAAACCCTGCTAAGTTTAAATCAGTTTCCTTCTAAATCCTAATGTACAGTCATGCAAAACCCCTTTCACACAGAGAAAGGAAAAATGAGAAAATCAAAGTCAACAGATTCTCCTCTGTCTTGGAGAAATGTTAAACTCTCCCCATTGGATAAATTAATTGACGCTCAGTCTCTCCACCTCAGAGGTGGCGGCTTATGTCCTGCTCACTTGGAACCACGATCACTTTAACTGGCCAAACCTGGGTGCTGGATTAAGGTTGCAGAGGACAAGGCCTGAAATCCTACCAGAGAAGTTGATGAAGGTCGGCCCTTGAACAGAATTTGGGGGTGTTTGGTATAGGTGTGGAGGGATCAACTGGAAAACACTGGGGAATTGGGGGGGGGGGGGGAAGAGAGGAGTTGGTGTTGCTCTGCATGTGGGAATTTATATGATCATTTGTTCAAAGTGGAAGGATTTAGGCTGCACAAACTTGTTTAGAAACCCAAGTTATCCTGTACAAAAGTTGTTTCTTGTTATATGTAAACTGTTGTTGAGTTTCTTGTAAACCGCCCCTGATCTCTGGAAGGGGCAGTATAGAAAAATGTACCAAATAAATAAATAAATAAAATCATTTACTCTGTTATGGGCCTCCAGGTAAGATACCCTGTGCCCACACCTTGCTCTTAAAATCCTACATCATGCAGCTTGGGGTGAAGCAGTCTACATTAGAGTATTTAGGTTTGTCTTATCCAATACGTACTAGGCAGAAGGTGTCACACTCAAGTAAGGAGGGACGCCCCTCCGCAACCCCCACTCCCTGGCCCTGGGGCCAGCAGGTAGATTTTGTGATGCCTGGGCTAAGCTTTTCATATGGACAGCACAAAGCCCCCCGAACAAAACGGGAGTTGCACTAAATAACACGGATTTTCATGTTAAAACTTTGTACAAGTTCATAAATAAGGTCCTAAGAGTACCAGGGTAGTAAAAATAGTTAGAATGAGGGCGATCCCATCTTCTTGCTGGGTAACGTGCTTCACTGCTCACCTCCCCTCACTATTAAAAAGCAAGGCGAGTCTCCCCCTTCTAGCCTATTTCTGTAACTTCTTGACCCTGCCTCCAACGAGTTTCTGCTTCCCTGCAGGCAAGTGTAAGAGATGCGCAGAGAAAATGTTGGGAAGATTTGAGTTTCCCCACCCCCCCCCCTTTTTAAATAGAGCGCTATGTTTACTAAACCGCATTAGCTGCTCATACAGCGATAGCACGGGGAAAAGCATGCCGTGGGAACAGCTCACTCGGACCATAGGCAAATAGTGCCGTGTTTTCCTGTGTTATCTGCGATCCACGCATGAATGAGCGGCATGTGGTTGGAGAGAGGGCATGCCCGCAACGTATAGTTAACGCCAGGGTTGACAGCGTGCGGTAACTGCACTTTTACAGACATTGTGGGTGCAGCTATCGCCACCTCAAGAAGCGCTACCACGCCGCATTCTCCATGCATACACCGACAGATAACGCGTGGCTGTTGCAGCTAGCACGGCGCTGTTTGCAGTAACTCACTACTTAGTTGCACCAGCCTAACGCAGTTTAGTAACTATGCCCCAAAGAGTCCGAAAGGTCAAAAATCCCACAGCCCGGTTGAAGAACGGTTGTCCCCGGCGGCGGAACTATTTTTCCAGTTCTGGGTGCAACAGCAGGGACCGTCATGCCAACAGTGAAAAGGGCAAAAAAATAAAGCAAGGACCTCAAAGATCAAATAAAGCTTGCTCATTTTTGTGTGTATTGCTTAGTTAAATGCATTGAATTGTTCCCCTCCTCTGCTCTGACATACACACAAGGAAAGGGAGAAAGGACACCAGGAAGTTCCTCTCCTCTTGCTAAATGCAGAATAAAAAGTCTGACCACCTCCTTGTGACTGAACCAAAGCCAAACCCCGGTTCTTTATTTTACAGTGGATTTCAGACAGACCAACAGAGACACGGGGCACTTTTCAAGCAGAGGGAACTGTCACCTGGGACTGAGTGGCACAGAAACATGGCAGCTAAGAGGAGGGGTCGTCTGATAAATGCACTGGGGGGTGAGTGCTCTTCAGAGCCTGCTGCACCCTAAAGATCTCAGGGGTGCTCCAGACCCCTCTCTACTTACCCACATCTCAGCTGCCCAGCACCTTCCTTGAGCGAGAAACAGCCAAGCTATCCCACAGTGCTGCAGGAAGGAACTGGAAGACGAAAGCTCAGCCCTGCCCTGCGCTCTCCCATCATGCCATGCAGGGCTCCCAGTTAACCTCCTCACTGCCATGCCAGGAGCTCCTACCAACTCAGGGCACATTATTCAAAAGCCAGGTCCCAGGGGCCAGGCTCAGGCTTGCAGACTCAGGTAACTTGACTGGCCTGAAAATGTTGCATGCGTTGCCACTTGGAAATGAAATGACAGTGGGCAGAGAGGGGGCTTTGTAGGCTCTGCTGGTGCCCTGCACGGTCCCTGGTCCGGCTGCATTTCTTGTCTGCTGTTTCTTCCCTCCCCCCCGGGGTTATACTGATTTGGTCCTGCTCGCTCTTTTCTGGGAAGTCTCTGATGTTCTCCATCAGCTTCTTGGGGTTTGCAGTTCACTTTTGTCTGCCTCTTCTTCCCCTTTCTGGTCTGTAGTCGGTGAGAGCCTGTCTGGGTTTTGCATGTGTGACCCAGCCAGGTATTCTGCAAGCTTTGCTCCTTTTCCGAGGCTCTTGGATAGTGGTTCCTAGTCAAGAATGATCACTGTTTGGGTTTTGGGTATAATGTTGGTTTGCTATATATGTATTGTTTTTGTTTTACTTCACAGAGTGCCTGGCATGAGGGGGAGGGGGGGGGGGGGTTGGGGTTGTCTCTGTTATTGAAATGACCAGGGCCGCCGGAGTTAGACATGACAAGAACCTGCAAGGGGCCTAAAGCCATCTGCAGGCTATGCCTTCTTCGTTTTGAGGCCCCCTATGGCACGGGAGCCTGGGGCAATTGCCCTGTTTGCCAACCCACAACGCAGACCCTGGAAATGACACTGGAATCTGTTTATTCTCTTCTGCAGTGTGATTGCCCAGAGGAAGCGTCCCAGTTCTGCTCTGCACCCATGATTGGGGGGTTCTGTGTACCCAGTCGTCTGTTTGCGGAATTCAAGGTATCTATGGAGGTTGTGCCTCATTTTCTGTAAGTTTAGGTTAAGGTCGGCTTCCAGTCCTCATTGCCATAGAACAGGATGGTTGAATGATGTAAAGAGGTAATGCTAGTTGTACTTGGGGGCTGCTTCTGGCCAAGGGTTTCTTTGCTATATGCTGGGCTTTTTTCTTGCACGGTCGTATGGCTTTTAAACAGCACCACAGTGCTTACTGTAACCACCGGCACTGTGGTACTGTTCCTTCATCTGCCCCTTCCGATTCCATTTCCAATAATTTACTCACCACAGAGGTTAAACTAACCGGCCTGTAGTTTTCAACCACATCCTTACTTCCACTTTTGTGTAAAGGCACCACATGAGCCTCTCTCCAGTCCTTTGGCACCACTCCCGGCTCCAACGAGGCATTGAAAAGGTCAGTCAGTGGAGCCGCTAGAACCATCCTCAAGTTCCCTCAGCATTCTTGGATGTATCCCATCCAGTCCCATCACTTTGTCTACTTTTAGTTTAGCAGGGGGTGACTCAGCATTGGGGGGGGGGGGCATCGCGGCTTTGTACGCAGACGGGGAGGGGGCGGCAGGCCATGTGTGTCAAAGCACATGGCCTACCGCCCACAGAGATCAGCCGCCTACTGGATGGGCTGGTCCCTAAGGCATACAGAGCACTGTACATATAGATGTAATTGACAGTCCCTGTTTATCAGAGCTTACAATCTAATTAAGACAAATTACATCACAAACTAGGGAGCACACAACAAATCTTTCTCACGTATCTTCATCTTGAAAACCTGACTGGAGGGAGAGGGCGACGCATGTTGTGAGAGCTCTCATATTCAGCAGGATAAAACTACTAAATATCGACTTCTGATCTTTAATCCTTCAATGCTCGATAACTACACTATGTCAGAAAACAAAAACAACAGAGCAGAATCGACTACGATCCTTATAGCTGGTAATAAAAAAACAAAACCAACTTCTCCAACTCCAGAAAAGGCTTCATCTCGAGAGAAGGCCTCTCTCCAGGATCCGATTATGCATGAAATTTATCACTTAAAAGACATGCTGAAAACTCAACTGGAACTTACTAGATTTTCATTCCACCAGCAACCTTCCAGCTATGAAGACAGCAGGGCGTCCACTGGGCCCAACCTAACAAACCCTATACTCCATCCTCTGAGGATCATGTGAAAGGGGTTTATGGAAGTGGACGGGGACATCTCACTTTCGGCCCTATGACCTAATTCTCATGAATGTTCTCAAATTAGTGCCTGCAGGATTGCCGAGTTACCCAGTTCCAGGACTGAGATTTTAAGCCAGTCCTGGATTTCTGACAAGCTCATCTTGCTGCATTATGGGACCTGCAGGACTGACCCCAATGAGTAGAATCAGGAACTACAATACCATACTGCATTGCAATGCAAATTTAAAACCAGAACTGGCAAAAGAATATCTCACTTCTGGAACTGGGTAACTTGGCAACTCTTGTATCTGTTCCTGCAAAATTTAGCCTAGAGATGATAAATGAACTCTTGGTTTGTTGACATCCTTAACTAACATTTGCGGGGAATTTCTAATGTGTTCTGGGCTATAGCAATTTGTGAGAAATCCCCCCCCCCCCTCCAATAAAAAGCCCCTTTGTGTGACGGCACAACAAAATTAAAAAGGCTCACTGTTGAAACTGGCTGTTCCCTCTAAGCCCCTCTCCATTGAATGACCTCCACTCTCCCAATTCTTTGGTCAGTTTGCCCCCTAGTTCCCTTCAAAGGGGAGTCGATAAGGGCAGGAGTGATATCAGTTTGCTCCTGCCCTGGGGTGTGGGGCCTGCATGTATCAAAATAGTACTGGTCGGCTCCCAACAGTACTCTCTTGGTACAACCACTAAGGGTCAAACTGTCATATAATAGAGTGTGCCAGGTAAGTGGGGGAATCTGAGGGGGATAAGTCAACACTCAGTTTTAATTTGGCAAGGAGCAGGGCTTTGAGGAGTGGGGGGATGAAAACGTTTTAGCCCAGCTTTGGGGCTGGGACGAGAGAGGGAAGGACTGGGGCTGACCAGGCCACCAAGTAGAGGCTCTCCCAGAGGAGCTGGGCTGGGGGCTCTTTAATTTTCTGCCACCAGGTAAAGGGCACTTCTTTTTTGAAGGTAGTTCTTGGAACACTAACTAAAGTATTTCAGCTTTAGTTAGGGGTTTTTTTTCCAGCAATGCTTCCTTTTCCCCCATCCCAGGGCTGGCGCGACCGTTAGGCAAACCAGGCGGACGCCTAGAGCAGCAGTGATCCAAGGAGGCGCACTTCTGCCGCTACCACCTCTCCCCGGGACCTGCAGCTGTACCAATGACTTCCAACAGCCCCGCGGTGCTTACCTAAACCTCCGGCGCTGTGGAGCTGTTTCTGAAGTCACTGCCGCAGCTGCTAGAGAGAGGTGGTCATGGCAGCAATGGGCACGGGGGCGGGAGCAGAGGGGCGCACAAGGAATGAGGTTTGTCTAGGGCTGCTCATATCCTTGCGCCAGCCCCGCGCCACCCTCACCTACACATCTGCCACCTTTTTGATCATTTAGTTTGATTACCGGGCACATTAATTCTTTGTCCAGGGTCTTCACTTTTCACCGCTGCCACTAAAATCAGGATTACAAACTCTTGCGTGCATCGGGGCAATAACCAAAAATGACAGAGGCTGGTGGCATGCTGCAAGCAGGTTTATCGAGGCGTAATCTTGAGTGGGCCTCTGCCCGATGCTTCTATAAGGTACCACCAGCTGTTGTTTTTTTTCCTACTCCACAGCTAATCCTCTGGGTCAAAACCAGGACTGGAACAATCTTTACTGTTATTCCACAGAGCCAGTTGATTGCTCTATTGTTTTGTGCATCCTGTCCCTTCCTTCACTCCTCTTTTCCATTCTTAAGGTGCATGACAGACTTTGCCTCTGATCGGTTTCTTTTTTTCTTTTGAGCAAACTAGCTTCAGGCCTAGGAACCTGTACAGTGAAGGGGAGGAGAAGAGGGGTTATCTGAGGAAGGTGCTCATGCGAGGGAGCATGAGGAAGATCGTTCGGCCTGTCCTGATTTTGAACTTGCATCCCATGCAATGCGGCATTTATAGTCCCTGTTTCTACCTGCTGAAATCAGTGCTGCAGGTCTCCCAATGTGCTCAGAGACGGACCATGAGTGTGTGCAATGCATGCGCTTGAGTGTACACTGTACAGCATCTGCAGCTTTTTTTCTGGCCCTGCTGAAGGCGTGCTGGAATGCTGTCTGACACATAGATATCAATATTAGTCTGCGCAGAATAATCTGGGTGTTACTGAACCCCAATATTCTGAGCAGAGCTTCTGTGCACAGTAACATGGCCGAATGTGCCAGAACAGGCGAAGGTGCCAGTATATTATATTTATAAGGTACAGGTGCTGCTAAGTCTGGCTTGCTCTCCTTGATTAGCACAGTCTTTGTGCAACAACATATGAACATGCTGTTTGCCAAAAGCATTGGAGAGCAAAATCTGTGTTCGACTTGCATTAGGAGACTCTACGCCGATTTGCACAGGGCTCTAAAACAAGGTTTCTGCATCGGCCGTTACTGTTACTCCCGGGCTTTCCTCAGCAGGTACCGGAATGGATTTGTCCCCAGTGCTGATTTTCCATCCGCAACCTCTTTTACCTTGCTTCCTTTCCTCCCAAGCAAATACTGCTTTATTTTTAACAAGAATTAGCCTGCCTGTTATAGATATGAGAGCAGTACAGGTATATGGTTTGGGCTGCAGAGAGGCCCGATACCTGCCTGCTGCTACCAGACTTCTTCAGTCTTCAGTTTTACGGGCTCAGGAAGAACTCAAGATTGAAGAAGTGTAGAATCGTTAAGCATTGCTGTCCCAACAATTAAACATGGCCCACTGATAAGGACCGAGCCTCGCCTGGTCTTTGCCCAATTTCCTTCATGGTACGGCATCACAGGTCCCAGTTTATCTCTGCTTTTTGTTTTCTTCTTTATAGGTGCTAGTCCCAGCCTTTACCCCTAACTCACCCACCACTGAGGATCCTCTGTGCCCCTCCCAGGCTTTACCCCTCACTCCCCCGCTGCTGAGGATCCTCTGTGCCCCTCCCAGGCTTTACCCCTAACCATTAAAGATCCTCTGTGCCCTCTCTAGGATCTATCCCTCACCGCCCCCAACATGGAAGATCCTCTGTACCCATCCCAGGCTTTGGCCCTCACTCCCCAACCTCTGAGGATCCTCTGTGCTCATCCCAGACTTTACCCCTCACTCCCCCAGCATGGAGGATTCTTTGTGCTCATTACAGGCTTTACCCCTCACTCCCCCACCATGGAGGATCCTTTGTGTTCATCCCAGGCTTTCTTAAAGTCTGTCACTATGTTTTTCTTCCCTTGTATGTGTTGTCTTTCTGTGAAGAAATATTTTGTAATGTTTCTGCTGAGTCTATGCCCTTGGAGCCCTGTACCATGACCTTCTTGTTCTAGAATATTCTTGAAAAGGTTTGCTTCCTGTTGCACATGTATACATGTGAGATATTTGAACATTTTCTCATCTAGAAGCAGATTAAGTGATATGGCTAATCCTGCTGATTATGGGAAAGGAGAGGGGGGCATGTTGGAATAATAGCTGGGATACCATCAGGGGTCTGGGGCATTGTTAATCTCCTCCTTTTATTGTATACCTCCCCTCTTTGCAGCGCTGTGCCCCAAACGCATGACTCCAAACCTTTTTGAATTTGACCCTAACTTCCATTCGCGTAACAATCCCATGTTAAGGGGGGACAGGGGGTATTTAAGGAGAGAACAGGAAGTAGCTCCTGAATGAGAGCCAGGCTGAAGGGAGCTAGAGTCTGCCTGATGGCAGGCAAACAGAAGAGGGATTGAGAGGTGGAGGGGGTAGGAGGCAGGCATGTGATACCCTTGCTTTCCCTTTCAGCCATGACACGGAAACAGCAGGAAGGATTGTCCTCCACTCTGTAGCCCAGAGAAGGCCAAGCAGCATGTTCTGTGAACATTGGGGTGGCGTGCAAGCCATGGAACCAGGTGAAGGTTGACAATGGCTTTGACAGAGACTAGGAGTTGGCCCTCTTCCTCCTCAACATGTACTGGTGAGACCCTCAGACAACTGTGCACTCTCCTGTAAAGAGCGAGATACCTGCCTGTGCTTCTATCTGCCAAACCCTTTCTGTTCCTCAGATATAACACAGAAATAATCTCTGTGGACTGTTTGCTTTGTTAGGAGCTGATCACTTAATGGCAAAAAAAGCAAAAGACAAAGGAAACAAACGTTGCTATCCTTTTATAAGGAAAGATGACAGATTTATATATTAAATTGTTCTTATTCCACGCATGGTAACAGTCTAGGGGCTGAGCTACACCCTTATCTGGTGACATTACCACTCCGATTAGAAACTGACAAGATCATCTCAGAGTTTTTTTAGTCTATAGTGCTGTCTAGTGGATGCAAACTGGCCAAGGTCATGAGTCCTGTGGCTATTAAACATAGAAGTAGTCTAGTCGTTAACACAGTTGAATTATTTGAATGCTACTCTTACACGTGGGCCGAGCCTTTCTCTACTTCCATCAGCCGACTTCATGGCTAACAGAATTTAGATCCTGCAGCTGAGATACTCTTATCTTGTATCAAAGAAAATTGCTCCCCCCCCTCTATTTTTGTCTCCAGCCTTCAAGGTCAGAGCACCAATATTTGTTTATTTCCCTCCCCTTAGCAAATTCCTCTAACTGTGCCATTTGTACTAGCGTTGCACTCAAAGACACACAGATGTGACCTGAAAATCCAGTAGCCTCCACCAGTAGGGGAGACCCCGGTAATGTTCAAGGGTATTTAAAGTTGCATGTCTTTACAATCACATGTGATCAGTAGGTGGTGCTCATGCACACTCAAGCTCACAGCTGGGCAAATTTATTTATTTAACCGTTTTTTATACCGCTTTATCATTTAGTCAAAGCAGTTTACATTTTAACTTAAACTTAGTAATGTACATTAAACAGAGGCATTAGTAACTTGGATTCTTCTAAGGTCACAAGGAGTGCTAGTGGGAATTGAACCCAGGTCTATTGATGCCAGTGCTCATTTCTGAAGTTCATATACGGCCATATTGCTGGATAATCCGTGTTTGATGGTTCCTAGATCCACATGCGCCTTTGAGTCCAAGAAGTTACTTGAGAATCAGGTATGGGTTGGCAGTAGTCATGGGGGCCCTGCTTTAATTGCAGGCATCGTATTGGTACCTGGGATGGAGGGCTGTAAGTAGCAAAAGTAGATGTTATTCATGGAACTACATAGGTGGTTTGGATATGGCAAGTAGCCATTGGGGGCTTTCAGTCATTGCAGAAGGGAATAGGCTCTGGCAGTCCTGGCTGTATATCTCTTGATATAGCTGTGGTTTCCACGCTCTTTAAGGAAAGCAGGCAGCTGGGGGGGACTGACTCATCCTGCCCTCCTTGAGGATCTAGAGGCCTTTGCTGCTCCATTTGCCTTAGAATCTCAAATCACCACAATGCTGCATGGCAAATTATAAATGCTGCACAGTATTGCTGTTCTGTATGTAAATACTCTGCTTTTCCCTGGGGGCGGAGGCACAGGACAGTCAGCGGCAGCAGTGCCTTGGGCATGAGCAATGTGGAGCTTGCTCAGAAAGGTAAGCTTCTCTCTAAAGGGATGACCTAGCATGTGACTGGAAGTCAGCACAAGTTTTATAAAATTGGTTTAACAGCACCACTGTTCCTCAGTGCTTTCTCAGGGTCAGCTAATCTGGAGCTACCGTGCTCACTCAGTGTTAGCCACCTGAAAGATGCTACTGCTCACTACTATTTGCTCAACAAATGAAATTAGACCTTACCTGCTAATTTTCTTTCCTTGAGTCCTTCCAGTCCAGTCATGTGGGTGTGGGTGTGGGTTTGTGTTTGTGTTTCACCACCAGCAGATAGAGACTGAGAACACTGGTTTGATAATATGCTATAAGGGACCTATGCATTTCTCTTCACACCAGTATTTCTCTAATAAAGCAGACTCCACTAAAAACGTCCAACTATATGCATGGCACAAACAAAGAACTGATGGCTCTTGCTCCAGAAAGGGTCCGGAACTGCGTAAACAGCTCATTGCTAAATCCCTTCCACCCAGGAACAGCACGCGAGAACAAGAACAGCCGGGCATGCAGGCGCAACAGCATCCAGTATGAAATCTGCAAGTTGCCCAGGTTTGAAGTGAACAATACAGACAGGGTCGGTTCTAGATTGGAGTGGAGGGACTCAAGGAAAGAAAAGTAGCAGCTAAGGTCTAATTTCACCTTCCTCATCATCCCTCCAGCCCAGTGAGATGTATCAGAGCAGTATCTAAGAACGGGGATGGGAAGCAAGCCCGACCTGTAACACTCATGTGCCAAAAAGCACATCACTCCTTGTCTGAACCTCCAGCAGGTAGTGATGCACAAAAGAATGCAGAGAAAACCACTTTGCTGCTTTGCAAATGTCCACCGGCGGGAGAAACCTAAACTCAGCCCAAGAAGGTGCTTGTGCTCTGGTTGAGTGGGCCCGAAATCCTGACGGAACCGGGCAATCTCTGAGCAAATATGTGGAAACGATTGCCAATGAGCAATCAAGGTTTTAGAAGCCACCTCTCCTTTACATGGTCCTCCAAAAAGGATAAAGAGATGATCCAAATGCTGGAAAAACTCAGTTTTCTTCAAGTAGCGAAGAAGCACCCGGCGAATGCTCAATTTGTGCAATGCCTGAGAATCCGAGCTCTCACTTTGATCAGAAAGCACGTGAAGAATTACTGGTTGATTTAGGTGATACACTAAAACTACCTTAGACAGAAAAGATGGCACCGGACAAAGGAAATGACCACCTTCTCTTTGGAAATCAGGAAAAAAGATTCTATGTGCAACAAGGCTTGGAGTTCCAAAATCCGACGCATGAGCACATTGCTACCAAGACTGTCTTCAGCATAAGATTCACCACCTGATTGGTTCAAACAGAGCTTCAGTGAGGACAGACAAAACCAGATTAAGGTCCCATGTTGGAACCTGCTGTTAACACAGAGGATGGACATGTTTGACCCCCCCCTCAAAAAATGAACATCTGGATGGAAGCTAAGGACACTCCTTGGATCTTGCCTCAAAAGCAGGCCAACACTGCCACCTAGACACACAAAGAATTTAGAGCGAGACCCTTATTCAACCCTGACCGCAGAAAAGCCAATACATCGGGTAGAGTCGCCACCAGGGAACGAAAGCTCTTTTCACACAAATTCTCAAAAACACACCACACACTTACATAGGCCAAAGAGGTAGAACTCTTTCTTGCCCAGAGCAAAGTGGCTATCACTTGAGAAGGATAACCCCACTTTTTCAAGAGCCAAGCGTAAACGAGAATCGACACACGCCAGGTATTAGAATCTGAACCTGAGACAGGAGATTGTTCTGCACCAGGAGCTGCCAAGGACTCTCATCAGATCCACATACCATGGCCTTGAAGGGCCAGTCCAGTGCTATCAGGCTCACCATATCTTCTGAAGCACCCAGCTGATCAATGGCCACAGAGGAAACACATACAAAATGCAGCTTCTTGGCCATCTTTGCACCAGAGCATCGAGGCCCTCCAACATCCTCTCTCTCCTGCGGCTGAAGAATCTGGAGGCCTTGGCATTGTCCACCAATGCCATCAGGTCCATAACTGCCCCCCCCCCCCCCACAGGTCAGAATTTGCAGCCGACCTCCTACTGGCACCAACTCTGCCAGGACCTGTAAACCTTCATTGGGACTTTTTAGGCCCTCCTAGGGCTCCAGAGAAACCTTCTCTACCTCCATCTCGACCTCCCCAAAAGGAATGGCCTCTAGGAAGATACCGCAACTGCTGGAAAGAGCCATAGTGGGTTGGGCAAAAGCGGCTGAAAATATGTAAATTATTCTGCAAAAGAGATGAAGACAACATAGACTTGATGCTTCAGAGCTTGACCTCTGGCAGCCTTGGGACCTTTGACTCACCTAAGTCTCTCACAAATTTCTCTAATGCTTCACCTAAGAGAAGTTAACCTTTAAAGGGTATTTTACTTAGACGGGTTTTAGATGCCACATCTGCTGACCAATTACACAGCTACAACAAACACTGTGCTGTCACCACCGAGGAAATATTTTTGGCCGAAGCCCTAATCAAATCATAAAATGCATCTGTCAAATATGCCGATTCCAACTGCTTCTGACAAGGAATTGGAGACCCCTAGAGCCACTTTGGGCAACTTTTGAGCCCACCTTAAGCATGCCGGAGCAACATAGGCATCGCAAATAAGATGCTTGCAGGGCCAATGGTGACACTTCAAAGGACCGCTTCAACACTCTTTCCAGTTTGCAGTCCTATGTATCTTTTAACACCGCCTTGCCTTCTATTGGAATAGTTGGTTTCTTGGCCACTGCTGACACTAAGGCACCCACCTTAGGAAGACGTGACAATTCTTTCTCTTCTGGGGGAATGGGATATTTATTTATTTGTTGGACAAGGTTTGTATACCTCTTTTATATTCAGTCAAAGCAGTTTACATAGAACATTAACAGCAGTGGAACTACTTTACAAAAAACTGAAAATATGTAGAACTGGGTTTAGTGGGATGCTTATATTACATGGGGCTGGGTTGGGGGAACATTAACTGGGGTTAAAACAAGGTAGTCTTAGTGTCAATAAAGTCATTAGGTTGCTAGGGATTAGTGGGTGGGGGATTGAATTTAGATAAACCATGTAGGGTTAACCTAATTCATCATCTAAAGAATTTATTGAAGAGTTGAATCTTGAGGTTTTTTTGTAGGTGCACCATGGAGTGACTGACCCTTAAGCAAGCCTTTGGAGACTCTCACTCCTTCGAAATCATATCTTTAATAGCCATCCCTTGGCGGCCCTTAATATTTTAGAGGCTGCTCCTACAGATTGGAGACAGTTGAGGATCCCTTGTTGGAGGCTATCTGGAAACCTCCCAGAGCCGGCCCGTCCACTAGGCCTACTGCCCCTTCCCCTTCCCCCTCTCCTGAGCCGCACTGCACTCCCCCCCACTGCTGCTGATTCTGGCAGCAGGATCAGCCTGCCACTTCTGACCCCTCCAATACAACTTTGGGGGGTCAGAAGCACTAAGGCCATGTGTCTGCTGCTGCTGCCGCCCAGCTCCTCCCGCCCCTGTTGCCAAAATCAGTGGAAGGGGGAGGCTGTACAGCGTGGCTCAGGGGGGGGGGGAAGGGGCAGCAGGCCTGGTGGACGGGCCGGCTCTGGGAGGTTTCCAGCTAGTCTCCAACAAGGGATCCTCAACTGTCTGCAATCTGTAGGAGCAGCCTCTAAAATACTAAGGGCCGCCAGTTACTCTCAGCCAAACATTTTAATAACTGACGGATCCTCACCTGGTGTGATCTCACCCTCTTTGATATTGGAACTCCATCCACCTCCAAAACCTGCTCTTGGGCATGTTTAAGAGCTCACCCTCTTGCTGGGCCCTCCTGAAGCTCCCTGGGTCTTCGTCCAGTCCCCACTCTGGGAAAGGGACAATTATATTTGGGTCACTACTGGAGTCCTGAGATATCCCCAGAGATTTCTTCTCTAGGCTCCCTCCTCCCTGGATCCTTCCCCTACAGCCGCCCACCCCCAGATTCTGTTGGTAGCGTAGCTTTTCCTGGCGACACCAACTCCAAGACTTAACAGGTTTGGCAGTCAGGACATATAGATCCAGGTCTTCCAGGGCGAAGATCTCTAGGAAATCTTCCTGGTCCAACTTAGTGGAGTCATTAGTTAGCTGGGCCCATATCGCTCCGAAGTTTGGGTAGTTTTGGCTGATCACCACTGGATACGGGAGCCAGAGCAGCACCACGACCTTGAACATGGCTTGCCCTGCTGGAGATCTTGTGACACCTAAGCTGTTGGATAAAGATTCATGCACACAGGCCAGTGTTATCGTCTTTCCATAGTCAATTTGAAACTGGGTTATGGTTTCCCAATAAATAATGGTTTGCACACACCCGGAGTCTATCAAGGCCTGGAGATGGGTCCCCTCAAGCTCCATTGGAATCACAAAGTTCAGGGCCCCTGGGTGGGGAGTGTTCATAAAATTGCAGGTGTGAAAGGTAGTTAAGGCTGACATCTATGGGTTCTTCCGTACACAGGGGACATTCCCGAGCAAAGAGTCCCCGGGCTCCACACCTAAAACAGGTGAAGCAATCATGGCTGGGGCCATGCCCTCGCCTAGGAGGTGACTGAGGGTCAGAACAGGGGATACAACATTCATTCCGACTTCCCCTTCTGTCCTCCTGGGCTAAGAGGTGACTCCCCTTCTCACGGTCCACTTCAGTCACCGGCTGGGCTTCATGATACCCCTTGGCTATAGACAATGCACTCTCCAGTGTAAGCTTGGGGGGCTGATGTACCCATTGTTTCATAGGGGTGATCAAGCCCTCCAATAGCACAGTCTTGGCTATTTCTATCTCAGTCTTTCCCTCCGGTTGCAGTCACTTCTATGCAAGATCTTTCAAATAATAGAGGAACCTCTGAGGGCTCTCCTTTATCTGGAGCCCCCATTTCTGAATCACTGGTGGTAGCCCATTCCAGTACGGCACCCTTGACAGCTGCATATTTAGCTCACCTATCTGAGTTGGCGTCCTGGAATGCGGCCTGACTGCTGTTCGTCAGCACATTCCCCAAATAACTAGTCCATTTCTCCTCTTTCTACCCAGTCATGCAGGCAGTTCATTCAAAGGTCACCGTAGTTCATCTTTTGCCGCCATTTTAAGAAGTGCTTGTGCTGGAGAGTGGAGCTGCGGTCTCTTTAGGGCCTGAATCAACTGCCACGCAAGAGTGTGCATTGTAACTGTTGTCATTGCAGAATCTGGAGACACTGCTC
The DNA here is from genome assembly GCA_033557465.1 of Ichthyophis bannanicus. Taxonomy (NCBI): domain Eukaryota; kingdom Metazoa; phylum Chordata; class Amphibia; order Gymnophiona; family Ichthyophiidae; genus Ichthyophis; species Ichthyophis bannanicus. Next base: position 42,236,741 of record CM066051.1, on the reverse strand, counting down.
CATCCTGGCTTGTCACTGTTCTCTTGTAACACCAACACAGCTGCGGCTTCTGCAGTTGCGTTAACCCTGCAGTATTCCAGCTCCGACAGCTTTTCGCAGCTTCTAGTGGCCAAAACAAAGCCTGCCTGTCTGGCACCAACTAAACTTTTTTCAAGTTTCTTAACTAGGGTGAGGCTAACCTTCTTAGCTCACACAAACAAACAAAAAAAATCCTGACCTACTGTAGAGCCTCAGCCTTGGAGGGATGTGGAATTGCCCTCAGTCACGTGGTTAGAGGAAATCCCCAAGGTGCCACCATAGGTGGTAGTGTGGCATGCAGTAGGAAGGAGTTTTCTTTACAACATAGGCCAGACAGCGGTTCAGGGAAAACAAAGGCAACGTTATTTCTGTCCCAGCTTGTTAAAACTCCACAAGCTAGTTCTCCTGGCCCTTCCTCCAGCCACAGTGTGTAAGTACCTACCTCATGGCTTGCCTTGGAAGAACTTCTGGCTCCACAGGCCTCTCTCCCTCCTGCAGACTGCTGGGTTTTTAACCTCTCTCTCCGAGTCACACCCTGCCAGCCCCGAATTACAGACTCTCTTTGGAGAGACATGGGGTAACATTCTATATACCCCATTGCACCAGTGATCTCCAGGAACAAGCAGGAATATATTTTTTATTTATTTATTTATTTGCAGTCTCTTTTATACCGCGCTATTCGACATCAGTGCGGTTTACAATGAACATAAGAGTTGCACATCTCAATTTCGTGATTTGTGCTTACAGTGAAACAGGTATAATAACTTGGGTATACATTAAACAGGAAAATTAAACTTGGGTATGCATTAAGCAGGTATAACAGGTAAAATAGGGTATAAATAACCAGTCCCTTAACAAGGAGACACGATGAATAAATACAGTCTACTTTATGCAACAATATAATGAGTTATGCGGCACTGCATAAGTTTCTCATGGTGGTTGGAGGGGAAGGTGTGATTGCGAGTGATCAGTCTGGGAATGTGACGTGCATGAGTTTGAGGTGCTGCATTGAGATGTGAGAGTGGGTGGGTGGGTGTGGGGGGAAGACTGCATCATCGTAGTGATGAAGAAAGAGGTGCCGTTTCAGTGCCTTCCTAAATTGGGAGAGTTCACTGATGGTTCTGATAGTTGCTGGTAGTGCGTTCCAGCAGGATGGAGCAAAGAAGGAGAAGGCTCTGGATCTAGTGAATTGAGAACACTTCATGCTTGCCTTAGGTAATATGAGAGTGTGCACGCAAGAGTGTGCATTGTAACTGTTGTCATTGCAGAATCTGGAGACACTGCTCCACCCTGGCTTGTCACTGTTCTCTTGTAACACCAACACAGCTGCAGCTTCTGCAGTTGCGTTAACCCTGCAGTATTCCAGCATTCATCTCCTTGCTCGATTGGGAGGTGTGATTGAAATTAGGTCAGTAATGGCAGTAGCAGGGTATTTCTTGATGGCTTTATGGGTCATAATTAGGATCTTGAATGAGATCCTGGCTTGTATGGGTAGCCAGTGCAATTATTTTAGTATTGGGGTAATATGAGAACTTCTTGAGGCTCCATGAAGGATTCTTGCAGCTGAATTCATTGCAAGTTGTAAGGGGTTTAACTACTGGCAGGGTCTCCCAAGATATGGTCAGGTCTCAGCTGAGGTGCCAGACCAAGACAAACCACCCATCTGGGCAGCAGCAGAATGGGACAGTGTTGACGGCGGAGGATCACATTTTTGTGACAACGGCAACAACACCAAACTTAAACTGCGCGGAAGAAAGGCCCGGCAATCTACTTCTGTATCTTGCCATGAAAACTCAATGGATAGTTACAACAAAACAAATTGTGCTATGGTGCTGGAAGATGAGACCCCCAGGTCAGAAGGCACTCAACTAGCTACTGGGGAAGAGCTGAAGACTTTTCAGAGTAAAGCCAGCATTTATGATGTGGTTGGATCAAAGCCCTCGGGAAGTCTGACTGCTGATGTAGCTGCGCTTGAAATGAGAGTCAGAAGCTGTAAAGATGTCTTACACATTGGAACATGGAACGTACGAAGCATGAACCAAGGGAAGTTGGAGGTGGTCAAGAATGAAATGGAACGTGTACAACTTGATCTGTTGGGTGTCAGCGAACTGAAATGGACTGGCATGGGGCACTTTGCATCAGATGATCACATGGTCTACTATGCTGGAAATGAAAGACAAAGAAGAAATGGTGTTGCATTTATAATAAAGAAGAAACTTGCAAGAACTGTAATGAAATAAAATGCAGTCAGCGAACGCTTAATCTCTATTCGTCTGCGAGGATTGCCTATCAACACAACTATAATTCAAGTATATGCCCCAACAACAGCTGCAGAAGAGAATGAAATTGAAGAGTTTTATGAACAAGTACAAGCTGAAATTGACAGAACATGCAAACAGGATATCCTGATAGTCATGGGTGACTGGAACGCAAAAGTTGGCAACAAAGAAGAAGGCAAAGTAGTTGGAAAATATGGACTTGGCAACAGAAATGAAGCTGGAGAAAGACTGATAGAATTCTGCAAGACCAATGATCTATTCATCTCAAACACCTTCTTCCAGCAACACAAGCGGCGACTGTACACATGGACTTCACCGAATGGATTATATAAAAATCAAATTGACTACATATGTGGAAGTCAACGATGGAAAAGCTCTGTAACATCAACAAAGACAAAACCTGGAGCTGACTGTGGTACAGATCATCAACTACTAGTATGCAAACTCAAGCTAAAGTTGAAAAAGAGCAAACCACTCATGAATGCAGCAAAATATGACCTTGAGAATATACCACTGGAATTTAAAGACTGCCTGAAAAATAGATTTGCTGCTTTAGATACAAATGACAGAGCTCCGGAAGAGTTATGGAATGACATCAAGAAGGTTGTGTTGGAAGAAAGCGAGAAGTCTCTACAAAAGGTGAAAAAGCAAAAACGGCCAAAATGGATGACGGAAGAAACTCTGAAAATTGCCCAGAAACGCAGAGAAGCTAAAGCCAGAGGAGAAAGAAAGACAATCACAGAACTCAACAGAGATTTCCAACGTGCAGCAAGACAGGACAAGGAAAAGTACTACAATGACACTTGCAAGGAAATAGAAGCAGAAACTATTAGAGGAAGAACAAGATCGGCTTTCCTAAAGCTACGAGAGTTAAAGAAAAAGTTCCAGCCTCGAATTGGAATGTTACAAGATGCTCAAGGTTCTATGTTGAATGATGCTGAGAAGATCAAGAAAAGGTGGAAGGAATATACAGAGTTTTTATATGATAAAGATCAAGTGGACCAACAGCCGTTTCAACCTGTACCTTATGATTGGGAACCATTGGTGATGAAAGAAGAAGTTGAAGCAGCATTGAAAGCCTTATCAAAGAACAAAGCACCAGGCATTGATAGCATTCCCATAGAGGTATTGCAGCAATCTGATGCAGCTGTTACCGTACTCACAAGACTCTGCCAAGAAATATGGAAGACAACATCATGGCCAACTGACTGGAAAAGATCTGTGTTTATACCAATACTAAAGAAAGGTGATCCAACTGACTGTGGAAATTATCGCACAATCGCTCTGATCCCACATGCCAGCAAGATTCTTCTGAAGATTATTCAAAAGAGATTACAACCATACCTGGAACAAGAACTACCTGAAGTGCAAGAAGGGTTCAGGAAAGGGCGAGGAACGAGAGACATCATTGCGGATGTGAGATGGATCCTTGAAAAGACTAAAGAATACCAAAAGGATATCTATTTGTGCTTTATCGACTATAGCAAGGCTTTTGACTGTGTAAACCATGAGAAACTCTGGGCCACATTAAGAAGCATGGGTATACCAGAACACCTGATCGTTCTCTTGCGCAATCTGTACATTGATCAAGAAGCAACAGTTCGAACGGAACAAGGAGAAACAGAATGGTTTAAAATAAGCAAAGGTGTAAGACAAGGCTGCATACTTTCCCCCTACCTGTTTAATTTGTATGCAGAACAAATCATCAGAGAAGCAGGATTGTATGAAGACAACAGAGGTGTGAAGATTGGTGGAAGAGTCATCAACAACCTTCGCTATGCTGATGATACCACATTACTGGCTGAAAGTGAAGATGATCTGAAACATTTGCTTCTCACAATCAAAGAACATAGTCTCAAAATGGGCCTGCACCTTAATGTAAAGAAGACAAAGATCATGACAACTGGCATAATCAACAGGTTCGTCGTTGAAGGAGAAGAAATTGAAATTGTGAACAACTTTAACCTACTTGGATCAACTATCAATAAAGAAGCAACAAGCAGTCAAGAAATCAGACGACGCATTGCTCTTGGCAGAATGGCTATGAAAGACCTAGATAAGATTCTCAAGAGCAGAGATGTCTCTCTCCATACAAAGATTCGACTTGTTCAAGCCATGGTTTTTTCAATAACATCATATGGATGTGAAAGCTGGACAGTGAAAAAGACAGACAGGAAGAAAATTGATGCCTTTGAATTATGGTGCTGGCGGCGAATACTGTGTATACCATGGACTGCTCGAAGAACAAACCAGTCGGTACTAGAGGAGATCAAACCTAAGCTTTCTTTAGAAGCTCAGATGACAAGACTTCAACTTTCATACTTTGGACACATCATGCGAAGAGAGAGATCATTAGAGAAAGACATTATGCTTGGCAAAATAGAAGGTCAACGCAAAAGAGGAAGGCCAGCAATGAGATGGATCGATACAATAACAGCAGCTACGGGTACCAGTCTGTCAACAATGAGCCGCCTGACTGGAGACCGAACACAATTTAGGATAGCTATCCAGAGGGTCGCCATGAGTCGACTCCGACTCGACGGCACTTAACAACAACAACAAGGGGTTAGTCGTGCACTTAGGTAGACCATACAAGATCGCATTGGCATAGTCAATGTGAGGCATTATTAGGGCCTGAAAGACAGTTCGGAAGTCATCAGGTTCTAACAGTTGACGCAGATTGCGGAGGGTCCGGATTTTATGATAGACCGACTTTGTTATGTTTTTGATATGAGCCTTCATATTAAGTTGCTGATCAAGCGTTACACCTAGGTATCTTACTGTAGTCTTGCATATGATCTCTGCATCGCGAACCTTGATAGACAGGGGTGTAGTAAAAGCTGGATTCCTGGTTACGAAGAGGGCTTCTGTCTTTTTGAAATTTAACTTAAGCATTTGTGCATTTAGCCAGTCTGTGACAGCGTCAAAGCACCTGATAAGTGGGGATAGTTCAAGATGTTCTGTCGAAATTGGCATGTACATCAAGACATCGTCAGCATAGACCAGGCAGTTGATATTAAATGATTGGATGAGATCACAAATGGGTTGCATATAGACATTGAATAGCAAGGCGGATAGAGATGAGCCCTGTGGAACACCTTTAGTTTGGGGGAAGGAATCGGAGTTGGAGGGGCCAGAACAGACATGTTGCCAGCGATCAGTGAGGTATGAAGCGCACCATGACAAAGCTGAAGCATGAACTCCCTTCTCTCTGAGGCGTAGCAGGAGAACTTTGTGGTCTACGGTGTCGAATGCGGTGGCAATGTCCATGAAGATTAGTGCAAAGCCTTGTCTGATGTTATCGAGACCTAAGGTTATGGTGTTGAATAAGGTTGTGAGTAATGTTTCAACACCATGTGCTTCGCGAAATCCATGCTGGCAGGGATGCAGGGGTGCATTAGTATCTATGTGATCTTGTAATTGGCGTTGGGTAATCTTTTCAATAGGAGAGGTATGCTGGAGATAGGCCTGTAGGATTCCATCATCGAAGGGTCCAACTTACTGTTTTTTAGGAGTGGTCTGATAGCCGTCTGTTTCAGGCTTCGAGGAAATGTTCCAGTAGAGAACGATACATCAATCAATTTGGATAGGAATGGGCTGAGCTCGGCACGCAGGGCCTTTATCCAGGGAGCTGGACACGGATCGGAGGGTGCTGTTGTAGTGTTTATGTTTAGGATAGTGTCTTGAATGACTCTGTCAGATGGAGTAGAAAATGATGTGATAGTGTGTTGGGACCCACTCAAGAAATGACCAAGAGGAGGTTGTGGGATGGAGAAAGGTAGGCTGGCTGGTATGGGGGGCTTAGCAGTGTGGGCAAGCTGATTACTTTTCTTACGCAAGTAATAAGCATATTCTTTTTCTTTATTTATTTAGCTAGCAAAGTTTTATATACTGCCCCTTCCTGAGATCAGGGGTGGTTTACATAGAACATCATAACAAGTTTCAGAATGTAACTATGTACATAAAACATATCATAACTATATACAGATAACTTTGTACAATATGGTTGCTTAAGTTATTTACCCTACTGGTACTCCATAATTTTAAGAGTCTGGGTTAATGGATGGTATTATTTGCTCATTCTTTATGTTCCTTGTGAAATAGTGTGGTTATTTTTTTTTTCATACCATGCTCTTTAGAGTCAGTGCAGTTTACATGTATGCTAACAGGTACTTTTTATTCCCTTGTCCCCAAAGGGCTCACAAACTAAGTGTACCTGAGGCAATGGAGGGTTAAGTGGCTTGCCCAAGGCCACAAGGAATGGCCATGGGACTAGAGACCCCAGTCCCTCCGGCCTGAAGTTGCTTGTCCCCATGTGGGAATTGAACCCCCAGCCTTCTGGCCTGAGGTAACCTGTCCCAACCACTGAGCCACTCCTCCCTGTTGTTTGGGTCACCAAAATATTCAGTGAAAAGGTATGTTTTTAAATCCTTTCGGAATTTCAGGAGGTCCTTTGTTACTCTTAGGTCATTAGGGAGGGAATTCCATGATGTTGGGGGCCACGTCGGAGAAGGCTCTGGCGCTGGTGCATTGGTTTCTATTGCGGATGTGTGATGGGATTGTATGTGCATTTTGAGAGCAGTTTCTTCTTACCCTTGTGGTGTTTGGCATTGTAAGGAGCATTGATAATGTTGTGTTGGCTATGTTGCAATGGTGCTTAAAGATAATCATTATGTATTTGTATTTTATCCTAGAGGTGATTGGTAGCCATTGAAGATCACGGAGTATGGGGGTGATGTGATCTGTGCGCCTTGAGTTTGATGCTATAAGTGCTGCAAGGTTTTGCGCTAGTTGGAGTTGGTGTGTGTGTGTTTTGGGGAGTCCCTGGAGGATACTATTACAATAATCAGTGAGAAGAGTTATTAGAGATTGTAATACAGTCCTAAAGTCATGGTCTTCCAAGAGTGGTCTGAGGCATTGAATTGTTCTCAGTTTAAAGTATATATTTTTTGTAACGGTTTTTATGTGTGGAATCATGGTCAGGTTCTTATCTAATATTACTCCTAGGTATCTAACTTCCTCTGTAACTTCTATTTCTGTTCCTTGTAGAAGGATTTTACTGGGGGTGAAGAAGTTTGGGTTTCTTGAGATAAATAGCACTTCAGTTTTCTTGAGGTTGATTTTGAAATTCTGAGTGTTGAGCCAGTTTGTTATTTCAGCCATGCATGCAGTTATTGCAGAGAAGTCCAGGTTAATAGTATCCAGTGGCAGGCACATCATGATATCATCTGCATAAATATAATATGTGATGTTATGTGTTTTAAATATATTTCAGATTGGCTGAATGTAAATGTTAAAAAGGAGGGCGGAAAGGGAGGATCCTTGAGGGATACCTTGTTTCTGTGGGAAGGTTGAAGAGGAATTTTGGGCTATTTGAACCTGTTGGGTTCGGTTATTTAGGTAAGATGTGAACCATTGTATGACTGTTCCTTGGAGTCCAATGTGTTTTAGTCTGATTTTTAGTAGATTATGATTTATACTGTCAAATGCAGCCACTATGTCTATAAAGCACAGTTACTTACCTGTAACAGGTGATCTCCGGAACAGCAGGAATTAGTCTTCACATATGGGGGTTCGTCGGCGCCGACGGAGCCCGCACGGGAATGCTCCCCAGCATCCAATCAGAAGGCTTTTGGGAGCATCCCTCGCACCTGCGCAGTAGCTTCCCGCCCTTCCCACTGCCTCTCCCCAGTTGCGTTTAATAGCTGAGACAGAAGGAGAGGAGAGGAAGGAGAGAAAGAGAGAGAGTTACAACTCCTAGGGGAGGTGGGTGGGTTGTGAAGACTAATTCCTGCTGTTCCGGAGATCACCTGTTACAGGTAAGTAACTGTGCTATCTCCAGGAACAAGCAGGAATGAGTCTTCACATATGGGGACTCCCTAGCTGAGGGTGCCAGAGGAGATCCCAGAATGCGCGCCCCTGGACAGGGCGGCATCGCCCAACCTGGATCCCCGGCAGCCCGGAGGGATGGAGGGTAGGAGTTGAGAAGAGTTGCCAAGGCACAGCAACCGAAGACTACAGGGGAGTCTTCAAACCACGTCAATTATCATTAAACCGTTAATGATCTAGCACAATCTAGAGCTTACCTACTGGATTGTAGAAGGCAGAGCTGCGACGGGTACTGTAGATGCAGTAGCGAAGTCTTCAAGGGAACTTCACCGCAGAGAGGACGAAGTTCCCAGTCCGGGCGGGCTGGAGACTGTGATAAGGAAGCTTATCATAGCTCAGGAAGGAGCTATAGAAAAGGTGAAGTGACTCTGAACAAGCAACCTGTCAGTTCTGGTAGAAATAAGAAAACAGAATTTTCCCATAAAAGACTACCAGTCCCAGAATGCACCAGGTTTCCAACAGCCATTAGAGGAGCTGAAGTGGGGAAACGTGTGTTCAATCAGGAGGGCTATGAGGTAATCCCTAAGCACTCATCTCAAAGGGCAGGGCCTGATTCAGCACAGCTGCGCTGTGTTAGGGAGGAGCACTCATCTAAGCAGAATAAGAGTAGAGTTTATTCTACAGAGAATTATTCTGAGAATCAGCTTGAGCTTGATCAGTTTCATCTGAAGGATCATCAGAAGCAGAAGCCAAACCGGACTGACAGAGAGGGAAAGAAACCCTTTGGAAAAAGAGGAGAAAAGCCTTTGAGAGGTCTAGAAGAGTCCAGAGCAGTACGTATACTAGGAGGCATTCCAAGGGCCAGCATACACCATTGGACTGGGGAAAGCCAGAGGAATGGTGCTGCAGAGCTAGGAATCTCCAGACAGTACCTGTGAGGGAGACGGCTGCACGTGGAAGGGACCCTAAGACCCGTGCCAGAAGGTATGTGAAGAGAGATCCAGTGTCCAGGGATCTGGATTGGAAGGCTGGACATAAGAACTGGACTACATACTGGCCAGGCTATATAGAGAGGAACTCTAACAGCAATGGAAGCTCAGGTATGAACACTGATCTATGCCCTAGCTATAACCTTGAAAGACAGCAGGGAAACAAGTATTCTCCTGAAAGTGCTCCATTGGGACATTCATCTGTGCCAATCCATGATATTGAACCCATGCTTGTTGAAGAAGGGGGAATGATAGCAGATGAAGAATCTGTTTTCATGGACTGCTCTCTGTCTAAACTCCTTTGGTGATTTTGTGTTATAAAATACAGCAACCATCACAAAGAAATACAAACTTGTTCTTTAATCTACTCAGAAAAGCTCCTATGTAGGATTTTTGGCCACGCAGTAGAAAGCTAGCCAGCTAAGGGGTTTCAGCTGGATAACTGCTAGCAATTGAGCCTTACCTAATTGCTTGTGAGCTAGGAGAGAATCACTTCTGAATCTAGGTGGGAAGATACAAGAAGTTAACCTGAGAAGAACAGTTTTTTTTCTTTCTTTGTGGCTTTTGATTTGTTGTTTGATATATGCTAAGAGAACATTAGCTAATGCCTACAGAAAAGACCAGTTTGTACCAACCAGGTTTTATTTCTTTTGGCTTTGATTGCCTGACAAGTTTAAAGGTTGTTTTCCTGATGATTTTGATTTTGTTTTTCCAAGTTTAACACTGAAAGCAAGTAACCTGATTTATGTGCTACCAAGCATATCTGTGTTGGGAGAAATAACCCCACAAATAAATATCTTATTGGCTTTAACACTTGAGCACAACTAAATTATTGTCAGCAGCTGTGTCTGGTGTGAATGAACTGCATTGCCCACAATCCCTTGCAAATCATATAGATATATGCACTTGCCAAGACTGTGAAGATTCTCACCCAGGCAGCCGTCTGACAAGACGCAGGTGTCAACTGGCACCGGAAAGACGGCAGGTCTTCATGAGGAGCTCTAAGAAGCTGAGAACTCCAGTAGGAGCAGAGTCCCCAATCCGGAGGACTAATCAGAAGACTGACCGATCTGGGAGAACTCAGCCCGGAGAAGAACAGAAGTGTACCCCGGGATACCGAGGGGTACACTGTCTACCCGAGTCGGCAAGGGATAGAAAGACAATGGGTTCGAAAACCTCCAGACAAGGAGGCGTAAACCAAGGGGCTGTTGACATCACAGCAAGTTTAAGCATAACCGGTCCGAGCACCCGAGCCGCAGAACGCAGGCAAGCGGGCCGGCCGGACCCCGTAAGAAATAACAAAACGTCAGTACCGACAATTGGGGGATAGTCGGTAAGACACAGGGCGCTATAACATTTCCCAAAAAGCGCCCACCTGTACCAATATATATCCAATAACAGGTATAGATGTATATCGGGCTATAGGTGGGCCCGGGAGCGCCCACCCAGGTTACTCAACCGGTATGGACACGTGAGAACGATACTGCCAACTCGGACCGGCCCTTGATCCACAGGAGGGCGCCTACCTGGAAGGCGGCGGGAGGAAGGGCCATCCAAGTGATGGGCCTATGTGCGTGGAGCAGGGCAGATCAGCGAGAGTAGCAGTATGGTTGTGTGACCGCCAGATCAGTTGGGGAGGAGCACATCAGAAGTACGTAGACCCCTGAGGCGTCCACCTGGCAGTAACCCAAACCTGTCCTCCGTGCCACAGGGAAGGCAGGAGGATAGAAAACCCTATAGCCACGGCGTGACTGTGGGGCCATCTCCGGCCTATACAAAAAAACCCCTCGGGGTTAGGGCCAATGCCCTCCGCCGCTCCGAAGAGTGCAGGGAGCGGAGCCGGGGATCAGCATGGGTCAGTAGGGCCCCTGTCCACCATAACCTGACGGACCCAGGGATTTCTCTGCGAGAGCGGAGACACAGACCAGGGGGGGGGGGGGTGGTCCGGCCCTGTCGAGGAATGGTTCGGCCACGCTCGGAGAGTAGCGGCCAAGGCCTACACTGGGAGAAGGAGATTCGGTGGGGATCCAGGCAGAGGGGAATCCGAGGGATGTACCCGAGGGTAAGTCCGAAGAAGATTAGCATGGCCCTGAGGAGCCAGGCTAACCTAGCGTGGGAAGGTCCCCCCCCCCCCCCCGGGGAGGGGGGCTCCATACCTCCCATCAAGCAGCCGAACCGCTTGTCACACTGAAAGAACCCCAGTGTAGAACTGGACAGTAATTTCATGTAAGAGGAGTTAAGTGCAAACTGCCGCATACCGTAGCCTAAGGCTGCCTGGCATGGGCAGCCTGGCGCGAGCCCTGGCACTGCCGACCGGTGTGAGACGTCCCTGGCATGGGCGCACCCGGCAGGCGGGCAGAGGGATGAAACCTCCTCCTCTTCGGACAGGAGGGTTGGGAAGGACATTTCCTACCCCCGGGAGAGGGGGAGGGCCGCGGGCAGCCAGTGCCAAACAGGTCGGCGGAGCACTGAGCAACCTGACGCAAAGCCTCGCCATTGAAGAGGTTCTCCCCGGTGCACGCGGAAGTACCCAGGTTATGTTGTGCCCAGCTGCACAAGTCGGAAGCCTGCAACCAGGCTGTACGACGTGCCCCTATGGCTACCGCAGAGGACCTGCTAACTGACTCGAAAGAGTCCACGGCAGCCCGAGAAAGAAACCAAGAGATATTCCTGCAATGGTAAAGAAGCAAGGAATAGTCAGGGGCCCGAGGGGCCGACACAAAGGGAGACAAAAGAGATAACCTCTCGGTGACCTCCCGCAGCGCCAGGCTCATATAGAAAATATATGAGAGAATCCTGGAAGCCAACATGGACGCTTGGAAGGATCGCCGCCCAAAGTTGTCCAGAGTTTTAGACGCACGATTCGGGGGGCAGGAAGAGTGCTTCTTCTTGCTTCCGACCTTCCTCAGGGCCGATTCCACCACAATGGAATGATGGGGAAGCTGGTGCGTCTGGAAACCCGGAGAGGGGGGCACCCGATACCGGGCATGCATGGCCGCAGGCGGCGCCGGTACCTGTAAGGGCGAGCGCCAAATTCCGAGCAGGAGATCCCGCAGGGAGGGAGGTAAAGGAAGCATTACGGCTGCCTGTTCCGCAGTACCCGGACTTAGCGAAGGGCCCGGTATAGGAATGGCGAGCAAGTCCGCCATGTCAAGGAGGAAGTCCTGAAAAGACGGCTCTCCCAGAGGGGCTATCCCGGGGGAGGCCGAGGTGGAGGGGCCCGCTTGAACACCAGAGGACCCACCGTGCTGGTGCACGGGAGGAATCGCTCTAAACAGAGGAGGGTACTGACAGTCCCAATTCGAGGCAGTCGGTACTGCATCGTCAGAGCCCGGGATTGACTCCAAACGGGGCATCGAAGGGAGCGACGTCCCCGACGGGCCCGCGGGACTCGGCCTTGGCCCCGATTCCGGGGGGTGGGGCCGCCCCCGGGGCAATCCGCAAGGGCAGCTGGAGTGGTACCGAGGCCGCTGGAGAGCAGGCGAGCGCGGCACTGCGCCGTCGGAAGAGACCGGGGTCGGATCCGAAATGCGCCGGAGCCACGCTTTCCAGACTGGAGATCGATTTGAGGCTGGGCATCGAACCGAGTGACGCCTCCTTAGGGGGCCCCGGTGTCGGCGGCTGCGCCGGTGCTGCCACTCCCGCGAATGGAGTCGGGGTCGCGACGATTGGTGCCGAGGGCAACGAGGGCTTCCCAGGCCGAAACTCGGCGAGGAGGGAAACACCCGAAGTCGGCTCCGACGCCGGGAGAGAGGCCCTCCTAGGCGCCGGGGTTCTGCCCGCGCCTGTTTTATTGAGCGGGAAACCCTTACGGGGCGTACTACGCGGCCTCGAGGGTACCCAGGTAACCCGCCGACGAGCCCCAGCGGGGAGCGAGACGCCCAGCCCCGGCTCCGCGGCGCTTCTTTGGGTCGACTCGACCGAAGGACCCGGGTCCCGCGGGCAAACTCCAGTGACTAGCGGAGCACTCAACGCCCGCATAGATGCCGGGAGGTCGGTGGCGTCCGGGGGAGGCCCCGGCCCCGCGCAAGGTGGGGGTGCCGACCCGCCCGACCGGGATAGATCGATCGGCTCCGCAGGCGAAGCCCGGAGGCGACCCCTGGCGAAGAACGGGGCCCTTGTTCCCGAGACCGCCGCGGGAGGGGTGGAGCCGCTCAAGGCCAGTACTGCCCCGCGGAAGCCGGGGATGAGTCGATCGGCCTTGGCGGAGCCGAGGGCACCCGGTGCCGATCCCCGGCGGGGAGTGGGGCCACCGACTCTGACGCCGATGCCGAGGACTTGGTCCCGCTTGAAGTGGTCACCACCTCCGCGCATGGCAGGGGTGTGGGCACGCCATACCGGGTCAGGTTGGTCCGACGATCCCCGGTGACGAGTGGAACACTCGACACCGACGCCGATGCCGGGGAATCGGCACCGCCGAAAGCGGGTACCGCCCCCGCGCAGGGCCGGGATGCCGTAGAGCCAGACTGGGTCGAGTCGATCGGCCCCGAAGGCACCGAGGACACCAGTCGACAGTCCCTGGCGAAGAGTGGAACACTCGCCGCCGGCGCCGATGCATCTGCACCGCTCGAAGCGGGTGCCACCCCCGGGCATGGCTCGGGAATGTTCTGTGAGGAGCGAACCTCAGGAACAACCCGAAACCCCGTGGAGGCCCTGGAGCCCGAAGACTCCCTCCGGGGTGTAAGGGACTGGAGGGGAAGGCCGGAGCCGTCGTCATGCGGCGCATGAGACTCACCCCTCAAGGCTCAGTTAGTCTTAACAGACTGTTGTTGGGTTACCTGATCCTGGCGAGGAGAGAACGCCGACGACCGCTCCTCAGAGGGAAAGACGTCATCGAGGGACACTCGAAACAGGGAGGGTCTTCTCCCGACGCTGAAGCCCGGGGAACCGGGGGAGAAGGGGTCAGGGCCCCAACAGGAGAGACACCAGGCGTTGGAGTCGGAGCAGAAGACAACGTCTCCACAGGGAAGAAGGCTCCATGCTGGAAAACCCGGTAGGCCTCAGAATAACACGAGGAGGATGCTCCTCGAAGGAAATAAAGGAAAACAAAAAATAAGGAAAAAGGGGGCACCAGCGGTGCCAGAGTCAGCGGGGGAAAAAACCGCGACCACAGGAAACAAAAAAGAAGAAGAAAAAGTTTCTGCGGTGACAGGAGTTACGTCCTGTCGGCTCTGCGGAAAAATGAAAACTGGGGAGAGGCAGTGGGAAGGGCGGGAAGCTACCGCGCAGGCGCGAGGGATGCTCCCAAAAGCCTTCTGATTGGATGCTGGGGAGCATTCCCGTGCGGGCTCTGTCGGCGCCGACGAACCCCCATATGTGAAGACTCATTCCTGCTTGTTCCTGGAGATAAATCATTATGAAGGCCTGTTTACCAGAGTCCAGGCCACGCATTAGATTGTCAAGTAGGGATAACATCAGGGTTTTGACTCTATGCTGAGGTCTAAACCTATGCTGGTTCTCATCTAGTGGGGCATTCATTTCAATAAAATCTTGAAATTGTAGTTGTACAACCTTTTCTATAACGTTCGTTAGGAAGGATAAGCTTGAGATTGGGTGGTAAGAATTTGTTAGGTTTTTGTCAGAGTTTGCGGCTTTCAGCATGGGTCAGATTGTTGCCTGCTTCAGTGCATTGGGCATGTATCCTTGGTTCAACAAGGAGTTAACTATCTGTCAGATGATTGGTGAGAATTCATTTTTTGATGATTTTAACCAACTGACCGGGCAAGGATCATTGGGTGAGGTAGTGGTGTTGATGTTAGTAATAATATTTTTGAGGTGTTTGTTGTCAATAACACTGAATGTTGTCTACATAGAGTTACAATGTAAGTTTGAGGTTGTGGGCTTGGGTACAGGGGAGTTTATTGGGATCTCATTCTGGCATGGATGAGTAAGCTTATCTATGTAGCAGTTTGCAAACGTTTGGGGGTGTATTACTATGTTGTCATCTTCATGGGTGTGAGTTTTGGTGAGTGTTTTAACTATAGAAAATAGCACTCTTGGTTTGTTTAGCGATTTAGTTATTAATGCTGTGTGATGTTCTTTTTTTTCTTGTATTTATGGCATCTTTATACTGTTTTAGAGTTTGCATGTATTTCTTGTTGTCATTTTCTGTTTTTGTGCGTCTCCATTTTTGTTCTAGGGTGACATCAGTACCGATGGAGCCCATGTGGGAACGCTCCCCAGCATACAATAGGAAAGCTTTTGGGAGCATCCCACAGTGCCTGCATAGCTGCCTTCTTCCTGTCTTTCCCAATCTCCTTCCCAGTTCTTTGTTTTCCGCGGAGCCGGCGGGAAGCAAATTCTGTGGTTTTCATGTTCGCGTCTCTGTTCCTTTCCTTTCTTGAAAGAAAGAACAAAAAAGGGAAGAAAGATTTACTTTCTTCAGGCGCATCAACGCCATTTTAGGCCCAGGCCTTCCATTCTGTCATCGACACAATGGAAAGACTGACTAGTGGTTTTAAGAAATGTTATAAGTGTGGCAGTACTATCTTGCCCACTGACACCCATGACTGGTGTCTAAAATGTCTAGGTCCTGACCACCAACCATCAGAATGTTCCCTCTGCAAAAAGATGACGAAGAGAGGCTTATAGAATTGGGCTGCAAAGTTAGGCACCTTCTTTGCCTCTGACACCATCTCTCTAGCATCAACATCATCGGGGGCTTCGTCTTCCTCCCATGTATCTCAGGTATTGAAACATAAGTCTTCATCAAAGACTGGCCAGCCCCCTAATGGTAGATCTCCTTTTAAGCATCGAGATACCGCAAGCGCTGCCCGGGAGGGGATACACCGGCCAAACAACCTCGGGGGGAGGACCAAATCATCAAGGGATTCCAGGATGCTCCTGAGGCCTCCACCTCCAGAGAGCTCTTGGTGCCATGCTCAGGGATCGTGGCCTGTAATTCCAGTACTGATACCCAGGCATCGGCAAGCTCCATGGATCAGCACATCCTGGCATTACTGGCAGCCTCGGTTCCAGTAAAACCTTTACAGTTGGTTCACAAACGCCGGCACTGTCTTTGGTACCAATGCAAACCACATCGGGTTACTTGCCACTAGCTATGCTTCCGCCCATGCTTGCCCTCGAGTCCTAGTACCGAGGTTCTGGCTAAGCAGATTCCAAGTACTGACTTTGATCAGTACTGAGTTTTGGCGGAGTGCCCCCACTTGTTGATACTTTGAGTCTTTGGAATCGGATTCGTCAGATGACGAATCGGCCGATAGTCAAGTCCTACAAAGTCTACCGGAGGACCTATCTCTGTCTTCACAACATCGCATGTCCCCGCCAGAGGACATGTCTTTTCAAGACTTTATACACAACGTTGCCAGGGGCCTTTCCATAAAAGTAACATCAGAGAAAGAGCCTAGAGCCAAAGAACTGGAAATTCTCCAATACCCGACAGCTCTTAAGGAAGCGGCTACACATCCCATTCACCGCATTCTCCACAATCTCATGCTCCATATGTGGGAGACACCTCTTACCATTTCTCTGCATACTCGACGGCTTGATACCATGTACTGGGTACCAGAATATCCCGTTTTTTCAAAATATACAATTGCTGCACCATTCAATGGTAGTAGAATCAGCAATGCGTCAAATCAAAAGCACGAAGACACATTCCTCTAACCTTCTGGGTAGGGAATCGAGAACCCTCAATGCTTTTGGTTGATGTTTTCAGGCCTCCATGTTATCAGCCAGAATTACTTCCTACATACTCTACATGGGTATGGTCCTCAAAGAGGTAACTAGGGATTTAGAATCAATGGCTCCTCCTTGATGACAAGAGAGAAGACTACCTCACCCTAGTCAAGCATGCTCAGAACATCTCAAAGTTTGTCAAATTAGGCAACTTTTGATTGCTTTGAGTGTACCAGTAGAGCTACATTGATCTGTATCGGTGCACACAGAATTGCATGGCTGCAGGGATCAAATCTTGAACAATGGGTTCAAGATAAGTTGGATAATATTCCTTGCACCGGTGAAAACCTTTTTGGCAAGGACTGGCAAGACAAAGCGTCTCAGTTAGAATCTGAGAACACTACTCTGAATAGGCTTTCTAGATCTACCACCAACCCAGCTAAAAAGAAGACAGCAGCAAAGAAAGCCTTCTTTAATAAGTAGTAGTATTCTTCTTACATCCCTGCTTCTCAATGTCAGCATCATGCTCCTCAAAAGGGATAGCAGCAAAAGAAGTCTCAGATTCCTAAGACGCAGCCAGCTCAGCAGACTCAGGCTGCTGCTGGTTTTTGACTCTTTCCTAGAGAACATAGCTGCTCTGCTTCTGGAGAACTCCCATCCCCTTCACATTGCTGGTAGACTGTGCCATTATGCCCACAAGTGGCATCTGATCACCTCAGAGCAGTGGACATTGAAGACAGTGAGAGAGGGGGTACAGGCTTCATCTGCAAAGCCTGTCCGCCCCTTATCTCAGTAAGGGTTTCGTTCTCAGCCCCCTCTCACTGCTCTGCTATTGCAAGAAGTCACCTCCCTTCTATTACAGGGCACAATAGAAGAGGTTCCAACATCCCAGCATGGAATTGGCTTCTATTCTTCATACTTTCTCATCCCAAAGAAAACAGGCCCATCCTAGACCCCAGTACATGGTATCGAGCCTCAAGTTTCTCGTACACGAGAAGTACAAGACGGTCTCTCTAGGGACTCTTCTCTCCTATCTCCAAAATCAGGACTGACTCTGTTCTCTAGACTTAAAGGAAGTGTACATTCAAGGCTGCATACTTTCCCCCTACCTGTTTAATTTATATGCAGAACAAATCATCAGAGAAGCAGGATTGTATGAAGACAGGAGAGGTGTGAAGATTGGTGGAAGACTCATCAACAACCTTCGCTATGCTGATACCACCACATTACTGGCGGAAAGTGGAGATGATCTGAAACATTTGCTTCTCACAATCAAAGAACATAGTCTCAAAATGGGCCTGCACCTTAATGTAAAGAAGACAAAGATCATGACAACTGGCATAATCAACAGGTTCATCGTCGAAGGAGAAGAAATTGAAATCGTGAATAACTTTAACCTTACTTGGATCAACTATCAATAAAGAAGCAACAAGCAGTCAAGAAATCAGACGATGCATTGCTCTTGGCAGAATGGCTATGAAAGACCTAGATAAGATTCTCAAGAGCAGAGATGTCTCTCTCCATTCAAAGATTTGACTTGTTCAAGCCATGGTATTTTCAATAACATCATATGGATGTGAAAGCTGGACAGTGAAAAAGATAGACAGGAAGAAAATTGATGCCTTTGAATTATGGTGCTGGCGGCGAATACTGTGTATACCATGGACTGCCCGAAGAACAAACCAGTCTGTACTAGAGGAGATCAAACCTAAGCTTTCTTTAGAAGCTCAGATGACAAGACTTCGACTTTCATACTTTGGACACATCATGCGGAGAGAGAGATCATTAGAGAAAGACATCATGCTTGGCAAGATAGAAGGTCAACGCAAAAGAGGAAGGCCAGCAATGAGATGGATCGATACAATAACAGCAGCTACGGGTACCAGTCTGTCAACAATGAGCCGCCTGAATGAAGACCGAACACAATTTAGGATAGCTATCCAGAGGGTCGCCATGAATCGACTTCGACTCGATGGCACTTAACAACATTCATATCCTTATTCATCCAGAACACAAAAAATTCCTACGCTTCATGTTCTAAGGAAGACACTATCAATACAAGGTCCTTCAAGTCGGACTGGCCTCTGTCCCAAGAGTCTTCGTAAAGTGCATGGCAGTTATAGCCGCATTCCTAAATACTCGGGATATTTGTCTTTCCTTACTTAGACGACTGGCTTATAAGAGCAAGCACATCTCAAGAAGCCAGCCTGTCTGTCTCATGCACCATGCAGGTGCTACAACACTTGGGATTTGTCATAAATCTTCCAAAGTCCCATCTAGTTCCCACTCAGACTCTAGAGTTCATAGGGGTTCTCTTAAATACTCAGCAGTCGAGGGCATATCTGCCCAACTCCGCTGCACTCGACTCAATCAGCTGGCATCTCAAGCACGTCTCAGAGACCCTCTTACTGCCTGGGAAATGCTGCAACTTCTGGGTCATATAGCATCAACGGTGCATGTAATCCCATATGCCCGTCTCCACATGTGCACCGCCCAATGGACTCTGGCTTCCCAGTGGACTCAAACCGGCTCTGAGATAAGATACTAGTATCCCCCTCTCCCCCGACGGCATCTCTCCAGTGATGGTCTTTCCCCAGAAAATCTCCTCGTACGTTGATGTGGAAGCACTTTTTCAGATGCTTCCACATCAATGTACCCTGACGACGGATGCATCCAAACTGGGCTGGGGAGCCCATCTAGGGCATCTTTCCACTCAGGGCCTCTGGTCACCACAGGAGTCACGACTCCAAATAAATCTCCTGGAACTTCGAGTCATCTTCAGTGCTCTCAAAGTATTTCAGGAACACCTTTGTTACCACAAAGTCCTTGTCCAAACTGACAATCAAGTGGCCATGTTCTATGTGAACAAGCAGGGAGGGAGAGGCTCTTGGTCCCTCTGCGGGGAAGTTCTACAGCTCTTGTCCTTTGCCATTGCTCATCACATGCACCTCCAAGCGGTGTATCTTCCAGGCAAGCAAAATGTCTTAGCAGACAAATTGAGTCGGATTCTTCTTCCCCACAAATGGTCTTTCCTACATCTTTCAGACCTGGGGAACTCCAGAGATAGACCTCTTTGATACTCCGCAGAATGCCAAGCTTCCACACTTCTGCACCAGGGCTCTCACGACAGTCAGCAGATGGATGCTTTTCACTTCCAGTGGAGACAGAGCCTACTTTATGCCTTCCCCCATTCCCCTGATTCCCAAAACTATGTTCAAGCTCCAGGCGGACAGGGGCTCCATGATACTCAAAGCCCCTTGGCTGACCACATCAACCATGGTTTCCTCTCCTCCTATGTCTGTCTCAGACTCAGCCGATAGATCTCGGATCTGCTCCAGATCTTCTTTCTCAGAGGGAGGGGATGCTGCTCCATCCTAATCTGCGGTCTCTCCACCTCATAGCATGGCTGCTGAAAGCATAGCTTTTCAGCATCTTAATCTTTCTCAGGCGGTTAAGGACAACCTTTTAGCATCCAAAAAGCCATCCACCAGATGTTCCTATGGCATAGATTCTCTCTCCGGTGTTCACAAAGGGATCTTAATCCTTTCTCGGCTCCGGTGGAGGTAAGTCTCAAATATCTCCTCCACGTTTCCTCCTCTGGTCTCAAGACCAACTCGTTAAAAGTGCACTTGTGCAATTGCAGCCTCTCATCATCTCTTAGATGGGCAGCCCATCTCCTCACAGCTGCTCGTCTCACATTTTATGAGAGGACTTCTGCTTACCAAGCCTCCTATCAGATCACCGACACAGTGGCATGGGACCTTAATGTTGTTCTGAGGTAACTTCTCAAACTGCCCTTCGAACCATTAGCCACAACCATGCTCATGTTTCTAACATGGAAGGTCATCTTCCTTATTGCCCTCACTT
Source organism: Ichthyophis bannanicus (assembly GCA_033557465.1). NCBI lineage: Eukaryota > Metazoa > Chordata > Amphibia > Gymnophiona > Ichthyophiidae > Ichthyophis > Ichthyophis bannanicus. Next base: position 42,216,121 of record CM066051.1, on the reverse strand, counting down.
CAGCAAGACGCATTAGTGAGCTTCAAGTCTTGGTGGCCGATCCGCCTTACACTTGGTTCCACCATGGCAAGGTTGTTCTTAGGACTCATACTCACTTCATGCCGAAAATGGTTTTGCCCTTTCATCTGAATCAGGCAGTTTACCTTCCGTTTTTTTTTTCCCTAGACTGAATTCATCTAGGGCTGAGGCAACCCTCCACACTCTGGATTGTAAACGTGCTTTTGCATTCTACCTTCAGAGAACTCAAGAGCCCCGAAAGGCTTCCCAATTGTTCATCTCCTTTGATCCTAGTCATTTAGGGTTGACAGCATCCAAGTGTACCCTCTATAAATGGATAGCAGATTGCATCACTTTTCCTTATGATGCAGCATACCTATCCCTTGAAGATCATGTCACTGCCCATAATGTTTGGGCCATGGCTACCTCAATGACAAACCTACGCTGTGGCTATTGATGAAATCAGCAAAGCAGCAACTTGGTCTTCGATCCATACCTTTGCTGCTCACTACTATCTAGACCAGTGGTTCTCAACCTTTTTTGTACCGTGACCCCTTTTACCGTTGGTCAACTTGTGGTGACCCCCAATGATAAAATCAAATGCGTCTCTCTTCCTTTACCGTTAACGCATTGTCGCTGTAATCATTTGTTGAATTATTAATATATTATAGGCCTTTGCAATATGTTTTTATTTATAAAATACTTATTTAAATAATCAAAACAACAAGTAACAATATTTGATTTCAAAATTATGATGATTTTGTAGTCAAATCACTAATATGAAATAAAATTATTTTTTCTACCTTTGTTGTCTGACCAATTTATTCTCTGATCATGCTGGTCCCGATCTGAGGCTTCTGCTTTCCTGTCTTCTCTTAGCTCTCTTTCTGTGGTCTATGGTCCATCTGCCAGTTCTTATCTCTTTTGTTTTCTTCACTTCTTTCCATCAGCCTATTTCCAGTCCCAGTAACCCTCCCCAGTATCAGCCCCTTTCCAGTCCTCACTCCCAGTACCTTCCAATGTCAACTTGCATTCCCATGACTGCCACTGGTGTCCATTCCCTTCCAGTCCCCCTCCTTCCCCACTGATCAGTCCCTTCTAGTACAAATACCATGGCAGCCCCTCTCAGATCCACTCCCTTTCAGTTCCATGCTCCCATCCCCTTGTATCAGCCCACTTGTAGCCTTAGCCCCCAGTTTTCTTCCAGGGTCAGCAGCTCTATCCTCCCCTCCCCACAATCAGCCCATTCCCAGTCAAAGCCCCCTAATCAGCTCACTTCTAGTGCTAATCCCCCTCAACCCCATTACCAGTCCTACCCCCCCCCCTAATCAGCCCAATACCAGTCCTACCCCCCATCAGCTCATTTCCAGTGCTAGTCCCCCCCTCAACCCCATTACCAGTGCTAGGCTCCCCTAATCAGCCCATTTCCAGTCCTAACCTCACTGATCAGCTCATTTCCAATGCTAGACCCCCATCAGTCCATTACCAGTCCTACCCCCCCTTGATAAGTCCATTCCCAGTCCTAGCCTTCCCTAATCAACTCATTACCATTCGTAGCCCCCCCATCTGCCCATTACCAGTGCTAGCACCCCCATCAGCCCTTTATTATCCTTAACCGCACGGTCTCTCGCCTCTGTCCAGCATTTATCCCGTATGTCCAGTATGTCCCATTGTCTCTCCCCTTTGTCCATGCCAGCCTACTCCCTCCATGTCAGCCCCCCTCCCTCCATCCATCCATATCAGCCCCCTCCCTCCCTCCCTCCATGTCAGCCCCCATCCTTCCATGTCAGCCCCCCTCCCTCCATGTCAGCCCCCATCCTTCCATGTCAGCCCCCCTCCCTCCATCCATCCATATCAGCCCCCATCCCTCCCTCCCTCCCTCCCTCCCTGTCAGCCCCCTCCCTCCCTCCCTCCCTCCATCCATCCATATCAGCCCCCATCCCTCCCTCCCTCCCTGTCAGCCCCCTCCCTCCCTCCCTCCATCCATATCAGCCCCCATCCCTCCCTCCCTCCCTGTCAGGCCCCTCCCTCCCTCCATATCAGCCCCCATCCTCCATCCCTCCATGTCAGCCACCCCCCCCCCATCCATCCCTCCATGTCAGCCCCCCTCCCTCCATGTCAGCCCCCCTCCCCATCCCTCCTCCATGTCAGCCCCCCTCCCTCCCTCCCTCATATCAGCCCCCATCCCTCCCTCCCTCCCCAGCCCCCTCCCTCCCTGTCAGCCCCCATCCTTCCATCTGTCCATGTCAGCCCCCTCCCTCCATCCATCCATCAGCCCCCTCCCTCCATGTCAGCCCCCCACCCTCCCTCCATGTCAGCCCCATCCTTCCATCTGTCCTTGTGAGCCCCCTCCCTCCATCCATATCAGACCCCTCCCTGCATGTCAGCCCACATCGTTCCATCTGTACATGTCAGCCCCCTCCCTCCCTCCCTCCCTCCATGTCAGCCCCATCCTTCCATCTGTCCATGTCAGCCCCCCTCCCTCCATGTCAGCACCCCTCTGTCGATGTCAGCCGTGTTGCAGGTTGTCTGCCTCCCTTCTAATGCAGCCGCGGCTCTCTGCCTCTTAGGGAACCGCGGCTGTACCTGTAAAATCATTGCGGAGCCCTTCCTGTCTCGATGGGCTCCATGCAGCATTGTCCCGCCTTCCAAAGGAAGTTGTTTACCACTTCCTTTGGAGGCGGGACAATGCTGCACGGAGCCCGTCGAGACAGGAAGGGCTCCGCAACGATTTTACAAGTACAGCCGCGGTTCCCTAAAAGGCAGGGAGCCGCGGCTGCAGAAGAAGGCGGTGAGTTTGCTGGAGTTTGCTGCTGCCGAGAAGCGGACTCGGCAGCGGCAGCAACTTGTGCACATCTTAATTTTTTTTTTAAACTTGGTGGAGGCTAAGCGACCCCCGCTAAATCCTGTGGCGACCCCCGTTGGGGTCGCGACCCACAGGTTGAGAACCGCTGATCTAGACAAAGACTCCTGTCAGGATGCCATGTTTGGCCAGGCTGTTCTCCAGCATCTCTTTCAGACTTAGGGCAAATCCTACCCTCCGTCCTGGAATTTCAATACCTGCATCCATGGAGGATTCATGACTTCTTTTACCCTCTCCTGAGGGAAACCACTACTGGTTCTGAGGTCTCTCTCTGGTATCTTCCAGCTAGGGAGTCCCATATGTGAAGACTACATTTCTACTTGTTCTTGGAGATAGCGTAGTTACTCACCTGTAAAAGGTGATCTCTGGGAACAGCAGGAATTTAGTCTTCACAACCCACCCTCCTCCCCTAGGAGCTGTAGATTTTCTTTTATCTCAGCTACAAACTCAACTGAGGAGGGAGAGTGGGAAAGGCGGGAAGCTACGCAGGTGCAGAGGGATGCTCCCAAAGGCTTTCCTGCTGGACACTGGAGAGCGTTCCTGCGCAGGCTCGGTTGGTACCGACATCACTCATATGTGAAGATTAAATCCCTGCTGTTCCCAGAGATCATCTGTGTCAGATGAGTAACCAAGCTTTCTCAGTTTCCATCTGATGGTAGTGGAACATAAACCTACCCATCTGGACTAGACTGGAGGGATAATGAAAAAAAACTGGTTTCAAGGCACGTCTGCTTTGATAAAAATAAGTCAGTCTAACAAAAATTGCTGATATATATATTTTTGCTTTTCGGAGGTGTCCTTGGCTCCTGTACAACAGTGGTTCCAGCAGTCACCCTGCTCCACCTGCTCTGCCTCATCTTCCCTGATGAGAACCATGTCCTCCTTCTTCCTGGAGATGATCAGGTAACTTGGTTGAGATGAAAATCTGAGATGATCTTAGGGAGGAACTTGGGGTGAGTCCACAGGACCACCCTGTTCCTATAGAACCTCGTGTAGGGTGCCTCGGCCATGAGCGCTTGGAGTTCGCTGACCCTCCGGGTGGAGGTGAAAGCCACCAGGAAGGCCATCTTCCACAACAGATGCCGCAGCGGGCTGGTAGTCATGAGCTCAAAGGGCGGCTTGGTCAGCCATGTGAGGACCACATTGAGGTCCCATTCCACTGGAGGAGGGTGGGAAGGGGGCCTGAAAAGGAGCAGGCCTCGCATGAAATGAGAAACGAGTGGTTGTCCCGAAAGAGATTTGCCTTCAATGGGGTGGTGGCTTGCTGAGATGGCACTCAAGAGAACTGTGACAGAGTTAGACTTCAGCCCAGACTGCGAGAAGCGGAGCAGTTACTGCAAGACCAGATTTGGAAGGGTATGAGAATGGGTTCACTTGGAGCGCTGAGCACCACACTGAGAACAGATACCGTCTGGTCGAGTCCTTCCGTGAGGCCAAAAGGATGTCCTTGATCTCCACAGGAAGATGGTAAGAGGCTAGAGCGTGAGGGATAGGGACCTCAGATTGGAGTGGAGAAGCAGGCACTCCTCCTGCGTCAACAGCTCTAGTGAGAACCTGAGCAGGACCAGGGGCTCCGTTGAGAGACGGAGCAGCAGAGGAAACCAAGGATACCTGGGCCACCTCGGGGCTATGAGAATCACCAAGGCCCTGTCCCGCTGGACCTTGAGAAGGGTCTGGGCAATGAAGGGCATGGGGGGGGGGGGGTGAAGGCATATAGCAGGTCCATTTCCCATGAGATAAGGAAGGCATCCGGGGCCACCCTGCCCGGGTGCAGGAGGGGACCATAGAACCGGGGGAGCTGTGAATTCACAGGACTGGCAAAGAGGTCCAGGTCTGGAGCCCCCTAATGCTGAAAGAGCTGCTGCGTTGTTCGAGGACACAGGCGCCACTCATGTGGCTAGAGGATTCTGCTGAGCCGGTCTGCCAAGGTATTGTCCTGACCCGGGAGGTAAGTGGCCCGGATAGTCATGCCCTGACTCACCGCAAAGGAGGATAGGGCTGTTGCCTCTGAACAGAGGCTGTAGGAGCCGGTACCTCCCTGTTTGTTCATATAGAACATCATGACATGGTTGTCCGTCTGGACTAGCACCGCTTGGTGCTGCAGGCAGTTCCTGAAAACCTTGAGAGCAAGGCAAATAGTCCGTAGCTCCAGCAGGTTGATCTGCTGCTGGGACTCCTCGAGGGACCATGTCCCTTGAGTGCGCCACCCTTCGCAGTGGGGTCCCCAGCCCGCCAGGAAGGTGTCTGTCATTAAGACCACCTGATGTGCCGGAGCTTGGAAAGGCATACCTCGAAGCAGGTTCCAAGCAAGAGACTCTGCTATGCTGGGAGAGACTGAGATGGGGTCTCAGAGGCGGCCGATCGACTGTGGCCATTGTGTGCAAAGGCACCACTGCGTTGCCCACATGTTGAGATGGGCATTGGACACGACGGACCATGGAGGCCATGTGACTGAGAAGACGAAGCATCTTCCAGGCCGAGATGGCGCTGTGGCACTGCACTTCGGATGCCAGGGACACGAGGCGGTCCACCCTGTCCTAAGGAAGAAATATCATGAGCCGAAGGATGTCCAAGCGAGCCCCGATGAACTCCAGGGACTGGAGTGAGGTGGGACTTTAGGTAATTGATCCCGAATCCCAGATGCTCCAGGAGGCAAATGCTGTGGTCCATGGCCTGCCTGGCTTCGTAGGCTGTGCCCCCTGTTACGTGAAAACCAGCGGGGTGGATGTGAGGCTAAAGAGATGTACCCTGAACCATGAAGCGGAGTTACTTTCTGTGATTGGGATGGACAAGGATGTAAGCATAAGCATCCTTTAAGTCCAGTATAGCCAAATGTCCTGCTGGAGGTAGGGCAGTAACGTTCCAAGGGAGAGCATCTTGAACTTCTCCCACACCAGGAACTTGTTGAGGTTCCACAGGTCGAGGATGGGCTGAAGTCCCCCTGTCCGCTTCGGGGCAAGGAAGTATTGGGAGTAAAACATCTGTCCGTGGAAGTGCGGTGGGACTAGTTCCACTACGCCATCCTCGAGGAGGCCTGCGAGCTCTTGACTTGTGAGGGCCTGGTGTTGGGGTAGCCGACATGGTTCCCCAGGGAAGTACGGAGGAGGGGGGGGGCCTGGTCTAGATGGAGAAGATAGCCCTCCCGAACGACCTGGAGGATCCAGGCGTCAGAGGATATGGACTCCCACCTGTGGGAGAAATGGACCAGACACTCCCCCCCCCCCCCCGACGGATAGCCGCCCTGCCAGAGACAAGAGGTTATGCTGATGGCGTCAAAACCCCAAGGGTGGCTGAGTTGGTACTGGGGCTTGGGCCTTCGGACCCTTCGGCTTGCAAGGGCCATTGCCCAGTGGTCTTGCCCTGACCGCCCTGAACAGGGATCGACACTGGCGGATAGGCCGGGTAGCCCCTGTACGGGAGCCCTTTCTGATGGAAGAAAGGCTTCTTGCTCTGCTGCTTCTTCCTGCGGAAGGAGGAAGTTTTCCGGGAGAGGCGAGTACGAGTCACATACTTTGTCTCAATCTTCGCTGCCTTATCCTCCATGGGCTTGCCAAATAGTTGTTCCCCAAAGCAAGGGATGTCCAGCAGCTTCTCCTGGACCCACTGTTCCAGGTCCAAGGAGAGGAATACCAGGCTCCAACCACCCAGGCAGAAGACTTGAAGTTGTCGTACGCTGCTTGTGAGAGGTAGTTCGAGCATTCTCCGACAGACTCTGAGAGGGCCTGAAAGCGTCAGAGATGGTCTCTGTCAAGGCCCGCCGCAAAGCCTTCAACCTCTCTAGCAAGGTCACAGAGGAACATCCCAATGTATAATTGGTAAACTTGGATGCAACATGACAGCATGGAGCCCTGATAAGCCTTGCGCCCGAGGGCATCGAGGGTATGAGACTCTCTGCCCGGCAGGACCGACAAATGAGTCTTTGGGCTCTTTAGCTTCCACATGGCTGAGTCGACCACGATCAAGGTGTGGGGAAGCTTTCCAAAACCCTGGGCCTCACTGGACCCTATATATAGCGTCCAGATGCTTGCTCACGATCAGGACGGAGGTCGGGGTTGCCCACATGTGGAGGAGGTTTCAGAATGGGAGGAACCGGCACCGAGAGAGCCTCTTTCGGAGGGGCTTCATATTGCAGAATATCAAGCTCTTCAGTGCAGGGCTCCTCCTCCAACTGGGTGGCGAGCGCCAGGGCCCGCGCCATGTCCTGGACAAACTCCAGAAAGGAGGTGTCCTCGAGAGGTGACCGCCACCTCTGGGTCGGCAGGGAGGGGAGGTCTCGGTGGGACTGAGTCTCCGGGGAGGTCTCTCCGTCAGACTTCCACTCTGAGTAGTCCATGGAGGACTCGAGGTCGGGTGGCTCAAGATTTTTATTTATTTATTTAAAGGGTATTTATATCCCGCCTTATCCTTCAATCAAGATGACCTGTGCCAGATCTCCAAGGCCACAGCTTGCCCGGAGCCAGAGGCGCTTGCCCGAGAAGACTTCATGCCCAAGGAATGGGACAGAGATCGAGACCTGCGCCGAGGATCCTCATGAGGCTTCTGGCTCTTGGGGGTCACTGCAGTTGCCCGGGGAGTCCTTGAGGTCGAGGTCCCTGCGATCTCAAGGCATGTGTCGGCGGGACCTGGCACCAGTGCCTGCTGAGCGGTGAGGAACACAGAAATGCTGCGTTGCAAGGCCAGCATTCAGGCCTCCCACTTGGGAATGGGGCCCTGCGACACCGACACCAGGGTGACCAGGTCGGGTGTCGAGGAGGAGAGGGGGTCCTTGCTGGGATGACCCTCAGGAGACCGGGCGCCTTCGCCAGAGGCCTCTGTATCGGTTTGAGGTGCCTTACTGAGCTGCTCCTTCTCCAACTCCAAAGACTGCCGAGGGGGTTCGAGAGACCAGGTGTATGACCTCACACACATTTTGTCTGGCGCCCCCCTAGAGAGTCCTTGCGACTTTCTTCTTCTTCTTCCGCTCACGTTCGGGCGATCCCTGGTCAGAGGTTGTGGGGCCAAAGAGCAGGAGGCTACCGGGGCTGCCTCATGGAAGAGGATCATCCCAGCTTTTGCTTACTACTCTGGATGGCCTTGGAGGATATCTTCTTACAGGGGGAGCATAGCTCCAGGTAATGGTCGGCTCCTAGACACCTGAGACAATAGTCATCGGTGTCCATGAGCGACATGTTTTTTTGAACACCTATCACATTTCTTAAAACCAGAGGCCACTGGGGGGAAAAGGACCCCTGCGAGGTCAAAGATCCTCGACACGGCCAGTGGTTAAAAAAGGTGCAAAAGCACAGTAAAACCAAAAAGGAAAAAAATCCCTGAGACCAGGGCCTAAACAGAGGTGTTTGAGAGGTGGGAAGAGGCCCAGGCCGGACAGCAAAAACCATTTGGAAACAGAGAAACGTTTTCTGTGGACGAGATGCACATCCGAAGGGCTCTGCGGAAAAAGGGAGACTGAGTAAGATGACACCTTTGGGCGGGAAGGGGACCATGCATGCGTGGTGGCATTCCCAAAGGTTTTCTTTGAAAGCAGGGGAAATGCTCTGTGCGGGCTCCATCGGTGCTGATGTCACCCCTTATGTGAGGACTGACGTTCTGCTTGTTCCTGGAGAATAGCTTGATCATGTTGGGAAGAATATTTTAGGGTAGACTGTACTGTTGACAGTGATGATGGCTAGGTTAATAATCCAGCTGCCTTTGACTCTGACTCTTTCTCTCCTTCCCTTGTTACCTCCAACAGAGCTCCATTTCAAGCAAGACTGAGCTTATAGGGAGAGATTCTTATTCTGGGAAGAGTTCAGCATCTTCTTTGCCAGCTGATGTGAGCAACAGAAGGCTCTCTTCTTCATCCAAGATTTTATTTTATTTATTTAACATTTCTTATATACCGCCTTTCATGATATCAAGGTGATTTACATTGAACAAACTGAAATTACATTGAACAGGGCATTATAACTTGGAGATAACTATTTTTTTTTGTTTTACAGAGAACATGGGCAATGAAGGGTTAAGTGGCTTGCCCAAGACCACAAGGAGCACCTGTGGAACTAGAAACCCCAGTCCTTCCGGCCCAAGGTTGCTGTCCTCTAGTGGGGTTTGAACCCCTGACCTTCCGGCCTGAGGTAACTTGCCCAAACCACTAGGCCACTCCTCCCTCACAATGGCAAGCACAAGTGGAAGATGGCTTCACTGAACTCTGAGATGGTGGAAGTCTAAAGTACAGCTCCAGCCGACTTGTCTGCAAGGAAGCAACCAGGACTGCGAGCCAGAAGTAAGGCATCTTCTATCCAGACATTACGGATATTATCCAGTGTTGACAACTAGAAATAGGAAGAGGAGCAGGGCAAATAGTTGACGACGAGAGGGTATTTACATCTATTTATTAGTTGAAATGGTGAATTGAAAAGACTCAGTGATTGTAGCTGATGTTTGCGTATGATAGATAACTCCTGTGCTTGTCCATGTGAAGCTTCTAGAAATTCTTGAAGCAGGATGTACCAGCCTATAATGAAAGGGGGTGAGGTAACATATAGTGACATCAGAAGGTGTAAGTAATGCACAAGAGGCATTTTTCAGGATTAAGTTCAATCCATAAAAAAAAATTATGATATGTGAAAAGGGGAGGAATTCAGTTGGGAGGAGAGGGGGGGGGGTTGGATCCAGCAGGTTCCTGTTGCTCCTTCGGGGTTAAAAACATAAATATAATATAAATTTGATGGTCGGTCCATGGAGCCCGGCATTCTGCCAGTGACTGTGGCCAAAGTGGGTTGCAGGGAAGAAAGATCAGGGCCTTTGTACTGAGCTGCTGGGATAGTCCATAGGAAAGTATTCTTCACAGAAAATATGCTGGGTGCATGGAACAGCCTCCCAGGAAGATAAAAAGATAATAAAATCCAATAAAACCTGTGAGAGACATAGAAGATCGTCAATGGTGAGGAAAGCACAGTTACTTACCTGTAACAGGTGATCTCCGGAACAGCAGGAATTAGTCTTCACATGTGGGTACGTCGGCGCCGACGGAGCCCGCACGGGAATGCTCCCCAGCATCCAATCAGAAAGCCTTTGGGAGCATCCCTCGCGCCTGCGCGGTGGCTTCCCGCCCTTCCTACTGCCTCTCCCCAGTTGAGTTTCATAGCTGAGACCGAAGGAGAGGAAGAGGAAAGGAAATAGAAAGATACAACTCCTAGGGGAGGCGGGAGGGTTGTGAAGACTAATTCCTGCTGTTCCGGAGATCACCTGTTACAGGTAAGTAACTGTGCTATCTCCAGGAACAAGCAGGAATGAGTCTTCACATGTGGGGACTCCCTAGCTGAGGGTGCCAGGGGAGATCCCATAAAATGCGTGTCCCTGGACAGGACGGCATTTTCCCAACCTGGATCCCCGGCATCCCCTGAGGGATGGGGGGTAGGAGTTGAGAAGAGAGAAGTTGCAGAGGAACAGCAAAAACTAAAGACTACAGGGGGAAGGAGTCTTTAGAATGCATGTCAAGAATCATTAAGCATTTAATGAACTAGTACCATCTAGATCTTACCTATGGGATTGTAGGAAGTAGAACTGTGATGGACGGTACTGGAGACGCAGTCTACAAGGGAACTTCTCAGCAGCGAGGATGAAGTTCCAACTCCGGAATGGGCAGGCGACCCAGGTGTCAACTGGTGCAGGAGGAGAAAGCGTAGTTACTCACCTGTAACAGGTGTTCTCCAGGAGCAGCAGGAATCAGTCCTCACTTATGGGTGACGTCGGCGCCAACGGAGCCCTCGCGGAGCAATTTTCCCCAGCTTTCAAAGAAAGCCTTTGGGAATTGCAGCGCGCATGCGCGGTCCTCTTCCCGCCCAAGGGTGCCATCTTAGCCAGACAGATGACATAGCTAAAAAAGACAGCATAAAAATTTGCAAAAAAACTAAAGCAGATGATTGCAACTCCACGGGGAGGAGGGAGGGTTGTGAGGACTGATTCCTGCTGCTCCTGGAGAACACCTGTTACAGGTGAGTAACTACGCTTTCTCCAGGACCAAGCAGGAAGTCAGTCCTCACTTATGGGACTCCCAAGCTCAAGGCTACCGGAGACCCTAAGCACAAAAATGAGCTCCCTCTGGCTCAGTAGCACAGAAGGAAAGAATCTTCGCTGAATTATTACCCACCGGTAGCCCACATCCGGGATGGAGGATAGGAGTTGCTCAAACCTCGAAGAGATTACGGAGGACTGCCTGTCCGAAAGCACTGTCCCTGCGGGACTCCCTCTCGAGACAGTAATGGACCGCAAAAGTCTGGCTCGAAGACCAAGTAGCGGCCCGGCAGATGTCTGCCAGCGGAACAGAGCGGAGGTAAGCCACTGACGTAGCCTTTGCCCGAACGCAATGAGCCGTGACTCGACCTTCCAAGGAGAGTCCGGCTGCCCCATAAGCCCAAGAGATACAGTCCGCAACCCAGATGGACAGAGTACGCTTGGAGACCGGGAGCCCCAATTTATTGGGGTCAAAAGACACAAAAAGCTGAGCAGCTTTACGGTGCTCCCGCGTACGGTCAAGGTAGAAGTTCAAAGCCCTTCTACAGTCCAGGGTATGGAGGACCGTTTCAGCTCGGCTGGAGTGTGGTCTGGGAAAGAAGGTTGGAAGTACCACCTCCTGATTGATGTGAAAAGGGGAGACCACTTTTGGAAGAAATTTTGGGTGAGTCCGTAGGACTACCCTATTTTTGTAGAACCGAGTGTAAGGGGGATCAGACACGAGGGCCTGCAATTCACTTATGCGTCTAGCGGAAGTGAGGGCTATCAAGAACAGTGTTTTCCAAGAAAGAAAACGGAGAGAACAGGTAGCCATAGGTTCAAAAGGCGGACAGGTGATCCGCTGCAAAACCACATTCAGGTCCCAGTCAGGCGCTGGCGGGCGCAGAGGTGGTTTAAGTAGAAGGAGACCTCGGAGAAACCTCGCTACGAGAGGGTCGTTGGAGAGAGGTCTGCCGTCCACCGGCACATGATGTGCTGAAAGAGCACTAAGGTGAACTTTGACGGAGTTGGACTTAAGTCCCAGATTAGAGAGGTATAGCAAGTACTGCAAGACCACCGACACCGGGCAGGAGAAGGGATCCTGAGACTGTCGGGTACACCAAATGGAAAAACGACGCCATTTAAGGGCGTAGCATTTGCGGGTAGAAGGTCGTCGCGAAGCTAGGACGACCTCCTCCACCTCTGCCGGCAGGAGAAGGGGAGCGAGGACTACCCTCTCAGCAGCCAGGCCATTAGGTTGAGAGACCTGAGGTTGGGGTGTAGCAGAGACCCCTGATCCTGAGTAAGGAGATCCGGTTGAAACCCCAGAGGGAATGGATCCTCCACCGCTAATTGCAGCAGGAGCGGAAACCACGGCTGTCTGGGCCAGCGAGGGGCCACCAGGATCATGAAGGCTTTGTCTCGGAGAACCTTGAAAAGAGTCCGAGAGACTAGCGGGATGGGAGGGAAAGCGTACAGAAGGCTCCCCGACCATGAGAGTAGAAAAGCGTCCGCCGCAACCCGAAGGGGGTGTGGCTGACGAGAGCAGAAGCGGGAAGTTGCCGGTTGTGAGGACTGGCAAAGAGATCCACCGTGGGGAGGCCCCACTTTAGAAAGAGCTTCTGAACTACCAAGGGATCCAGACGCCACTCGTGCGGCTGGAGGATCCTGCTGAGTTTGTCCGCCAGGCAATTTTCTTGGCCTGGGAGATAAACTGCCTTGAGGAGAACGCCGTGACTGACGGCCCAAGAGCAGAGCTTCTGTGCCTCCCGGCAGAGGAGGAAGGAGCCCGTGCCCCCCTGCTTGTTCACGTAGAACATGGCAACTTGATTGTCCGTCTGGACAAGGACGGACTGGTGAGAAGTCAGGTGGGAGAAGGCCTTGAGAGCCAGGCGGATCGCCCTGAGCTCCAGGAAGTTGATCTGCTGAGCAGACTCCCACGTGGTCCAGAGGCCCTGAGTACGTGCCCCTTGGCAATGCGCTCCCCAGCCCAGGAGGGATGCATCTGTTGTCAGCACCCGGGCCGGCTGAGGTGACTGGAAAGGCATGCCGAATATCAGGTTCGGTCGCTGAAGCCACCACCGGAGAGACGAGAGCAGCGGCTCGGAGACGCGCACTAGGTCTGCTAGGCCGCCTGTGGCTTGTCGCCACTGCTGGCGGAGACACCATTGAGCAGGCCGCATATTCAGGCGGGCATTGGGGGTCACATGGACGGTAGAAGCCATATGGCCGAGTAGTCTCAGGAAGCGCCTGGCGGAGACCAGGGGCTGGCTGCGAAAACGGTCGGCTAGGTCCATGAGCCGTTGAGCCCTGTCGAGCGGCAGGTACGCTCGTGCCTGAGGAGTGTGCAGCCTTGCGCCGATGAACTCGAGATCCTGTGAGGGGAGCAAAGTGGACTTTGCGAAGTTTATAACAAAGCCCAAGTGCTGCAGAAGAGTCACCGTGCGGCACGTGGCGTTGGTGACCTCCAGAGCGGACGCCGCTCTGATGAGCCAGTCGTCGAGGTACGGAAAGACAGAGGCCGTGAAGCCGCAGATGGGCCGCCACCACCGCGAGACATTTTGTGAAGACTCGCGGTGCGAAGGACAGGCCAAAGGGCAGTACTCTGTACTGGTAATGATTTCCTGCCACCACAAACCTTAGGTATTGGCGGTGGCTTGGGTGGATGAGGATGTGCGTGTAGGCATCCTTTAGATCCAAGGAGCATAGCCAATCTCCCTGCTGGAGGTAGGGCAGAAGGATTCCAAGGGTAAGCATCTTGAACTTCTCCCGCACGAGGAACTTGTTGAGGTTGCGCAAGTCCAGGATGGGTCTGAGGCCTCCTGTTCTTTTCGGTATTAGAAAATACCGGGAATAAAAGCCTTGACCTTTCAGGTGGTGGGGCACCGGTTCCACCGCCTGTTCCTGTAGAAGACCTGCTAACTCCTGAAGGAGTAATTCCCTGTGCAGAGGGGGTCGTGGAGGTTCTCCCGGAAAATAGGAGGGAGGGACCTGGTGGAAGTGGAGAAGATAGCCTTCTCGCACGACTTGAAGCACCCAGGCATCTGAGGTGATGCTGGACCACCTGTGGGCGAAGTGAACCAGCCGGCCTCCGGTGCTGGGAGGAACCAGCGGGGGGGGGGAGAGGCTATGCTTAAGGAGTCAAAAACCCCCACCCTGCGGAGCAGGGGCTGGTGGTGCAGGCTTGGGGGCTTGCTGCCTACGCGACCCGTTACCCCGTCCCTTGGCCTGCTGGCCCTGTTGGGGAGCTGCAGGGGCCTGATAGTGGGGGTACTGTTTGTAGGCAGCCGCCTTCCTCGGGTAAAAGGACTTCTTTCCCGAGCCCTTCTTTTTCTGGGAAGGGGCGGAGGTCTTCCTAGAAAGCCTAGTCCTGGTGAGAGTCTCCGTCTCAATTTGTGCAGCCTTATCAGCCATGGGCTTGCCAAAGAGGTTTTCGCCTCGGCAAGGGACATCGACCAACTTGTCCTGCACCCAGGGCTCAAGGTCAGACGACTGAAGCCAAGCCTGTCGGCGGGCACCGATGCCGGCTGCGGCCACTCGAGCCGATGCTTCAAAGCCATCATAGGCTGCTCGGGACATGAATTTTGAGCATTCCCGAATGCCAGTGGACAAGGCCAGGAACCTCCGCAAGGGTTCCTCGGACAAACCAGCGGAGAAGCCGGCTAGCTCTTTAGCCAGGTCTCGGAGATACATGCCCATGTATAGCTGGTAGGTCTGGACATGACATGCGAGCATAGAGCCCTGGAAACACTTCTTACCAAGGCCATCCAGGTTACGGGCCTCCCTGCCAGGAGGCACCGAGGAGTGCATCTTCTGGCTCTTAAGACGATGCATGGCCGATTCCACTACCATGGAATGGTGTGGTAGCTGTGCTTTTTGGAAGCCAGGGCTCTTGCGGACTCGATAGATAGAATCGACCCGCTTGCTCAGGACCGGCGAGGTGGCCGGACTCTCCCACATGCGGAAGAGTAGTCGTTCCAGCATGGGAGGAACCGGCACAGTAAAGTGTTCCCTGGCGGGAGAGTCATACTGGAGGGCGTCGAGCTCTTCGGCTCGAGGCTCCTCCTCGGGGTCCGCAGGGAAGGCCAAAGCCTTGGCCATATCCCTGACGAAGTCCGAGAACCGGGCATCCTCCGGGGGGGACTGCTTCCGAGGTTCGGACTCAGGTGAGTCCGAGGGGACACACCGAGTCCGAAAAGAATCAGGCGACTCTTCCTCTTCAGACTCCCAGACCGACTCCGACGAGGACTCGGTGGGGTCGGCCCGGGCAGGGCGCGGCGCCTGCCGCCCCGACGCCGAGGGAGTCGGCGTCGGCGACCTCGGTCCCGAACGGGAGGCCGAGGGTGACCTCGACCGAGGATCGACTCGAGTTCGCATCGACTCGAGGATCGGCTCGGTCTCCGGGGTCGACTTAGACGTCGACGTCCCGGCAGTCGGGGCAGCGGCGCCAGCGAAGCCAGCGAGCAGTGCCCGCTGCTGGTCCATGAAGGCAGACAGTCTGCTCTCCAAGGCCGTCAACCTGAGTCCGAGCTCAGGTGACCCAGCAGCCCCCGACTCGGGCCCCGACGGCGTCGGGCCCGACGTCGGCTGTCGCGGAGGTGAGTCCAGAAGGACCACAGGACTTACCCGAGCAGGCAGCTCCGACTCCAGGCGAGGTCGCTTCGTGAGGTGCTCCTTCTCCAAGGACCCGGGGCGGCCATCGGGGCTATGTGACCTGGCCCTTGCGGAGCCAGGAGCGTCCACCGACGCCGCCCTCGCGGGTTTCACCTTCCGTCGATGGTCCCCGGAGGGAGAGCCCCTGTCGGAGGAACTCCGGTGACGGTCCGAGCTGGAGCCCCTGGACGCGGAGGCCTCCGACGAGGTCCGGGTACGGCTGGGGTCAGCGAAGATTCTATCCCGCTGATGCCGCCGACTTCTCAACGCTTTGGAGGAAAGTTTGCCACAAGGCCCACAGATCATTTCTTCATGATCCGGGCCCAGGCAGCGGAGGCAATTGTCGTGTGTGTCAGTTAGTGACATATTTCGGTCACACTGACCACACCGCTTGAAACCACTGGCAGCCATCGGGGGAAAAAGGGCCCCGGCGAGGTCAAAGGACCGGGCTGCCAGGGAAAAACCGAAACGAAAACTGACTAAGTCAGAAAAACCGAAAAAGAAGGAGAGGACTCGTGACCGGCGTCGCGGGTCCGGGCGGGAAAAAGACCGGCGTCGAACCGAAAGAAAAAAAGAGTAATTATGAATAAAAATCAACTTTTTCGCGGGGACATGACGGGTACGTCTGTAGGGCTCCGCGGAAAAAAGAAGACTGGCTAAGATGGCACCCTTGGGCGGGAAGAGGACCGCGCATGCGCGCTGCAATTCCCAAAGGCTTTCTTTGAAAGCTGGGGAAAATTGCTCCGCGAGGGCTCCGTCGGCGCCGACGTCACCCATAAGTGAGGACTGACTTCCTGCTTGGTCCTGGAGAACGGCAGGTCTTCAATTGAAAGCTTTATGTGAAAAAGCTGAGAACTCTTTTAGGTACAGAGTTAGTAACATTGAGAACTAAAAGAAGAAGACTGACCGATCTGGAAAAAGTCCAGTCCGGAAGGGAAGAGAGGGTATGAAAAACAACCCCTTTCCCCAGGGAGAACCGAAGGGTACTCCGGAACACTAAAAATGGACACTGTCCTTCCTAGGTGGTAAGAGATAGGAAGACGTGGAGTTGGACACCTCATAGACAGGGAGGTGTATAACAAAAATAGAAGCTGTTGACGTCACAGCAATAATTGTGAGTATGACCGGTCCCAGCCGCCAAGCCGTCTGGTAATGGCAGCGGACTTTCTGGACCCCTCAAGAAAGTAAAAAGAAAACTTTAGTACCGGCAGTTAGGGAGATAGAGGGTAATACACCGGGTGCTATGAACATCTCCCAATAACATACCTATATAGATACATACATATATATATATATATATATATATATATATATATGGAACTACATACATATCCATACGGATGTGAATATATAATGTCTAGACAAGTGTGACATATCTATCTATGTATAGAATGTAGGTACATATCTATATATAGATATAGGTGGGCATGGCTGAGGCCCACCCAGGGTACCAAACCATGTATGCAGAGGACACATACATACATGAAAACAATACTGAGGATCCATGCCCGCAACTGGGCCACAGAAGAACATCCACATGGGTATGTGATGTGAAAAGATTCATCTAATAGAAGGGGGTGTAACCACCTGAAGGAGTATAGAGAATCCATTTCTGTGGTGCAGGGATGCAGACTGGAATTGCAGTATGGCTGCGTGAAGAACAGAGGACGAAAACAGTCCGGCAAGAACACGTCAGGAACCCTGCAGGCTGCTGGTGTGTCCCAAGGACAAGAAAACGCATAGATCAAGATACCAGGATGACCCCGCCAGGGGACTCAATGGCATCATGTACAACAAAAAGTATGCGTTGTCCAGTGGAGCAGAAAACATAATGCCAAGCTGTAAGGAAAAAAGGAGTAGCCATCCTGCCAGATTTGGAGCTCCTTGGGCATTCACGCAGAAGAAACTTGCCTTCTGTAACAATGGAAGACAAGAGGGTATAATATCTAGATAGTCATGGATGACTATATGAACGTCTTCTAAAACATGGAAGACCCCCAGAGACAAAGTCCAATGCTCCAGGGCAAGGGCCCATAGTGGGAAGCTGCTCTGACGATTTCAGAGAGCATTGTGCAGGGGATAAAACTGGCAGAAGCCAGACATATTGCCCCATCCCAGATAAAGGGTTGGCTAGGAGGAGATAACCTGAGCAAAAGCAGAGGGGATTCTCCTGCATGGAAACAGGGAGAAGACAGACCAAGGGAGCGGAGATATTCCAGCCCTGTCTGACAACCGGAAGTCCACACTGGAAGAGAGTGGGTTAGAGGGACGTACCCTAGGGTAAGTCAGTTGAAGGAAAGAATGTCCACGCGGGGACCGAACTATCATGAGATAGTGGTGATCTCCCTTTACAGTACGAAGAAAGGGAGAATACCGTACCCCTGGACAAAACAGCCCAACTACTTGTCATACTGAAAAGAAACCCAGTGTAGAGTTGGAAGAATAAACTTCTAGTGAAAAGAAGTTAAGTGTAGGCTGCCGCATACAGGAGCCTATGGCTGCTGGCCATGAGTATCCTGGTGAGAGTCTGAAAGCTGCCGACCAGGGTGAGATGTCCCTTGCTTGGGTACATCTGGAGGATGGGCAGATGGAGGATGAAACTTTCTCTTCTTAGGTCTGGTAGGACATTTCCTACATCCTGGGGAAAAAGAAGGCTTGGGATGGTTTCCAGAACCAGGAAAGTCAGTGGAGCACTGAGCAACCTGACGTAAAGCCTCGCTGTTGAAAAGATTTTCTCCAGTACATGGAGAATTGCCCAGTGTATGTTGTGCCCATCTGCTCAAGTCTGAAGCCTGCAGCCAGGCTGTGCGACGTGCACCAATGGCAATAGCAGAGGACCTGCTAACAGACTCAAAAGAGTCCAGAGAAGCACGAGAAAGGAACCAAGAGATATTCCTGCTATGATTAAGAAGCAAGGAATAGTCAGAGGCCTTAGATTCGGACAAAAAGGGAGACAAAAGGGATAATTTCTCCGTGACCTCCTGAAGCGTTAGACTCATATAAAAAATATATGAAATAATTCTAGAAGCCAACATGGACATTTGGAAGGTTTGACGCCCAAAGGCATCAAGCGTTTTAGATGCACGACCTGGAGGGCAGGAAGAATGCTTCTTCTTGCTCCTGACCTTCCTCATTGCTGATTCCACTACAATGGAATGATGCGGAAGTTGGTGCTTCTGAAACCCCGGAGAGGGGGGCACCTGATACTGAACATGCATGGCTGTAGAAGGCGCAGGAACCTTTAAAGGTGACCGCCAAACCCCCAGAAGAAGGTCCTGCAAAGAAGGATGTAAAGGAAGCATTATGGCTGCCTTTTCTGCAGGACCGTGGTTAAGAGTAGGCCCAGGAATAGGAATGGCAAGAAGGGCTGCCATGTCAAGGAGAAAATCCTGAAAAGAAGGATCTCCCAGAGGGGCTATTCCTGGGTAGGCTGAGGTTGACTGAGCCGCTTGGACTGAGCCGCTTGGTGCACAAAAGGGATCCTGCTGGACGGAGGAGGATACCGACAGTCCCGATACGGGGCAGTGAGTACTGCGTCGTCGGTTCCCGGTATCGATTCCAAGCTAGGCATCGAAAGGATCGATGGCACCGACCCACAGGAATCGACATCGGTCCCGACCCCGGGGACGGCAATGCCCTCGGAGCAGGCAGCGGAGGTTGCCGAAGCGGTACTGAGGCAACCAGAGAGCTGTGGTGACTATCCTCGGTACTGCGTAGCCGGAAGGGACATGGATCGGCTCCGAAGCGTGTCGGAACCAAGTCCTCCAGACTGGAGATCGATTCGAGGCTGGGCATCGAACAGAGCGAGGTCATTGATGCCCGTATAGGGGGCCCCGGTGTCGGCAATGCCGATCTCTGAAAACCAATCGGAATCGCACCGATCGGTGCTGAAGGCGCAGAGGACGTCCGAAGACGACGCTCGGTGAAGAGAGGAACACTCGACACCGGCGCCGATGCCGGGGTAGAGGTACCGCACGAAGCTGGTACCCCCTCCGGCGTACAAAGAGGAAAGGCCTTGCGGGGCGTAACGATCGGCCCCGAGGGTACCCAGGACACCCGACGACGCGCCCCGGTGGAGAGTGAAACCCTCGACACCGGCGCCGATGCCGAGGCATCGTTGCCGCTTGAAGCCGAGACCAACCCCGCGGCTGGCTGGGGCAGAGGGAAGCCAGTCTGGGTCGCATCGGCCGAAGGCACCGAGGACCCCCGACGACGATCCCTAGTGACGAGCAAAGCCCTCGACCCTAGCGTCGATGCCGGGGAACCGGCAGCGCCCGAAGCCGGCACCACCCCCGCGCATGGCGGGGGTGCAGGAAAACTAGTCTGGGTCGGATCAATCGGCCCTGAAGGTACCGAGGACACCAGATGCCGATCCCTGGTGAAGAGTGGGGCACTCGACACCGATGCCGACGCCGGGGAATCAGTACCGCTCGACGTCGGTACCACCCCGCGCGTGGCCGGGATGCAGGAGGGCCAGTCCGGGTCGAATCGATCAGCCCCGAAGGTACCGAGGACACCAGATGGCGATCCCTGGTGAAGAGTGGGGCACTCGACACCGATGCCAGGGAAGTGGCACCGCTCGAAGCCGGTACCACCCCCGCGCATGGCTGGGATGCAGGAAAGTCAGTCTGGGTCGAGTCGATCGGCCCCGAAGGCACCGAGGACACCAGTTGACGATCCTTGGCGAAGAGTGGAGTACTCGACGCCGGCGCCGGGGAATCGGTACAGCTCGAAGTGGGTACCCCCCCCCCCCGAGCATGGCTCAGGAATGTTCTGTGAGGAGCGAACCCCAGGAACAACCTGAAACCCCGTGGCAGCTTTGGAGCCCGAAGACTCCTGCCGGGGCTTTATTGCCAAAGGGGACTTGAGGGGGAGGCCGGAGCCGTCATCATGCTGGGCATGAGACTCACCCCTCAAGACTTGGCTAGTCTTAGCAGACTGTTTGTGGGTTACCTGATCCTGGAGAGAAGAGTAAATCGATGTCCTCACCTTAGGAGGAAAAACGTCATCGAGGGATACCCGAAAAAGGGAAGGTCTTCTCCCGATACTGAAGCCCGGTGGACCGGGGGAAAAAGGGTCAGGGCCCAAACAGGAGAGACACCAGGCATTGGAGTCAAAATAAAAAACTAAGTTTCCACAGTGAAGGCACTTCTTAGGTGAAGAAGGCTCCATGCTGGAAAGGCCTGGTAGGCCTCAGAAGGGACTCGAGGAGAAAATTTACCTCAAAGTGATTAAAAGAAAATATAAGGCACCGGTGGTGCCGGTATCGGCGGGAAAACGGCCGCGACCACAAGAAAACAAGAAAAAAAGGATTAAAAGAAAAAAAGTTTCTGCGGTGACAGGAGGTACGTCCTGCCGGCTCCGCGGAAAAACGAAAACTGGGGAGAGGCAGTAGGAAGGGCGGGAAGCCACCGCGCAGGCGCGAGGGATGCTCCCAAAGGCTTTCTGATTGGATGCTGGGGAGCATTCCCGTGCGGGCTCCGTCGGCGCCGATGTACCCACATGTGAAGACTCAATCCTCCTTGCTCCTGGAGATGTACCCACATGTGAAGACTCAATCCTCCTTGCTCCTGGAGATGTGAGGAGTATGCAGGACAAATAACATTTGGGATATTGTGAGCAGATGCGCTCTGCATCCTTTCCTGTCATTTTCTATGGCTCTCTTTTTGAAAAAGGACCTTAGAAAAGCTGATTGTATGGTTGGAAAGAGAGTGATTTAATGACAATAGAATTATCATCTATTAAAATAAAGGATAGGGTAGAGAATAGATAGCCTTGGATGTCAAAGGTGCTAGCAAAGTTCTGTTCTCTCTCCTTTCACAAGGACACAGAAGCAGTCAAACGCGTGGAAGAAACAGAAGCATTGCAAAGCTAGTCTCGCCCTGAACATAAACCCTGAGAACTGCCGTGTGGTCACAGAGTGCCACGTGACGCACAACCATCTGCTGAGCCTCACCAAGTTGGACTTCTCCAAGAGCAGCTTCCTCCTCTCCAACGTCTGCCTGCCTGTTCGCATCACAAGCACTGTTTCTGGAGCTGCCGGATCTCCAGCGCTTGATATCACCCTATAAAACAGATCACTGCATTCTGGATGTGCTGAAAATCCTTCTCATGAAGGACCCTGAAGCAAAAATAAAGTTGATGTTTGTGGAAGTCAAAGCCATTGTCAAGTACATCTTTCTCCAGATCTCACTGATATAATCCCTCTGCCAATATTTCCCCAACATCATGTTCTTTGATCGCATGTTGTGTTTCAATGAGGAGTTTGATTTATACACACCAATGTGTGTGGATGCCAACAGCAGGGAGTGAAAATGTGCCTACTGCCTGGCACAGAAGGGGGTGTCCAAGCTGTTACGATTCATTATATCATCACTGTTATTTTGTCTGCCCAACCTGAACTTCACAGTCCAATGCTTGACATTAGGTACGAAAATTATGGAACTCGAAGCAGTGAGACAGATGTTTCCCTGTACCTGTATTCAGATCTGTTGCTTTCAGGTCTTGGATATCTTGTTTAATAAAGCCCAGGAGCTGAGACACTGGACGATAAGAAAGTTCAACCATTTCTCAGTGAATTGGCTGAGTCCAAGACCTTCAAAACTTATAATTAAATGCTGAAGATGATGGAAGGTATTTTCTCTGATTTGTTTATGATGTTTTTTGGAGAATACTGGGATCATTGCTCTGCTATGTGGGTAGAGTGTTTTGCATTTAAAAGGTCACCAGATTTCAGGGACTCTTACTCTATCAAGGAACATAAGCAGAGACTGAGTTGGTGACTTAAACCTTCTTCAACACTGGCTCAGTGCATCCTGGTCTTGGTGACCATGCAGACTAAGCTTGGAAGCCTCAAAGAGGTGGTGGGGGCAACTGCCTGTTATCATTCAATTTGTAGACATGGATTGAAGAACTGGTTTTTATCCAGCAGGGCTCATATGAAATTAAAGAAACCACCAATGGATTTTCCCTGAATGTTGGTATAGCATAGTTACTCACCTGTAACAGGTGATCTGTGGGAACAGCAGGAATTTAGTCCTCACATATGGGTATCGTCGGTACCGACGGAGCCTGCGCAAGAAGCTCCCCAGCGTCCAATTAGAAAGCTTTTGGGAGCATCCCACAGCGCCTGCGTGCTGCTTTCCCGCCTTTCCCAACTGCCTCTCTCCAGTTGAGTTTTAAAGCCGAGACAAAGAGAGAGAGAGGGAAAAGGAAAGAGATAGAGAGATACAACGCCTAGGGGAGGTGGGTGGGTTGTGAGGACTAAATTCCTGCTGTTCCCACAGATCACCAGTTACAGTAACTATGCTATCTCCAGGAACAAGCAGAAATGTAGTCATTACATATGGGGACTCCCTAGCTTTAGATGCCAGGGAGAGACCCCAGAAGTTGTGCGTCCCTGAGAAGGAACTCCACTTCCCCCCATGGATCTCTGGCATCCTACCAGGGATGGTGGGTAGGAGTTGATTAGGTATGGAACAGGTTTTGGAGAACAGCCTGACCAAACAAGGCATCCCGGCGAGAGTCCTTGTCCAAGAAGTAATGGGATGTGAAGGTATGAAGCGAGGTCCAGGTGGCTGCTCGACAGATGTCGTCGATAGACACAGAGTGCAGATGAGCCATTGAAGCTGCCATGGCTCTCACATTGTGAGCTATGACATGGCCCTCCAGAGGAAGATTCTTACTCTGATAGGCAAAGTATATACACTGAGCAATCCACAAGGAAAAGTTCAAAATGAACTCTTTAGCTGCAATATTTCCACTCTTGAAGCATTGCGATTGGCTAGCCTCCCTGGGACCCCCCCCCCCCGACCCTATCCATCCATTCCACTGGAGATTCCTTCATGTCACCTTCCAAAAGATGACATTAGACTTACCTGCTAATTTGCTTTCCTCAAATACCTCTAGTCCAGTCCTGACAAGCGAGTGGTCTTCGCCCTACCAGCAGCTGGAGGCTGAGCATGCTCAAAACCTTGGTAATGTCATCCCTCACAGGCTACTGGAACCCCCCCCCCCCCCCACCATCAGTATCCTATTGCCCAAGACACTAAAACTGCCCAGCGACTTATGAAACAGCCGAACAATCAACCAGTAACAACATCTGTAACTATACTCTGTTCCAGAGGAACGATCCCTCGAGTAGACAAAATCCCCTCAACCAAGAATGGGAACTTCTTTCTCTTTGTTTTTCTCTCTTTTTTTTTTTTTAGACTGGCCTCAAACTGACTCCAGTATTGATTACACATCTGAAAAAATTAGGACCCCACAACACCTTCCAAAGGAACCCAGAGAAACTCAACCCCCCGACTCTTAAGGAAACTAAGGCCTAAGCTCTTGCATTAAACCCCGGGCTTGCCAATCTTGACCTTGTCAACTCTCGGGTAGGTCCAGGACTGGACTGGCAGTATTCAAGGAAAGCAAAGTAGTAGGTACGTCTAATTTCACCTTCCACATCATACCTCCAGCCCAGTCCCAAAGCTGAACTACCACTGAGAGGGACCTGATAGCAGCCCGGCCTGCTCCATCGGCAGCACCAGCATAAAACTCCACCCAGGAGGTTGCTTGTGTCCTTGTGGAATGTGTCTATAACCCTTGTGGCAGCTGCTTCTGCCTCAGTAAACATGCCGACAAGATGGCCTCCTTAATCCAGCGTGCCACCAATGCCTTGGAGTCCGCTTTGCCCCTCCAAAAAGTACAAACAGGCGGTTTGACTTACGGAAAACCTTGGTCTTTGACAGATAGACCTTTATTTTATTTATTTATTTAACAGTATTTCTATACCGCCTTCTCCTACAATCAAGGCGGTTTGCACAGCAAACAATCAGGGGTGAACATGTGTCTTCATGCAGTGAGGGGGATGTCGTGTTAGGTGTGTTAGAAGTGTTGTGTTTGATTAGGTGAGGCTATGTACATTGTGCGCTATAATACATTGTGAGCTATTATACAATATTATATTATATTTAGGACACACCACATGTCCAAGCGGTGAAGCCATTGATTCTCCGCTGAGTACCCCCAACAAAAACTGGGAGAGTAACTGCTTGATTCATGTGAAAAGTTGAGACAACTTTAGGCAAGAAGAATGGCAGCAGACAAAGCACCACCTTCTCCTTGGAGATTAACAGGAATGGTTCCGTGCAAGACAACGCTTGAAGCTCTGAAATCCACCTAGCGGAACAGATGGCCATCAAAAATACCATCTTCAACATAAGATCCTTAAGGGTCACTCCCTGAAGAGGTTCAAAGGATGGCTCCCCCAGGGCAGAGAGCACCAAATTGAGATCCCAGGCCAGAACCAGGTCTCATCTTGGATGCTTCACCTGTTTCATTGCTCAGAGAAAACGTACTATATCAGGGTGAAACGCCAGGGACCCCCCCTGGATTTTACCCCTGTAGCGCACCAAAAGTGCCACCTGCACCCACAACAATCCCAGAGCGGGCCCCTTATCCAGATCAGCCTGGAGAAAGGCCAATATCTCCGATAAAAGTGCCACTAACAGCCTGATGCCCTTGTCACTGCACCAGTTCTCAAAAATGCGCTATACTTGAATGTACGCCAATTGACCTCCTCCATGCTTACAAAAGGGTGTCAATCACCTGTGATGAATAGCCACGTTTTGCTAGTCTTGTCCGCTCAAGAGCCAAGCTGTAAGCGAGAACTGAACTACCTGTGGCATCTGTATAAGTCCCTGAGTCAACAGATCGCCTCTCGCTGTTAACCTCCACGGGTTGTCCACCAGCAACCGTGTGAGGTCTGCATACCACGGATGCCATGGCTTCCCTCCGTCTCTGTTGTATTTGAGTGCTTTGGACGTCCCTTACTTTTTTGTTTTTCGGTATGATTGGAGTGATTTTATGGCTATTCTGGGGCATTGAGAATCATCAGGCCGGTGTGCCCCTCTACATGCTGCAGGACGTGCCAAATTAAGGCCCAGGGTGGGATGACATACAGGAGCACCTGAGCTAGCCAAGGCTGTACCAGGGCATCCAGTCCCTCCGCCATATGTTGACTGAAAAACTGCGAGGCTGTGGCGTTCTCACAGGGTGCCATGAGGTCCATTACTTGCTGTCTGCACAATCGGGCCACCATCTCGAACAAGTCTTGCTGCAAAACCCACTTGCTGGGATCAAAGCGATGTTGACTTAGGTAGTCCACGTGCACGTTCTCTCGACTGGCCATGTGCGCTGCCGAGAGAGCCAGCAGATTCGCCTCCGCCCACAGCAGGATTGGTGTGACTTCATCCTCCAGAATCCTGCTGCCAGTGCCGCCTTGATGGGTCAGATATGCCACAGTGGCTGCACTGTCTGAGAACACCCAAACCACCTTGCCCTGAATGTGCGGCCAGAAGACATGGAAAGCTAACACTGCTCTCATCGCCAAGCGATTGATCAGCCATGATCTCTGCTCTGCCGTCCATATCCCTTGTGTTACATAACCCCGATAGTGGGCCCCCCAGACTGTCAGGCTGGCATCCGTCATCAACGGGATTCACTCTGGAGCTTCCAAGGGCATCCCTGCTGGTTCTCATGCACCAGCCACCATCGGAGAGCCACCCTGGTGACCAGCGGACAAACCAATCGCTGATTCAGGGACTGTCTCTGCAGAGACCACCTCCCCAACAAATGCCCTCTGTAATCACCACATGTGCACTCTTGTCCAGGGCACCAGCTGCAGCATGGCCACCATCGATCCCTGTAGCTGCAGGTAGAGCTATGCCAATGGGGCCCCCATTTGGAGGAACCAGCAGACCTGTGCTTGTATCTTTTCTGCCCTATCCTGAGGCAGAGAAATATGCCCCTCTGTCCAGAAACGAGCTCCCAGATGGACAATATCTTGTGAGGGTTCCAGCTGGCTCTTGATGAAGTTGATCACCCAACCCAGCTGCTGCAGAAGTTGGATCACTCTCCGTATGGACCACCTACTCTCTGCGTATGATTTCACTCGTATCAACCAATCGATGAGATAGAGGTGCACCAGAACCCCCTCCCGGCGCAGCTCTGTCGCTACAACCACCAGGACCTTAGTAAAGGTCTGGAGAACAGTCACCAGGCCGAAAGGCAAGGCTCAAAACTGGAAATGTCCCATGCACCACGAATTTCAGAAAGCAATGGTGATCTGTCCGAATGGGAATATGAGGTATGCCTCCTTGAGATCCAAGGTTGTCAGAAACTTGCCCGCTCGAACTGCCATGATCACTGAGCCCAAAATCACAATTCAAAAGTGAGGCACGCACAGACTTCGATTTACGTATTTGAGGTTGAGCACTGGCCTGTACGAGCCTTCCTTTTTTGGTACCACAAAATATTTGGAGTAGTGGCCCCTTCTGGTCTGCTCCTCTAGCTGCCTCCAGTTGAAGAGTTCTCTGGAGTGTCTGCTGCAGTATCCCCCAATCGGCAAGAGGAAGCCACGAAGGCTTTGGCTAAGGGTCGTGCAAGCCCGAGAGAATAGTCCTTGTGGATCACCTCCAACACCCAGCAGTCGGAGGTTATCCGGGTTCAGATGAGCAGAAACCACTGAAAATGCTGCTGGGCCCCCTCACTTCATTATGACTTCTTAGAGGCCAAGGGAGCGGCCGAAAAATAACCTTGGCCCATCCCCTGACCCCCCGAAAGGGCATGCCCCTGCCTGGGTAACACGCCCTCTGAAAGGGTGCAAACTGGGCAGCCCGGAACGTCTGAAAATCTCTCGGCTGGCCTCTACCTGGTGGTGCCACCTTGGTCTGCTTCAGTCTATCCTCTGGCAGCCAATCACCCTTGGTACAGTGCATTGCAAAAGTATTCATCCCCTCTGTGTTTGTCCTGTTTTGTCACATTACAGACTGGAATTAAAATGGCGTTTTGGGGGTTAGCACCATGTGATATACACAACATGCCTATGACTTTGAATGTGCAATATAGCCTTTATTGTGACAGAAACAATAATTAAGGCCAAAAAAACCTTGAAGGCAGGAGTGTGCATATATATTCACCCCCCAAAGTCAATATGTTGTAGAGCCACCTTTTGCCGCAATTACAGCTGCAAGTCTCTTGGGGTATGTTCTATTAGCTTAGCACATCTAGCCACTGGGATTTTCACCAATTCCTTAAGGCAAAATTTCTCCAACTCCTTCAAGTTAGATGAGTTACGTTGGTGTACAGCAATCTTTAAGTAATGCCACAGATTTTCAATTGGATTGAGGTCTGGGCTTTGACTAGGCCATTCCAAGACATTTAAATGTTTCCCTTTAAACCAGCTTTAGCAGTATGTTTAGGGTCATTGTCCTGCTGGAAGGTGAACAGTCTCAAATCTCTGGCAGACTGAAACAGGTTTTCCTTAAGAAACCTGTATTTAGTGCCATCCATCGTTCATTCAATCTTGACCAGTTTTCCTATCCCTGCAGGAAAAACATCCCTACAGCATGATGCTGCCACCACCATGTTTCACTGTGGGAATGGTGTTCTTGGGGTGCTGGGAAGTGTTGGGTTTGCGCCACACATAGCATTTCCCATGATGGCCAAAAAGTTTAATTTTCGTCTCATCTGACCAGAGAACCTTCTTCCATGTGTTTGGGGGGTCCACCACATGCTGTTGTGCAAACTCCAAACGTATTTTCTTATTTCTTTCTTTAAGCAATGGCTTTTTTCTGGCCACACTTCCATAAAGCCCCACTGTGGAGTGCATGGCTTAAAGTAGTTCTATGGACAGATACTCCCATCTCTTCTGTGGATCTTTGCAGCTCCTTCAGTATTATTCTTGGTGTCTTTGTAGCATCTCTGATTAATGCCCTCCTTGTCCAGTCTGTGAGTTTTGGTGAGTGGTCTTCTCTTGTCAGGTTTGTAGTGGTGCCATATTCTTTCTATTTTGTTATAATGGATTTAATGGTGCTCCATGGGATATTCAGAATTTAGGATATTTTTGTATAACACAACCCTGATCTATACTTCTCCACAATTTTGTCTCTGACCTGCCTGGAGTGCTCCTTGGTCTTCATGTTGCTTGCTTAGTTGCAGAGTCAGGGGCCTTTCAGAACAGGTATATCTATACAGGCTTCATGTGACTGATCATGTGACACTGACTGCACACAGGTGGACTCTAATCAACTAATTATGTAACTTCTGAAGTTAATTAGTTGGAAAGGGTCTTATTTAGAGGTTTCATAGCAAATGGGATGAATACATATGAACTCACAACTTTTCAGTTTTTAGTTGTTTTTTTATATATACAAGGTATTTTATTGCCATCTCACTTCACCAATTTGGACTATATTAGTAACATAGTAAATGACGGCAGATAAAGACCAGTATGGTCCATCTAGTCCATTACCTAACATCCAAATGAACCTCCATTTTCATTTCAGGTTGTACGTAATGCGACAAAAACCAAGGGGATGAATACTTTTGCAAGGCACTGTATCACTGAGCTCCTTAACTAATTTTTCTAAGGCCTCCCCGAACAGCAGCTTGCCCTTGAAGGGAAGCCTGCTCAGGTGAGTTTTAGATGAGGTATCGATCAATGCCATGCTCTTTGCCATGACTTTGATGAGATTATAAAAGGCATCCGCTAGAAAGGTTGCTCCTGACTCAAGGTGGGCCACCTCCAAGGAACCTACCCCCTGCTGTACCTTCCATTTCCAGAAGTGCCTGCACTCAGCAGAAACATACCCTGGAGATGAAGGCCCTGCATATAGTTGCCTGGAGCACTAGGGCATTCAGCTGAGGATCTTTCAAGGCTGATCCCACTTCCACGGAGATCATCGTCTGTTTAGTTACTGCAGAAATAGCCGCATCTACCTGAGGAGACTGCAACCGCTCCTTATCCTGGTCTGGCAAGGAGTATAACCAAAGCATAGCCTGGCTCCCCTTCAGCCCTGCTTCTGGCAAGATTCCCAATCGGCCTCGAATCATCTGTTGAATCACCCTGTCTACTGGGAACACTGCCAACGACTGCCTGCAAGATTGCAGGATCGGGTCCTCCAAGGGTTCTTCCCCCGAAGGGGAACTGTGCGCAATGTTCAGGGCTGCCAGAGTGGGCAAGTGCTGGCAGTTCTCTGTGAAAAACCTGGACTAACTGCGGATCCTCACCCGGACTTAACCTCAGTTGCTTCTAGAGGAAGGGGCCCCTCCTCATACATCTCAGAAGTTCCCTCCAACGGATTTTCCGAAGCCTTGGAAAGTTCTGCTATGGGGGTATCCCAGACCTGTAACCCCCTCAGAGGCTGCTTCGCTGTGGGCTCTCCCAGCTGCAGCATTCCTTCTGTGCTAGCTGCTGAATCCCGTGCTCTGGCAGAACCACTATTTGCTCCTTCAGCACATCCTGCTTTGTTCTGCTGCAAGCAGTATGCCTGATGGAGCAATAAGATGAAATCCATAGAAAAGGGAGCCAAGCTTGGGATTTTCCCTAGGTTCTGCGCCGTGAAAACCTCTACAGAATCCGCCAGAAATGAGGCCTGACTGGCCGGCATAATATCTCCCGCCATATCTACTGTAGATAAAATGGCCTCCCTTTCTGCCAAAACCGCAGCCAAAGGGGAAGTGGAAAAACTGGAGCCCAAGTGAAAATCTATACCTCCCATTCCTGTCTTGACCATTCAGGTCCGCCGCTAGCTCCCCTAGCTCTTCCTCTGCTGACTGGGTCCCCTTCTCGCATGTCCGGCATACTCCGGTGGCAGAGAGACTACTGCGGTGCGCCCCACATGCAGCGCAGGACTCCAAAGTGAAAGTAACTTCAGCTCACGCCCGCTGCGGGAAATCCGATCTGACACCGGCTGACAACTATCCACAACCCTGCGAAGAGATCCTCCCTTTCCAGGTGTTTCCCCGCAGCTGCTCCGAGAAGCTCCTAAAGCAGGCTCACCTCTTACTCAAAACGAGCCACACTCTCTCACACACACAGAGACTGTACAGTGCTGGTTACCTCAGCGTCAAGAGCACCACTGCCCACACCAGCGAGTCTCCTGTCAAGCAGGATCAGGCCAACTAAATGACCCTGGTCTCTCAGGAAGCCGGCTGCCCGGCCTTCCTGGTCTGCTCTCAGCACTGTAATGGTCACCAACCTCCCACTAAAGGGATCTGTCTGCTCTGTTGAAATCCCAGCATGTTTAAACTTTGAAGGGCTGTTTGGTAAGGCACACCACATTCCAAAAGGGAATCAATGTCTGCCCCCTAAGTCCACCCCGTGCCAACCCACACCGGTTGAGTCCTCCTCCAGCTGCTGGAGGCTGAGATACTGACCTTGGTGGGGGGTTCTGGTAGCGTATGAGGGATGACATCACCAAGTTTTGAGCATGCTCAGCCTCCAGCTGCTGGTAGGGGGAGAAAGCCCACTTATCGGAACTGGACTGGAGGTATGATGTGAAATCAACATTTCCAGTACAAAGTCCTTCCTTTTGGACTCTGATTGGTACTCAAGAGAAATCACCAAGTACCTTGCTGTGATTACAGCACAACTGCAACAAAATTCTCAATATGTATCCACATCTGGACGACTGGCTCATCTTGGCTGTTTCCAAATCTAATGCCCATCATACTCTGCACAAATCCATGCAAGCACTGAAGAACTTGGATTCATCATAAACATGGAGAAATCTGAATTAGTGCCCATTCAAGAGATCCAGTTCATAGGAGCATGCATCAACACAAAGTCGGTGAGTGCTTACCTACTGAGTGACAAAGCTCGAACTATCATTGAACTTGGCACCAAACTAAGTCAAGCATCTGCCCACACGCTCCTCAGACATCTGGAACATATGGCAGCATCTGTCCACATAGTCTTGCTAGCAAGACTCAATAAGCAACCTTTGCAGTGGGGAAAACCTTGAGGGAATATTGGATGGAGAGACTACAATGGGAGCGGTTTGGGATGGGATAAAGACTGTGATGAGATGCCACTGTCTATCGCCTATAAAAAGGCTGCAGCGTTGGCAAAAGAAGGGGAATTTAGAAAGGAACTGGAGACGGAACAACGTGAAAGAGGGGCCAATGAGACTTAAAGAGCTCAGGAGAGGACTGATGGAGCTGCAGGTTCATAACATAGCTCGCTAGCTAACAAGGCTCAAGCACTCGTATTTGCAATTTGGTAATAAACCAAGTAGATTGTTGGCCCACCAAATGAAAGCACAGGCAAGGAAGCAGATGGTGTTTAGGATACAATCCAGTGAGGGTCTGGATAAAGACAGAAGTAAGCCAAATTACAGATGATTAGGCAGTACTATAAAACAATGTGTTCTTCAGAGTTTAAGGGAGGGGGAGTGCTTACCTATATTGGAGAGGTTACTGCGCAGGAGATTATAGTAAGTGCTGTGTCACTGTTTAAAACTAATTGTTGCTGCTGCAGGTCCTAGAGAGGGACGGAAGGCATGAGGTTTACCTAGGTGGTCTATATCCTTGTATCGGCCTGATCATAACCATGGCCGGGATAATCACTTTCCTTCCTCTGTTTCCTTGTCCTGTGTGGCTTGTTTTGCCAAGCAAAGCCTGCTGAAGAGGCGGCCTTTCTCTTCATGAAAGGAGATCAGTGCCTTTGACAGCTGGTGCAGGCAGAAGGCTTTCCTCTGTACGCCAAAGCTCATGGCCTCAAGAAATTGATTAATCTATCAGGTGGCACCAGTTTCTGTTGTTTTAGCTCCTTTAGCACCACACTGAGGTTTAAAAATCAAACAATAGCAATGGAAAAGAAATTAAGAGATAATGTAAATATAATAACCACACATGAGCTGTAAATAAGATGGTTTAATTGAAGATAAATAAATGGGAGAAAAGTGAAGAGGAAAAGATTCCCACCACCCTCTTTTGGGGGATGTTAATGGTGCCAACATTAGCCAGTAACATACAGGAGAATTATACAGAAATTTTTCAGTATTTTAGAAAAAACATTTTTGATCATTATCCAGTTCACAAACCGCAGGAACCAGAAATCAGTCTGTGAATCCTGATGTTTTCTTCCTGTTAAAAGCAAGCTAAAAGGACAGATACTAACCGTCCTGGTGGGCGGCGTGGGAGTGAATCTCTTACTTCCTGAAACATTCAAGGATGGGTGGTTGGACTCATCAAGGTTCTGCTCACCCCTCACTGCTCATGATGGAGCAGAAGTGTGACATTCTGGTCCTCAAAGGCCACAAAAACAAGCCTCTTTTTCAGGATCTTTATTTGCTAACATTTTAATATCACCTTCCTGTCCCAGTCAATCAGTGCTTTACAATAAATACAATTTACACAGACAGTGAGTATGCGTACAACGGTGGCTATGTAAGCAAATCTCTCTCATGTGTATGTATCATGAATGGATTATCCCGTAAGCCAAGCCATGTCGCAGCCTTACGGATCAGAATTACAATCCTATTAGAGGCAGGACAATGGGAAGGAATTCCCTTCTAGACACACTGGTTCTCTCATTGCATGCACACAGATCCCAGATTCCTCTTCCATGCACAATCTGCTGACTAGTACAACAACTCCTGTGTATGTTATGCCCTACCTTCTTCTAATCTAATCCATTCCCTCTTTACGTTCTTTTACTAATACTTCCATGTACTGAACGCAAGAGAAACATGTTCAACATTCCTGGTGTCCTACTGGCCAGTGTGGTGAAATGATCCCCCCTTGGCTATCCAGTAACGTTTAATGAGCTGGCTCGCAAGACCTGCTTGGAGCCGCCATTTTGTGCCAGCTGCAACAGAGCGAGCTGGACTAGAAGCATGTCCCACGGCTTGCACTAGGGTAGGGCTTCACTTTTCTGCTAATATAGCACAGAACGGATGTTCTCAGGGATGGCACCAATTTCTCCCTCTTCAAGGATAGGCCAGCTCAAGACTCCCACTTGGTTTTAAGACCTCTCGTTCAGCCATGGTGGAAGAAAGCATGTGGGAAAATGAGAAGAAAACAACTAGCTGAAAAACTCTCCTTTGCACGGTGACACAATAGTGTGTTTCCTCTTCCTTCATTTGCAGATTCAAGCAGGTCTTATGGGAGTCTCGGTGGGAAAAAAGAGGAAAGCGGGAGGCCGTATGGAATGTGTGTTTTTGGCTATAGGTACTATGTCCCTCTCTCCTGCATCCCCTGCCCTCACATCCCCAATTTTTCACTCCACTCTACAATATCTTCCCTCCCATTCTCTCCCTCCAAGCATCACCTTTCCCCTATTTCCACTACTTTGGGTCCCCAACGGTAGCCTGGCCATTCCTTCACAGCCTTTGATCCCCTCCTTCTGCCACTGGGGTTTGGGTCTCTAGTGGCACACAGATAATGATGCTGTTGTGAACTTTTTTCACTTTCTTGGTGCCACAGGGGTTGGGATATCTGTGGCACAATGTTCTTACTTGCCCGTTATCCAGCTGACTTATACCTCCATCTCCTCTTTGCACCTTTATCTATATGCACAGCTATGTTTGCACAAGCACAAACAAATCTGTGTATGGACAGACAGACAGACATCCCCTATAGGGGCTGCTGCATGAGCGGAACACACCGAAAAACAGAGTTTGCACCCCTTCTCGGCATTGTATGTTCTTCATATGTTTTGGAAGGCCTACTGATATGGATGTGTAACAACAAATCCCATCCACTCTACTACTTGACTCTCTACTCCGAATAGCTACAGTTTGACATTCTTGGTTCTCTTCCATGCCAAGATCCATAAATCCTATCAAGAAACCTCCTATATCCCTGCCCACTACAAGACCCACCAAATGCACGGGGTCCTTTATTTGCAAGCAAGAAAGTCCAGGTCACTCTAGCCCAATCATTTCACAGCTCATGGTACACCTTGATCTCTTTAGGAAAGGGCAAGTGCTTCACTGCTCCCAGACCAGGCTTTTATAGCTGCTCTACTTATCTCTCTCAAGCTGCAGTGTGCTTTTGCAGTCAATGACCCTATAGAGAGTGATGAATGTCTCCCAATTTCAGCTCTCAAGCTGCAGTGTGCTTTTGCAATCAATGACCCTATAGAGAGTGATGAATGTCTCCCAATTTGTTTCTAAAGGTGGAGACAACACTGTTAGAAGAGAAGGGCTCCGCTTGCCATGCGACTACTGCTCTTGTATCAGCTTGTGGTCAAAGATGGCCTCGCCAGTCCATAGGCGGGTGGCAAACAAGTGCCGGCAGGGCAGGAGGCTGGAGGAGTAGATGGAGCAGCTGCATTTGCTCATAGTCCTGTTGATAAAGAAATCTGAAATGTTGTCACTGAGGACAAAGCCTCGTGCGTGTTCTCTAATCTCATAGGTCCCCTGTTTAGTGAGGCTAATCTCCTCTTGAATAAGTTTTAGGTTGGCTGTGGAGCACACAGATTGGTAGAGGTTAGAAATTTTTTCTTCTTCCAGTGTTGCTGTCAGCATCTTGAGGCTCTGAAGGCATAGCAGTCCACCAATACATGCAGCCAATGTTACAGCTGGGCTAAGGACTTGTGCAAGTTTTTCTTGATGGGACCTCATGTGGTTGGAGAACCTGGATCTTTTAGGCTGGGGGAGTCCCCAGCATGCCACCCATATCTCCTTACGATAATGCCAATTCTCCAAGAAGTACTGAAGAAAATCCACTAACGAGACTGCTTCTAGCTCCCTGAGGTTGCGCTGGTAGACATCAGGGGAATGGGCGTAAGCTAGGTTATGAATGATGTTTCTCATTGTCTCCTGGACGCTGAGGTCTTCTTGGGCCACTCTACTGTACAGAGTCTCCAGGGCATAAGTTTGGCTCATCACTACTGTTCTTTTTGGGAGAAGGGCTCTGATCAAATCCAACTCCTTGAAACCTGCATCAATGATGACACTCTGTATCTGTGGTTTGATAACATCAGGCATGCACTGCAAGAGGGACACTACCATGAACCGGATAGGTGTCTGGCTCTCTTTCCGGGCTACAAAGTAGGCACACTCGCACCCCATGCTCTCCTCATCCTCGCAAAGCACTGTATACAGGTTGAAGTCCTCATTCACTGACATGGACTGGTGTAGGTACAGGATGGAAGGGAAGCGCTGGAACAAGCACTTCATTCGTGATGTCATCATGAATACTCCATCTACTGCTATGCTATCTGGACAGAAGATCAGTTTGACTTTGGCTCTAGAGTCCAAAGAGAACAAAGCTGTTAACTCCTTCAAGAGATCTTGCAGTATTGGTTCTTCACCAGAACTGTATTCTACCATCTTTTGTAGATCCTGAACCACCAGGAATTGCTTGGAGATACTGCTGGTCATCCCCAGAAGAAGATTTTGCTTGGACTTCAGCTTGAACCTCTGGAAGTATTTGGTGACTTCCTCCTCACTGAGTTGGTGATTGTGATCCAACTCAGCCTCTGTGATCAACAGGCGGTCACCAAAGGGTCCGGCTCGCAAGATTATGTTGGAAGGGCATGGCGGAGTCTCCCTGGAAGGGAAGAGGATACTACTATTACTTAAATGATCTGGTCAACATGCGTAAATGAGAAGATACATTTGGCTTTCACCATGAATCTTACGTCTGATCAATAGCAGACATTGATCTTTCAGTATTGAGCCCCCCCTTACCCTACCCCCATTCGTACACCTTGCTCTGTCAATGTGCCTCAGTTTTGCCCTGCATCTCTCCTTGTCCAGCACACCTTCCTGCTTGTCCTGAGGGCAGCAGTTCAGCTCGCAGAGCTGGCAAAGGCCTTGCAATAACAATTCTTGAGCTATATAGACCAGGTACCCTTACGGGATGCTTCCTGCCTGTGACGAGGTCCAGGACGTACCAAGCGGATTTCCTTGGCGTACTCTGCATGGCAAAGGCATGTTTGCAGGCTAGGCGTACAAAGCCATACTTCAGGGTGGCCACCAACTCAGGACTGTGGGCCCGGGATGTCTTGAACTTGTCTAGCGGCGTGGAGGTCTTTATTCTATAGAGGGCCTTATTCTTCTGGCACCAAACGTCAAAAAATAGGCGGAAATCCATCCAGCTGAAAAACTCCCGGCCCTTTAGGTCTGCAGTCTGGTCTTTGAGCTAGGAAAAACCATAGGAAGGTATAAGAAGTATGCACATGATACCTAAAAATCAGTGGAATTTTTAAAGAGCAAATTAAACCTATGTTTAGAAGGGTTTAGACACAGGAGAGGCAGGGGGTAGACCAGATGGTCTCTTGAGGTGGCCGCCAGCTCAGTCCTTAAGATCCCAATGTGATTTACAGTTTCATACCTTTGAATTAATGCATGAAGGCACCTCGAGGATGAATGCGGTCCCCTGGGAGCGCAGGAGAGGGGGAGTGGTGGTAGGGGGATGCAGGGAGGAAACCTCAATTAGCCATGTGCTAAGGAGCTACACAGAGGGTCCTTCAAAAGGATCCTTGTGATCCAACGCTCCTACCAAGCTACGCTGGCTCTCCTAGCCAGGAGCTAGTCCTAAAGTAACAGATCGACCAGAAAAGGGTATCTCATAACCCTCCCCCCTCTGGGATCTAAAATGGCCGAGCTGCACTGCATCCAGACTGGGAAGGAGCTATATGTCTCTCTAGGAGAGATCAGGAAGAGAAGAAAACCACCATCTGCTGGAGACAGAGAAAATACGGAGAGCTCCCTCTAGCTGTGCTAGGTTTTATGCCAGTGGTGATGTCATGGCATAGTTTTGTTTTCTTTTTTCTGTCTCCCATCATCTGCTGGCAGGGGGAAGATGAAATTAGTTCTTACCTGCTAATTGTCTTTCCTTGAGCTTTCTCCGGGCCAGTCCAGGGAAAGGTAGGGTTGTCAATCCCCCTATAGTGACTGAGGACTGAAGACTTCAAGCTTTTCTTATGATGTGAAGCCACTCCCCCTGAGGTTAATCAAGCAGTCTCCTTCTGACAAAGCGACTAAAGAGAAAGAAACTAAACACAGCAGATTAACCCTGAACATAGTGCTAACATTCTATAGTCCTTGAAATAAATATTCAATACGAAAAAACTTGGTTTTTTTTTTTCTTTTTTTTTTTTCAAAAAACATAAATTTACATAGGTAAGCTATAATAGCTGCGAGTGATGTAGAATGAATACTAGAGGCCCCTAAGCATCTTCTTTTAGAAGATAGAGACGAAGTAATTCTTTAAAGGCCTAAGAAATCTAAACACCGATCTGATAATGAACCGAGCAGATAGCGAACAGGGTGGGACCCTGGACTGGCCCGGAGAAAGCTCAAGGAAAGACAATTAGCAGGTAAGAACTAATTTCATCTTCCTTATCGCTTCTCCGGGCCAGTCCAGGGAAAGGTAGGGCAGTACCAAAGCAGTACCTAAGAATGGGAGGGACCCGCCAAACCGGCGATAAGAGCTGATGCTCCCACTCTGGCATCGTCCCTAGCCTGGATATCTAATCGGTAATGCTTAGTGAACGAATGCAGGGTAGACCAAGTTGCCGCTCTGCAGATATCCACTGGCGGAACAAAAGCAAATTCAGCCCAGGATGTTGCGAGAGCTCGAGTGGAATGAGCTTTGAGGCCCTCAGGCGGGGAAATCCCTTGAGCCTGATAAGCTGCTGCAATAGCAGAGCGAACCCAACGAGCGATAGTAGCTTTTGACGCAGCTTGCCCCTTCCGTGGACCGGTCCACTGGACAAAAAGTCTGTCCGTCTTCCGAAACGGCTGTGAGAGCTTAATATACCGTCGTAACACCCGTCCAAGATCCAAATGCTTAAGAGCTCGATCAATCGGCGATCCATCGCATTCAGAAAAGACGGGCAATGTGATGGATTGGTTAACATGAAAAACCGACAGTACCTTAGGCAAAAAAGAAGGAACCGTCCTTAACACAACCCGCTCAGGCAAAAATTGCAGATAAGGCTCTTGGCACGATAAGGCCTGTAAATCGGAAATTCGCCGAGCGGAACACAAAGCTACCAAAAAGGCTGTTTTCCAAGAACACTCCCGAATCTGTTGGGCGCAGAGGGACTTTAAGTGAGACCTAGACAAACCGTCCAAGACAACATTCAAATCCCAAGGGGGTATGATAGGACGTCTAGGAGGACGGATAATTTGTGCTGCCCGTAAAAAACGGCGAACATCCGGATGAGCAGAAAGACGGCGATGTGGAACTAAGCCCCTAAAACAAGATAACGCCGCGACATGCACTTTAAGGGTACTGAGAGCCAATCCTTTATCCAAACCCTGTTGCAGGAAGAGGAGAAGATGAGGCACGGTAGAAGACATAGGTGTTACCTCATGGCGCTTGCACCAAGTCTCAAATAGACGCCAGACTCGAACATACACCAACGAAGTTCCAGGACGTTTAGATTGTAGAAGGGTAGCCACAACAGAACTCGCATAACCCTTGCGTTCTAAGCGTGACCTTTCAAGAGCCAAGCCGTAAGCAAGAAGCGATCCACTCGCGGCATGAGAATGGGACCCTGATGCAACTGGTTGACCCGGACTGGAAGTAGCCATGGCGGAGCTATAAGGAGCCGAACGAGATCGGCATACCAAGGACGACGAGGCCAATCGGAGCAATGAGAATCACCTTGCCTCGGTGACTCGCTACGCGCTGAATAACTCGACTCAACATTGGCCAAGGGGGAATACATATAGGAGCACATCGAGAGGCCAGGGCTGAACTAGGGCATCGAGACCTTCCGACATGCGTTCCCTGCGCCTGCTGAAAAAACGGCTGGCCTTGGAATTGCTGTAGGAGGCCATGAGATCCATCCCTGGTTGTCCCCAACGCAACGTTAGCTGATGAAAGATTGCCGCATTCAATTCCCATTCCCCTGGATCGAGGAGATGACGGCTGAGAAAGTCCGCTTGTACATTTTCTTTGCCTGCGACATGTGCTGCGGATATGGCCAGAAGATTGGCCTCTGCCCAATCCATCAATTGTTGGCATTCGGACAGGAGGGAGGGAATCTTCGTCCCGCCCTGACGATTTATATATGCGACTGTCACCGCATTGTCGGAAAAAACCTTGACCGCCTTTCCTTGGAGCACTTCCGCGAAGTGAAGTAGAGCTAAACGAACCGCTCGAAGCTCCAGCCGGTTGATAGACCACGAACTCTCTATTGTTGACCAAGTTCCTTGTGCAATGTGTGACTGACAATGAGCTCCCCACCCCGAGAGGCTTGCATCTGTGGTCAGTAACACCCACAAGGGGTCCCGTAAGGGCATTCCCGCCGTGAGGTGCTCCCGAACTAACCACCAGCGCAGACTGTGACGGACGCTCTCGGGATAGGGGAGACGCTGAGAGAGAGGCTGAAGCTGCGGAGACCACCGG
The DNA here is from genome assembly GCA_033557465.1 of Ichthyophis bannanicus. Taxonomy (NCBI): domain Eukaryota; kingdom Metazoa; phylum Chordata; class Amphibia; order Gymnophiona; family Ichthyophiidae; genus Ichthyophis; species Ichthyophis bannanicus. The sequence continues at coordinate 42,176,484 of CM066051.1, read as the reverse complement.
GAAAGCAACGCCTGCTGCAAGGGGCGCAGGTGAGCCTTGGCCCACGGAACTAGATCCAGTGCCGCCGCCATGGATCCCAACAGCTGTAAATATGTCCAAGCCGACGGCGCCGTGAAACGGAGAAATGCTCGGATCTGTTGCTGCAGCTTCTCCACACGAACTTCGGGCAAAAACACCTTCCCTTGTGCGGTGTCGAAAACTGCTCCGAGATAAGTCAGCTGCTGTTGCGGTTGCAGGTGACTTTTGACTTGGTTGATCACCCAGCCGAGCTGCTCCAGAAGTTGCACCACTCGAGCCGTCGCTTGAACCGAGGCAGATGGCGAGTCGGCTCTGATCAACCAATCGTCGAGATAAGGATGCACTCTGATCCCCTCCTTTCGAAGCGCTGCTGCCACAACCACCATAAGTTTTGTGAAAGTACGCGGAGCGGTAGCAAGACCGAACGGTAACGCTCGAAATTGGAAATGACCCATGGGGAGAGCGAAGCGCAAAAAACGCTGATGCGAGCTCCTTATGGGAATGTGTAGATACGCTTCCGTGAGATCGATGGACGAGAGAAACTCCCCCGGCTGAACTGCTCGAATTACTGTACGGAGGGTTTCCATGCGAAAATGAGGCACCCGTAAAGAGCGGTTGACACCTTTGAGATCTAGAACCGGACGAAAAGAATCGTCGTTCTTGGGAACCACAAAATAGATCGAGTATCGACCGCAACGGTATTGGTCCCGCGGAACGGGGACGATAGCTTTGAGCTGCAATAGGCGACCCAGCGTTTCCGCAATGGCCCGCTTTTTCCGACCGGGAATACAGGGAGACATTACAAAGGCGGGTAACAACGGGCAGGCGAAGTCGAGCGCATAACCCTCCCGGATGATCTCCAACACCCATTTGTCGGAGGTAATGGTGGTCCAGACCGCTAGAAAGTCCTGTAGGCGTCCTCCCACCGGAATTAGCGGCTGGACCAACTGACCTTCATTGCGGCTTCTTAGCTGAGGGCTGGGAAGCACCAAAGTAGGACCTGCCAAATCCCCTGGCTCCCCGAAAGGAATGTCCTCGAAAAGTAGAACGGCCCCTGGAATAGGGCGCAAAACGCGCCCCGCGAAATCTACGGGATTCCCGTCCGAAACCCCTGCCGGGAGGAACTATTCGGGAAGGCTTGGGTTTGTCTTCAGGCAAACGACCGCCCTTAGTGTCGCCCAAATCTTTAACTATTTTCTCCAAAGCCTCCCCAAAAAGTAGTTTACCCTGATAGGGCAATTTGCTCAGTCGTAACTTGGAAGAAACATCCGCCGACCAATTGCGTAACCAAAGAAAACGTCTGGCAGCTACCAGAGAGGCCATGGTCTTAGCTGCAATACGAAGCAAATCATAAAAGGCATCCGCCATATAAGCAGCGGCTGATTCCAGTTTAGGTGCATCGGGCACTGTAGCAGGAGCATCAGGAGAAGTATCGCCTTGCAACCAACGTATGGATGCTCGAGAGACATAAGCCCCACAGATAGCTGACTGTAGAGCCAAAGCACTAGCATCAAAAGCTTGTTTGAGAAGAATCTCCAACTTACGATCCTGAAGGTCCTTAAGAGCCGCAGCCCCTTCCACCGGAATTGTAGTCTTCTTTGTAACCGCGGAAATAATCGCATCCACTTTTGGCATGCGAAATAAGTCTTTTACGTCTTGAGGAAGTGGGTACAGACGAGCTAACGCTCGGCTGCCACGTAAAGAAGACTCCGGACACTCCCATTCCGAGTCAATCATCTGTTTGATCACTCTGTGTAAGGGAAAACATTTCTGCTCAGTTTTAAAACCCTGTAGCAATGGATCTTCTAAGGGCTCCTGAGAAGGCGCTGGAAGGGAGAGATGGAGCGCCGCTAAAGATTGTGATATGAGGGCTGTGAGCTCTTCCTTACGGAATACTCTGAAAATGTTAGGGTCTTCTCCTGGAGCTATCTCCCCTTCCTCCAATTCCTCAGTTTCCAACTCCCCAGGATGCCCTGTAACAGATTCAGAATCCCCTTTCTCTTGTAACAAGGGGACCTGAGACAATAAAGGATCTAAGGGATCCTGAACTATATCCTGCCTATGAGAAGATCCCTCACCTGGATCATCAGGCAGTGTTAAGGAAATGGGAACTGGCTTTGGATCAGGAAGTGAAGGAACCAGCAGAGGCTCAGCAGTTCTCAGAAGAAATGCTCTGTGCATAGCTAGAATAAACGCCGGTGAAAAAAATGAATCCATGTCCTCCTGAGGCAAAGTCTGAGCTGTGGATGGACTTTCATTCAAAACCGCCGCTCGAGAGGACTTTGTTTTTCGTTTTTGAGGCTTTTGCGGCTCTGTCAGAGCACTGCCCGACACCGGCAAAATGGCCGCCTTTCCCGCCTTTTCGGCGTGAGGAGAAGGCTCCGGTGAAGTCACTAAAGGCTGCTCAGCCATTTCGCAAAATTGTCCGCGATCGCCAAAGAACCAGCAAACCGATTAAAAGAAAACAGAAAGCGAAAGTAAACTACCCCGAAGCCCGCGGTCCCGATCGCCGAAAAAGCAATACTGTCAGAAAAAGAAAAAAAACTCACCGCAAAAGCCAAACTGAGCCCATCCGAAAGAAGCGCTGACAAGAGGGAATACCGGCAAACTCACCGCGAGTAATACAGAGGAGAAATCTGGGGCCCCCAGTATCACTCTGCAGCGGGAGACAGATATAGTGATAGAGGCAGGCTCTACCTCTCACTATATAATTAAGTCCTCTACGTCTCCAGCGTTCTTAAAGTAACAGCGAGTTTTAAATAAACAATAGGAAAGGACTATAGAAGATCAGCTCTGCTAGAGCCAACCCAAAAATACATGAAAAGAAAAAGGGTATATAAAAGTAACCAAAGGTGGAACTTGAAGGGAGAAGGTAATTTCGATCCTCTCTAGTCACTGAGGACTGAAAGACTGCTTGATTAACCTCAGGGGGAGTGGCTTCACATCATAAGAAAAGCTTGAAGTCTTCAGTCCTCAGTCACTATAGGGGATTGACAACCCTACCTTTCCCTGGACTGGCCCGGAGAAGCGATAAGGAATAACCCATTAGTCTGGACTGGTCTAGCAGGAAGATCTTGAAGCATATTTTCATGCCCAAGTTCATAAAAACGGAGGAGAGAAGGCGCAATGTTATTAACCAATTACAGTTGGCTAAACTAAGGCACAGGGCATAAGCTTAGCTGCTCAAGGTAAGGAGAGATTCTGTGGCAGGGCAGGGGAAGTCTTAGTACTGAAACAGCAGGGGGTGCTGCGAGGCACAAATGAGGTGCACTGATGGTTAGAGGGAGTAAGGGCAAGAGTGCGGTGGAGAGAGGGTGTGTGTGTGTGTGGGGGGGAGCGGGTTGGGGGAGTTTCAGCACTGGAATGGCAGGAATGAGGTGCATGTCAGTGCACAGTGTTAAAATAAAGCACAGTTACTTACCTGTAACAGGTGATCTCTGGGAACAGCAGGAATTAGTCCTCACATATGGGTACGTCGGTACCGACGGAGCCTGAGCGGGAAAGCTCCCCAGCTTCCCAGAAGGAAGCTTTTGGGGCCTCCCACTGCACATGCGCACTGCCTTCCCGCCTTCCTGACCAGCTCTCCTCAGTTCGAGTTTATAGCTGAGACAATAGAGAGAGGAAAGGAAGATAGATAGAAGATACAACTCCTAGGGGAGGTGGGTGGGTTGTGAGGACTAATTCCTGCTGTTCCCAGAGATCACCTGTTACAGGTAAGTAACTGTGCTATCTCCAGGAACAAGCAGGAATAAGTCCTCACATATGGGGACTCCCTAGCTAAGATGCCTGGGAGATCCCTTTCCAAGGGTTCGCCATCTTCGTATGGATCTCAGGCATCCATCCTGGGAAGGTGGGCAGGAGTTGTTCAAGTATGGAACAGGTGTTTGAGGACAGCCTGACCAAACAAGGCATCCCGGCGGGAGTCCTTGTCCAAACAGTAATGGGCTGTGAAGGTATGAACCGAGGCCCAGGTGGCGGCTCGACAGATCTGATCTATGGATACAGAGTGAAGATGAGCCATAGAAGTGGCCATGGCTCTCACATTGTGAGCTGTGACATGGCCTTCCAGAGAAATGTTTTTACTCTGGTAAGCAAAGGAAATACACTGAGCAATCCAATTGGAAAGTGTACGTTTGGAGACTGGAAGTCCCAAATGAGAAGGATCAAAAGCCACAAAAAGTTGGGAAGACTTTCGATGTGGCTGAGTCCTGTTGAGGTAAAAGGCGAGAGCCCTTTTACAATCTAGAGTATGAAGGTTCCTCTCTGCACTGGATGCATGAGGAGCCGGAAAAAAGACAGGTAGATATACCTCTTGATTAAGATGAAAAGGCGAGACCACTTTGGGCATAAAGTGGGGATTCGTCCTAAGGACCACCTTATCATGATGAAACCTAGTATAAGGTGGATGAGCCACTAAGGCCTGTAGTTCACTGATGCGGCGAGCCGAAGTGACTGCAATAAGGAAAAGGACCTTCCAGGAAAGAAATTTCAAGGAGGTAGAAACCAACGGTTCAAAAGGTGGCTTCATAAGCTGACCTAGAACTAGGTTCAAGTCCCATGCTACCGGAGGAGGTCGGATGGGAGGCTTAGTTAGAGTCAGGCCTCTCATGAACGTTGCGACAAACGGATGAGAGGAGACAGGTTGTCCATTTATAGGTTTTAAGGATGCTGCAATAGCACTCAAATGGACTCTTACTGAATTCGTCTTAAGGCCTGCATTAGAAAGATGCAGGAGATAGTCTAGTAGAGAATTCAAAGGAAGTGCTAGAGGGTCAAGACCCTGTTGAGCACACCAAATGGAAAAGCGTTTCCATTTGAAAGCATAGGAACGCCTCGTGGAGGGTTTCCTAGAGGCATGAAGGATATCTTTCACTGGTTGAGAAAAGATTGAAGTCATGAAGGCTTAGGCCTTCAGTAACCAAGCTCTGAGGTGTAGGGACTTGGGGTTTGGGTGCCACAAAGTCCCCTCCTCCTGAGACAGAAGGTCTGGCGCAGCTCCCAGGTCCAGTGAGGGTCCCTGGGAGAGATGCAGAAGTAGAGGGAACCACACTTGGCGTGGCCAGCGTGGAGCTATGAGGATCATCGATCCGTGATCTCTCTGGAGTTTGAACAGAGTCTTGGGAATCAAAGGAATGGGTGGAAAGGCATATAGGAAGTCCTGACCCCAATGCAGGAGAAAGGCGTCGTTGGCCTGAGCTCCCTGACACGGATTCTTGGAACAGAACCGGGGAAGTTTGGCATTCCACGGACTTGCAAAGAGGTCTATGTCCAGGGTTCCCCATTCCTGAAAGATTCTGCGTATCTGGTCCATATGCAGGGACCATTCGTGTGAAGCAGAACTCGACTGAGTCTGTCTGCCCGAGAGTTTTGAACCCCTGGAAGATAGACTGCCAGAAGATGAATTTGATGCTCTCTGGCGAAGGCCCATAATCTGAGAGCTTCGTTGCAAAGCGACAGAGAGCCTGTCCCTCCTTGTTTGTTTATGTAGAACATGGCTACCTGATTGTCTGTCTGGACTAGGACGGTCAGGTTGACTAGGAGGGTATGGAAGACTTTGAGGGCAAAGAAGATTGCTCGCAGTTCCAGGAGGTTGATGTGAAGGGTGGTCTCTTGCGGAGACCAAGTACCCTGAGTGGAGAGGTGTTGAAGATGGGCTCCCCACCCTGTTTGGGAGGCATCTGTTGTGAGGGTTGCTTGGGGCAACAAAGGTTGGAAGGGGGTCCCCAACAACAGATTCTTGGTGGACATCCACCATTGGAGGGACCAAAACAGACGCTTTGAGGTGAGTATTTGGTCGGAGAGCGCTCCTGATGCTTGAGTCCACTGAGTGGCCAAGGTCCATTGAGCTGCTCTCATATGAAGACGAGCGTAGGGCACCATGTGTACCGTGGAGGCCATGTGGCCCAGAAGTCGTAGCATTTCTCTGGCTGTCAAGTGACTGCTGGACTGAGCTTGGGAGGCCCCGGACTTGAGGTAGGTAGGCCCTTGCAGTGGCGGTGTCCAACTGGGCCCCTATGAATTCCAGAGACTGAGTAGGGGTAAGTTGAGACTTGGGAAGGTTTACCACCAGTCCCAGATACTGCAGAATGTGCCTGGTTCGGTCCAGGGAAATCTGGGCCTGTGACTGAGATGGAGCTCGGATGAGCCAGTCGTCCAGATATGGGAATACAAAAATTCCCAGACCTCTTAGAAATGCAGCCACAACTGCCATGCATTTGGTGAACACTCTTGGAGCAGAGGCCAGACCGAAGGGAAGTACTCTGTACTGGAAATGTTTTCCCTGAAACAGAAATCTTAGATATTTTCTGTGGGATGGGTGGATGAGTATATGTGTGTACGCATCCTTGAGATCTAGAGAACAAAGCCAATCCTGACTCTGAAGGTATGGAAGGAGAATGCCTAGAGAAAGCATTTTGAATTTCTCCTTGTACAGAAATTTGTTCAATTCTCTCAGATCTAGGATAGGTCTGAATCCCCCTGTCTTCTTTGGTATGAGAAAATAAGGGGAGTAGAATCCTGTCCCTTGTTGAAGAAGAGGAACCTCTTCTATTGCCCCTTGGGCAAGGAGAGAAGAGATTTCCTGACCCAACAGGTCCAGGAGAGATGGGGGAGAATTGAAGTGCCTCACCATGGTATGTGGAGGAAGGTTGGAAAAATTAAGTTTGTAGCCCTCTCTGATGATAGAGAGGGTCCAGTGCTCTGATGTAATTTGCCCCCATCTGGGAGCAAAGTGAGCTAACCTTCCGGGAATGGTGAGGGGCTCTGGTTGTTCTAGAGCCAGAAATGTTAAGTTCTCTAGGGGCAAGTCAAAACCCCTGAGGGGGTTGAGCCTGCTGAGGAGTGGCAGACGCTGCAGGCTTTGACCTTGCCTGTTTAGGTTGCTGACGTTTAGCAGCAAAGCGAGGCTGAGAAGATTGTTGGCCAGTATTTGTGGAAAATCTGGCCTTCTTGTAGTAAGGCCTCTTGAAAGACTTTTTCTTGGCAGGAGTAGAGGTAGACTTAGAAAGTCTATCCAATGTAGCATTTTCTGCGTCCATTTGAGTGGCTTTAATTTGCCAGTCTTTACCAAATAAGTTCTCACCTGTACAGGGCAGATTCCGTAAGCCATCCAGGACCCAGGGTTCTAGGTCAGAGGCCTGGAGCCAAGCAAGTCGTCGGGCTGCAATGGCAATGCCCGAAGCTCTACCGGCACCTTCAAAGGAATCAAAGGCTGCTCTGTTGGAGAACTTAGAAACATCTAGAAGCTGTTTCACCAGAGAAATGAACTCCTCCTTTCTATCCTCAGGGATAAAGGAGGCAAAATGCCGTACCTTTAGGGCAAGTTCCCTGAGAAACATGCCCATATACAGACTGTAAGAATTAATCCTGGCTATAAGCATACTAGCCTGGAAAATTTTCCTGCCAAAAGAGTCTAGGGTCTTACATTCTCGCCCTGGAGGGGTAGAAGAGTGCCTTTTGGTGCTCTTAATCTTTTTCAGCGCAGACTTCACCACAATGGAATGGTGAGGCAGCTGAGTCTTTTGAAACCCAGGAGGAGGAGGGACCCGGTACATGGTGTCCAACCTACGAGAGTAAGGAGACTACGTTAGAGGAGCCTCCCATAAGTCCATCAAGTGTTCTTGAAGGATTTCATGGATAGGCAGGGTGACTGCCTCTTTAGGAACCTTAGGGTATCCTAAAATATCCAATTTCTTTGACCTAGGTTCTTTTTCAGAGGATGTGGTAATAGAAAGTCCTTTAGCTAGTTCTATAATGAAGTCCTGAAAGGACAAATCCTCTGGTGGAGACATTCTCCTCTTTGGGGAAGAAGGGTCTTCATGAAGAACTAGAGACAGCTCATCAGAGTCCTCAGAGGAGTCAAAATCCTCAGAAGAATCAGAGTATTCTCTATTTGCTTCCAACGCACGATACGCATACCGATCGGTATCGACATCGGGCGTACCGGGTATGGGATCGGTATCGGGTGAAAACCCGGATCCGGCATGCGGAACCGATCTGCGTTTGGAAGTCGATGGTCTCGGTACCGGTATGGGAGACGATACCGGAACCGGTACCGCTGAACGCGGTACCGAGGGCGTCGCAGCTTTAATAAAAGCCAGCATGGCCTGCTGCATGGTCTGAACAGTATTGCTCATAGACGCCACTGCTGCCTGGATGTCGGTACCGGTATGGGCCGGTACCCCAGAGCAGTCTAACAGGTGATCGGTCGAGGCCGTGCCATCGATGTCAACCTGTAACCCCATAGTTGGAGCTTTGGAAGTCAGAGCTTCCCGCCGGGGTTGTTTGGCTGGGGCAGGTTCCTCAGATTCAAAAGAGAGAGCCTCTTGATGCTTTGAAGGAGATTTGCTCTTTGAGGACCTGCCCGAAGGTTTGGTTACCTGAGATCCATCCGGAGAGGAAGACCTGGATGACTGTGATGCTGGATTATCTGAAGCAAACAGCACATGGAATTTGTTGGCCCGGTTCTGCAAACCACGTTTAGACATTTGGGAGCAGGATGGGCAGTCCGGAATGGAGTGGTCAGGTCCCAAACATTTAAGACACCAATCATGGGTGTCTGTGACTGAAATAACAGCACTACACTTGGTACACTTCTTGAAACCAGGGGCTGGTTTCTCCATGAGGAGAATTTGTGTAGGCCTGAGGCCTAACCGAAGTCACCAAGTTGCTAAATAAAAGTTTTTTTTTATTTTTTTTGTAAAGAAAAGAAAAGAAAGACCGGCGGTACCGGTTTCGGTATGGGGAAGGCAGGTACGCGGTCTAAAGAAACAAACTAAAATAAGAATTTCTTCAGCGGTGACAGGAACACGACCTGCTGGCTCCGCGGAAAAAGAGAAACTGAGGAGAGCTGGTCAGGAAGGCGGGAAGGCAGCGCGCATGTGCAGTGGGAGGCCCCAAAAGCTTCCTTCTGGGAAGCTGGGGAGCTTTCCTGCTCAGGCTCCGTCGGTACCGACGTACCCATATGTGAGGACTTATTCCTGCTTGTTCCTGGAGATAGCAAATTTACCTGGTGTTTGAATCCAATTGATCTCATTGGAGGTGAAAATATGGAGGGAGGGCAGTAGCCCATGATTGGCAAATTTCCGTCAGAGAAGCTCTCCTGCATCTGAAAATAAGCACGAGAACGGAGAGTATGAGACAGAACTAGTGCAAACTAAAGAGGTCAATCCATGAGCTGTCACCTAGGCTCATGTTAGACAACATTTCAAGGTCTAGAATAAGTTGAAGCCAAAATCACCAGACTTTTTTTGTTCCCAACATGTGCCCTAGTGTTGCAGAAGGAATAGGCACACTCCTTGCCCCAACCGCTAGGCCATTCCCATCAAGCGTGAATTGGCCTAGTAGTTGGGGAAAGTTGTCTCAGGTCACAGGGCCGGGGTGGGGGGGGGGAGGTTCGAATCCCGTTGCAGGACAGCAACCTCGGGCTAGAGGGATTGGGGTTTCTAGTCCCACAAGTGCTCCTTGTGGCCTTGGGCAAGCCACTTAAATCCCTGTTACCTCAGGTACAAAAAAAATGTAGACTGTGATCCCTTCGGGGACAAGATAAATATATACTGTACCTGAATATACACCGCTTTGACCCAGAGGAAAATGATATATAAGCCTAGCTAAACAAATAAATAAAAATAAATAAATTGAATAAACTCACATCTTGAAGGTCCGTCAATTATTGATGTGCTGGGGGGGGGGGGGGGTACATTCCTACTCAGCAGAGTGGAGCAGTCCCTTCAAGTCCCAAGATCTAGGATGGAAGTAAATGTGGGATCTACACAATATCTATACTGCAGAGTGACACAAAACAACTTACCTCTAATTTAAGGTCTGTGCAAAGGGATGTGTCCATGACTGCCGTAGAGATGTTCTCAGCTGCATTCGTAACACCAGTGGGCATATTTGCTGTCTGCAAATAACAAGCCAAGTATAAAAACATGAGACGGAGACACACACCAGTCAATGAACTCAACAAACAAAATAGATATCAATTCTAATGAGGCTAAAGCGTAGCTACTCACCTGTAACAGGTGTTCTCCAGGGACAGCAGGAATCAGTCCTCACATATGGGTGACGTTGGCACCAACGGAGCCCGTGCAGAGCATTTCCCCTGCTTTCAAAGAAAGCCTTTGGGAAAGCCACCACGCATGCGTGGTCCCCCTTCCTACCCAATGGTGCCATCTGGCTCAGTCAGATGCCATAGCTAGAGTCTTACCAAAAAGATGTAAAAAAAAAAGCAGCAACTCCAAGGGGAGGAAGGAGGGTTGTTAGGATTGATTCCTGCTGTCCCTGCAGAACACCTATTACAGGTGAGTAACTATGCTTTCTCCAGGAACAAGCAGGAAGTCAATCCTCACATATGGGACTCGCTAGCTACAGGCTACCAAGGATCTGTAGGAAAAGCACGGCAGAGCCGTGAGCAGCTGCAAGCGAATCTGAAAACAGACCCGATGACCCAGAATCCATGGAGAACCATGTCTCCAGTAGTCTGAACAAGAACGATTGGAGGGCAGGAGATGCTTAAACCCCAAACAGATTATGGATTACTGCCTGGCCGAAGGCAGAGTCTCAACGGGACTCCCTTTCCAGGCAGCAATGGGTCGTGAAGGTATGAGCGGAGAACCAGGTGGCGGCTCGGCAGATGTCTACCAGGGGCACCAAGAGGAGGCTCTCGACAGACATCGCCATCGCTCAGACATTGTGCACCATGACCCGGCGGTTCAGTGGCAGCCCAGCCTGGGCCTTGGCGAAGGTGATGCAGTCCGCCACCCAAATGTACAAGATTCGTTTGGTGACCGTCTGTCCCAGATGGCTGGGATCGTAGGTGAGAAAGAGCTGCCCAGCTTTGTGGTGGACCTGAATCTGCTGCAGGCAGAAGGACAGGGCCCTCTTGCAGTCCAGGATATGGAGAACGGTTGACACCTGGTCAGCATGGGGCCTCGGGGAAAAAAATGGGCAACATCGCCTCCTGATTGAGGTGGATGTCTGAGACAACCTTTAGGAGGAACTTGGGGTGGGTGCGAAGATCCACCTTGCTCTTGTAGAGCCTGGTGTATGGTGCCTTGGCCACCAGGGCTTGAAGTTCGCTGACTCTAGGGGCGGAGGTGAGCAGCATCAGGAAGGCCACCTTCCATGATAAGTGCTGCAAGAAGCAAATAGCTAGGTGCTGAAAAGGTGGTTTGGTCAGCTGCGTGAGGACCACAATGAGGTCCCATTCCGCCAGGGGGAGGGGGGGTGGATAGGAGGCTTGAAGAGGAGCAGGCCCCGCGTGAAATGAGAGACAAGAGGTTACCTCAAGAGGAGTTTGCCCTCGATGGGATATGGTTCGTGAAGATCATGTTCAGGTGAACCCTGATCAAGTTAGACTTCGGCCCAGACTGCAAGAGATGGAGCAATTATTGCAGGACCAAATGTATTGGGCAGGAGAAAGGGTTCATGTGGTTCTCAGAGTACTACACCGAAAACCTGCACCACTTGAAAGCGTAAGCCCATCTCGTCGAGTCCTTCTGAAAGGCCAATAGTATCTCTTCAACCTCCATGGGAAGATGAAGGAGCGCTAAGGCGATCCGTTCAGCAGCCAAGCCGTAAGGGACAGGGGGTGGAGATTGGGGTGGAGGAGCAAGCCTCCCTCTTGAGTTAGGAGATCTGGTGACCTCCCGAGAAGGACCGGGGGCTCCATCAAGAGACAGAGCAGCAGGGGGAACCATGGCTGTCTGGGCCACCTTGGGGCAACGAAGATCACGGAGGCCCTGTCCCGCTGGACCTTGAGGGTCGTCTGTGCAAAACTGGGGAAGCTGAGTGATGGCTAGACTGGCAAAGAGATCCAGGTCCGGGGTGCCCCAGATCTGGAATAGCCACTGTGCTGTCGCGGGGCTCAGGCGTCACTTGTGCGGCTGGAGGACTCTGCTCAGTTGGTCCGCCAAGGCGTTGTTTTGGCCCGGGAGATAGATGGCTCTGAGGATAATGTCCTGGCTCACCGCATAAGAACACAGGGTCACTGCCTCCTGGTAGAGGCTGTAGGAACCGGTACTCCCCTTTTTCTACAATTAGAACATGGTGACCTGGTTGTCTGTTTGCATGAGCACCATCCGGTGTCATAGCCGATGCCGAAAAGCCTTCAGTGCTAGGAGAACGGCTCAGAGTTCCAGCAGGTTGATCTGCTACCGACTCTCCTCAAGGGACGAGGCCCCATGGGTGCATAGCTCCTTGCAATGGGCCCCCCCCAACCCGAGAGGGAAGCGTCCGTCGTCGGGACTGTCTGGGGGGGGGGGGGGTATCGGGGTCTGGAAGGGCATGCCCTGGAGCAAATGTCGTGCATCCTGCAACCAGGCCAAGGACTCCACCAGCTGAGGTCAGACCGAGATGGGATCCCGGAGTTGGCTCGTCGCCTGGGTCCACTGTGCGCAGAGGCACCACTGTGCTGCTCGCATGTTGAGGTGGGTGTTGGGTACGACGTGGACCGTGGAGACCATGTAGCCGAGGAGGCAAAGCATCGACCGAGCCGAGACTATGCTGCGACTCTGCACTTCAGACGCCAGGGACACAAAGTGGTCTGACCTATCCTTGGGAAGGAAGGCCTTGGCCTGGAGTGTATCCAGGCGAGTCCCTATGAACTCCAGGGATTGCACCAAGGTGGGATTTTGGATGGTTGACCACGAAGCCCAGGTGCTGTAGAAGCCAGATGGTGCGGCCTGTTGCCTGCAGGGCCTCCAAGGCCGTATCTCCTTTTATGAACCAATCGTCTACGTAAGGGTAGACGAAGGTACCTTGGAGATGGAAGTGGGTCGCTACCATTGCAAGACACTTGGCGAAGACCCATGGCGTGGAGGCAAGGCTGAAGGGAAGCACTCTGTATTGATAGTGGTTGCCTCCTACCACGAACCATAGGTACTGTCTGTGGTTGGGGTGGACGAGGATGTGGGTGTAAGCATCCTTGAAATCCAAGGAGCATAGCCAATCACCCTGCTGGAGGTAGGGCAGCAGTGTTCCAACGGAGAGCATTTTGAACTTCTCCCGCATCAGGAATTTGTTCAGGTTCCTCAGGTCGAGGATGGGCCTTAGACATCCTATTGTTTTCAGGATGAGGAAGTATCTGGAGTAGAAACCCCTTCCCCTTAGGGGAGATGGTATGGGCTCCACCACTCCATCCTTGAGGAGGCCTGCGAGCTCCTGAGTTAGTAAGACCTGGTGCAGGGGAAGCCATCGGGGCTCCCCGGGAAAGTAGGGGGGAGGCAGCTGGTCTGGATGGAGGAGGTAGCCCTCCTGGATAACCTGAAAAACCCACATGTTGGTGGTGATGGAGTCCCACCTGTGGGCAAAGTGGACCAATCTCCCCCCCCCCCCCATTGGCAGCTGTTGTCCAGTGATCGAGAGACTTATGCAGGGGGTGTCAAAATCCTGAGCCCGGTTATGCTGGAGCCGGCGGCTGGGTCTTTGATCCTTTAGGCTTGTAAGGTCCCTGGCCGGAGCTATTGCCCAGACTGCCCTGCAGCAGGGTTGGCGTGGTCGGGTACGGGGGATATCCCCTGTAGGATTGACCTTTCTTTAGGAAGAAGGGTTTCTTCCGTTGTGGTTTTTTCCTAGGAAGGGTGGAGGTCTTCCTGGAGAGCCGAGTACGGATGAAAACTCATTTTGTACGTCATCCGTACTCGGCTCTCCAGGAAGACCATAGGCTTACCAAAGAGCTGCTCCCCGAGGCAAGGGACATAGAGGAGCTTCTCCTGGACTCACTGCTCCAAGTCGGAGGACTGGAGCCAAGCCTGCCAGCGGGTGGCGATGCTGGCTAGCTGCCGCCACTCGCAGAGAGGACTCAAAACTGTCGTAGATGGCTCGTGAGAGATATTTGGAGCACTCACCGACTGACTTTGAGAGTGTCTGGAAACACCGGAGTTGGTCCCCCATTGAGACCGGTTGCAAATCTCCCGAGTTCTTTAGTGAGGTCTTGGAGAAATATACCAAAGTAAAGTTGGTAGATCTGGATACGGCATGCTAGCATGGAGCCCTGGTAACATTTTCACCCAAGGGCATCGAGGATGTGAGACTCCCTGCCCAGAGGGACTGAAGAGTGAGTCTTCAGGCTCTTCTGCTTGCGCATGGCTGACTCGACGACCATGCAGATAGGGAGAAGCTGTGCCTTCTGAAAACCCAGCCCCCGCTGGATCCTGTACATGGAGTCCAGGTGTTGGCTGACGATCAGGACAGAAGCCGGGGTCTCCCACATGCAGAGAAGGAGCCGGTTAATAATGGAGGGGACCGGAACCATGAGAGTTTCCCTTGGTGGTGCCTCATATTGGAGGATATCGAGTTCCTCCATGCGAGGTTCCTCCTCCGACTCAGTGGTAAGCGTGAGGGCCCGCTCCATATCACAGACAATCTCAAGGAAAGAGCATATTCTGCAGCCATATGCCTACCCCCAAGTCAGAACATCAGTCTCCAACTTTGGTGCTATTCAAATCCAGGTTAAAACCCCACCTGTTTGAGGCTGTCTTTGGATCCTTATCCCCTTACTCTTCTGTTGAACAGCCTTGTAATTGCTTTTAATCATATCCCTTGAACTATCCTTGCTCCATTTGCTCTATTCGGACAAATTATTTGTGCTTTTTGTAGGGCCACGCAAGAGCAAGGCGGTCTCTAAGCCCTCCTTGGATCACTGGATAAAAGAGGCAGTCAGCAAATCTTTTGTAAAATCAAATTGGTCCAGAGGGACTGCAGGTGCATTCCACTTGAGCACAGGCTTCGTCCAGGGCAGACCGCATGTCTGTTGCCCTCATGAACATTTGTATGGCCATGATTTTGTCAGCCCTCTCTATCTTTTCAGAGTGTTATTGCTTGGATGACTCTGCTAGGGTAGACGAGGCCTTCGGTGCAGAGAGTTCAAGGCAGTCATGTCTTCCTGCCCAGTAGAGTTGTAGTTAGGCATTTCCCACTTCTCTGAACTGGTTTAGCAGGATGATCTGGAAAGGAGACTTAGCTTTTTTTCTGAAGTAAATTGTCCTGGAATCTGGGAGGAAGTGTGTAGCTTGAACCTGGTAGGGGAAAGGTAAAGTGGGGATTCAGTCTTGTGGAGAGAGAGGGAGCAGCGACAGTTTCTGCTTCGTTAAAATACCTCTTCTCCTTTTCCAAAGTGGGCCTAAAGACTATTTCAATATGGGTTCACTTTAGTGCCACTGTGGCTTGCAGAGGACAGGCCGGCATCCTCCCACCTTAAAAGTAGAAGGTTCAGAAGACTTCTGGTGACGTCACCAGACTAAATGGTGGTGCTCTAGAAGGGCTTTGCCATCAAAGCTGGCAAAAAGGGGATTAGAGCACCCCTAAGAATCAGCAGAGCGATGCAGGGGAAGTGAGCGGAGCATCCCTGAAGAAATAAAATGAGCGTTTGAGTGGACAGCAGTAGCCGAAAGGGACGCCAGTGCGGGCGGACTTCAGGAGTGGAGTGAGGCGCCACGTGGCAGCAACGAGTGTCGGGAGACAGGTCACGGCGACAGCGGGCCAAGGCGAGAACGGAAGCAGCGCCAAGGAGCTGTTCGCCGTAGCACTAATACGCCGGTTGACGAAGCATCAGTGTTCCGGTGGTGAGGGGGACTGAAAAGCTGTCCGCGTCGGGGGACAATTGCAGGAGGAGGGAGATCGGCGGAGAGATGAGGCCGATTAAGGAGCAGGGGACAGCGATTGCCGGGAACTCTGAGAGGAGTGGTGTGGAGGCTGAGGAGCTGCAGCGTGAAAGAGCAATGGCCTGGTATGGCAGAGGGAACAGTGTTGAGATTTACTGAAAGCGAGTGTGTGGTTGTGTGAGCGGAAGAGACAGCCGCGGAGAGAAGAGTAAGTGCAGCCCAGTGGAGGGGGGCCCAGAGCACGTGGCGTAGAGGAGCAAAGAACTGGGCACAGAAGGAGACTGCGGCTCCAAAACAGAGGCCAGTGAAGTAGTGCCAGTGGGGTGAACAAGCGAGGTGGGACTAAAGAGGAGGGACGGAGGATCAACCGGAAGACCTGAACGGGTGAAGTGCAGCTAGGCAAGCCAGGGGGGAGTGAGGACAATGCAGAACACATCAACAGTCCTCAACAGCACGTCCCTATAATAACCTAAAAGTCAGACTGGCCGCAGGAGCATAAAGAGGAAGAACTTAAACAACCAACAAGATAGACAGATCAGCAGGAGAGCAAGGGGACAGGAACAAGCAGTGACTCCGGAAGGCAGTAGACATACAGAGATCTGGGGGTGGAAGATGGATAAATCTAAAAGTGGTCTGTCGGCGAAGAAAATGTTGGCGGAATTTAGGTCCTCGTATGCCCCAGTGCGACGAGAGAAGGAAGGGAAACAGACACCAGAGCCGGACCCTGAGCAACTGGAGGAGAGTGGATGTTCCTGGAACTCAGGGGTTGCAGACATGATCAAGCACTGGCTAAATGAGCTAAAAGAAGATCTTAAAGTGGAAATTAATGGGGTCACAACTGAATTAAAGGAGTCATTACAATCCTTGCGACAGGATATAATAGATCTGGGAAACTGGGTTGAAGAAGAAGAAACCCAGTTGGAACAGCAGGGGGGGGCATTAGAGGAGCTGCAAAAAGGAGGGACTGAGTTAAAGCAAGCCCAAGAAGAAATGAAGGAGAAGGCGGAGGATCTAGAGCAGTGGTTCTCAATCTTTTTTGTACCGTGACCCCTTTTACCATTGGTCAACTTGTGGTGAGCCCCAATGATAAAATCAAATGTGTCTCTCTTCCTTTACCGTTAACGCATTGTCACTGTAATCATTTGTTGAATTATTAATATATTATAGGCCTTTGTAATATGTTTTTATTTACAAAATTTACTTATTTAAACCACAATAATTGATTACAATAACACGTAAGAATATTTTATTTCAAAATTATTATGATTTTGTAGTCAAATCACTAATATGAAATAAAATTATTTTTTCTACCTTTGTTGACTGACCAATTTATTCTCTGATCATGCTGGTCCCGATCTGAGGCTTCTGCTTTCCTGTCTTCTCTTAGCTCTCGTTCTGTGGTCTATGGTCCATCTGCCATTTCTTATCTCTTCTTTCGTTTTCTTCACTTCTATCCATCAGCCTATTTCCAGTCCCAGTAACTCTCCCCAGTATCAGCCCCTTTCCAGTTCTCACTCTCAGTACCTTCCAATGTCAACTTGCATTCCCATGACTGCCACTGGTGTCCATTCCCTTCCAGTCCCCCTCCTTCCCCACTGACCAGTCCCTTCTAGTACAAATACCATGGCAGCCCCTCTCAGATCCACTCCCTTCCAGTTCCATTCTCCCATCCCCTCGTATCAGCCCATTTGTAGCCTTAGCCCCCAGTTTTCTTCCAGGGCCAGCAGCTCTATCCTCCCCTCCGCACAATCAGCCCATTCCCAGTCGAAGCCCCCCAATCAGCTCACTTCCAGTGCTAGTCCCCCCTCAACTCAATTACCAGTGCTAGCCTCCCCTAATCAGCTCATTACCAGTCCTACCCCCTCATCAGCTCATTACCAGTCCTAGCCTCCATTAATCAGCCCATTTCCAGCCATAGCCCCCCGATCAGCTCATTTCCAATGCTAGCCTCCCATCAGTCCATTACCAGTCCTAGCCCACCCCATCAGCCCATTACTAGTCCTAGCCTCCCCTAATCAGCTCATTTCCAGTGCTAGTCCCCCCTCAACCCCATTACCAGTGCTAGGCTCCCCTAATCAGCCCATTACCAGTCCTACCCCCTCATCAAACCATTACCAGTCCTAGCCCCCCCCGATCTGCCCATTTCCAGTGCTAGCCTCCCATCAGTCCATTATAATCCTAACCCACACTGTCTCTCCCAGCATGTATTCCTTGTTTGTCCAGTATGTTCCCCTGTCTCTCCCCTTTGTCCATGTCAGCCCCCCCTGTCCATGTCAGCCCCCTCCCTCCCTCCTGTCAGCCCCCCTCATCCCTCCCTCCCTCCCTCGTCACAGGTTCTCTGCCCCCTCCTCCCCTCGCCCTATGTCTGCCTGCTACTGCCTTGTTCTTCTGCAGCCGTGATTCCCTGTCTCTTAGGGAACCGCGGCTGTGCCTGTGAAGCCACTGCGGAGCCTTTCTGTCTCTCGACGGGCTCCATGCAGCATTGTCCCGCCTCCAAAGGAAGTTGTTTACCATTTCCTTTGGAGGCGGGACAATGCTGCACGGAGCCCGTCGAGAGATGGGAAGGCTCCGCAACATTTTCACAGGCACAGCCGCGGTTCACTAAGAGGCAGGGAGCCGCAGCTGCAGAAGACTGGAAGGGGTGAGTTTGCTTCTGCCAAGAAGCGGCCTCGGCAGCGGCGGCAACTTGTGTGCTTTTTTAATTTTTTTTTAATGGAGTGAGGCGACCCTTGCTAAATCCTGTGGCGACCCCCGTGGGGGGTCACAACCCACAGGTTGAGAACTGCTGATCTAGAGGATCACTCAAGGAGAAGTAATCTCAGAGTGAGAGGGCTACCAAAGGGTTCCCAATATCAATATCAATATCAAGGTGAGGATCTTAGACTTTAGGAAGACTAACTTTGCGAAGATGGGCCAATACCTCAGGGAGTCGTTAGTGGGATGGGAACAGCTGGGGGATGTAGAAAAACAGTGGGCAAAACTGAAAGGGGGTATTTTAAGGGCAACCAACCTTTTTGTTAAAATGGTAAATAAAGGCAAAAGGAACAGGAGACCGCTATGGTTTTCGAAGGAAGTAGCTGAAAAAGTGAAGAAAAAGTGAAGAAAAAGAGGGAGGCCTTCATGAAATACAAGAGATCACAGAGAGAGGAAGACAGGCATCTGTATTTGGAAAAACTTAGAGAAGCTAGCAAAGTAGTCAAGAAGGAAAAGATTCAAAAGGAGGAGGAAATAGCCAATGCAATAAAATGGGGGGATAAGACATTTTTCAGATATATTAGTGAGAAGAGGAAGGGCAAAAGTGGTATTGTCAGACTCAAGGGTGCAGGGGGGGAATATGCAGAAGCTGATAAGGATAAAGCGGAATTGCTTAACAAATATTTTTGTTCTGTGTTCACAGATGAAGAACCAGGAGCAGGACCTCAGAAAACACCCACAAATAAGAACAGAAGCGAGGGACATCTTGAACAATTTTCAGAAGACTGTGTTCATGAGAAACTAGCTCAACTTAAAGTAGACAAAGCGATGGGACCGGATGGGATACACCCTAGAATACTGAGGGAACTTGGGGACGTTCTAGCCACTCCACTGACTGACCTTTTCAATGCCTCGTTGGAGTCGGGAGTGGTGCCAAAGGACTGGAGAGAGGCTCATGTGGTGCCTTTACACAAAATCGGAAGTAAGGATGTGGTTGAAAACTACAGGCCAGTTAGTTTAACTTCAGCGGTGAGTAAATTATTGGAAACGCTGCTGAAAGAGAAAATAGTGAGGTTTCTGGAGTCCAGCGGATTACAGGATCCGAGGCAGCATGGATTCACCAGAGGCAGGTCTTGTCAGACAAATCCGATTGATTTCTTTGACTGGGTGACCAGGGAGTTGGACCGAGGGAGAGCTCTAGATGTGGTGTATTTAGATTTCAGTAAAGCCTTTGACACTGTTCCTCACAGGCGACTTATAAACAAACTGAGCACCCTAGGGATGGACCCTAAAGTTACTGCTTGGGTTAGAAATTGGTTGGGTGGGAGGCGACAAAGAGTACAAGTAAATGGAGCTCACTCTGAGGAGAAGGATGTTTCCAGTGGTGTGCCCCAGGGATCTGTCCTTGGTCCGATTCTTTTTAACATCTTTGTTAGTGATATAGCGGAAGGGCTGTCGGGTAAGGTTTGCCTCTTTGCAGATGATACCAAAATCTGCAATAGAGTAGACACCCAGGAAGGTGTAGATAACATGAGGAGGGATCTAGCTAAGCTTGAAGAATGGTTTAGAATTTGGCAGCTTGGATTTAATGTTAAAAAATGTAAGGTCATGCATTTGGGCTGCAGCAATCCAAGGGAGCAATACAGTATAGGAGGTGAAGTACTTTTGTCCACTAAAGAAGAGCGGGACCTAGGCGTGGTTGTCTCTGATGATCTTAAAGTAGCTAAACAGGTAGAAAAGGCGACGGCAAAAGCTAGAAGGATGCTTGGGTGCATACGGAGAGGAATGGCTAGCAGAAAAAAGGAGGTGATAATGCCTCTGTATAAGTTTTTGGTGCGACCTCATTTGGAGTATGGTGTGCAATTCTGGAGACCGCACCTTCAAAAGGATGTGAACAGGATGGAGTCGGTGCAGAGGGTTGCTACTAAAATGATTAATGGGCTTCATTATAAAGCATATGAGGACAGACTTAAGAATCTTAATATGTACACCTTAGAGGAAAGGTGGGATAGAGGTGATATGATTGAGATGTTTAAATACCTCCGTGGCATAAATGTTCAGGGAGAGAGCCTCTTTCAATTGAAAGCAAGTTTTGCTACGAGCGGACATGGGATGAGGGTGAAGGGAGATAGATTCAGGAGTGATATGCGGAAATATTTCTTTACAGAAAGAGTAGTGGATTCATGGAATAGTCTCCCAGTGGAGGTGGTAGAGATGAGGACAGTAACTAAATTCAAAAAAGCATGGGACCAACACAGAGGATCTCTAAAGGTAAAAAGTGGACTGTTGTAGTTGTTGTTATGGAAGGACAGACTAGATAGGCCATGTGGTCTTTTTCTGTCATCATGTTTCTATGTTTCTATGTAAAACTGTGAAGAAATCATTAAAAAAGCGTTTGGAGCATTGTTACAAGAAACGGCCATGGAGGAGACTGGGGAGAATGAGTCTCTGCAAATTTAGAGAGCTCATAGGGGGCTGGGTCCCATACGTGACAACCGACCAAGAGACATTGTGGTGTGTTTACACACTTTCCAGACTAAAGAAAACCTGTTGAAGGCAGCTCGGAAAAGGAGACAGTTCCAGTGGGAAGGGCACAAAATGGAGCTTTTTCAAGACCTGTCCCTGGGAACATTACAGCGTCGTAGAGAGATGAGGGAGGTGACAGCCTATTTGAGGAAGGAGGGGCTGAGATATAAATGGTTGTACCCCTTCGGCCTACTCATTAACTGTGAACGGTAAGACGAGAAAGGTGAAGGCCAGTGAGGAAGCCTGGGGAGCCCTCCGAGATTTGGGACTGACTAACATTCAAGGGGGTCAAGACAACATACCGAATCCTGCAAAGGCTGGGGTCAGAATGACTGATACGAGATGGCACAGAGCGCCAGCCAGCGGACGGAGGTCAGCGAGGTTGACCAAGGGAAGCCAGGGAGAGGAAGTGGCAGAGGAGGATATCGGATGAGTCGGAAGCAACATTGCAGCTGGATAACAGAAGTCTCAACAGTTAACAACATTGTGGGACATTGTTCAGTGATTTACACGTAGTCTTGTCCAAGGAGGAAGGGGAGGGTTAGGAGAAGGGCAGAAGAGGAGGGGAGGGGAAGGAAGAGAGAGGAGGGTTTGGGGTATGCGAATACTTTGCATCACAACACATGGGAGGCTGGGATAGGTGGGGGTAGGAAAGAGGGTGGGAAGGGGAAGGAGTGAAAAGATTGACGGGCGCAGGGGGGTTTAAGGGGGGGAGTGTTAGAGGCAGATCAAGACAGCGGTGGGAGGGTAGGGATGGAGAGAGGGGGTTGAGAAAGAGAGAGGAGGTGGAATAGTGGGACAGAAGCAGGCGACGGTCTGAGAGGCAGTCACTACTGATGGAAGTCAAGTGTCTGTTGAGGAGGCAGGGACGGGTTAGGGCGTTGGGAGGGAGGGGGGAAGGGGGAAGGGAGGAGGGAAGGGAGGGGAGAGAGTGGTGGAAGGGAGGGGAGAGAGTGGTGGAAGGGGGGGAGAGAGAGGGGGTGAAGGGGGGGACAAGAGCTAGGGGGGAGGCAGAGGGGGAAGGGGGGAGGCAGAGGGGGGACAAGTGAGAAGGGAGGAGGGGGAGAGCGAAACTTGTGGGTGAGTTAACATTAGTATCACTAAATGTGAAAGGGCTTAATTCATCATTTAAGCGACAAAAATTTTATAAATAAATAATACGCCAAAAAGCAGAGGTAGTGCTTATACAAGAAAGTGTAGTTACTCACCTGTAACAGGTGATCTCCGGGAACAGCAGGAATTTAGTCCTCACATATGGGTATTGTCGGTAATGACAGAGCCTGCGCGGGAACGCTCCCCAGCGTCCAAAAGGAACGCTTTTGGGAGCATCCCTCAGCACATGCGTGCTGCCTTCCCGCCTTTCCAACTACCCCTCTTCAGTTAAGTTTGTAGCTGAGTGAAAGGATAGAGGGAGAGAGGAAAGAGCAAAGAGACAAAGAGAGAGAGAGAGACAACTCCTAGAGGAGGTGGGTGGGTTGTGAGGACTAAATTCCTGCTGTTCCCGGAGATCACCTGTTACAGGTGAGTAACTACGCTATCTCCAAGAACAAGCAGAAATGTAGTCCTCACATGTGGGGACTCCCTAGCTGAAGATGCCATGTTGATATCCTCAGGAAGGTGCCATCGTCGAAGGTGAGAATCCTTCCTCCCATGGATCTCTGGCATCCCACCAGGGTTGGTGGGTAGGAGTTGGCTTAAGTTTGAAAGAGACTTTGAAGAACAGCTTGGCCAAAAGAAGGCATCCCGACGGGAGGCTTTATCTAGGCAGTAGTGGGCTGTGAAGGTGTGTACCAAAGCCCAGGTGGCTGCTCGACAAATGTCATCGATAGACCCAGAGTGAAGATTAGCCATGGAAGTTGCCATGGCTCTCACATTGTGAGCTGTGACATGGTCCTGAAGAGGAAGCACAGTTACTTACCTGTAACAGGTGATCTCTGGGAACAGCAGGAATAAGTCTTCACGTATGGGTTTCGTCTGTACCGACGGAGCCTGCGCGGGAACGCTCCCCAGCGTCCAATCAGGAAGCTTTTGGGAGCATCCCACAGCACCTGTGTGCTGCCTTCCCGCCTTTCCCAACCGCCTCTCTCCAGTTCGAGTTTAAAGCTGAGACAGAGAGAGAGAACGAAAAGGAAAGGAAAGACAGAGAGATACAACTCCTAGGGGAGGTGGGTGGGTTGTGAAGACTTATTCCTGCTGTTCCTAGAGATCACCTGTTACAGGTAAGTAACTGTGCTATCTCCAGGAACAAGCAGGAATGAGTCTTCATGTATGGGGACTCCCTAGCTTGAGATGCCAGGGAGAGACCCCAGAAGTTGTGTGCCCCTGAAAGGGCTCCACTTCCCCCCATGGATCTCTGGCAACCAACCAGGGTTGGTGGGTAGGAGTTGATTAGGTATGGAACAGGTGTTTGAGAACAGCCTGACCAAACAAGGCATCCCGGCGGGAGTCCTTGTCCAAGCAGTAATGGGCTGTGAAGGTATGAACGGAGGACCAGGTGGCTGCTCGACAGATGTCGTCAACGGATACAGAGTGTAGATGAGCCATTGAGGCTGCCATAGCTCTCACATTGTGAGCTGTGACATGGCCCTCCAGAGAGATGTTTCTACTCTGATAGGTGAAGGAAATACATTGAGCAATCCAGTTCGATGATGTCCTTTTGGAAACTGGAAGTCCAAAATGGGAAGGATCAAAAGCAACAAAAAGTTGAGAGGACTTTCTATGTTGCTGTGTTCTTTGTAAATAAAAAGCTAAAGCTCTTTTACAATCTAAGGTATGAAGATTCCTCTCTGCACTTGATGCATGAGAGGTGCTGGAAAAAAAGACAGGTAGATATACCTCTTGGTTCAGATGAAAAGGTGAGACCACTTTAGGCATAAAGTGTGGATTAGTCCTGAGGACTACCTTGTCATGATGGAACCTTGTATAAGGTGGATTAGCTACTAGAGCTTGCAATTCACTAATGCGGCGTGCTGATGTGATTGCAATGAGAAAGATAACCTTCCAAGAAAGAAATTTCAAGGAGGTGGTAGCTAAAGGTTCGAAGGGGGCCTTCATAAGTTGCCCAAGAACAAGGTTTAAGTCCCATGCCACCGGTGGTGGTTTAATGGGAGGCTTTGTCAAGAGAAGGCCTCTCATGAATCTTGCTATAAGAGGATGAGAGGAAATGGACCGTCCATTTAGAGGCTTAAAGGAAGCTGCAATGGCACTCAAATGGACCCTTACTGAATTTGTCTTAAGGCCTGCATTGGATAAATGAAGAAGATACTCCAGTAAGGATTCTAGAGGTAGCGCAAGAGGGTTGAGACCCTTTTCCGCACACCAAATCGTGAATCTTTTCCACTTGAAAGCATAAGAATGTCTAGTGGAAGGCTTTCTGGAAGCATGAATAATATCCTTCACTTGCTGAGAAAGATGGAGATCTTGGAGATCTAGGCCTTCAGCAACCAAGCCCTGAGATGCAGAGACTGGGGACTGGGATGCCATAACATTCCGTCCTCCTGAGTTAGGAGATTTGGTGCAGACCCTAAGTCCAGGGAGGGAGCCTGAGAGAGATGTAGAAGTAGAGAGTACCACGCTTGGCATGGCCAACTTGGCGCTATGAGGATCATGCGACCCCTGTCTCTCTGAAGCTTGAAGAGGGTTTTGGGAATCAGGGGAATGGGTGGAAAGGCGTACAGGAAGTCTTGACCCCAGTAAAGGAGGAAAGCATCCCTGGTCTGAGCCTCCTGAGCCGGAATTATGGAACAGAACCGGGGAAGTTTGGCATTCCATGGACTTGCAAAGAGGTCTATGTCTGGGGTTCCCCAAATGTGAAAAATCTTGGATACCTGGTCTACATGCAGAGACCACTCGTGTGGAAGCAGAACTCGACTGAGTCTGTCTGCCCAAGAGTTTTGAACGCCTGGAAGATACACTGCCAGAAGATGAATCTGGTGCTCTCTGGCGAAGGCCCACAGTCGCAAAACTTCGTTGCAAAGCGACAGAGAGCCTGTTCCCCCCTGCTTGTTCACATAGAACATGGCTACCTGATTGTCCGTATGGACAAGGACTGTCTTGCAGCTGAGGAGGGTGTGGAACACTCGTAAAGCAAGGAAGATTGCTCTGAGCTCCAAGAGATTGATGTGTAGAGCACTCTCTTGTGGAGACCAGGTGCCTTGGGTGGAGAGGTCTTGTAAATGAGCTCCCCAACCCATTGGAGAAGCGTCTGTTGTCAGAGTTGCCTGGGGTAGGGGCTGCTGGAAAGGAGAACCTAGCAAAAGGTTTGGAGTGGACTTCCACCACTGAAGGGACGAAAAGAGACGACTTGTGAGGACTATCTTGTCCGACAGGCTGTGCACAGCCTGGGTCCATTGGGTGGACAAAGTCCACTGAGCCGCCCTCATGTGAAAGCGAGCATAGGGTACCACATGGACGGTGGAGGCCATGTGGCCTAGTAATTGCAACATTTCTCGAGCAGTCAGATGGAATTTGGACTCTGCCTGAGAAACTAACTGCACCAAGCGAAGGCAACGGGCCTGGGGGAGGTAGGCCCTTGCCCTTTTGGTATCCAGCAAGGCCCCTATGAACTCTAGACTGAGTAGGGATTAAGCTGGATTTTGGGATGTTTATCACCAGCCCTAAATACTGAAGGATTCACATTGTGCAGGATAGAGAGATCTTGGCCTCTGACTGGGTGGGAGCTCGAATGAGACAGTCGTCCAGATAAGGGAAGACAAATATTCCCAGAGTGTGCAGAAATGCAGCTACTATTGCCATGCATTTCGTGAACATCCTTGGTGCGGAGGCCAGACCGAAAGGAAGCACTTTGTACTGATAGTGCTTTTCCTGAAAAAGGAACCGAAGGAACATTCTGTGGGTTGGATGGATGAGAACATGGGTGTAGGCATCCCTGAGATCTAGAGAACAAAGCCAATCTTGACTGTGAAGGTATGGAAGCAGAGTTCCGAGGGAAATCATTTTGAATTTCTCCTCGACTAGGAATTTGTTCAATTCTCCGAGATCTAAGATGGGTCTGTAACCCCCTGTTTTCTTTGGGATAAGAAAATAAGGGGAGTAGAACCCTGAACCCTGTTGAAGAAGAGGAACCTCCTCTATTGCCCCTTGGGCAAGAAGGGTGGAAACCTCTTGACCCAACAGGTCGAGGAGATGGGTCGGAGAATTGAACCGCTTCCCTATGGTAGGAGGGGGCAGACTTGAGAAATGTAGTCTGTACCCCTCTCTTATGATGGATAGTGTCCATTGCTCTGCTGTGATTTGTTCCCACCTGGGAGCAAAGTAGGCCAACCTTCCTGGAATGGTGGAAGGCTCTGGGCCCTGCAGAGCCAGAAAGGCTAAGTTCTCTAGTTGCGAGTCAAAGGCCCTGAGGGGGTTAAGGTTGCTGGGCAGAAGTAGGCCTAGCAGCCTTTGCTTTGCTCTTGTTTGGGTGGTTGCTGACGTTTAAAACGAGCTGCAGAAGATGCCTGCTGAGCATAAGCAGAGTAGTATCTTCCTTTTTTAGAAAAAGGTGTCTTTTTAAACAACTTCTTCTTGGCAGGAGCAGAGGTAGACTTGGACAATCTATCCAAGGCTGAATTTTCAGCATCCATCTGATTGGCTTTTGCTCGCCAATCCTTCCCAAACAAGTTCTCGCCAGTACAGGGGAGATTTCCTAACTCATCCTGGACCCAGAGCTCCAAATCAGATGCTTGGAGCCAAGCAATCCTACGTGCACCTATGGCAATAGATGAGGCTCTACTGACACATTCAAAAGAGTCAAAAGCTGCACGGTTGGAAAATTTAGAGACATCTTGGGCATATTTGAGCCAAGTGAGAAATTCCTGTCTTTTATCCTCAGAAATGAAAGGAGATAAAGACAGCAAATGATCCGTGACTTCTTTTAAGAACATTCCCATGTAAAGACTGTAGGAATTTATCCTTGCAGCTAGCATGGAAGCTTGGAAGATTCTACGTCCAAAAGCATCCAGAGTTCTGCACTCACGTCCTGGAGGATTAGAGGAGTGTCTCTTGGCACTTTTAATCCTTCTCATAGCAGACTCTACCACAATGGAGTGGTGAGGAAGCTGAGTCTTATGAAAACCAGGACAAGGTGGGACCCGATACATGGTGTCCAACCTGCGAGAATGAGGAGAGGTGGTGAGAGGTTCCTCCCACATTCTCAACATGAGAGCATAAAAGATCTCATGAATAGGTAAGGTAGCTGCTTCCTTAGGAGTTTTAGGATATTGTAAAATATCCAGCTCCTTGGCTCTTGACTCTGTTTCAGGGGCCACAGATATAGACAGGCCCTGAGCTACCTGCCTGATGAAATCCTGGAAGGACAAGTCCTCAGGAGGAGACATCCTGCGCTTAGGAGAGGCAGACTCCTGCGGAAGCAGTATGGATGCATCAACAGAACCCCCAGACTCATCAGATTCATCAGAAGAATCAAAGTATCGTCTGTCTGGATGCTCCTGTAATGCCCGATACCCATACCGACTAGGATCGGCATCGGGAGTAAGCAGTACCGAGGGTTCGGCACCGGAGGGCATCAGAGGACAGGGTACCGCACCAGCAGATACCGATACCGATGTCGATGCAATCGGTACTGGTGCCGGTATCGACCCCGGTGCCGGAAACGGAACCGGTGGAGTGGTCTGAAGCGGTGCCTGGGGTGTCGATGCCACAAGGAGTGCCGCTATATTGCGTTCCATGGACAGCATCCTCTGGTCCATTGACGCTACCAATGCCTGGATTTCGGTACCGGTGGAAGCCACTGGTACCCCAGAGCATGGCAACAGGTGATCTGTCGAGGCCGAGCCATCGAGATCAACCTGTAACCCCGTTTCCGGCACTGGGGTCGATGATTGTAAACCGCCCAGATACCTTTTGGTGTGGGTGGTATATCAAATTTTAATAAAACAAACATAAAACATAGGTGGAGCTTTGGAAGCCGGAGCCTCCCGCCGGGGTAATTTTGCCGGTGCAGAATCCTCGAGGGTAAGGGCCGAGGCATCCCGATGCTTAGAGGGGGATTTACCCTTCGAGGACCGGCTAGACTTATATTTGGTTACCTGAGATCCATGAGAGGAAGAAGAAGCCCTGGAAGACGTCGACGCCACCGCCACCGAAGCCACATCAGAGGGGAACAGGGTACTGAGCTTTGCTGCTCGGTTCTGCCGGCCCCTCTTAGACATCATGGCACAGGACATACAATCTGTAATGGAATGGTCAGGACCCAAACATTTTAGACACCAGTCATGGGTGTCGGTGACGGAAATGGTACCGACACACTTGGTGCACTTCTTAAAACCCGAGGCAGGTTTTTCCATGATGTGGAAAAAAAAAAGAGTTTGGGCCTAGAGCCCCCACAGAAGCGCACCAAAGGAAAAGAAAATATCTGGTAAAGTTGTTTTTTTTTTTTTTTTTTAAGAACAGAAAGAATATACCGGCGGTACCGGTAAACGTCGGGAAGGCAGACATGACACACAAAAAGAAAGAAAAAAATTCAGTAATTCTTCTGCGGTGACAGGAACACGACCTGCTGGCACCACGGAAAAGAAGAACTGGAGAGAGGCGGTTGGGAAAGGCGGGAAGGCAGCACGCAGGCACTGTGGGATGCTCCCAAAAGCTTCCTGATTGGATGCTGGGGAGCGTTCCCGCGCAGGCTCCGTCGGTACCGACGAAACCCATACGTGAAGACTCGTTCCTGGAGATAGACCCTTACTCTCACATAAGTAAAGGATATGCATTGGGCAATCCGTTTAGATAAAGTTCTTTTGGAGACTGGAAGTCCCACATGACTAAGGTCAAAAGCTACAAAGAGTTGCGAGGAGTTTCTATGTTGCTGTGTTCTTTGAATGTAAAAGGCTAAGGTCCTTTTACAATCCAAAGTATGATGGGTTCTTTCTGCATTAGAGGCATGAGGCCTCGGAAAAAATACAGGAAGATAAATTGATTGGTTTAAGTGAAAAGGAGAAACCACCTTTGGCATAAAGTGTGGGTGAGTTCGAAGAACAACCTTATCATGATGAAATCTAGTATAAGGAGGATCAGCCACTAAAGCTTGCAATTCACTAATGCGACGGGCAGAGGTGATTGCAATCAGGAAGATGACCTTTCAGGTCAAAAACTTAAGGGCTGTAGTGGCTAAAGGTTCAAAAGGCGGCCTCATGAGCTGCCCGAGAACTAGATTTAGATCCCATCTACCGGTGGTGGCTTGATGGGAGGTTTAGTTAATAAAAGGCCTCTCATAAATCTTGATATGAGTGGATGAGAGGAAATTGGTTGTCCATTTAGAGGCTTATAAGAAGCTGCAATTGCACTAAGATGGACTCTTACCGAATTGGTCTTTAAGCCAGAATTCGATAAGTGAAGGAGATACTCTAGTATCGATTCTAAGGGTATGACCAGGGGGTTCAATCCCTTCTTGGAGCACCATATAGTAAAACGTTTCCACTTGAAGGCATAAGATCTTCTTGTAGAAAGTTTCCTAGAAGCCTGAAGGATATCTTTTACCTGCTGGGACAGGCTGAAATCCTGGAGGTCTAAGCCTTCAGCAACCAGGCCGTGAGGTGCAGGGACTGGGGATTCGGGTGCCATAGCGTCCCGTTCTCCTGGGAAAGGAGATCTGGAGTATGTCCTAACTCCAGAGGTGCCGCTTGAGAGAGATGCAGAAGCAGGGAATACCACGTTTGGCGTGGCCATCGTGGTGCTATGAGAATCATGTGATCCCTGTCTCTGAAGTTTGAAGAGTGTTTTGGGGATGAGGGGAATGGGTGGGAAGGCATAAAGGAAGTCCTGACCCCAGTGAAGGAGGAAGGCATCCCTTGCCTGACAGCTGTGCACCAGAATCCTGGAAAAGAAGTGCGGAGTCATGCACTTGGGATGCAGAAATCAAGGGAATTGAATGCGACAGGGGGTGAGACAGTGTGCACTGACCAGGAGAAGGACCTCAGAGTGATTGTTTTGCCACCTTGAGATCCTCAGAAACAATGTGACAACGTGGTGGCCAAAGCCAAAAGGATGCTGGGTTGCATACAGAAAGCGCAGTTACTCACCTGTAACAGGTGATCTCCGGGAACAGCAGGAGAAAGGGTGGGAAGGCATAAAGGAAGTCCTGACCCCAGTGAAGGAGGAAGGCATCCCTTGCCTGACAGTTGTGCGCCGGAATCC
This sequence comes from Ichthyophis bannanicus, assembly GCA_033557465.1. Lineage (NCBI taxonomy): Eukaryota > Metazoa > Chordata > Amphibia > Gymnophiona > Ichthyophiidae > Ichthyophis > Ichthyophis bannanicus. The sequence goes on along the minus strand of CM066051.1, from coordinate 42,146,494 downwards.
TGGAACAGAACCAGGGAAGTTTGGCATTCAGTGGACTTGCAAAGAGGTCTATGTCTGGAGTGCCCCAGAGATGAAATATCTTTGCCACCTGGTCTAGGTGGAGTGACCACTCGTGAGGCAGCAGTACTCGACGGAGTTTGTCTGCCCAAAGGTTTTGAATACCTGGAAGATATACCACTAGACTGTGAATTTGATGCTCTCTGGCGAGGGCCCATAGTCGTAAAGCTTCGTTGCATAACGACAGAGAGCCTGTCCCGCCCTGCTTGTTCACATAGAACATGGCTACCTGATTGTCCATCTGGACTAAGACTGTCTTGTAGCTGAGCTGGGCGTGGAACACTCGAAGAGCTAAATAAATTGCTCTTAATTTCAGGTGGTTATGGTAAACCAACCTCCTGTGGAGTTCAGGTGTGTTCACCAACACACATGTGATGCATCTGTTGTTAGGGTGGCCTGAAAGAGGGGTTGATGGAAAGGATTTTCTAGTGATTGCCACCATTGGAGGGACAAAATTAGTCGTTGAGAGATTGTTATTTTGTCCGACAAATGACCAGTGGCCTGTGTCCACTGTGTGGAAAGGGTCCACTGAGCTGCTCGCATGTGGAGGCAAGCATATGGGACTACATAAACTGTGGATTCCATGTGTCCCAGTAACTGCAGTAGTTCCCGAGCAGTGAGGGAGGATTTGCCTGCTGCTTGGGAAGCTAGCTGCATAATGCGAAGACACCGGGCTTGTGAAAGGAAAGCCCTTGCCTGTCTGGTATCCAGACAGGCTCCTATGAATTCTAGGCATTGGGAAGGAACTAGTTGAGACTTCGGGAAGTTGATTTCCAATCCCAAGTATTGAAGGATTCGCATTGTACGAAACAGTGCAGTGCTGGCCTCTGCAACTGTGGAGGCTCGAATGAGCCAGTCGTCTAAGTAAGGGAAGACAAATATCCCCAGGGTTCGTAGAAATGCAGCTACTACTGCCATGCATTTCGTGAATACCCTTGGTGCTGAAGCCAGACCAAAAGGAAGAACCCTGTACTGGAAATGTCTTCCATTGAAAAGGAAACGTAAACATTTCCTGTGATCTGGATGGATGAGAATGTGAGAGTGTGCATCCTTTAAGTCTAGAGAACAAAACCAGTCCTGGCTTTGAAGGTATGGCAGAAGAGTTCCTATAGAAATCATTTTGAATTTCTCTCGAAACAGATATTTGTTCAATTCTCTGAGGTCTAGAATGGGCCTGTCCCCCCGTGTTTTCTTTGGAATAAGAAAATAGGGGGAGTAGAAATCTGTCCCCTGTTGAAAAATGGGTACTTCCTTTATTGCCCCTTGGGCAAGAAGTGTGGAGACCTCGTGATGTAGCAGAATGTCTGCAGAGGTTTGTGAATTGAACCGTTATAGAATTGTAGGAGGGGGTATGCTGTGAAAATGAAGTTTGTACCCCTCTCCCACAATGGACAAAGTCCAATCTTCTGCTGTTATCTGATGCAATCTGTTGAGAAAGTGGCATAACCTGCCTGGAATATTGGGGGGTTGGGAACCCCTCAGAGGCAGGAAGACAAAGCTCTCTAGAAAGGAGTCAAAGCCCTTGAGGGGGCTGAACCTGGAGAGCTGGTTGTGCTCTCGGGCCTTTTGGTTTCTTTTGCTGTCTGGTTTGTCCCTTTTTTGCAACCTGACCCGGCGTTTGGCTCTGCTGGGTATAGGAAGGATAAAACTTCCTCTTTTTGCTAAAAGAGGGTTTTTTTTATAAGGTTTCCTTTTGGCAGGAGTGGCTGTAGACTTTGACAATCTATCTAAGGTAGAATTGTCAGCATCTAACTCGTTAGCCTTTTCCTGCCAGTTCTTGCCAAAGAGATTCTCCCCCGTGCAAGGAATGTTGCCTAACTTGTCCTGTACCCAAGTCTGATGCCTGTAGGCAGGCAATCCGTCGTGCACCAATGGCAATAGCAGAAGTTCTGCTGATGCATTAGAAGCAGTCAAAGGCTGCATGATTGACAAACTTGGAGACATCTTGAGCATGCTTAACTAGAGCAAGAAAATCTTGCCTCTTATCATCTGGGAGAAATAGGCTCATAAGTTCCAAGTCTCCTGTGACTTCCTTAAGGAACATTCCCATATACAGGATATATTTTTTATTTATTTATTTAACAATCATTTATATACCGCATCTTCCAGAGATCAGTTGCGGTTCACAATAAACAACAATCAACAAAGCAGAGTTTGTTTTACATGTAACATCTTATAACCACAAGCAATAATATAAGTAAACAGCAAATGTTAATACTGAACAGAACAGTACAGTGAAAACTATATACATTATATACAGATACACATTATGTAGGGCTTTAGCATTGTGCATAGTACAGTTTCAGCTAGGTGAATTGTCTTTTTAGGTCGTTGGATCAACTCAGACAAAAACTGGTTAGCCTTTATCTAAATCAATTGAGGGATGATCTGTATTGTTGTAATGCATAGTAAATAGATAGGTTTTCAATTTTTTACGAAATTCAATGATCTCTGTTAACATTCTTAGATCATCTGGGAGGGAATTCCAGATTGTTGGAGCTGCGTGTGAAAAAGCTCTGTTGTTCGTTAATTTATTTGCTTTTATGAAGTCTTTGGGAGTTTTTAGTTTATTTAATTGTCCTTTTCTTTGAGTAGATTTTGAATGTTCTTTACTGATTAAGTTACTTAGAGTGACTGGGGCCATATCATTTAGAGTTTTACATGAACTGATCCTAGCTGAAAGCATGGAAGCTTGAAAAGTTCTGCGTCCAAAAGCATCCAGAGTCCTGCATTCACGACCTGAAGGATTGGATGCATGCCTCTTTGCACTTTTCATCCTACGCATGGCTGATTCCACTACCATTGAATTGTGTGGCAGCTGAGTTTTCTGAAATCCAGGACATGGTGGAACGCGATACATAGTATCAAGCCTCCTAGCGTGAGGAAAAGTGGTCAGAGGTGTCTCCCACATTCTGAGCATCAAGCTATACAGAATTTCACAGATAGGCAGGGTAGCTGCCTCCTTAGGAGCTTTAGGATACTGGAGGATTTCCAATTCCTTTGCTCTGGGTTCCTCTTCAGGAACTACTGTGATTGAAAGACCTTTGGCCATATCACGGATGAAATCCTGAAATGACATGTCCTCTGAAGGTGACATTCTGCGTTGGGGAGAAGAGGGATCTTTAGGAGAAACCCTCTAGTGCCAGCAGAATTGTCAGAGTCTTCGGAATCAGAGGAATTGAAGTATTCCTGACCCCGATGCTTTTGCAAAGCACGATCCCGGTACCGATCGAAGTCGGTACCGAGGTGACCCGTTACCGCTTTATCCACTCCAGCCAGAGTTGGCATGGGAAGAGTTCCCACCAGGGCTGGTACCGGCACCGGTGCCCTTGGGACCACTGGTACCCGCAGCTGAAAGAAGAGCTGCGATACTGCGTTTGATAGCAAGAAACCTCTGGTCTATTGATACTGCCGATGCCTGGGTGTTGGTACTGGTAAGAACGTCTGGAACCCCTGAGCATGGCACAGGTAGTTCTTGCGAGGTTGAGGCCTCGAGAACATCTTGAAGCCCCATCGATGCTTTGGAAGCCGAAGCCTCCTGCCGGGGCTATGTTGCCAGTGTGGCAATGCCAATGTCCTCTCGATGCTTAGCAGGAGAGCTACCCTTTGAGGACCGGCTTTTATGTTTAGTTACCTGAGATCCATGGGAGGAAGAAGAGGCCCTTGACGATGTCGATGCAATGAGTCTGGCATCTGAAGAAAAAAGGGTACCGAGCTTTGCGGCCTGGTTCTGTCTTCCCCTTTTGGTCATGCCCATGCAGGAGAGACATTCAGTTGGAGAATGATCAGGTCCTAAACATTTTAGACACCAATCATGGGTGTCAGTGATGGAAATGGTACTGCCACACTTAGTACATTTTTTAAAACCACTAGTTGGCTTTTCCATGATTTAGGAAAAATGGGGCCTAATGCCCAAAATGGCGCCTAGCACCAAAAAGGAAAGTTTCTGAAAAGAAACAGTAAGTTGTTGTTTTTTTTTTTGTAAGAAAAGAAAAGAACCGGCGGTACCGGTAGGCTTCATGCGGTAGGCAAACGCGACCACAAGAAAGAATTTTAAAGATGGAATTTTCTGTGGTGACAGGGAATAGGTCCTGTTGGCTCCACGGAAAACGAAGAAAACTGAAGAGGGACAGTTGGAAAGGTAGGAAGGCAGCGCGCATGTGCTGAGGGATGCTCCCAAAAGTGTTCCTATTGGACGCTGGGGAGCGTTCCCGCGCAGGCTCCGTCGGTACCGATGATACCCATATGTGAGGACTACATTCCTGCTTGTTCCTGGAGATAGGAATAATCAGCAGAAAGGAGGTATTAATGCCTCTGTACAAGTCATTGGTGAGGCCTCACTTGCAGTATTGGGTTCAATTTTGGAAACCATATCTCACAAAGGATATAAAAAGACCTGAAACGGTTCAGAGGAAGGCAACCAAAATGATATGGAGTCTGTGAAAGAAGACTTATGAGAACAGACTTGACCTAAGTATGTCTACCCTAGAGGAGAGGAGGGACAAGGGAGATATGATACAGACCTTTAAATACTTAAAGGGGATCAATGAACAAACCTTTTTCAAAGAAGGGGAAGCTGGCAAGAGGGCATAAAATGAGCTTCTGGGAGATAAACTTAAAAGCAACATCAGGAAATATTTTTTCACTGAAAGGGTGGTGAATGTTTGGAATACCCTCCCAGATGGAGGTGGTGGGGGCAAATACAGTGATGGAATTCAAAATGGCATGGAACAAACACAATGGATCCCTTTATAGAATAAAATCTAAATAAGCGTAACTATTTTTTACACTTCAACAAATAGAGGGTGTGACCTGCATGGAGTGGCGGGTACAAACCTAAACAAAGGCACAGAGGTGGATGACCTGCATGAAGCAGCAGGTGCACCTATTCTAGCCACCTTACCAGGCAGACTAGATGGATCATACTGATCTTTATCTTCCGTCATATACTACGTTACTATGTCAGGCTGGCACATACCGCCAGCTGAAGAATAGCAGCCTCCATGGTGAACTGGTTTTTCAACAACACATCCACCCTTCGGTCCAGAAAATCCTTTAAGTCTGATCTGCCTTCCACAGGAATGGTGATCTGTCTGGTTACCACCGTGACCTGCACATCCATCTTTGGAACAGCAAACGACCCAACGCACTCCTTCTCTGAGAGCATAGATCTTCCTACACGCCCTTAGGCGGGGAGTTGGGAGAGTCCCATTATGACCGGATCATATCCTTGATTACAGTTGGGAACGGGAAGACAGTAGTGGATTTCTGCACCCCTTGAAGGGTGCACCTTTGGCTCCTGTTCCGTATCGGAAGCATCCGTTAAGTTCAAGGTGGATGAGACCCTGGCAATCAATGCTGCCAGCTCCTTCTTCTGGAATAGGCGGATCACTCCGGCCTCCTCACAATCCTCTGACAATGAGCGTGCTTCTTCATCTATGTCAGAACCCAGTACCGAGCCATCTGAATCCAAGTCATAGTCAAAATCTGAGACAGCTACCAGCTGTTCCTCATCTCCATGGGGCACCCCATGCCGGGGATGCTTAGTCAAAGGCAATCAAACAGGCCTTCCACTCTGAGACTGCACCCAGAGGCCGCAGGGTCTGAATTTCCACACCAGAAGGACCAGGCCTGCTGCAAAAAGGAAAAGAATTCCAGGTAGGAAAATCCAGAGTCTGGAAGCTGTCCCCTTGGAAATGATCCACCAACATCAGGGGGCATAGTCGTCTCAGACTCCCTAGAGAATGAGAAGTGGCTCACAGCACAGTCGCCAGAACCTCTGGCTAGGTGGATATCCTTACCCATAGCGCCATCCGTCACCCCCTGCCCTGAAGTTGGCAAGGCCAGACTAACTGCATCCCCAAGCTGCGAGAGGGGGAGCAGCCCTCCAGGGATGACTTAGAAGCTGCCACGCAAGAAGAGCACAGTCCAGAATCCCAAGATGAGGCACCTTGCTTGCCACAGGCCAAACAATGTTTTCTGGACAACGATAGAGAGTGTTAACGCAAGCATCACAACGGCGCATGCTAAGGCCGTGGCGGCTCGAAAGGTGTGCGTTAACTGCGCTTTTACTGTGGTAACATGTGTTACAGTTGCTAGGATAGGAATGCGCGTTGAAGCTGCTTGGGCAGAACATGCTCTAGGACTGCGCGATTGGCTGGCACACAATAGGCAAAAATGCTAACGCATGCAGAAAACTAGGGGAAACCCCTACACTGTGCCAATGGGTGCCAGCGGTCCACCCTGAATTGCATCCCAGGCAGACGGAATCGGGAGCTCCCAACAAGGACAACTGCTTTATCATTTCAGTAAAAATGGTTTACATTGTAACTTAAACTTGGTAATGTACATTAAACAGGGACACTGATATCTTGGATTTTTCTGAGGCAATGGAGGGTAAAGCATAGTTACGTACCTGTAACAGGTGATCTCTGGGAACAGCAGGAATAAGTCTTCACATATGGGTACATCGGTACCGACGGAGCCTGCGCGGGAACGCTCCCCAGCGTCCAAAAAGAAAGCCTTTGGGAGCATCCCACACGCATGCGCGCTGCCTTCCCGCCCATTCACTTCCCTCTCATCAGTTGGGTTTGTAGCTGAGACCGAAGGAGGGAAGTAGACAAATTAGAGAGAGAGAGAGAGAGAGAGAGAGAGAGAACAACTCCTAGGGGAGGTGGGTGGGCTGTGAAGACTTATTCCTGCTGTTCCCAGAGATCACCTGTTACAGGTAAGTAACTGTGCTATCTCCAGGAACAAGCAGGAATGAGTCTTCACATATCGGGACTCCCAAGCTAGAGATACCTAGAGGAGGTCCCAGCATGTTGAAAATCTAATAGATGGGCCATGCTATTTCCCAGAACCTCAGGCATCCAAGGGATGGAGGGTAGGAGTTGAATTAAAAGGGGTGCTGTGGAACAGCTTGACTAAACAAGGCGTCTAGAGGGGAGTCCTTGTGTAGATCATAAATGTTAGTAAACATTGAATTCCAATTTGCTAATGTGGACCTTACTCAAAAATATTGCGAAAGTATTTGTTGAGGTTAATATGGGTCTGGTGCTAAGAGCCAGTACATTATCCTCAAAGAAATTACCTCCCTGTGAAGTAGAGGAAAATAAATTTGCAATACAGACAGAGGTCAGAAGCCTTAATGGCTAGAACTAATCCCAGAAGAAAAAACTGGGGGAGTTTAATGAGGTTGGACTTTGGAGGAGAAGCTAAAGCTTCTGTAGGCCAAAGTTTGAAGCTCTTTGTCCTTGGAGCAGAATAAGGCTCTAGGAAAGAGAGGAGATAAATCTGACTGGTTTGCAGGAAAAGGATGGGTCTTTAAGACCCCTCTATCCAAATGAAAGAAAGAAACATTTGTAGTAGGCGGTGTAGCCTCCAATTTCTTGAAGATCAGTAATGTCTTCCCTAAGTGATGTCACTTAGGATAATGACTGTACATGGAAAGCTTCAGATGTAACGTAACCGGAAAGGTTACAGTAAAAGAAGGTAGTTTCTAATTACCATAGAAATTGGCTGTCCATTTAAAACTCTATGGTATGCTGGAACAGCATTAATATGGACAGTAACAAATCTTTCAGGGTCAGATATATATTGTCAGACGGGTGCCTGGGTGAGAATGTTCACAGTCTTGGCAAAGGCATATATTTATATGATTTGCAAGGGATTGTGGGAAATGTAGTCCATTCATACCAGACACAGCCGTTCACAATAATTAGTTGTGCTTGAGTGTAAAGCCAATAAGATATATTTATGGGGTTATTTCTCCCAACACAGATATGCTTGGTAGCACATAAAACAGGATACTTGCTTTCAGTGTTAAACTTAGAAAAACAAAATCAGGAAAACAACAGTTGAACTTGTCAGGCAATCAAAGCAAAAGAATAAAGACCTGGTTGGTAACAAACTGGTCTTTTCTGTAGGCTCTAGCTAATAGCTAATATTTTCTTAACAGTGCTTTAATCAACAAACAAAACCCACAAAGTAGGGAAAAACTGTTCTTTTCAGGTTAACTTCTTATATCTTCACACATAGACTCAGAAGTGATTTCCTCAGAGCTCACAAGCAATTAGGTAAGGCTCAATTGCTAGCAGTTACCCAGCTGAAACCCCTTAGCTGGCTTGCTTTCTACTGCGTGGCTCAAATCCTACTCAGGAGCTTTTCTGAGTAGATTAAAGAACAAGTTTGTATTTCTTTGTGATGGTTGTTGTACTTTGTAACAGTAAATTACCAAAGGAGTTTAGACAGAGAGCAATCCATGTATTCACAGCCTGTATCTACCACCTCTCCCCCTTCTTCAACAATCATGGGTTCAATATCATGGATTGGCACAGAGGAATTTCTCAATGGAGCACTCTCAGGAGAGAATACTTGTTTCCCTGCTGTCTTTCAAGGGTATAGCTAGGGCATAGATCAGTGTTCATACCTGAGCTTCCATTGCTGTTAGAGTTCCTCTCTAAATAGCCTGGCCAGTATGTAGTCCAGTTCTTATGTCCAGCCTTCCAATCCAGATCCCTGGACACTGGATCTCTCTTCACATACCTTCTGGCACGGGTCCTAGGGTCCCTTCCAAGTGCAGCCGTCTCCCTCACAGGTACCGTCTGGAGATTCCTAGCTCTGCAGCACCACTCCTCTGGTTTTCCCCAGTCCAATGGTGTATGCTGGCCTTTTGAATGTCTCCCAGTATACGTACTGCTCTGGACTCCTTTAGACCTCCCAAATGCTTTTCTCTTCTTTCTTCCAAAGGGTTTCTTGCCCTCTCTGTCCGTCCGCTCTGGCTTCTGCTTCTGATGATCCTCCAGATGATGAAGCTGTCCAAGATCATGAAGATATCCAAGCTCCAGATGAGGATGATTCTCTGTAGAATAAACTCTACCTTTATTCTGCTTTGATGAGTGCTCCACCCTAGCACAGCGCAGCTGTGCTGAATCAGGCCCTGCCCTTTGAGATGAGTGCTTGGGGATTACTTCATAGCCATCCTGATTGAACACACGTTTCCCCACTTCAGCTCCTCTAATGGCTGTTGGAAACCTGGTGCATTCTGGGACTGGTAGTCTTTTATGGAAAAATTCTGTTTTCTTATCTCTACCAGAACTGACAGGTTGCTTGTTCAGAGTCACTTCACCTTTACTATAGCTCCTTCCTGAGCTATGATAAGCTTCCTTATCACAATATGTATACATATATATAACAAGAAGGGGTAAGACCTGTTTGAGAATATAGATAGAAAATCTCTTTCTGGTTACAAGTGGAAGAACCATGGAGAAGGTTACATGGAAACCAGTGGAATGTTCTTACTTAGAAGGAGAGGTCTAGATTTCTTTAAAAATTCTAGCCTTTGAATAACCAGAAATGGAGACCTACGTGAAGGGGTGCAGAGGAGATCCATAGTCTTAAGAGAACAAGTCTGGATCCTTCTATAACTTCAGTGTGGAGAAGACGACGCAATATAAGGCATCTAAAATCCTAGACTCACGACCTGGCGGATAAGAAGAGTGCTTCTCTGCACTCTTAATACGCCTCATTGCTGATTCTACAACAACAGAATGATGAGGAAGATGAGTCTTTTGAAAACCTGGAGAAGGTGGCACCTTGTACACAGTGTCAAGTGTTTTAGAAGTTGGGGATAACGATAAAGGAGTTTCCCACATTTTTAATAGTAGATCTTGTAAGATCTGATGCACAGGAAGCATGATCACATCATTTGGAATCCAGGTGAATTGCAGAGTTTCTGAATCCCCTGGTATAGATTCTTCACCAGGTATAGAAATGGCAAGTAACTTTGCCATAGCAAGCAGAAAAGCTTGAAAAGAAATCTCTCCTGAGGAGGATCCCCTGAAATGAGGGGTAAAGGCTAGAACTGTTGAAAATTCAGCCTTGGTACCAAATGGATTCATCCCAGTCATCGGGATCGGAAGACTTGAAAGGATGAAGCATCGGATTTTCTTTAAAGCGATGTCCTCGGTACCGCCCGACATCGGTACCGAGATGTGTTGGTATCGAATCTTCCATGCTAGAGAGCGATTCCAGGCTCGGCATTGAAGCAAGCGAGTCTGTCGAAGCAAGCATGGACGGTACCGACACCGATGCCGATGTTGATAACGGTACCGAAGCCGATACCGATAATCAAGGAACGGTCTGCAGCAACTCTAGTGGTACCGAAGTAGCCGAGAGCGCTAGACCACGTTCATCGGTGAGGAGTGTTTCATCCATCACCATAGCCGATGCCGGGGTGTCGGTACCGCTCGAAGCGGCCACAACCACCGAGCATGGCCCAGGTATGTCCATGGAGGTAAGAACCTCGGGAACAACCTGAAGCCCCGTTAATGCTTTGGAGCCTGAAGACTCCCGCCGGGGCTTTATTGCCAAAATGTCCTCAAGGGCAACGCCAGAGGCATCTCGATGCTTGGAAGGAGATCTACCACTCGAGGACTGGCTAGTCTTTACAGACTTTTGTTTGGTTACCTGATCCTGTGAAAAAGAAGATATTCTGGCTGGTGACATCGAGTCCGATGTGAACCGGGTATCGAGTTGTGCTCGATCCTGAAGACTTCTGTTTGAGCTCCAGCAGGAGAGACACTCCAGTGGGCAATGGTCAGAACCTAAACATTTTAGATACCAAGTATGAGTGTCTAAAAATATATTTGTACCGCCATACTTTGAGCATTTCTAAGGATAGTGGCTGGCTTTTCCATAATGGAAGGATAGAGGCTTAGTGGCCTAGAAACCGTCAGGCACTAAACAGGGAAAAAATTCCTAGAGAAAAGAAGAAATTTTTTTTAGTAAAAAGAAAGAAAAGCACAGGCGGTACCCGGTGGCATCGAGGGAAGGCAGACGCGACCACAAAAAAACAAGAATAAAAATAATAATTTTCTGCGGTGACAGGAGTACGTCCTGCTGGCTCTGCGGAAAACTGATGAGAGGGAAGTGAATGGGCGGGAAGGCAGCGCGCATGCGTGTGGGATGCTCCCAAAGGCTTTCTTTTTGGATGCTGGGGAGCGTTCCCGCGCAGGCTCCGTCGGTACCGACGTACCCATATGTGAAGACTCATTCCTGCTTGTTCCTGGAGATAGTGACTTGCTCAAGGCCACAAGGAGTGCTAGTGGGAATTGAACCTTGGTCTCTTGGTTCCCAAGCCAGCACTCTAACCATTAGGTTACTCCTCAGAGGGAAATGGGTTGGAAGCACAGGCTGGACAAGCCATGTGTTAAACTTTTCGGTATCCATCTCATTGCATGCAAACACTTACAATCTTTTGTGCCGAATTCCCCAGGAGTAGACATTATCAGAGTGGTCAAGGTCGACAGCACTCTTGTCAATTATGCCACATTAACCTGAAGTGTTTTAATAAATTATTTCACAGGTTTCCAGAATACGTATTAATAGCCACCCCTAAGATTTTTGCCTCGTTCTATGTCAATTACCATCTTCAAAGCTTACTCTCCCTGTGCCTTGATAGTCAGGTCGTGATGTCCCTGGCCTCCTCTAGCTCCACCTGCAATGGAGTCATAGGAGTCAGAGGCTCTTTGAAACTACGATGACCATCCTCCTGGCTCCATTCTTTTGCCGTTCATTTTTTTTTAAATTTTTTAAAAATCAAACACTGACCAAAAAATTTTAAAAATACATGAAATACCTAGGACCCTTAGTTTTAAGATTAACTGCCCTAAGAGCCTTTCCACTGAAAAAAACAAGCAGATGATTTCAACTGGCACTGGACTTTACCTCGTATGTTACCGACTCTAGTAAGTTTTCAGCAGTCACCACCAAAGAGGGGAGGTTGGCTTTGCTGGCAACAGGCAAAGGGAATTCCACATCCTGGAGAGTGTAGAGAAGAGGAGAAGTTTCATTAAGACCCTTCCGATGCCTGCAGAGAGGATCATAGTCATCATAAGAGCTCTCACATCTATGTGTGCTCATCACTTATACGTGGGCACCAACTCCCTGTTCTACGCCCTTGGACAGAGATAATTTAAAAAAGCCTTATCCCAAACTCTGCCTCACTACTGAATAGGATTTCCTGTCTCTCCCCACCAAAGAATCAGAGTAGTGGGAAATGCGGGCTCTGTTTATTCACAGACTGGAGCAAGCTTTTCTCACATCCACACATGCACGCATCAATTTTAACTATCAAACTTAATCCGATCTCAGCCAAAAGTCATGGAAGCCAACCGCAGGCAAAGTGGAGGCCTTACGAGAGGGGACTCTCTTCATCTTCATCAACTTGAGTAAGACAAAACAAAGAGCCGCCGAAACAGGTAAATCTAATAAAATCCCAGGGAGGTTTGGGGGTTAGAGAGAGTGAAGGGGGGACTAATGTCAGAATTTACCTCCTGCTTAATAAAGGCATTGATAAGAAGAGGAAGGGCATCGTCAGCTGGATTCACTGCCCCAACAGGCAGCTGCAGGGGGAATAAGAGAATCAGATATACATGAGGTTGGGATCCTTGGTACCACATTTGCCTGGTTTAAATCCTATTTAACTTCTCACACTTTCATAGTGAACAATGGTTGCTCTACCACCGTTGAGTATCCATTACCCTTTTAATTTTTATCTAGCCCCCTTAGCCATGCTGATTCAGGGACTATGAGTCACCGTACTTAAGTATTACGATCGCATATAGATTGTTATTTCACATACCACCTGGGATAATGCTTTCAGGATCACTCTTGCTCAGAACTAAGATCGTAGACTGCACTATGACCACAAACTCATCCTAAATATGACAAAATCTTCAGCTTTCTGGCTCGCTAGATATTATTCAGAATATAAGTTCACCTCTCATCTGACAGCTAACCCCATTACCATCGAAGACACTATATATTTGTTCCTCGTATCTCCTGTCCAGTAAAGAAATGCTTCTTTGCCCTTTGCCTGATAAGATCGATTAGATCTCATCTTCATCAAACGTCATTAAAGGCAATAATTTGTGTTTTCATCATAACCGCTTGGGTTATTGTGATTCTTCATTGATGGGACTCCCTCAATATCAAATTAAGCATTTACAATTAATTCAGAATGCAGCCATTGAATCAATGTAGAATGCCAGGCGTGCTGACCACACCACTCCTCTCCTGACTGAGCGGCAATGGCTGTCTATTCTGAGAAGAGTCAAGTTTAAAATCCTTATGCTCGCTCATCGCACAATCTATTCAGGCTTCCCACATCATCTTTCCCCTTATCTTTATTCTTTATTTCCATCCAGACAATTAATATCTTCTCCAATGCACGTCTTGGTGGTGCCTTCAGCACGCAAGTTTAATCTAGTGTGTATACGAGAGGCAGCCTTCTCATACTGGACGCTGGTTTTATGGAACTTTCTGGCCTCTAGACGGGAGTGCTGAGTGCACAACCAAGACGTTTAAACAGCCTATTAAAACCTGGTTATTTCATTGTTCACACGCTGAATATCTTAATGCCGCCTACTTGATGTTTGCTGTATTTGATATTTTCTTCACTTTTTTTGAGCGAAGCGTTCCCCCCTTCCTCGCCTTTTGTGGTCTCCTCTTTATATTTACTCTAATAAGGAAAAGGATTATTGTTCTATGCATTTCTAGCCCAACTTTCCTACCCTTATCCTGTTTGTAATGTCTAAATGTTTTGTATGTATGGGTAGAAATGCAACTTGCTTGTTCATAAACTGCCATGATGCAAATCCATTTTTCGGATGGCGATATATCAACTTCTCATTCATAAAGAGATCAAACCAAAAACTGACATAGTGCCTTCTCAACAAGAAACCAATCTAAAGCACAAGCATGCTTTTTATGAAGGAAATATCCCACCATAGTAGCATAGGAAATGATGACAGATAAGCTACCGTCTGTTTGACAGCACCCTCGGTCACGCATGGAGGGAGTGTCCGGTCTGGCAGAGGATAGCCCTCAGTCAGATCCTGCTTAATGGCACTCTTGGTTATAAGCAGAGGTGGTGTTGGTTCAGGCAGAGAGGAATCATCAGCCGCACTCCTAGGACAGGAGGGCGTCAGCCATCCCTGCAGAGAGAGAACAAAAGAGGGTGGTAAGAACAGGGATGAAGAGATGCACTGTAAAGAGCATGAGGCTGTAGTACTCGGTGGGGAGGGGGAGCTGTACAAGTACTGAACCCTCAAACGGCTGTAGCACAAGGAGGAGGATGCCGCAGGAGCATGGGACCCTCACAGCTGTTCACCTCGTCGTCGGCAACAAGCTCATTCTGGGCCAACTTCTCTTCGAATTCCTCCTCTTTGATCCTGCCCTCGGAAATCTCTGTCAAAGCCGAAGGAGAGATTTCATAGCCAGTGTTCATGCCAATGGGCTGTTCCACGCCCTGAGAGCACAAGACAGATGCGCAGAAAGGGAGATTAAAAAAACGACTTTATACCAGACCTTGCCTTACGACTAAAACACCATCGCCCCTTCTTCTCCCTCGGAGTCAGAGCACTGGAAAACGAGAGCTCTGTTTGTTCACAGACCAGACGGCAGCAGCAGTAAAAGCTTGTGTCTCAGAGTTACACTGCTTCCCCCCACCTCAGCAAAACTCCCAGAACAGACACAACACAGGCAGCGGCAGTGCAAGCTGCCCTTACTCAAAGACCCCAATGCCACACAGCAAGTTCACTATGGAACACAATCTGATCTCAGACAGCAAGCTTCTCCTTATACATAAACTTATCACAGGGGACCCTCCACATCTAAAAACTTCAATAAGATGGGACAAAGACAACCACCCAGACAGGTAAATATGACGACACCCCAGGGAGATCTGGAGGATAAGGAGAGCGAGGGAAATGAATGTCAGGATTTACCTCCTGCTTAATGAAGGCAAAGATGAGTGAATTAAGGGATTTGTCAGCTGGATTCCCTGCCTCGCTGGGCAGCTCCACATTCTACAGGAGGAACGAGAACACCAAAGATCAAACCCAGTGAGAAACCAGTCCAAAGTGCTATTGAGCATTTATGAAGGAAGTATCCCACCTTGGTGGATTCAGGATCCAGGAGGTTCTGGGACGTATGTGAAATCTGAAAGTGCTGATAAAAATGCTATCTCCAACTCCATAAGAAATTACTGACCAATAGGGCCGGCGATCATTTAGCAAACTGCTTAACTCGTGTGGCAAATATGCACATAAGTCTTACCCATTTTCAAAGGGAAATTACTGTATGCTTGCTTTGTCTTTGAAAATTATTCCACAAAAACTTCAGTTTAGTATGCAAATCATTTTAGAAAACGATGCTTTAGAAATGCATACTTCTGAAAATCCCAAAATATGTGCCTAAGCCTGAACCGCATCCCAGCTTTGTCCGCAGGAACACTTCTGCAAATGTTTACCCTGCATACACTCTGGATAATTCTAGAAGTCATTTCTGCATAAAAACCTTTGTGTTATATGCCTAAATGGTTTTTATAACTGCCCTACCTATAAGGGCCAGAAGGCAACTCTGAATGAGAGGAAAACTACCTCCTGTTTGATGGTGCCTTCAGTCATGAATGTGGGGGATGCCAGATCTGGTAGAGGATAGCTCTCAGTTGCATCCTGCTCGATGAAATTCTCAAGCATGACTGGAGATGATGCTGGATCGGGTAAAGGATAGTTCTCAGATGCATCCTGCTTTATGACACCCGCAGGCATGCGTGGACGCGGTGCTGGGTCAGGCAGAAGACACCTCTCGACCACATCCTGCTCGATGACACTCTCAGGTATGAGTGGAGGTGACACTGGGTCAGGTAAAAGACAGCTATCAGCTGCTTCCTGTCTGATGGCAGCCTCGGGCATGAGTTGAGGTGATGTTGGATAAGGGATAGAGGAGCCCTCTGCAGCACTCATGGGACAGGTGGGCATCAGCAGTTCCTGCAAAGAGGAAACAAAAAGGGGAGGTTAGCTATAGTTTAAGGAGTTGAGCTATAGGGAGTGTGGGGCCCCCTATAACTTTGCTCTAGATTGATTAACCCTTTGAAGGCCTACTTTAAAATTTTAATCCACATTCTGCAGCTGGGTTAATTTTTGCATATTTCAGGAAAATTGTACCCGTCTTATTCAATATGTTCTAATAGTGATTTTCCTTCTGCTATGGTCATGTATTATATACCATTTGATAGGAATATTTAGTCAGAATTTTGGATCCCGAGAGTTTTGGGCTTGGCCTTGAAAGGGTTAAATAAACCATTTGATGCATGTGAATCTCTTGTATGTTTTTTAAACCGTTTATATTGTTTTATGATTTTGCTGTATTTTATATTTTTTGTAAATCACTTTGAGATACCTGTTAGAGGTGATTAAGAAATTGCAGCAGCTAAGTAAATAAATAAATATAAATTAATCTGTAGTAGTGGGGAGTGTTGCAGAGACTACTGGACCCTCACATACAGCTGTAGTACTGGGGAGCACAGAGTGCCCTGGGAGAGCACTTGGACTGTTCACCTCATCAGCAGTAGTAGGCAGCATCTGGGCAACCTTCTCTTCTACTTCCTCCTTCGCCATCTTCTCCACCACCTTTAGTAGGGTCTGGATGCAGGTTGCCAGCAGGCTGGGAAAGCTCAGTGTTGAGAGTAGCTCTTCCAACTTCCAAGCAGCAAACTCCAGAAAGCGCCCGTTGCGCATGCGGTGGCCCCAGCACTCAGCCCAGTCCTCCTTGCGTCTGTGCCAGGTCTCCAGGAAATAATGCAGAAAACCAGGGGGTGCGGCAGCCTCTAACTCCTGAAGAGAGAAATTGTAGAGGACAGGGGAGCTTGAATGGACCACACTGTTGACCAGTTTCTTCAACTTGGGCTGCACCGACAGGTCTTCCATGGCTAATTTCATATATAGCACATGCAGGGCATGAGTCTGACTCATTCGCACACAGCAGGATGGAAGGAGCTCACGGATGAGGTCCAGGTCCTGCAGGTCAGCCCGTAGGATGATTCTTTCGGTAAGTGACCTGATCTCTGGCATACTCTGGATGAGGAAGGCCACCAAGAGACGGATGGGTGCCGGGTTCTCCTTCCTTGTGATGAAATAAGCACACTCCCGGCCCAGGCTGGCTGCATCCTCGCAAAGCACTGTATATAGGTCAAAAGTATCATTTACTGCCAGCGAGCGACCCAGAAAAAGCATGGATGGATAGCACTGCAATAGGCTTCGGCTATGCGAGGTAATCAGGAAGAGACTGTCCACTTCAAAAGTGTTTGGTTGGAAGACCAACCTGACCTGACAGGCAGGGTCCAGGAGGAACAAACCTTCCAGCTCCTGCAAGAGATCTATCAAAGCTGGCTCCAGGGTATCGCACTTGGCTAGCAGCTGCTGGAGGTCCCAAGGTGTCAGGAAGTGCTGGGAGATGCTGCTGCTGAGTTGGGCATTGTGAGAGGCCTTGGTCAGGCAGAAATGTGAAGAGAATGCTTCGAACTCCCAGGCGTCCAGATCATGGTTGTGTTCCAAGTCAGCTTGGACAATGGAGAGCCGTGTGCGGTCCTGTGTTGCCTGCAGGGAGATGCTGGATGAGCATGGACAGACCACATCTCTAGAGAGCAAAGAGACAAACAGATAAATACATGGAACAACTTGGATTTAAGTCAGTACCTCTTATCTAAACTGTGCGATAATTAGCTCTGTGGCCCAGTATTTTAGGAAAATTCCATGTGATCTAAGTGATGGCTGCAATTTCCACAAAAGGACAAGACCGACAATTATTACTGCTCTTAGCCAATCATAGTTGAGCAAACTGAGGGAGATTGGTCTAGCATCAGAAGTTCAAGAGGTCAAGTAGGATCTGTAGTATTGTAACAGGAAGAACGAATGGCAAGTAAGATGGTGTCCACTCTATTGACCTACCCTGGCACTGGAGTCCTGAGGTGGGGGACATCTGTGGAGGCCTTCTGACACACCAGCTGAACAAATATGTACTTGATGCCCTCTGGCCACACCTGGTCACCTACCACATCCACTGCGGTAGCCAGCTCAATTTTATACATGGCTTTTCTCTCAGCACACCAGGAATCAAAGAACTTGCAAAATTCAGTCCAGTTCCAGAACTCCCTTCCTTTCAGTTCTCCAGATGAGTCGCCAGCCTGGGGAAAGAGGGGAGAGAGGCAAGGAAGCTAAAGGTTATTTTTAATTTGACGCAGCAATAGAATAAGCTTGTGCAGGCTCATGGCCTTAGGTCGCTACAGTCTTGGGATCCTACATTTCTTAACGGGAAATTTTGGGGCTCCTGAAGTGACAGAAAGACGAATCGATGCGTTCAGCAGTATGATCAGTTAGTGCGGTCCAAGTCTGCTATGCTGGCTATCACTTCTCTAGTTAAAGTTCTATTTCATTTTTAACAAGTAGTACAGGTTAAAATGTATAACTTATTTACGGAGCAAAACACAAGAAAACAAACAGTTAAATACACATAAAGAGGGCAATATTATTATATATTGCTTAGCTTGAGTGGCCAAGTAGATATTGAGCCTTTGTTGCGGTGTGCAAATTTTTGTGTTTGCTATTTTATATCGAACCGTAGGTGCTTAGGAGTAGCCTAGTGGTTAGAGCAACTGCCTAGTACCCAGAAGATCAAGGGTTCGATTCCCACTGGCACTCCTTGTGACTTTGGGCAAGTCACTTTACCCTCCATTGCCTCGGAAGAAAAGGCTGGCAATCTACTTCCGGTGATACATTGACAAGAAAACCCAGAGGTAGCTGGGTCGCTATGAGTCAACACTGACTTGATGGCACAAAAAAAAAAAAGAAAAAAGTGCTCAAGTGTCTTTATAAAATACTAGGTGAAATCATGGTTAGATTGAAGCTGTGGAAATTGACACCTGCTTGAGAGCAGGTATACATGCTCACAAGTAAGGTGACATTTTATGTCCTTTCCTTGAGTCCTGCTACACTAGTCCAGACAAGTAGGTTGTGTTCCCCTACCAGACTGGTAGAGACAAAGAGCCAATGAAAAGCCCAGGTTTCAATGACATCACTCCGATGCCTGTATCAGCCCCAGTCACCAGAGGTCTCCTTAGTATTTGTCCCAAAGCATATGAGAGAAATATGGCAAGCCTCACACAACCTCAATCGTGGGCAACAATGAATAATCAACAGTAGAGAACTATGTATAGGACAGTATAAACAAGAGGCTGTCAGTAGAAGAAGAACCTGCAGAGCCAAATATAAAAATCACAGCAGACCCAAGGGTACCACAGCAGAAGAACTGAGCAATACAGTTCCAGGGGCAGACTCAAGGAAAGGAGATTATCTGTTAAGTAAAATGTCACCTACCATATTGTCCTGCTAGATCAGTCCAGACAAGTGGGATGTATCAAAGCTACAACTCCACTGGGCAGGAAGAAAACAGAGCAGCTCGCAAAACCTTTGAGCCAAAGGCCGTGCCTGCCCATGTGTGAACATCTAAGCAGTAATGCTTGACAAAAGTGGAAAGTGATGCCCACGCTGCCGCCCAACATATCTGCAGGGGCTACTAAACTTTTGGCAAAACTAAAGAGTCATGGGATAGGAGGCAGTGTACTATTGTGGATCAGGAACTGGCTAAAAGATAGAAAGCAGAGGGTAGGGCTAAATGGCCAATTTTCCCAATGGAGAAAGGTGAATAGTGGTGTACCCAGGGATCTGTGCTGGGTTTGCTGCTTTTTGACATATTCATAAATGACCTGGAAAGTGGAATAACGAGTGAGGTTATCAAATTTGCAGATGGCACAAAACTATTTAAAGTTGTTAAAACCCAAGAGGATTGTGGAAAATTGCAAGAGGATCTTGATAAATCGGACGACTGGGCATCAAAATGGCAGATGAAATTTAATGTGGACAAGTGCAAGGTTATGCACCTAGGGAAGAACAACCCAAACTATGGTTACACGATGCAAGGTTCCACATTAGGAACCACTACCCAGGAAAAAGATTTAGGCGTCATTGTGGATACCATGTTAAAACCCTCGGCCCAGTGTGCAGCGGCGGGCAAGAGAGCAAATAGAATGTTAGGTATGATACAGAAAGGAATGGAAAATAAAACAAAAGATATTATAATGCCTCTATATCGTTCCATGGTGAGACCGCACCTTGAATATTGTGTGCAATTCTGGTCGCCGTATCTTAAAAAGGATATAGCGATTTTAGAAAAGGTTCAGAGAAGAGCCACCAAAATGGTAAAGGGGATGGAAGGATACTCCTATGAAGAAAGGCTAAAAAGGTTAGGGCTCTTTAACCTGGAAAAGAGACGGCTTAGGGGAGATATGATAGAAGTCTATAAATTAATGAACGGAGTGGAACGGGTAAACGTAGATCGATTGTTTACCTTATCAGAATATAGAAAGACTAAGGGACATGCAATGAAGCTACAGGGTAAACTATTTAAGACTAATAAAAGAAAATATTTTTTCACTCAACTTGTAATCAAACTTTGGAATTTGTTACCGGAGGATGTAGTAAAGGCTGTTGTAAAGGCTGTTAGTGTAGCTGGGTTTAAAAAAGGTTTGGACAAGTTCCTGGAGGAAAGGTCCATAAACCATTATTAAGAAGGGACCCAGGATATCAATGCTTGACCCAGTACAAGCATTGTGGAACCTGTGTCTCTTGGGGAAACTGCTAGGTACGTAAGACCTAGATTGGCCTCTGTTGGAAACAGAATACAGGGCTTGATGGACCTTGGGCTGACCCAGTATGGCATATCTTATGTTCTCATGTTCTTATGTTAATTTTCTTTCCTTGAGTCTCTCCAGTTTAGTCCAGACACATGGATTATGATTTATCACGAGCAGATGAAGACTGAGAATCACAGGTTTTAATGATGTCACGGTATAAAGGTTTTGTGCACCTCCTCTCACTCCAGTAGTCTAATAACAAAGCAGACTCCAACAAGACAAATGTTATATAACTTGTAAGCAACATTTAATAACTATAAACATTGCTAGGGAGAACTTAAGAGTTACCACTCTACAGTGAACTAGTCATCCAGATAAGGAAAGACAGAGAGTCCCAGTGAGTGGCAACTACCACCAAGAACTTGGTGAACACCCTGGAGGCCGAGGAGAGGCCGAAGTGCAGTACCCTGTACTGGTAGTGGCAGTCTCTGATGACGAAGCAGAGGTATTGACAGTGCCAGGGATGGATCAGGTATATGTGTATAGGCATCTTTGAGATCCAAGGAGTATAGTCAATCTCCCCGCAGGAGGTAGGGCATCAAGGTTCCAAAGGATAGCATCTTAAATTTCTGGACCAGAAAGTGGTTTAGGGCCCGCAGATCCAGGATGGGCCAAAAGTTGCCTGTTGTTTTAGGGACAAGGAAGTACTGGGAGTAGAACCCCCATACCCTAGAGGGGCTGAGGTACTGGCTCTACCATGCCATCCTCGAGTAGGGACTCTAATTCCTTTCTGCAGGAGCTCTCTGTGCAGGGAGGTCTGGAAAGAAGGGAGGAGGCGTTTGGATGAAGTGCAGAAGGTAACCTTCCCGCACCACCTGCAGTACCCAGGCATCAGTGGTGATGCCTGGCCAGAGGTGAACGGAGTGGACCAAAAACCCTCCCATGTGCCTTGGGCCCTGGCCCTCTGGAGGAAGACGGACTAAGTTCAAGGAGTCAAAAGTCTCCCCCCCAGGCTGTGGCTGGGGCGCTGTTTGGGGCTTGGGAGCTTTCTGCTTACAGGGGCTGTGCCTCTGACCCTTGGCCTGCTGACTCTGTTGGGGAGCCTGAGAGGCTGGAAATTGGGGGTATTTTCCGTAAGCCTTTTTTGCCTTCGGGTGGAAGGGTTTTTTTCCCCGAAGCCTTCCAATGGGATCAGCTGTCTTCTGGGATAGCCTAGTCCTTGTCAAGAACACTGACTCCAATTTGGCCGCCTTATTGGTAATGATATTCCAAAAGAGGTTCTCTCCTCAACAGGGGACATCGGCCAGTTTGTTCTGCACCCATTGCTCCAAGTCTAAAGATTGTAGCCAAGCCAGGGGGCAGGCACTGATGCCCACCATAGCTACACGAGCCATGGATTCAAAGCCATAACGGGCCACGCGAGTTTGGAATATGGAGCATTCCTTGACCCAGGATATGAGGCTCCAGAAGCACTCGAGAGATTCACCTGCCAGTCCAGCTGTAACCCTGACAGCTCCTTCGCCAGGTCCCTCAGGTACAAGCCCATGTACAGCTGGGTAAGCATGGATGCAGGCTGTGAGCATTGAGCCCTGATAGCACTTTCTGCCAAAGCCGTCCATGGTGCAGGCCTCCCTACCAGGGGGTACAAAGGAATGCATCTTCTGACTCTTTATTCGATGCATGGCTGACTCTACCACCATGGAAATGTGAGGCAGCTATGTCTGCTGAAAGCCAGGGCTCTTGCCAACTTGATACTGTGAATCAAGTTGCTGGCTCACTATTGGCACCATCACTGGGTTCTCACAAATCCTGAACAGCAAGCGTTCCAGGATTGGGGGAATTGGCACAATCAGCGCCTTCTTTGGGGGGGCCTCATACTGGAGGAGCTCTAAGTCCTCAGCATTAAGCTCATCTTCGGGTTCCGCTACAAATGCCAGGGCCTTCGATATCCCCGGACAAAGTTGAGGAATGCGAGGTCCTCGGGCAGGTGGAGATGATTCAGAGGGGGAAACACACGGAGCAAGAGTGTAGATGACACAAGCGCTTTTAATGGTATCCAGATTCAGAGGGGACATCCCTGTAAAGATGGTGTTGGGCGACTCGTCATCAGTGCCTAAGGAGAGCGAGGTGCTAGATGTGCCGACCCCGAGATGCTCAGGGATGAGTTGTACCTTGAGTGGCAGGCCGACTGATATGGTTCCGAGTGGGCGAATCATTCCGGCACCGGCCGGATATCCTCCAGGGAGGTCCTTGCGGTGCATGGTCCCAATGTCGGCACTGACGACCCAAAGGCATTGGGCCCCACTGCGCCTCGAGGAAGGCAGCCAGGCTACATTCCAAGGCCCCCATCCTGGCTTTGATACCAGTAGGCCCCATAGTGGCCAGCTCAGACCTCAATGGAATCAAGCTTGAAGCCGGCTCCTTCGATGGGGAACCACCAATGATGATTGTGTTAAGAGGACCGAGCCTGATCCCTCTGCGCGGTGGGAGCCTCTTCCTGCCGGGGCAGCTTTGAGGGCCACTCCCAGCCATTGCCCTCGGCGATGGGTCAAGGACTCTGAGGCCGGGTACCGGAGGACTTACTACCGGCTCCAAAATCGGACTTCGATGTCATCTTGGATAATATCTTGGACCCATGACAGCTCCCCACAGGATGGCAGCCAGAGGAGTAGTGGAAACCACGGCTGCTTGGGCTTTCGTGGGGCTATCAAGATCAGCGATGCCTTGTCCTGGAGGGTCCTGAATAACATTTTGGCAATTAGTGGCATGAGTGGGAAGGCATACATGAGACCTTTCGACCACGAGATGAGAAATGCATCTACCGCTACCCAGGATGGGTGAGCTTGCCGGGAGCAGAAGTGGGGCAACTGGTAGTTGTCCAGCTGGCAAACAGGTCTATTCATGGTTTCCCCCAGAGGTGAAAGAGCCAGCTGGCCACTCTGAGGTCCAGCTGCCACTTGTGCAGCTGGAGGACCCTACTTAATGTCGACCAGTGAGTTGTCCTGGCCTGACAGGTATACTGCCCATAAGAGTATGCCCTGCTGGACTGCGTAGGAGCAAAGGGCTATCGCCACGCGGCAGAGGGTGTGGGACCCCATGCCCCCCTACTTGTTCTGTTTGGACCAACACTTGTTGGTGCCATAGGTTGAAGCAAAAGGCTTGGAGGGCTAGACATATCGCCCGCAATTCCAGGAAGTTGATTTGCTGCTTGCTCTTGTCCAGTTAAATAATATGATGACGTTCAGTAGAACTACAGGGAAATACTTTAAAACTATGTAGACCTGCAATCTACTCCATTTAAATATTGTAGAAAAAAGCTTAAACAGGTGTACTATAGTCTTAATCTTCTTTTAATTGTCCAACAGCATTCTGCTAGCCACCGGTGGTGCTCCCAACGTAAACAATTTTTTTTCTTTTTTCTTTTCTTAATTTTTAATTACTTATTTATACTCTGGTAAAAACCACTAGTGCTCATCTTAAAAATAATATCGAGGGGTCATAAATTTTCTATTTTGCGTCGTACTCCTCAAAACTCGACTCCCGTCTTTGAAATGAATGAAACGATCTCTCAAAGACCATCTCAATGTGAAATTCTGAAGTCCGAAGTTACCAAAACGTTCAAAAATGTACTGAAATGTTTCAATCCATTAAGGTAACAGCTGACAATATTTGCGTGATCCTGACGCTCTCCCCCAGCGCCAGTAGCGTTTCTCCTAATCGGGTTCTTCAGGGGATCATGAACCAAAATACAGCTGCCCACGTCCAAAACTTCAATATGTCTCCTTCTCTTAACTTGCGTAATTGCGGCGTCCCTTCATCTTTCAGTTTAATTACGCAAGTTAAGAGAAGGAGACATATTGAAGTTTTGGACGTGGGCAGCTGTATTTTGGTTCATGATCCCCTGAAGAACCCGATTAGGAGAAACGCTACTGGCGCTGGGGGAGAGCGTCGGGATCACACAAATATTGTCAGCTGTTACCTTAATGGATTGAAACATTTCAGTACATTTTTGAACGTTTTGGTAACTTCGGACTTCAGAATTTCACATTGAGATGGCCTTTGAGAGATCGTTTCATTCATTTCAAAGACGGGAGTCGAGTTTTGAGGAGTACGACGCAAAATAGAAAATTTATGACCCCTCGATATTATTTTTAAGATGAGCACTAGTGGTTTTTACCAGAGTATAAATAAGTAATTAAAAATTAAGAAAAGAAAAAAGAAAAAAATTTTTTTACGTTGGGAGCACCACCGGTGACTAGCAGAATGCTGTTGGACAATTAAAAGAAGATTAAGACTATAGTACACCTGTTTAAGCTTTTTTCTACAATATTTAAATGGAGTAGATTGCAGGTCTACATAGTTTTAAAGTATTTCCCTGTAGTTCTACTGAACGTCATCATATTATTTAACTAGAAAGTTCTACGTTCAAGAAAAAAGACCGAATCATTTTGCTTGCTCTTGTCCTGCAACCAGCTGCCCTGGGTGTGGAGTTCCTCACAGTGGGCGCCCCATCCCAGCTGGAAGGCGTCTGTCATGAGAACCCTTAAGGAGCACAGAGTCTGGAAGGGCATTCCTGCCTTGAGGTACTGGGGTCAGGGGTCAGGTTTGCTACCAGGTCAGGGATTCCGCCAATTGGCAGATCACTAGGACTCTGTCCTGGAGACAGCCTGTGTCCACTGGTCCCGAAAGCACCACTGTGCGGGAGGCCATGTATCCAAGCAGACGCAGAAGGAGCCAAGCGGACACCGAGGGATGGTGCTGTATGTCCAGGACCAGTGCCCTGAGGCGGTTGGCTTGGCCCCCTGGGAGGAAGGCCTTTGCTTGGAGGGCGCCTAGTCTTGCCCCTATGAACTCCAGACACTGTGTTGGGAGGATGTGGGACTTGAGGTGCTTTATGATGAACCTCAGATGCTGCAAGACCTGGATGGTACATGTGGTTGTCTGCTGCACTTCTGAAGACGAGCCTCCCTTTATGAGCCAATCATCCAGGTAGGGGAAAACAAAGACTCCCTGGAGACGGAGGAAGGTGGCACGACTGCCAGGCACTTGGTGAAGACTCTTGGGGTGGAAGCGAAGCCAAGCCGAAGGGCAGCACCCTGTACTGGTAATGGCCGCCCACCCACCATGTACCTCAGATACTGCCTGTGGTTGGGCTGAATAAGGATGTGTGTGTAAGCATCCTTCAGATACAAGGAGCATAGCCAATCTCCCTGCTGGAGGTAAGGCAACAGCATCTTGAACTTCTCACTCACCAGGAATCTGTTCAGATTGCACAAGTTGAGGATGGGCCTTAGGCCCCCTGTTCTTTTTGGTACGAGGAAGTACCTGGAGTAGTGCCCTTGAGATGGTGGGGAACTGGTTCTCCCGCTCTGTCATCAAGAAGACCTGCCAGTTCCTTCAGTAGAAGGTCCCAATGACAGGGAGACCTGGGAGGGGGGCTCTCCCGGGAAGAAAGGGGGAGGTGTCTGGGCCAGATGGAGTAGGTAGTCCTCCTTGACCAGCTGGCGTGCCCAAGAGTCGGTGGGATGGATTTCAGTAAAGCCTTTGACACTGTTCCTCACAGGCGACTTATAAACAAACTGAGCACCCTAGGGATGGACCCTAAAGTTACTGCTTGGGTTAGAAATTGGTTGAGTGGGAGGTGACAAAGAGTACAGGTAAATGGAGCTCACGCTGAGGAGAAGGATGTTACCAGTGGTGTGCCCCAGGGGATCTGTCCTTGGTCCGATTCTTTTTAACATCTTTGTTTGTGATATAGCGGAAGGGCTGTCGGGTAAGGTTTGCCTCTTTGCGGATGATACCAAAATCTGCAATAGAATAGACACCCAGGAAGGTGTAGATAACATGAGGAGGGATCTAGCTATGCTTGAAGAATGGTCTAGAATTTGGCAGCTGGGATTTAATGTTAAAAAATGTAAGGTCATGCATTTGGGCTACAGTAATCCAAGGGAGCAATATAGTATAGGGGGTGAAGTACTTTTGTCCACTAAAGAAGAGCGGGTCCTAGGCGTAGTTGTGTCTGATGATCTTAAAATAGCTAAACAAGTAGAAAAGGCGACAGCAAAAGCTAATGCTTGGGTGCATACGGAGAGGAATGGCTAGCAGAAAAAAGAAGGTGATAATGCCTCTGTATAAGTCTTTGGTGCGACCTCATTTGGAGTATAGTGTGCAATTCTGGAGACTGCACCTTCAAAAGGATGTGAACAGGATGGAGTCGGTGCAGAGGGGTGGCTACTAAAATGATTAGTGGTCTTCATTATAAAGCATATGAGGACAGACTGAAGGATCTTAATATGTACACCTTAGAGGAAAGGCAGGATAGAGGTGATATGATTGAGATGTTTAAATACCTCTGTGGCATAAATGTTCAGGGAGAGAGCCTCTTTCAATTGAAAGCAAGTTCTGCTACGAGGGGACATGGGATGAGGGTGAAGGGAGATAGATTCAGGAGTGCTATGCGGAAATATTTCTTTACGGAAAGAGTAGTGGATCCGTGGAATAGTTTCCCAGTGGAGGTGGTAGAGATGAGGACAGTAACTGAATTCAAAAAAGCATGGGACAAACAGAGGATCTCTAAAGGTAAAAAGGGGACTGTTGTAGTTGTTGATATGGAAGGACAAACTAGATAGGCCATGTGGTCTTTTTCTGTCATCATAGTTCTATGTTTCTAATTATGGGTCCAAAATCCAGAAGCAAAGAAGAAGGGCTTTCCAGGATGAAATGCCAGAAGTCAATCCAGTGTGCCCGCAATGGACAGGCGTAGACCAAGGACGAAAAAGACCCTGCTTGCTTCCCAGGCCCTTTATGTCTATCCTCTGGAAGCGGATAAGACTTGGCCTCAGCTAAGCCCTTCTCCAATCAGCCCCACAAGGAAGACTTCCCTTATAAAGAGTTGAGTTAGCTGGGTTTTTGAGGACGTAGCTGCTGTCCAGTGGCAAAGCCATAACCAATGCCGCATCACCACCAATGGGACAATATCCCTAGCTGCCAAGTAGGCTGGAATATACATGGCATCAGAAGGGGTAGCATCATCCAGTGGGAGAGACTGAATCCAAAGCAGCAGGGCATCAGGCCTGCACACACCCCTAATAAGAGAACAGTAGCTGCCGCTGCAAATTGGCTCTTCAGCAAAGAGTCCATCTTTCTATCCATAGTGCCCTTCAAGGTCAATCCGACTTCCATGGGAGTGGAGGCCCACTTCGTGACTGCCGGGCCTTCTGCCTCCACCTTGGGTGGGCCGGACCTTGCAATGCACTCTTCTCGGAGAGAGATCACATCCCTTTACACACCTTTATCCACCTAGGCGGGAAATCAGTAGCGACTCATTCTGACCAGATTATGTTTTGGATTATTTCCACAAACAGGAAGATTGCTGTGAATATCCATACCGCCTGTAGAAGCAGGGAACTTGCGGCCCCTGCTCTGTTGCTGAAGCATCAGCCATATATCAGGTGGAGGAAACCTGAGCAATCAATGCTGTCAAATCTCCTTTCCAGGACTGGTGGAAAATGCCAGCCTCCACATGAACCTCTGATGGAGAAAACACTTTTTTTTTTCACATCCGCACACTCCAGCTGACCCACATCTCCAGAAGACACTCTGTTAGGGTCGCTTAAGGAGGCGGCACTCAAGCCGGGCTTCTACACTCTC
The DNA here is from genome assembly GCA_033557465.1 of Ichthyophis bannanicus. Taxonomy (NCBI): domain Eukaryota; kingdom Metazoa; phylum Chordata; class Amphibia; order Gymnophiona; family Ichthyophiidae; genus Ichthyophis; species Ichthyophis bannanicus. Next base: position 42,118,254 of record CM066051.1, on the reverse strand, counting down.
CCCATCTCTCACGTGACTGAGCTCGAGAGAATTCAAAAGCTGCAGGGTCTGAGTTTTTGGGCCAAAGACCAGGCTTGTCGAAGGAGGAAAATAATTCCAAGAACAATCTGGATTCTGGGAGCTTGTCTCCCCAAGAGTGATGCCCGACACGGGGGAGACAGCTAGAGCTTTTCGAAGACCTCCAAACAACACAATCTATCCGATTTCCGGAACTCTGCCATCCGGCGGATATATATCTTCAAGGCCCTACTAACATCCAACCGATGCAACTGATCCGTAGATCTTCCTGAAGCCCTACGGAACACTGGTAAGGATACTCCCTGATTCACATAGAAAGGAGATAGTACCTTCGGCAAAAAGGACGGAACAGGCCGCAATACTACCTTCAATTAATAAAAGGCTATGAATGGCTCCTTACACGATAAGGCCTACAATTCCAAAATTCTCCTTGCCGATGCAATTGCCACTAGAAAAACCACTTTCAGGGTAAGATCCTTCAACGACGATTTAGCCAAAGGCTCAAACGGTTGACCTCCTAACACTCCCAACACTAACTGTAGATCCCATTGGGGAACTACCTCTCTGTACGGCGGATGCAAAAGCCCCACCGCTCTCAAGAACCTCTTAACATCTGAAAGAGTGCCGAGCGCTTGTCCCTTGATCTTTCCCCTATAACAAGAGAGCGCTGCCAGCTGAACTCTTAAGGAAGATGCTGCTAAACCTTTCTGAAAACCATCCTGCAAAAATGCCAAGACTTGCGGCACCGACACATGTAATGCCTCACAATTTGTCCACACATCACGCTTCAAAGATGCGCCACACGCAAACATATGCCAACGACGTAGATCTCCTATGAGCTCCCAACAAGGTTGCAATCACCGCCTCCGAGTACCCTTTTCGCTCTTAACCTAGCCCTCTCAAGACCCATGCCGTAAGCAAAAATCTATCCACCTGAGGCATCAACAGCGGACCTTGCGACAACAGATCCTTCCTGACTGGTAGACACCAAAGCTTCCCCACTACCAGTCTTCTGAGGTCCGCATACCAAGGCCTTCTTGGCCAATCCGGAGCGATCAGAATCACTAATCCTCTATGATGCTCTATTCGTCGCACCACGCGGCCTATTAACACCCACGGAAGGAACACATACAAAAGTTGATCTACCGGCCAGTCCTGTATGAGAACATCTAGACCCTCCGACATTCTCTCCTTCCTTCTGCTGAAGAATCGACCGACCTTTGCTGAATTGAAAGTCCCCATGAGATCCATTATCAGCTCTCCCCAGCGCCTCACCACCATCTCGCAAACCTCCGGATGAAGTGTCCACTCTCCTGGATCCACCTTTACTCGACTCAAATAATCGGCTGTCACATTGTCCACTCCTGCCACATGCGCTGCCGACACAGCTTGAAGGTTTTGTTCGACCCATACGAAGAGCTGTTCTGCCTCAGCCTCCAAGGGCGGACTGCTGGTGCCCCCCTGTCTGTTGATGTAGGCCACTGCCGTCACATTGTCGGAAAACACTCTGATCGCTTTCCCCTGCAGATACGGCTGGAATGGTCATCTTCTTGGTCACCGCTGATACCGCTGCATCTACCCTCAGTGACCTAAATAGCTCCTTATCTTGGTCCATCAACGGATACAGACGCGATATGACTCTAGAACAGGGGTTCTCAACCCTGTCCTCGGGACCCACCTAGCCACAATGAACCACAACGAATATGTACGAGAGAGATTTGCATACACTGTCTCCATTATATGCAAATCTCTCCCATGCATATTCATTGTGGTTATCCTGAAAACCCGACTGGCTAGGTGGGTCCCGAGGACAGGGTTGAGAACCCCCGCTCTAGAATCCTTGAGTGCCGCCTCGGGCATCTTCCACTCTCCTTGAATCATTTCTTTTATCACTCGGTGCATGTAAAAAGCTCTCTGATTCTTCCGAAAGGCCTGTAACAACGGATCCTCCAATGTAGGCTCCTCAGAAGGCCCTGCTGTTGATATATTCAGCGCTTTAAGTGTCTCCAAAATAAGTGCGGGCAACTCTTCTCTCCGAAAAATATGCACTACTCTGGCCTGATCTTCCTGTTCTGTGATCTCTCCTTCTTCCAATTCCTCGTCCATCTCTAGATCCTGCTCGCCATCTTCAGTGTGCAGATCCTCTGAAAACACGGACTGCTCCTGCTTCTCTATTCTCGATTTCTTTGGCAATATTCCCGAAGTACCCAGCGATAGAGTCGTCCCTGGTCTCTTCTGACCGAGATCCATACCGCCGGAGCCCGAAGGAGAACCTTCTCCTGGAATGCCCCTGAACGCCCTTCTAATCAGTGCCACAAAGTCTGGGGAAAAAATGGAAGACAAGGATGTTTGTGCAAGAGGTACATCTGGAGCCGTGGAAGGCCCCGGCACGGGCTCCGCTGGCTTGAACACGGAGGGCAGAGGACCCTGCAATTCCTCCTCGTGAACTTCCTTTTCTGAATCCAAGTGCTGCTGTTCTGTGGCAGAAACTTGGCTACAGTTTTTACAGACCCCTGTGTCTGATACTGTAGACCTCTTCACTCCACACAGCAAACACAAGGTTTTAAAAGGCATGGTGATCCCTTAAGCAAAGGCCCCAGCCCCTGTTAACCATCTCCCCGAAGTCCCCGGTTCGAGGCCCTTGAGAAGGTTTTATTTTATATATATTTTTTTTAACTATTCACTATAATAGCAGGATAGCACTGGAGCTAAATACTGAAGAAACCAACCTAAAACAAAGCTGCCCTGCAGCAGCTTCTGACCCTTCCTGCGCAAAACGCACGCGTCGCGTGTCTGCTGCCGGTTCCAGCAGTACAAACAGGAATCGCCTTCAAATAACTCCCCGGCACCTTATCTTGCCCCGCGGATCAGTGCTGACTGCGCCTGCTGCGGTTGCCCCAGAAGAAAAATTGAAAAATTACCAGCTGCTTTCCCAGGGCCTGCTGCCCCTCGGGCCGATGCTGAGGCTCTTAATCGCTGAGTTGCGATGCGGCCGCGTCTCCTCTCTTCCCCGGCACCCGAGAGCTAACAGGCAAACCCTCTGTGATGCGCTCGGGATGCCTGCACTTCTGGCTGCCTGTCGTTGCCGTCGACTGTGCTGCAACCGGAGCCCTCTTTACCTTCGTCTCCCCAATTCTACGGGGGAGCGGGAGGGGAAAGGGGAGAGAGGTCTCTGCAATTCCAAAAATTTTTTAACAGTAACTCCTCTGCCCAAAAACTCAACCCCTATCAAAAGGGCAGAAATTAAGTAACCTACACTCTATTAAATTTAAAGCCAATTAAAATTAAGCAAAACTCTAACTAAATGTCCTTAACTGTCCCTCTAGTGAGCCGGAACCTCCAGGCTCACATCCTCCAGCTGCTTGGAGACTGAGATAACTGGGGTGAGGAGGCGGTGCCAGTGTCCTTATACCAGTGTCATCAAAAGGATGACGTTTCTCAGCCTCCTGCTGGAAGAGGAGCACAACCCTAGAGTTTCCGGGACTAGACTGGAGGGACGATAAGGAAGGAAGCATTATTGCCTGGCAGACTTGATCTGAAGTATGTAGGGAAGTGAATCTTAGAAGAGGAAGAAAATGAGGAGGGCGGCACACAGCATCCTCATTGGAAATATCTGGTTCTGAGTTTGTGTCATGGACTGAGGGATCAAGATGACTTAGATAGAATCTCCTGTGTTAAACTAGCGGATGGTCCTGCAATCCTTTCTTGAAGCAACTTATGCACTTTTGCAACAGAAGATTTGGATCTTCCTGGGTAGGTAGGAGACAGTGCTGTGCCTTATGATTAAGGGTTGGCATAGAATCTGTAGATCAGTGATGCTTGACTAGGTTATGGGATATAATGACATCGGACTTTTTAATTCAAAGGTCATCACAGACATTCTGCAAGGCTGAAGCACGATTTCCTTGCTATTAATCTGCACTGACTCTTTAAGAGACTTGTGCCTGGCTTTACTATGAGACCTAGGCAAGACTTAAGCTGTAAGGCAGAAGAGAAGCTGGGGGCTCTTTACCTGAATGCTTCTCTTTCTGAGAGACAGAAGTTTCTCCTTTTTTTTTACCTTATCTTGGCCTGCTAGACAGTGGTCCATCTTCTGTAGGTTTTCTCAGGAGGGGCTGTTGGGGTCTGAAAATCTGACAAAGCTATTAGGTGCTGTTGTGCTTTAATTTACTGCTGGTGGTTTCCTTTTATTTTTCCTTTAAAACATTGTTCCATTCAAGTATCACCTATAAACTGGGGTTCACATCTTACCATAATAAATGGGTTAGTAAGGCTGAAGTGATGGGCCATTGTAGGCATGGGTGCGGCACTGGGATGCATGGAAGGAGAATCTTAAATGTAAATCTGCTGATGGAGCATCCACGCAGATGCTGCCGGAGTGATACAACCAACTTTCATGGCTGCATTTTCCTGCTGTCTGTGGAAAAGCCCCATTACAGGTAAGCAACTCTGCGTTCTATACTGTGAATCATTAGTGGTTCTAGGTGATCCAAACAATAAAGCCACGTCTCTACATTGTCTGTTTCTATTTTTAACAACTGTTGATGTGGTTATATATCACAGAGACTGAAACGCAGATAATAGTGTTTCTCTGTAATTCATCTATGGAAGCATTTTATACATCAAATGGAACTCCTGGCTATTGAGGTCTCAGATACCATAGGCTGCCACTGTTTTCATGAAAGATCCAGTGGACTAATGCCTAAACATACATCAATGACCTCTTACTTAAACCTTTAGCCATATAGGTGTTCTCCTGAGAAAATCTTTTTGATGTGAATTATTCTTCAATCCTTCAATATTTCAATACTTTAATCGACCATACTACTTAGTATCAAATAATAAACCAATGCTTAGCTGTGCGTCGTAGGGAATCCATCGCACAGCTAAGCACTGGTTTATTATTTGATACTAAGTAGTATGGTCGATTAAAGTATTGAAATATTGAAGGATTGAAGAACAATTCACATCAAAAAGATTTTCTCAGGAGAACACCTATATGGCTAAAGGTTTAAGTAAGAGGTCATTGATGTATGTTTAGGCATTAGTCCACTGGATCTTTCATGAAAACAGTGGCAGCCTATGGTATCTGAGACCTCAATAGCCAGGAGTTCCATTTGATGTATAAAATGCTTCCATAGATGAATTACAGAGAAACATTATTATCTGTGTTTCTATTTTTGACATCCACATTTCGCTGCCTGACCTAGTCAAGATCTTTGATTCATCTTTTTTTTTGTTTAAAATGTATTAAGTATCTATTGGACACACAGGTCAAAATTTTAATGGGTCACAGTACATTCAATAGTACAATTTGACCTTTGTCATACAAACTGTGGAGAATTTAGGCCCAATAAAGCAGATATTTAAGAAAGTTGGATGGGTAGCTCCCTGGGGAGGGGGTGTAAAAATATAGCCACAAAAATGGGTGATCTCGTGGGCAGCATAAGGCTGGGGGATGCCCATTTCTAATAATACAAACTTTGTGAATGAAGTCACGATATGTACATGGTACAGACTTACCGGCTTGGAACCTGTTGGAGCTGTATCCATCGCCGCAGCAGCCTCCTGTGTGATGAATGTCTCGTTGCCTTCCATTGCCAAGCTGCTGTCACTAAGAACCACCTGAAGGCAGCGATGCAAGGATGAAGAGGTGCCAATCTGACCCATAAGTGCTAAATGCTTGACCTTCACGAAGGTACAGATGATGTTTTCTGTGACCTGGGTCTTGCTTTGACCTTTGACCCACAGCTTCTTCCGTGGATGCCAGACGTCATAATAGTATTGGAATACGTCTGCAGGACAGATGGCAATCAAGTCTGTTAGGGAGTGGCTGTAGATCTCTGGGGAAAGGGTATAGGCTACATTATGCAGCAGGTTCTTGATATGGGCTTGCACTATTGAGTCCAGGTGAGAAATCTTGCTATATAGAAGTTCCAAAACCAATGGCAAACAGTATCTCACCGAGGCATAAGGCATCAGGGCTTCTAAGTCCAGGGGATCTTCGATTTCTGGACTCAATGTTAAGTACTTGACGGAGACGCTCAGACTGGGGATGCTTTGCAACAGAGAGACCATGAGGAACCTCAGTATATCGGAAGTGTTTTTCCTTGCAAGACAGTAGGCACATACCTTCCAGCCCAGGCCCTCTTTTTCACAAAACATAGTGTACAATGCAAAGCCTGGACTGAAATCAGTCTGAAGGTCCACATAAAGATGTCCGGTGAATCGATGGTCAATGTCCTGCATGTAGGAAGTCATAAGAAAAATGTTCTTCACAAGTGTTTTGTCTTCCACAAACACCAACTTGACCTTGGCCCCGGGATCAGAAATGAAGAGGGAAACCAGCTCTGTCAGCACTTGGGCCTGGTCCTCAAAGTCGTAAGAACGAAAACGCTGGAGTCTCCTCAAGTCATTGTGTTCCAGAAACTTCTTGGAGATATCATTGGCGATCCTGGTAGGCAAGTCTATGGGAGCCATCAGTCGACAATGCTTCCTTTCAAAAGGGATAGCGGTCTCTGGCAAGTCATGGTTGTGATGAAGGATGGCTTTGGTGATAATAAGTTTGTCTTTCTGGGGACTGAGTCTCAGTTTAATAACTGCCGGACAGTTCTTCCTGGGCAAAATAAAGAAACTATTAAGTAATTTATATATGTGTCTTTTATACTGCTCTATTGTGTAATCAGGGCGGTTTACATTAGAAACAATAGTATTATAACATATTAAAGAATTGAAAGTAACAGGTGTGGATATACTTAAATCAAAGATATATACATGATTAACTTATAACTCTTTTGATAACATATTTACAATTCAAATATGAAATAAAGACCTAAGGTGTACATTTTTAAATCCTTTCATGGTTACCATATCAAATCTTTGTTCCGTATGGTAGAGTGGGGAGCGAGGGGAGAGAAGAATAAAATTTGTAAATGTCAAGTGGGTTACAGGCTTTTATGTTGGGTCAATGTTTTTATTTTCCTTGTTGCTGCCAAAGTGCTCAATGAATAGAAATGTTTTGAGTTCGGTCCGGAAGGTAGCCAAATCAGTTACAGATCTAAGTCTATCTGGTAATGTGTTCCATAAGAATGGGGATATGAATTCAAAAGCCCTATTACTGGTGTGTTGTTTCATTTTGCGGTAGTCAGCTGATATTACTAATGTGTTTATCAATCGTCCTCTTCGTTGGCAGTCATTAAGCGTTATTCTGATTAACTGTGATAGGATTGTGGGAACTATGTTTCTTAAAATTTTAAAAGTAGTCATTATCATCTTGTATTTTATTCTGCTATGGACTGGTAACCAGTGAAGCGGATATAGTACTGGTGTTATGTGTTCTGTTTGGCATGAATTGTAGATAACGCGTGCAGCCATATGTTGGGCTATTTGAAGGCTGTGCAGAGTTTGCTTAGGTAATCTGTGTAGGAGACTATTACAGTAGTTTATGTGTGGGAATATCATGGCCTGTAGTACTGTTATAAATTTGTAACTTTGCAGTAGAGGTTTCAGATGCTGTAACATTCTAATTTTGTTATATATGGCCCTTGTGGTAAGTTTAATATGGGATTTAAAACTAAGGGTTTGGTCAATTGTGACTCCCAGTATTTCAACCTCTTCTTTAACTCGTCAATGTATCTCGGTCAATGCTGCTGACAACTGTCAATCCACGTTATATCAACTTTAGCTTCATAACTATCATTATTAGACTCAAGTCATCATTACCAGAGGCTACAGACCCCTTTACATATTTTCTGAATTTATGTCCACCAGGTTATCTAACTCTGTTGCATTAAATATTTTGACAGTAGCAGCAACTGAATTCTCTATCTAACCACCCTGCCTGACCTCACATCATATCAGCTGTTACTATGACTACTGATGTCACCCATAGCACCTCTTCCATTTACTCATTCCAGCCATCAGGGTTCTCCTGACCTAGAAAGGAAACTCTTGATAACTGCATTCGTCACGTCTTTTTCAAGTACCTCTTGGTGAAGATGCTGCAGCCCATATAAACGATGCTGTACTTCAGGGACTTTGCCACTTCGGGCCCCCAGGGATATTGGCTTATGTCTTCCTCGGTGAGAGTCACTGATCGGCGAATGGCAAACGTCAGCTTTCTCTCCTCGCACCAGTCATCCAGGAAGCAACAGAAGTCCTCCCAGCTCTGAAACTCACTCTGCTCCAGCTGCTCTTCCATGGGGGCTTCACCAACCTAGCCCAACAGAAAACAGGAAAGCTCAGAGGCAGAAGACACTCTAAAATGTCCTCATACTGCTTCTTGCTCGAGTTGCATTCTAGTTCCCCAGTTGATAACTATTTTCCTATCGGGATCCCTTCCATCCTCTATATAACCTGTAGCAGAGGCCTTTTTCATTAAGATTCTCCAATTTATGGGCCTTTCTCTACTATATTCTCTTCTCTTTACCTCATTCGTGGGGGCATACGAATCGCTGCATCTTTCAGGCAAGCTCACTTCGGTTTCCTCGTTATCCAAGGGAGCAGCAGGATCATCTGATTTCTGAGAATGAATTTAAATGAAATTATATTTGTTTACCTCTACCTGCTCTTTGATATTCATGGGTGAAAAGAGGGAATCACTGGGGCTAATATTTAGCAATCCTATAATCGGTAAAAAACAAACCAGATAAGCAATTTGTGGGGGCTGATTTATCTTTTATTAAGCTCTATTCAGTTAGAGTCTAACGGTGCCCTCAGCATACCTTTTCAGCTCTGCCCAGACGTAACTGGATCAATTTATCAAGTCTTGGGGGGTGAGGAAGAGGAGGGACACGGATTTTCAAATTGCAGCTACCCCGATAAATCATGGCCCCCATGTATTTTGATGCACTTTGAACTTTCCAGGAGCCAGGTCTCCCAGACCATTCCTGACAATGCCCCTCCCCCGCAAAACTGAATTCATTTTTCTGATATATATTGTGATACAGTAATTGATACTGTATATATGTTTACCTGTTGTGAACTGTTTTGGGTCTGACACGGAGTAAGAGAGTATGAAGACAGACAGAAAAAACCAGATCATAACCAACTACAATGATAAGTAGGCCAACATCCTTTGTGACTTGAACAGATATAATCAGAATTAAAACTCTACCATGTTTTTAGCTGCCCTCTTCTACCAATGGTTAAAATGATGGGCGAGTATATTCCTATAATCAAGTTCTGGTACTGAGCGGACCAGCTCTCTTCATATTTATAGCGCGGCGCATGCTCCACAGGTCTTTCTTTAAGGACTGGTTGTGGTCATTAGTGAGGCCTACTGGGTGGCATGGATTCCTCCAGTGGAAGCCAGTACCAACACTGCTATTTGTCTCCTTGTTATTTAGGAGAAGATATGATTGTGGTAACTGACATACACAGCTACTCTACCAAAACACTAATTAGATTCAGGTGGAGATTTTACCTGTTGTATGACTGCTGGGCTCATAGCAGGCCCAGAAGGGCACCCATGAGCAGGGCCAGTAATGGGTGACGTTGTTTTGCTGTCGTTGAGAACCACCTGAAGGCAGCGGAGCAAGGAAGGCGAGGCGCCCATTTGGGCCGTGAGTGCCTGATGTTTCAGCTTCACATAAACACTGATACTACTCTCTGTATCTGGAGTGCTGTTGTATTCATTAACCCACAGTTTCCTGCGTGAGTGCCACGTCTCATAGTAGTACTGGAAAGCCTCAGCAGAACAGGCGTCCTTCAGTTCATTCAAGGCCTGATTGTAGACTGTAGGAGAATGCGTATGAGCCAGGATATACAAAAAATCCTTAATTTGAGCCTCTTCTGTTGAGTTCATGTGAGACATCTTGTCATAGAGAAAGTCCAAAACCAGCGGCAGACAATACCTCAATGAGGCACAAGGTACAAGGTCTTCTATATCCAGGGGATCCTGAATTTCTGGGCTCACTGTCACATGTTTTACCTGGCTGTTCAGGATGGGAATGCTCTGAAATATGGAGACCACAATGAATTTTAAATTATCTGATATTCCTTTCTTTGCAATGCAGTATGCGCATGTCGCCCATCCCACGTTCTCTTCTTCACAGAGGACAGCATATAAATCAAAGCCTGGGCTGCAACTGGAGAGAAGGTCAATATAGAGATAGCGAGGAAAACATCGAGTAATTTGCTGCATGCTTGAAGTCATGAGGAAGATGTCCTTCACCTGCAGCTTATTCTCCTCAAATACCAGCTTGACCTTGGCATTGGGATCTGAAAGGAAGAAAGAGTCCAGTTTCTTCAGGACTTGGGACCGGTCTTCAACAGCCCCAGACAGAAATCTCTGAAGCGTGTTTAAATCATAAGGTTTCAAGAACTTTCTGGAGATATTATTGGTGATCTGGACAGGAAGACCAACAGTGGACACCAATCTGCTTCTTTTCAGTGGTGGGGAGAGGTCTGTCTCTGGCAAATCATGGTTGTGCTGGAAACTGGTGTTGGAGACAATGAGCTTTTCCTTTTGGGAGCACAGCTGTAACTTAATGAAAGCAGGGCAGCTCTTCCTGGAGAGAAATAAAAATGAATTTAGATGTTGCCAAGAAAGATGGATGAGGAGAGTTCAGCAACATCTCATTGACTACAGTTTATTAGTAATTCATTGTGGTTATCCTTACGTCAACCAGGTACATTATCTTTGTTACTAATATCACTGCAATATTTATTTAAATGTATCACTTATGGTTAAATTAGACTTACCTGCTAATTGTTGTTCCTTGCGGAACTCTAGTCCAGTCCCGGAACCATAGAATTGTCAACCTCCTCCAGCAGCCTTGGAGACTGAAATATTTCAGCGCTTTGCTGGCACCAGTATAAGTAGGCAAGGACCGCCCCCTCTCACTAGTACCTATTGACAAAGCACACTGAGCAGAACAACAAATAAGTAGATTTAACCAGAATACATTCGGGATACACATATATACAAATAGCCTGAAGCCAGAGTAAGGGTTGTGTTTTTTTTTTTTGTTTACATTAGTTTCGAAATGAGCAGAATTTCGGACACTGAAACGCCAGGCCAGGCCCTACCGCCTCAGGAGAGGACGGGCAGCCAATAGCGCCACGCAAGAGGGACTTCCAATGGCTTCATCCCGCGCCTCCAAGAAGACAGGTAACGAGGAGCCCCCCGTGAGATCCGAAAGAGTCAGGCTGGCGACCCCCGAAAAGCGCAGGGTGGGATCCGGGACTGGACTAGAGTTCCGCAAGGAACAACAATTAGCAGGTAAGTCTAATTTAACCTTCCTTAGCATCCCTCTAGTCCAGTCCCGGAACCATAGAGGATGTAACAGAGCAGTGAACATCAACGGGAGGGACAAGCAAGGCCAGCCTGAAGCACCGCTGAGCCAAAACGCCCATCCTCAGCCGATAAAACATCCAAGCGGTAATGCTTAGCAAAGGAATGCAAGGACGACCAAGTCGCCGCCCTACAAATGTCGCCGACCGGAACCAAACTGAACTCCGCCCAAGACGCCGCCTGTGCCCGAGTGGAATGAGCCCGAAGACCCTGTGGAACCAACTTGCCCTTCAAGATGTAGGCCAACACAATCGCTGCCTTCAATCAGCCTCCGAACGCCACAAAAAGCCGATCCGACCGCCGAAAGGACGCCGTCCGAGAGAGATACTTCTTCAGAACCCTGCGAGCGTCCAACAGATGCAATTTCCCCATCGATCTGGCCTGCTGCCGATCCGAGAACACAGGAAGAGAGACCACCTGGTTAACATGAAACGCGGATACCACCTTGAGTAAGAACGCCGGAACGGTACGGAGAACCACCTTTTGGTCGGAAAACGAGAGATAAGGCTCTCTACAAGACAAGGCCTGCAGCTCTGAGATCCGCCTAGCCGAACAAATAGCCACCAGGAAAACAGTCTTCAACGTGAGATCCTTCAGCGAAGCTGTGGACAACGGCTCAAACGGAGGAGCAAGCAAGGCCTCTAACACCAAATTCAAGTCCCACGGGGGAACCGTACAGCGCCTCGGCGGTCGCATGAGCAACACCGCCCTCAAAAACCTCCGGATATCCGCATGAGCCCCAAGAGGCCGCCCATGCACCTTTCCACGGTAACAGGAAATTGCAGCCAACTGCACGCGCAACGAACTAGCTGCCAAACCCTTGTCCACGCCATCCTGCAAGAAAGAAAGGATCTGCAACACCGAAGCACCTAATGGACGCACGGTATGCTCCGTACACCAAGCCTCAAAGATGCGCCAGACTCGAACGTACGCAAGAGACGTGGAACGTCTACGCGCCTTCAGTAAGGTCGAAACGACCGCTGCCGAATATCTCTTAGCAGTCATCCGAGCCCTTTCAAGAGCCAGGCCGTAAGCGAGAACCGAGCCACCTGAGGCATGCGCAACGGACCCTGGCACAAGAGATCGCTCCGCTGAGGAAGTCGCCACGGCCGATCCGCTAACAGCCGCACCAAATCCGCGTACCACGGCCATCTGGGCCAATCGGGCGCCACCAGCACCACGAGGCCCCGATGACGCTCTATGCGCTGCACCACCCGGCCTATCGGAGCCCATGGCGGGAAGACAGAGAAGCCCTTCGTCCGGCCAGCGCTGCGCCAGCGCGTCGAGCCCCTCCGATATTCGTTCCTGCCGCCTGCTGAAAAAACGCTCCACCTGTGCCGACTCGAAGGTCGCCATGAGATCCATTATGGGAATTCCCCAGCGCCTCACCAGGAGCGCAAAGACTTCGGGGTGCAGGACCCACTCTCCCGGGTCCACCCTTCGGCGACTCAGAAAATCCGCCGCGACATTCTCCATGCCCGCGACATGCTGTGCCGACAGACACTGCAGAGTCGATTCGGCCCAAGCGAGTAACTGACCGGCCTCAAGCTCGAGCCCAACGCTGCCCTGCCGATTTATGTAGGCGACTGTAGCCGCATTGTCTGAGAGAACCAGAACCGCCTGCCGAGCAAGAGTCCCCCGAAACGCTTGCAGAGCCAGAAACACCGCTCTCATCTCCAACCGATTGATGGACCATTCGCTCTCCACCACCGACCACTGGCCCTGGGTAAACGCACCCTCGCAATACGCCCCCCACCCCAGAAGACTGGCATCCGTGGTCAACAGTTTCCAGGATGGAGGTTCCAAGGGCATGCCCGCGGCTAGATTCTCTGGTCGCAACCACCACTGCAGATCCAGGTGGACCTCGGGAGGGCAGAGCAGCCATCGAGACAACGAATCGCGCTGATGGGACCAACGCCGGAGAAGGGCGCTCTGCAACTTCCGCATATGCGCTCTGGCCCAGGGCACCACTTCGATCGTCGCTGCCATCGTTCCGAACAACTGGAGATACTGCCAAGCCGTGGGCGCCGCCCACAAGAGAAAACGCCGCACCAGCCTCCGCAACGCTTGCGCCCGCTGATCCGGCAGGAACACCGTCGCTTGCCGCGTCTCGAACCGCGCCCCCAAGTACTCCAAAGATTGCGAGGGAGCCAACCTGCTCTTGGCAAAGTTGACCACCCAGCCTAGACTCTGCAGCAACTGTACCACCCGGGCGGTGGCCTCCGCACTCTCCGCCTGAGACTTCGCCCGAATCAACCAATCGTCTAAATAAGGATGCACGAGCACCCCCTCCTTGCAAAGCACCGCTGCCACGACCACCATGATTTTGGTGAAGGTGCGGGGCGCCGTCGCCAGGCCGAAGGGCAACGCCTGAAACTGAAAGTGCCCCATGGGAACCGCAGATAGCGCTGGTGCTCCTGCCGAACCGGGATATGCAGGTAAGCCTCCGTGAGGTCCAGAGAAGTCAGAAACTCCCCCTGTCTGACCGCCGCGATGACGGATCGAAGTGTCTCCATGCGAAAGTGAGTGACCCGGAGACACCGATTGAGATTTTTTAAATCGAGGATAGGAAGAAAGGACCCCTCTTTCTTCGGAACCACGAAATAGATGGAGTAATGACCTGAACCGCACTGGTCCCCCAGCACGGGAACTACCGCCCGGAGCTGCAACAATCTCTGCAACGTGTCGAAGATGGCTTGCCGTTTGAGCGGAGCTCGGCAAGGCGACAGAACAAAGGAATCTAACACGGGACAATGGAGTTCTAGAGCATAACCCTCTCGAATGACCTCCAGAACCCACTGATCCGACGTAAATTGGACCCAGGCAGGGTAAAATTCCCGCAAACGCCCTCCCACGGGAACTACGTCCACCTGAGCCCGCCTCATCTCATTGTGGTTTCTTAATGGAGGGGGATTGGAAAGTGGAGAAACCTCTGCCGGCCCCTTTGAAGCCACGAAACCCCTGGCTTCTAGCAGGAAACCTACCGCGCTGAGGCTGACCAAAGCGAGACGCCCGAAAACGGCGAAACTCCCTAGGAGCCCCCCGAGACCCCGCAGCAGACCAGACCTGCTTCAGTTTATCCTCCGGAAGACGCCCCCCTTCAGACTCCCCGAGATCCTTGACCAGCTTCTCCAAATCCTCCCCAAACAACAACTTCCCTCAAAAGGGGAGCCTGCTGAGACGAGCCTTGGAGGAACTGTCGGCCGCCCAATTGCGCAGCCACAAATATCGCCTCGCCGCCACCACTGAGGCCATAGACTTAGCCCCACTACGGATGAGATCATAGTGAATGTCCGACAAATAGGCGGCTCCAGACTCCAAACACGCCGCAACTTCCACCTGCGCCGACCCCACATCCCCTTGTAATCGTTGGGACCAGCGTAAACACCCTCTCGCTACCCAAGCCCCCGCCACGGCGGCCTGCATCGAGAGGGCACACACATCAAAGACCTGCTTCAACAGCGTATCCAATTTCCTGTCCTGCACATCTTTCATCGCTGCAGCGCCTTCAACCGGGATCGTAGTCTTTTAGTCACTGCCGATACCGCCGCGTCAACCTTGGGAGACCGAAAAAGCTCTCTATCCTGATCGGACAACGGATAAAGCCGCGACAAGGCACGGGAACCCTTTAGCGCCGCTTCAGGCGAGTCCCACTCCTCCTGAATCATGCCCCGAAACACTCTATGCAAGGGGAAGACCTGCTGGGATGTACGTACCGCCTGGAGCAGAGGATCCTCAGAGCATCATCTGGCGCCGCCGCCGCCTCCGCAGGCATATTCAGCGTTTTGAGAGTTTCGGCAATCAAGGCCGGAAGCTCTTCCCTACGAAACACCCTGACGAGCATACTGTGCTGCTCTGCGTCAGGTAACTCTCCCTCCTCCAACTCCTCACCCGAGGTGTTATCAAGGTCCACGTCCTCCGCCCCCAGGTCCTCCCCCAGACGAGACGCTGGACCGTCATCCGCTGTCCCCTTGGCAACCTTCGCCAACGGAACGTCGTCTTCAGGCTGAACCAGGGACCCCGGACGCTTCTGCCCCTCCGAAACTTGAGCCGAAGAGACCATCCCGGGTTGCAGGAGCGCAAATGCCTGCTGCATAAGAGAGAAGAAATCTGGCGGAATCCCCGGAGCCAAGCCTACTGGATTCGGTCCCTGCGAACCCGAAGCCCCCTCCCCAGGGGAAGATCCCGGTCCCTGAAAATCCAGAGACGGAGGTAATACGGCCGCTGCCCCCAGGGGAAGCTCCGCACAGGCCACGGCCGGAGACGGAGCTGTACTCTCCATAACACTGGACTCCAGAGTACAGGCCCCACACACACTGGAACTGGCCAATAAACCCCGCTTAGCTCCACAAACTACGCAGCGTGGCTTAGCAGGCATACTCAGAGAAAGGCTCTAAAGCTCAGAAGAAAAGCCTTCAAAAGCAGGCTCAGCAAACCCCCGTGTTTTTTTTTTTTTTTCAGTTTTGAACCACACTAGCACTACAGACCTCCCCCAAGGCAATTCCTGATGGTCTGCAGCCAAAACGAGGGCTAGAAAGCCTAAAAGAAGCTAAACAAAGCCAAAAAATAAAAACGGGATTTTTTTTCAAAATGGCCGCCACTGCCGATTCCCGCCGAAATTACCACGCGGCAGACCACCCCGATGTGGCAAAAAAACCTTAAATCTGGTTCCTCTCAACTAAATCGCAATGAGCCCCTGCACAGAAGATAAAGGAATGCCCCTCACTCACCACTCTGAAGATCGGGTGAAGAACCGAGGGAGAGATGCAGCCACTGTTCCCTCTAAGCTGTGCGCGCGCACACACCTCACCGAGTGAGCGCACATACTTTACGACAGAGCGCACAAAAATTACGGTTCTGATTCTGATAGAAAACAACACAGATGTTCTTAAAATTGAAAAGTTGTTGTGTATTTATGGTTTTCACAAGTTCTACAATATTTTCTAGTGCAAATCAATGTGGTGTACATACTGTATTCTGACGTGTAGTCAAATTTTAAAGTATATAACTCCGAGTGTCGTTATGTGGCGCACAAAAATTTAACCTTCCTTCAAAAGCTGCACAGCTGATATTTTATGCACACACAGCCTACAGAAAATTAGAGGGAACATTGGATGCAGCAGCCCCGCAGGAGCTCAGCCTGACTTCGGCTTCAGCTCCCACACCGGCAACACTTAGTTGAGCTGCCCTGCAACTCCGGGCCACTGCCGCAAGCCTGCAACCTGCTCCTCACCCTTCAAAGCGGGTTCGGGAGCAGGGAGGCAGAGAAACTCCTTTGTGCTGCTTGGAACTGCAGTGCTCGTTTAAGCAGTGGGGTTTTAAAGGGAAAGGAAGAGAGAGAGAGAAGAGAGGAGGGAAGGGGAGGGAGGGGGGCAAATGGAGCCAGAGGAAGAAATCTCCTGCAACAGCACAGCTTCTGCAATTAAAACAAAGAAGGGCAAAGTAACCAAAACTAAATTTAACTTGAAATTGAAAAAATCAGAAAGGAATGTATTCTATTTAGCTCTGCCTATTTCCCTAACTGAGCCCAGAACCAGGCTCAGGATCTCCTTCAGCTGCTTGAAGACTGAAAGTACTGGTGAGAGGGGGCGGTCCTTGCCTACTTATACTGGTGCCAGCAAAGCGCTGAAATATTTCAGTCTCCAAGGCTGCTGGAGGAGGTTGACAACTCTATGGTTCCAGGACTGGACTAGAGGGACGCTAAGGAACAACATTGTTATCAGTGTCACCTTTGAATGCAGTGATCACTGTTCTCCATCTTGAGGTTACCTTCACACATTCATGACTATAGTCACAGTCAGGAAAAATCACACCACCAAACACGCTAACACCCATCTCTTTGTCTTTATCACCAATCATCAATATAACTATCGCTATCATGGTCAATCTAACCTTCACACATCCCCCTTAGAGCTTTATTTTCGCCATCAATCTGACGAATATTCATTTCACATACCAGTAGGTGTCACAATCACCAATAGTCTCACCATTGAGGAAAAGTACATTCAGGTGGTATTCGGAACTCACCGTCAATAAAGTTATCAACCACAACCAAACGTTCACTTCCACAGCTTCATGATACCGCCACAGTCAAGAACTAACAAATGAAGACAGTGGAGAAAAAAACAAAAGTATTTCCCTACCATTATTAGGGATCCATTTTCCCAGTACTTACCAATCCAGTATAGCGTGAACAGGGTGGAACATTTGAGTAATGCATTTTAGGTCTCTCATTTGATTGAGCTTTGCACGTACAAGGATTTGACCTTTAAAGGTTAACCGTCCAGCTGGTATAAAATTCTACTTTGATGATCCCCCATCCCTCAATGTGACAGTGTGAAACAGGATTTCAATGCTTTCATCTGCTATCCGGTTAAGAAAGATTCACAAATCAAACAAATATTCATCTGCAATCTGCGTGTAACGTAGTTACTCACCTGTAGCAGGTATTCTCCGCAACCAGCAGGAATGTCCTCACGTATAGGTGATGTCACCAATGGAGCGCCACATGAAATGTTCCCCAGCTTCCAAAGGAAGCTTTTGGGAGATATGCCGTGCATGCGCGCCTGCCTTCCCGCCCTGCTGCGGTGCCATATTCTCCAGTATGATCACATAGCAGGAACCAAAAGGCAACGCCCCGGGGAGGGTTGTAAGGACGTATTCCTCCCATTCACCGAGAACACCTGAACAAGCAAGAAATAAGTCCTCATGTATTGGACTTCCAAACTACAGGCTACCGGAAACCGAGAAGACAGACTAGCTCAACCGGGCATCAAGAATTGGAGAAGCCAGGAAGACCAGAGAGATAGTCCCGCCGAGGGACTCATCTGATACATATCTACAGTCAAGATCGACCAAGGGAATTTTGAGCAGGTAGCCTGGATGGACAGAAGGGCAGGTGGGCATGAGTCGACTCTCAAGACCTAAAGATATGCTGGAACATGGCCTGGCCAAAATTGCTGTCCCATTGGGAATCCCCATTCAGACAGTAATGGGCTGTGAAGGTATGGACCGAAGACCATGTCGCAGCCCTGCAGATCTCTTCGGCGAAGACAGAATGGAGGTTGGCTACTGATGTAGCCATCGCACAGACATTGACAAGGAATATGCATGGGCAATGCAATCAGTGAGCCAGAGGGAAAGCGTATGCTTTGAAACAGCGACACCCAGCCTATTGGGTTCGAAGGAGATGAACAACTGAGAGGACTGACAGTGCACATTTATGGGCTCTGTAGAAGGCCAACACATGCTTGCAATCTAGCGTGTGCAACGCTGCCTCACCGTGATTGACATGAAGCCAGGGAAAAAATGCTGTAAGGACAATGGACTGGTAGAGGTGAAAAGCCGAGACCACCTTCAGCAGAAAACGTGGGTGCGTGTGGAGCATCACCCGGTTCTGGTGGAACCTGTGTATGGAGGAGGCAAGGTCCACTGAGCCTGCCGCATGCAAAGGTGGGCTTGAGGGATAACATGCACTGTGGCCGCCATGTATCCGAGGATCTTAGCAGCCCTGGGCCATGGGGTGGTGCTGGCGTTGCAATGTGCCCATCACTTTGATGAGGCGCTGCAGGCGGTCCACCGGCAGCAAAGCTCTCACCCGAGTGGTATCGAGGAGGGCCCCGATGAACTTCAGCTGTTGTACTGGCTGGAGATGAGACTTCAGATATTTAATCATGAAGCCGAGTCCTTCGAACACCTGAATGGTGAGCTCGGTGGACTGCTGTATGCTGGCCAGCATGGGACCTTTTACTAGCCAGTCATCCAGGTATGGGAAGCAAAAAAAAAAAAAAACACCCGGGTGTGAAGGAAGGCAGCCACGACTGCCAGGCACTTTACGAAAACCCTTGGGCTGCAGCCAGCCCAAAGGACAGCACCTGGTACTGACAGTGCTGACATCCAGCACGAACTGAAGGTACTTGTCTGTGATATGGGTGGATCGGAATATGCGTGTACACATTCTTCAGATCCAAGGAGCATAACCAGTCGTCTTGTAAGAGGAATGGGAGCAGTGCCTCCAATAAGATCATTTTGAACTTTTTAAACACCAAGAACCAGTTGAGGTTTCACAGATCTAGAATGGGATGGAACCCGCTGGTCTTTTGGGGACCAGGAAGTATCTAGAAGAAATGCCCTGCACAATCTGGGCCGTGGGAACCGGCTTGATGGTGAGGTCGGCCAACAGGTCTGCAGGTGGCTCCAGTGCATGGGATCCATGAGGCACTCCATGAGATTGTGAGGCGGCAGCAGCTGGGTGAAATTCTACTGAAAGCCGATTTGGATGATCTGCAGCACCTAGGCATCTGAGGTGACGAGAGGCCACCAATGAGCAAAGTGAATGAGCCACACCCATGGGGAAGCTTTGGTGGACAACGATCAGCTGGCTATGCTCCTGAAGACCCCATCAAAAACCCACACCCTGGGTTGTGCTTCTTGAGTTTTCTCCCTCCTCTGTGAACGGGAAGTTTGGGCCTTAGGCTGCACCTCCAGCTGAGATGGACAGTAACTCCGTGGGCGTGGAAGAAAAGCCTTCTTTGTTTGAAGTTTCTTTCACGTGGGATTCTCTGTCTTCTTGGACAGCATGATGAGGGTCACCTGCTCCTTTTCTAATTCTTCAGCTTTTTCCTCCAAGGGCTTTCCAAAAAGGTTCTCCCCCTGACAGGGAACATTGGCAATCTTGTCCTGGACCACTTTTCCAAAAAGGTTCTCACCCTGACAGGGAACATTGGCAATCTTGTCCTGGACCACTGTTTGAGTTCAGAGGAGTGCAACCAGGCCACCCACCACGCAGCAATACCCATGGCCACCACCCTACCGGCGGATTCAAAGGTGTCATAAGCGCCCTGGACCATAAACTATGAGCAATCCTTGCCGTGAGCGACAAGGCCTTGTTAAGATTTGCGGCGGACCTCAGGAACAAGGGAAGTGAGAGCCTCGATGTCCAGCATGACATCCTTGAGGAACATGACTATGTAAGTCTGGTAGGTTAGGGTCTGGGCTAACACCATGGAAGCACCTCCTCCTGAAGGAGTCCAAGGTCTGCACCTCCTGCATGAGTGGTATCGAGGAGTTTTAGCACTCTTTGCACGCTTCAAGGCGGACTCGACCACAATGGAATTGTGGGGCAATTGAGACTTCCTGAACCCCAAGGCTTTTTGGAGCTGGAGTCAAGTGTAAGTAGCTGGAAGTGTAAGCAGCGCCTCCTACAGCTGCTGTAGTAGCCTCTGCAGGACACGGTGGATGGAAACCATCACTGCCTCACGAAGAGCCAAGGGGTATTGAAGGAGTTCCAATTCCTCCACCCTTAGTTCCTCTTCCGATTCCAGAGAAAAGGGGATGGTCTTGGCCACATCCTGGACAAAATCCTGGAATGACAAGTCTTCCGGGGGCAACTTCCACCAATCCATAGGGGGCAACAGGTCGGATGGGAGATCCTGGGCCCGAAGATCCAAAACCACTGATTCTGCCTCGGTTTCCCATTCTGATTCAGATTCCGAGTGGAAGTCAAAGTTATGCTGAATCTCCTCTGAGCACCAACTGCGTTGCTCAGGAGAGGATGGGCATCAATGATCCCCCTTGCACCTGGCATGCTGAAGGTGATGACCCAGGGCCTCAGACTCCGACACAATGGAGAGGGAGATGGCACCAGCCATTGGCATCAATACTGATCTCCCACCTGATGTCCCAGCCGCAATGGGCAGGGCATGGGTCTCCAGGATAGGCTGAAAGGAGTGCGGTGATGACACACTCTGCACTGCAAAGCCTGCATTCTGCAGGGCTTCCACTGCCACCAAGTGAACTTCTAAGGCCCTTAGGTATTCCTCCAGAACCACCACCGAGGACGTCGATGCCACAGCCGCAGACATCGCTGGTGAACATTTGGGTGGGAATGCCACGATGACTGGAGCATTGGAGACATCCGGCTGCCCTCCTGGGAACTGGAAATGATTATTCTGTTTGGGTCGGGTCCTTCCGCCAGGCAAGCTTGGTCAGCCGTTCCCAGCCCTTGTCTGTCTGTCTTGCACCGAGAAGGGCTGCAATGCCTTTGCACACAGATCTCCTTATGTTCCTCCTTCGACAAAGATGGGGTCTCTACCGGGACGCTCCTCTCTGCTCGAATCCCTCTGCTCTTTTCCTTTGGCTACCTCAGGCATGGACGAGGGTGTCAGGGCTGAGGATGCTGAATCAGAGAAGCCAAAGATGGACTCCTGCTTTTCCCGACCCTTCAGCCCTTGATGCGTCACCTGCAAGCAGAGCTCGCAGGACGCCAGCTGGTGGTTGGGTCCAAAGCATTGTAAGCACCAATTACGGCAGTCAGTGGCAGAAATGATCTTGCCTCATTTGGTATAATTTTTAAAGCCGCTAACCGGCTTCGACATGCTGAAAAATACCACCTTGGCAAAATCAAACTGAAAAACAGCTGTGGGTGGGAAAAAGCCCCTGAAGGGCAAACAAACACCAAAAAGCTCAAGAAGCAACAGAAAAAATACCTGAAGGGTAAGAAAAAGGCTAACCGATGAAAGGCAGGTGAAAAAATGAGTGAAGGCTTAGCTACAGGGGTAAGAAATCCAAACTTTTTTCTGGACTGCAGGAACACATTCTAGGGACTCTGCGGAAAAAAGAAGACTGGAGAATATGGCATCGCGGCGGGCAGGAAAGGCAGGCGTGCATGTGCAGCATACCTCCAAAAAGCTTTCTTTGGAAGCTGGGGAGCACCTTACTGCAGCGCTCTGTCGGTGATATCTCCCATATGTGAGGACTTATTTCCTGTTTGTTCACGGAGAAACACAATTTCGGTACAAAACCGTACATCAGTCATATCTGACTTAAATGAAGCTCCATTAAATGGGGGAAAAGCCTGATCCTAAGTGTTGACGAGAACATGCCAGTATTGACAAACGTTTTTTGCATGGTTGGAATGTCTGTGCCGCAGGAGGGGGCAGGAATGTGGGAGGGCCTTGACTGTATGCATCTGCTGAAGGCCCAGTGCTCTAAAGACTGCCGAGAGCAGATGCTGAATGTGGGAGTAGGAGAGGTGGGTGAGAGAGAGGGCAGATGCTGGGGGGAGGGGGGTGGAGAAAGAGGGGTGCAGATGTTGAATGGGTGCAGAAAGAGAGTGAGAAAGGGCACACCCTGGATGGGGGGGGGGGGGGATTCATGTTCTCATTTGAAGAAGTTAGTCCAAGAATGTATATTAAGGTAATCCGATACAATCATATCATCTTATTTACTTTTTGGTTACTCTTTTTCTGTAACTACCATTACAGTTGATTAACACAGCAAGCATATTACTGTGACCAAATCAAAAATGCAACACAAAGCTGCCAAGAAGTCTTTCCAGAGAAAGACAGAAAAAGAAAAAAACAAAAAAAAAATGGAGGCACTGCAGCTGCCACAAAAAACAAAACAAAATAAAACTGCCGAAAATGCCTATCTGAGGAGAGAGAAGGAAGACAGAAGCGACCCAGTGTACCTCAGAAAAGGAAGATCTTCAGTAAACAGACACTAAAACCATGAGCAAGTTGAAGATCGGAGAAAATGTGTCCCATCAGTGTAGAGGGTGAAAAAGACTGAGGGAGCTTGTGGCATGCCCCAAAAAACAAATCTAAACTTCTGAGTTTTGCGAGAAATGTGCTGTATCGGCACCATCAGATGCTATTATCCAACCGAGTGGCTGAATGATCTTCATCTTGCTTGTCAACGGAGAAAATATAATTTCCATCAAAGAGACAATGATATTCACAAATCATTGAGCTTTCCTACTGCCAGACTGAATGGGCCAATGGGGTTTTTCCTACCATTGTCTAATATGTTGATGTGTCTCACTCATCATGAGTATCTTTGCAGCACGGGGTCTATCAGTTTCCTTGAGGTGCTTTGGTTTCTGGTTCAACTCAGAACCACCTTCTGTTGAGCTACGGTGCCAGCAGCCACATTCAGAACTAACTGAGCATCTTCCCTTATTTTTATGCCCTTCTGCAAACTCAGCTCAGCGACTGCAGCGAAAGTCACTGAAAAACCGCAGGCTACTCCACAACTTGGCTAACATGCATGCCCATTCTGGCCATTAAGAGTAAATTTATAGCAGGGTACCTATAATACTTTTCAGAAATGTGCCTATTTTATGCAGGCATTTATGCACCTTCATAAAATAGGCATCAACATGTAATCCCCAAAAGTGAACAAATGCTTTTACATAAATTTTATACTTGCTTCAGAGAACATCCTACAAATGGCGCAAAATGTAGCAGCCAGAATTATCATGAATAAGAGTTTCTCTGACCACATCACTCCAGTTCTTATAGAGCTCCACTGGCTCCCCATATCTGCAAGGATAATCTACAAAATGCTGGTATCTACATTTAAAATTATCCACAAAATATCTCCCTCCTTTCTCGATAACCTTATCACCACTCAGCCTGCCAACAGATCCCGACGAACTCCTAACCTGAACACACTCTGCGTACCCAGCAGCATAAGATCAGTAAAAGAACGTACCAGCAACCGGGCATTCACCTACTCAGCACCCATGCTCTGGAACAAGATGCCACACGAGCTACGGCAAATCAAGGACTTACAGGCCTTCAGAAAAGAGCTTAAAACACACCTATTCCAAATACACTACGGCATCACATAGATGGTTTCAACTATCTCCTCCTATGCTGCCCACCTACCTCAAAAGCCTAGGCCTCATATGAACCTAATGCTCATATGATGTCCATTTCCATGATGATCAAAATATCGATATGTTCATAACCTCTCCTATCATGCCTTTATTATTGCGACTCGATTATATATTTACTCTGGAGTTCAAACTGTAATTTTTGCCAATGATATATATAACTGTAATTGTGCCGTTGTTAATCACCCCCTTATCTTGTCCCCTCCCCCATGTCTTGTACAATAAGTTGTAATTCACACTGGTGTTTAAACAGTAATTTATTTTTCAGTCAATTGTATAACTGTAATCTTCTCGTTGTTGATCCTTCCACTGCCTGTTCCCCTCTCCCTTTCATGTACAACGATGGACCGCTTCTGATCGCTGGAAGGAGCGGTGTATAAATGTATGCCATATAAATAAATAAATAAATGTAAATGTGTGCTTGTACTCACATATTTTATCATATACATCACGACTCCGCCCCAGACCACACAAACATATCCCTGGGAATGTCTTTGCACCTTTAGTCTGCATGAATATATGGCCACCCGTATGTGCAGGAGAGCAAAAAGAAGCCTGATCTGAGAATTTAACCCAGGCCTTCTGTATGAGAGCCAGCCACTGGGTAGAACCCTCCCCTTGCATTCATTTCATGGTCAACAGCTATTATAAGATGAAATTAGGCCTTACCTGCTAATTTTCTTTCCTTGAGTCCCTCCAGTCCAGACCAGACAAGATGTGCAGGTTATGCTCGCCTAGCCGCAGATGGAAACTGAAAACCACTGGTTTGATAATGTCACGGTATAAGGGTCCTGTGCAACCCTCTGTTCACCAGTATTTCTCTGACAGCAGACTCCAGAACAATTACTAGGTACCTATTCAGTACACACTCTACTTGGCAATCCACCACTTCCGCTCTGACATGAGTCCGGAGAAGTGGATATACATTCTGCAGTCATCAACATTCTGCAGTCAAGTCTTGCAACTTGAGAGAAATACAGTATGAGTGAACAAAATACCCGAAAGTCAATTGGCACCATAGCTGTAATGTGCTAGCACCCCAAAGCCGGGCCGGAAGCAGAAGTAAGAAGGGCGGGTCCTGGACTGGACTGCAATGGAGGGACTCAAGGGAAGAAAATTAGCAGACCAGGCCTAATTTCACCTTCCTCCAGTCCAGTCCAGATGCGTGGGATGTACCAAAGCAGTACCAAATAACGGTGAGAGGAACAGAACAGTCCGGCTTGTAGCTCAGAAGCACACAACATTGCCATGCCACTAAGAAATGAATAAGATAGAATATACCTTTGCTATGTCACTGAGCCAGGTTCTGCTGATGAAGGAACATACCCTCTGGTAACAACAACTGGAATTCAAGCCAGAAGGGACTGGTCTTCCATGCCTTGACAACCATTTCACCTTGGGAAAAACTCCATAGACCACACTAAAAGGGAATGTCTGCAGAAAACTCTCCCAGCTCCTTAAAGAATACATAATGGAACGGCATGCATCCAGGTTATATAGAAGCTAAGACTAGAAATGCCCATTAGTCACCAAAGACAAATGGTAGGGACAGACATGGAATTCCAGGAAACGCCAACCACGGAGACTAAAAGGGAGAGTTTCAAGTGTTTTGAACATACCACAAACATGTCCAGAACATGTCCACAACATGCTACCCATGAAACCAGACGTCCTCTACCCTCCCTCCCCAACCAGCCAAACACCTTGGAAAGGAATCTTAACAGCTATTTAATCATAGCTGGACCCCAAAAAGGCTACTAGAGGTAGTAGGCCAATAGAACTCTATATGGTAAGATTTTACTTTACCAGTTAATGTCCTTTCCTTTAGCCCTGCTAGATCAGTCCAGACAAGTGAGTTAAGTTCCCCTACCAGCAGATTGGTGGCGCCAAAGAACCAATGAAAAGCCCACGTTTCAATGACATCCCCCATATACCTTTATCCACCTCAGCCATCAGAGATCTCTTCAGTATTCATCCCATAGCATATGGGAGAAACATGGCCTCACACAATCTCAATCGTGGGCAAAAATGAGTAATCAACAGTGGAGAACTATGTATACGAAAGCATAAACAAAAAACTGTAAGATGAACCTGCAAAGTCAAGTATAAAAATCAAAGCAGCAGAAGAACAGAGCAAAAACAGTTTCATGGGTGGGCCCTGGACTGGTCTAGCAGGACTCAAGAAAAGGACATTAACTGGTAAGTAAAATGTCACCTTCCATATCATCCTGCTAGATCAGTCCAGATGAGTGGGATGCACCAAAGCTATGACTCCACTGGGCAGAAAGAAGACACAGCAGCTCACAAAATCCTTGAGACAAAGGCCATATCCGCCCACGTGTAGATCCAAGTGTTAATGCTTGACAAAAGTGGAAAGCGATGCACATGGTGTGGCACAACAAATGTCTGCAGGTTCTACCGAGCTCCACTCTGCCCATGAGAATGCTTGCACTCAGGTAAAATGGGCACTCAACAGATATGCCGAGGCAATGGTCTCCTTACTCCAGCGCCTTAGCCGCTGTGTCACTCTTGCGCAGGTCAGCAAACACCACAAAAAGATTGGTTGGCCTTACAAAAAGAATCTGTAACCTCAAAGTACTGGAGAAGCACCCTCTGGACATCCACAAGGCAGATCCTTACCTTCCTGCTCAGTCAGATGACATAGTTAAAAGAGGGCAAAAGTAAAAAATGGTAAGGAAGCAACTCCAAGAGGAGGAGGGAGGGTTGTGAGGACTGATTCCTGCTGTCCCCAGAGAACATTTGTTACAGGTGAGTAACTATGCTTTCTCCAGGAACAAGCAGGAAGTCAGTCCTCATATATGGGACTCCCCAGCTACAGGCTACTGAAAGCCCATAGCAAAAACACAGACTCCCTCACAGGGAGCCGCGAGCAGCAGCAATTAAGTCCGTGTCCATAGACCACAGTAGGACCCCTGTGTCCGATGAAAACCAACACTCCGGTAACCTGAACAGGGTCGGAGGGTAGGAGTTGCCTAAACCCTGAAAAGATTATGGAGCACAGCCTGGCCGAAGGCACTGTCTTGTTATAGACTGAACTCCAGGTGGCGGCCTGGTAGATGTCCAGCATCAGAAACAAGAGCAAGTTTTCCATCGAGGCCGCCATGGCGCGCCGTGACACAGCCTTCTAGTGGGAGCCCCACCTGCTCATAGGCGAGGGCGATACAGTCCGTCACGCAGGTGGACAGCATATGCTTGGTCACCGCCTCCCTCCAGCCTATTGGGGTCATAGGAGATGAAAAACTGAAAAGTTTTGCGGTGGCCCTGAGTGCATTGGCTGTAGAAGGACAAAGCCCTCTTACAGTCCAAGGTGTGAAGGACCGTCTCTGCCCGACTGGAGTGAGGTCTTGGAAAGAAGGTAGGGAGCCCTACTTCCTGGTTGAAATGGAAGAGCGATACTACTTTCGGAAGGAATTTGGGGTGCGTGCGAAGCACCATTTTGTTCTTGTAGAACCTGTATAAGGTGCCTCCACCACTAAGGTCTGAAGCTTGCTAACTCTGCGAGGGGAGGTGAGCACAACCAGGAACGCCACCTTTCAAGAGAGATAGCAAAGGTGGCAGGTAGCCAGAGGCTCGAAGTGTGGGTGAGTGAGCTGTCCCATTTGGTTGCCAGAGGGCGAACCAGGGGCTTCAATAAGAGCAGGTCCCGAAGAAAACAGGTCACCAAAAGCTGGACCAAAGGCTGGACCGAGAGGAGCTTGCCATCCACTGTGTGGTGGTGCACCTAGATGGAGTCAGACTTGACCTCGGATTGTGAGAGGTGGAGAAGGTACTGTAACACCAGTCCCACCAGGCAGGAGAACGGGTCAGCCCCATGCTCGGCACATCAAACCGAAAACCTGCTCCATTTGAGGGCATAAGCCTTCCTAGTAGAGGCCTTGGGAGAAGACAGCAGAATTTCTTCCACCTCAACCGAGAGGTTGAAAGGGGCCAGTGTCACCCTCTCAGCTGTCACACTGTCAGCAACAGGGACCCCAGGTTGGGGTGCAGAAGAGAACCCCCCTTCTTGAGACAGGAGTCCCGGAGAGGTCCCCAAGGGGACGGGGGTCTCCACCATCAACTGGAAGAACAACAGAAATCACGGTTGCCTAGGCCACCGAGGGGCTATCAGGATGAGCGAGGCCCTGTCACGGAGGGTCCTGAACAAGGTTCTGGCGATCAGCAGCGTGGGAAGGAAGGCACACATGAGGCCTTCTGACCATGAGACAAGGAACGCATCCGCTGCCACTCTGGAGAGGAGGGCCTGCCGGAAACAGAACCAGGGCAATTGGAAGTTGTCTGGGCTGGCAAACAGGTCCATCATAGGTTCCTCCCAGATCTGGAAAAGCCGACTGGCTACCCTGGGGTCCAGCCGCCACTAATGCGGCTGGAGGACTCTGCTCAGCCTGTCAGCCAAGAGGTTGTCCTGGCCTGGTAGGTACACTGCCCGTAGGAGAATACCCTGTTGGAATGCATACGAGCAGAGGACCACTGCTTCCCGACAGGGCATGAGACCACGTGCCCCCCTGTTTGTTCACATAGAACATCGCCACCTGGTTGTCCTTCTGGACCAACGCCGGCTGGTGATGCAGGTGGTGGCAGAAAACTCACAGGGCTAAGTATATGGCCTGCCGCTCCAGGAGGTTGATCTGCTGGGTGCTCGTGTCTGGTGATCAGTTGCCCTGGATGCGGAGCTCCCCGCAGTGGGCTCCCCAGCCGAGCAGGGTGGCATCCGTGATGAGGACCCTTGAGGGGCTTGGGGCCTGAAAAGGCATGCCCACCTCGAGATGCTGGAGAGACTGCGACCAGACCAGGGAGTCTGCGAGTTAGTGGTTACAGAGACTCCATTGTGCTGCCCTCATGTGGAGGTGAATGACTGGGGGGTGATGTGGACCATGGAGGCCATATGCCCGAGGAGGTGCAGAAGAAGCTGAATGGGCACCGAGGAACGGTACTGTATGTTTCGTGCCAAAGTCCGGAGATGGTCGGCTTGGTCCCTGGGCAAGAAGGCTTTCGATGAGATTATTAAGCTTTGCCCCAATGAACTCTAGACACTGTGCCGGGAAGAGGTGAGACTTGGGGTAGCTTATGACAAAACCCAAGTGCTGCAGAACCTAGATGGTGTGTGCTGTGGCCTTCTGCACCTCCGAGGCTGTGCCTCCCTTTATGAGCTAGTCGTCCAGGTAGGGGAAGACAAAGACCCCCTGCAGCAGAGGAAGGCGGCCACGACTACCAGGCATTTTATGAAGACTCTTAGGAAAGAGGCCAAGCCGAAAGGGAGTACCCTGTACTGAAAATGCCTGCCCTCCACGATGAACCACAGGTACTGCCTGTGGTTGGGATGAATGAGGATGTGGGTATAGGTATCCTTGAGGTCTAAGGAGCATAGCCAATCTCCCTGCTGGAGGTATGGCAGCAATGTTCCAAGGGAGAGCATCTTGAACTTCTCCCTCACCAGGAATTTGTTGAGGTTGTGCAGGTCGAGGAAGGGCCTTAGGCCCCCTGTTTTCTTTGGCACGAGGAAGTACCTGGAGTAGAATCCCTTGCCCTTGAGATGGTGGGGCACCGGTTCCACCACTTTGTCCTCGAGAAGACCTGCCAACTCCTTCAGTAGAAGATCCTGGTGGAGGGGAGACCTGAGAGGTTCTCCCAGGAAATAAGGGGGAGGTGTCTGAATCAGGTGGAGGAGGTAACCCTCTCCCTGACCACCCGAAGTGCCCAGGAGTTGGTGGTGATGGTCAACCACCTCTGGACATAGTGGGACAGATGTCCCCCTGTGGGCTGTTGATCTCCTTGGGATAGATAGGCTATGCTCAAGGAGTCAAAAACTCCCACCTGGCTGGGCCGGAGCTGGAGCCTGGGGTTTTGAGCCTTCTGCTTACAAGCGCCATGTGCATGCCCCTTGGCCTGCTGACCCTGTTGGGCAGCTGCGGAGGCCTAAAAAGGTGGGTAGTTTCTTTAAGCAGCCCCTTCCCGGGGGTAGAAGGACTTTTTACCCGAACCCTTCCGTTGGGGAGGGGCAGCGGTCTTTTTTAGAGAGCCTGGTCCTCATCATGAACTCAGCCTCCAGCTCGGCAGCCTTGTCGGTCATGGGTTTGCCAAAGAGATTCTCTCCTTGGTACTGGACATTGACCAATCTTTCCTGAACCCACTGCTTGAGGTCGGACGATTATAGTAAAGCTTGGCGCCGTGCACCGATGCCCACCGCCGCTACTCGCGCCGCCGAATCAAACCCGTCATAGACCGCTTGAGACGTTAATTTGGAACACTCATGTTCTGCCTTGGCCAGGTTCTTGATCCATTTGCAAGGGTTCCTCGGAGAGACCAGCTGAGAACCCGCCAAGTTCCTTCGCCACGTCTCTCAGGTACATGCCCACGTACAGCTGATAGGCCTGGATGCAGCCAATGAGAATTGAGCCCTGGTAACACTTTCTGCCAAGAGCATCCATGGTGCGGGCCTCCCTGCCAGGGGGCACCGAGGAGTGCTTCTTCTGGCTTTTCAGCCAACGCATGGCCGACTCCACCACCATGGATTTATGCGGCAGCTGTGACTTTTGGAAGCCCAGGCTCCATGAGCGAGTCCAGCGGAGGAGCCTCGTACTGGAGGATTTCAAACTCATCCGCCTGAGGGTCGTCCTCCGACTCGGTAGGGAACGCCAGGGTCTTTGACATATCCTTTACAAAATCAAGGAAGCCCATATCCTCCGGCAGAGACTGCCATCGAGGCGTTGAGACGGTAGAGTTGGATGGGACATTGCGGTGGCGATGGGTGTTGGGGGACTCCTCATCCTCCGTCTCCCTCTTGGAGTAGTCCATGGAGGGCTGCTCCGCAGGCCTCGGGGCTCCTGATGCTCCGTGGCCGGTTCCCAGCATATTTGTTGGGGATGATCGCGGTCCAATCGAGCAGGACTCGGATCATGACCTTGGCCAAGGATTGGCTCGGCCTTTGGGGATGTCTTGGACGTCGAGGGCCTGGTGGTCGGGGTGGATGAATCGGTCGAGCTGAATAGCATCAGCTGCTGGTCCATGAAGGAAGACAAACTGCGCTCCAGGGCTGCCATTCTGGACTCCAGGACAGAAGGCTCCGCAGCCTTCAGCATGGGCACCAATGGACTCGGGCCTGAAGCCGGTTCCGCTGAAGGGGAATTCTCGACGTGGATGGTGTCTGGGGACCGAGGCCGGTCCGAGGTTGAGTCCTTTCGGGGGACCTTTGCATGCTACTCCTTCTCCGAAGCTTTGAACGAGCGTCTCGGACTGCGGGATTGGGCCCAGGGGAGGGGAGGGGGGGCACCTGGCTGGTTGGAACCATCCAAAGATGCCACCTCAGGCATTGAGGCCTCAGACGAGGACCTGGCCTTTGGAGGCACCGGTGACTCGGGGAAAAACTTATCATGCTGCTGATGGCGGCTCTTGAGGGCCTTTCTGGATATCCTTTTGCAGAGGCTGCAGGCTGTCAGGTTATGGTCTGGCCCGAGGCAGCAGAGACAGCAGTAGTGTGTGTCGGTCAAAGAAATAATTTTAGAGCACCGATCACACTTCTTAAAGCCACTGATAGCCATGGGGGAAAAAGGTATCCCTGCGAGGTCGAAGACTCTCCGGGCTGCCAGTTGGAAAAAAGGCACGAAGATGCCAGAAAAAGAAAGAATGAAAACTACAAAAACAGGCCCGAACTCGACGCCGAGGCAATGACGTCGGGTGGTGGGAAAAATACTGGTGCGATACCGGAGGTGAATATGAAACTCAAAGAGAAAAAAATCAACTTTTTCTGGGGACAGCCAGACAAACATCTGAAGGGCTCCGTGGAAAAAAGGAGACTGAGCAAGATGTCACCCTTGGGCAGGAAGGGGACAATGCCTGCATGGTGGCATCTCCCAAAGGCTTTCTTTGAAAGCTGGGGGGGATGTTTCCACGAGGGCTCTGTCGGCGCCAACGTCACCCATATGTAAGGACTGACTTACTGATTGTTCCCGGAGAAGAAACACATACAGCAGGAGCTGACTTGGTCAAAGATTGAGCCAGGACATTGACGCTCTCAGAACCCATCTCCATGTGGCAGCTGAAGAAGCAGCACACTTTGGCATTGGAGCAGGTTGCCATCAGATCCCTCTTGGGGTGACTCCTGCAGCACAGAAACAATGGAAACATCTCCTGACTCGACTCCCACTCTCCTGGAACAAGGGAGTGCCAGCTGAGAAAATCTGTTTCAACAGTAGCCACTCTGGTAGTGTGCAGAACCGACAAACTAGGAGGTTCTTTTCCGCCCAAGCAAACATAGAAACATGATGACAGAAAAAGACCACAAGGCCCATCTAGTCTGTCCTTCCATAACAACTACAACAGTCCACTTTTTACCTTTAGAGATCCTCTGTGTTGGTCCCATGCTTTTTTGAATTCAGTTACTGTCCTCATCTCTACCACCTCCACTGGGAGACTATTCCACAGATCCACTACTCTTTCCGTAAAGAAATATTTCCGCATATCACTCCTGAATCTATCTCCCTTCACCCTCATCCCATGTCCCCTCGTAGCAGAACTTGCTTTCAATTGAAAGAGGCTCTCTCCCTGAACATTTATGCCACGGAGGTATTTAAACATCTCAATCATATCACCTCTATCCCGCCTTTCCTCTAAGGTGTACATATTAAGATCCTTAAGTCTATCCTCATATGCTTTATAATGAAGCCCATTAATCATTTTAGTAGCAACCCTCTGCACCGACTCCATCCTGTTCACATCCTTTTGAAGGTGCGGTCTCCAGAATTGCACACCATACTCCAAATGAGGTCGCACCAAAGACTTATACAGAGGCATTATCACCTCCTTTTTTCTGCTAGTCATTCCTCTCCGTATGCACCCAAGCATCCTTCTAGCTTTTGCCGTCGCCTTTTCTACCTGTTTAGCTACTTTAAGATCATCAGACACAACCACGCCTAGGTCCCGCTCTTCTTTATTGGACAAAAGTACTTCACCTCCTATACTGTATTGCTCCCTTGGATTGCTGCAGCCCAAATGCATGACCTTACATTTTTTAACATTAAATCCCAGCTGCCAAATTCTAGACCATTCCTCAAGCTTAGCTAGATCCCTCTTCATGTTATCTACACCTTCCTGGGTGTCTACTCTATTGCAGATTTTGGTATCATCCGCAAAGAGGCAAACCTTACCCGACAGGAGAGCCATCTTCAGGACTACCCCTGCACTCCTCATGCTGTCTTGCCGATGGACATAAGCCACCACAGTGGCGTTATCCAAGAACACTCAAACCACCTGGCCTTCAAATGGGGGCCAGAAACACATAAGAGCCAGCCTAATGGTCCTCACCTTAAGGCAGTTGATGGACCACACCGCTTCCCTGTGGTTCCAACGGCCCTGGGCCCTTTGCCTTGGTAATGGGCTCACCAGTCCGAGAGATTGACATCTGTCGATAGAAGGGTCCATGAGCAATCGTTTAGCGATACGCTCTGACTCAAAAGACTGGGCTGCCGCCACCACTGCAGCTGGCCATTACCATCATTGGGAACGGGAGCCTGAGCTGAAACCGCCGAGAACTTGGGGACTAGCGAGTTAGCAAGGACCACTGGAGTAGCTGCAAAGGACATGCACCTACGGCACTATCTTGATTGTCGCTGCCATCAATCTGAAGTTTATCCTGGACTCTGGGAACCTGCTGTGAACAGAGCAGCGCAAGTCAATTCAATAGCCTTTGGCTTTTTTTTTGGCAGGAAGACATTGCACACTAGAGTATGAAAAGGTGCTCCCAGGAATTCTAGGGACTTGGAATGTGACAACTTGTTCTTTCCCCAAGTTATCACCCAGCCGAGGCTTATCAGAAAGGAAACCACTCGGAGAGCTACCTAAGATGCCTCTGAATGAGAATGGGCTTGGATGAGCCAGTGGTCCAGATATGGGTGCATACAAATTCCTTGGCACCACAGAGCTGCAGCCACCACCTCCATGAACTTGGAGAATGTCTTTGGGGCAACAGAAAGTCTGAATGGGGGGGCAGCGAACTGAAGGTGAAAGCCCTAATACAAGCATTGTGGACCTGTGTCTTTTGGGGAAACTCCTAGGTACGTATGACCTAGATTGGCCACTGTTGGAAACAGGATACTGGGCTTGATGGACCTTGGTCTGACCCAGTATGGCATATCTTATGTTCTTATGTAAGTATGGCAAAACACAGATACTTTGCTGATCTCCTGGATAGGGATATGAAAATACGCCTCGACCAAATCAAGAGATGCCAAGAACTCCCCTTGGTGCACTGCTTGAATCATGAATTGTCAAGTTTCCATCCAGAAGCACAAATGCACAAGCGCTCGTTGACACACTTGAGATCCAGAAAGGGCCAGAATGTTCCCTTTGTGTCGGCACCACAAAACAGATGGAATATCTGCCCTTGTCCCAATTATCAGAGTACCACTGCCTTCAAGAGAGGCAACTTGTCGAAAGGGATTCACACAACAGCCCTGCTGTTCACAGCCCAACAAAGTGGAGAAGACGAAAGCAGCCAGGATCTGCTCTTGCATTCCAGGACAAAGCCATACCGAATGGGAACTAGCACCCAGTGATCCTTGGTGACACAGGCCCATTCCTAAAGGAAAAAGCGAAGCCTGCCTCCAACTGGAGGAACCAGAAAATGAGTCCTCAAACTGTCATTGAGCAGCCTGGGAGGGTCCTCCTCTGGATCGGACTAGGTCCCTGGGCCCAAGCGCTCCATGAAAGTATTGAGAACAAGTCCGCAGTCCATAAGTAGAGGGGAAGAAAGGCTTTCCAGGCTGGAAGCGAGACCCCCAGGAGCCCGACCAGTGCGCCTGTGAGGAACAGGCGGAGGCTGACGGAAAAGGGTCTCCCTGCCTGCTTCACAGGCCTAGACCTGTCCTCTGAAAGGCAGTAAGATGTCGTCTCACTCAGTTCCTTCACCAGATTTTCCAAATTGGAGCCTAGAGAAGCGTCCCTCTAAGGCCGGATGAGCAACTGGGCTTTGGAAAATTAGTCCACTTCCTCATGTCAGGGCTAACCAATGCCGTGTCACCATCGACAGGACACAATCCCTGGCCGCTAGACATACCAGATTGTACATGACATCAGAAAGGAAGGCTGTAGTAGACTCCAAAAGAGGGGTAGAATCATCCAGCGGAAGAGGATGAATCCACTGGAGCAGGGATCGAGATATCAGGCCTGCACATACCATAACTGAAACATACAAAAATGATGACAGAAAAAGACCACATGGCCTATCTAGTCTGTCCTTCCATATCAACAACTACAACAGTCCTCTTTTTTACTTTAGAGATCCTCTGTGTTTGTCCCCTGCTTTTTTGAATTCAGATACTGTCCTCATCTCTACCACCTCCACTGGGAGACTATTCCATGGATCCACCACTCTTTCCGTAAAGAAATATTTCCGCATATCACTCCTGAATCTATCCCCCTTCACCCTCATCCCATGTCCCCTCGTAGCAGAACTTGCTTTCAATTGAAAGAGGTTCTCCCCCTGTGCATTTATGCCACGGAGATATTTAAACATCTCAATCATATCACCTCTATCCCGCCTTTCCTCTAAGGTGTACGTCTGTCCTCATATGCTTTATAATGAAGACAACTAACCGTTTTAGTAGCCACCCTCTGTACTGACTCCATCCTGTTCATATCCTTTTGAAGCTGCGGTCTCCAGAATTGCACACTATACTCCAAATGAGGTCGTACCAAAGACTTATACAGAGGCACTATCACCTCCTTTTTTCTGCTAGCCATTCCTCTCCATATGCACCCTGCGATAAGGAAGCTTATCATAGCTCAGGAAGGAGCTATAGAAAAGGTGAAGTGACTCTGAACAAGCAACCTGTCAGTTCTGGTAGAAATAAGAAAACAGAATTTTCCCATAAAAGACTACCAGTCCCAGAATGCACCAGGTTTCCAACAGCCATTAGAGGAGCTGAAGTGGGGAAACGTGTGTTCAATCAGGAGGGCTATGAGGTAATCCCTAAGCACTCATCTCAAAGGGCAGGGCCTGATTCAGCACAGCTGCGCTGTGTTAGGGAGGAGCACTCATCTAAGCAGAATAAAGGTAGAGTTTATTCTACAGAGAATAAAGCTTGAGCTTGATCATCTTCATCATCAGGAGGATCATCAGAAGCAGAAGCCAAACCGGACGGACAGAGAGGGAAAGAAACCCTTTGGAAGAAAGAGGAGAAAAGCCTTTGAGAGGTCTAGAAGAGTCCAGAGCAATACGTATACTGGGAGGCATTCCAAGGGCCAGCATACACCATTGGACTGGGGAAAGCCAGAGGAATGGTGCTGCAGAGCTAGGAACCTGTGAGAGAGACGGCTGCACGTGGAAGGGACCCTAAGACCCGTGCCAGAAGGTATGTGAAGAGAGATCCAGTGTCCAGGGATCTGGATTGGAAGGCTGGACATAAGAACTGGACTACATACTGGCCAGGCTATATAGAGAGGAACTCTAACAGCAATGGAAGCTCAGGTATGAACACTGATCTATGCCCTAGCTATAACCTTGAAAGACAGCAGGGAAACAAGTATTCTCCTGAAAGTGCTCCATTGGGAGATTCATCTGTGCCAATCCATGATATTGAACCCATGCTTGTTGAAGAAGAGGGGGTGATAGCAGATGAAGAATCTGTTTACATGGACTGCTCTCTGTCTAAACTCCTTTGGTGATTTTCTGTTATAAAGTACAGCAACCATCACAAAGAAATACAAACTTGTTCTTTAATCTACTCAGTAAAGCTCCTGTGTAGGATTTCTAGCCACGCAGTAGAAAGCAAGCCAGCTAAGGGGTTTCAGCTGGATAACTGCTAGCAATTGAGCCTTACCTAATTGCTTGTGGGCTCTGAGAGAATCACTTCTGAATCTATGTGGGAAGATACAAGAAGTTAACCTGAGAAGAACAGTTTTTCCTTTCTTTGTGGCTTTTGTTTGTTGTTTGATATATTGCTAAGAGAATATTAGCTAAAGCCTACAGAAAAGACCAGTTTGTTGCCAACCAGGTCTTATTTCTTTTGCTTTGATTGCCTGACAAGTTCAAATGTTGTTTCCTGATTTTTGTTTTTCCAAGTTTAACACTGAAAGCAAGTAACCTGATTTATGTGCTACCAAGCATATCTGTGTTGGGAGAAATAACCCCATAAATAAATATCTTATTGGCTTTACCCAAAAGCACAACTAATTATTGTGAGCAGCTGTGTCTGGTGTGAATGAACTGCATTGCCCACAATCCCTTGCAAATCATATAGATATATGCACTTGCCAAGACTGTGAACATTCTCACCCAGGCAGCCGTCTGACAACCCAAGCATCCTTCTAGCTTTTGCCGTTGCCTTTTCCACCTGTTTAGCTACTTTAAGATCATCAGACACAACCACGCCTAGGTCCCGCTCTTCTTTAGTGGACAAAAGTACTTCACCCCCTATACTATATTGCTCCCTCAGATTGCTGCAGCCTAAATGCATGACCTTACATTTTTTAACATTAAATCCCAGCTGCCAAATTCTAGACCATTCTTCAAGCTTAGCTACATCCCTCCTCATGTTATCTACACCTTCCTGGGTGTCTACTCTATTGCAGATTTTGTATCATCAGCAAAGAGGCAAACCTTACCCGACAGCCCTTCCACTATATCACTAACAAAGATGTTAAAAAGAAATCGGACCAAGGACAGATCCCTGGGGCACACCACTGGTAACATCCTTCTCCTCAGAGTGAGCTCCATTTACCTGTACTCTTTGTCGCCTCTCACACAACCAATTTCTAACCCAAGCAGTAACTTTAGGGTCCATCCCTAGGGTGCTCAGTTTGTTTATAAGTCCCCTGTGAGGAACGGTGTCAAAGGCTTTACTGAAATCTAAATATACCACATCTAGGGCTCTCCCTCTATCCAACTCCCTGGTCACCCAGTCAAAGAAATCAATCAGATTTGTCTGACAAGACCTGCCTCTGGTGAATCCATGCTGTCTCGGATCCTGTAATCCGCTGAACTACAGAAACCTCACTATTTTCTCTTTTAGCAGCGTTTACAATAATTTAGTCCCCACCGAAGTTAAACTAACCGGCCTGTAGTTTTCAACCACATCCTTACTTCCGCTTTTGTGTAAAGGCACCACATGAGCATCTCTCCAGTCCTGACTCCAACGAGGCATTGAAAATGTCAGTCAGTGGAGCTGCTAGAACATACCCAAGTTCCCTCAGTATTCTAGGGTGTAGCCCATCCGGTCCCATCACTTTGTCTACTTTAAGTTGAGCTAGTTTCTCATGAACACAGTCTTCTGAAAATTGTTCAATATGACCCTCGCTTCTGTTCCTGTTTGTGGGTGTTTTCTGAGTGAAGAACAGTAGTCACCATAGCAAATTGGCTCTTCAAAACAAATCCACACTTTGGTCCAGAGTATCCTTTTAACCCTTTCCAGGCCGAGCCTGAAACTCTTGGGATCCAAAATTTTGATTAAATATTCCTATCAAATGGTATATAATACATGATCATAGCAGAAGGAAAATCACTATTAGAACATATTGAATAAGACGGGTGCAATTTTCCTGAAATATGCAAAAATTAACCCGGCTGCAGAATGTGGATTAAAAAATTAAAGTAGGCCTTGAAAGGGTTAAGGACAATCTGCCTTCCACAGGAATGGTGGTCTAACTGGTAACTGCTGTGACCTGTGCATCCACTTAGAAATATCAAACTACACAACGTATTCCTTCTCAGGGAGAGCATGCATCTTCTTATACACCCTTAGCCCCTTAGGTGGGGAGTTGGGGGAATCTACTCTGATGGGAACAGGTCCTTGAGCACCTCCGGGAACAGGTAAGACAGTAGTTGATTTCCACACCCCTTGCAGAAATGGATGCATCTTCATTTCCTGCTACATGCCTGGAGCATCCGCCAAGCTCAAGGTGGATATGAGCCTGGGAATCAACACCTCCAGTTCCTCCTTCCAGAACTGGCAGATAACATCAGCCTCCTCATAATCCTCTGAAGACAAGAGTACTTCTTCATCCACATCAGATATCTGAATCTAAACCACAGTCCAGATCTCGGACAGATCCCAGCTAATCCCCATTTCCAGGGGGCACCCATTGCAGGGTTGTCTTAGAAACAGGGCTCCCACTTTCAGCCTGCTCCTGAGACTGCGCTCGGGGGAACCCAGATGTGGCAGGGTCTGAATTTCCATGTCAGAAAGACCAGGCCTGCTGTAAAAAGGAAAATAATTCTGGGGAAGACAATTTGGACTTCGGAAGCCCTCCCCATGGAAATGAGCCCCCCTACACCAGAGGACATAGACACAATCAATTCCCTAGATGTCAGGGAGAGGCGCACAGCATGGTCACCAGAACCTCTGGCCTGCTGGCTATCCTTACCCACAGCGCCATCCGCCACCTCCTGCCCTTAGGCAGGCAAGGCTGGACTAACTGCATCCCCTGGCATAGAGAGAGGGGGGGGGGGGCGGCAATCCCTCCAAGGACAACTCAGGAGCTGCCATGCTAGAAGAGCAGTCCAGAAGCCAGAGATGAGGCACCACACTTGCCACAGGCTAAATGATGATTCTTGGAAGAAGACATAAGAGAGTTAAGGTAAGAATGACAACAGTGTGTGAAGGCTGCAGTGTCCTAAAGGCACACGTTAACTGTGATTTTACTTTAACACGCATTACAGGTGCTAGGGTAGGAACATATATTGGAGCTGCCTGGGCAGAACACACATACAGACCATGTGACCCCCAGGTGCACAACAGGAGAAATCGCTACTAGCACTTGCAGAAAACGGTAAGAAATCCCCACACTGAGCCAACAGCTGCCAGCAGTCTATCCCGATTTGAATCCTACACAGATGGAATCGGGAGCCCCAACAAGGACAATGATGAGGTCACGCCTTGAAACTCACCTCCTGAGAATCCCAGGCAGAGGATCTGTGCGGGCTCAGCTCTATTCCCCTGATACTGTCACACTGGTTTTGCAGCACTGCGTTTAAGGTGGCTGGCAGGCAGATCCTTCTGAGAGCCCTCTGCAATCTTCAGAGGAGAGCAGGGGGGAACAGAGGAGGAGCAAGGGGCGCTGAGATTGTGTGAGGCTGCTGCCCTCTTCCAGATCCTTTCAATTTCTGGCTGTTCAATGGGCTCTTATCATGACAAGCACATGGAGCTGAATCAGTTTTCCCTCCTACAATGGCTACAGAAAAAACGCAGTCTGGTGGAGCCTCCCACGTCATGTTCAGAGTCACTCTTAAGGTGATTGTTGACAAACATTTAATCCATCTCTTCCTCTCAATCTTCAGAATTTTTTCAGAGGAGAAAATCCATCCAACATCTGCTGGAGACAAAGCAATAATGAAGTACCCTCTGGTGGCTGAGGCGAATAGAGGCATGGGAGTGATGTCATTGAAACCTGGGCTTTTCATTGGTTCTTTGACTCCACGAATCTGCTGGCAGGGGAACATAATTCACTTGGGCAGGACTGACGGAGGCACTGCCAGTGGAGAGGCTGAATGGGAATGTATGCGTAAACGTCCTGTAGACCCAGGGAGGCCAGCAATTGTTCCAGCGA
Source organism: Ichthyophis bannanicus (assembly GCA_033557465.1). Classification (NCBI taxonomy): domain Eukaryota; kingdom Metazoa; phylum Chordata; class Amphibia; order Gymnophiona; family Ichthyophiidae; genus Ichthyophis; species Ichthyophis bannanicus. The sequence continues at coordinate 42,077,704 of CM066051.1, read as the reverse complement.
AGAAGAGTAAGGATAATGGCGAGGGAGTTTTTTTGAATTTCTCTCGCTTGATGTAGAGGTTGAAGCCATGGAGGTTGAGGATGGGTCAAAGTCCACTGGTTTTCTTTGGAATGAGGAAGAAGTGGAAGTAGAAACTCTGGTGGCCTTGCTCAGGAGGGATGGGAGCATTGTTGCAGAGGTGGTCAAAGACTCCTGCTGCAGCACTGATTGATGGTGAAGTGGAAGCGATTTCGCTGGTGATGGGGGGGTGGCTGTTTTATGAAGTTGATTCTGTATCCACCCTGGACAATACCGAGAACCCAAAGGTCAGTGGTGATTAATTTCCAGGCCTCTTTGAAGTGTTGTATCCGGCCCCCAACTGGCAGGTAGTCGAAAACTAGGGTTAGTTTTCTGGCTGGCAGACTGGTTTGCAGGTTGTTGCTTTCTCTCTCTGGCCGGGATAGTTGCACATAGGCCAGAGCAGATGTGCATTGTGGCTGGCAAGAGTAAGGTTGGAAGAGTCGGCAAGGGTAGAATTGTTTAAGATACTGGTAAAAACATAAGAAAATGCCATATTAGGTTAGACCAAGGTCCATCAAGCCCAGTATCCTATTTCCAACAGTGGTCAATCCAGGTCACAAGTACCTGGCTGGTTCCCAAAAAGGTACAAAGGTTCCACAATGCTTGTCCCGGGGTAAGCAGTGGATTTCCTGGGTCCTCTTTAATTACCTACAAGCTCCTGATGCTCACCCATAAGGCCCTCCATACCCACACCCCGCAATACCTGGCCAACGCCCTGCAACACCGTTTAGTGCTCTGCACTCTTCGCTCAGTCCATAATTACCGCTTGCATCTTCCATCTCCCTCCCTGGCCCATCTGGAACAGATCCATCATACTGCTTTCTTCCCTTTGGAATTCTCTCCCCCTCACTCTCTGCCAAGAACAATCCTGCCTCCAATTTAAGACCCTCCTCAAGACGCACATTTTCTGCTTAGCCTATGAACTCCCTTCCCCTGAGTTGTAAGGACTGCTTTGCTTTCTGTTCTCCTCTTCTTAAGGTGGGATTGTGTTTCTTTCCTGTCAAAATTTGTAGTTCCTTTTCTTTTCTGGCTTTGGCCACAGCTATTTGTACTCTGTACAACGCTCTGATTTATGAAGGACGGTTAATCAAGCGACACGATAAAGATAAAGAAATAATGGCTTATGGACTATTCCTCCAAGAACTTGTCCAAACCTTTTTTAAACCCAACTATACTAACAGTTTTTACTACATCCTCTGGTAATGAATTCCTACGTTTGATTACGCGCTAAGTGAAAAATATATTTTCTCTTATTAGTCTTAAATGGGTTACCACTGTAGCTTCATTGCGTGTCCCTTAGTCTTTCTAATTTTTGATGGGTAAACAACCACTCTACGTTTACCCGTTCCACTCCATTCATTAATTTATACACCTCTATCATATCTCCCTTCAGCCATCTATTTTCCAGGTTGAAGAGTCCTAACCTTTTAAGCCTCTCCTCATAAGGGTATCCTTCCATCCCCTTTATCATTTTGGTAGCTCTTTGTACCTTTTTGAATTCTGCTATATCCTTTTTAAGGTATGGAGACCAGAACTGTACACAATAGTCAAGGTGTGGTCGCACCATGGAACGATACAGAAGCATTATATCATCTTTGGTTTTATTCTCCATGCCTTTCCTTATGATTCCCAGCATTCCTAGTGATAGGCTCTGTGGTACTGAGGGAGCTGTGCACTGCAAGCTAGTGTCAAGGGCTCTGTTGGTTGAGCTGCTAGCTCACGGAGTATGGAGGAGTGATCCTTGACTTTGACAGTGTCCTGTACTTCTGAACCAAAAAGGCTATTCCCAAGGCATGGACCATCTGGCGGATGGTCATAGAGGTCTTTTCGTAGGCCATATATTTGCAGTCAGGCTGTATGGCTTGTGGAGATCGCGGTGGCTGAAAAGCGAGCTAAGGAGTTGAAGGCATCATAAGTTGTGCGGATGATGTGATAAAAAGATTTGTGTAGATTAGACAACAGCTGAAACGGTCCTCCACATGCAAGGGAGGAGGTTTGCCTAATTGCAGGAGGTGGTCGTGATGGTAGGGTAGAATTTGAAGCTGATGTGCGAGGATTCGTATTGCTAGGAGGCCGCTCTGATAGGACTTTCAGCCGATGGCATCCAGTGTCCTTTGGTCTTTTCCCAGTGGAGTTTGGAAAGATGATTTTGTGCTTTTAGACTTTTTGAATACCGCTTCTGGGAAGACTTATTGATGGGGGAGTTGTTGATGTTGGAACCTGGAAGGAGAAATTTTACTTACTGTTAATTTCCTTTCCTGGAATACTGCTAGACCAGTCCAGACAAACGGGTTGTGCCCCCCTGCCAGCAGATCTTGGAGACAGAGAACCCCACCAAAGCTCTGATAGGCTGGAGCCTGGTGATATAGTCCCACCCCTGGGGGTCTCCCTCAGTATTGTCTGTAAAGCTAACAAACTGTAAATGTAACCGAACTGGAAGGCCACACCTAGTGGCCACTAATTCAACTATGTACAAAGGAGCAGAAAGCATCCCCAGAACTGAAGGCTTGTTATCAAAACAAAAATAACATAGCCGTAGGGCACTCTTGGTGAGGCATACTGACAACGAACGAATCGAATGTCCGGCGGCTCCACTGCACTAGCAGCACTGTAATCGACAATAGGGTGGGTTCTGGACTGGTCTAGCAGTATTCCAGGAAAGGAAATTAACGGTAAGTAAAATTTCTCCTTCCACGTCATACTGCTAGACCAGTCCAGACAAACGGGCAGTACCCAAGCTACCAAACTCCAAGGGGGGGGTTTCAAAGCCACCGACAGCACTGCTGCGCCAAAATGACCCTCCTGCCGAACGTGAACATCCAATCTATAATGACGGACAAACGTGGACAAGGATGACCAAGTCGCCGCCCGGCAAATGTCAAAAGGCGCTACCTAAGACCGCTCGGCCCAAGATGCTGCTTGAGCCTGAGTTGAGTGAGCTTGGAGTCCTGAAGGCACCGGCTTTCCTTGAAGAATATAGGCTGCTTCAATAGCCCCTCGTAACCACCTAGATATAGTGGATTTGGAAGCTGCGGACCCTCGCCGCGGACCGGCAAACAGGACAAAGAGATGATCAGTCTGACGGAAAGAGTTGGTGACCTTAAGATACCGATAAAGCACTCGCTTCAGGTCCACTGCCCGCAAGTGACCACGGCGACCGGAACTCTGTTCTTTTGAAAAGGTAGGTAAGAAGAGAGGCTGGTTGACATGAAACGGAGTAAGAACCTTGGGTAAAAAAGAAGGGACAGTCCAAAGGGACACACCCTCCGAAGAAAAGGTGAGATAGGGATCAAGACAAGAGAGAGCCTAAAGCTCGGAAATCCGCTGCGCTGAAGTTATGGCAACTAGGAACACCGTCTTTAGCGTCAAATCCTTAAGGGAACACGTCTTCAAGGGCTCAAAAGGAGGAGCCAGAAGAGCACGGAGCACGAGAGCGAGATCCCACGAAGGAACTGATGGTCGAAACGGGGGCCGTAAGGTCTTGACCCCTTTAAGAAACCGCGAAATGTCTGCATGCGAGGCTATAGAACGTCCCGCTATTGGCCCCCGAAAACAAGTCAAAGCGGCCACCTGCACGCGCAAGGTCCCGAGGGCCAGACCCTTATCCAGACCAGCTTGCAAAAAGGACAGAATATCGGGGACGCCGCAACACCATGGCGATATGTGACCCCGCGCACACCAAGAGTCAAAGAGACGCCACACCTGAGCATACGCCAGCGACGTCGAAGACCGCCGTGCCTTAAGCATTGTCGCCACCACGCTAGGCAAATACCCCTTATGAACTAATCTGCGGCGTTCAAGAGCCAAGCCGTAAGCGAGTAAGGAGCCGGGTCTTCCATTTCGACCGGCCCTTGCAGAAGTAGACCTGGGAAGGAGCCCAGGTGCAGAGGAGACGCTCGGGACAGACGGACGAGATCCGCATACCATGGTCTGCGAGGCCAATCCGGTGCCACCAGGATCACCGGACTGCGATGCTCCCTGACTCGCTGGAGAACTTTGCCTATCATGGACCTGGGAGGAAAGACATACAGAAGAAGATGGGTCAGCTACGCCTGAGAAAGAGCATCTATCCCGTGTGACCCGCTCTCTCTCCATTGGCTGAAGTACAACGGTGCTTTGGCATTCTGCGCCGTGGCCATGAGATCCATTGCCGGTAGTCCCCATCGACGAACAATGGCCTGAAAAGGTTTCGATGCCAGAGACCACTCCCCTGGATCCAGAGTATGTCGGCTGAGAAAATCGGCCTTGACATTCTGTAGCCCCGCGATATGTTGTGCTGACAACGCCTGAAGGTGTCTCTCTGCCCACGGGAGGAGCAGACTCATTTCCATCGATACACCGGGACATTTCATGCCCCCTTGTCGGTTGAGATATGCCACTGTAGTAGCGTTGTCGGAGAGAACTCAAATCGATTGACGGCGTAGAAGAGGCTGGAACCTCCGCAAAGCTAAACGCACCGCTCGCGTCTCGAGGCGACTGATGGACCACCTGGCCTCTCGAGGAGACCAGATCCCCTGCACTGTGTGCGAGCCGCAATGTGCTCCCCATCCGGAGAGACTGGCATCCGTCGTGAGTAGCACCCAGTGCGGAGCCTCCAAGGGTACTCCTCGGAGGAGATTGTGGGGCCGAAGCCACCAATGAAGGCTGAGTTTCACCGCCAGCAACAGGGGCAGTCGAACCTGATAATCCTCCGACACAGGCAACCATATCATGACAGAAGCGCCTGCTGCAACCCGCGCATGTGAGCCCTCGCCCAAGGAATTAGATCAATGGTAGCTGCCATGGTCCCCAAGAGCTGAAGGTAGTCCCATGTTCGAGGCGCCTCCTGACACAGAAACCGTCGGAGCTGCAGGAAGAGTTTCTGAACACGATCCTGGGTGAGAAATACCCGCCCCCGGTAAGTGTCGAAGCGAGCCCCTAAAAAATCTATAATCTGCGACGGAAGGAGGCAGCTTTTGGAGTGATTGATCACCCAGCCCAGCTCCTCCAAGAAAAACATGACATGGGCGACCGTCTCCCGAGCTTCCAACGCGGAATCGGCCCTGATGAGCCAATCGTCCAGATACGGATGAACCCGGATGCCCTGCTTGTGCAAGGCTGCCGCCACGACAACCATAATCTTGGAGAAGGTCTGTGGCGCCGTAACCAACCCGAAGGGCATGGCCCGGAACTGGAAATGCGGCCCTAGGACTGAGAACTGCAGAAAACGCTGATGATCGGCCCGAATGGGAATATGAAAATACGCTTCCGCTAGATCGAGCGATGAGAGGATCTTGCCCTTGCAGACCACTTGAATCAATGACCGAAGAGTCTCCATTCGAAAATGAGGAACTCGTAAGTTGCGGTTCACTCCCTTGAGGTCCAGGATGGGGCGAAACGAAGCATCTTTCTTGGGCACCACGAAATAAATGGAGTAACGACTGAGCCCTCTTTCGTGAGGAGGCACCGGGCAAATGGCATTTAAAGCTAAAAGACGCCGAAGGGTGAGTTGAACGATGCACCATTTCTCGGGGGATCCTACTGGGGAAACTAGAAAGGCCTCGGGAATCGACTGGCAGTATTCGAGAGAATAACCCCAAGATTGCTGTCGAGAACCCATTGATCGGAGGTGATGAGCACCCATTTCTGGGAGAACAATGCCAACCGACCTCCTACTGGTGGCAAAGTCTCGAGTGGGCACCCCGCCCCGTCAGCGGGCAGGCCGCATGGAACCAGAGAACTTCCCCGTGCTAGAGTAGGTGTCGGAGCCTTTCCTGGCCCCCCGAAAGGACTGCGTCCGTTGTCCATAACGACTGGATGACACCGCCAGCTGGGAGGACTTGAAGGAATGAAACCTCCGAGAGTCCTTGTTCCTGGAATACCGGCGAAATGTCTGCATCCACGTTGACTGGCGAAAGGAAACTTTTGGCTTAGGCCCTCCGCACACCATTGCTTGAAGGGCCAGAGAGGACGAGGAGAAAGCCATCTTCAGCAGGCTTTCCACTTTCCGATCCTGAGGATCTTTGAGCATCACCCCGCCTTCCACCGGGATAGTGGTGTGCTTGGTAACACCAGAGACTAAGGCATCTACCTTAGGACATGTAAGCCAGCACACCAGAGCATCCGGAGACCAGACATATAACTGCCTGAGGCGGCGAGCGTTGTGCAGTGGGGTGTCAGGAGAATCCCATTCCCGGGATACCATCTGTTGCAATTCCTGAGGAAAGGGAAAAGATTTTGAAGGCTTACAAATCCCCTGCAAGATGGGGTCCGCCTGAGACTGCGGCTGGGGGGTCTGCGGCTCAGGCAGAGTAGAAAGGCGAAGAGCCTCCGACACTTGTGCAATCAGGGCGGATAACTCTTCCTTCCGGAACAGCCTAATGTCTTGGGAGTCCTCTTGTGCTGGAATCGACGAATCGGACGGAGAATACTCCCCATCCTCACGATCCGAGGACTCCGCAGAACCGTCAGCAGAGGACCTATCATCTTCAGGCACTACATCATCGTTGCGCAGGAACTGTAACTCCTTTGGAGGGCGGGATCCCTTATGACCAGCGGGTGTCTTGGTCCGCTTGCAGGCCGCAGGCGAAGGCCCGGCCTCCTGTGCCACCGGCCCCTGCACCGCCGCAGAAGCTGAAGATTCAGCACGCCACAGGGCCCATGCCTGGCGAAATAGCGCCAGAAGGTGATCCTCAGACAGCATGGGCTGTGAGGCCAAAAACGGAGCCGGAGGAAGCACTGGACAAGCCCCCTGCGCCTCTGCCGGGGAGGAGGAAGGTAGCGGACCATCTAAGACAGGCAGATCAGGCACTGATGGATCTGGAGGTAATCCTGCTGACGAAGATTCTCCCGGGTAGGTAAAGCAAGCAGAGCACAGGCGATTCCTGAGGTCCTTCTGTTTCTTATTACATACTATGCACCGCAGCACTGAGGAAGGCATGGTGATAGTACACCACAAATTGAAATGCTTTTTCTCTTTTTTTTTTTTTAAGAAAGAGAAGGAACCCCTGCAGCTGTAGCAAAAACCGTTTTTCAAAAACGAGCAGTAGGAGAGGAGTTAGGTGAAGAGAAAGAAAAATGTGCTTCCCCCCAAAAACGGAGCTCTGCGGCGATTCAAAATGGCTGCCGGCAAAATAAAAACCCCAAAAAAGTGAAAATAAACATGAAATAAGCGAATTAGGAGCTAAAAAAGGCCAGATGACTGCAAATCTGATGGAGAACTGCTCCAGAGATGACCAGGAGTTGCCAAAACTGAAAAAAATATCAGACTTGCTGCACGGAGCTGCAGAGACTGGGGAGAGAGAAGGAGAAACTGTACTCACAGTACCGGCAGTGCAGGGAACCAAGGACAACCGTTGCAAACTGTATCAGATACCAAACCACCAAAATCAGCAGATAAATCTGATGTTTGGGGAGCCCTCCGTCCAGCTAACAAGCCCTCATGGCCAGATGCTGGGAATTCTTCCAGTCAGCGAGCTCTACTGTGCCACCCACAGGAGCTCTGCTGAAAACCTCCTGGTGCGCAGAGCAATATTCTGGCAACAACAGAAGTCAAATTAATGGTCACTGAAGGAAAACTAATTCAAAAGATGTTGAAGGGAAAAACAACAAACGCCACCAGGCTCCAGCCTATCAGAGCTTTGGTGGGGTTCTCTGTCTCCAAGATCTGCTAGCAGGGGGGCAACAACCCGTTTGTCTGGACTGGTCTAGCAGTATGAAGTGGAAAAACCTTATATCTAAGGACAAAGTGCCGTGGACAGATGCAAGTTTCTCCAGATGGAGGCCTGCAGTTCACATCCTTAGGAGCACTGCACACCTTTAGGATGGACTGAAAATCACTTTTGTTGATGGGGGTCTGGGAGTCACTGACAGCGAGTACTCGGGAGACCTACTGGAGGAATTTAGGATAGGAATAGTCCTCAGGAAGTTCTTCTGATTCATGTTCTGGCGTCAAGGTGTCCTTGGGAGGATTGCGTCCGATGCCTGGGAGAAAGGGGCATTACAGAAGGAACACGCAACCTCTTACAGGGAGGGGAGGGGACCTCCAGTGGACTAAGAGGGGGTGGTTCAGAACAGGGGGGGAGGAGGGAGAGGTGAGGGCCTGAGGGGACCTCTAGCAAGGTGCTCTGTGGGTTGGCTGCTACTATTGTGGATTGCAGGAGAAGTGCACTGTCTTCCACAAATTTCCTCAAAAGTGAGATTAATGATGCATCTGGAGTGAAGACCCCCAGAGGGTTGAGAGTGGGAGGAGGGGGTACTCTGGAGACAAAGCCGGCATGGCCTGCTGTCTGGCTACCTTAGGGGCTGGTTCCCCAGGGAGTCTCTGATTCTTACGGTTCTGGCATTTGAGGCCTTTACCTGAGGGTGCAACTAGCTGCTCCTTAAGATGCTTGTGTTTGGATTTACTTTTAATCTTCCTGCCAGGGGCTCCCAAGGATGCAGTTGTTTCGGTGGGGGGGAGGGGGTAGGGATGGCTGCATGGCCTCAGGGGGAGGGATGGAGTCAGAGACATGGGTATGCAGGCTCTGGGCTATTGTTCACTGGGCCAGGGCTAGTAGGAAGTCTGCCTCTGGCCTCACAGCTGCCCCAAGGGTTCCCAATCGTGCCGAGTATGGGCCCGATGGGAGGGGCAGTGGAGAAGAGGGAGAAGCCATTGAAGTGTATGCAGCCAGTAAACTTACTTTTTTTTAAAAATAGTTTGAGGCTCAGGAGGATTTGCGGTTGAAGGGGGGCGTGCATGCGTGCGAGCGGTCATGCCATGAAGCGTAGTTACTCACCTGTAACAGGTGTTCTCCAGGAGCAGCAGGAATCAGTCCTCACATATGGGTGACGTCGGCGCCGACGGAGCCCTCGCGGAGCAATTTTCCCCAGCTTTCAAAGAAAGCCTTTGGGAATTGCAGCGCGCATGCGCGGTCTCCTTCCCGCCCAAGGGTGCCATCTTAGCCAGTCTGATGACATAGCTAAAAGACAGCATAAAAATTTGCAAAAAACTTAAGCAGATGATTGCAACTCCAAGGGGAGGAGGGAGGGTTGTGAGGACTGATTCCTGCTGCTCCTGGAGAACACCTGTTACAGGTGAGTAACTACGCTTTCTCCAGGACCAAGCAGGAAGTCAGTCCTCACATATGGGACTCCCAAGCTTAAGGCTACCGGAGACCCTAAGCACAAAAATGAGCTCCCTCTAGCTCAGCGGCACAGAAGGAAGGAATCTTCACTGAATTATTACCCACCGGTAGCTCCCATCCGGGATGGAGGGTAGGAGTTGCTCAAACCTCGAAGAGATTTCGGAGAACTGCCTGTCCGAAAGCACTGTCCCTGCGGGACTCCCTCTCGAGGCAGTAATGGACCGCAAAAGTCTGGCTCGAAGACCAAGTAGCGGCCCGGCAGATGTCTGCCAACGGAACAGAGCGGAGGTAAGCCACTGACGTAGCCTTCGCCCGAACACAGTGAGCCGTGACTCGACTTTCTAACGAGAGTCCGGCTGCCCCATAAGCCCAAGCGATGCAGTCAGCAACCCAGATGGACAGAGTACGCTTGGAGACCGGGAGCCCCAATTTATTGGGGTCAAAAGACACAAAAAGCTGAGCAGCTTTACGGTGCTCCCGTGTACGGTCAAGGTAGAAGTTCAATGCCCTTCTACAGTCCAGGGTATGCAGGACCATTTCAGCTCGGCTGGAGTGTGGCCTGGGAAAGAAGGTCGGAAGTACCACCTCCTGATTGATGTGAAAAGGGGAGACCACTTTTGGAAGAAATTTTGGGTGAGTCCGTAGGACTACCCTATTTTTGTAGAACCGAGTGTAAGGGGGATCAGACACGAGGGCCTGCAATTCACTTACGCGTCTAGCGGAAGTGAGGGCTATCAGGAATAAAGTTTTCCAAGAAAGAAAACGGAGAGAACAGGTAGCCATAGGTTCAAAAGGCGGACAGGTGATCCGCTGTAAAACCACATTCAGATCCCAGTCAGGTGCTGGCGGGCGCAGAGGTGGTTTAAGCAGAAGGAGACCTCGGAGAAACCTCGCTACGAGAGGGTCGCTGGAAAGAGGTCTGCCGTCCACCGGCACATGATGTGCTGAAAGAGCACTGAGGTGAACTTTGACAGAGTTGGACTTAAGTCCCAGATTAGAGAGGTAGAGCAAGTACTGCAAGATCACCGACACCGAGCAGGAGAAGGGATCCTGAGACTGCTGGGCACACCAAGCGGAAAAGCGACGCCATTTAAGGGCATAGCATTTGCGGGTAGAAGGTCGCCGAGAAGCTAGGACGACCTCTTCCACCTCTGCCGGCAGTAGAAGGGGAGCAAGGACTACCCTTTCAGCAGCCAGGCCATCAGATGTAGAGATCTGAGGTTGGGTGTGTAGCAGGGACCCCTGATCCTGTGTTAGGAGATCCGGTTGAAACCCCAGAGGGAACGGATCCTCTACCGCTAATTGCAGCAGGAGTGGAAACCACGGCTGTCTGGGCCAGCGAGGAGCTATCAGGATCATGGAAGCTTTGTCTCGGAGAACCTTGAAAAGAGTTCGAGAGACTAGCGGGATGGGAGGAAAGGCATACAGAAGGCTCTTCGACCATGAGAGCAGAAAAGCATCCGCCGCTACTCGAAGGGGATGCGGCTGACGAGAGCAGAAGCGAGGAAGTTGCCGGTTGAGAGGACTGGCAAAGAGATCCATCGTGGAGAGGCCCCACTTCAGGAAAAGTTTCTGAACTACCAAGGAATCCAGGCGCCACTCGTGCGGCTGGAGGATCCTGCTGAGTTTGTCGGCCAGGCAATTTTCTTGGCCTGGGAGATAAACTGCCTTGAGAAGAATGCCGTGGCTGACGGCCCAAGAGCAGAGCTTCTGTGCTTCTCGACAGAGAAGGAAGGAGCCCGTGCCTCCCTGTTTGTTCACGTAGAACATGGCAACCTGATTGTCTGTCTGGACAAGGACGGACTGGTGAGAAGTCAGGTGGGAGAAAGCCTTGAGAGCCAGACGGATTGCTCTGAGCTCCAGGAAGTTGATCTGCTGAGCAGACTCCCACGTGGTCCAGAGACCTTGAGTACATGCCCCTTGGCAATGCGCTCCCCATCCTAGGAGAGAAGCATCGGTCATCAGCACTTGAGCCGGCTGAGGTGACTGAAAAGGCATTCCGAGCACCAGGTTCGGCCGATGAAGCCACCACTGTAGAGAAGAGGCCAGCGGTCCGGAGACGCGCACTAAGTCGGCTAGGCCGCCCGTGGCTTGTTGCCACTGCTTGCGAAGGCACCATTGAGCAGGCCGCATATTCAGGCGGGCATCGGGGGTCACGTGGACGGTGGAAGCCATATGGCCGAGTAGTCTCAGGAAGCGCCTGGCTGAGACCAGGGACTGGCTGCGAAAACGGCCGGCTAGGTCCATGAGCCGTTGAGCCCTGTCGGGAGGCAGGAAAGCTCGTGCCTGAGGAGTGTGCAGTCTTGCGCCGATGAACTCGAGATCCTGTGAGGGGAGCAAAGTGGACTTTGCGAAGTTTATGACAAAGCCCAAGTACTGCAGAAGAGTCACAGTGCGGTGTGTGGCATTGGTGACTTCCGGAGAGGACGATGCTCTGATGAGCCAGTCGTCGAGGTACGGAAAGACATAGAGGCCGTGAAGCCGGAGATAAGCCGCCACCACCGCGAGACATTTTGTGAAGACTCGCGGTGCGGAGGATAGGCCAAAGGGCAGTACTCTGTACTGGTAATGATTTCCTGCCACCACAAACCTTAGGTATTGGCGGTGGCTTGGGTGGATGAGGATGTGCGTGTAGGCATCTTTTAGATCCAAGGAGCATAGCCAATCTCCCTGCTGGAGGTAGGGCAGAAGGATTCCAAGGGTAAGCATCTTGAACTTCTCCCTCACGAGGAACTTGTTGAGGTTGCGCAAGTCCAGGATGGGTCTGAGGCCTCCTGTTCTTTTTGGTATCAGGAAATACCTGGAATAAAAGCCTTGACCTCTCAGGTGGTGGGGCACCGGTTCCACAGCCTGTTCCTGAAGAAGACTTGCTAACTCCTGAAGGAGTAAGTCTCTGTGCAGAGGGAGTCGTGGAGGTTCTCCCGGGAAATAGGAGGGAGGGACCTGGTGGAAGTGGAGAAGATAGCCTTCTCTTACGACTTGAAGCACCCAGGCATCTGAAGTGATGTTGGACCACCTGTGGGCGAAGTGAACCAGCCGGCCTCCGGTGCTGGGAGGAACCAGCTGAGGGGGAGAGGCTATGCTGATGAAGTCAAAAACCCCCACCCTGCTGAGCAGGGGCCGGTGGTGCAGGCTTGGGGGCTTGCTGCCTACGGGACCCGTTACCCCGTCCCTTGGCCTGCTGACCCTGTTGGGGAGCTGCGGAGGCCTGATATTGAGGGTAGTGTTTATAGGCAGCCGCCTTTCTCGGGTAAAAGGACTTCTTTCCCGAGCCCTTCTTTTTCTGGGAAGAGGCGGAGGTCTTTCTAGAAAGCCTAGTTCTGGTGAGAGTCTCCGTCTCGATTTGTGCAGCCTTTTCAGCCATGGGCTTGCCAAAGAGGTTCTCACCTCGGCAGGGGACATCGACCAACTTGTCCTGCACCCAGGGTTCAAGGTCAGACGACTGAAGCCAAGCCTGTCGGTGGGCACCGATGCCGGCTGCGGCCACTCGAGCCGATGCTTCAAAGCCATCATAGGCTGCTCGGGACATGAATTTGGAGCATTCCCGAATACCAGTTGTCAAGGCCAGGAACCTCCGCAAAGGTTCCTCGGACAGCCCAGCGGAGAATCCGGCTACCTCTTTAGCCAGGTCTCTGAGATACATGCCCATGTAGAGCTGATAGGTCTGGACCCGACAAGCAAGCATAGAGCCCTGGAAACACTTCTTACCGAGGCCATCCAGGTTACGGGCCTCCCTGCCAGGAGGCACCGAGGAGTGCATCTTCTGGCTCTTAAGCCTATGCATGGCCAATTCCACTACCATGGAATGGTGCGGTAGCTGTGCTTTTTGGAAGCCGGGACTCTTGCGGACTCGATAGATGGAATCGACCCGCTTGCTTAATACCGGCGACGATGCCGGACTCTCCCACATGCGGAAGAGTAGTCGTTCCAGCATGGGAGGAACCGGTACAGTAAAGTGTTCCCTGGCGGGAGAGTCATACTGAAGGGCGTCGAGCTCTTCGGCTCGAGGCTCCTCCTCGGGATCCGCAGGGAAGGCCAAAGCCTTGGCCATATCCCTGACGAAGTCCGAGAACCGGGCATCCTCCGGAGGGGACTGCTTACGAGGTTCGGACTCAGGTGAGTCCGAGGGGACACACCGAGTTCGAAACGAATCAGGTGACTCTTCCTCTTCAGACTCCCAGGCCGACTCAGAGGAGGAATCGGTGGGGTCGGCTCGGGCAGGTGGAGGCGTCGGCTGCCCCGACACCGAGGGAGTCGGCGTCGACGACCTCGGTCCCGAACGGGAGGCCGAGGGTGACCTCGACCGAGGATCGACTCGAGCTCGCATGGACTCGAGGATCGGCTCGGTCTCCGGGGTCGACTTAGACGTCGACGTCCCGGCGGTCGGGGCAGCGGCGCCAGCGAGGCTAGCGATCAGTGCCCGCTGCTGGTCCATGAAGGCAGATAGTCTGCTCTCCAAGGCCGTCAACCTGAGTCCGACCTCAGGTGACCCAGCAGCCCCCGACTCGGGCCCCGACGGCGTCGGGCCCGACGTCGGACCCCTCGGAGGCGAGTCCAGGAGGACTACAGGACTTACCCGAGCAGGCAACTCCGACTCCAGACGAGGTCGCTTCGGGAGGTGCTCCTTCTCCAAAGACCCGGGACGGCTATCGGGGCTATGCGACCTGGCCCTCGCGGAGCCAGGAGCGTCCACCGACGCCGCCCTCGCGGGTTTTACCTTCCGTCGATGGTCCCCGGAGGGAGAACCCCTGTCGGAGGAACTCCGGCGATGGTCAGAGCTGGAACCTCTGGACGCCGAGGCCTCCGACGAGGTCCGGGTACGGCCGGGATCAGCGAAGATTCGTTCCCGCTGGTGCGGTCGACTCCTTAACGCTTTGGAGGACATTGTGCTGCAGGCCCCACAGATCAGTTCTTCGTGATCCGGGCCGAGGCAGCGGAGGCAATTATCATGTGTGTCAGTGAGTGACATATTTCTGTCACACTGAACACACCGCTTGAAACCACTGGCAGCCATCGGGGGAAAAAGGGCCCCTGCAAGGTCAAAGGACCGGGCTGCCAGCGAAAAACCGAAAAACGAAACTGACCAAAATTCAGAAAAACCGAAAAATAACAGAAGGACTCGCAACGGCGTCGCGAGTCCGGGCAGGAAAAAGACCGGCGAGAAAGAAATAGAAATAAATCACTAAAATCAACTTTTTCAGCGGGGACACGACGGGTACGTCTGTAGGGCTCCGCGGAAAAAAGAAGACTGGCTAAGATGGCACCCTTGGGCGGGAAGGAGACCGCGCATGCGCGCTGCAATTCCCAAAGGCTTTCTTTGAAAGCTGGGGAAAATTGCTCCGCGAGGGCTCCGTCGGCGCCGACGTCACCCATATGTGAGGACTGACTTCCTGCTTGGTCCTGGAGAAAGATCATTTTCAATGGTGTTTTTTTTCTGTGCTGTTGGACTGAAGTGCAGTTGAACGCTAAAATTGTTGGATAAAGTTGAGGGAAGAATGAAAAGAAATGAGACATGAAGCCCGCAGAGAGCGGGAGCGCCATGGCAGTTGCTGCTTGGTTAAAGGGAAAACTGAGACGCGACCAAGCCGGCAGGGCAGGAAGTGCACCGCACATACTCTGACAAGTCAAAAGACTTGTCTAAGATAGGGAGACCCAGCATATCAGGCAATGTCGGAGACGTCACCATTGAGTGCAGCTGCATACCCCAGTCTGTCTGTGCAGAAGAAAGTTATACTGTGACCTTGGCCTCCTATGTGCTTTTCTTCATTTTCCTTCAGATCACTTAGAAGCTGTGAGGGACAAGAAATGTATAACCTGCATATGCAATGCGATAATGTGTATCACTAAAATACTACTAATACTTGACCTCATCGGACTGGCTAATGTAATAAGACCTACGCATTAAATACGGTGTCCTTCGTGGTTACAGCTCTCTCTTAATGCATAATAGCAGTACAGAAATAAGATTAAAACCACCATAACATGAGTGCGCTGCTCCCACGTCTTCTTGCTGATTGTACCTGGTGCAGAATAGCTGAACCATGCTATACTTCAGGCACTGAGCCAGCACAGGCCCCAATGGGCACTGGCTTATTTCCTCCTTCGTCAAGGGTCTCGACTGCCGTACTGTGAAGAGCAGCTTCCGTTCCTCACACCAAGAATCCAGGAACAAGCAGAAATCCACCCAGCTGGAGAACTCCGTCTGATCTAGCTCTTCCTCTCTCATGGATTCACAGGCCTACAACAACAAAAAATAATCAGTCAGACCTTGGGTTTTATAATCATTCCGAGGACACTATGCAGATAGTCTGCATCTGCTGCAAAATATCTGGTCATTTTGTATCGGAGGACTTGGTCGCTAATTTTCAAAAGAGAGACACGGGTATAATTTTCCTTTGAAAACTGCTGAAGGGCAGAACTGTACTGAGCTAGCAAAGCACCCTGTGCGACCAGTGAACCTGGTGCCCCCTTTACCCACCCAGATGCATGCTGGAACTCACTTATGTCAGGCTTCCTGGAAGCCCAGTGATGAAATCAGCGCCCCCTCAGTACTTGTGCCCTGTGCCCTTGGAACAGCCTTGTTGAAGGGTACAAAGTCCTTGCCTACTTTGCACCTAATCTGCTGGAAAATGCTGTGTGCAGATTTGATAATTCAATCTGTGTATGGCTATTTTCTTTACCCTGCCCTTTCCCACCCCCAAGGAAAGTACCCTATCAGGCCAGAAGTACACACTACTAAGGAAGTTTGCATCTTCTTTTAGCTAGGCAGAGGATGGTGCTTTTCCAACAGGCCAAATTTCCTGGGTAAATGGCTTCTAAAAATGCCTTCTCTGCATTTTTCAAACGACATGGAAATTCAGAGGTTTACTGGATCAGATGTCTTATGACTACAACAGCTAACTGCAGACCATGTGGATCAAATAGTCCTTGTCTGCTGACGTTATGATGTTACTACAATCTACACAATGGAGAGAAATTTAACCTAACGTGCATTTAGAGATGCTCAGTCATTAACTCATTTTTTAATCAGAATCCAGAAAGCGTAGTTACTCACCTGTAACAGGTGTTCTCCAGGAGCAGCAGGAATCAGTCCTCACATATGGGTGACGTCGGCGCCGACGGAGCCCTCGCGGAGCAATTTTACCCAGCTTTCAAAGAAAGCCTATGGGAATTGCAGAGCGCAATCGCGGTCGCCTTCCCACCCAAGGGTGCCATCTTAGCCAGTCAGATGACATAGCTAAAAAAGACAGCATAAAATTTGCAAAAAAACTTAAGCAGATGATTGCAACTCCAAGGGGAGGAGGGAGGGTTGTGAGGACTGATTCCTGCTGCTCCTGGAGAACACCTGTTACAGGTGAGTAACTACGCTTTCTCCAGGACCAAGCAGGAAGTCAGTCCTCACATATGGGACTCCCAAGCTTAAGGCTACCGGAGACCCTAAGCACAAAAATGAGCTCCCTCTAGCTCAGCAGCACAGAAGGAAGGAATCTTCGCTGAATTATTACCCACCGGTAGCCCACATCCGGGATGGAGGGTAGGAGTTGCTCAAACCTCAAAGAGATTACGGAGGACTGCCTGTCTGAAAGCACTGTCCCTGCGGGACTCCCTCTCGAGACAGTAATGGACCGCAAAAGTCTGGCTCGAAGACCAAGTAGCGGCCCGGCAGATGTCTGCCAGCGGAACAGAGCGGAGGTAAGCCACTGACGTAGCCTTTGCCCGAACACAATGAGCCGTGACTCGACCATCCAAGGAGAGCCCGGCTGCCCCATAAGCCCAAGTGATACAGTCCGCAACCCAGATGGACAGAGTACGCTTGGAGACCGGGAGCCCCAATTTATTGGGATCAAAAGACACAAAAAGCTGAGCAGCATTACGGTGCTCCCGCGTACGGTCAAGGTAGAAGTTCAATGCCCTTCTACAGTCCAGGGTATGGAGGACCATTTCAGCTCGGCTGGAGTGTGGTCTGGGAAAGAAGGTCGGAAGTACCACCTCCTGATTGATGTGAAAAGGGGAGACCACTTTTGGAAGAAATTTTGGGTGAGTCCGTAGGACTACCCTATTTTTGTAGAACCGAGTGTAAGGGGGATCAGACACAAGGGCCTGCAATTCACTTACGCGTCTAGCGGAAGTGAGGGCTATCAAGAACAATGTTTTCCAAGAAAGAAAACGGAGAGAACAGGTAGCCATAGGTTCAAAAGGCGGACAGGTGATCCGCTGTAAAACCACATTCAGATACCAGTCAGGCGCTGGCGGGCGCAGAGGTGGTTTAAGTAGAAGGAGACCTCGGAGAAACCTCGCTACGAGAGGGTCGCTGGAAAGAGGTCTGCCGTCCACCGGTACATGATGTGCTGAAAGAGCACTGAGGTGAACTTTGACGGAGTTGGACTTAAGTCCCAGATTAGAGAGGTAGAGCAAGTACTGCAAGATCACCGACACTGAGCAGGAGAAGGGATCCTGAGACTGCTGGGTACACCAAACGGAAAAAGCGACGCCATTTAAGGGCGTAGCATTTGCGGGTAGAAGGTCGCCGAGAAGCTAGGACGACCTCTTCCACCCCTGCCGGCAGGAGAAGGGGAGCAAGGACTACCCTCTCAGCAGCCAGGCCATTAGATTGAGAGATCTGAGGTTGGGGTGTAGCAGAGACCCCTGATCCTGAGTGAGGAGATCCGGTTGAAACCCCAGAGGGAATGGATCCTCTACCGCTAATTGCAGCAGGAGTGGAAACCACGGCTGTCTGGGCCAGCGAGGGGCCACCAGGATCATGGAAGCTTTGTCTCGGAGAACCTTGAAGAGAGTTCGAGAGACTAGCGGGATGGGAGGAAAAGCATACAGAAGGCTCTCCGACCATGAGAGTAGAAAAGCGTCTGCCGCAACTCGAAGGGGATGTGGCTGACGAGAGCAGAAGCGAGGAAGTTGCCGGTTGTGAGGACTGGCAAAGAGATCCATCGTGGGGAGGCCCCACTTTAGAAAGAGCTTCTGAACTACCAAGGGATCCAGGCGCCACTCGTGCGGCTGGAGGATCCTGCTGAGTTTGTCCGCCAGGCAATTTTCTTGGCCTGGGAGATAAACTGCCTTGAGAAGAACGCCGTGACTGACGGCCCAAGAGCAGAGCTTCTGTGCTTCCCGACAGAGAAGGAAGGAGCCCGTGCCCCCCTGTTTGTTCACGTAGAACATGGCAACTTGATTGTCCGTCTGGACAAGGACGGACTGGTGAGAGGTCAGGTGGGAGAAAGCCTTGAGAGCCAGGCGGATCGCTCTGAGCTCCAGGAAGTTGATCTGCTGAGCAGACTCCCACGTGGTCCAGAGGCCCTGAGTACGTGCCCCTTGACAATGTGCTCCCCAACCCAGGAGGGACGCATCTGTCGTCAGCACCTAGGCCGGCTGAGGTGACTGAAAAGGTATGCCGAGTACCAGGTTCGGCCGATGAAGCCACCACTGGAGAGACGAGGCCAGCGGCTCGGAGACGCGCACTAGGTCTGCTAGGCCGCCTGTGGCTTGTTGCCACTGCTTGCAAAGACACCATTGAGCAGGCCGCATATTCAGGCGGGCATTGGGGGTCACATGGACGGTGGAAGCCACATGGACGAGCAGTCTCAGGAAGCGCCTGGCAGAGACCAGGGACTGGCTGCGAAAACGGTCGGCTAGGTCCATGAGCCGTTGAGCCCTGTCGAGAGGCAGGAAAGCTCGCGCCTGAGGAGTGTGCAGTCTTGCGCCGATGAACTCGAGATCCTGTGAGGGGAGCAAAGTGGACTTTGCGAAGTTTATGACAAAGCCCAAGTACTGCAGAAGAGTCACCGTGCGGTGTGTGGCGTTGGTGACCTCCGGAGCGGACGCTGCTCTGATGAGCCAGTCGTCGAGGTACGGGAAGACATAGAGGCCGTGAAGCCGGAGATGGGCCGCCACCACCGCGAGACATTTTGTGAAGACTCGCGGTGCGGAGGACAGGCCAAAGGGCAGTACCCTGTACTGGTAATGATTTCCTGCCACCACAAACCTTAGGTATTGGCGGTGGCTTGGGTGGATGAGGATGTGCGTGTAGGCATCCTTTAGATCCAAGGAGCATAGCCAATCTCCCTGCTGGAGGTAGGGCAGAAGGATTCCAAGGGTAAGCATTTTGAACTTTTCCCGCACGAGGAACCTGGTGAGGTTGCGCAAGTCCAGGATGGGTCTGAGGCCTCCTGTCCTTTTTGGTACTAGAAAATACCTGGAATAAAAGCCTTGACCTCTCAGGTGGTGGGGCACCGGTTCCACCGCCTGTTCTTGTAGAAGACCTGCTAACTCCTGAAGGAGTAAGTCCCTGTGCAGAGGGAGTCGTGGAGGTTCTCCCGGGAAATAGGAGGGAGGGACCTGGTGGAAGTGGAGAAGATAGCCTTCTCTTACGACTTGAAGCACCCAGGCATCTGAAGTGATGTTGGACCACCTGTGGGCGAAGTGAACCAGCCGGCCTCCGGTGCTGGGAGGAGCCAGCGGAGGGGGAGAGGCTATGCTTAAGGAGTCAAAAGCCCCCACCCTGCTGAGCAGGGGCTGGTGGTGCAGGCTTGGGGGCTTGCTGCCTACGGGACCCGTTACCCCGTCCCTTGGCCTGCTGGCCCTGTTGGGGAGCTGCGGGGGCCTGATATTGGGGGTAGTGTTTATAGGCAGCCGCCTTTCTCGGGTAAAAGGACTTCTTTCCCGAGCCCTTCTTTTTCTGGGAAGGGGCGGAGGTCTTCCTAGAAAGCCTAGTCCTGGTGAGAGTCTCTGTCTCTAATTGTGCAGCCTTCTCGTCCATAGGTTGCCAAAGAGGTTTTCACCTCGGCAGGGGACATCGACCAACTTGTCCTGCACCCAGGGCTCAAGGTCAGACGACTGAAGCCAAGCCTGTCGGCGGGCACCGATGCTGGCTGCGGCCACTCGAGCCGATGCTTCAAAGCCATCATAGGCTGCTCGGGATATGAATTTTGAGCATTCCCGAATGCCAGTGGACAAGACTAGGAACCTCCGCAAAGGTTCCTCGGACAATCCAGCGGAGAATCCGGCTAGCTCTTTAGCCAGGTCTCGGAGATACATGCCCATGTATAGCTGGTAGGTCTGGACACGACACGCAAGCATAGAGCCCTGGAAACACTTCTTACCAAGGCCATCCAGGTTACGGGCCTCCCTGCCAGGAGGCACCGAGGAGTGCATCTTCTGGCTCTTAAGACGATGCATGGCCGATTCCACTACCATGGAATGGTGTGGTAGCTGTGCTTTTTGGAAGCCAGGGCTCTTGCGGACTCGATAGATAGAATCGACCCGCTTGCTCAGGACCGGCGAGGAGGCCGGACTCTCCCACATGCGGAAGAGTAGTCGTTCCAGCATGGGAGGAACCGGTACAGTAAAGTGTTCCCTGGCGGGAGAGTCATACTGGAGGGCGTCGAGCTCTTCGGCTCGAGGCTCCTCCTCGGGATCCGCAGGAAGGCCAAAGCCTTGGCCATATCCCTGACGAAGTCCGAGAACCGGGCATCCTCCGGAGGGGACTGCTTCCGAGGTTCGGACTCAGGCGAGTCCGAGGGGACACACCGAGTCCGAAAAGAATCAGGTGACTCTTCCTCTTCAGACTCCCAGACCGACTCCGAGGAGGAATCGGTGGGGTCGGCCCGGGCAGGCTGCGGCGCCGGCCGCCCCGACGCCGAGGGAGTCGGCGTCGACGACCTCGGTCCCGAACGGGAGGCCGAGGGTGACCTCGACCGAGGATCGACTCGAGTTCGCATGGACTCGAGGATCGGCTCGGTCTCCGGGGTCGACTTAGACGTCGACGTCCCGGCGGTCGGGGCAGCGGCGCCAGCGAGGCTAGCGAGCAGTGCCCGCTGCTGGTCCATGAAGGCAGACAGTCTGCTCTCCAAGGCCGTCAACCTGAGTCCGACCTCAGGTGACCCAGCAGCCCCCGACTCGGGCCCCGACGGCGTCGGGCCCGACGTCGGCGGTCTCGGAGGCGAGTCCAGGAGGACCACAGGACTTACCCGAGCAGGCAGCTCCGACTCCATGCGAGGTCGCTTCGAGAGGTGCTCCTTCTCCAAGGACCCGGGACGGCTATCGGGGCTAGGCGACCTGGCCCTCGCGGAGCCAGGAGCGTCCACCGACGCCGCCCTTGCGGGTTTCACCTTCCGTCGATGGTCCCCGGAGTGAGAACCCCTGTCGGAGGAACTCCGGCGACGGTCAGAGCTGGAACCTCTGGACGCCGAGGCCTCCGACGAGGTCCGGGTACGGCTGGGGTCAGCGAAGATCCTATCCCGCTGATGCCGCCGACTTCTCAACGCTTTGGAGGACATTTTGCCACAGGCCCCACAGATCATTTCTTCATGATCCGGGCCCAGGCAGCGGAGGCAATTATCGTGTGTGTCAGTTAGTGACATATTTCGGTCACACTGACCACACCGCTTGAAACCACTGGCAGCCATCGGGGGAAAAAGGGCCCCTGCGAGGTCAAAAGACCGGGCTGCCAGTGAAAAAAACCGAAAACGAAACTGACTAAATCAGAAAAACCGAAAAAAAGAAGAAGAGGACTCGTGACCGGCGTCGCGAGTCCGGGCGGGAAGAAGACCGGCGTCGAACCGAAGGAAAAAAGAGAATATTACGAATAAAATCAACTTTTTCGCGGGGACACGACGAGTACGTCTGTAGGGCTCCGCAGAAAAAAGAAGACTGGCTAAGATGGCACCCTTGGGCGGGAAGGCGACCGCGCATGCGCGCTGCAATTCCCAAAGGCTTTCTTTGAAAGCTGGGGAAAATTGCTCCGCGAGGGCTCCGTCGGCGCCGACGTCACCCATATGTGAGGACTGACTTCCTGCTTGGTCCTGGAGAACAGACAGATTTGGGCACCACCGAAGAGTGGTCATGTTTTCACTGGAACCCCTGTAACAATGGCCGAGACAGATATGGAGGTATCAGCAATACCCTCTGCCCCCTTTACAAATTATGGCATTTCAGGTAGGGTGAAGAATGACTGTGACTTACACCTTGATGATATCACTTGGCTTTGACTTGCATTACGTTTCCCATCATCCTATCAGTGACTATGCTTAAGTGGCAGTTAGATTAATGGGAAGAAAAGCCGTACCGGAGGACGTGATGTCACCAACCGAGATGGCGGCCTGAAAGAGGAGCTCTCCTCGAGATGGAGGAAAAATAGCAATAAGTGATCGCATTGGGACCCCCCGGGGAGTGTACATTATCCAGAAAGCAGGAGATATGGCTGTTAAACATGTCAGTCCGGAAAAAACTCGAGAAATATCGGTCCTCCTATGCCCCATTGAGATTGCAAACGGAGCAGGGCGAAAGAGATGGCTCAGAGACGGAGGAGGAATTGGAGAACGCAGAGCAGCAGTGCACACGAGGAGACCTGTGGCGCTGGTGCAAGGAAATAAAAATAGAGGTGCTTGGTGTGAAACAAAAGGTAAAAGAGATATTAAATGAATTTAGACGGGACTTGCAGGCCCTAGGGGAGAGAGTGGACTATCTTGAAGAGCACGTGGAGGAGGCAGTAATGGCCCTCAAAGTACGCAAAGCTTGTGGGGAAACTGCTAGGTACATATGACCTAGATTGGCCAATGTTGGAAACAGAATACTGGGCTTGATGGACCTTGGTCTGACCCAGTATGGCATATCTTATGTTCTTATGTTCTTGTATAATTCTTGGAGAAAAGAAAGCGAGGAAATGAGAGATAAGAATGAAGACCTCGAGAATAGGTTGTGGCGCTGCAATATACAAATCCGGGGAGTACCGGAGGAAGAGCAATTTAAGCAAGCCCACCGGGTGGTCCAAGAAATCTGTGAGGCCTTGCTGAGGGTCAGGAAGCACCGGGGGCGAAAAGGGAGATTGAACTTGAGCGAGCACATAGAGCTCTAAAACCCCCTCAGGGGAATCATCCAAGGGACATCACTGCTTGCTTATCTAATTACCGGATTAAGGAGGAGATTATGAAGGCGGCGGCAAAGAAAGGCAAAATACAATGGCATAATGCAGCTATTGAAGTATTTCAAGATTTAGCTCCCTCAACTCTACAACGTAGACGGGCCATGCGCCCGGTGACATTGTATCTACGTCAAGAAAATATCAGATATAAATGTCTTTTCCCGTTTGGGCTGTCCTAGAAGCATGGAAATGCTTAGAGAAAGCTAAAGCAGCAAACCTGCCCCAGATTCGGACTCAACCGGAAGTACAGGATCAGGAGAGCAGACATACGACCTTGCTGGAGAAGATGCGGTGGCAGCAGATATCTACGAAAGGCCGGCGGCTTCAATGCTTATCGTGACATACCCTCGAGGAACATGAGGAAGAGAAATCTGTGCAGGCCCCCTGAAACTAAGGACCTTTGATCCTGGCTGTACTCGGTGATGGTGGGAGCGATCTCGGGGGGGGGGGGAGGGGAGTACCTGGGGGACATGGGGAGTTGGGTTGTGGGGCTCCTGCCTCCTCCTCTCCAAGTGGAGGAAAATGACTGATAAATGGACCAGTGCACATGTTTTGTTTTAAGTTGCTATTTGTTTTGTACTGCTGTATTATGTGGGTAGGAGGGAAGGGGGTAGGATAAGAATGGACGGAAAGATCTAATGAGGGAAAGAGAAGGGAGGGTTAGAGGAGGATTCTCTTTGGGAGAGGGGAAGGACTGGTAATATAGTAGGAGGAAGATGGGGGTTTAGGGAATTAGGTGGGGGGCCTTAATTAGTAGGGGAGCGGGGTCTCGGGAGGTGAGTTTCGTCCTCAGGGTAGAAGACACAGGAGACTGGCCTGTGGAGTGATTACGGGGAGAGGGGGGAGGGCAGTGGGGAATGGGGGTAGGGGGGGAGAAGGAGGGAGGGTGGGAAGGGTGGAGGGGAGGGAGGCGGGTTCCAAGTACTATTATGGAAGATGGAGCCAGTTTTATGAATAAATTAAGATGGCAGGACTTAAGGTAGGATCTTTCAATGTTAGAGGTTTAAATACCCCACAAAAACGGAAAGCGATGTTTAAGGAAGCACAGTATCAGAAATGGCAGGTGGTCTTCCTGCAGGAGACACATTTATTGCCGAAAGATGAGCATTTAGTGCGGCATGGAGCCTTTAGCAACATCTGGTTCAACGCAGAAGGCTCACATAAGAAGGCAGGGGTGGCCATCATGATAAGAAATAATGCTCCCTTTCAGCTGGGGGGGGGGGGGTGATAAAGGGGATAAAAGGACGAGTGCTTTTGGTTTGGGGGGAGCTATATGGCCAAGAGGTTACCTTTGTAAACATTTATGGTCCCAATGATCCCCATACAGATTTTTGGGAGGCATTATCGAGTTGGTTAGGAAATAAAATTCATGGGGCGCTATTAATGGGAGGAGATTTTAATGAAGTATTAGACCCTCGGAAAGACAGGTCGCGGAAGAGCAATAGTGGGGGCAGTAAAGGGCGAAGCCAACTTCATGAGCTGATGTCGCAATTCAAGGTCTGTGATATTTGGCGACAAGTTAATCCTCGGGAGATAGACTATTCATATTACTCCTCAGTGCATCAAAGCTATAGTAGGATAGACTTTTTTCTTGGGGATGAGCAGTGGGGACTCGAAGAGTTATTCGGGCAAAAATTGAGCCCATATTGTGGGCGGATCACGGGCCTATATGGGTAGAATTTGGAGGGGAGAGCGATACGGAGGGTCGGGCTTTCTGGCGCCTCAATGAAAGCCTCCTACAGAGTACGGAGGTTATAAAAGATATTGAGAGAGAAATTACAGAGTATTTCCAGGTGAATGATACAGGGGAGGTGGCATGGGAGATTCAATGGGATGGCTTAAAGGCGGTTCTAAGGGGGAGAATGATATATTGGGCTGTGCGGAAAAAAAGGGATAGAATGGGGAAGATGGAAAAATTAATGGGAATAATTCACGAATTGGAGCAGCATCATAAACGCTCGGGCACAGTTAATGACTCTACAGACAGAGTCTATCAATTATCAGTTGCGGCGAGTAAATCAACATTATTATGAGTTTAATAACAAGGCCAGCACCTTGTTAGCTAGGAAGCTGCGGGACCGAGAGCGGCGGTGCACCATATTAAAAGTCAAAGGATCGGAGAGGAAGTGACGTCACCCGGGTGATGGCAGCTTAATTTTTGAGCTCCCATCGAGACGCTGTAATTAAGGAGAAAAAAGTGCTAATTTCACCTCATCTCGGGAAACCAGTTGGTGCCTGAAGAGGGCGGGCAAAGTGAAGATGTCAGTAAGAAAAAAATTAGCTAAATTTAAGTCCCCATATGCGGAGAGCGCTGGGCAGAGAACCGGGGAGCAGCCGGAGCACATGGCGTCGGGCGAAGATTCAGAGGAAGAATTGGAGCGTGCGGACGAAGGCTGCACCAGAGGAGACATTTGGGGCTGGATGCGATCTTTAAAAAGAGAGAGATCGTAGCCACACGGGGCGATTTGAAAGAGGCCTTGGCAGGTATAAGAGAAGAAGTAAGAGACCTCGGCCATAGAGTTGAATCGCTGGAAGAGCGGGTGGATCAACAGGCCGAGAGAGACACGGAAGCAGAGGCCCGGTTGAGGCGCTTTCAGGAGGAATAGGCTCTATTGAAAGATAAATTGGAGGATATCGAGAATCGCTCCAGGCGCAACAACTTAAGCCTGAGGGGACTGCTGGAGACGGTGGAGTTCGCAGCTGCAGCTGCTGTGGTCCGCAAGGTGTGTTGTACCCTGATCCAGAGCGGGGAAGCTGGAGTGGAGCCAGAGGAGGTCGTAGTGGAGAGGGCGTATCGGGCGCTTGGTCCGGCGAGAGGGGGACAGCCGCGGGATATAGTGGCCTGCTTGGCTTCATTTGCGGTGAAGAAAAAAGTGATGAGAGCCGCCATAGCCCGGAGGGGTTTCGCCTGGGCTGGACAAAAAATGGAGATCTACCAGGACCTGTCACCTGGCACGCTGCAAAGGCGTCGCGACATGAGGAGGGTCACCCAATACCTGCGTTCAGAGAACTCAAAGTACCGTTGGCTGTTCCCCTTTGCCCTATTGATGGACATAAATGGCCGTGGGTTCCGGGTGCGCACGGAGGCAGAGGCATGGAAGATATTGAAACAGGAGGGCGCCCCACGCCTGCCCGCAGAGGCGGGGGAGTCGGGGCAGGTGGGCAGCAAAGGAGTGCACCCTGGTTGGGAGCGAGTCCCGGTGAAGGGCCAAAGACTGCAGAGAAAGACCAACGAAGAGAGCCGAAGAGAGACTGTTGCAGCAGTTGTATCTGGGATAGTGTGATGTTTATGAACGGACAAGGGTGCACGGGACCTGGACTGGATAAATATGATGTTGCAGGGGCTTAAGAGATGGAGGGCTGAGATGGGGGAGGTATGTCTTGGGCTTGGAGCGGGGTTGGGGGGAGGGGGCCTCCTAGACCTAGCTTTGCTGGTGGCCCGAGACAGCACGGGGTGTGGGGAAGCTGGTGGGGGAGGGGGAGTAGGGGGGTTGAAGGGTTCTATGGGGGCAGTGCCAGGAGATGGGGGATAAAGCGTCCAAGGGGGGGGTCACATCCACGGAGGCAAGCAGAGTGGAGCTCTGTGTGTTGGGAGGGGGGGAAGGAGCGGAGGGGGGGAAGCAGGGGGGGGGAAGAGGCATTGAAGGAGAGCAATGGGGGTGGGAGGAGCAACAGGGGAAATCATGGCTTCTGGTTTGCGAGTAGGTAGCCTGAATGTGAGGGGATTGAACTTGCCCCCAGAAGCGAAAGTTATTGTGGGCTGAGTTGAGGAGCCAGAACTGGCAAGTGGCTTTTATACAAGAAACCCACCTGCGCAAAGGGGACGAGAGGCTGATGGGATCGGGGAAGTATCGGGGGTTCTTTGCAGCAGAGGAGGGGGGAGGAGGAAGGTTGGGGTGGCAGTCCTCATCAGGAATGATGTTCCCTTTGTGGCAGGTAAGGTGGCTAGGAAGCCAGATGGCAGAGCAGTGGCAGTAATGGGGGAGATAGGAGGGGAGCAAGTGACTTTTCTGTCCGTGTATGGGCCGAATGTGGTGCAAAGGGGGTTTCGGGAGGGGGTGGGCATTTGGCTAGAGGGGGAAGCTCAGGGGAGGCTTTTGGTGGGAGGGGATTGTAATATAGCTTTGGATGGGAGGGCAGGGAAGAGAAAGGGGCAGGAGGGGGGGCGGTGACCATTCCAGAAGTGGCTAAAGGACTTGGGCTTAGAGGAGACTGGCTCACCCACTGGGAAGGGATTTTACTTTCTACTCCCCAGTTCATGATTCGTATAGCCGTATAGACTACCTGCTGGGGGATGATATGGTCTTGAAGGACTAGAAAGGGGGACTGTTACTTCTGGAGAGAAATCTGCAACTGTGAGTATATACTTTGGTAATTTTCTAAAAAGAATTCTTTGTATTAAAGCTACTTAATCTGTGAACCCATAGTTTTTTTGTTGGATCAGTTAGGGCCTAGTAGCAGCAATTAAAGTTTGAATTTAAAACACAGAGGAGAGCTTTCTGGTTACATTTCATACCCAGCAGAGAGCTTGTAGTTTAAATTTAATAGTCACTCAGGGCCAAGTAACAGCAAAGTACTTTTAGTTTAAATTTAACACACAGAAGAGAGCTTTCTGGTTAAATTTAGTACCCAGCAGAGAGCTTGTAGTTTAAATTTCATAAGAGGTTAGAGCCGAGCAGCAGCTAAGAGCTATAATTTAAATCAAATCAGAATTTAGCTTACCTCAGCAGCACAAGACAGGGTACTGTGTAGCAGCCCTCTTTTAATAAGTGTTATTTCCCTCCCTCCCCTGAGATAATCGTAGCTTTATAGGTACTTACACATCTTAAAAGACAGGAGGTGCTTTCAGGTGAAGCTCATTACCCAAATCAGTCATACACTAAGGACCTGAGATTAATTAAGCTTCAGGTGAACAAGGTATATTAAACGTATTAGGTACAGTTTTATTGGTATAAATACCCATAGCAACCCCTAGTAAGTAAGAACTTAAAGATCTAGACACAAACTTAAAACTAAGATGCAGACAGCAGTCCAGCAGCGGGATGGGGGCTTTCCAGTCTTTTGCATTGAGTGTCACATGTATGATTTTCTCCCAGTTGGTGAGAGGTCTTACGTGTGCACTAGGTGCAAGGAGCTCTTTTCTCTCAGGGAAAAAGTCCGTTCTCTAGAGGCTAAAGTAGCAGACTTGGAAAACATAAGACAGACAGAGAGGTACATAGACGAGACCTACAGGGATATAGTCCTGAAGTCCCACCTCCAGTCTGGAAGCACCCCTGTTGCCATGGAGGAGAGAGGTCACGTGACAGGAGAGCATCACCCTGGTGTGGCAGGAAGTGATCCTGTAACTAGGACCTGTCCTCCAGGTGATGTAAAACCCTCTCGCACCGAGGAAGTTTCTCCAGGGCCATGTGCACATGAGGGAAGGGTTAGGACAGCCATTATAGTTGGTGATTCGATCATTAGGCATGTAGATAGCTGGGTGGCTGGTGGACGTGAGGATCGCCTGGTAACATGCCTGCCTGGTGCGAAGGTAGCGGACCTCACGCGCCACCTAGATAAGGTCTTAGATAGTGCTGGGGAGGAGTCTGCTGTCTTGGTACATGTCGGTACCAATGACATAGGAAAATGTGGTAGGGAGGTTCTGGAGGCAAAATTTAGGCTTTTAGGTAGGAAGTTGAAATACAGAACTTCCAGGGTAGCATTCTCCGAAATGCTTCCTGTTCCACGCGCAGAACCCAAAAGGAAGGCAGAGCTCCGGAGTCTCAATGCGTGGATGAGACAATGGTGCAGAGATGAGGGTTTTGGATTTGTTAGGAACTGGGGAACATTCTGGGGAAAGGAGGGGCTCTTCCGAAGGGATGGGCTTCACCTTAACCGGGATGGAACCAGGCTGCTGGCATTAACCTTTAAAAAGGAGATAGAGCAGCTTTTAAACTAGATATTAGGGGAAAGCCGACAGTCGCCCAAGAGCGGATGGTTCGGAAGAATGTATCCTTGAAGGATACTACCAAAAGCAGAGAGGTTCCACAAAAGAGTAAAGTAGCCCAAATGCCCTCAAGTATGGAGCAGACAGAGCTTAAAGATCCCAATTTACCCATGTCTAACAATAGCCAAATTAACATGAATAAAATACATTCTCTAAAATGCTTGTATGCAAATGCTAGAAGTCTAAAGAATAAGATGGGAGAGTTAGAATATATAGCACTAAATGAAAGGTTAGATATGATTGGAATATCAGAGACATGGTGGAAGGAGGACAACCAGTGGGACACTGTGATACCTGGGTACAAACTATATCGTAATGATAGAGCTGATCAAATTGGTGGAGGGGTTGCGCTCTATGTTAGAGAGGGCATTGACTCAGAAAGGATTAAAGTTTTGCGGGAAACAAAATCTGCTGTAGAATCTATATGGATAGAAATTCCATATAAAAGGGGGAAGGCAATGGCAGTGGGGGTGTACTATCGAGCACCTGGCCAGAATGACCGAATGGATGATGAAATGCTCAAAGAAATCAAGGAAGCTAACAAAAGTTACAGTGCAGTAATAATAATGGGTGATTTCAATTACCCCGGTATCGACTGGGTCAGTGTCACGTCAGGACATGCTAGGGAGATAAAGTTCCTAGATGAAATAAATGACTGCTTCTTGGAGCAGCTGGTTCATCAACCGACTAGAGGGGAAGCCATATTAGACCTAGTCCTTAGTGGAACACCAGATCTAGTGCAAGAGATAAGGGTGTTGGGGCCACTTGGGAATAGTGACCATAGCATGATCGCCTTTGATTTAATTAGTGGAGGAGGGATAGTAAGGAAATCCACAGTACTACCTTTTAACTTTCGAAAGGGAGACTATGATAAAATGAGGAAAACAGTTAAGAAAAAACTAAAAGGAGCAGTTGCGAAGGTTAAAGACGTACATCAAGCTTGGGTGTTGTTGAAAAATACGATCTTGGAAGCCCAGACCAGCTGTATTCCACGCTTTAAGAAAAGTGGAAGGAAGTCCAAAAAACTGCCAGCATGGTTTAAAGGTGAGGTCAGAGAGGCTGTTGTTGCCAAAAAAGCATCTTTCAAGAAATGGACAAAAGAGCCAAACGACGAAACCTGGAAACAGCACAAGCACTGGCAAGTCAAATGCAAGGCATTGATAAGGCAGGCAAAGAGAGAATTTGAGAAGAAGCTTCCTGCGGAAGCAAAAACGCGAAATAAAGACCTTTTCAAGTACATTCGTAGCAAAAAACCTGTGAGAGAGTCAGTTGGTCCATTAGATGATAAAGGGTTAAAGGAACACTAAGAGGCGACAAGGCGATAGCGGAGAGACTGAACGAATTCTTTGCTTCGGTCTTTACTGAGGAAGATGTAGGGATGTTACCCATGACTGAAGTGGTATTTAAAGGTGCGGAAGAATTGAAGGAAATATCGATACTTCGGGAAGATGTCTTACAACTATTAGATAAACTGAAGAGTAGCAAATCACCTGGGCCGGATGGTATACATCCAAGGGTGTTGAAAGAACTGAAATATGAGATTGCAGAACTGCTATCAGTAATCTGTGAACTATCATTAAAATCATCACTAATACCTGAAGATTGGAGGATCGCCAATGTAACACCAATTTTTAAAAAGGGTTCCAGGGGTGATCCGGGAAACTATAGACCGGTGAGCCTGACGTCAGTACCGGGAAAAATGGTAGAAACCATCATAAAGAATAAAATTACTCAGCATGTAGATAGTCACAACCTAATGGGAGACAGCCAACATGGCTTTAGACAAGGAAGATCTTGTCTTACTAATCTGTTATGTTTTTTTGAAGGAATGAATAAACAGGTGGACAAAGGTGAGTCGGTTGATATTGTGTATCTGGACTATCAGAAAGCCTTTGACAAGGTCCCTCATCAGAGACTTTTGGAAAAACTAAAGAGTCATGGGATAGGAGGCAGTGTACTATTGTGGATCAGGAACTGGTTAAAAGATAGAAAGCAGAGGGTAGGGCTAAATGGCCAATTTTCCCAATGGAGAAAGGTGAATAGTGGTGTACCCCAGGGATCTGTGCTGGGTCCGCTGCTTTTTGACATATTCATAAATGACCTGGAAAGTGGAATAACGAGTGAGGTTATCAAATTTGCAGATGACACAAAACTATTTAAAGTTGTTAAAACCCAAGAGGATTGTGAAAAATTGCAAGAGGATCTTGATATATTGGAAGACTGGGCATCAAAATGGCAGATGAATTTTAATGTGGACAAGTGCAAGGTTAGGGAAGAACAACCCAAACTATGGTTACACGATGCAAGGTTCCACATTAGGAACCACCACCCAGGAAAAAGATTTAGGCGTCATTGTGGATACCATGTTAAAACCCTCGGCCCAGTGTGCAGCGGCGGCCAAGAGAGCAAATAGAATGCTAGGTATGATAAGAAAAGGAATGGAAAATATAACAAAAGATATTATAATGCCTCTATATCGTTCCATGGTGAGACCGCACCTTGAATACTGTGTGCAATTCTGGTCGCCGTATCTTAAAAAGGATATAGCGATTTTAGAAAAGGTTCAGAGAAGAGCCACCAAAATGGTAAAGGGGATGGAAGGATACTCCTATGAAGAAAGGCTAAAATGGTTAGGGCTCTTTAACCTGGAAAAGAGACGGCTGAGGGGAGATATGATAGAAGTCTATAAATTAATGAACGGAGTGGAACGGGTAAACGTAGATCGATTGTTTACCTTATCAGAATATAGAAAGACTAGGGGACATGCAATGAAGCTACAGGGTAAACTATTTAAGACTAATAGAAGAAAATATTTTTTCACTCAACGTGTAATCAAACTCTGGAATTTGTTACTGGAGGATGTAGTAAAGGCTGTTAGTGTAGCTGGGTTTAAAAAAGGTTTGGACAAGTTCCTGGAGGAAAGGTCCATAAACCATTATTAAGAAGTGACCGAAGATATCAATGCTTGGCCCAGTACAAGCATTGTGGAACTTGTGTCTCTTGGGGAAACTGCTAGGGACATATGACCTAGATTGGCCACTGTTGGAAACAGAATACTGGGCTTGATGGACCTTGGTCTGACCCAGTATGGCATATATTATGTTCTTATGTTCTTATGGGAGGGAGGCTTTGGATAGGGTAGATATAGGGGTGGCCACATAGTCAGATCATGCCCCCGTTGGGGCGTGGTTTGGGCCGCCTGGGGAAGAGGGGAAACGAACATTCTGGAGGCTGAATGATTATCTTTTGCAGGGACCGGGGGTGGAGCAGAGGCTTAAGACGGTGGTACAGGACTGTATGGAGTTGAATGACAACGGGGAAGTTTCCACGGGGGGGCTTTGGGATGGCTTGAAAGTGGTGGTAAGGGGGCACCTGGTTCAGCTTGGGGCGCAAAGGAAGAGGAGACGGGAAGAGGAGATTGGTTGTCTAAAGGGGCACTTGGATGAACTGGAGAGGGCCCATAAGCAAAAGGGGGGGGGGGGACTGAGGGGACAAGTTGAGGAGATTCGAAGGCAATTAAATGCTCTTCAGCTGGAAAGGATATCCCATCAGTTAGAGAGAGTGGAGCAGCGTTACTACGAATTTGATAACAAGGTGGGAAAGCTTTTGTGTCATAAGTTAAAGACCAGAGGCAATGGCAAGCAATTGTAAAACTTAAAGGATCGCGGGATAAGATGTTGTTTAAAAGCAAGGATATTCAGGAGAGGTTTCGGGAGTACTATAAGGTCTTGTACACAGCAGACCCTTCCTCCCCCCCCCCCCCTGGGAGAGGGATGCACTCAGACAATATTTATGGAATGGGGGAGAGGGAAGCACAAAGGTGGGGGGACCTGGAGGGGGAAGGCTTGGAGGCAGATATAGGACTTGAGGAGGTGATGGAGGCCATTAGGCTACTAGTACCTGGCAAGGCACCGGGCCTAGATGGATTTTCGGGTTTATTCTATAAGAAGCTGGCAGACTTGTTAGGCCCTATTTTGACCAGAGTTTTTAATGCGGTCTTTCAGGGTGAGGCGTTGCCAGCGTCGATGAGCCATGCTGCTATAGTGGTGCTTCCCAAGCCGGGGAGGGACCCGGCGGTTTGTAGCTCCTATCGTCCCATATCGCTGTTGAATATAGATGTTAAGATACTGGCGAAGGTACTGGCTATGAGACTGGGGCCGCTCATGCCGGGACTGATACACCCGGACCAAACCAGGTTCATTATGGGGAGACACGCGGCGGATGGGATAAGGCGGGTGCTTCAGTTGGGGTGGCTAGCGAGTTAAGAGGCTCAGCAGGCTATGTTTTTATCTATAGACACGGAGAAGGCGTTCGATAGAGTCAGCTTTGATTTTCTCCAGGCGGTATTAGAGCACGTAGGGTTGGGTCCAAAGTTTCATGCATGGATACAGGCTTTATATGCTTCACCAGCGGCAGCGGTGTGCATGAATGGAGGGTACTCGGAGTTCTTTCCCTTGGGGAGGGGAACCCGCCAGGGTTGCCCTTTGTCCCCGCTGCTTTTTGCCCTGGTTATGGAACCGCTGGCCGCTAGGATCCGGTCGGTTCAGGACATTAGGGGATTGGGGTAGGGAGGGCACAGCACAAGATGGTGCTGTTTGCGGATGATGTACTGTTTACATTGGCTCATCCGGTGGTTTCCCTCCCCGTGTTGATGAAGGTGCTTAGGGAATATGGGGCCCTATCGGGATTTAAAGTTAACTGGAACAAAACTGAAGCTTTGTCGATTTCGCTGTGGCCTCAGGTGATTGAGAGCTTGAAGGGCTCCTTTCCATTTCGATGGGCGAGCAGATCTATCAAATATCTGGGGGTGCAAGTTACCACTAACCCAATGGGGATGTATGGGGCCAACTCTCCCCCGCTGTTTGACCAGTTGCGGAAGGATATGAATCGTTGGAAGG
The DNA here is from genome assembly GCA_033557465.1 of Ichthyophis bannanicus. NCBI lineage: Eukaryota > Metazoa > Chordata > Amphibia > Gymnophiona > Ichthyophiidae > Ichthyophis > Ichthyophis bannanicus. Next base: position 42,043,726 of record CM066051.1, on the reverse strand, counting down.
GGGTGGAGTTGTCCTGGTTGGGCAGGGTGGCAGCCGTGAAGATGAACCTGGTGCCGCGTCTGCTGTACTTGTTTCAGTCACTGCCAGTTAGAATACCATGGCGGGAGCTGCATCTCTTGCAGAATCAGCTCTTTGCATTTGTCTGGGGCAGTAGCCGACCACGGGTGAGTAGAAGGGTCCTATATAATTCCAGGGAGGGAGGGGCTTTAGGGGTGCCGGATGTAGCGCGGTATTATGCGGCTGCTCAGCTGTGCCAGGTGTTCGAGTGGAGGGTTACGGGTGGGGTCCCGAAGCGGTTCCGGGAAATTGAGCAATATTGGGCGGGGGGGACTGATCTGAAGTTCCTGCCCTGGATATTTGGCAAGCTCCCCGAGGGGAGATGGCGGGAGAACCCCTACATGTGGCACCTGGTTACGCAGTGGCGCAAAGCTAGTAATCACTTTGCTCCGGGGTCCTGTTTCTCACCGTTGGCTCCAGTGAGGGGGACACCCGAGTTCGATCCTGGAAGGGAGGGGGTGTTTAGGCGGTGGGAGGGGGTGGGCATTGATACTTTTGCATGTTTCATTGAGGATGGCGACCTGATTCCCTTTCCTGAGCTTCGGGTGAAATTTCAGTTGCGCGGGGGGAGGGGGGGGGTGGGGACGACTTCTTTCCATATCTGCAAGTTAAGCATTTTTTGACTCAGAAGAGGATACGGGTTGCATGGGAAGGGACCCAGGACGATAGAGTGGCACTTTGGCAAGGATGGGAGACTTCGAGAGGGCTGATCACCCAACTGTATCGGGGTTTGGGAGGGGGGGATGGGAGGAAGTTTCCACATCAGCTAGATTGGGAAAGGGATTTGGGGAGGGTATTGGGGGAACAGGAGTGGAGGAGGATCTATGTGAATATTAATCGTCAAGCCTTGTCGGTAGCGATTTGGGAGACTTCCTACAAGTTGCTATACCGCTGGTACTATACTCCGGAGGGGTTGCACAGGATGTTCCCGGCGGTATCAGACCGGTGTTGGCGAGGGTGCGGGAGTGGGGGGTCCTTAATGCATATTTGGTGGGGGTGCCCAAGGGTGCAAGCATATTGGAAAATGGTGGGGGCGAGTATTGTGATAAGGAAGCTTATCATAGCTCAGGTAGGAGCTATAGAAAAGATGATGTGACTCTGAACAAGCAACCTGTCAGTTCTGGTAGAAGCAAGAAAACAGAGTTTTCACATAAAAGACTACCAGTCCCAGAATGCACCAGGTTTCCAGCAGCCATGAGAGGGGCTGAAGTGAGAAATGTGTGTGCAATCAAGAGAGCTATGAGGTAATCCCTAAGCACTCATCTCAAAGGGCAGGGCCTGATTCAAGACAGCTGCGCTGTGTTAGGGAGCAGCACACATTAGAACAGGATAAGAATAGAGCTTATTCTTCAGATAACAGCTTCAGGGAGAGTTTCAAGAACAGCTTCAGCAACAGCTACAGAGGGAGGAAGAGATACAGAGACAGCAACGGCTACAAGCTCAAGCACCAGTATCACCTGGAGAAACAGAAGCCAAGCCAAGCGGATAGAGAAAGAAGGAAACTCTCTGGAAGGAAGAGAAGAAAGGCCATTGGAAGGTCTGGGAGATTCCAAGGCAGTACTCATACTGGGAGGTATTCCAAAAGCCAGCAGAGTCCATTGGACTGGATTCAGCCAGAGGAATGGAGTGGCAGAGATAGGAATCACCAGTGGCTACCTGGAAGAGAGAAGACTGCATGTGGAAGGGACTTTCAGACCAAGGCCAGAAGGTATGTGAGAGGAGATCCAGTGTCCAGGGATCAAGATTGGAAGGCTGGACATCAGAATTGGGTTACATATTGGCCAGGCTATACAGAGAGGAATAATGATAGCAGGAGAGGCTCAGGTATGAACACTGATCCAGACCCTATCTATAATAGAGAATGGCAGCAAGGGAATAAGCATTCTCATGATAGTGCCTTAATGAAAGGCTCGTCTGTGCCAATGTATGATAGTGACCCTATGCTGATTGATACAGCAGATGAAAGTACAGTTTATATGGACTGTTCTCTATCTAAATGCTATTGCTAGCTTTCTCTGAGCAAACACATCAGCCATCACAAAGAAACCTAACTTTGTTCTTTATTTTCCACTGCAACAGCTCTTAAAGCAGGATTTGGGCTCACACAGTAGCAGCCAGCCAGCTAAAGGCTTTCAGCTGGTCCATTGATAGTAATTAGGGCTGCACCTGATTGTGTGTGTGAGCAAGGGAGAATCACTGCTGAGATCGGCGTGGAAAATAAGCAGAAGTTAACCTAACCAGCAAAGTTTATTCTTTACTTTGTGCCTTTGTATTTGGTAATTATTTGCTAAGAAACATTAGCTAATTGCCTGACAAGCTGAAGGTTGTTTCTGGTTTTGTTTGTGACTTTTTGTTATCCTTTTTAAACACTGCAAGCAAGTAACCTCATTTATAGTGCTATCAAGCATACATGTGCTGGGTAAATTAAACCCCATCAATAAAAGAAGTATTTATTGATCTTACCACTTGGTTTCACAACTCAAATTATTGTCATCAGCTGTGTTTGGGAGTGAATGAACTACAATACCCACAATACCTTGCAAGAATCATATGAATATATGCATCGTCAAGATTGTGTAAGTTCTCACCCTAGGCAGCCGTCTGACAGTATACAGGAGGTGTTTGGGGAACAGCTGGAGGTGGATATGGGCCTGGGGCTGCTAGGGATCTGGCCAGCGAAGTGGAGTAAGAGGATGGCCCGCCCTATAAGGGCATGCATCCAGGCTGCTCGGAGTGAAATTGCTAGAGCCTGGAAGCAGGCTCAGCTACTGGGCTTGGAGCAATGGAAGAGCAGGCTACGTCGGATTGCTCTGATGGAGCAGCTGATAGCAGTGCGGCGCTGGAAGCAAGAACTTTTTAATGAACAGTGGCTTCCTATTCTGGAATATTTGAAGTCTTGACAGGCCTCAGGGGAGGGTGGGGAGGGAGGATAAGGGAGGGAGGGGGTGAAGTGAGGGGGGGTTTGGGGGGGTATACAGTTAGATATAGAAGTAGGGAATGAGCGGAGGGGGTAGGGGGTTATATTACTGATTCTAGATATTTGTGTTAATTAAGGTTGTGTATAAAAACGTTGCGCGATAAAGTACAGATTGAATTGTTTATTGCAACCATAGATGACGTTAACCCAATAATGTTGTTGTTATGGGCTTGGCAGCATGCACAAACAGAGAAGATTTGTTATAGCCTGGGCTTGAGTTGGAAGGTTTATCGTAACAGTGGTGGCTGGCTATAGGTATCGATGTATTAAGGACTTTCATATTTGAAGTTTCAAATGTGTGTATTGATTGAAATGCTATATTAACATGTTAAGGTTTACCTCTGGTTGTACAGTTGCTTGATGGTGGATGCTACCACCAGTTTGTTGTATTACTGAAGTACCGACAACAATAAAAAAATTTAAATATTAAAAAAAAAAAAGAAAAAGTCAAAGGATTGGGGGACCAGCTGTTATTTCGAACTAAGGACATTAGGGAGCAATTCTTGCAATATTATAAAACCCTCTATACAAGTATGCCGGGGGGGGGGGGTCGGCTAAGAGGGCGGAGGAATATTTGAGCGAGGGGGACGATCTTCCGGAGATCAGGGGTCCAGACAGAGAAATGCTAAATCAAAGTATTGGGATAGAGGAGATTGGGCGGGTAATAAAAGGGCTGGCTCTGAATAAAGCACCAGGGCTGGACGGAATTCTGGCGGTTTTCTATAAAACGTTTGGGGAACAGCTAGCACCAATCTTACAGATATTATTTAACGAGGTACTCCAGGGGAGGCCATTGGCCCCATCCATGCAACAAGTGGGGATCTCGGTCCTGGTAAAGCCTGGCCGAGACCCTACTTCGTGTGGGTCTTACCGACCAATTTCTCTGTTGAATACAGACGGGAAAATTCTAGCAAACGTTTTAGCGAATAGGCTGGGGAACATCTTACCGAAGATTATCCATCCAGACCAAACCGGGTTTATAAATGGGCGGACTACGGGGGATAATATCAGGAGAGCAATACAAGCGATTTGGACAGCACGGAAGCAACGACAAGAATTGTTGTTGCTGGCCATAGATGCTGAGAAAGCTTTTGATCGTGTAGAATGGAGTTTCATGTTCGCAGTGCTGGAAAAGACAGGGATTGGCACAAATATGATGGCATGGATTAGAGCACTTTATACTAATCCAGTTGCTGCAGTAAAAATAAATGGGAGATATTCTGAATTTTTCCGGTTGGAAAGGGGAATGAGACAAGGCTGCCCACTATCCCCTTTGTTGTTCGCTTTAACTATGGAGCCGCTGGTGGGACGGCTTAGACGAAATATTGATGCGAAGGGCTTACGGATAGGGACAGCTGAACATAAAGTGGCATTATTCGCAGATGATCTGTTGTTGTTTGTGACTAGCCCGCTACTGGCTTTACCGATATATATGGAAGAGCTAAGGCGATTTGGGAGAGTGGCGGGATTCCAAATAAACTGGGATAAAACGGAGGCGTTAAATGTTAATTTACCAGATCCTCTAGCATGGCATTTACAGGGAAACTATAACTTCAGGTGGGCCTTGAGGTCTATTAAGTACCTTGGGGTGCATCTGACACAAGACCCTGATGGCCTATATGGGGCAAATTACCCATCACTGATTGGACAGATCGAAAGGGACTTGGAAAAATGGCATAAGGAGGAGATTTCTTGGCTAGGCAGAATAGCAGCACTTAAGATGATGGTGCTGCCTAGACTATTATACTTTTTTCAGGTATTGCCAGTGAAGATCCCTAGATTGGTGCTACAACGATTGCAAAGAAAGATTTTCTTGTTTGTGTGGCCCCCAAACAAAATTAGAGAAAGGTGCATTAAGTGAAAAGATGGCACGTATGCTGACCTGTATGGAATAATGTCGGAAGCGCAGCTATTGAGCATGCGCTGGCGTTTTGGTCAGCTGAGAGCCTGTTGTCGTGTTGCAGTTGGTTGAGCGTTGAAACAGGGCGAAAATCTGCTGGTAGCCCGAAACGCAGTACTGTGTACCTGTTCATAACTGCAAATTGTTCTGGCATTGGTTTATTACTGCAAACTACAAATTGGGGAGCATCTTGGAGAGGTCCGATACTGTTCTGAAGTGACTGGTGAAGAACTGAATTGCGGGACGTTTCAGATAAGTCATACCCCGGTTTTTCTTCCTTGTGCCTTCAGATTGGGCTTCTCACATATCTTAATAGATTTTTAAATCACTACACGATTAGTAGATTTTATACTGGTGGCACATTTTTGTGGTGTTTCACCTCATTTTATTTAGCTCCGTGGTGGGCTCAATAATAAAACTTGAGCAAATGGAAGTTTAGCTTCAAGAGGCGATTTAAACCTCAAGGCTGCGCTTCCGACATTATTCCATACAGGTCAGCATACGTGCCAGCTTTTCACTTAATGCACCTTTCTCTACTTTTGTTTGGGGGTTTATAGTGTAGAGTACTAGTTAGTTTGTTTTTTTGGATTTTCTTGTTTGTGTGGCGGCATCGATCCCCGCGCATAGCTAGAAAGATACTGTACACCTCGAGAAGGAAAGGGGGGTTGGGGATGCTAGCGATTGCCGATTACTATTTAGCCGCTCAGATGCAGCAGGTAATGGAGTGACGAGAAACAGAGTCTTATATGGTTTTATTCTATAGAACAATTTTGGATAGCGGGATGGAAACTGAAAGATCTACCCTGGCTGCAGAGGGGCCTTTTACGGGGGGATTGGACGGCGAACCCATTTGTTCGGCACCTCTGGGGGGAATGGCGAAGGGGGTGGCGTCGAGTTAGTTTATGGGCAGAGACCTCTCTGCTTGCGCCAATTAATGGCACTCCCGCCTTCGGCTTGGGTAGGGAAGGAACCTTTCGGAGATGGGCAAAGAATGGGTTGGAAACATTTGTGCAACTGATTGAGTTGGGAGAGATCAAATCTTTTGAGCAATTAAAGGTAGAATTCCATCTGGAGACAAGGGACCTATTTGCCTATCTACAGGTGGCTCACTATTTGCGCCAGAAAGACAATATGGAACAAATAGATGAGGGGCTTAATGCCCTGGAGGCCTTATGGATGGGCACCATCAATCTCATGGGCTGATTCGTTTGCTTTACGTTGCTTTACACACTGCTGGAAAAGGAGAAGGAAAGTTCAGATATATGACAGAATGGGAAAACGATTTGGGAGTGCAGTGGGAAGCAGATGAATGGAAAGCGATATATATGGGGCATTCAAGTCCTCCTTATGTACAACAATTCAAGAGAATGCCTACAAACTTCTAATGCGTTGGTATTATACCCCAGTAAGATATAAACAGATGTTTCCAGAGGCTCTGGATCTTTGCTGGAGGGGGTGTGGCACCCAAGGGACATATCTACATATGTGGTGGGAGTGCCCCTTGGTAAACCAGTACTGGACAAGGATTAGAGATCAAATGGGGGTTATTTTCGGGGTGACACTGGAGCTGAGCCCATCTTTGTTTTTGCTGGGAGTGTGGCCAACAAACCTTTCCTATAGATGGAGTAAGCCTATGAAGACATGTATTATTGCAGCTAGATGTGAAACAGCGTGGAAGTGGAAACAAAGTGAGGCACCAGATTTGACTCACTGGAAAACTAGATTACATAGGGTATTAAATATGGAACGCTTGACAGCGCTCCAGAGGAATCAGGGGGGAAGATTTGATGCACAATGGCAGCCCCTGTTGGCTTACTTGGAATTCCTGCACACTAGATAAAGGGGGAAGGAGGAGGGAGGGTGGGGAGGGGAGGGAATGGGAGTAAGGGGAACAATGACTATGAGCATACTTTGGAGGGTTTTGGGGGTGGGAGGGAGGGATAAGGGGGGGACTGAACTAGAATTGACTGTGGTTGAACCAATGGTAGTTATCTTGTGTGTAATTTGTTTAAAGAGAATGTCTGGAATAGAATCCTGTTCATGGAAATGTTTGCGGTGAATTTCTGGGTATGCACTTGACAGCAATGTTTAAATGAGAATAATTAATAAAGATTAAGTTAAAAAAAAAAAAAGAAAAGCCATACCTGCTGAGGAGTATCTGTGAGGAAGGTTTCTAGCACAGGCGACTCGTCTTGTAGGCAAGGAGATGAAGTTGCATTCAACGCTGTCATATTGTCATTGAGAACCACCTGAAGGCAGTGGTACAAGGAGGACGAGGCATTCACTTGAGCTCTGAGTGCTTGGTGCTTGGACTTCATGACGGTACACATGTTGCTCTCTGCAATTTCACTTCTGTTGTCCTTTCGGATCCACATTTTTCTGTGTGGGTGCCAGATCTCATAGTAGTAGTAGAAAAACTCTGGGGAGCAGGCAGTCTTCAATTTTTTCAAATATCGACTATAGACATTGCGCGAGCAAGTATGAGCCAGAACATGTAGAAATCTCTTAATTCTGGTCTCTGCTGTTGAACCTGAGAGAGAAATTTTCTCATACAGCATCTCCAAGACAAGCGGCATGCAATACCTTAATGAGGAAAAGGGTAACAATTGCTTTAGATCTAGGGATTCCCGAATTTCTGGGTTCAGTGTTACATACTTAACTTGACTACTCAAGTTCTGGATGCTCTGTAAGATTGAAACCATAAGGAACCGTAAATTTGCTGACATGCCCTTTTGTGCAATACACATCGCGCACACTTTCCATTCTGAGTTGTCATCTTCACAATAGACTGTGTACAAATCAACGTGGCTGCCAAAATGTGTCAACAGATCCACGTAGAGGTATTCAGGACAACGCTGAATCATGTCCTGCATGTGGGAAGTCATGATGAAAATGTTTCTCACCAGCAACCTGTTCTCCATGAACACTAGCTTGATCTTGACCCCAGGATCGGAAATCAAGAGGGCATCCAACTCATTCAGGATTTGGGTCCGGTCTTCAAATTGAGCAGGATGGAATCGCTGCAGCTTGATTAGATCATTACGTTCCAGAAACTTCCTGGAGATATCATTTGTGATCTTGGCAGGGAAGCAGGGATGTGTAGACAACCTACTTCTTGTAACCGGAGGTAGCAGATTGTCCTCAAGAATATTGTGGTTGTGATGAAACATGGCTTTATCAAGAATCAGCTTGTCCTTTTGAGGGTTCAACTTCAGCCTGATGACAGCTGGACAGGACTTGCTGGAGGAGAATCAAGATATGGTTATGGGTTTGTTTGTTTTTTTAAACCTCTTCTCTGGTTTTACTATTTTATGACAATTGCACATCATAATCATTATAACATTTGTGTTTCTCAACCTGAACATCGTGGACTATTTCTGTCAATAAGCTCTCATTAACAAACATGCCCTCTCAAAACACAACAGCTTGAATGTAGTACATCTCATATTGTTGCAAAGAGAATGTCAATAACTTTATTAGTAGTTTCTATCTAGCCATCATGCTTAACCTTACATCACACAGTCAGTATCTCCCCACCTCAAATTTATAACCGTTTCACATTTCACATTACGCAAAGACTACATTAAGGGAAACTGTAATATGATACTCTACTATTGCTCTATATTCAAACATCAAATGCAGTGCAACACAGCCATGCTGACAGAATATGTGTACACATATTTAAGGAACAGAATGCAAGAAACCTTTAAGAAGCTCATGACTGGAGCTATTTAATGTACCTAGCACTGCAGCTCATGATCACGCTACTGTACTTCATGGATTTTGCTAGTTCAGACCACTGAGGGTCAAGGCTCAAGTGGTCATTCTTCAGAGGCACCGACTGCTGAATGGTGAACATTGTCTTCTTCTTCAAGCACCAAGTATCCAGGTAGAAGCGAAAGTCCTCCCAGCTGTGGAACTCACTCCGCTCCAGTTGTTCTTCGGAGACCTTGCCAAACCCAACACGCCAATTATCATTATTGCAATAGAGTACAGCAGTAAGGGAAGAGAAATGAATAACCAATTTGTAGTAGATAGGAACCACTTACCTGCTAGACAATTAAGAGTAGTTACTCACCTGTAACAGGTGTTCTCCAGGAGCGGCAAGAATCAGTCCTCACATATGGGCGACGTCGGTGTCGACGGAGCCCCCATGCGGAGCATTTCCCCAGCTTTCAAAGGAAGCCTTTGGAAATGCAGGCACGCATGCGCGGTCCCCTTCCCGCCCAAAGGTGCCATCTTGCTCAGTCAAATGACATAGCTAAAAGACAGCAAAAAAGAAAATGAACTATATACAACTGCAACCCCAAGGGGAGGAGGGAGGGTCGTGAGGACTGATTCCTGCTGCTCCTGGAGAACACCTGTTACAGGTGAGTAACTACTCTTTCTCCAGGACCAAGCAGGAAGTCAGTCCTCACATATGGGTGACTCCCTAGCTCTGGGCTACCAGGAACCCAGGCTGAAAAATAGAGCTCCCTCTAGAGCCTCAGCAACAGTGAGAGAATCTTCTCTGAGACCACACCTGAATGGTAGCCCAACACCAGGGCCGGAGGGTAGGAGTTGCCTAAACCTCAAAGAGATTACGGAGTACCGCTTGCCCGAAAGCACTGTCCCTACGGGACTCCCTCTCAAGGCAGTAGTGGTCCGCAAACGTCTGGCTTGAAGACCAAGTAGCGGCCCGGCAGATGTCTGCCAACGAAACAGAACGGAAGTGAGCTACTGATGCGGCCTTCGCCCTGATCCAGTGGGCCGTGACTCGACCCTCCAGGGAGAGGCTGGCTGCCCTGTACGCCCAGGCGATACAGTCTGCCACCCAGATGGACAACGTACGCTTAGTGACAGGCAACCCCAGTTTATTAGGGTCAAAGGAAATGAAGAGCTGAGAAGCCCGTCTATGCCCCTGCGTACGTTCTAGATAAAAGGACAGCGCCCTTCTACAATCCAAGATATGCAAGACACTTTCTGCCCTACTGGCGTGCGGCCTGGGAAAGAACGTGGAAGTACCACCTCCTAATTGAGGTGAAAGGAGGACACTACCTTGAGAAGGAACTTAGGATGAGTCCTCAAGACTACCCTGTTCTTATAGAACCTGGTATACAGCCTATCCAAGACCAGGGCCTGAAGTTCACTCACCCGCCTGGCCGAGGTGAGTGCCACAAGAAACAACACCTTCCAGGAGAGGAAATGTAAATGGCAGGTCACCATCGGCTCAAAAGGTGGGCGAGTCAGTTGCTGCAAGACCACATTGAGATCCCACTCAGTGGCCAGTGGACAAATAGGAGGCTTAAGCAGAAGCAGGCCTCTGAGAAAACGAGACACCAGAGAGTGGCCCGAGAGGGATTGTCCATCCACGAGTGGTAAGCTGAGAGGGCACTGAGGTGAACCCGGACAGAGTTGGACCGAGCAGGAGAAGGGGTCCTCTTGCTGTTGAGAACACAAAGTAGAGAACCTATGCCACTTCAGAGCATAGGCCTTCCTAGTGGAATGCTTCCTGTAGGCCAACACCACCTCTTCAACCTCCCTTGATAGGAGCAAGGGAGCAAGGACTAGCCTTTCAGCAGCCAGGCCATCAAATTGAGGGATTTATTTATTTATTTATTTAACAGTTCTTATATACCGCGCTATTTGTCATCAGTGCGGTCTACATTAAAACAGTATCACACTTGGTCAGTCAAGTCTGGCCTACGTTTACATATAACAGTAGGCCAGACGCAATCCCAAACCGCTGCTATATAAGTCCAATAACCTACAGCGAATTTAGTTCTAAATGTATTGTACTAGGAATGTAAATAGTTTCCCCGAAGTTTACCTCCATGTTAAACCCCTGTTCTATGTAGAAGATGGCCAAATCTAACTTACCAAGTGTTATATTGTTTCAATGTAAACCGCACTGATGACAAAGAGCACGGTATATAAGAAATGTTAAATAAATAAATAAATAAAACAGGGCTTTAACATGGAGGTAAACTGAGGGAAACTATATACATTTAAACAAATTAGCTGTCAGTGCTCAATTCGCTGTAGGTGACATCTAGCAGATTTACAATCGAGTTAAGATTCTAGCATATCTATGTTGTCAGATTTGAGGTTGGGATGCAAGAGGGACCCCTGTTGCAAACCCAGAGGAAGTGGAGTATCCACTGCCAACTGCAGAAGAAGAAGGAACCACGGCTGCCTGGGCCACCTGGGAGCTATCAGGATCACCGTGGCTCGGTCCTGCTGGATTATGAATAGAGTCCGGGCCACCAGAGGTGTGGGAGGAAAGGCATACAGCAGGCTCTCTGACCAGGGGATCAGGAATGCATCTGGCGCTGTTCTCGAGGGATGCGGTTGCCTGGAACAGAACCTGGGTAGTGGCCAGTTCAGAGGACTGGCAAGAAGATCCATGGTCGGAAGTCCCCACTTCAGAAAGATCTGTTGAACCACTAGAGGATCCAACTGCCACTCGTGAGGCTGCAGGAGTCTGCTTAGCCTGTCCGCCAGGTATTTTTCCTGGTCTGGGAGGTAGACTGCCCTGAGGGTCATGCCCTGATTGACAGCCCAGGAGCAGAGAGCTTGTGCTTCCAGGCACAGAAGTCTGGATCCTGTGCCTCCCTGCTTGTTGACAAAGAACATAGCCATCTGGTTGTCTGTCTGAACCAGGACAGACTGGTGAGACAGGATCTGAGAGAAAGACCGTAAGGCTAGTTGAATGGCCGTAATTCCAACAGGTTGATCTGCTGGGCGGCCTCCCATGGAGACCACAGGCCCTGAGTGCAGGCCCCTTGACAGTGTGCTCCCCAGCCCTGCAGGGAAGCATCGGTTGTCAGTACCTGAGTGCGTGGGGAGGCCTGGAAAGGAAGACCCTGACCAGATTTGGGAGATGCCTCCACCAGTGTAAGGAGTCCACCAAGAGTTTGGACACCCTTATTCTGTCTGACAAGTTCCCTGTGGCCTGCAGCCACTTTGCCTTGAGATGCCACTGAGCCAGCCTCATGTGTAGCTGGGCATGTGGCGTGACATGCACTGTAGAAGCCATGTGACCTAAGAGCCGGAGGAAGTGTCTGGCCAAGACCAGAGAGTTCGCCTGAAACTGGCCGGCCAACTTTATTAGCCTGTGAGCTCTGTCCACAGGCAAATAGGCCTTGGCATGGATGGTATCCAGTCTTGCCCCTATGAACTCCACATCCTCTGAGGGGACCAAAGTGGACTTGGGGAAGTTTATGACGAGCCCCAGGTGCTAAAGCAGGGATATGGTTCTGATGGTGGCCTGCCTGGCCTCCTGTGGAGACTGGCCCCTGATAAGCCAGTCGTCCAGGTAAGGGAACACAAAGATCCCCTGGTTCCTGAGATAGGCCGCAACCACCGCCAGGCATTTTGTAAAAACCCTGGGGGCAGAGGTGAGGCCGAAAGGAAGCACTCTGTACTGGAAGTGCTTTCCTCCCACCACAAATCTGACTTGGGTGGATGAGGATGTGAGTATAAGCATCCTTCAGGTCTAAGGAGCATAGCCAATCTCCCTGCTGGAGGTAGGGCAGTAAGATTCCAAGGGTAAGCATCTTGAACTTTTCCCTCTCCAGAAACTTGTTCAGATTTCTCAGGTCCAGGATGGGTCTGAGGCCTCCTGTTTTTTGGTACCAGGAAGTACCTCGAGTAGAAGCCTTGCCCTTCCAGGTGGTGAGGCACCGGTTCCACCGCCTGGTCCTTTAGCAGACCTTCCAACTCCTGAAGGAGTAAGTTTCTGTGCAGAGGGGGTCTTGGAGGCTCCCCTGGAAAGTAGGAGGGGGGCCATCTGGGTGAAGTGGAGCAGATAGCCCCTTTTGACGATACTTAGCACCCACGTATCCCCTGTGATGGCTAGCCACCTGTCTGCATACAGGGTCAGCCGACCTCCTGTGCCCTGGAGAGGAGGAGAGGCTATGCTGGCATAATCAAAAAACCCCTCCCTGCTGAGCAGGAGCCGGAGTAGGAGGCTTGGGGGCCTTCTGCCTACGGGGCCCATGACCCTGCCCCTTGGCCTGCAGGCCCTGTTGGGGAGCTACAGAGGCCTGGTAGTGAGGGTAGGTTTTGTAGGCAGTGATCTTCCTCAGGTAAAAGGTCTTTTTCCCCGAGCCCTTCTTCTTCTGAGAAGGGGCAGAGGTTTTCCTGGACAGCCTCGTCCGGGTAAGAGTCTCAGTCTCGAGTTCTGCAGCCTTTTCTGCCATGGGTTTGCCAAAGAGGTTTTCACCTCGGCAAGGGACATCGACCAACTTGTCCTGTACCCAGGGCTCGAGGTCCGAGGATTGTAGCCAGTCCTGGCGGCGTGCACCGATGCCAGCCCCTGCTACCCGGCCCGAAGCCTCAAATCCATCGTAGGCTGCTCGAGATATAAACTTCTAGCACTCCCGAATACCAGAAGACAAGGCCTTGAACCTCTGCAAAGGTTCCTCGGACAAACCAGCAGAGAACCCGGCAATCTCCTTTGCCAGGTCCCGAAGGTACATGCCCATGTACAGCTGGTAAGTCTGGACATGGCAAGCAAGCATAGAGCCCTGGAAGCACTTTCTACCAAGGGCATCCAGGTTCCGGGCCTCCCTGCCAGGAGGCACCGAGGAGTGCATCTTCTGACTCTTCAGGCGATGCATGGCTGATTCCACAACCATGGAGTGGTGCGGTAGCTGTGCCTTTTGGAACCTGGGGCTCTTGCGGACTCGATAGATGGAATCGACCTGCTTGCTTAGAACCGGCATAGAGGCCGGCGCCTCCCAAATTTGGAAGAGCAACCGCTCCAGCATCGGAGGAACTGGGACAGTAAAGGCCTCCTTGGGAGAAGAGTCATACTGCAGAGCCTCGAGCTCCTCAGCTCGAGGCTCCTCCTCGGGATCCGCCGGGAATGCCAAGGCTTTGGCCATGTCCCGTACGAAATCCGAGAACCTAGTATCCTCCGGGAAGGACCTTGTCCAAGGCTCGGAACCCGGTGAGTCCGAAGGGACGCACTGAGTCCGGAAGGTGTCAGGCGACTCCTCCTCCTCCATCTCCCACGCCTATTCCTCTGAGGAGGAATCAAGCGGCTCCGAATGGGTGGGCACCGATGCCATCCGCCCCGACGCCGAGGGAACCAGCGTCAACGACCTCGGTCCCAAAAGGGAGGCCGAGGGTGACCATGGCCGAGGATCGACTCAAGTTCGCATGGTCTCGAGGATCGGCTCAGCCTCTGGGGTCGACTTGGATGTCGATGTCCCAGTGGTCGAGGCAGATGCGCCGGTGAGACCGGCGATCAGCAGCTGCTGCTGTTCCATGAAGGCAGACAATCTGCTCTCCAAGGCCGTCAACCTGAGTCCGAGCACAGGAGACCCAGCAGCTTCCGACTCGAGCCCGATGTCGGCTCCCTCGGAGGAGAGTCCACGAGGACAACAGTACTCACGTGACTCGGGGCCTCTGACTCCACACGAGGATGCTTTGCAGGCCTCTCCGACTCCGAAGACCCGGGACAGTGATCGGGGCTATGCGACCTGGCCCTGGAGCCAAGAGTGTCCACTGACGCCGCCCTCGCAGGTTTATTCTTCCTTCGGTGCTCTCTCGAGGGGGACTCCCTCTCAGAGGAGCCCCGACGATGCTCGGGGTCAGACTCCCGAGATGTCGAGACCTCTGACGAAGTCCGGACCCGTTCCAAGGCAGACTCGGAGAAGATCCTCTCATGCTGGTGCTGACAGCTCCGTAATGCCTTGGACGACATTTTGCCACAGGGGCTACAGACCGTGGAATCATGATCTGGCCCCAGGCACCGGAGGCAGCAGTCATGTGTGTCGGTGAGAGACATCAGTTTCTTACACCGATCACACTTCTTAAAGCCACTGGCAGCCACTGGGGGAAAAAGGGCCCCTGCAAGATCAAAAAATTGGGCTGCCAGGGAAAAGAAAAAAGGCACAAATGCAGTCTCTAAGGACAAAAACCGAAAAAAGAGATCCAGGCTCGGCACCGGTATTCCGAGTCAAGGCGGGAAAAGAACCGACGTCGAACCGAAGGAAAAAACTCGACCCAACGCAGAAAGAACAACTTTTTCCACGGGTGACAAGGATAGGCATCCGTAGGGCTCCGCGGAAAAAAGGAGACTGAGCAAGATGGCACCTTTGGGTGGGAAGGGGACCGCGCATGCGTGCCTTCATTCCCAAAGGCTTTCTTTGAAAGCTGGGGAAATGCTCTGCATGGGGGCTCCGTCGACGCCGACGTCACCCATATGTGAGGACTGACTTCCTGCTTGGTCCTGAAGAATAGTGCAATCCTCATAAGGTGACATTTTACTTACCAGATAATGTCCTTTCTTTGAGTCCTGCTAGACCAGTCCAGACAATTGGGCTGTGTTCCCCTACCAGCAGATTGGTGGAGACAAAAAACAATGAAAAGCGCAAGTTTCAATGACATCACTCCTATGTCTCTATTTGTCTCAGCCACCAGAGGTCTCTTTGGTATCCATCCCAAAGTATATGGAAGAACATGGCAAGCCTCACACAAACTCAACATGGGCAACAATGAGAGATCAAACAGATTACTATGTACAGAAATGTATAAACAGAAGGCCATTAGAATAAGGACCTAAGAGCAAAGCATAGCAATCATAGTAGACCCCAAAGTACCACTGCAGAATAACAGAACAAAACCAGTTCCAGGAGCGGTCCCAGGACTGGTCTAGGAGGACTCAAAGAAAGGACATTATTTGGGAAGTAAAATGTCACCTTCCATATCGTCCTGCAAGACAAATCAAGAAAAGTGGGACATACTACAGCTATAGAAAGAAGATACAGCAGCTCGCAAAATCTTGGAGCCAAAGGCCAAGTCCACCCACATGTGGACATCCAAGTGGTAATGCTTGACAAAGGTAGAAAGCGATGACCACATTGCCACATGACAAATGGCTGCAGAGGTTATAGAGCTCTGCCCCTCTCACGAGGATGCTTGTGCTTGGGTAGAATGGGCACGCAAACCCTCCAGAACCAACCATCCACAACAGATATGCTGTGTCACACTTGCATGGGCCAGCAAAAAACACAAACGGATGATCTGATTTATGAAAGGAATTCATAAACTCCGAGTACCAGAGAATTGCCCTCAGACATCCATAAGGTGAAATCCTTATCCTTCTTCTGACAATGCTCCTTAGAGAAGGAGCGCAGGCAGACTACCTGGTTATGAAAGGGAGAAATCACCTTAGGCAAGAAGGAAGGCAAAGGCTGAATGGAAACGGCCTCCTTTCAGAAAGACAGATAAGTATCTCAGGAAAATAGAGCCTGAAGCTCAGAAATCTGCCTTGCAGAACAAATTGCGACCAAGACAACCATCTTGAGTATCAAATCCTTCAGAGTAACGCACTTCAACGGCTCAAAGGTTCCAACATCAGGGCCCTGAGCACCAGTCCCAGATCCCAGGAAGGGAATCACCAAATGGAGGTGAGGACGCAGATGCCGAACTCCCTGATGAAGGTGCCCTGAAACAGGCCAAAGCTGCAACCTGAACCTTCAGGGAGCTAAAAGAAAAGGCGCTTCTCCAGACCATCCTGAAGAAAAGGCCAACAGAGATGGCACATGGCCACCTCAGGAGCCAACTGCAGTGTGCCGCACCAGCATTCAAGGCACCAGATCTGCACTTACTTATGCTAGGTTGGCAGACATCCTCTGGGCTCTGAGCAGTGAAAACCATCGCCGGAGAAGCCTTAAGCAAGAAGGGAGATGGGTCCTCAAGGACAAGCAGTCCCTGACACAATAGGCCCTGAGGCAAACAAAGAGATGGCGCTTGCAGGAGTCGCATCAGATCTCCAAATCTCCAAGTACCGGAGAAACATCCTCCGTACATCCGTTAAGACGAAGATCCTTATCCTTCCCCTGACACTGCTTCTTAGAAAAGGAGGGTAGACAAATCACCTGGTTCACAAGACAGGGAAAAAGCACCCTAGGTAAGAAGGAAGGTACAGGCTGAATGGAAAAGGCCAGAAACACAAAACAGCCAACCTGATGACCCTCGCCTCAAGGCGGTTGATGGACTGCATTGCCTGGATCCCCAGCTCGAGAGACTGCCATCCATCGTCAGAAGGATCCACAAGTAATCACCCAGTGGCAAGCCCTTCCTCAGATGACTGGGCTGCTGCCACCACTGCAGGCTGACTTCACCATCAGCGGGAGCAGAAGCCTGAGCTCAAAGGCCTGAGAACTCGGGGACCACTGTAGCAGCTGCATATGTTCACACGCCAATGGCACAATCTCGATTGCCACTGCCATCAATCCAAGAAGCTAAAGTTAAACTTGGACTCTGCGAGCCTGCAGTGAACAAAAGAGCGCCAGGCAATCCAACACCCTTGAGACTTTCTCCTTTGGCAGGAAGACTCTGCCCACTTGAGTACTGAAACATGCTCCCAGGAACTCCAAGGCTGGAAAGGCAAAAAACTGTCTCCTTCCCTGATTCATCACCCAGTTGAGGCTTTTCAAAAAAACCACCACTCAGGTTGTTACCCAAGTTGTCTCTGAAAGAGAACAGGCTTGGATGAGCCAGTCATCCAGATATGGGTGCACACAAATTCACTGCCACTGTAGTACTGCAGCCACCACCACAAAGATCACAGAGAACACCCTTGGGGCAGTGAACTGAAAGTGAGAGCCAAGCACGACAAAAAAATGCAGATACCTTTGCTAAACCTCTCGGATCTGGATATGAAAATATGCTTCAGCCAAATCCAGAGATGCAAGGAACTCCCCTCAGCTCACCGCTTGAATCACAGATCGCATAGTTTCCATCCCGATGTGCAAGTGCTTGTGACACCCTTAAAGTCCACAATGGGCCGGAACGATCCACTCTTTTTTGGCACCACGAAATAGATGGAATATATGCCCTTGCCCCGATCATCCAGAGGAATGGGCCCCCAAACCTTCATGGCGCAGTCCGGGAGCCTTCATGGCTCAGCCCGGGAGTGAACTCCTCTGAAGGGGGCAGAGTCCCTGGGTCCACGAGTTCCCTCAAAAGGATTGAGAACAAATCTGAAATCCAGAAGCAGAAGGGAAGAGAGGCTTTCCAGGCTGATAATGATGGGGAGTCTCGAAACCCCAGGGAGTATGACCAGTGCGCCTGAGAGGAGTGTGTGGAGACTGATGGAAAAGGGGCTTCTGTCCACTTCACAGACCCTTTGGAGCTATCCTCTGGAAGAAGGTAAGATTTTCTCTCGCCCAGGTCCTTCATCAGCTTCTCCAAACCAGTCCCAAAAAGAAGCTTCCCTTTAAAGGTCAGTTGATTCAACTAGGCTTTGGAAGATGTGTCTGCTGTTCAGTGTTGGAGCCAAATCCAACACCATGTCACCATTGACAGGGCACTATCCCTGGCTGCTAGACATACCAGGTCTTACATGGCATCAAAAAGGAAGGCCATAGCAGACTCCAAAAGAGGTCCATCCAGCGGGAGAGACTGAATCTGCTGAAGTAGGGATGAAGGTGTCAGGCCAGCACATACTGCAAACTGAAGAATACGTAACAGCTGTTGTGGCAAACTAGTTCTTCAACAACGAATACACCTTTCGGTCCAGAGTATCCTTGAAGGCTGATCCGCTTTCCACAAGTTATGAAGGTCCATCTGGTAACCGCCGTGACCTGCGCATCCACCTTGGAAATATCAAACCACACAAATCACTCCCTCCCTGGAAGACCATGCATCTTCTTATACAACCTTAGCCCCTTAGGCGGGGAGTTGGGGGAATCCCACTCCAACCAGAATAGGCCCTTGAGCACATCCGGGAATGGGGAAGACAGTAGTGTATTTCTGCACCCCTTGCAGGAGTGGATGCATCTTTGGTTCCTGCCCCGTGCCTGGAGCATCTGCCAAGCTCAAGGTAGATGATACCTGGCAATCAACACTGCCAGCTCCTCTTTCCGGAGCAGGTGGATAACACCAGCCTCTTCACAATCCTCTGAAGGCGAAAACACTTCTTTGTCTACATCAGAACCCAAAACTGAGACATCTGAATCCAAGTCGCAGTCCAAATCTCGGATAGATCCCAATTTCCCATCTACGGGAGGCGACCTTTGCCAGGGATGCTTAAGCCATAGGCAATCGAACAGGATTTCCAGACTACTGCTATTACAATCATTTATAAAGTGCTTCAAGGCATACGCATCGCTGTACAAACACATATAGAAGACAGTCCCTGCTCGTAGTGCTTGCAATCTAGTTAAGACAGACAGTACAAGAGAAATAAGGATTTAATAGGGAGCGGAGACACAAGGGGAACAAGAGATTAGGATCCAAAAGCAGCTTCCAAGAGGTAAGCCTTTAGCATGGATTTGAAGAAAGAGAGAGATGAGACTTGACAGAAGGGTAGAGGAAGTTTGTTCCAGGCATAAGGAACAGCAAGGTGAAAGGATCAAAGTCTGGAGTTGGCAGTAGAAGAAAAGGGCAAAGAGAGAAGGAAGCCAGAGGAGGAGCGAAGTTCGCGAGGAAAAGTGTAGGAAGAGAGGAGAGAAGAAAGGTAATGAGGGGCAGTAGAGCGAATGCATTTATAGGTTAGAAGGAGAAGTTTGAAATGTATACGGAAAAGGAAGGGGAGCCAATGAAGTGATTTCAGAAGAGGAGTTATATGAGTGTATCGAAGTTGGCGGAAGATTAGCTGCAGAGTTCTGAATAGACTGAAGAGGAGGGAGATGACTCTGAGGGAGACCAGCAAGGAGGAGGTTGCAATAGTCAAGACAGGAGGTAACTAAAGAGTGCACAAGAATTTTAGTTGTGTGTTCAGAGAGGAAGGGGTGAATTTTGTTAATGTTAAAGAGAAAGAAACGACAGGTTTTAGCAACCTGTTGAATATGTGTGGAGAAGGAAAGAGAGGAGTCAAAGATTACCACAAGGTTGCAGGCAGAGGAAACAGGAAGAAGAGTATTGTCAGCAGTGATGGAGGAAGGTGGGAGGAGCATTTGGGGGGAAAGATAAGAAGTTTGGTTTTAGCCATTTTGAATTTCAGACGGTGGTGAGTTATCCAAGCAGTGATGTCAGATAAGCAGGCAGAGATACGAGCTTGGAGTGTAGGAGAAATGTCAGGTGAAGATAGATAGATAGATCTGAGAGTCATCAGCACAAAAATGATATTGAAAGCTATGGGAAGAGATGAGGGCACTAAAGGACTGGGAAAAGGAGAGGGCCTAGAACAGACCCTTGGGGTACACCAACTGAAAGAGGGATGGCAGTTAAGGAGGAACCACCAGAACGAACTCTGAAAGAGCGATTGGAGAGATAAGAAGAGAACCAAGAAGCACAGAGTCTCTAAAACCAAGAGAGGATAATGTGTCGAGGAGAAGAAAGTGGTCAACAGTTTGAAAAGCAGCAGAAAGGTCAAGAAGAATAAGAACTGAGTAAAGGCCTTTGGACTTAGCCAGGAACAAGTCACTGGAGAATGTGGAAAGAGCCATTTCAGTAGAATGAAAAGGACAAAAAACAGACTGGAGTGGATCAAGGAGGGCATTAGAGGAGAGAAATTTGA
The DNA here is from genome assembly GCA_033557465.1 of Ichthyophis bannanicus. Classification (NCBI taxonomy): domain Eukaryota; kingdom Metazoa; phylum Chordata; class Amphibia; order Gymnophiona; family Ichthyophiidae; genus Ichthyophis; species Ichthyophis bannanicus. The sequence continues at coordinate 42,023,332 of CM066051.1, read as the reverse complement.
GGCACAGGCGGGGAACTGCACGTTCAAGAAGTTTGGAAATGAAAAGGAGAAGGGAGATGGGTCTATATTAGAAGGGTCAAGTGAAGGTTTTTTGAGGAGAGGAGTGATCACAGCATGTTTGAAGGCCGCAGTGGAGAGTGAAAGGTTGAGAACATGAGATGGAAGGGATGTCGGAGGAGATGGAGTGGAGGAGATGGGTGGGTATAGGATTAGAAAAACAGGTAGTGAGCTTAGAGGAGGAAAGAAGAAGAGAGGTTTCCTTTTCAGAGATTTTAGAAAAGGATGACAGGGTGGGGGAAGTTGAGAGAAAAAGTTAATATTGGAAAGGGGTAAAGAGGGGGTGAAGAAGAATTAGTAGGGAACTGAAGAATAATCTTATTGACTTTGTCATGGAAATAGTCGGCTAGGGTTTGGGCAGAGAGAGGAGGGGGGATTGGAGGCAGTGGTGCCTTAAGAAAGGAATTGAGATTAGAGAAGGGATGGCGGGGGTTAAAGGCAAGACAGTTAATTAGATCGATAAAATAGTTTTGCTTAGTGAGTGCTATGGCGGACTGGAAAGACGCTTAAGCCATAAGCAATCGAACAGGGCTTTTACACCCACCTGCCTCTCATGAGACAGTGCTCAGGGGAACTCAGAGGCCGCAGGGTCTGAATTTCTACACCAGAAAGACTAGGCCTGTTGTAAAAAGGAAAATAATTCCGTGGAGGACAATCCGGAGCTTAGAAGCTCTCCTCTCAGAAAGAAACCCCCTACACGCAGGGACATAGCTGCTGCCCAACCCCTAGAGGACGAGGAGTGGCCAACAGCATGGACGCCAGAACCTCTGGCCAGCTGGTCATCCTTACCCATAGCACCATCTGCCATCTCCTACACTGAGTCAGGCAAGGCTGGACTAACTGCCTCCCCCGGTTGAGAGGGGAGAGCAAGCCCTCCAGGGACAACTCAGAAACTGCCATGCAAGAAGAGCAGAGTCCAGAAGCTGGAAACAAGGCACCTCACTTGCCACAGGTCAAACAATGTTTCTTGGAAGAAGACAAAGAGTTAAGGCAAGTACTACAACAGTGTATGCTAAGGCCACGGTGACCCAGAATGCGCGTGTTAACAGCGCTTACATAAAGCGTAGTTACTCACCTGTAACAGGTGTTCTCCAGGAGCAGCAGGAATCAGTCCTCACTTATGGGTGACGTCGGCGCCGACGGAGCCCTCGCGGAGCAATTTTCCCCAGCTTTCAAAGAAAGCCTTTGGGAATTGCAGCGCGCATGCGCGGTCCTCTTCCCGCCCAAGGGTGCCATCTTAGCCAGTCAGATGACATAGCTAAAAGACAGCATAAAAATTTGCAAAAAAACTAAAGCAGACGATTGCAACTCCAAGGGGAGGAGGGAGGGTTGTGAGGACTGATTCCTGCTGCTCCTGGAGAACACCTGTTACAGGTGAGTAACTACGCTTTCTCCAGGACCAAGCAGGAAGTCAGTCCTCACTTATGGGACTCCCAAGCTCAAGGCTACCGGAGACCCTAAGCACAAAAATGAGCTCCCTCTAGCTCAGCCGCACAGAAGGAAAGAATCTTCGCTGAATTATTACCCACCGGTAGCCCACATCCGGGATGGAGGGTAGGAGTTGCTCAGACCTCAAAGAGATTACGGAGGACTGCCTGTCCGAAAGCACTGTCCCTGCGGGACTCCCTCTCGAGACAGTAATGGACCGCAAAAGTCTGGCTCGAAGACCAAGTAGCGGCCCGGCAGATGTCTGCCAGCGGAACAGAGCGGAGGTAAGCCACTGACGTAGCCTTTGCCCGAACGCAATGAGCCGTGACTCGACTTTCCAAGGAGAGTCCGGCTGCCCCATAAGCCCAAGAGATACAGTCCGCAACCCAGATGGACAGAGTACGCTTGGAGACCGGGAGCCCCAATTTATTGGGGTCAAAAGACACAAAAAGCTGAGCAGCTTTACGGTGCTCCCGCGTACGGTCAAGGTAGAAGTTCAACGCCCTTCTACAGTCCAGGGTATGGAGGACCGTTTCAGCTCGGCTGGAGTGTGGCCTGGGAAAGAAGGTCGGAAGTACCACCTCCTGATTGATGTGAAAAGGGGAGACCACTTTTGGAAGAAATTTTGGGTGAGTCCGTAGGACTACCCTATTTTTGTAGAACCGAGTGTAAGGGGGATCAGACACGAGGGCCTGCAATTCACTTACGCGCCTAGCGGAAGTGAGGGCTATCAAGAACAGTGTTTTCCAAGACAGAAAACGGAGAGAACAGGTAGCCATAGGTTCAAAAGGCGGACAGGTGATCCGCTGCAAAACCACATTCAGGTCCCAGTCAGGCGCTGGTGGGCGCAGAGGTGGTTTAAGTAGAAGGAGACCTCGGAGAAACCTCGCTACGAGAGGGTCGCTGGAGAGAGGTCTGCCGTCCACCGGCACATGATGTGCCGAAAGAGCACTGAGGTGAACTTTGACGGAGTTGGACTTAAGTCCCAGATTAGAGAGGTGTAGCAAGTACTGCAAGATCACCGACACCGGGCAGGAGAAGGGATCCTGAGACTGTTGGGTACACCAAACGGAAAAGCGACGCCATTTAAGGGCGTAGCATTTGCGGGTAGAAGGCCGTCGCGAAGCCAAGACGACCTCCTCCACCTCTGCCGGCAGGAGAAGGGGAGCAAGGACTACCCTCTCAGCAGCCAGGCCATTAGGTTGAGAGACCTGAGGTTGGGGTGTAGCAGAGACCCCTGATCCTGAGTGAGGAGATCCGGTTGAAACCCCAGAGGGAATGGATCCTCCACCGCTAATTGCAGCAGGAGCGGAAACCACGGCTGTCTGGGCCAGCGAGGGGCCACCAGGATCATGAAGGCTTTGTCTCGGAGAACCTTGAAAAGAGTCCGAGAGACTAGCGGGATGGGAGGGAAAGCGTACAGAAGGCTTCCCGACCATGAGAGTAGAAAAGCGTCCGCCGCAACCCGAAGGGGGTGGGGCTGACGAGAGCAGAAGCGAGGAAGTTGCCGGTTTTGAGGACTGGCAAAGAGATCCACCGTGGGGAGGCCCCACTTTAGAAAGAGCTTCTGAACTACCAAGGGATCCAGACGCCACTCGTGCGGCTGGAGGATCCTGCTGAGTTTGTCCGCCAGGTAATTCTCTTGGCCTGGGAGATAAACTGCCTTGAGGAGAATGCCGTGACTGACGGCCCAAGAGCAGAGCTTCTGTGCCTCCCGGCAGAGGAGGAAGGAGCCCGTGCCCCCTTGCTTGTTCACGTAGAACATGGCAACTTGATTGTCCGTCTGGACAAGGACGGACTGGTGAGAAGTCAGGTGGGAGAAAGCCTTGAGAGCCAGGCGGATCGCCCTGAGCTCCAGGAAGTTGATCTGCTGAGCAGACTCCCACGTGGTCCAGAGGCCCTGAGTACGCGCCCCTTGGCAATGCGCACCCCAGCCCAGGAGGGATGCATCTGTTGTCAGCACCCGGGCCGGCTGAGGTGACTGGAAAGGCATTCCGAATATCAGGTTCGGCTGCTGAAGCCACCACCGGAGAGACGAGATCAGCGGCTCGGAGACGCGCACTAGGTCTGCTAGGCCGCCTGTGGCTTGTCGCCACTGCTGGCGGAGACACCATTGAGCAGGCCGCATATTCAGGCGGGCATTGGGGGTCACATGGACGGTGGAAGCCATATGGCCGAGTAGTCTCAGGAAGCGCCTGGCGGAGACCAGGGGCTGGCTGCGAAAACGGTCGGCTAGGTCCATGAGCCGTTGAGCCCTGTCGAGCGGTAGGTACGCTCGTGCCTGAGGAGTGTGCAGCCTTGCGCCGATGAACTCGAGATCCTGTGAGGGGAGCAAAGTGGACTTTGCGAAGTTTATAACAAAGCCCAAGTACTGCAGAAGAGTCACCGTGCGGCGCGTGGCGTTGGTGACCTCCAGAGCGGACGCTGCTCTGATGAGCCAGTCGTCGAGGTACGGAAAGACATAGAGGCCGTGAAGCCGGAGATGGGCCGCCACCACCGCGAGACATTTTGTGAAGACTCGCGGTGCGGAGGACAGGCCAAAGGGCAGTACTCTGTACTGGTAATGATTTCCTGCCACCACAAACCTTAGGTACTGGCGGTGGCTGGGGTGGATGAGGATGTGCGTGTAGGCATCCTTTAGATCCAAGGAGCATAGCCAATCTCCCTGCTGGAGGTAGGGCAGAAGGATTCCAAGGGTAAGCATCTTGAACTTCTCTCGCACAAGGAACTTGTTGAGGTTGCGCAGGTCCAGGATGGGTCTGAGGCCTCCTGTTCTCTTTGGTATCAGAAAATACCTGGAGTAAAAACCTTGACCTTTCAGGTGGTGGGGCACCGGTTCCACCGCCTGTTCCTGTAGAAGACCTGCTAACTCCTGAAGGAGTAATTCCCTGTGCAGAGGGGGTCGTGGAGGTTCTCCCGGAAAATAGGAGGGAGGAACCTGTTGGAAGTGGAGAAGATAGCCTTCTCGCACGACTTGAAGCACCCAGGCATCTGAGGTGATGCTGGACCACCTGTGGGCGAAGTGAACCAGTCGGCCTCCTGTGCTGGGAGGAACCAGCGGGGAGGGAGAGGCTATGCTTAGTGAGTCAAAAACCCCCACCCTGCTGAGCAGGGGCTGGTGGTGCAGGCTTGGGGGCTTGCTGCCTACGGGACCCGTTACCCCGTCCCTTGGCCTGCTGGCCCTGTTGGGGAGCTGCAGGGGCCTGATAATGGGGGTATTGTTTGTAGGCAGCCGCCTTCCTCGGGTAAAAGGACTTCTTTCCCGAGCCCTTCTTTTTCTGGGAAGGGGCGGAGGTCTTCCTAGAAAGCCTAGTCCTGGTGAGAGTCTCCGTCTCAATTTGTGCAGCCTTTTCAGCCATGGGCTTGCCAAAGAGGTTTTCGCCTCGGCAGGGGACATCGACCAACTTGTCCTGCACCCAGGGCTCAAGGTCAGATGACTGAAGCCAAGCCTGTCGGCGGGCACCGATGCCGGCTGCGGCCACTCGAGCCGACGCTTCAAAGCCATCGTAGGCTGCTCGGGATATGAATTTTGAGCATTCCCGAATACCAGTGGACAAGGCCAGGAACCTCCGCAAGGGTTCCTCGGACAAACCAGCGGAGAATCCGGCTAGCTCTTTAGCCAGGTCTCGGAGATACATGCCCATGTATAGCTGGTAGGTCTGGACACGACACGCAAGCATAGAGCCCTGGAAACACTTCTTACCAAGGCCATCCAGGTTACGGGCCTCCCTGCCAGGAGGCACCGAGGAGTGCATCTTCTGGCTCTTAAGACGATGCATGGCCGATTCCACTACCATGGAATGGTGTGGTAGCTGTGCTTTTTGGAAGCCAGGGCTCTTGCGGACTCGATAGATAGAATCGACCCGCTTGCTCAGGACCGGCGAGGTGGCCGGACTCTCCCACATGCGGAAGAGTAGTCGTTCCAGCATGGGAGGAACCGGTACAGTAAAGTGTTCCCTTGCGGGAGAGTCATACTGGAGGGCGTCGAGCTCTTCGGCTCGAGGTTCCTCCTCGGGGTCCGCAGGGAAGGCCAAAGCCTTGGCCATATCCCTGACGAAGTCCGAGAACCGGGCATCCTCCGGGGGGGACTGCTTCCGAGGTTCGGACTCCGGTGAGTCCGAGGGGACACACCGAGTTCGGAAAGAATCAGGCGACTCTTCCTCTTCAGACTCCCAGACCGACTCCGACGAGGACTCGGTGGGGTCGGCCCGGGCAGGGCGCGGCGCCTGCCGCCCCGACGCCGAGGGAGTGGGCGTCGGCGTCCTCGGTCCCGAACGGGAGGCCGAGGGTGACCTCGACCGAGGATCGACTCGAGTTCGCATCGACTCGAGGATCGGCTCGGTCTCCGGGGTCGACTTGGACGTCGACGTCCCGGCGGTCGGGGCAGCGGTGCCAGCGAAGCCAGCGAGCAGTGCCCGCTGCTGGTCCATGAAGGCAGACAATCTGCTCTCCAAGGCCGTCAACCTGAGTCCGAGCTCAGGTGACCCAGCAGCCCCCGACTCGGGCCCCGACGGCGTCGGGCCCGACGTCGGCTGTCTCGGAGGCGAGTCCAGGAGGACTACAGGACTTACCCGAGCAGGCAGCTCCGACTCCAGGCGAGGTCGCTTCGTGAGATGCTCCTTCTCCAAGGACCCGGGACGGCTATCGGGGCTATGCGACCTGGCCCTCGCGGAGCCAGGAGCGTCCACCGACGCCGCCCTCGCGGGTTTCACCTTACGACGATGGTCCCCGGAGGGAGAACCCCTGTCGGAGGAACTCCGGCGACGGTCCGAGCTGGAACCTTTGGACGCGGAGGCCTCCGACGAGGTCCGGATACGGCTGGGGTCAGCGAAGATCCTATCCCGCTGATGCCGCCGACTTCTCAACGCTTTGGAGGACATTTTGCCGCAGGGCCCACAGATCATTTCTTCATGATCCGGGCCCAGGCAGCGGAGGCAAAAGTCGTGTGTGTCAGTTAGTGACATATTTCGGTCACACTGACCACACCGCTTGAAACCACTGGCAGCCATCGGGGGAAAAAGGGCCCCGGCGAGGTCAAAGGACCGGGCTGCCAGGGAAAAACCGAAACGAAAAACTGACTAAGTCAGAAAAACCGAAAAATAAGAAGAGGACTCGAGACCGGCGTCGCGAGTCCGGCGGGAAAAAGACCGGCGTCGAACCGAATGGAAAAAAAGAGAAATTCTGAAGAAAAAAATCAACTTTTTCGTGGGGACAGGACGGGTACGTCTGTAGGGCTCCGCGGAAAAAAGAAGACTGGCTAAGATGGCACCCTTGGGCGGGAAGAGGACCGCGCATGCGCGCTGCAATTCCCAAAGGCTTTCTTTGAAAGCTGGGGAAAATTGCTCCGCGAGGGCTCCGTCGGCGCCGACGTCACCCATAAGTGAGGACTGACTTCCTGCTTGGTCCTGGAGAACTACGCACTTTATGGGCACTTGGGTAGGAACATGTATTTGAGCAACTCTGGCGAAACACACACAAGGACTGTGGAGCCATCAGGCATACAATAGCAAAAGATGCTACTAACGTGTGTAGAAAACGGCAGGAAACCCCCACACTGCACCAACAGTTGCCAGAGGTCCACCATGAATTGCACTCCAGACGGACAGGATCAGGAGACCCCAACAAGGACAAGGACGAGGTAAAGCCTTGGTACTCACCCTCTTAGAGCCCCAGGCAGATAATTTGTTCCGGGCTCAGCTCTACTCCCCTGAAACTGCTTCTCTTGCTTTGCAGACACTATGTTTGACGTGTTTGGCAAGCAGATTCCTCTGAGAGCTTTCTGCAATCTTCGGGAGAGAGCAGTGGGGACAAAGGAGGAGGGAGGGGGCATTGAGGATGTGTGAGGCTGTTGCATTCTTCCAGATCCTTCCAATTTTCTGGCTGCTGAATAGGTTCTTATCATAAAAAGAGCAAGGAGCTAAACCAATTTTCCTTCCTCCTATCGTTACTGAAAAGACCGCTGTCTAGTGGAGCCTCCCACGTCAGGCTCGTGAGAAAGTCACCCTCAAGGTGGTCGTTCATGACCGAATACAATCTTTACCTCTCAACTTTTCAGATTTTCTTCAGAGTGGAGAAAATCCATCCACCATCTGCTGGAGACAAAGGAATACTGAAGAGCCTCTGGTGGCCGAGGCATGGGAGGATGTCATTGAAACCAGGGCTTTTCATTGTTTTTTTGTTCTCCACCAATCTGCTGGTAGGGGAACACAATCCACTTGTCTGGACTGGTCTATCAAGACAATGTATTATTCCCCTTTCTGCTAAGTGATACGGCAGTGTATTGACTGCTTATTTTCCAGAGCATTACAGATAGAATTAAATGCCAACAGGTAGGCATTTCTAAGGATGTTCTTCAGACAACCAGATAATTACTAAAAGAGCAATAGCTGACTGCTTCGACAGAGCTGCCAAACCTGGTAGGCCTTGCAGCTGGAGTATGGGCATAGATCTTCCAAATACTCTCTGCCCTACAGGCTCCTCTTCACACTACCTGATTTTCAGAAGGCCTAGACTCGCCAGATAGATGAAAGGAGCTCTCATCTTTCTCTTCTTCCTCTGGAGAAGTTGTTGTTTCATCTGTCTGAGGGGGAGAAAATAAGCAACATAGATTCTCTAAGAGATCTTTATTTTACATTTACTGACAAAGAGCCATGTGAACATTTTCTGATATCTCATTTCCTTCTTAGGTTTATAAATTTGAGGTGAAAAGATTCTGTGTATTAAATATATGATTTTTAATTCACTTGAATGTATTTTATAAAGTTTTATGTTTTTAGTTTATTGTACATCACCTAGAGCTTCCTGAAACTTAGGTGATTAAATGTACTAAATAAATCAAACAAACATATAAAGTCTTTTTTTTTTTACACCTATATTCGCTAGGCAAAAAAACGGAATCAACTGTTGACTCCAGACACTAATGTATAATATTATAATATGCTCAAAACTCCCTACAAATAATAAAAAGTAGAAGGGAATCTAAGCACTGGATGCTGGCAAAGCAAATGAAAAGCATGAGCTGTGGTCACGAGGTGTTCTATCAGTAGCAGATCTCTGAATGAAATTTGATGGATGGTTCCACAGTTATTAGAGGGGAACACGCACACAGACATGAAATCTTATAAAGTAAGTTTCCCTCGAGAAGCTAGGCCTAGAATGGCACACTTGTATTTCAGGTGTAGCGTAAGAAACCTGGAGCATGACAAAGTTTGTTCAGGTTAGAGAAAATACTTTGAAGACAAAAAAGCCAAGGGGTTTTCTTTTCGCAAGAAGAGTAAAACAGAGCTGCAAGTAGAAATTGATTTAATTCATACAGAAAACAAGTGTGCAAAGCAAGCAGAGCATGGATCATGGAATTCTTTCCAACCTGTGTGTATCTCCAAATTAAGTCATGATCTAAAGGTTGTACAATGCATGTGTTTTCACTGAGGCAATGTGCCAAACATCATCAATACTCTTAAAGCAGCCCACTTGTCATGCTTGTCGGAGATTAATTTGGCTAGCTCAAGCATGAAAGGGGAAGTGCTACTGATAGGTGATTTCAATATGCCAGATGTCATTTGGCACATCCCTGCTGCGGTGTCATCTAGAAGTGAGGAGATTCTGGATTCTCTACAGGAGAAAAATTCCGGCAACTGGTAACAGATCCACATGTGAAGGGGCCATACTGGACCTGGTGCTAACCAACGGGGAAAGTGTTTCTGATATTAGAATGGGATTTCATTTCGCATCCAGTGATCAGCAGATGATGTGCTTGATTAGGACTGGGCCTGATAAAGTCCATTCAAAAGGAAGTGTTGTGATTATTAGAGAATGGGTCAGTCCCAAGGTAAGGAAAGCAGTCATATGCTAATTAGCAACCGTACAGGAAGGGTCTTAGACTTTAGGAAAACTAATTTTGCCAAGTTGGGACAATACCTCAAGGAATCATTAGCGGGATGGGAACAGCTGAGGGATGTAGAAAAGCAAAGAGCAAAACTGAAAGGGGATATTTTAAGGGCAACACATTTTTTTGTTAGAAAAGTAAATAAATGTAAAAAGGAAAGGAGGCCACTGTGGTTATCAAAAGCAGTAGCTGAAAAGGTGAAGAAAAGGAGGGTGGCCTTCATAAAATACAAGAGATCACAAAAAGAGGAAGACAAGTATTAATATTTGGAAAAACTTTAAGAACCTAGCAAAGTAGTCAGGAAAGCAAAGATCAAAAAGAAGAAGAAAATGCCAATACAATAAAATGGGGGGACAAGACATTTTTCAGATATGTTAGCAAGAGGAGGAAGTGCTAAAGTGGTATTGTCAGATTCAAGGGTGAAGGGGAGGAATATGTAGAAGCTGATAAGGATAAAGCAGAATTGCTTAACAAATATTCTTGTTCTATGTTCACAGATGAAGGACCCAAAGCAGGACTTCAGAAAACACCCAAAAATAGGAACAGAAGTGAAGGAGATCTTGAATGATTTTCAGAAGACTGTGTTTGTGAGGAACTTGTTAAATAAAAGTAGACAAAGCGATGAGGCTGGATGGTATACATTTGAGAGTATTGAAGGAACTTGGGGAAGTTCTAGCGGCTCCACTGTCTGACCTTTTCAATGCTTCTTTAGAGTCAGGAGTGGTCTCAGAGGACTGGAGAAAGGCACATGTGGTCCCTTTACATAAAAGAGGAAGTAAGGATGAGGTTGAGAACTACAGGCCAGTTAGTCAGACCTCTGTGGTGAGTAAGTTAATGGAAATGCTCCTAAAACAGAGGATAGTGAGGTTTCTGGAGTCCAATGGATTGCAGGATCTGAGGCAGCACGGGCTTATCAGTGGTAGGTCTTTTCAGACAAATCTGATTGATTTCTATGACTGGGTGACCAGAGAGTTGGACTGAGGGACAGCCCTAAATGTAATCTACATTGATTCAGTATTTATAATAAGAGCATTAGAAATTCCACACTGGGTCAAACCAGGATTCATCAAAGCCAGCGTCCTGTTTCCAACAGCGGCTAATCCAGGTCCCACGTTCCTGGGCAGGTTCCTAAAAAGGCACACATTTTCCACAATGTTTGTCCCAGGGTTTATGGACCTTTCCTCCAGGAACTTGTCCAAACCTTTTTTAAACCCAGCTATACTGACAGCTTTTAATACATCTTCTGGTGACGAATTCTAGAGTTTGATTACGCATTGAGTGAAAAAATATTTTTTCTTATTAGTCTTAAATGGGTTACATTGCAGCTTCATTGCATGTCCCCTTGCTTTTCTACTTTTTGATGGTTTAAACAATCGATCAACATTTACCCGTTCCATTCCATTCATTAATTTATAGACCTCTATCATATCTCCCCCACAGCTGTCTCTTTTGCAAGTTGAAGATCCCTAAGTTTTTAAGCCTTTCCTCACAGGGGTATCCTTCCACCCCCTTTATCATTTTGGTGGCTCTTCTCTGTATGTTTTCTAATTCCATTATATCCTTTTTAAGATATGGCAACCAGAATTTCACACAATATTCAAGTTGCGGTCGCACCATGGAACGATATGTAGCCATTATAATACCTTGGTTTTATTAATTCTTTTCCTTATGACTCCTAGCATTCTATATGTCTTCTTGGCTGTCGCTGCACACTGGGCGGAGGGTTTCAACGTGTTATCCAATATGACGCCTAAATCTTTTTCCTAGGTGGTGGTCCCTAATGTAGAACCTTGCATTGTATAACCATAGTTTGGGTTGTTCTTTCCTAAGTGCATAACTTTGTACTTCTCCACATTAAATTTCTTCTGCCATTTGAACGTCCAGTTTTCCAATTTATCTAGGACCTCTTACAATTTTATGCAATCCTCATAGGTTTTAACAACTTTGAATAATTTTGTGTCATCTGTAAATCTGATCCCTTTACTCATTATTTCCATTTTCAGGTCATTTATAAATATGTTAAAAAGCAGCGGACCCAGCACAGATCCCTGGGGTGCTCCACTATTCACCTTTCTCCACTGGGAAAATTGGCCATTTAGCCTTACGCTCTGCTTTTTATCTTTTAACCAGTTCCCAATCCACAATAATACACTGCCTCCTATCCCATGACTTTTTAATTTTGCCAAGAGTCTCTCATGAGGGACCTTATCAAAGGTTTTCTGAAAATCCAGATACACTATACTGACCAGCTTATACTTGTCTCCCTGTTTATTCACGCCTTCAAAAAATATAACAGATTAGTAAGTTAAGACTTTCCTTGGCTAAATCCATGTTGGATTTCTCTCTTTAAACTATGACTATGTAGATGTTCAGTAATTTTGTTCTTTATAATGGTTTTTATCATTTTGCCTGGTACTGATGTCAGGCTCACTGGTCTTCAGTTTTCCGGATCAGCCCTGGAACCCTTTTTAAAAATTGGTGTTACATTGGCCATTCTCTAATCTTTCGGTACTACAGATTATTTTAATGATAGTTCACAGATTACTAATAGTAGGTCTGCAATCTCATATTTCAGTTCTTTAACACCCTCAGATGTATACCATCTGGTCTAAGTGATTTACTACTCTTCAGTTTATCAAATACTTGTAATACATCTTCCCGGTTTATTGATATTTCTTTCAGTTCTTCCAGTATATCACCTTTAGATGCCACTTCTTCTACTACATCTTCTTCAGTAAAGACTGAAACAAAGAATTTATTCCATCTCTCCGGAGCTCTGTCTGCTTTTTGGGTCCTGTGCATGGAACGGGAAGCATTTCGGCGAATGCCACCATGGAAGCTCTGGATTTCAATTTCCTACCTAAAATCCTAAATTTGGCCTCCAGAACCTCCCTCCCACACTTTCCTGTGTCACCGGTACCAACATGTACCAAGACAGCAGACTCTTCCCCACCTCTTATCTAGGTGGCGCATGAAGTCTGCTATCTTCGCACCATGCAGGTATGTTACCAGGCGATCCTCAAGTCGACCAGCCACCCAGCTATCTACATGCCTAATGATCAAATCGCCAACAGCCGTCCTAACCCTTCCCTCATGGGCACATGGCCCTGGAGAAACCTCCTTGGTATGAGAGGGTTTTACATCACCGGAGGGAACAGGTCCTAGCTACAGGATCATTTCCTGCCACACCAAGGAGATGCTCTTCTTTCACGGGACCTCTCTCCTCCATGGCAACTGAGAGGCTGCAAGACTGGAGGTGGGATTTCAGTACTACATCCTTGTAGGTCTCGTCTATACACCCCTCTGTCTTCCTTATGTCCTCCAAGTCTGCCACTCTTGCCTCCAGAGATTGGACTCTTTCCCTGAGGGCCAAGAGCTACTTGCACCTAGTGCACACTTAAGACCCCTCAACAACTGGAAGAAAGCGTACATGTGGCAGTCAATGCAAAAGATTGGATAGCCCCCATCTCACTGTTGGACTGCTGTCTGCATCTTAGTTTTAAGGGTTTGTTTAGCTATTTCAGTTGTCTACTTATTTAAAATTGCTAGGGATACTTGTACTGATACAATTGTACCTAATAAGTTTAAGGGACTTAGTTCACTTCAAGTTTATTCAATCTATTCCAGGTTAGGGTAACCAGCTGAACCTGAAGTGAATACGACCACCACTTCCCCTTTAATAGATTTAAGGGCCTATAAAGCTAACATTATGCCGGGGGTGGGTGTGATTCGGGGTGGGTAGGAGGGAAAGAACATCTAGTAAAATCTGGCTTGCTACTCAGTGCCCTGACCTGTGCTTCTCAGGTAATCTCTTAACAATTTCCTGGGTGATACACATAGCCCTCAGTTTGATAGAGGGAACCTTTCAAATTGCCCTTTGACCCGTCACTTGGCTTTAACATCTATTTAAAACATGGGTTTACTAGAGGCAGGTCTCGTCAGATAAATATGAATGATTTCTTTGACTAAGTTACCAGAGAGCTGGACCAAGGGAGAGCCCAGGATGCGGTGTACTTAGATTTTAGTAAAGCGTTTGACACAGTTGACTTATAAAGAAACTGAGCACTCTAGGGATGGACCCTAAAATGACTGACTAGGTTAGAAATTGGTTGAGTAGGAGGCGACAAAGGATACAGGTAAATGGAACTCACTCTGATGTTGCCAGTGGTGTGCCGCAGGGATCAGTCAGATTTTTTAAACATTTTTGTTAGTGATATTGTGGAAGGGATGTCAGGTTAAGGTTTGCCTCTTTACAGATGATACCAAAATCTGCAATAGAGTAGACACCTAGGAAGGAGTAGAAACATGAAGAGGGACCTAGCTAAACTTGAAGTACAGTCGAGTATTTGGCAGCTGAGATTTAACACTAAAATATGCAGCGTCATGCATTTGGGCTGCAAAAATCCAAGGGAGCAGTTCAACATAAGGGGTTGAAGTACTTCTGAGCATGAAAGAAAGGCGTGATTGTTTCTGATGATAAAGTCGCTAAATAGGTAGAAAAGGCGATGGCAAAAGCCAGAAGGATGCTTGGGTGCATAGGGAGAGGAAAGGTTAGCAGAAAAGGAGGTGACAGTGCATCTGTATAAGCCTTTGGTGCAACCTCATTTGGAGTACTGTGTGCTATTCTGGAGACCACACCTTCAAAAGGATATGAACAGGATGAAGTCTGTGCAGAGGGTGGCTACCAAAATAGTCAGTGGTCTTTGTTATAAACCATATGGGGACAGACTTAGAGATTTCAATATGTATACTTTACGGAAATAAAGAAATATTTCCACATATTACTCTTGAGTCTATCCCCTTTCAACCTCATCCTATGTCCACTCTTTGTAGAGCTTACTTTCAGAAGAGGCTCTCCTGTGCATTTAAGCCACAGATGTATTTAAACGTCTCTATCATATCTCCTCTATCCTGCTTTTCCTCTAAAGTATACATATTGAGATCTCTAAGTCTGTCCCCATACGGTTTATAACAAAGAACACTGACTATTTTGGATCCATGGAATAGTCTCCCAGTGGAGGTAATAGAGATGAGAACAGTATCTGAATTCAAGAAAGCATGGGACAAGCACAGAAGATCTCTAAATGAAAAAAAAAGGGATTATAGTAGGTGATATGGAACGGCAGATTAGACAGTCCATATGGCGTTTTCTGCCATTGTGTTTCTATGTTTAATCGTTAAGGATGCAGTCCAAAGTTTTGGTAGTCACACTGGGCCAAGAGAAAATGGATTCTTTGCAGGTTATGATACTAATGTAAAACTTATCCAGAGTTGATACTGTAATGTGAACTTACAAGTCCATTGGATCCTGGATAACTGTGATGGTGGTCCTATAAAAGGTATCACAACCCGCAGAGAATCCAGTTTAAAAAACTCAGTACAAATATTTAACATTAAATCCTTTATTATGAGAATGTCTATCAAAAACAGAGGTAGGGAAAGCATAGTTACTCACCTGTAACAGATGATCTCCAGGAACAGCAGGAATTTATTTATTTATTTTATTTATCTATTTCTTCTATACCGCCCCTTCCAGAGATCAAGGGCGGTTTACATGGAACAGTTAACAATTTTGTATACTTCGGTATACTTTACATAGAACGGTATTTGTAACTATGTACAGGTAACATTGCATGGAACAGTTTCAAATTTAGTCTTCACATATGGGTATCATCAGTACCGACGGAGCCTGCGCAGGAACGCTCCCTAGCGTCCAATTAGAAAGCTTTTGGGAGCATCCCACAGCGCCTGCGTGCAGCCTTCCCGCCTTTCCCAACTATCTCTCTCCAGTTGAGTTTAAAGCTGAGACAAAGAAAGAGAGAAAGGGAAAGAAAAAAAGAGAGAGATAGAGAGATATAACTCCTAGGGGAGGTGGGTGGGTTGTGAAGACTAAATTCCTGCTGTTCCCGGAGATCACCTCTTACAGGTGAGTAACTATGCAATCTCCAGGAACAAGCTGTCTTGGTACATGTCGGTACCAATGACATAGGAAAATGTAGTAGGGAGGTTCTGGAAGCAAAATTTAGGCTTTTAGGTAGGAAGTTGAAATCCAGAACTTCCAGGGTAGCATTCTCCCAAATGCTTCCTGTTCCACGCGCAGGACCCAAAAGGCAGGCAGAGCTCCGGAATCTCAATGCGTGGATGAGACAATGGTGCAGAGATGAGGATTTTGGATTTGTTAGGAACTGGGGAACATTCTGGGGAAAGGAGGGGCTCTTCCGAAGGAATGGGCTTCACCTTAACCGGGATGGAACCAGGCTGCTGGCATTAACCTTTAAAAAGGAGATAGAGCAGCTTTTAAACTAGATATTAGGGGAAAGCCGACAGTCGCCCAAGAGCGGATGGTTCGGAAGAATGTATCCTTGAAGAATACTACCAAAAGCAGAGAGGTTCCACAAAAGAGTAAAGTAGCCCAAATGCCCTCGAGTATGGAGCAGACAGAGCTTAAAGATCCCAAATTATCCATGTCTAACAATAGCCAAATTAATATGAATAAAATACATTCTCTAAAATGCTTGTATGCAAATGCTAGAAGTCTAAAAAATAAGATGGGATAGTTAGAATATATAGCACTAAATGAAAGGTTAGATATGATTGGAATATCAGAGACATGGTGGAAGGAGGACAACTAGTGGGACACTGATACCTGGGTACAAACTATATCGTAATGACAGAGCTGATCAAATTGGTGGTGGGGTTGCGCTCTATGTTAGAGAGGGCATTGAGTCAGAAAGGATTAAAGTTTTGCAGGAAACAAAATTTGCTGTAGAATCTATATGGATTGAAATTCCATGTAAAAGGGGAAGGCAATGGCAGTGGGGGTGTACTATCGAGCGCCTGGCCAGAATGACCAAATGGATGATGAAATGCTCAAAGAAATCAAGGAAGCTAACAGAAGTTACAGCGCAGTAATAATAATGGGTGATTTCAATTACCCCGGCATCGACTGGGTCAGTGTCACAACAGGACATGCTAGGGAGATAAAGTTCCTAGATGAAATAAATGACTGCTTCTTGGAGCAGCTGGTTCATGAACCAACCAGAGGGGAAGCCATATTGGACCTAGTCCTTAGTGGAACACCAAATCTAGTGCAAGAGATAAGGGTGTTGGGGCCACTTGGCAATAGTGATCATAGCATGATCGCCTTTGATTTAATTAGTGGAGGAGGGATAGTAAGGAAATCCACAGTACTACCTTTTAACTTTCGAAAGGGAGACTATGATAAAATGAGGAAAACAGTTAAGAAAAAACTAAAAGGAGCAGTTGCAAAGGTTAAAGACGTACATCAAGCTTGGGTGTTGCTGAAAAATACTATATTGGAAGCCCAGACCAGCTGTATTCCACGCTTTAAGAAAAGTGGAAGGAAGTCCAAAAAACTGCCAGCATGGTTTAAAGGTGAGGTCAGAGAGGCTGTTGTTGCCAAAAAAGCATCTTTCAGGAACTGGAAAAAAGAGCCAAACGACGAAACCTGGAAACAGCACAAGCACTGGCAAGTCAAATGCAAGGCATTGATAAGGCAGGCAAAGGGAGAATTTGAGAAGAAGCTTGCTGCGGAAGCAAAAACGCGAAATAAAGACCTCTTCAAGTACATTCGTAGCAAAAAACCTGTGAGAGAGTCAGTTGGTCCATTAGATGATAAAGGGGTTAAAGGAGCACTAAGAGGCGACAAGGTGATAGTGGAGAGACTGAATGAATTCTTTGCTTCGGTCTTTACTGAGGAAGATGTAGGGATGTTACCCATGACTGAAGTGGTATTTAAAGGTGCGGAAGAATTGAAGGAAATATCGATACATCGGGAAGATGTATTACAACTATTAGATAAACTGAAGAGTAGCAAATCACCTGGGCCGGATGGTATACATCCAAGGGTGTTGAAAGAACTGAAATATGAGATTGCAGACCTGCTATTAGTAATCTGTGAACTATCATTAAAATCATCTCTAATACCTGAAGATTGGAGGATCGCCAATGTAACACCAATTTTTAAAAAGGGTTCTAGGGGTGATCCGGGAAACTACAGACCGGTGAGCCTGACATCAGTACCGGGAAAAATGGTAGAAACCATCATAAAGAATAAAATTACTCAGCATGTAGATAGTCATGACCTAATGGGAGACAGCCAACATGGCTTTAGACAAGGAAGATCTTGTCTTACTAATCTGTTATGTTTTTCTGAAGGAGTGAATAAACAGGTGGACAAAGGTGAGTCGGTTGATATTGTATATCTGGATTTCAGAAAGCCTTTGACAAGGTCCCTCATCAGAGACTTTTGGCAAAACTAAAGAGTCATGGGATAGGAGCAGTGTACTATTGTGGATCAGGAACTGGCTAAATGACAGAAAGCAGAGGGTAGGGCTAAATGGCCATTTTTCCCAATGGAGAAAGGTGAATAGTGGTGTACCCCAGGGATCTGTGCTGGGTCCGCTGCTTTTTGACATATTCATAAATGACCTGGAAAGTGGAATAACGAGTGAGGTTATCAAATTTGCAGATGACACAAAACTATTTAAAGTTGTTAAAAACCAAGAGGATTGTGGAAAACTGCAAGAGGATCTTGATAAATTGGAAGACTGGGCATCAAAATGGCAGATGAAATTTAATGTGGACAAGTGCAAGGTTATGCACCTAGGGAAGAACAACCCAAACTATGGTTACACGATGCAAGGTTCCACATTAGGAACCACCACCCAGGAAAAAGATTTAGGCGTCATTGTGGATACCATGTTAAAACCCTCGGCCCAGTGTGCAGCGGCGGCCAAGAGAGCAAATAGAATGCTAGGTATGATAAGGAAAGGAATGGAAAATAAAACAAAAGATATTATAATGCCTCTATATCGTTCCATGGTGAGACCGCACCTTGAATATTGTGTGCAATTCTTGTCGCCGTATCTTAAAAAGGATATAGCGATTTTAGAAAAGGTTCAGAGAAGAGCCACCAAAATGCTAAAGGGGATGGAAGGATACTCCTATGAAGAAAGGCTAAAAAGGTTAGGGCTCTTTAACCTGGAAAAGAGACGGCTGAGGGGAGATATGATAAAAGTCTATAAATTAATGAACGGAGTGGAAAGGGTAAACGTAGATCGATTGTTTACCTTATCAGAATATAGAAAGACTAGGGGACATGCAATGAAGCTACAGGGTAAACTATTTAAGACTAATAAAAGAAAATATTTTTTCACTCAACGTGTAATCAAACTCTGGAATTTCTTACCGGAGGATGTAGTAAAGGCTGTTAGTGTAGCGGGTTTAAAAAAGGTTTGGACAAGTTCCTGGAGGAAAGGTCCATAAACCATTATTAAGAAGGGACCCAGGATATCAATGCTTGACCCAGTACAAGCATTATGGAACCTGTGTCTTTTGGGGAAACTGCTAGGTACATATGACCTAGATTGGCCACTGTTGGAAACAGAATACTGGGCTTGATGGACCTTGGTCTGACCCAGTATGGCAGTTCTTATGTTAAGCAGGAATGTAGTCTTCACATATGGGGACTCCCTAGCTACAGATGCCAGGGAGAAACCCCAGAGGTTGTGTACCCTTTTGAAAGGGTTCCACTTCCCCCCATGGATCTCTGGCATCCTACCAGGGATGGTGGGTAGGAGTTGATTAAGTATGGAACAGGTGTTGAAGAACAGCCTGACCAAACAAGGCATCCCGGCGGGAGTCCTTGTCCAAGCAGTAATGGGCTGTGAAGGTATGAACCGAGGCCCAAGTAGCTGCTCGACAGATGTCGTCGACAGACACAGAGTGAAGATGAGCCATAGAGGCTGCCATGGCTCCCACATTGTGTGCTGTGACATGGCCTTCAAGGGGAAGGTTTTTGCTCCGATAGGCAAAAGATATACACTGTGCAATCCAGTTGGACAGTGTCCTTTTGGAGACTGGAAGTCCCAAATGACTAGGATCAAAAACAACAAAGAGTTGAGAGGACTTTCTATGTTGCTGCATCCTTTGCAAGTAAAAGGCCAAAGCTCTTTTACAGTCCAAAGTATGAAGATTCCTTTCCGCATTAGAGGCATGAGGCCTTGGGAAAAAAACAGGAAGGTAAACTGCTTGGTTTAAATGAAAAGATGAAGGAGGAAATGACGTCATCCAGCTAGATGGCAGCTTGAAGACGAGCTCCGTCGAGTTTATTGAGAAAGCCTGCACAAAAGTGACCCAGACACAGTGATAAACCCGGAAAACAGCCGTGGGAGCAGGGTGAGCGGTGCGGTGATGTCGGGACCGAGAAAGAGCACCACTGACCTAAAAACTTATGCCTTGAAAGCCTCCAGCGGGAGCACTGCCGGTAAAGCAAAAATGGCAGCAGTGGCGGTCGGGACCGCGGAGGAGGCGGGTAGCACCCGGGAAGATACGGGGCCCCGTGGGTCCGAGCTGGAGACCTTCAAAGGAGAATTGAGGGGCTGGTTTGAAGCCCTGAGGCAAGACCTGGCGCTCTTTAAGGCAGAGGCCCAAAACTGGATGGCAGAGTTAAAGGAGGAAGTGAAGGAGGTGGGCCAGCGGCTGGTGGAAGTCGAGAGCAAAGTGGAGGAACATGAGGACACGTTATGGGACTTGCAAGGAAAAATGGACGGAGTATTGGGGGAGCAAGAGGACTTGTGGACTAAATTAGAGGACCTAGAGAATAGGTCACGGCGCTCAAATGTGCGCATCCGGGGCCTCCCAGAAAGCAAGGAGCAGGAGGACTGCATGACCATGGTGGTGCAGATTGGCAAGCGGATTTTGGAACAAGCGGGGGTGGACAGTGCTGGACTTTGTTGGAGTGTGGATCGGGCGCATCGGGCACTGGGCCCCAGAAGGGATGGTCGCCCGCGGGACATTATAGCATGTTTTCACGAATATCATACAAAAGATCTAGTGATGTCCGCTGCACGCAAACTTCCTGAGGTGAAATGGGATAACCACAAGATTGAGCTGTTTGCTGATTTATCAGCTATCACTATGCGCAAACGCAGAGCCCTGTCTGGTTTAACAACAAGGCTGCGGGAAGAGAATATTCGCTATAGATGGACCTTCCCTTTTGGTTTGATGTTCAGTGTGGAGGGAGTGGCGTCCCACGTGCGGTCTGTGGCCGATGCTACGGCAGCCATGCAGAAAGCAGGATGGTTGGACAAAGTAAGTTCCTTGAGCCCCCCACGAGAGCAGCAGCAACCAGATGCGGGGCGCTGGAGGAGGGTCTCCTTGGGGGACAAACGTCTGCGAAAGCCAAAGAAGACCGTGGCTAGTGCGGAAGAACGCAAATGAAAATGGACTCTGTTCCTGGACTTATATATGGTTTTCCTGTGGATATTAGGGGTAATGTTGGTTAGGGTCGTGAAATTGTGAGTGTGTGTTTTTGAGTTGTGTGGCGGGTGGGAATGTATTGGGTAAGATTACTATGCTATCTGGGGTGATGTCATGCCTTGTAGCGCTTGGATGGGGAGAGAGGAGGTGATAGGAGGGATGGGGGTGGGGGGAGGGAGGGACGGGGGGTTTGGGGGGGAGGGAGGGACGGGGGGTTTGGGGGGGAGGGGAGGGGGGGAGGGTAGAAGGGGGGTTGCCTGCCACGGGTCCACCAGTCTTAGGATCTCTAGTTATACGGGATCATGGCTGAATTACGTGTTTTAACACTGAATGTTCGGGGATTGAACTCCCCAATTAAGCAACAGCGTCTGTTTAAAGAATGTATGAGGCTGAGGGGAGATATTATTTTTCTCCAAGAAACGCACTTAAAGAAGGGAGAGGAGTGGAGGATGCAACATAAAAAGTTCCCCGGACAGTGGTTTGCTTCCAATACAGTGGAAGTGAAAAAGGGGGGCGTGGGGATATTGTTACATGAGAACTTAAGATATAATTTGGTAGAGGTCCTCAGAGATAGAGCGGGCCATTTTATGCTTATTAAGCTCCAGATTCGGGGTAAATGGATCACGCTAGTGAATGTTTATGGCCCAAATTCCGCGCAAGGGCGGTTTTATACAAACTTAACTAGCACAGTGGAACAGTTTGCTGAGGGGGAAGTGATAATGGGGGGGGGATTTTAATTTGACTGTGAATCCCGCTGTGGATAACTCCCCAGGGGGAGGGAGGGGTAATGCTAAGGATAGACGGCGTTTAAAATTGATGTGCCAGGCCCTGGGCATTAGGGATACTTGGAGGGAGTTGAGAGGCCAGAAAAGGGAATATACTTTCCTGTCTCCAGTTCATAATACCTTCTCAAGATTGGATATGATATGGGTCTCAGACAATCTGCTGGTGGAGGTGCTGGAGTGTGGAATAGGAGAACGGATATGGACAGACCATGCCCCAGTTTGGATAGAGGTGGTGGTAGGGATGGAGCAGAAACCCCAGAGACAATGGATGTTAAACGAGGCCCTGTTGGAAAACCCTGATATAAGGCAAAAAATCGTTGCCGTTATAAATAATTACCTAGAGGTGAATGATAGGGATGGGTGTCGCATAGGGACACACTGGGAGTGTCTAAAAGCAGTTGTGTGGGGTGAACTGATCTCCCTAGGAACTTATACGAAGCGCATGAAGGAGGAAAGGAAACTGTCTTTGAGACTCCGGATCAGAGATGGGGAAAGGCGACATCAACAGGGAGAGCTTGATGATAAGGGGCTGTTGGAGTTACGAGAGGCGAAAAGGGAATTAGGGGATATAGAACTGGGAGAGATTAAATTTGCCCAGGAACAATTGCAGCAGAATTTTATGCCCTTGGCAATAAACCCACCAAATGGCTGGCATACCGGTTGAAACAGCGCAAAAAGCGCAATTTTATTACTAAGATTCGGGCGGCGGGAGGGGGAGAGATAAGGCAAGGGGACCAAATTAGGGAGCAGTTTGTGCAGTTTTATCAGAATTTATATAAGGCGGAGGAATCTGGATCTCCCGAGGAGCGGGCCCGTTACTTGTCTATGAAACTGCCTAAACTTTCTGAGGCGGAGGCAACATTATTGGCGAAGCCGATTACTGCAGAGGAAGTGGGAGTGGTGATTGGATCCCTGCCGGCTAATAAAGCACCAGGGCTCGATGGCTATACTAATAAATTCTATAGTACCTTTCGGGCGGAACTGGGGGTCTGTTGGTCCGGCTTTACAATTCCTTCCGGGAGGGGGGATGCCTCCCTGATACTTTACGTACTGCGGGGGTTACTTTATTGCCTAAGGAAGGGAAGGACCCAACATTATGTAGCTCGTATAGACCTATTTCCTTGTTGGGTTCCGATTTCAAGATTTTTACTAAGATTTTAGCTAATCGACTTTTACCGTTTATGCCAAGGCTGGTTCATGAAAATCAGGGTGGTTTTGTGCCGGGTTGGCAGACCGCTGATAATATTCGAAAGGTTTTAAACACGATTTGGAAGGGAAAGAAAGCAGGCATACCATTAGTCCTCTTGTCCATCGACGCGGAAAAAGCTTTTGACCGCGTGTCGTGGCCATACTTGCTGCAGGTGTTGGACCTAATGGGGTTAGGAGATGGGTACTTGCAGTGGGTTAGGGCGATTTACTCAGCTCCGCTGGCGCGGATTCGGGTTAATGGTGACTATTCAGTGCCTTTCGAGCTGGGAAGAGGGACCCGCCAGGGGTGCCCGCTCTCCCCTCTCCTTTTTGTGCTCTCTATGGAGCCACTGGCTCAATTGGTTCGGGAAGCCCAAATAGTGAAAGGGGTTCGAGGGACGACATGGGAGAGTAAAATTTCCTTATTCGCGGATGACCTGCTTTTTATTCTGACGGAGCCCCGGCAGTCGGTAGAGGCCCTATACAGGATTTTAATAGGATTTGGTAGATTTTCGGGCTTTAAAATAAACGCCACCAAATCGGAAATTTTAAATATTTCTGCGGATCTGCAGACTCAACAGGTGATGAAGGGCAGCTTACCCTTTAAATGGGCTAAGCAGTGGGTGAAATATTTGGGGATCTATTTAATGGCCAATGAATGGGACCTGGGAAGAGTGAATTTTGGTAAGATGGAACATAAGATGCGGCGAGACCTCGAATTATGGGAGAGTAAAAAACTGTCTTGGCTGGGGTGGATCTCTGCTGTAAAGATGGTGATCTTACCCCAATGGTTGTATCTCTTTCGGGCACTCCCCATAGGGATGCCTAGGAGTTTTGCAGGGAAGATCCAACGGATTATTATGAGGTTTATTGGTGGAGGGAAAAGTAATCGAGTGGCCTGGCCCGTGCTCATGAGGAGCAGACGTAATGGAGGAATGGCCATTCCTGATGTGCATAGGTATATGGAAGCGGCACAATTGTGTGCCATAGTGGAGTGGGGTAAGGAGGATTGTAAAGAGTGGGTGCGTATGGAGGCGGAGGATCTCCGAGTAGGGAGGCTGAATGAATGGATGTGGCTGCCAGGGCGGCCTAGCGGGGTGCGAGACTGCAGTCCGTATGTGCAGAGGACTTTGGCTCTCTGGCATCGGTGGCGGCAGAAATGGTTGGGGGGGGGGTGAGGTATCGCGGTTGATCCCCCTGATTGATAACCCTGATTTCCCTCCAGTGATGGGACTCAGTGACTTTCAGATATGGGCTCAGAAGGGGTTCAGCCATATCGGCCAAGCCCTAGCGGGCAAAGAGATTAAAGCCTTCACTGTCTTGGTGCGGCAATTTGGTTTTCAGGACAGGGATTTTTTCCCCTACCAGCAGATGTGTCATTATCTGACCCATAAGATACTACCATATTTAAAAGGAGACCCTACGGAGCTTGAGAAGGTATTTTTGATGGGGCAAACGAAGAAAGTGCTAAGTTTTATAATATGATGGAGGAAGTGGGGGGACGGGGCTCCTTTCAAAAGAATTGGGAGCAAGATCTGGGGATCCTGTGGGGTGAAGAGGAGTGGGCAGACATTTTCCAGACTCGCTATAAAGGGGCGTTGGCGGCCAGCTATATTGAAAATAATTACAAAATGTTGTATAGATGGCATCTAACACCCAAGAAAATGCATGGTATGTTTCCAGGGCAATCGGATAAGTGCTGGCGGGAGTGTGGGGAGCGGGGAATATATTTACATATTTGGTGGTCTTGCCCAATAGTATATACACGATGGGGAGAGGTGTTTGGCTTGCTGAGCGATATTTTGGGAAAACACATAGAGCCGGACCCTGCAGTGGCCCTGTTGGGGAGGAGGCTGAACGACCTTACCCAAGCAGAAAGTTTCTTTGTGAATGTGGGGTGCGTGACATATCGGAAAATGCTGGCTAGAAATTGGAAGAAGGTAAATACGCCCACTATGGGAGAATATGTTGTGTCCTTAGATGCTACTTATTTGATGAGTAAGGCGACTGCCATTAAGAATAATGGTTCCAAATTGTTTCTTAAAATATGGGAGAAATATTTGAGTTGGAAAAATGTGACTAGCTATTGATCTTGTTATCATCTTTTTATTGTATTCGTGGGTATGGCGGGACTGTGGTAGGTTGGGGGGGAGGGGGGTTTAATATACGGTCATATTGTGGATGTGGCTATATTTGTGTATTTTTGTACTGTTTTATAAAGTTTAAATAAAAAAAAAAAATGAAAAGATGAAACCACCTTTGGCATTAAGTGGGATGAGTCCTAAGGACTACCTTAGTATAAGGAGGATCAGCCACCAATGCTTGCAGTTCACTGATGCGACGTGCTGATGTGATTGCAATAAGAAAGATGACCTTCCAGCAAAGGAATTTCAAAGAGGTAGTAGCTAACGGTTCAAAAGGCAGCTTCATGAACTGCCCAAGAACCATATTTAAGTCCCATGCCCACCGGTGGTGGCTTAAGGGGAGGTTTAGTTAGAAGAAGGCCTCTCATAAATCTCGCTATGATAGGATGAGAGGAAATAGGTTGCCCATTTAAAGGTTTGAGACAAGCTGCAATAGCACTCAAATGAACTCTCACTGAATTGGTCTTAAGCCCTGCATTAGACAAATGAAGGAGATATTCTAGTAATGATTCCAGGGGTATTGCAAGAGGGTTAAGAGCCTTCCGCGAACACCATATGGCAAACCTTTTCCACCTGAAAGCATAAGAGCGTCTTGTGGATGGTTTACTTGCTGAGAAAGGATAAGACCATGAAGTTCTAGGCTTTCAGCAACCAGGCCCTGAGATGTAGAGACTGGGGCTTGGGATGCCACAGCATCCCATCCTCCTGGGACAGGAGATCTGGAGCAGATCCTAACTCCAGAGATGCAGCTTGAGAGAGATGTAAAAGCAGAGGGTACCACACTTGTTGTGGCCAATGTGGGGCTATGAGAATCATGTGGCCTCTGTCTCTCTGAAGCTTGAATAAAGTTCTGGAAATTAGGGGAATGAGTGGGAAGGCATACAGAAAGTCCCGAACCCAATGGAGGAGGAAGGCATCCCTGGCCTGACAACCCTGAGCTGGAATTCTGGAACAGAACCGGGGAAGTCTGGCATTCAACGGACTTGCAAAGAGGTCTATGTCCGGGGTTCCCCAAAATTGGAAAATTTTGGCCACCTGGTCTGCATGGAGAGACCATTCGTGTGGAAGCAGAACTCGACTGAGTCTGTCTGCCCAAGAGTTTTGAATGCCTGGAAGATACACTGCAAGGAGATGAATCTGATGCCCTCTGGCGAGGGCCCAAAGTCGCAAAGCTTCGTGGCAGAGCGACAGAGAGCCTGTTCTGCCCTGCTTGTTCACATAGAACATGGCTACCTGGTTGTCCGTTTGAATTAGGACAGTTTTGTAGCTGAACTGGGTGTGAAACACTCGAAGAGCAAGAAAGATTTCTCTGAGCTCTAGAAGATTGATGTGTAGATCGGTCTTCTGTGTAGTCCAAGTACCCTGGGTAGAGAGGCCTTGCAAATGGGCGCCGCAACCCACCTGTGAGGCATCTGTTGTTAAGAGTTACTTGGGGTTGGGGTTGCTGAAAAGGGGACCCCACCAACAGATTTTGGGGTGACTGCCACCATTGGAGAGACAACATAAGACGATCTGAGGTTGCTATTTTGTCTGACAGGCAACCTGACGCCTGAGTCCACTGAGTGGATAGAGTCCACTGGGCTGCCCTCATATAGAGGCGGGCATAAGGGACCACATGCACGGTGGATGCCATGTGGCCTAGCAATTGTAACATTTCCCGAGCAGTGAGGTGAGAATTTAGCATTGCTTGGGAAGCTAACTGCACAATGTGAAGGCAGCAGGACTGTGGAAGATAGGCCCTTGTCTGTCTGGTATCCAGCAGGGCTCCTATGAACTCTAGAGACTGAGTGGAAGCTAGGTTGGATTTTGGGAAGTTTATGACAAGTTCCAAATATTGGAGGATACGCAGACGCGACCACAAAAAAGAAGAATAAAAGGTATATTTTCTGCGGTGACAGGAAGTGCGACCTGCCGGCTCCACAGAAAACGAAGAACTGGAGAGAGACAGTTGGGAAAGGCAGGAAGGCAGCACGCAGGCGCTGTGGGATGCTCCCAAAAGCTTTCTAATTAGAAGCTGGGGAGCGTTCCCGCGCAAGCACCGTCGATACCCATATGTGAAGACTACATTCCTGCTTGCTCCTGGAGATACTAAGCATCTTCCATTTCTACCTGCCCTTTACCAATTTGATCATAATTTTAAAGAGAAAGGAAAACAGAGAGATTCAGCCAGCGAGTTCTAAATGTAGGATTTTCTTTTAGCTGTAGAATATATTGGGTTGAAGTCTCTTTGGATTATTTACCTTAAATGCTGGCTGATCACTAAGAATTAATTGCTGCAATGTGGGTAGCTTGCAGAGGGTTCAGCAATGTCAGAGGGTTCAACAATGTCCTTCCTGGGTGCTTAATAGGAGATCAAATTAAGTATATGCATTAACATCTATTAACTGGATTCCCAACAAATCTAAGTAACCAGATATGTCATAAGAACCTTGAAACTATTACCGTAATCCTGCTGGTGCATTATACATACAAACTGGCAAAGACATATTCAACTGTGCCTTATGATGATAAAAAGTTACCTCTTTCATGACTGATGAAGACATGTGTGGTCTGGAACTAAACTGCTGGGAAGGTTCTGTAATGGTCAACAATGGTTTGCTGTTACTAAGGATCACTTGAAGGCAATGGTGCAAGGAGGGTGGGCAGCCCGCTTGGTCCAGGAGGGCCTGGTGAATGGCATGCAGAGAGACTCCTATGCTACTTTCTGCATCTTGAGTCCAATTGTCTTTTTTCATCCACATTTTCCTGCGTGAGTGCCAGATCTCATGGTAGTACTGGAAGACCTCAGCAGGACAAACAGCCTTCAGCTCATCTAGATACTGATTATAGACCACGAGTGATGGTGCGTTACACATGATGTGCAGAATGTTTTTCACTTGAGCTACTGTGGAGGTATCCAGGTGTGAAACCTTTTGGTACAAGATCTCCAAAACCAGCGGCATACAGTACCGCACTGAGGCATAGGGTATGAAGACTTCTAGGTCTGAGGTATCAAGGATCTCAGGATTAACCAATATTTGTTTGGCTTGAACTTTTATGGTGGGAATACTCTGCAAAATGGAGACCATGATGAACCTTAAGGTATCAGCTGTACCTTTCCTTGCAAAACACCACGCACATGCCTTCCATGCCAGGCCCTCTTCTTCACAGAAGACAGCGTAGAAATCATAGCCTGGAATGAAAGAGGAGATGAAGTCTACAAATAGGTGCCCAGGAAATTCCTGGGCAACATTCTGCATGCTAGAGGTCATGAGGAAGATGCTCTTGATCAGAAGTTTGTCTTCAAAAAACACCAATTTGACTTTTGCATCAGGATCAGAATTTAAGAGAGCATCCAACTCCTTCAGGACATGGGTTCGTTCCTCAAACACGGTGGAGTGCAAATTTAAGAGCTCTTTTAAATCACTCGGTTCCAAGAACTTACAAGAGATGTCATTTGCTATGCTTGCTGGGGAGCGTAGTGGATGCTTCCCTCTGGATCTCTTAACCTGAAGCGGAACATCCGTACCCAACGCGTTATGGTTGTGATGAAGGTTGGTGTCAGCTACAATAAGCTTGTCCTCTTCAGGACACAGTTTCAGCTGGACGAAAGCTGGACAGCTATTACTGGAAATAAATGGAGAATATAAAAAGATGAATTATGAGCAATGTTTCTTTTCTGACAATTGACAAGTTTATCATGATCTAATAAATGCATCATCTTCGCCATCCATATTCTTCTAAGCACCTGGGGTCATCTCCTATCGAGACCACAATCATAAATTATCAATAAAGTCACATCACACAAATATATCTGCCATAACCGCTGGACTCAAGCACTATACAGTCAAGAGGGAAAGCTAGCAGTATCTGTGGGTGCATAAGTAGAGGCTATCATCAACAGGGAAAAGGAGCTAATAATAATGATAGAGACATACTCAAAGCATTACCACAGCCAAGACCACCAATGACCAGATGCACACAAAGCATTACATGAGATGCGCCACACTAGATCAGACCAAAGGTCCATCAAGCCCAGCATCCTCTCTCTAATGGTGGCTAATCCAGGTTCAAAGTATTCATGGCAGGATTCCCATGGTGTAAATCCATTCCTCCAGAGATAAATGGTGGCTGCCCCAAGACTACATGGCTAATAATTGTTTATGGGAGAAGAAACACAAAGGGAGCATGGCCACTGCAGAAACACAAAACGGGCGAAGGCCAGTAAAGGGTCATACTACATGTTGCAAGTCAGAGTTCAACAATTTATTGGCTTTGAGACTAACTTGAAAGGGGTCTTTTTCAAGACCTTCACTCTCATATGGTGCAATACATGCGTACCCCCCGATGAAGGCTTGACGCCGAAACGCGTAGGGGCTTTTACCTAATAAAAACTAGCACCTGTGACCCTTTACTGGCCTTTGCCCGTTTTGTGTTTCTAATAATGGTTTATGGACTTTTTCTCCAGGAACTTGTCTAAACACTTTTTAAACTCAACTATGCTAATTGCCTTGACCATATCTTCTGGTAACAAATTGCACAGCTTAATTTTATGCTGAATGACAAAATTACTCTCTCAAAAATCTTTTTTAAATACCACCTATGAGTTTCATGGAGTGTTGCATCCTTTAGTAATATCCGAAAAAGTAAACAACTGTTCCTTAATTGCCCCTCTCCCCTCATGATTTTATAGACCTCTACCATATCTCCTCTGAGTCATCTCTTTGCCAGTTGAGGAGCTATAACCTGTTGAGCCTCTTTCATAGACCAGCTGCTCCTCCCCGTTTATAATTTTGGTTGTCCTTCTCTATGTTTTCTAGTTCTCCTATATATTTTTTGAAAGAGGGCCAGGAAACCCTAGTGGGGCTGGGTTGCCAGGGGTCAACATTGACTTGACGGCACACACTGCATTTTTCAACAGAGCTGTAATAGGGTGCGACCATATCATGGATCGGTGTAGAGGGATTATGATATTCTCTGCTTTGCTCTCCCTCTCCCTCTGAATAATTCCTAACATTCTACTTGCTCTGTCGACAACTGCTGAGCAATGAGCAGCCATGATCACCAATGACCCGCCTGTCACCTATCATCCGCTACATCTCCAGATTCTACTATTATAGATGGAACAAAACATTAAAAAAAAACAACACATATGCAAGTGGAGGAGCAGAGGCAGAATTATTGCGAAAAACTAAAAGAATATGAGTTTCTGTAACTGAGCAAAAGCGGAAATGATGGAAATTAACCAACTGATAAATACAGGAGAGAAAATAGCTAAAGAACGTTTTAGCAACCCAACAGACCAGGTAACAAAGGAAGACATGGGAATTTCTGAAGAGGATGATGAGCAAAAGACAGAAATCCTGTTTTTCTGCT
The DNA here is from genome assembly GCA_033557465.1 of Ichthyophis bannanicus. Taxonomy (NCBI): domain Eukaryota; kingdom Metazoa; phylum Chordata; class Amphibia; order Gymnophiona; family Ichthyophiidae; genus Ichthyophis; species Ichthyophis bannanicus. The sequence goes on along the minus strand of CM066051.1, from coordinate 41,993,207 downwards.
CAGAATTTACAGAAGGCGGCGATGGACCTAGAGCAGCAAAAGTACTATTTCATAAAAATACAAAATGATTATAAATCTATTTCCAGAGCAGGAACTATTTGAAATACTGTACTTATACCGCTGAGAATGCAGAAAAATATGGGACCCAGAGGGTGCAGCTCAGGGAAGTGTTGACTGCAGTCTTCAGTTCTGTTCAATTTGACCTTGAAGATGAGAAGTTCCGACGGACTGAAATACAGCAGGCATGGTCCTGCTACACAAAAGTGAGGACAGGGAGGGGATGGACAATCATGAAAAACACTGCTAAGGAAAGTGACAATTTAACACATTTATGGGATGGACCCTAAAGTGACTGAATGAGTCTGTTGGGAAAGGTTTGCCTCTTTGCAGATACCACCAAAATCTACAACAGGGTAGACAACCTGGAAGGTGTGGATAGCACGAGGAGGGATCTAGTAAAGCTAGAAGAATGGCCGAGAATTTGGCAACTAAGATTTAATGCTAAAGAACTCAAGGTCATGCATTTGGGTTGTAAATATCCAAGGGAGTAAATACAGTATATGGGGTGAAGCACTTCAGTGCATGAAAGAGAGATCATCATATTGTATAATCTTAAAGTAATCAAACAGATAGAAAAGGTGATGGCAAAAGCCAGAAGTGAGAGGAATGGCCAGAAGGAAAAAGGAGGAATACTGTCTTTGTAAAAATCTCTAGCGAGACCTCATTTGAAGTACTGTGTACAATTCTGGAAACTGTACCTTCAAAAGAAAATAAACAAGATGAAGTTGGTTCAGTGGTCTTTATCATAAGGTATATGAGGACAGGTTTAAAGATCTCAATATACATGCTTTTGAGGAAAGGCCGGAGATGGGTGATATGACCCAGACATTTAAATTCTTCCGTGGAATAAATGCACAGAAGCTGTTCTTTTTCTAGTTTAAGGACATTTGGGAAAGAAGGGCCAAAGATTGGTGAAAGCATAGTTACTCACCTGTAACAGGTGATCTCTGGGAACAGCAGGAATTTAGTCTTCACATTTGGGTGATGTCGGTACCAACAGAGCCCGCATGGGAACGCTCCCTAGCATCCAATAGGAAAGTCTTTGGGAGCATCCCACTGTGCCTGCGTTGCTGCCTTCCCAACTCTCCCACCTCAGTTGAGTTTGTAGCTGAGAGAAAAGGAGAGAAAACAGAAAACCTACAACTCCAAGGGGAGGAGGGTGAGTTGTGAAGACTAAATTCCTGTTGTTCCCGGAAATCATCAGTTACAGATGAGTAACTATGCTATCTCCAGGAACAAGCAGGAATGTAGTCTTCACATATGGGGACTCCCTAGCTTCAGATGCCAGAGAAATGACCTCAGAACTGGTCGGTTTGCCTCAGAGAAGGCTTTGAGAGGTCATGAATCCTCCATGGATGTCTGGTATCGATAATTTCCAGGACAGAGGGTAGGAGTTGCCCTTAAGTCTGAAAGAGGTGCTAGAGAATAGCTTGACCAAACATGGCATCCCGGCGGGAGTTCTTGTCCAGACAGCAATGAACAGTGAAGGTATGGACCGAAGCCCAAGTTGCTGCTTTACAGATTTTGTCAATGGCTACAGAGTGTAGATTCACCATCGAAGTGGCTATGGCATGAACATTATGGGCAGTGACATGACCCTCAAGGGAAAGCCCTGCTCTATCATAAGCAAATGAGATGCAATCTGCTATACATCTTGAGAAAGGATGTTTAGAAACTGGCAGCCCCAGGTGACAAGGGTCAAACGAAATGAACAACTGTGAAGCTCTTCGGTGCTCTCAAGTTCTTTGTAGATAAAATGCTAAGGCACGTTTGCAGTCAAGAGTATGCAGGGTTGCCTCTGCTCTAGACGTATGCGGTCTAGGAAAAAAAGACAGGAAGGTAAACTGATTGATTCAGATGAAAAGGAGACACCACCTTTGGCACAAAACAACCTACAGTAGAACTGGGTGTAGGATGGATTTGCCACTAAAGCCTGAAGCTCATGAATGCGTCTAGCTGAAGTGAGGGCAATAAGGAAGATAACCTTCCATGACAGAAGCTTAAGTGAGGTTGTGGCCAAAGGTTCAAAAGGCAGCTTGAGAAGCCGCCCTAGCACGACATTAAGATCCCATGCCACCGGTGGTGGCCTGATGGGAGGCTTGGTCAATAAAAGACCTCTCATGAAGCGCGCCACAAGCGGCTGTGAGGAGATGGGCTGCCCATCAAAGGGAAGGTGAGAGGCAGCAATTGCACTGAGATGAACTCTCAATGAGTTGGTCTTGAGACCAGAGGAAGATAGATGGAGGAGATACTGAAGGAGAGCTTCTACAGGAGCTGAGAGAGGATCGAGATCCTTCTCAGATCATCAGGTAGAGAACCTACACCACTTGAACGCGTAAGAACGTCTGGTGGATGGCTTCTTGGAAGCTAAAAGGATCCCGAGTACAATTGAGATCTTGCAAAGCTATGCTTTCAGCAGCCAAGTCGTGAGATGGAGAGACTGCAGGTTGGGATGGAGGAGGGTCCCCTCTTCCTGGGAGAGGAGATTGGGAGCTGATCCGAGACTCAGAGGGTGAGTGAGACAGATGTAGCAGGAGAGAAACCCATGGCTGATGTGGCCAGCGTGGGGCTGTGAGGATCATGTAGCCCCTGTCTGCTTGAAGCTTGAAAAGCATTTTGGGAATCAGGGAAATGGGAGGAAAGTCATACAGGAGACCTCAATGGAAGTGGAAAGCATTCACTTGTATGCTGGACACAGGAGTTCTGGTGCAGAAGCATGGAAGCTTGGCATTCTGCGGTGTAGCGAAGAGATCTATCTCTGGAGTCTCCCAGCTCTGAAAGATGAAGGATGTTGTCTCCGGATGGAGAGACCATTTGTGGGGAAGGAGGATCCGACTCAACCTGTCTGCCAAGACATTCTGCTCTCCTGATAGATACACAGCTTGAAAGTGTATCTGATGAGCGATGGCAAAAGACCAGAGATGAAGAGCCTCCTCACAGAGGAGCCCGTGGCTTCTTCTGTGCCTCTTTTGGGTACCCTGAGGTTGGTATTGAGATGCAGGGGTATAAGAAGGGTAAATGTTTTTCTTCTTACCAAAGAAGGTTTTCTTTGTAGCTGCTTTCATCCTAGCAGGGTTGGCTGTAGTCTTAGACAGCCTATTGAGAGTGTTGTTCTCAGATTCTAGCTGAGAAGCCTTATCCTGCCAGTCTTTGCCAAACAGGTTTTCACCTGTGCAGGGAATATTACCCAGTTTATCTTGAACCTGTTGTTCAAGATCTGATGCTTGAAGCCAAGCAATTCTGCATGCACTGATGCAGATTGAAGTGGCTCTGTTAGTGCACTCAAAACAATCAAAGTTGCCCTATTGACAAACTTTGAAACATTCTGGGCATGTCTGACCAGAGTAAGGTAGTCAGCCCTCTTGTCATCAGGGAGAAGAGGGGCCATTGATTCAAGATATATGGTAATCTCCATGAGGAACATACCCATGTAGAGTATGTATGAACTTATTCTGGCTGAAAGCATGGAAGCTTGAAAACACCTGTGTTCAAAAGCCTCGAGAGTTCTCAATTCTCTACCTGGAGCATTAGAAGAATGTGTCTTAGAAATCTTAATTCTACGCATCGCCGAGTCCACTACCATTGAATGATGTGGAAGCTGCATCTTTTGAAAGCCGGTTATCAAGTCGTTGAGTATGGGGAGAAATAGTAAGGGGCGTTTCTCACATCCGGAGCATGTGGTGAATCGGAAGAGTGGCCGTCTCTTTAGGAGTTGTAGAGTATTGGAGGATCTCCAATTCCTCTGCTCTGGGCTCTGTCTTGGATGTCACTCTAATGGAAAGGCCCTTAGCTAGGTCCCGAATACATTTTTGAAAGGACATATCCTTGGAAGGGGATATACGCCGATCCAGTGAAGAAGGGTCTTTCAGAAGACTTTGAAGTCTTTTGGTATTGATTGATTCATTATCAGAAAAATCGAAATCGGTATGAACAATGTCTTTGCTCTGCCAAGACCTGGTACCGGTGGGGGGGGGGGAGGCTTGCCTAACCGACATTTCAGTACCAAGAATGGACTTGAGAGTAGGCACGGGTGACAGCACCGCAAGCGGCATATAACCCGATGTGGTCTGCATCGGAACTGTGGATGGTGCTGTGCCACCGCTGGTAAAGATTTTACCGGAACTGAAGCTGCTAGTAGAGCTGCCCAAGCTCTGCTCTATAGTGATATATGCTGATCCATACAGCCCGCCAATGCCTGGGTATCAGTGCTGGAGATATGTGCTACCATCCCTGAGCATGGTACCAGGAGTTCTCCGGAGGTGGAGGCCTTGGGAACATCCTGGAACCCCTCGATGACTTTGGAGGAAAGGTCCTCCTGCTGGGGTTGTTTGGCCAGCCAATCCACCTCCTGGGCAATGCTCGAGGCATCTCGATGCTTAGAAAGAGATCTATCCTTGGGGAGGTGGCCTGTCTTTGAAGAAGACATGTTTCAATACCTGAGATGCATGAGAGGAAGATGCCGCCCTCGATGATGATGATGCCAAAGAAACTGCATCCGAGGCAAAGAATGATTCCAACTTTGTGGCTTGATCCTGTAGGCCACTCTTTGTCATCTTACACAGAGGACATTCTGATGGCTAGTGATTAGGCCCGAGGCATTTAAGACACCGGTCATGGGTATCAGTAGCAGAAATGGTAATGCCACATTAAGAACATTTCTTAAACTCACTAGCTGGTTTGTCCATAGTGTCAGCAGACAAAACGAAAGGCTTAAGGCCTATTATGGCGTTGATGCGCCTGAAGAAAAGATATATAAGGTTTGCTTTTTTTTAAAGAAAGAAAGAAAAGGACCGATGGTAGTCTCTTCTGGCGTTGACGGGAACCGGCGGAAAACGAAGAACTGAGGTGGGAAAGTTGGGAAGGCAGCAACGCATGCGCAGTGGGATGCTCCCAAAGGCTTTCCTATTGGACGCTGGGGAATGTACCCACGCAGGCTCCATCAGTACTGACGTCACCCATATGTGAAGACTACATTCCTGCTAGTTCCTGGAGATTGCGTGAAACAGCCTTCTAATGGAGGTGATGGAGACAAGAATTGTTTCTCTATGGTACTAGCCAACCTCAATTCCGCAGACACAAGAAATGACGAGCCAGCACCATTGTAGCAATCAGCTTAGCAGACACTCTGATCAAATCGTAATGGAGGTCAGCCATAATGACCATGTCAGATTCCAAATGGGCTGCAACCTTAGCCAGAACCACTTCTGGGATTTCTGCGACTAACACAAAGGGCACCCTTCAGGGCCAGGGCAGAGACCTCAAAGGCTTACTTAAGCAGTGCCTCCATCTGCCGATCTTGCGGGCCCTTCAAGGCCATCCACCCCTTCCATCGGAATGGAAGTCTTCCTGGTGACCGCAATCACTAGCTCATTCACCTGGAGACGGCTTAGAAACTCCCTCTCATCTGGAGGGATGGAAAACAGCCTGACCATACTCCTACTGATCCGCAAGCCTGCCTTGGGGACCTTCCATTTCTTGTCAATCGTCGTCTTCACCACCGGGTGGACAGGAAAGGACCGAAGAGGCTTAAGAACCACAGAATTAAATATGCTAATGGTACCAAAAGAGACTCTAAGATACAACTCCACAACAGTAAGCCGATCTTTCAGTTTATGTGCTCCAAAACTTTGGAATACCCTTCCATCACACATTAGGGCCATCTCTGATCTCAGCCAGTTTAAGAAGGCCTTGAAACATCACCTTTTCATCAATTACTTCCCAGAGGACATAGAAACACAGGCACACACAAATAGCAACACTCCCCTTCTGAACACGTAATTTCCGCTGATCCAACAACACATCTCATCACGCTCCCATACTACAAGGCTCTTTTCAAACAATATGTCTTCCAAATGTAAATAATTACTCTGACTGCTTTTGTTGTAAATAATTGCCCCGGTTATCCAAGTTATTGTTCCTGTTATATGTAAAACCAGATAAATGTAACTTGTCTGAAGTTTTCTTGTTCTCTGTAAACCGCGCTGATATCGAATAGTGCGGTATATAAAAGATGTTAATAAATAAATAATAAATTAATTAATTAATTAAGAATATCCTCAAGGAGACAGTCTTCCATCAGCTCTGACAGTTCCAGCCATGGTTCCTCTGAAATCTGCAAGGCTGCTAAGGTCTTCACAATCAGGGAGGGAAGCTCATCCTGATGAAAAATCTGGACTGCTCCTCTCTGGCCGGGAGCTCCCCCTCCTCCTAAATGGGATCCTCCAGAAACCTGAAAGACCTTCCAGAAGTCCTAAGGACTCCAAAAACACCACCAAGGCACCATCCTCAACTTGGGAGACCTCTCTTGGGTCGGCTGCTTGCCCTCCCAATAAGGGGGGGGGGGGGGAGTGATGTCAATAAGGAAGCCCCCTTACCAACTGTTGCAAGATGAAGGCCTAGTGCAATAATAGAACAAACTCAGGGAAAAAGTGAACTTACCCCCATACCAAACAGCCCTTGGGGGGGTTTGGGGACACAGGCTGCAATACCGGAGGCTCCCCTCTCTCTGGGGCAGGCAAGGAGGCAGTATTTAAAATGGTGGCCATTCCTGCAGAATTGTGGGTGCTCCGACCTCTCCCATTACACAATCGTAGATGGCTTGTCCCCCCCCCCATGACTGCCTCTGAGACTCCCGATCTGCTGGCTAAGCTCTCAGTGGCAGCTGCAGGCTGCACCTCAGCCTCGTTCCAATTCAGCCATGTGCGCGCCATGTGGGAACACCCCTGTTCCTACTCACCCCCTTCACTACTGCCTAAGGCCAGGCGATCCCGGGTCCACTGTGCTGCCGCTACATCTTTCCAACACTGCCTTCTATCCTTTCTTTTCCTTTTTTTTAAATCTTTCAATAACCTTGATCCAGCAGCACTACAACAGCTCAACATTTAGCCCCCTCCCAGAAGTTTGGGAGGAGGAAAAAGAGGAAGCAGCGGCCTACTGCCCACCTTGAGGGTCCTGAGAAGCAGCTAGGAGAGAAGAGGGGTGGGGGAGACCCGGCTCCAATGGGTTCTGTACTTCAAGCGACTGTGGCTCAGCACTAAAGAAAACCAGCACAGGCTATACTCGCCCACCTGCTGGAGTGAGACATACAGGCTCTGCAGGGGAGCACAGGCTACTTGAGAGAGAGGGCTTTCAGTTTGTTGCTGCCAGTCTCCATCTGCTGATGGATAAGGATAACCCACACGTCTGGACTGGACTGAACTAGACTGGAGGGTATTCCCATCTCCAGCTGCCTTGGGAGTGTAGAATCCCTGACCCAGGACTCAAACCAGACAGCCTTTCCAAGCCAGCACACAGTGCAGCAACCAAGCCAACAGGCTCAGTTTTAAAACTCGACTCTGCTGAGTCTGTGTGCAGTCCTCAGGCAAACCACAGTATCTTTGTGTGTCTTAGTTCTGATTTGAAGTTCTGTTATTGATTTTGCTAAGTCACATTATCTCCTCATTCTTTTAGGTATAACCCTCAATGTTCTACTGACTTACTGTTTGCCCCTGGATACATCGCTATTTCCTTTGCCTCAGGTTAAATGGCTGGACGATGAGAATATTATAATAATAGTAAACTTCCACTTCCCATTCTCCCTAATACAATACCACAGAACAAGGATTCTTTGTGCATTACTGCTGACTTTGTAATTTATTTTTAGGAATGTAATGTTCTAAATAGTTTTTACGTAATATCAATTGTGACTTGTGAATTTTTACACCATCCAGGTCCCTGTCCAGGGTATGGCATAATCTAGATAAATCTGTATTAAATTAAATTAGATAGGGAACAATTGAGAGACAAGATGAGGCCCTATAGTCTCTATCTGCCATCACATTCTATGTATCTGTGTTTCCTAAAATTGTTCCCATCTCCTTTTCATAGGTGAGCATGGGAAGTCATCTTCCTCGCCACATACATGTATCCTATAAGAGGAGTTTGCTCCCCCCCCCCCCCCCGAACCAGTGACTGTACCTGATGCAGCTGCTGCAGTCCAGATGCACACTGCTGTACTTCAAGGCCCGTGCCCGTTCGATACCCCCTGGGTACTGGCGAATCTTCTCCTCGGTCAAGGCCTCGGATTGGCGGATATTAAGTTCCACCTTGTTCTCCTTGCACCAGGTGTCCAGAAAGATGCAGAGGTCCTCCCAGCTCTCAAACTTGTTCTGCTTTAACCGCTCCTCTACCTGGACTGCGTCGGCCTACTCGTGGAATACCACAGGGACAGAAGCAATAACAAGAAAATAATAAACATGCACCATTTTATTGCCTCTTTAGGGTGTTTTCTGACAGATCCACGCGTACTTTTGCACTGAATGGCTGCACACAGGTTTGCTCTCATCTTTCATGTTTGCCAGCCCTCTGCATATGCCAGCCATCTGGGACAATGCTGTCTGGACTTCAATGGCTTGTCAGCACCCTGGTTGTTAGGCACAAACAAATTTGCATAAATTTAATCATTTTGATTTGTGACAATATGATGTTACTAGTAACACTGCCATTAGTAATCAGCATGGCAATACAAACCTTTCCATTGTGGTGGATGCTGCCAGCCAGAGATCTTATCGGAGTATTTTACCATTATCACCCTTTGGAATAGGCCAAATGAAAGACTACTTTGGACCCGATATTGAGTTAGGAGGGCCATGCGCCGCTTTGGCGCATAGCCCTCCCCGCTGACTTCTAATCCTGGATATTCGGGATCGCCACACTGCCTCTCTGCTGAAGTCAATAGCTGGGCCAGCAGTGATATTGCATGCTACCTGGTTAGCTCCTGCGCTTAAAGATAGGCAAGCTTTTACCTTGCCCATCTCTTAGGCGCAGGTCGCTAACCGGGCAGCATGCAATATCACTGCTGCCCAGTTATCGATTCTTGCCACCTCTGCTCCTCCCCAGAACGCCACCGACATGCTCCGATGCTAAGTGGTTAGCATTAAGGTGTGCAACAGAGAAGAGAGGGGATATTCAGCGGCACTAACCATGTGCTGTCAAATATCCTGGACAGCGGCATTTACACGGTTTACAGGGTTGTAAAATGTGTAAATGCCTTTCAAATATCATGACTTTTATTCTTAAATCTCTCTTCTAATCAACTCCATGCAGTTGTGCTTGCGCACACTTGTGATGAAGCGCTTAGCCAAGCTTCTGAAAACCTTTGATGCATAATAATTTTAGATAAATCATTACCCATAACCTTCTGTACTCCACCCAGGTGTTGGCTGAATCACTGTAAACTATTGTGATTATCCGAAAAGTGCAAAAGGATGCCAAAGAGTATATACTGCTCAAAATGTACCCAAAATGTTCAGAATATTATTATCTCAGTTTATAAAAGTCTATGAATATACAGCAGTGTAACATGAATAGACAGGAGTATACATTTTTAAAGTCTCCATCTAAACTCAGCAGCTCTACTCATAGGGGGGATGTTCCATACCTTTATCATTTCGGTTGCCTTTTTTATACCTTTTCTAATTCCACTCTATCTTTTTTGAAAGGCATCGACCAGGAATGCACACAACCTCAAAGTGTGGGCACCCTATGGAGTGATACAGAGACATTATGGTATTCTTTGTTTTATTCTCTATTCCTTTCCCAGTAATTCCTAACATTCTGTTTGTCTTTTTGGCTGCCACCTCTCACTGAACAGAACATTTCAATGTCCTGTCCACAATAATACCTATATGTTCCTCGGCGAGGACTCCTAATGTGGACTTAGCATCCTGTACCTGCAATTTGGGCTATTCTTCCCTATGTTATTCTTGCTGGAATTCCACACACACTTGTTCAAAATTTTGCACTCCTTTGTGATACTTAATTTAAAATACAATACAGAAAAAAATATCACTCAAAAACAATCAGCTTTTTTAGTTTCACAAAGCATGCAGCATTTTGCAGAATTCAGACCTTTTGACACAGGCATTTGAATTTTGCTTGCAGAATTCCAGCAGGAATACTATGTACATAGAAAAAGACCACGTGGCCTATGTAGTCTGCCCTTCCATATCAACCACAATAGTCCCCCCTTACACCCTTCCTCTGGCAGATTCCTTTTATCCTTGCCCTTCTCTGCCACTGCCGACCCCAGACTTTGTTCATTCCATCTTGCTGCTCCATAAGCTTGCAACAAACTACTCGAGTTAGGACGCCAGGCTCCTTCTCTGATCCAGGCTAAAAACCCACCTCTGAGGCTGCATTTGAATCCTGACCTCCTTATGCTCCTGCTTATCACCTATCTATATCTTGTCATTCCCTCTTGAATTACCCTGTCCCCTATTGTTGCATGGTCTGTCTTAATTAGATTGTAAGCTCTGATGAGCAGGGACGTTTTCTTACTTGTCACGTACAGCGCTGCATATGTCGTCTAGCACTATACAAATGCTAAATAGTAGTAGAAAAGGTGCACTCTGTAACAGAAAAGGCTGTACCCTACCGCTGTGCCCTCTTATCAGGTGCGCATAGAAAACCCTTCTGTGACATCCAAAGTGGGCGAGATGCTACAGTACACATAGGCTCAGTAATGCGCTCAATTATGTCAGACACAGTCCATGAAGTACCTTAAATGCCAGAAAGCACGTAAACGTTTATACAAATTTCACCAGACAACAAGTGGAGTTATTAACGCATAGGAGTAAACATGATCTCTGAGATGAAGTGCCTAACAATTTTGGCTGTAGTGTCCTGAACAAACTGCAGTCTATGAATGTCCTTCTTAGGGAAATTACAATAATATATTTTACCCGGGCTTCCAAAATGGTGTTTTTAAATAATGTCCATGACTCCTGCAAACTCTGGACCCTGGCGACCACCTGTTAATTCCTTTTTTTCTAATTTCATCATTTTATCAGTCTCCCCTTTTAAAATTAAATGCTACAGAACTACTTTTCTTTGGTGTCCTCCTTCCAGTTAATATAACAAATTACATCACACTGTGATCACTATTGCCCAGCAGCCCCTCACACCAGGTTCTGTGTGTCTAAAGTAGTTTCTTCTCCTGTTGGTTCCAGGACCAGCTGCTCCAGGAGGCATTTATGGTGTCTAGAAACTTTACTTTGTTAGCATGTCCCAACAAGATGGGTAGACTCGGGAGTAACATTATTAAACACTTCTTCATGGAGAAAGTGCTAGATATGTGGAGCTGCCTCCATGGAGGTCAAAAACAGCACCAGAGTTTGAGAACATCATGTACAGAAGATCCTTAATTATGACAAAGGGAAAGTAAAATAGAGGATCACTCTGGGTAGGACTCAAATTGGGCAATGTGTGTTCCTTAGCGCCTGTCACATTGGCGGTAACATCAACTATCTGTTCATAGTGAAGATCAATAGTGGTCCATCTTCTGCCATAAATCTCTTGTATCGCCTTCAAAATGGAGAACACAGCCCTGTAGTCTGGGTGTTCCAGCTCCCACTGGCCCAGCTTTGTCCACCCGCCGCAGATCAGACTCAGCATGAATGGAGCAGATGCAACCGATTATGATTACATCATAACTGTCCAGTCAAGAATCACGATAAAACAGTGAACTCTCAGCAATGACTACAATTTAAGGCAGCGAGCTACGGGCCATGTGATGCCTTCTAAGACATCAATTGCTGGGGATGAGGGATCTGGTGCAGTGTAAAAAAAATCAAGCCACTAGATGTGTGAAGGAGCAGCATTGAGTCAGAACAATTTTTCAAGATGAAAATGTCACAATTATCTATTTTCCACATGAGAGATAAAAATGCAATGCTTTATATCAGAATATGGTGATTAAGTAGTTTACAGGTCTGAAAGAATTTCACAATGTTATACATTTAGTTCATAAGTGTTACAGCAAGGGTCGTCCACAATATTTGGCTGAAGTTATTGTACCATATGAATCTTCTACGGCTTTTCCCAGGCTTATTACCAAGCTATTCCTTTTTGTGGGACTCAACACCCCCTGGCAGCAAGGGACGAGTCTAATTATTATAGCTTTCAACAGAAGCTGAACCCTTTACAATTCGTTTAAGTGTATGGGGAAGGTGTTGAAGGGAAAATTACATCTTATCTGCTAATTTTATTTCCTTGAGACCAGCCCAAACACATAGGGTCCATGCTTTCCTACCAGGACATGAAAACTGAGAACCTTTGGGTTGATGGTGTTAACCAATATATGGTGATATGCAGCCCATAGACAGCCAGTGTTTCTATAACAAAGCAGAGTAGCAAAAACAAATTTCTCTCCCTCTTCACCAAATAAGAGGGCGGAGAGACAACCGAGAACTAACAACAGGAATACCCTTTGAAAGGTATAAAGATTAGATACTAGCAAAGTACACTAGCCAAGGCCAGGGAAAGAAAATTAGCATGTTAAGATCTAATTTCATCTTCTTCATCGTCCCTCCAAAGCAATCCAGATGCAAGAGAAGTACTCAAGTAGTAATCACACAGGGGGAGGACTTGGCTAAATTGAACCCCTGTCTAGCTTCAACATCCAACTGATAGTGATACACAAAGGAATGAAGAGATGGCCAAATGGCTGTCTGACAGATATCCTGCAGAGGTATCAACCCATGTTCCATCAACGACAAAGCCAGAGCCCTAATTGAATGAGCCTGCAACCGGCCAGTTGCACGATGTCCATAAACATCATAAGCCACAACTATAGCCTCTTTTACCTACTGGGCAATGGAAGCTTTGGAGGCTGTTTCACCCTTCCTGTAGCCCCCAAACAGCACAAACAGGCGAGTTGATCTTCAGAAGACCTTTGTCATAGGGAAAGGCATACAAAATGTTTGTGGGCCATGGTTGCACCTTGGTGTCTATCCTCGCCAACTGTTTTTTCAGTCGTCGGAGATAACTACAATCTGTCTTGAGTTATCTGTGGTGGCCATCAGATCCATCAGCGGAGGATCTCAATGACCCCCTGGTCAAAGGCTGTGTCTGTCAGACACCTCTTGCTCAAATCCAGGGTGTGTCTGATCAGGAAATCTGCCTATATGTTCTCAAACCCTGCCACATGTGCCACTGGCAGATTGGCCAGATTCTTTTCTGCCCAAACCAACAATGGTGCCACCTTTTTTGATACCTGATGACTTCTGATGGCACCCTGCCAATTCACATACACCACGGCTGTCACATTCTTGAATAAGAACTGTACTGCTTTGCTCCACACCTGAGGCAGAAATGTCTGCACAGCCAGCCTGAAGGCTCTAGCCTCCAGGCAGTTGATGGCTCACCAACCTTCCTCCTTGGACCACAGACCCTGAGCCACTTCACCCAGACAGTGGGTTCCCCAGCCTACTAGGCTGGCATCTACAATTACCAAAGTCCACCAGGGGACTCCAAGGCCATCCTGTTTTAAATTGGTCATTGTTAACCACCAGGCTAGACTAACTCTGGCTGTCACCTGAAGGGGTAGGATCACTGAGTCAACAAGAATCTCTAGTGGCTTCACGTATGCCCTGACCCCATGGGACCAGATCCAAAGCTAATGCCATTGACCCCGGGACCTGCAAGTAATCCCAGGTGGAAGGTGTTAACATTCAGAGAAACCCTAGAACCTGTAAATGGCACCTTGCGGCGCCTTGCCTCAGCGAGGAAAATTTTCCCCAAGCAAGTACTTAACTGTGCCCGCAGGTATTCTAGCATCTGAGATGGAATCAACTTTTTCTTGGCTATGCTGATCACCCAACCCAGACTTTCCAGAAACCTGCACATTGTCATGGTTGTCCTATGGCTCTCCTGATACAAATTCACCTAGATCACCAGTCCTCCAGGTAGGGATGCACTAATACTCTCTTCTTCTGAAGAGCTGTGGTGACTACCACCATGACCTCTGAGAACGTCCGAGGTGCGGTGACCAAATCGAACGGCAAGTACTGGAACTGAAAGTGCTGCCCTCGGACAGTGAAATGCAAATATTTTTGATGCTCTTTCCGAATGGGCATGTTCAGATATGCGTCAGTTAGGTCCATGGACGTTAAGAACATACCGGATCGCATAGCCACTACTACCCACCACAGGGCTTCAATGTGGAAATGCAAAATGCATAAGAATTTGTTCATGACCTCAAGATCCAAGATAGGGTAGAAGGTTCCCTCATTTTTGAGCACCACAAAATAGATGAAATATCAACCCTGTCCACATTCCTCTGGAGGAACAGGCACCACTGCCTCGAAAGCCAAAAGCTATATCTGTGGACCAGTTTCAGAGCTATAAGAAGCACCAGGTCACCACCGTAGCTGGTTCAAGTCATAGAGGGTGCCTGCCAAAAAAGGTCAAACCTGCTTCCAAACATACTACTTCTGCTGGACTTGTGGAGGAAATTTGTGCCCTGTTAGCAGTTGGAGCGTCTAGCGCAGATAGGCCCTAGCAACATACCCCTCGCAGATTGCTGCCTGCAGGGCTAATATTGACACTTCAAAGGACTGCTTCAATAAGGCCTCCACATCAGGACTGTGCCCCTCTTCCACTGGAATGGTGATTTTCTTCGTTACAGCGGCCACCAATGCATCTACTCTAGGCAAGCACAGTTCTTCTCCATCATCATGTCCAGCTAGAGCCTAGACATTGACCTAGCCATCTTAAGGCTTACATCCAGTATGTCCATTCTGTTGCAATCATCTCTTCAATCGCCTGATGAACTGGGAATGTCTTAGAGCTTCTTAAGGCCCTCAAGAAGGGAGTCATGTGCAGGTGCTGCCTCTACCGGTTTCTTTTCCAAAGGTTTTAAAACTAGGATTTGCAAGTTTAATGAATCCATCTCATCTCTGTAAAAAAAAAAATGTGACCACAGTAGTATTCTCTCCTACTGTAGGTGAACTTCACCCTCTTCCAAAGAATCCTCCACGGGATCTGGCACGAGGCTTTCATCATCTCTCAGTGGAGACAAGGACCCCAATGAGGCGCCAGAACCTAAGTCTTCCATGTCCTCCTTGAGCTCCAAATGGTGTCTCCTCACAGCTACAGAGCCCTGTCTTAGCTGTGTCCAGGAGACAAGGCTCCCAAGGCCTTTCTTCAAAAAGAAGACCCGATGCATCAAGAGGACAAAATTTGGGGGAAAATCCCTATGATGTACTTGGACTACCTGCAGCTGCTGCCAGCAACATGTTTAAGAAGGCCGCAGCTGAGGATAATTGAGGAGGAAAATCTCCTATTGCACCATGCAAACCCAAAATGGTAGCCGTTCTTGTCAAAGTTTGAGCCACAGCAACCCTGGAAACGTCTCCCAACAGCTACTCTTGCTGTGGGCCGCTGCTGCGAACAACCTCAAGAGCCCTGCCGCTGCTTGCTCCGACCTCACCTGGGGGCTAATCCATGGGGGCTCTTCTGCACATAAGTGGCAAAGGCCACCCACCAATATGTCAGTTCAGCAGGAGCCACAGGCTGGTTAGCCTACATTGCCATTCACATGGCCCGATTCCCTGCTGCAAACCATTTTCCTCTCCCCCCTGCTGCTGAAGCATCATCAGTTGGTTCCTGCACAACTTTCTCCCAGGGAGCCTCAAGCCTACCTTTCATTCTTCCACAATACCTAATGAAGGGAGAGGCTTCTCTTTTTTTTCAAATGAACTTTATGCACCAATCAAGCCAGTGAAGTATCTCCTCAAGAGTAGGGACAAAGGCACTGCAGTTGAGCTCCAACCAAACCAGGCATGAGGGAAGAGGAAGGAGACCCAGACAACTAGGTGTAACTCCCCACAGGCATCTGAAGCCAGCCCCAGCCAGATCTAGTCCTCTTATATGAGCAGGAACCATAGACCAAAAGATGACATTTTACTTAGCAGTTGATGTTCTTTCCTTGAGTCCTGCTAACTAGTCCACACAAGTGGGTTCTGCTCCCATACCATCAGATTGGTGGAGACAAAGAACCAATGAATAGCCCAGGTTTCAATGACATCACTCCTATGCCTCTATTTACCTCAGCCACCAGACGTCCCTTCAGTATTCATCCCAAAGCATACAGTATGGGAGAAACATGGCAAGCCTCACACAACCTCAATCATGGGTAACAATGAGTGATCAACAGTAGAGAACTATGTACAGGAAAGCATAAAACATAAGACTGACAGTAGACAATGAACCTGCAAAGCCAAGTATAAAAATAAGAGAGGACCCAAGGGTACCGCAGCATAAGAACAGAGCAATACAGTTCCAGGAGCGGGCCCAGGACTGGTCTAGGAGGACTCAAGGAAAGGACATTAACTGGTAAATAAAATGTCACCTTTCATGAAAGGCCAAGATGGCATCTGACTAAGGTCGAGGCTCTTACCATGTCTGGGTGTTTCAGGTCTGTGCCTTATTTGCCATGGGCAAGAAGTGGAAGTCTAAGTCCCAACCTTCCAGAGCAGGATCTTCCATGTCGGGGGCTCAGCAGACAATTACTGACTGTGGTTTGATCCTAGTTTCCTGGAGCAGCACTTCAGCAGGGCGAGCAGTATTTTCAGCATCGGCCTTGAGATGGGAGTCTCTTAGCCCTGAAGACAGGAATGCTCTGCCAAGACCAGGAAGTTGCTCTGGTGGGGTCATGGGTCTCTTGCCAGCCTCCCCAATGGGAAGGGGCTTGGAGGAAAGCATAGAGGGGCACTTGCTGGAAGCACCGAGGGTACCATCCAGCATTGTTGCTATGGAGTTTGGCCCCACTGTGGGTGAAAAGCCCTCGCTCCCGGGTTTGGTTACTTTGAAGAAACTTGTGGTTGTAACACTGGATAAGTTGTGGATGGTGACTTCCATGGTGAACTCCTCGCTTCTTGCCTTGTCGGGTACCTTTTGTTAATAATTATCTGTGTTAAAAGAGTCATGGCAGGTACTGTCCAGGAACAGGCTCAGCATGCTGCTAGGCTGGCTCTGCTGGAAACTTGCCATGGTGAGTTTCAAGAAGTAGCAGGGGCACAGGTTGAAGGCTCTGCCATTTTAGCTCGCAAGACAGAATATTTGCATAGTAGTTATGTTTTATCAACTTTCCCAAGTCTCCTATTCTTGCCCTTGCTGAGATGGTTAAAAAGTATCTTCAGGAGGTCCTGAGAATGTCTGCGGACAATCTACCACCTATTGCCAGAGCGCAGTATCTGCCCGTGAGGCCAGCTACCGTGCCTTCTGAGGGGGATCAAGCCCAAGCTCAGCAGGTTTCATTTGATCTTACTGGGTTTTTGGAGAACTCATTTGACGCGGTTACAGACAAAACTACCTTGGTGGTTAGTTCTGCTCTTGAGATGGACCATAATACTGTATTGCGTTTATATCTTCATCATATGCATGAATTGTTTTTGGGTGCGAGAATACAAGTTTTTCCTGATTTCTAGAGGGCAACCCAAAAAAGGTGCAAGGACTTCTTGTATTTAAAATCTAGGCACTGGAGGGTCCTTTTTGCTAAAATTCCCATGTAGGTGTTTTATTTTCTTGGATGGTAAACAATTTATCATCTTTGACCCAAAGCATAACCTTTCTGGTAGGTTGTGAGGGATCAGTTGTTGGTTAGTTCTCTCCCTGATAGCGGGCTGTGTAGCTTGGGGGACTGTAGATTTTTCTTTTCCCTTGGAATAATTTTTCTTTTCTTATTTCTTGTCCTTTTACTTATTTAGTGGTCTAATATTGATATGGGAATATTTATATTTCTTTTTGAATTGCTTGTTAATGTAATATCCCTGTGGATTGCCTTTATTCCTCCACTGAGTTGTTTTTCAGTAAAATGCATGATGATTAAATTAAAAAAAAAAACCACCTTCTATATCGTCCTGCCAGACCAGTCCAGATAAGTGGGATGTACCAAAGCTACAACTCTGCTGGGTGGGAAGACACAGCAGCTTGCAAAACCCTTCAGCCAAAGGCTGTGCCAGCAAGTGCGTTTACATTCAAGTAGTAATGCTTGACAAAAGTGGAAAGGGATGCCCACGTTGCTGCCTGACAAATGTCTGCAGGGGCTACCAAGCTCCGCTCTGCCAATGAGGATGCTTGTGCTCAGGTAGAATGGGCATGCAAACCCTCTGTAACTGGCTGGTTCCACAACAGATACGCCAAGACAATGGCCTCCTTAATCCAGTGCACCAAAGTTGACTTGGCCACCGCTTTACTCTTGCGTGGGTTAGCAAACAGCACAAAAAGATGGTTGGACTTAAGAAAGAAATCCATAACCTCCAAGTACTGGAGAAGCACCCTTTGGACATCTACCAGGTGAAGATCCTGATACTTCCCTTGAAACGGCTCCTTCGGGAAGGGCGGCAGGCAAACCACCTGGTTCAGGTGAAAGGGAGAAAGCACCTTAAGCAAGAAGGCACAGGCCAAATAAAAAAGGCCTCCTTGAAAAAGACAGATAAGGATCTCAGCAAAACAGAACCCGCAGCTCAGAAATTCACTCTGCAGAACAAATCGCAAGCAAGAAGACCATCTTGAGCATCAAATCCTTTAAAGTAGCATGCTTCAAAGGCTCAAAGCTACCATCAGGGCCCTGAGCACCAAACAAAGATCCCAGGAAGGGATCACAGATCATAGGGAAGGAAGCAGACACTGAACACCCTGGAAAAAGCATGTGATGTCAGGGTGCAAGGCCACAGACTTACCAGCCACCGGATCTCGGAAATAGGCCAAAGCTGCTACCTGAACATTCAGGGAGCTAAGGGAAAGGCCCTGCTCCAGGTCATCTTGTAGAAAGGCCAACAGAGATGGTAGCTTGACCGCCTCAGGAGCCAACTGCTGAGTGCTGCACTATCGCTCAAAAGAGGCATCAGACCTATACACATGCTAGCTTGGTAGACCTCCTCCAGGCTCCGAGCAGAGTGGAGACCACCACTGGAGAGTAACCTTTAAGTGCTAGCTGTTTCCTTACAAGGGTCAAGCTGTAAGTGAGAAGGGAACCAGGTCCTCCAGGACGATGGTCCTTGCTACAACAGGCTTGAGACGGAGACAACTGAAGAGGAGGCATCTGCAGGAGCCACATCAGATCTCCGAACCACATTCTCCTCGGCCAATCCAGCACCACCAGAGCAATCCTGCCTGAGTGACATTCTATACACCGAATCACAAGCCCCACCAGGGGCCATGAAGGAAACAAATAGCCGGTGCTGACTTGGCCAAGGCTGGGTCAGGGTGTCGATACACTCTGCCCCATCTCTGTGTGGCAATTGAAGAAGTGGCAAACTTCGGCAATGGAGCGGGTTGCCATCAGATTCATTTTGGGGCGACCTCAGCAGACCAGAATCAACTAAAAGGCCTCCTGACTCAATTCCCACTGTTCAGGATTCAGAGAGTGCCAGCTGAGGAAGTCTGCTTCCACACTGTCCACCCCAACAGTATGCTGAGCAGACAAGGCTACGAGGTTCTTCTCCACACAGACAAACAGAAGGGCCATCTACAGAGCTAACCCGGCATTCCTCGTGCCGGCTTACTGATTGACATAAGCCACCTCTGTGGCGTTTTCTGAAAACATTTGAACTGCCCAGCCCTCAATTAGAGGCCAGAAACGCAGAAAAGCCAACCTGATGGCCCTTGCCTCGATGCAGTTGACAGACCACACCACTTCCCTGAGGTTCCAACGGCCCTGGGCCTTACAGTTTTGGCAACGGGATTCCTAGCCTGAGAGACTGGCATCCATTGTCAGGAGGACTCAGGAGAAATTGTCAAATGGCACACCTTTCCTCAGATGACAGGGCTGCTGCCACTACCACAGGCTGGACTTCACCATAAATGGGAGCAGTAGCCTGCACTTGAACTCTTGAGAACTAAGGGACCACCTACTCATCAAGGACTGCTGGAGCAATCACATGTGAGCATGCACCCACAGCACCATCACTATGGTTACAGCCATCAATCTGAGCATCTGAAGACAATCCCAGACTCTGGGATCTTGCTGGCAGGAAAACTATGTCCCCACTCGCGAGTCGAAAACAGGCTCCCAGAAACTCCAGGGACTGGGAAGGCCACAGCTAGCTCTTCGCTGACTGATCACCTAGCTGAGGCTTTCTAAGAAGGACACAGATCCCTTGGCACCACAGCCGTCACCATCATGACTTGGGAAAACATCTTCGGGGCGTTGGAAAGCTGGAAAGGGAAAGGGAGAGTGGCAAACTGACAGTGAGAGCCAAGCATGGCAACACGCATATACCTTGCTGATCTGCCCAGATTGGGATATGACAATATGTCTCGGACAGATCCAGAGAAGCCAAGAATTCCCCTTGGTGCACTGATTGAATTAAAGTCCAGAATGGGGAGGAAGGAGCCATAATTTTGGGTACCATGAAATAGATGGAATAACTGCCCTAACCCCACTTCTCCAGCAGGAAGGGCATCACCGATTTTAGGCAAGGCAACTTATCCAAGGCGATCCGCACAGCAGCACTTTTGTTTGCAGACCCATAAGGGGAGATGACAAAAGCATCCGGAATCGGCTCTTTGCATTCCAAGACACTGCCGAACTGAATGGTGTCCAGCACCCAGTGATCCTTGGCACCCTGCGCCCATTTCTGAAAGAAAGGGTAAAGCCTGCCTCAAACTGAAGTAACCAGGGAATGGGCTGCAAAACCTTCACTGTGCAGTCTGGGAGAGTCCTCCTCTGGAAGGGGCCGCATCCCTGGGCCCACGCACTCCATGAAAGGACTGAAAACAAGTCCAGAAGCAGAGGGAAAGAAATGCTTTCCAAGGTTGGTAACGACGAGAGCCCCAGGCTCCTGGGAATCCGGCCAGTGCATATTCAGTGGATGGGCAGAGACTGACGAGAAGGGGCACCAGCCCTCTTCACATGCCCCCTTGGATCTGTCTTTTGGAAGGCGGTAAGATTTTGTTTCGCCCAGGCCCAGTTGGTCCAGTCAGACTTTGGAAGATGTATCTGCTGCACAGTGCCGGAGCCAGATCCAACACCATGACACCATCATCAGGGCACCATCCATGGCTGCCAAACGCACCAGGTCATACATGGCATCAGAAAGGAAGGCCGTAGCTAACCCAAAAGAGGGGTAGTATCATCTGGCAGAAGATACTGAATCCACTAGAACAGGGCTTGTGACATCTGGCTGGTACATACCATCAGCTGCAGAACATTTGCCACCATGGCAAAACTGGCTCCTCCACCACGAATCCATCTTACAGTTCAGAAAATCCTTTAAGGCCAATCTGCCTTCCACTTGAATGGTGGTCCGTCTAGTAAATGTTGTGACCTGTGCATCCACTTTGGGAATGCCAAACCACTCAATGCACTCCTCTTTTACAAACTATGTATGTACAATGCGACAGTGCCACAGAAATAACAATCTTTTACTGTAATTAAAAAAAAACCAACAACTTTGAACTGGTGTAATGCATTTGGCTTCATAACCAATTTTTAAAGTTATAGCTTTTAGTAGTTTTTGAAACTTTTCTTTGTTGTCCTTGAAACCATGGCAACCGTAGAGGTTCCCACCAAACATTTTTTTCACAATGCTGGTGGTAGCAATGCTTGCTTTTCCCAATTTCGGCAGTAAGATTGGTTTGCTGAAATAAGAGGAGCTCAGCCTATCTGCAAATTGTATCATTCGTTTTTATTGTTTTTAATTTCCCTTATGTACTATGTCACCCACAAAGATTTGTATGTCTTTATTTGAACCACATACTTTTAATTAATTTTGTCTTAGTGTATTTAATTCATTCTCATAGAAAAAGAGCATTTCTTTGTATGTTTCCAAATCCGTTTACCAGTATCGGGTATGGCTCCCTTAGGTATATTTTGAACGTCAAAAACTTGTTCCTTTTTAATCTCCTCTTGTGTTAAAAGGTTTGTTCCATAATCATAGCGTATTTTCTCCGTTCACATTTCAGTGATTTTATTGGTGAATTCTATAAGCTACGTATTAGTGCCTGCTGATAGATTGAGGCGGGAACTATCTGGTAACCTCCTCATCTATAATTTGAAGTACCCTCTCGTGTCACATCTGTTTCCTTCTTTAAATAACGATCTCTAATGTTTTTCAATAACTTTTTTTACGATGCTCATTTTATTCAAAGCCAAATATGGTATTGGCTAGTTTCACATACGTTTTCAACACTTTAGTTTTTCCTCCGGTCACTTTTTGTGGCCGTCTGTCCTTGATGTTTTCATCCTATGTCCACTGCAGCTTTGCGGATAAATCTATCGTGATTTTTATTTATTATCCAGCTTATGCTTCTTACACATTGTGGTCCCCGTGTTCAGTTGGGTAGGCTATGCACTGCTATGGTGCACAGCCCTGCCCACCGACCTTTAACACGGGATATTCAATGCCAGGGTCATATACGGCCCCGGCAATGAATATCTGGGGATCGCCGCACCCACCGGAAACCGCAGAAGCTAACTGGGCAGCGGTGATATTGCATGCCGCCTGGTTAGCTCCTGCACGTTAAAGATGGCTGAGGGTTGTTCTCGCCTATCATTTAGGTGCAGGTTGCTAACCGGGCAGCATGCAATATCGCCGCCGCCCGGTTAGTGACAGTCTCTGCCTCTGCTCTGCGCTGGCATGCCCCCAACATGCCCCGATGCCAACCGCATAGCATCGGGGCATGTCGCAGGGTTAGAAGGGGATAGTCAACGGCACTAACCGTGTAAGTGCCGTTGAATATCCCGATTAAAGGCATTTACATGGTTTACTGGGCTGTAAACCATGTAAATTATTATTATTATACATTTATAGAGCGCTACTCACTGAACACAGCACTGTACAAACACAGATGAAGACAGGCCTTGCTCGTTAGTGCTTACAATCTAATAAAGACAAACAAGGAGTAGGGGAGGAGACAAACAAAGGAGGCACAAGGAACAGAGGATTAGGAACCAAAAGTGAACGTTTAGCAGAGATTTGAAGTGGAGTCATGAAGCCCAACGAACAGCTTCAGGAAGAGAGTTCCAAGCATAAGGAGCTGCAAGGTGAAAGGACCGGAGTTAGCAGAAGAAGAAAAGGACAAAGATAGCAGTAGGCTTAAAAAAGAACAAAGCTCACGAATGTCTTTCAAATATCTGGCCTTGCCTGTCCTTTCATAGCGTTCTCTTATTTTTTATTTACATTTGATTTTTTAAATTATGCATATGCCAGATGTGTTTTTATACATTATGATTTATCTATTTATATTATGGATCAAATATGTTTCTTAAAGTTAGGATTCCTTCCTTGTAGTGTTTTGAAGTTTTTAATTATGTATGTCATTTCATATGATTTTTGATATTGCTTTTAATTTTAATTTTATGTATTTATGTGTTTTATATGTACAGTGGCCCATACCTCTAATGAAAGTTAGTGCCAAAGCACGGCCGTGTCGGGTTTTGAGGCTCTTAGTGGTTCTCCAAATAAATCTGCCCTATGGTTTACTCCTCACTCCTGGAGTGATGTCATCAAACCAGAGATTCTCAGTCTCCGTCTGCTAGTGAGAGAGTAGCGAATGAACTGGTTTGGAGAAACAATGAGGAATGTTCTTTATTTAGTTTGATCTTATTTTACAATGATTGTACTGTAATTTGCTTTGATTCATGTTGTATTGTTAAATGCAGAATACAAAGTGAAATAAATCAAAACAAATTAAATTGAATCTCTGCGACAAATTGCTCCTGCTTTGAAGATACTGAAGGGAGCATTAAGATCTTTAAGTTGTTAAAATTCTTATAGTATTCTGGGAGATTTTTGTGGTCTTAAGGACTGCATGTCTTCCGTGATCATTGCTTTAGGATAGGCTTCTGAAGATACTAGGAATTCTCATGTTCGAACGAGTAGAAATAAGGGTCCAACAAGTTGCAGGTGACACAGTTGTTTATTTATTTCTAGCTCAGGCCTTTTCAGCAGTTCAAGGTGAGTTACATTCGGGCATGGTAGGTATTTCCCCGTCCTTGGACGGCTTACACGTACAGTGTTCTCCACAGAAAGCTTTGCCAGCCGAAGTAGTTGTTGGGTGGGCCGCATTATAAGCTGGCCAGCAGCCGACAACGTAGCTAGCTGTCTTTCAGGAAGTTCCATTCATCACACATTTACATACAATATACTGGGGGTTTTTTTGTAAGTATTATTTACAAAATCAATGAAATCATTTTTCCATTCCTACTCTTTATTTTGCCAAGTGAATTCATCAGATTAAGTTAGGCAGACAGTCGGTAAAATTAGCCAGTTGACATATCCATTCAAAAGATACTGGGGCGAACACCGATGTATCAAGTCAGCCCCAAGAAAGATAAGCAGAAAGGTGAGAACCTATGCGGACTAACATAACCACCACAAATGTTTGAACAATAGTTCTAATTCTCATTCTAGGGTATGACTGTTTTTAATCACGTTAAAATAAAACAGGCAGATATTCCTTTTATAGTTTTACTTTTATCGGTGTAGATTCTTCCCGAGTAGCGATTTAAAACATTATTAACCTGCCCTACTGATAAGTGTGCCCATAGCTAGCACTTTCATGTTATTCCCTAGAGTAGCACCTATCAGAAGTATCTAGAACTGACAGAGTTGAAAAACCCCCCAGTTCTCCACACCAAACCCAGTTCTCTTTGGCGTATCCCCTTGCAGCCTTCTAATTCTCCCCTCTTTCCCCTACCCACCCCCCACCCCAGCCCCTGAAATCTTGTCAGCTGAGAAGATGAAGCCGTAGCACATTTTAGAAATCCTGACTACATCTCTCAATGGGAGAGGATGAAGAGGAATGATACGAACTATAACCTTAAGCATATTATCAGCTGTCCTTTTCTTTATTATATTTCAAAGTTGCATTCGTTATTTAACACAATAAAGACAAATAATACTTTGTATGTTTTCTGAATAATACACCCAAATGTCTTCACCACTGAACAAATAGATTTCTGGGCAAAAAAATATCAGTTAACAAAACAAGAATAAAATTAGTGTTAGCCAGGCAAGAACTAGGACTATTGTCATATCAAGGGATCCTTTGCATCTATTAATGATAATAACACTTCCTCAGTTCCCACCCTCAACTATCCCTCCTAGACACCCTCCCTTTGTGGTTCTGAGTTAAGGCGGCGCTGAAACGAAGTCCGTTCCAACCCAAGTTCTCAACGATGATGTGAGCACTCTTAAGGACTCCCAAGGTTTGTGCATGTAACTCAGCCTCAGATTAATTTTCGGTTATCAAATCCATCTTGATGGTTCCTCTGACTTCTCACAGCCAATCTTCTTAACAGGAGGGCAGGTTTTTCACTAGTATCGAAGAACAGTTCTTCTGTTTGCCAGAATGTGTTCCTACATCAACCTCCCACACCTATAGGAGTTCATTACTGAAATATAAAAATACTGGAGCTGATCTGCACTCCCAATGTAGAGAAAATCCATTCATCAGCAAACCTCCAAAAAAACCTCCAGGAATTATTCTAGAAAAGTACAGATAATGTTCCAAGTCACCTTCTGTACCACATTCTTTCCAGCACAAATTAATCTGCATCAAATAAGGTGATATTTTACTTACCAGTTAATGTCCTTTCGTTCAGTCCTGCTAGACCAGTCCAGACAAGTGGGTTGTGTTCCCCTACCAGCAGACTGGTGGAGACAAAGAACCAATGAAAAGCCCAGTTTTCAGTGACATCACTCCTATGTCTCTATTCATTTCAGCCACCAGAGGTCCCTTCAGTATTCATCCCAAAGCATACAGTATGGGAGAAACATAGCAAAGCTTCACACATCCTCAACTGTGGGCAACAATGAGTGATCAACAGTAGAGAACTACGTACAGGAAGGCATAAAACAAGGCTGACAGTAGACAATGAACCTGCAGAGCCAAGGATAAAAATCAGAGTGGACCCAAGGGTACCACAGCAGAAGAACAGAGCCATACAGTTTCAGGGGCCGACCCTGGAATTGTCTAGCAAGATTCAGGGAAAGGACATTAACTGGTAAGTAAAATGTAATCTTCCATATCATCCTGCTAGACTAGTCCAGACAAATGGGATGTACTGCTGGGCAGGAAGAAGACACAGCAACTCGCAAAACCCTTGAGCCAAAGGCTATGTCCGCCCATGAGTGGACATTCAAGCAATAATGCTTGACAAAAGTGTTAAATGATGTCTATATTGCTGCCTGACAAATGTCTGCAGGGGCTACTGAGCTCCACTCTGCCCATGAGGACGCTTCTGCTCGGGTAGAATGGGTGCGCAAACCCTCTGGAACGGGCTGATTCCGCAACAGATACACCACGGCAGTTGCCTCTTTAATCCAGTGCTCCTAAGTTGACTTGGTGCCGCTTCACCCTTGCCTAAGCCGGCAAACAGCATAAAAAGATGATCAAACTTACAAAAGGAATTTGTAACCTCCAGGTACCAGAGAAGCACTCTCCGGACATCCATCAGATGAAGATCCTTATACTTCCCCCGACAATGCTCCTTCGGGAAGGAAGGAAGGTAGGCAGGCAGACCACCTGTTTCACATGAAAGGGAGAAAGCACCTTAAGCAGAAAGGAAGGCACAGACTGAATGGATACGGCCTCCTTAGAAAAGGACAGATAAAGATCTCGGCGAGACAGAGACTGCAGCTTGGAAATCCGCCTTGTGGAACAAATTGTGAGCAAGACGACAGTATTAAGCATCAAATCCTTTAAGACAGAGTGCTTCAACGACTCAAAGGGCACCACTATCAGGGCCCTGAGTACAAGACACAGATCCCACGTTAGGAGGTTCTTCTCAGCCCAGGCAAACAGGAGAGCCTTCTCCAGAGCTATTCCAGTGCAACCTGTGCCACCTTGCCAATTGACAAAAGCCACCACCTTGGCTTTGTCTGAAAACATTTGAACCGCCGGTCATCGACCAAGGTCCAGAAACGCAGAAGATTCAACCTGATGACCCTCGCCTTGAGGCGGTTGATGGACCATACCACTTACCTGCAGTTCCAATGGCTCTGGGCCATACAGTCTTGACAATGGGCTCCCCAGCCCGAGAGACTGGCATCCATCATCAGCAGGATCCAGGAGAAATCATTCAGTGGTACGCCTTTCCTCAGTTGACAGGGCTGCCACCACCACCGCAGGCTGGCCTTTACCATCAATGAGAACGGAAGCCTGCGCTTGAACTCTTGAGAACTCAGGGACCAATGAGTCAACAAGGACCGCAGGAGCAGCCGCATGTGAGCACGCGCCCACAGTACCATCCCTATCGTTGCCGCCATCAATCCAAGGAGTTGAAGATAATCCCAGACTCTGGAAGCCTGCTGTGCAAAGAACAGCATCAGACAATCCAACAGTCTTTTGACTTTATCTCTGGCAAGAAAGCTCTGCCCACTTGAGTGTCAAAATGTGCTCCCAGAAACTCCAGGGATTGAGAAGGCAACAGCGGGCTCTTTCCTCGATTGATCCGCCAGCCAAGACTTTTCAAAATGGACACCACTCCTGAAAAGGAATGGGCTCAGAGCCGGTCATCCAGACAGGGATGTACAGAGATCCCTTGATGCTGAAGCCACCATCACCATTTATTTATTTAATTTATTTTCATTTCTTATATACCGCACTATTTGCGATCAGCACGGTTTACATAAAACAA
This sequence comes from Ichthyophis bannanicus, assembly GCA_033557465.1. NCBI lineage: Eukaryota > Metazoa > Chordata > Amphibia > Gymnophiona > Ichthyophiidae > Ichthyophis > Ichthyophis bannanicus. The sequence continues at coordinate 41,965,738 of CM066051.1, read as the reverse complement.
GAAAGGTAACCGACAATGAACAAAAGTCAGGTCATTACATTGAACAGGAACAAGTAACTTGGAAAACAGGGTAAACTATATACATATGCATAACCATGAATGGGTAACTATATACATGTCAGAGGGAGTTATTGGGTATTGGACATGCTTAGTGGCTGGGGTTCGGGCAGTAAGTGAGATGCTTGATAAAGAGGAAATGTTTTAAGGCCTTTCTGAACTGGCTCAGGTTAGGGATCGCTCTGATGTGTGGTGGTAGGGGAGAGAACATCCTTAGGGCAGTGGATAGCCCAAAAGGGAGGGGGGCAACTGATACTGAGAGCTAAGCATGGCACAATGTAGATGCTTCTGCTGATCCACTCAGATTGGGATATGAAAATACAACTCAGCCAGATTCAGAGAAGCCAAAGACCTCCCCTCAGCACACTGCCTGAATCATGGAGAGCAAGGTTTCCATCTGGAAGCGTAGGATGCGCAAGTGCTCATTGACCCCTTGAAGTTTAGAATGGGTCAGAAGCAACCGTCCTTTTTTGGCACCATGAAATAGACGGCTTGGGGGTGGAGGGGAACGAGCACCACCGTCTTTAGGCATAGTAACTTGTCCAAAGTGGTCCATATAGCAGCATTTTGATCACAGTCCCACTAGGGAAAATTACAAAAGCATCCAGAATCGGCTCTTTGCATTACAGGATATGGCCAAACTGAATTGTGTCTAGCACCCAGCGATGCTTGGTAATCCAGGCCCATTCCTGAAAGGGAAGCCTGCCTCCAAATGGAGGTACCAGGGAATAGGCCCCAAAACCTTCATTGTGCAGTCCAGGAGGGTCCCTCCTCTGGAGTGGACTAATTCCCTGGGCCCACGCGCTCCATAAAAAGCCTGAGAATGAGCCCGAGGCCTGGAAGCAGAGGGGAAGAAAGGTTTTCCAGGTTGATAATGACGAGAGCCCAGAGACCTCCAGGGAATTTGGCCAGCATACTCTTGGTGGAGGGGCAAAGGCTGACAAGGACCTATCTTCCAGAAAGCGGTAAGATTTTGTCTCGCCCAGGTCTTTCACCAGCTTCTCCAAATCGCTGTAAAAAGAAGCTTTCCCTTAAAAGCCAGTTGGGCCAAATGGGCTTTGGAGGATGCATCCGCTGCCCAATGCTGGAGCCAAATCAAACGCCGTGACACAGTCATCAGGGCACCATTCCTGGCCGCCAAACATACCAGGTCATACATGACATCAGAAAGGAAGGCTGTAGCCAACTCTTAAAGAGGGTAGTATCATCCAGTGGAAGAGACTGAATCCACTGGAGCATGACTCGAGACGTCAGGTTGATATATATCACCAGCTGCAGAATCCAGCTCCTGTGCAAGGAATCCACCCTTGTAGTCCAGAAAAACCTTTAAGGCTGACCAGCCTTCCATAGCAATGGTGGTCTGTCTGGTAACCACTGTGACCTACGCATCCACCTTGGCAATGCCAACCACTTGACGTACTCCTCCTTGGGAACGCGTAGATTTTTTTACACACTCTTTAAACCTTTAGGCAGGGAGTCTGGAGAGTCACACTCCAACCGGATCATATCCTTGATCACATCCGGGAACGGGAAGAGAGTAGTGGATTTCTAAACTCCTTGAAGGAGCGGGTATACCTTTGGCTCCTGGTCCGTGCCAGAAGCATCCATCAAGTTTAAGGTGGATGAGACCCTGGCAATCAATGCTGCCAGTTCCTCCTTCCAGAATATGCAGATCACGTCAGCCTCTGCCTAATTTTCTGAAGGAGAGTGCACTTCTTCATTCACATCAGAGCCCAGTACCGAGCCATCTGAATCAGAGTCATAGTCAACATCTCAGATAGTTCCCAGCTGTTTTCCAACTCCAGGGGGCATCCCTCACCCAGGACGCTTAGCCAAACGTAATCAAACAGGGCTTCCACTTTCAGCCTGCCCCACACATGACTGCACACAGGGGCAACCAGAGGCCGCAGGGTCGGAATTTCCACCCCAGATGTACCAAGACTGTTGCAAAAAAGGAAAAGAATTTTCTGGGGAGGACAATTCAGTCCAGAAGCTCTCCTCTCGGATATGACTCCCCAACACCAGGGTGCACAACCACCACAGACCCTCCCCCCAGAGAATGATGAGCGGCTCACAGCACAGTTGCTGGATCCTCCGGCCGGCTGAATATCCTTACCATAGCGCCATCCATCACCTCCTGCCCTGAGGCAGGCAAGATTGGACTAACTGCATCCCCCAGCTGAGAGGGGGAAAGCAGGCCCTCCAGGGATGACTCAGAAGCTGCCATGCAGGAAAAGCAGGGTCCAGAATCCAGGAATGAGGTACCTCGCTCGTCACAGGTCAAACAACATTTCCTGGAAGAAGACAGAGAGTTAGGGCAAGTATGACAACAGTGCATGCTAAGGCTGTGTTAGCCCACAAGTGTGCATTAACTGTGCTTTTACATTATGCACATTATAGGCGTTAGGGAAGGAACGCGCATTGGAGCCAGTTGGGCAGAACGCATGTTAGAACTTCGCAATCACCAGTTGCACAATAGGGTAAAAACATTACTAGCATATACAGAAAATGGCAGGAAACCTCCACAAAACACCAATGGTTATCAGTTGCTCACTTCGAATTGCATCCCAAGAAGAATGAATCAGGAGCCTTCAACAAGGACAATGACGAGGTCAAGCCTTGGTACTCACCCCTGAGGGTCTCAGGCAGGGAATCCGTGCCAGGATCAGTTCAACTCCCCTGAAACTGTTTCACTGGCTGGCTTTGCAGCACTGCGTTTAAGGTGGCTGACAGAACGATCCCTCTGAGAGCCTTCTGTAATCTTCAGGACAGAGCAGGGGGGACAGAGGAGGGAGGGATGGGGCGCTGAGGTTGTGTAAGGCTGTTGAACGCCTCCAATCCTTCCAGATCTTTCCAATTTTTGGCCGAGGTTGTGTGCGGTTTCTGCACTCTTCCAGATCCTTTCAAATTTTGGCTACTCAACAGGCTCTTATCATGGTAAGAGCGTGGAGATGAATCAATTTTCACTCTCTCCTATAGCTACCAAAAAAAACACAGTCTAGTGGAGCCTCCCACATCATGCTTAAGTGAGAGAGTCACCTTTCTGTACTCAAGATTTAAATCCTACTTAACCAACTGCACTCAACAGGTTCAGATCAGTAAAGAGTAGTTACTTACCTGTAACAGGTGTTCTACAGGAGCAGCAGGAATCAGTCCTCACTTATGGGTGACGTCGGCGCCGACGGAGCCCTCGCGGAGCAATTTTCCCCAGCTTTCGAAGAAAGCCTTTGGGAATTGCAGCGCGCATGCGCGGTCCCCTTCCCGCCCAAGGGTGCCATCTTGCTCAGTCTGATGACATAGGGAAAAGACAGCAAAAAAGTTAGCAAACATATAATAAGAATGACTGCAACTCCAAGGGGAGGAGGGAGGGTAGTGAGGACTGATTCCTGCTGCTCCTGGAGAACACCTGTTACAGGTGAGTAACTACTCTTTCTCCAGGACCAAGCAGGAAGTCAGTCCTCACTTATGGGACTCCCAAGCTTAAGGCTACCGGAGACCTCAAGCCGAAAAATGAGCCCCCTCAAGCTCAACAGTACAGAAGGAAGGAAGCTTCTCTGAATACGAATCCGGCCGGTAGCCCAACACCAGGGCCGGAGGGTAGGAGTTGCCTAGACCTCAAAGAGATCGTGGAGGACTGCCTGTCCGAAAGCACTGTCCCTGTGGGACTCCCTCTCCAGGCAGCAGTGAGCCGCAAAGGTCTGGCTGGAAGACCAAGTAGCGACCCGGCAGATGTCTGCCAACGGAACAGAGCGGAGGTGAGCTACTGACGCAGCCTTCGCCCTGACACGGTGAGCCGTGACTCGACTCTCTAAGGAGAGGCCGGCTGCACTATAAGCCCAGGCGATACAGTCAGCTACCCAGATGGACAAAGTACGCTTAGAGACAGGTACCCCCAGCCGATTGGGGTCAAAAGATACGAAAAGCTGGACAGCCTTTCTATGCTCTCGCGTACGGTCAAGGTAGAAGGATAGGGCTCTTCTACAGTCCAGGGTATGCAGAACAGTCTCAGCTCGGCTGGTATGTGGCCTGGGAAAGAAGGTCAGGAGAACCACCTCTTGATTGATGTGAAAAGGGGAGACCACCTTTGGAAGAAACTTAGGGCGAGTTCGTAAGACCACCCTATTCTTGTAGAACCTAGTGTATGGGGGCTCCGACACTAGGGCCTGTAGCTCACTAACGCGCCTAGCGGAGGTAAGGGCTACCAAGAAGAGAGTTTTCCAGGAGAGGAAAAGAAGAGGGCAGGTAGCCATGGGTTCAAAAGGCAGACAGGTAAGCCTTTGCAAGACCACATTGATATCCCAGTCAGGAGCTGGAGGGCGCAACGGAGGCTTAAGCAGAAGAAGGCCTCTGAGAAAACGCGCCACCAAGGGATGCGAGGAAAGAGGCTGGCCCTCCACTGGCGAATGATGTGCAGAGAGAGCACTGAGGTGGACTCTGACAGAGCTGGATTTGAGGCCTAGATCGGAGAGGTGAAGCAAGTATTGCAGTACCACCGATACTAAGCAGGCGAAGGGGTCCTCAGAGCGCTGAGAACACCAGACCGAGAAGCGACGCCATTTAAGGGCGTAAGATTTCCGGGTGGAAGGACGCCGAGACGCCAGGACGACAGTTTCCACCTCCGGAGGAAGGAAGAGCGGAGCGAGGACTACCCTTTCAGCAGCCAGGTCATCAGATGAAGGGCCCGGAGGTTGGGGTGCAGGAGAGTACCCTGATTCTGGGTCAGGAGATCGGGCTGAAACCCCAGAGGAAGAGGGGTGTCCACTGCTAGCTGCAGGAGCAGAGGGAACCAGGGTTGTCTCGGCCACCTGGGCGCTACCAGGATCACGGAGGCCCTGTCCTGGACAACTTTGAACAGCGTCCGGGACACAAGTGGCGTGGGAGGAAAGGCATACAGTAGGCCCGTGGACCACGAGATGAGGAAAGCATCCGGCGCTACTCTGAGAGGATGCGGGTGCCGAGAGCAGAACCTGGGAAGTTGCCGGTTCAGAGGACTGGCAAAGAGATCCACGGTGGGGAAGCCCCACCGGCGGAAGATCCGCTGGACAACTACGGGGTTCAACCTCCATTCGTGTGGCTGCAGAACCCGGCTCAGTTTGTCGGCCAGGCAATTTTCCTGCCCGGGCAGGTAAACAGCCTTGAGAAGGATGTCGTGGTCGACTGCCCAAGAGCACAGTCTCCGAGCCTCTTGACATAGGAGGGGGGAACCCGTGCCCCCCTGTTTGTTCACGTAGAACATGGCAACCTGATTGTCCATCTGCACCAGTACAGACTGACAAGAAGTGAGGTGAAAGAAGGTTCGCAGAGCTAGGCGGATCGCCCGCAGCTCCAGGAAGTTGATCTGTTGAGCAGCCTCCCAAGGTGTCCAAAGGCCTTGAGTGCATGCTCCCTGGCAATGCGCTCCCCATCCCAGGAGAGAGGCATCTGTCGTTAGCACCTGGGAAGGTGGAGGAGACTGGAAGGTCATGCCGAGTACCAGATTGGGCAGGTGAAGCCACCACTGCAGAGAGGAGACCAGGCGGTCGGAGATCTGTATTAAGTCTGTCAGTCTCCCTGTGGCCTGATGCCATTGAGTGCGAAGGCTCCACTGAGCAGGTCTCATATGTAGACGGGCATTTGGAGTGACATGGACCGTGGAGGCCATATGACTGAGCAGTTGCAGGAATTGCCTGGCCGAGACCGGTGACGCGCTGCGGAACCTGCCGGCCAGAGCTATGAGCCTGTTGGCCCGTTCCAGAGGCAAGAAGGCACGAGCCTGCAGAGTGTCCAGCCGTGCTCCTATGAATTTGAGATCCTGAGAGGGGAGCAAAGTGGACTTTTCGAAGTTTATGACGAAGCCCAAGTGCTGAAGCAGAGCCACTGTGCGTTGAGTGGCCTGAGCGACCTCTAGGGAAGACTGTGCCCGGATGAGCCAGTCGTCCAGGTAGGGGAAGACGAAGAGGCCTTGAAGCCTCAGGAAGGCTGCCACCACTGCCAGGCATTTCATGAACACCCTGGGAGCGGAGGATAGGCCAAAGGGCAGCACGCGGTACTGATAATGATTCCCTGCCACCACAAATCTTAGATATTGCCGGTGGTCCGGATGAATAAGGATGTGAGTATAAGCATCCTTTAGATCCAAGGAGCATAGCCAATCTCCCTGCTGGAGGTAGGGCAGTAGGATTCCAAGGGTAAGCATCTTGAACTTTTCCCGCTGCAGGAATTTGTTGAGGTTGCGTAAGTCCAGGATGGGTCTGAGGCCTCCTGTTCTCTTTGGTATCAGGAAGTACCTCGAATAAAACCCATGACCCCACAGGTGTTGGGGCACTGGCTCCACAGCCTGTTCCTGAAGGAGACTTTGCAGCTCCTGAAGGAGTAAGTCCCTGTGCAGCGGGGGTCTTGGAGGCTCCCCTGGAAAGTAAGGGGGAGGCACCTGGTGAAAATGTAAGAGGTAGCCCTTTTGAACCACCTGCAGCACCCAGGAATCGGATGTTATGGCTGACCACCTGTGGGCAAAGTGGGTCAGCCGGCCCCCCGTGCTGAGCGAAGGCTGCGGAGGGGGAGAGGCTATGCTGGCATAGTCAAAAGCCCCCACCCTGCTGAGCAGGGGGCTGTGTAGTGGGCTTGGGGGCCTTCTGCCTACGGGACCCATTACCCTGTCCCTTAGCCTGCAGGCCCTGATGGGGAGCTGCTGGTGCTTGATATTGTGGGTGGTGTTGCTTATAGGCAGACACCTTCCTCGGGTAAAAGGGCTTTTTCCCCGAGCCCTTCCTCTTCTGTGAAGGGGTAGAGGTCTTTCTGGACAGGCGAGGTCTGGTGAGAGTCTCGGACTCGAGTTCCGCCGCCTTTTCAGCCATGGGCTTGCCGAAGAGGTTTTCACCTCTGCAGGGGACATCGACCAACTTGTCCTGCACCCATGGCTCGAGGTCGGATGACTGAAGCCAAGCCTGACGGCGAGCACCAATGTCGGCTCCGGCTACTCGAGCCGAAGCTTCGAAGCCATCGTAGGCTGCCCGAGAAATAAACTTCGAGCACTCTCGAATACCAGTGGACAAGGCCTGGAACCTCTGCAAAGGTTCCTCGAAGAGACCAGCCGAGAATCCGGCGATTTCTTTTGCCAGGTCTCGAAGATACATGCCCATATACAGCTGGGTATGTCTGGACTCGGCAAGCAAGCATAGAGCCCTGGAAGCACTTCCTACCGAGGGCATCCAGGTTCCGGGCCTCCTTACCCGGAGGCACCGAGGAGTGCATCTTTTGACTCTTCAGTCGATGCATGGCCGATTCCACCACCATGGAATGGTGCGGTAGTTGTGCCTTCTGGAACCCGGGGCTCTTGCGGACTCGATACATGGAATCGACCCGCTTGCTTAACACCGGCGTCGAGGCCGGGCTCTCCCACATGCGGAAGAGCAGCCGCTCTAGCATCAGAGGAACCGGTACAGTAAAGGCCTCCTTCGGGGGAGAATCATATTGGAGGGCCTCGAGCTCTTCGGCTCAAGGCTCCTCCTCCGGATCCGCGGGGAAGGCCAAAGCCTTGGCCATGTCCCTCACGAAATCGGAGAACCGGGTATCCTCCGGGGGGGGATCGCCTCCGAGGCTCTGACTCAGGCGAGTCGGAGGGGACGCACCGAGTCTGAAAAGAACCGGGTGATTCGTCCTCCTCCGTGTCCCAGCCCGACTCCTCCGTGGAGGAATCGAGTGGCTCCGTGTGGGCGAGTGCCGAGGACCTCCGCCCCGATGCCGAGGCCGGCGTCGACGACCTCGGTCCCGAACGGGAGGCCGAGGGAGACCTTGGCCGAGGATCGACTCGAGCTCGGATGGACTCGAGGATCGGCTCGGCCTCCGGGGTCGACTTGGACGTCGACGTCCTGGTGGTCGGGGCAGATGCACTGGCGAGGCCGGTCATCAATGCCCGCTGCTGGTCCATGAAGGCAATGATACTGCACTCCAAGGCCGTCAATCTGAGCCCAAACTCAGAAGACCCAGCAGCCCCCGACTCGGGCCCCGACGGCGTCGGGCCCGACATCGGCTCCCTCGGAGGTGAGTCCACGAGGACTACAGTACTCACGTGTCCAGGAGACTCCACTTCGAGACGAGGATGCTTCGAGGGCCTCTCCGCCTCCGAGGACCCGGGGCAGCTGACGGGGCTAGGCGACCTGGCCCTCGAGGGACCAGAAGCGTCCTCCGACGCCGCCCTCACGGGTTTCTTCTTCCGACGATGTTCCCGGCCGGGAGACCCCCGCTCAGAGGAACTCCGACGATGCTCGGGGCCGGAGTCACGAGACGTCGAAGCCTCTGACGAGGTCCGGGCCCGACCGGACGCGGAGTCAGAGAAGATTCTTTCCTTTTGTGACTGCCGACTCCTCAACGACTTCGAGGACATTTTGTTGCACGGACCACAACTCATCGAGTCATGATTGGGTCCGAGGCAACGGAGGCAGCAGTCATGCGTGTTGGTAAGAGACATAAGTCTGGTACAACGATCACACTTTTTAAACCCGTTGGCAGCCATCGGGGGAAAAAGGGCCCCTGCGAGGTCGAAAGACCGTGCTGCCAGGGAGAAAAAAAAAAAGTGGCGGGAACGCCAGTTATGAAGGACAAAAACCGAAAAAATGTGAACGGACTCGATATTGTAGTATCGAGGCCGGGCGGGAAAAGGACACGGTGTCGAACAGAGAAAAACAACGAAAAAAAATCAACTTTTTTAGCGGCGATAACAAACTACGTCTGTAGGGCTCCGCGGAAAAAAGAAGACTGAGCAAGATGGCACCCTTGGGCGGGAAGGGGACCGCGCATGCGCGCTGCAATTCCCAAAGGCTTTCTTCGAAAGCTGGGGAAAATTGCTCCGCGAGGGCTCCGTCGGCACCAACGTCACCCATAAGTGAGGACTGACTTCCTGCTTGGTCCTGGAGAAAACTACTTCTTCAACCTACAGACAGGAACAAGGCATCCCCCCCCCCAAGGTTCTTCCCTCTCTGCCCTACTTTTTAATCTTTCTAACAACCCATTTGTAATATCTTTAAAAAAACACAAGATAAATTACGACATCTATGCGGATGATATAATGATGTATCGTCCCATAGACATTTCCAACCCTACATACACTCATATAACATCCTGTCTAGATGATGTAATAGAATGGCTAAAAATACACAACCTAAAAATAAATATCCAAAAAACAGAAATACTCCATGTATCCTGAAACCAAAATTTTAATCTACCATCAAAATTTCACATACAAGGGTCTGAGCTGGATGTAAAAAAAGAAATGAAATACCAGTCTCTAAACATGGAAGCTCACATAAAATTAATTACTAAAGCCATATACTTCAAGCTACGCATGATACCTCAGACCCTTCTAGAAAGCTATGAATTTAGATCAGTCTTACAAGCTCTAATCATGCCACATTTTGACTACAGTAATAGTATTCTGCAAGGGTACCTAAGAAAACTATGAAAAGTCCAGATGGCACAAAATCTTGCCTCACGCATAATTCATAAGGCTCACCATTCCGTTCATATTACTCCACTTCTTCATAACCTCCACTAGGGCTACCCATTGCATCAAAAATAAAATACAAATACATGGTGATAGTTTTTAAGCTCCACAATAGCATAGCCCCATCATACTTATCCTGCCTTCTCAATTCACCCTCAAACACAAAAAACAGAAGGAGCTGCTCCCAAAACACTTTTGATATACCTTATCACATCCGCAACACCAATAACTTCACAAGTTCTAGAGCATTCACATACATTGCCCCAACACTCTGGAATACTCTCCCGGATAATATGAGGGCAATAAAGGATCTCCAATTGTTCCGCAAGGAACTCAAAACATACCTGTTTCTTGACTACTCTGGTTACCCATCTGATAACCCACAAACACAACCAACCTAGTCACATCTGACATATACAGGTCTCTATCAATGATTAACCACTGGATAATGAGTACCTAAATTCTCCTAACAGCTTTATTGTATGTAAGTTGTTGTAATATAATTGGCATCAGTTAAAATGTTAACCAGTGTATTCTATGTTATAATGTAAAGTTACCATGTTACGTTTGATGTAAACCGTCCTTGATCTCTGGAAGGGGCTGTACTGAAAAACTACTAAATAAATAAATAAATTCAATCAATCAATCTCTTTTCCTCTCAGTCCTCAGATTTTCTACAAAAGAAAAGAAAATCTATCCACCATCTACTAAAGGGACCTCTGGTGGCTGGGGCGAATAGAGGCATAGGAGCGATGTCATTGAAACCTGGGCTTTTCATTGGTTCTTTGTATCCATCAATCTGCTGGTAGGGGAACACAACCCACTTGTTTGGACTGGTCAAACAGAACGATATGGAAATTGTTTTTTCCTACTAGGCTAGAGTACACAAAAATCTTGAAAAGTGTGCTCCATTAACTAAGATTCAGGGAGGGGGGGGGGGGGAGACAGAATACTACTAAGGACCACCATGGTGTGTGTCTGATACATCTTTCCTTAAAGACTGGTTGTGGTTATGATTCTGGGTTCCCGAGTGATCTGGATCCTGGTATCGGACAAGGCATCAATGCTAATGTCACCACTTTATTTATTTTTTTACATTTCTGTGTTCCTACAAAATAAGACTAATGTGCACTGCAACTATGAAACTAGTCAAGAGATGCACCAACTTAATTCTTTAACTTTTGCAACCTATCATGATCTATAAACCAAGGATTCACCGATACAAAACATCATGTGGCATCTTTACCTGTTGTATGATTGCTGGGCTCACAGCTGGCCCAGAAGGACACCCCTGGGAAGGGTCAGTAATGCGCAAAGTTGTTTTGCTGTCATCGAGAACCACTTGAAGGCAGCGGTGCAAGGAAGGCGAGATGCCCATTTGGGCTGCAAGTACCTGATGCTTGACCTTCACAAAAGCACTAATACTGCTCTCCCTGCTCTGTGCATCTGGGGTATTACTGTATTCTTCAGCCCACAGCTTCCAGCGTGGATGCCACGTCTCATAATAGTACTGAAAGGCCTCGGCAGAACAGGCGTCCTTCAGTTCATTCAAGGCCTGATTATAGACTGTAGGAGAATGCGTATGAGCTAAGACATTCAAAAAATCCTTTATCTGAGCCTCTTCTGCTAAGTTCATGTAGGAGATTCTGTCATAGAGAAGGTCCAAAACCAGTGGCAGACAATACCTCAATGAAGCACAAGGTACCAGGTCTGCTATGTCCAGCGAATCCTCAATTTCTGGGCTCACTGTCACATGTTTTACCTGGCTGTTCAGGATGGGAATGCTCTGAAATATGGAGACTACAATGAATTTTAAATTATCTGATGTTCCCTTCCTTGCAATGCAGTATGCGCATGTCGTCCATCCCACATTCTCTTCCTCACAGAGGACAGCATATAAATCAAAGCCTCGACTGAAACCGGAGAGAAAGTCTATATAGAGATAGCGAGGGAAACTCTGAGCGATTCGCTGCATGCTTGATGTCATGAGGAAGATGTCCTTCACCTGCAGCTTGTTCTCCTCAAATACCAGCTTGACCTTGGCATCAGGATCTGAAAGTAGGAGGGAGATCAGTTCTCTTAGGACTTGGGACCTATCCTCAAATGCCCCAGAACGAAATCTCTGAAGCGTGATCACATCATTGGGTTCCAAGAACTTCCTGGAGATATTGTTGGCGATCTGGACAGGAAGACCAACCGTGTACACTAGTTTACTTCTTTTCAGTGGTGGGGAGAGATCCGTCGCTGGCAAATCATGATTGTGTTCAAAGCTGGTGTCTGAAATGATGAGTTTTTCTTTGTGGGGACACAACTGTAGCTTAATGAAAGCAGGGCAGCTGTTCCTGCAAAGGAATGAAAACATTTCAGATACTGCCAAAGACGACAGAAGATATCTAACCAATTCTTGTTAGCAAATCATGCTCATTACTGCTAATCTCATTTAACTCTGGTTATTTCCTTGACCAAAGTGTCTTCTATATTGCTAGCCTCATGAAGTTGCTTGCTCTCAGAGGTTTATGCCTGAAAGATGCTACCAACCTCTGTCTTCTTTGCCCCTAAAGACTAATAAAGCTATTCCCCTGGAAGTTTGATCACTAACGTCACTCATATCAATGTTATGGTTATTATTGGTTCCACATTTTAAAGCGATGATTATTGCCAGGTATACCTCGGAACGTATCAAAAGTGACTTCATGGCTCTGGGACAGAGGGTGAAGCAGTTAGGTGCACAGGTGGTGTTCTCTTCAATGCTCTAAAGGCCAAGGCAGAGGGGCTCGCATTATGGAGAAGAATGCACGGCTGCATGGATGGTGTCATCGAGAGCGTTTTGGTTTCCTAGACCATGGGATGCTGTTCCAAGGGTTGCAGAGCAGAGATGGCATCCATCTGTCCAAGAAAGGTTGACGCGTCTTCGGTAGTAGACTGACTAATCTACTGAAGAGGGCTTTAAACTAGATTCGTTGGGGATGGGTGAAGAAAGCCCCCAGGTAGGTGATACATTAAATACCTTTATGGAAATGGGTAACAGGGGTAACATACGGAAAGCAGTGTGTATAAATGCTCATAGCATGGGAAATAAGATCCCTGATGTTGAAGCTTTGGTGGGAGTGGGTGACTTGGATTTAGTGGCAGTGGCTGACTTGGATTTAGTGGCAGTTACAGAAACATGGTTCACAGAAAACCATGATTGGGATGTAACTATACCTGGCTATACTTTATTCAGAAAGGACAGGGTAGGAAGAAGGGGAGGAGGAGTGGCACTATATCTAAAAGCTACTATTAAAGCTTTGGAATTACAGAGCTTAAAAGGGAGAGAGGAGGCATTGTGGGTTAAACTAGAAAGAGGGAAAGAGAAATCAATTTGCATTGGTGTGATATAACGACCTCCCTCACAAGAGGAAGAGGTGGACATAGAGTTAATTGAAGACATACGCAGCATTGCTAGGAAAGGGGAAGTGCTACTGATAGGAGATTTCAATATGCCAGATGTTGATTGGCACATTCCTGCTGCAGTATCATCTAGAAGTAAGGAGATCCTGGATTTTCTACAGGAAGAACTATTCAGGCAATTGGTAACAGACCCCACACGTGAAGGGGCCATACTGAACTTGGTGCTTACCAATGGTGAAAGTGTTTCTGATGTAGTAGTGGGAGATCATTTTGCATCCAGTGATCACCAGATGGTGTGGTTCAGTATTGGGACTAGGGCTGTTAGAATCCATTCAAAGGTGAGGATCTTAGACTTTAGGAAGGAGAAATTTCACTTACCATTAATTTCCTTTCCTGGAATCCTGCTAGATCAGTCCAGACAATCGGCAAGTACCCAAGCTAACTGCCCTCCGGGTTGGAAGACAGTGCTGCCGTGAGTACGTTGGTCCCAAACCTGGCGTCCTCCCGTGCCTGGAGATCTAGCCGATAATGACGGCTAAAGGTGGACAGGGAAGACCATGTGGCCGCTCTACAAATATCAAGAGGAGTAGCTTGAGCGTGCTCCGCCCACGACGTCGCTTGAGCACGCGTAGAAAGCGCTCGCAGTCCCGAAGGTACCGCTTTGCCGCCGAGGATATAAGCAGACTCAATAGCGAGCCGTAGCCACCTGGAGATGGTGGACTTAGAAGCTGCAAGACCCTTACGAGGGCCCGCAAAGAGGATGAAAAGATGATCTGACTGACGGAAGGGATTAGTAGCCTTCAAATACCGGTACAGGACCCTTTTGAGATCAAGCGTCCGAAAACGCTTCTGCTTCCCGGAAGACCAATCTGTGGGAAAAGAAGGCAAGAAAATAGGTTGGTTCGCGTGAAAAAGAGTGAGAACCTTTGGCAAAAAGGAAGGAACGGTACGCAAGGTAACAACAGCCTCCGAAAAGGAAAGATAAGGATCACGGCAAGAAAGGGCTTGCAATTCCGACACCCTTCGAGCCGAGGTGATTGCCACCAGAAAGGCTGCCTTTAAAGAAAGATCGCGGAGTGACACTCTGTGAAGCGGCTCAAAAGGAGCTGCCGCAAGTGCCTTTAAAAGACTAAGGAAAGATCCCAAGGAGGTACCACAGGGCGGAAGGGCGGCCGAACCACCTTCGCCCCCTTGAGAAAACGTGTCACGTCGAAGTGTGATGCGAGAGAACAGCCATCTATTGGGCCTCTAAAACAGGTAAGGGCAGAACTGTGGACCCGAAGAGACCCAAACGCCAATCCTTTATCAAGACCCTCCTGCAGAAAGGCTAGGACTTGAGGAATTTGTACACTCCAGGGAGAAAGCTTACGGTCGGAGCACCATGCCTCAAATCTATGGCACACCCGGGCATAAGCTCGGGAGGTAGATGGACACTGCACTTTGAGCAAGGTGGCAACCACCTTAGGAGAGTAACCTTTGTCCTTTAGATGGCAGCGTTCAAGAGCCAAGCCGTAGCGTTCAAGAGCCAAGCCGTAAGCGAGTAAGGAGCGGGGTTGTCCATTAAGATGGGACCCTGCTTGAGAAGTCCTCGACGAGACCCGAGCTGCAGCTAGACATACGAGGTCTGCATACCACAGTCTCCGAGGCCAATCCGGAGCTATGAGGATCACAGCACTGGAGTGCATCCTGATTCGCTGGAGAACCCTGCCTATCAGTGGCCACGGGGGGAAAGATGTATAGCAGTTGGGACACTGGCCACGGCTGTGCTAGGGCATCCATGCCCTGTGCCCCGTGTTCCCTCCTGCGCCTGAATAAGTCCCTGGTCTTGGCATTGGCCGAGGACGCATTGAGGTCCATCGTGGGCTGACCCCACTCGCGCACTACCCGTTGGAACACCCAGGGCGCAAGTTCCCACTTTCTTGGATCGAGGGCATGTCGGCTGAGAAAATCTGCCATCACATTGGATGTTCCCGCGATATGTTGTGCGGAGAGAGCATGAAGATGTCTTTCTGCCCAATGGAAGAGGAGAAGCATTTCCTTGGCTACTCCGAGACTCTTTGTCCCGCCCTGGCGGTTGAGGTAGGACACGGTCGTCGCATTGTCGGAGAGCACTAGAACCGCTTGGCAACGGAGTAGTGGCAGAAACCGCATTAAGGCTAGACGAACAGCTCGAGCTTCCAGTCTGTTGATGGACCAGCACGCTTTGTGAGGTGACCAAACCTCTTGAGACGTACAATCGAGACAATGCGCTCCCCAACCGGAAAGGCTTGCATCGGTTGTCACTAAAACCCAGTGGGGTGGCTCTAGAGAAACTCCCTTGAAGAGGTGAGATGGCAAAAGCCACCACCGCAGGTAGGTTCTGGTAGCAGGGGGAATCGGTAGCAGAACAGTGTAGTCTACCGACACCGGAGACCATCGGGCAAGCAAGGCACGTTGCAGTCCACGCATATGTGCTCGGGCCCATGGCACCACTTCTATGGTGGCCGCCATGGACCCCAGCACCTGGAGGTAGTCCCACGCATGCGGACAGGGCCAAGACAGAAAGGTGCGAATCTGGACCGACAGTTTGCGGAATCGTTCTTGAGTCAGGAACACCTTGCCCCGAGCGGTATCTAAGCGAGCTCCGAGGAACTCCAGGCATTGAGTAGGTTGCAAGGAGCTTTTGGCTTGATTGACAATCCAGCCAAGGCTCTCCAAGAAAGACACCACCTGGCTTACTGTTTGGCAGGCGTTGGACAATGAATGCACTCGCATAAGCCAATCATCCAGATATGGATGTACTCGGAATCCTTGCTTGCGCAAGGCCGCCGCCACCACCACCACAATGACCTTGGAGAAGGTGTGTGGTGCTGTGGCTAGGCCGAACGGCATGGCACAAAATTGGAAATGACTCCCCATAATGGCAAAGCGCAGTTAGCGCTGATGGTCGGCGTGAATAGGAATGTGGAAATATGCCTCCGCTAGATCCAATGAAGCCAGGAATTCCCCCTTGCGGACCGCTTGGATAACCGATCGTAAGGTTTCCATGCGGAAGCGAGAAACGTGGAGAGACCGGTTGACGCCCTTGAGATCGAGGTTCGGCCGGAAGAAACCGTACCTTCTTGGGAACCACAAAATAGATGGAATAGCGGCCTGTCCCATGCTCGGTGGAAGGAATGGGACAAATTGCCCGCAGGAGAAAGCGGCGTTGGAGCGTGGCGAGGATAATTTCTCGCTTTTGAGGTGCTCCTGCTGGCGAGACAAGAAAGGCTTCCCGAATGGGTCGACAAGTCTCGAGGGCGTAACCTTGAGTGATCATTTGAAGGACCCAATGATCTGACGTGATGCGCACCCACTGCCGAGAAAAAAGAGAAAGATGGCCACCGACTGGGGGTGGTATCTCGGGTGGGCAACATGTCCCGTCAGCAGGATGGGCACATGGCTCCTGAGAACTTGTTTGAGGCAGAGTAGGAGTCATTGTTCTTTCAGGCTCCCCGAAAGGACTGTGTCCTCTGGCTAAACTGGTTGGAAGAGGTAGAAGGCGCTGGCCAATTTGAGCGATAGAGGCGATTATCTCGGAATCGAGATGTCCGCCGAAAAGTAGATGTATAAGGACGGGATGATCGGCGAGCAGAAGACCTTGGTTTGTCCTCCGGGAGACGTTGGGGCTTGACTTCCCCAAGATCCTTAACCAACTTGTCCAGATCATCCCCAAAGAGTAGCCTACCCTTAAAGGGCAGCTTAGACAGCCGCGTTTTGGAGGCGACATCTGCAGACCACTGGCGTAGCCAGAGCCATCGTCGGGCCACAGTGACCGATGCTAAAGAACGAGCCGAGAGCCTGAGCAAATCATAGAAGGCATTGGCTAAGTAAGCCGTGACAGACTCGAAACGAACCAGGGTCGGGTCTTCTGGCAAACTTTGAAGGCCGCGCAACAAGGCCCGAGCTCCAAGACCACCACAGAGAGTGGCTTGGAGCGCTAACGTTGAGGCGGAAAAGGCCGTCTTGAGAAGATTCTCAATTTTCCTATCTTGTTGATCTCGCAGAGCTGCACCTCCCTCTACCGGGATGGTTGTATGCTTGGTGACACCGGTCACCAGCGCATCCACCTTGGGATAGGCGAGGCATTTATCGCGATCTGAGGGAGACCAAAGATAAACCAGGCGAAGATGGTGTGCCGCGCGCAAGGCTGCATCCGGCACCTCCCATTCTTGTGATACCATCTGTTGCAGCTCTGCTGGAAAAGGAAAAGCTGTAAGATGGGATCCGATTGAGGTTGACTCTCTTGAGACGCAGGAGCATCCGACAGGCATAAAGCTTCCCCGATGTAGGCAATGAGCGCCGGTAACTCGTCCTTATGGAAGAGACGGAGATCTTGGGCATCTCCCTGGCTGTCAGCTGAGACAACTGAGGGGGAGTATTCCCCATCCTCACGATCCGAATCCCCCAAAGATATATCGTCTTCTGGTCCAACTTTAGATAACTCCGAACCCCACCAGATGTCCTGGAGGGCCTGGGTATTCGATTTAGAAAGCAACTCACCACGGGAGCGCTTACGGGAAGGCAAGTGTGTGCTAGCCACGCTGGAAGGCAAAACTGGTGTTGCTGCTCTGGACGCAGAAAGCTCGGAGCGCCAGAGGGGCCACCCCTGCTTAAAAAGTGATAAAAACTGAGCATCGGAGGATGGCAGAGGCTCTTCTTCCGCTAGAGATGCCATATTAGTAGTCTGCAGAAGCAACAGGGGAGGTTCAGTAAGCCCCTTCGCTGCATGAGTTGAGTGCAGACTGGCAGCTGCAACTGCCAAGACAGGAGTCGTCGATGCAGCTGAAGACTTGCCTGTGTGGGCAGAACAGGTCCCACAGAGCCTATCCTTGAGATCTTTAGCTTTTTTGCTGCAACCGATGCAGTGTTGAGAGGAGGATGGCATTTTAAAGATATCTGCAAAGAAAAAAAGTGCAGCCCAAGATGGCCGAAGCAGCCAGCCACGAGGAAGGAAAAACACAAAATGGCCGCCGTTAAAAAAGCCCGCGAAAATGGCACGCTGAAAAAAAAAAAACGTGGAGTGAAAGAATCTGCTGAAAAACAGCAGCGATCTGGAGGCAGACTGGCAAAATATGGGCGGCACAAGTACCCTGGAGCCAGAGGCAGCGGCGCTTGAAAGACAAGCCTGTAGAGAACCGGCGATTGCGACTATTGCGCAATCGTGGCAAAAACGGCAGTGTGGCAACGGGGCGCCGCTACGGTGTATTTTGCCTGTAAAAATGTCCCCGCGGTGGTCGAAATGCTCTCTTTAAGCCCCTAGTCCTCCAGAGCCGAGAATTCTGCGGCTCAAAAAATTGCCCCAAGCACGATCGCAACAATAGGCGGGGGGGGGGGGGGAGAAGTAGTACAGTCAGCAAGCTTAAGTACTCACTGTTTGCCAGTCGAGCAGGGGAGCCACAAAAAAAACACAAAGCTGGAGAGCTAGTAAGGGCAACCCCGTGCGTCTGGCAGATCAGGCCCTCCTGGCCTGGAGCCAGTGAAGAGATCCCCGAGGGGTGGTAGGAGCTCGACTGATTTCACAACCAGGAGCTCCTACAGCTGAGGATCAGTGAGGCTGGGTAATGGAGGGGAACACCTCTTGTGAGCCCTGCAACTTCCAGGCAATTAGATGGAAGGAGTGAAACTAACAATTAAGCAAGAATTAGAAGAGCACCATCATCTGCTGAGACAGAGAAAATACTGAGGGTGACCCCTAGGGGTAGACCTATATGAGCACCGGATCCTAGCCAATCAGCTTCTGGTGCAGTTTTTTCTCTGTCTCCAACATCTGCTGGCAGGGGGGCATAACCCGATTGTCTGGACTGGTCTAGCAGGATGAATTGGAAGACTAATTTTGCCAAGATGGGCCAATACCTCAGGGAGTCGTTAGTGGGATGGGAACAGCTGGGGGATGTAGAAAAACAGTGGGCAAAACTGAAAGGGGATATTTTAAGGGCAACCAACCTTTTTGTTAAAATGATAAATAAAGGTAAAAAGAAAAGGAGACCACTATGGTTTTCGAAAGAAGTAGCTGAAAAAGTGAAGAAAAAGACAGAGGCCTTCATGAAATACAAGAGATCACAGAGAGAGGAAGACAGGCATCTGTATTTGGAAAAACTCAGAGAAGCTAGCAAAGTTAGTCAGGAAGGCAAAGATTCAAAAGGAGGAGGAAATAGCCAATACAATAAAATGGAGGGATAAGAAATTTTTCAGATATATTAGTGAGAAGAGGAAGGGCAAAAGTGGTATTGTCAGACTCAAGGGTGCAGGGGAGGAATATGTAGAAGCTGATAAGGATAAAGCGGAATTGCTTAACAAATATTTCTGTTCTGTGTTCACAGATGAAGAACCAGGAGCAGGACCTCAGAAAACACCCACAAACAGGAACAGAAGCGAGGGACATCTTGAACAGTTTTCAGAAGACTGTGTTCGTGAGACACTAGATCAACTTATAGTAGACAAAGCGATGGGACCGGATGGGATACACCCTAGAATACTGAGGGAACTTGGGACGTTCTAGCAGTTCCACTGACTGACCTTTTCAATGCCTCGGAGTCGGGAGTGGTGCCAAAGGACTGGAGAGAGGCTCAAGTGGTGCCTTTACACAAAAGCGGAAGTAAGGATGTGGTTGAAAACTACAGGCCGGTTAGTTTAACTTCGGTGGTGAGTAAATTATTGGAAACGCTCCTGAAAGAGAAAATAGTGAGGTTTCTGGAGTCCAGCGGATTACAGGATCCGAGGCAGCATGGATTCACCAGAGGCAGATCTTGTCAGACAAATCTGATTGATTTCTTTGAGTGGGTGACCAGGGAGTTGGAACGAGGGAGAGCCCTAGATGTGGTGTATTTAGATTTCAGTAAAGCCTTTGACACTGTTCCTCACAGTCGACTTATAAACAAACTGAGCACCCTAGGGATGGACCCTAAAGTTACGGCTTGGGTTAGAAATTGGTTTGGTGGGAGGCGACAAAGAGTACAAGTAAATGGAGCTCACTCTAAGGAAAAGGATGTTACCAGTGGTGTGCCCCAGGGATCTGTCCTTGGTCCGATTATTTTTAACATCTTTGTTAGTGATATAGCGGAAGGGCTGTCGGGTAAGGTTTGCCTCTTTACAGATGATACCAAAATCTGCAATAGAGTAGACACCCAGGAAGGTGGAGATAACATGAGGAGGGATCTAGCTAAGCTTGAAGAATGGTCTAGAATCTGGCAGCTGGGATTTAATGTTAAAAAATGTAAGGTCATGTATCTGGGCTACAGCAATCCACTGAACAGGGCATTATAACTTAGAGATAACTATTTTACAGGGAACATAGGCAATGGAGGATTAAGTGGCTTGCCCAAGACCACAAGGAGCACCTGTGGGACTAGAAATCCCAGTCCTTCCGGTCCAAGGTTGCTGTCCTCTAATGGATAGTGAATAGTGGAGTACCCCAGGGATCAGTGCTGGGCCTGCTGCCTTTTAACATATTCATAAAAGGCCTGGAATTGCAGATGACACAAATTTATTCAAAGTTGTTAAAATGCAAGAGGACTGTAACGAATTGCAAGAAAACTGATAAATTGGAAGACTCGACATCCAAATTGCAGATTAAATTTAAATTGGACAAGTGCAAAGTTAAGCACCTAGAAAAGAATATACCAAACTATGGTTACATAATGCAAGGTTCCATATTAGGAACTACCACTCAGGAAAAAGATTTAGACATCACTGTAGATAATATGTTGAAACCCTCTACTCAGTGTACAGCAGCAACCAAGCAAATAGAACGCTAGGATTCATAAGGAAAGAAATGGAGAATAATACCAAGGATATTAAAATGCCTCTGTATCGTTCCATGGTGCAACTGCACCTTGAATATTGTGTGCAATTCTGGTCTCCATATCTTAAAAAGGATATAGCAGAAAAAGAAAAAGGTATAGAGAAGAGCCATCAAAATGTTAAAGAGGATGGAAGGATACCCCTATGAGGAAAGGCTTAAAAGGTTAGGGCTCTTCAACTTGGAAAAGAGACGGCTGAGGGGAGATATGATAGAGGTCTATAAATTAATGAACGGAGTGGAACGGGTAAACGTAGATCAATCGTTTACGTCATCAGAATATAAAAAGACTAGGGGACATGCAATGAAGCTACAGGGTAACCTATTTAAGACTAATAAGAGAAAATATTTTTCACTCAACGTGTGATCAAACTCTGGAATTCATTACCAGAGGATGTAACAAAAGCTGTTAGTATAGTGGGTTTAAAAAAGGTTTGGTGAAGATCCTGGAGAAAAGGTCTATAAATCATTATTAAAGAGGAAAAAAGATGCTTTGGGGTTTAATGTAAATCGAGGAACTTTTTCTTAGTCTTCAAGAAAATCTGTATGGCAGATGTCTTTTGATTAGCAGGAAGATTAATAATAGGGTTATACTGGGTCAGAACAATAGTCCATCACTCCAGTATCCTGTTTCCAACAGTGGCCAATCAAAGTCACATTTACTTTTCAGGTTCCCAAAAGGTAGACAGATTCGATGCTGCTTATTCAAGGAATAAGCA
The DNA here is from genome assembly GCA_033557465.1 of Ichthyophis bannanicus. NCBI lineage: Eukaryota > Metazoa > Chordata > Amphibia > Gymnophiona > Ichthyophiidae > Ichthyophis > Ichthyophis bannanicus. The sequence continues at coordinate 41,944,275 of CM066051.1, read as the reverse complement.
GTGGATTTCCCTCAGTCCACTTTAATAACAGTTCATGGCAGTGGCTCCCAAAATTGGGGTTGGGACCCCAAATGGGGCTACAGTGGATAGGGTCACAGAAACATGGTCATTTCCCCTTCTCTCTGGACTTTCACCGTGACCTATGCCAAGTGGTGGCAGTCACCGGTCAACATGTTGCTTGTGAGCCGGTGAACATTCATAGACCCTTCCACCCTCTTGGGCAAGCTTCCTGTTAGGCTGGAAATCCATGCTGAGTACTGGGGGGGGGGGGTCTGTAAGCACACACTGCACACTGACACAAGGTACCCTGTGCTGACTGTCGCTGCTGCCGCCGCCTTCCTGCTTGAGATGAGTGGAGGGAGGGGAAGGAGGCTGGAGACCTGCTGTTTTGATTTCATCATCATCTGGGTTCACTTGAAATTTCAGTTGTTAAATGGGGGTCATATGAGATAAACGTTTGAAAAGCACTGGTTTATGGACTTTCCGTCAGGAAGTTGTAGAAATCCTTTTTAAACCCAGCTACACTAAGAGCTCTAGCAATGAATTATTGAGCTCAATTACGAGTTGAGTGAAGAGATATTTTCTCTGATTAGTCTTAAAAGTGCTACATTGTAGCTGCGTGTCCCCTAGTCCTTCTACTTTGTGAAGGAATACACAACTGATCTGCGTTTATCTGGTTCACTCCGTTTTTTATATCTATTTAACTTTTTTTTATACCACTTTATTCTCTGGTCAAAGCGGTGTACGTCAAACAAAACTTAGTACATTATAACAGAATAACAAACTTGGGGAAAAATTAGTGAAGGGTCATGAATCATAGAGGTGTAAGTAGGGTGGGGTTTAAAATGAAAATCAGGATTGGAGGTAAGTGACAGAGGCTGATTTTAAGAGAGATCACATCTGGTCTTCTGTAAAGCAAGATGTAAATAGGTGGGTCTTCAGGGCCTTTCGGAATGATAAGTCCTTTATGGTCCGTAGCCTGCATGGGATTGGTTTCCAAAGGTTTGGTGCATAAAGGGAGAAGGCTCTTCTGGATGTTCTCTATCAATCATATATCTCCTTAGCCATCTCTTCTCCAAGCTAAAAAGTCTTAACCTTTTAAGCCTTTCCTCACAAGGGTATCCTTCCATTTAATTTAATTTAATTGCATTCCTTATAAACCGATTTTACTGTCGAAAGATGCAAAGTGAAGTACAAAAATATCATAGCAATACAAGAAACAGATCAGATCAAATACAATCTAAAAATATTTCTTTCTTAATCATTTCTATCAGACTAGATAGGCCATGTGGTCTTTTTCTGTTGTCATGTTTCTATGTCTTTAAAGTTTTACGAAAATGAATGTAGTTCCCCAAATCCCTAATCCCAGAAATGGAGGAAAGGTCCATAAACCATTATTAAAGGGGACCCGGGAACTCTACTACTTGCCCTAATACAAGCATTGTGGAACCTGTGTCCTTTGGGGAAATTGCCAGGTACTTGTGACCTAGATTGGCCACTGTTGGAAACAGGATATTGGGCTTGATGGACCTTGGTCTGACCCAGTATGGCATATCTTATGTTCTTATATTAAATCATTCCACAGTTTTGGTACCGCACCAGAGAAACATCCATCTTTAACACTCCTCTGATGAAAGAGGAGGCAGAAGGCAGCAACAATGTACAGTGAATCGTGGAACGCAAAGACCTCACAGAACAGCAGCTTATTTGATAAATAAGCTGGACCTATGTTATGAATGGCTTTAAAAACCAAAAACCAGTCAGAAGACATGGCAGGAGGATAAGTGTGCCAATTCACCTGACACTGGCTGCGTTTCATATGAAACTTCCTCAGGGGTATTTGGCTCACACTGCAGCAACGAATAAATGTTTGTCTTGATTTTCTTTGATGATGGTCTTTACACGGAGTTTTTCTACTGTTGCAGTTTCCCCGAAAGGAAGGGTGATTCTTTTTGACATCTGTTCTTGTGGTGGCTATGGCCATTTGACCGTTCATAAAAAGAATTTTTATACATTTATTCGTTGCTGCAGTGTGAGCCAAATACCCCTGAGGAAGTTTCATACGAAACACGGCCCGTGTCGGGTGAATTGGCACACCTATCCTCCTGGATTAATAAAGGCTGCTTTCGTTTTATCTGCCACGTCTTCTGACTGGTTTTTGTTTTAGCTGCTTTCGTGGCAATTTTGCTGGTTTTTGGTGGCTTTAAAAACCAGACATAAAACCTTAAACAAAACTTGTGCTCCTATTGGTTCAGCAGTAAAGGGATAACACTCTCCCTATAACTACTGCGCGTGATCATTCTGGTAGAAACAGTTTGAATCCGTTGCAATTTCTGAAATAACTGCTTGGGCACTCCTAGAAATATAGAATTACAATAGTCCAGATGACAATACTATTGATTTCATCCCCTTTATCATTTTGCTAACTCCCATTGTTTGAATTTTAATGGTAGTATGTATTAAATATATATGTTATTTAATTGATACTACTTGTTATTTCATTTGCTTTAGGTTGTTATTCATTGCGATTTATTCTGTATTTTTCTGCACTTATGTATCCCGTATGTTAATTATATGTACTCACCTTGAACTATGGGGAAGTTTGTTATTTAAACTGGAACAAAATAAATATTAAACTACATCAAACTCTGACCCTTATCTTCTGGTGCTTTGTGCAACCTTTCTCCAACAGGATTTCGGGTGGTCCATGCTGCTGTACCAGCCCTGCCCCACATTAACTTCTAATTGGCAGGAGAACCTCCGTCTGGTGTCTGACATTGCTTCGGTACTGCAAGAGTGTGGACAGGCCAGTAGGTGCAACATATAGATCCACAGGCAGCCATCACCCTCTCTGTACTCTCAGAGTCCTGCGCCTTCCCCTTACTTATTGGGCTAGTGAGGTTGTGTGCCCTACGCTTCCCAAAGGCGTCCTTAGAATATGTATACAACAGCAGTGAGGAAATAAACTGAAATGAAATACTCGTACCACCTACGGTCTCCCCTCTGTCTTCTCTGTGATTGTACCTGGTGCAGAAGAGCAGAACCATGCTGTACTTCAAGCACTGTGCCAGCACAGATCCTGATGGACACTGGCGTATTTCCTCCTCAGTCAAAGTCACTGATTGGCGTATTGTGAACATTAGCTTCCGTTCCTCACACCACGAATCCAGGAACGAACAAAAATCTTCCCAGCTGGAGAACTCCGTCTGATCCAGCTCTTCTTCTTTGGTAGATTCAGATGCCTAGAACAACCACCAAAAACAAGCTGAAATTTTACTTACAGATAATTTATTTTCCTGGGGTCCAGTAAGACTAGTCCAGAGCAGTGGGTAGTGTCCCCCTCCCAGATGATGATAGAGAAATCCAGAAGCTTCCAGTGACATTCTCGCTGGTTCAGGTGCTGGTGCAGCTAGATCTACTCGTCAGTATTTACCCTAGAAAGCATGTGGTTAACGCAGAAACCAAAACCCCTGAAGTGCCGCACAACCTCCTTGGAGAAAGAAAGGAGCCCCCAGAAAGTACCAATTTCAAATTCAAACAAGGGCCAGAGCCACTGCACACACAGTTTTGAAAAGAACTGAAGGCTACCACTCCTCACCTCCTGAGATCACAGACTGCGGAAGCACTGAAGTAGGTCCTGGACTGATCTAGCAGGACTCCAGGAAAATGAAATTATCGGTAAGTAAAATTTCACCTTGTTTTTTGTGAGTGGAAGAGTAGCCTAGTGGTTAGAGCAACTGCCTAGTACCCAGAGCAAGGGTTCAATTCCCACTGGCACTCCTTGTGACCTTAGGCAAGTCACTTTACCCTCCATTGCCTTGGAAGAAAAAGCCCGGCAATCTGCTTCCGGTGATACATTGCCAAGAAAACCCAGAGGCAGTGGGGTCACCAGGAGTCAGCACTGACTTCACAGCAACAAAAAATAAAATAAAATTCACCTTCTGGATTGTCCTGCTAGACCAGTCCAGACCAGTGGGAAGTACCAAAGCTAAGAATCCACTGGGCAGGAAGAAGCCATGATAGTCTTTAAAAAACTTTAGCCCCAAATACTGTATCTGCCCTGGCTTGCACATAAAGCCTGCAAAGATGCTGTTCAGCAAACGTCAACTATGGAGCAACAGAACTCCATTTTGCCCAGGACAGCACCTGTGCCTGGGTGGAGTGAGCACGTAATCCCTCAGAATAACCTTGTTGTTCAACAGGTAGGCAGAAGCAACTGCCTTTTTTATCCAGTGGCCTAGAGTAGCCTTAGAGACAGCCTCTCCCTTATGTGGGTCAGCATAATGTACAAATGACCTGTTGGATTTATGAAAGGAGTAGGTAACCTTAAAACATCGGCGCAGCACAGGTTGCTGACCTTCCCCCTGCATTGTTGGGAGGAGAAAGATGGAAGAAAGACCACCTGATTCATGTGAAAAGGTGAAGACCACTTTGGGCAGAGAGGATGGTCCTGGTCAGAGGGCACAAAATCTGCCAAAAAGGACAAGTAAAGTTTACCTGAAGTTTGGAAATGAGGAGCATACAGTCACCAAGAACACAGTTTTTAGGGCGAGATTCTTGAGGGTGGCTCATTCCAAAGGCTCAGAGAGTGCCAACATCAGTGCCCAAAGCACCAGGCCCAGGTCCCATGGTGGAACCACTGAACACAGAGGACAATGCAGATGGCACACCCCTCTGAGGAAGTGGGCCACATCCAGGTACGATGATATTGGGCGGCCAGCCACCAGGTCTCGAAAACACATCAGAGCCACAACATGCATCTTCAAAAAACCAAAGGCAATGCTCTTGTCAAAACCCTCCTGAAGAAATGAGAGCAAGGAAGATAAATCTGGCCTCTGAGAGGATAACAATTGCCTAGGACACTACGCCTGAAAGAGGCATCAAACTCATACACAGGCAAGATAGGTGGCCCACGCCTCGCCTTCAGAAGAATAGAAATCACTGCAGAAGAATACCATTTATGCTTTAAGCATCACTTCTCAAGGGCCAAGCTGTAAGCGAGAAGGGAGCCAGGTCATCCATCCAGACCAACTCCTGATGCAGCAAGACCCTCCCCTGAGGGAGGGGTATGGGCTTGCCCACCAGCAGCCTCCTGATGTTGGCAATCCATGGACTTTGCAGCCAATCTGGCACCACCAGCACCACTAGCCCTGGGTAGTCCTCTAGGCAGTGGATCACATGCCCAATGACAGGCCACAGTGGGAACTAGGGCGTTGACTCACAGGAATCTGACTTCCCTCCGACGACTGAAAAACGTCTTTATCTTGGCAATGGAGCGGATCACCATGAGGTCTAGACCAGATTGCCCCCAGTGGCTCAGAATCTGCTGAAAGACCAACGGTGTCAGTTCCTACTCTCCTGGATGGTGTGTCAACTGAGGTAATCCACCTTGACATTCTTGCTGCCTGCAATATGTCATGTTGAGATTGCCATCAGGGTCTACTCTGCCCAAGGAAACAGAAAACTCACCTCAAGAGCCACCCCACAGTAACTATTAGAATTCTGTTGGCTAAGGGTTCTGCTTTTTTTAGTATGGGCCTTAACAAAGTACATTTCCAGATAGAGGGGACAAGATTAGTCTCAAAGCTATTACTAATGAGTGTATGCACAATGGGAAGGAGACCTAAGGAGATTTCTCCAACCCATGAGGATGGAAATGGGATGTTTTCCTAACAGAAAAAGCCTTTTTCAAGGAGCAGTCTGTGACTGGCACAAACCGAGTCCAGGTATGTGTCGGTACCATGGGAGGCGAACCAGGAGGGAGGGGGTGAGAAGGGTTCTGGGCCAGGCAATTGATGATGAAGGCTCTCTACCTTATCTGAGAAATGAGTGGTCAGCATGTCTGGGGAAGGAAGCTTCCATACCTGCTATTAATATGGTATGGCATTTAAAGAGGACAATTTGGAGACCACAGAGAAAACAGTACCTTAGTGGAAGAGGCTATGGTAGAGATGGAGTGAGAAAAGTATGAGGTTTTTTAGATACTATTACCTGAGCGTGGTAATATGAATGGAGTTCCTGAAAAGCAATTAAAGTGGCAGGCTGAGGGTACTATATGGGAGGTGGATATTCTCAAAGAAGAGATGTCACGGAGCCTGCAGATGTCAAGGGCTGAAACTTGTGTCTAGATTCTGAAAAGGGAACAGATTGTCATTATCGGCCAGGAAAGCAATTTCGAAAGTGTGGACAGGCAAAGTGCAGTCTTTCCCAAAAAGAAGTTACCTTGAAAGGTAAGCTTAGATACTCATGACTTGAAGGCTGCTTCTATGGCCCGGTGATGAAGTCACAGCCATCTTCACACCAATGTATCCACCAGGAAAGCCACCCTGATTTTAGGCATGCAGAGGTGGAATCCTTTGGCAGCAACTGTACCCACTGGAGGTCATGAGACCCCTGCAGATCACCGCCTAGAGAATAAGTGAGGAGGCTGAGAAAAATTGCCTTCAGGAGAGCTTCCACTTTGCGATCCTGCTGATCTCTTAATGTTGCACCTCCTTCCAAATCTGTGTATTGACCTTCAGAAAATGAAACCATTTGTTCAAATCTGCTTGAGGAAGAGCATAAAGTTTGGACATAACTTTGACCCCTTTCAAGGGGGAATCAGAAGTATCCCACACTCTGTAAGTAACAGGTGATCTCCGGGAACAGGTGATCTCCAGGAACAGCAGGAATTTAGCAGGTTCCTAAGAACCTGAAGAAAGAGAAATGCCCTGGAGGTCTTGCAGAAACCTGCCAAGATGGGGGGCCCCCCTCTAGCTTCCTACCCTCATTGAGCCAACTGAAGGGATGAAGAGATCAGACCAATCTGTGCTGCTAGCTCCTCATGCCTAAAGACCAAAACATCAGGAAGTCCTCCTGCTCCTCTTCTAGTGGAGAGAGCTTGTCCTCCTCCAGGCTAGACTCACTGCTGGAATTATTCAAGGATGGGGGGGGGGGAGGCAGAGGCATTGAATCACTGCCTTCAGGGCAGTACCCCAGGACCTTCTGATAGCCAGTTCTGATGTGAGCACTTAAGCACAGGACTCTGCCTGGAATGGGCTCCTCATCGGATAGGGACAGCATCCCCTGCTGAATGAACAGCCTTTGGGCTATCTAGGACGACAGCTGCCCTCCCAGAAAGACGAAGCCTACTGGAACAGCCTGAAAAAATCAAGCAAAAGAGCCCAGAGGCAAGGGAAGTGGGCCCCCCCCCCCAAGCTGCTTCTGCATTTGCTGTCTGCACCTGTCCTGACTCAGAACCCTCTTGAGATAAAGAGCTATGGAGGTGATCACCTGGAACTACGGCATCCATTCCTGCCGTTGCCCCTACAGACTACAAAGAAGCCTGCTGGCGAGATTGTGTGGCTGAGGACATTGCTAGGCCTTCCCCCAAAGGCCTTTCTGGATCGCTAGCATAGCGGGTTCAGAGCATCTCCATAGCAACAGCCCGATTCTTGCCACAAGACAGCATCCCTTGCAGCCTGCCATGTGCTCCGACACTGGCCCAAGAAGCAAGAACGCGCTGTGCGCATTTTGCAATGCCTGAGCAGCAGTAGGAGTAAAGTTTCAAACCACTCCAGCGCAACCATGGCAACAGCAAAGCTCTCTCCAGGGCAGCTGTAGGATGGGCTGGATCATTGCTGTGTTCCTCTGTGATGGCCGTTAAGTATACATTCTTTCTCCACATTAGGTGCCAGGAAGCTGGTCCAAGGCTGCTGTGGCCTGGCCAACTCATCCTTGTAGCTGAGTACCACTTGCTATAACTTACCCTCCCCACAGAGCACTGGCTTTGCTGGGTCACAGGCAGCCCAGTAAGTGACAGCTTCAGGCCCTGCAGAAAATGGGAATTAGACTTACCTGCTAATTGTTGTTCCTTTAGGAACTCTAGTCCAGTCCCGGAACCATAGAGTTTAGAACCTCCACCAGCAGCTTTGGAAACTGAAAGATGTCATCGCCTTGATGTCACTGGTATAACTAGGCAAGCACCGCCCCCCTTCCACCAGTACCTATTGACAAAGCAGACTGAGCAGAGCAACAAATAAGCAGTTATAGGAATTTAAACATGAAGAAAAAGGAAGTAATTTAAAACTCTGTAACCAACTACACGCTCATGAGGACGGCACCACCACGCCCCCGAGCAGACCAGGTCCTGCTGCGCAAAAAAGGAGCCCCACTGTGTCTCCCCTGTGCCCCTCCCCAACAAAGAAATTCTTTTCGCCCTTCTTTTCTCAAACTTCAGGCTGCACGCTGCATAATACACTGGGAGGGGTCTGGGACTGGACTAGAGTTCCTAAACAACAATTAGCAGGTAAGTCTAATTTCCATTTCCTTTGCGTCCCTCTAGTCCAGTCCCGGAACCATAGAGGATGTAACAGAGCAGTGAATATCAACGGGAGGGACATGCAAGCCCAGCCTGAAGCACCGCTGAGCCAAAACGGCCATCCCCCCTTTCCTGAACATCCAGCCTATAGTGCTTTGAAAAGGAATGCAGCGAGGACCAAGTTGCCGCCCTACAAATGTCCTCGACCGGCACTAAACTGAATTCCGCCCAAGATGCCGCCTGCGCCCTGGTTGAGTGCGCACGAAGACCAACCAGAACCACTTTACCCTTCAACAGGTAGGCGGATGCAATAGCCTCTTTCAACCACCGCGAAATTGAAGACTTCGCCACCGCCTCACCTTTCCACGGGTCTCCAAAGGCAACAAACAGCTTGTCAGACTTTCTGAAAGACGCTGTTCGACGGAGATACTTCTTAAGCACCCGTCGCACATCCAAAAGATGCAACCGGCCGCCCGACTGATCCTTCTGCTCCACCGAAAACACCGGTAGTGGCACCACCTGGTTGACATGAAATACCGAAACTACCTTTGGCAAAAAGGCTGGGACCGTGCGCAACACCACCTTGTGATTGAAAAAGGACAAGTACGGCTCCTTACAAGACAGCGCCTGCAACTCCGAAACCCATCTAGCGGAGCAAATAGCTACCAGGAAAACCGTCTTCAATGTCAAATCCTTGAGCGACGCTGTGCCTAATGGCTCGAACAGTTCTCCAAGCAAGACCTCTAACACCACATTCAGATCCCACTGAGGAATGGAAGTGCGCCTCGGCGGCCTCAGAAGCAGCACCACTCGCAGGAAACGCTGAACATCGCTGTGCGCCCCTAGCAGCTGACCCTGAATCTTCCCACAGAAACAGGAGATGGCCGCCAACTGCACCCGCAAGGAAAGAGTAGTTACTCACCTGTAACAGGTGTTCTCCAGGAGCAGCAGGAATCAGTCCTCACATATGGGTGACGTCGGCGCCGACGGAGCCCTCGCGGAGCAATTTTCCCCAGCTTTCAAAGAAAGCCTTTGGGAATTGCAGCACGCATGCGCGGTCCCCTTCCCGCTCAAGGGTGCCATCTTGCCCAGTCTGATGACATAGCTAAAAGACAGCAAAAAATTAGCAAAAACGAAATCATAGGACTGCAACTCCAAGGGGAGGAGGGAGGGTTGTGAGGACTGATTCCTGCTGCTCCTGGAGAACACCTGTTACAGGTGAGTAACTACTCTTTCTCCAGGACCAAGCAGGAAGTCAGTCCTCACATATGGGACTCCCAAGCTTAAGGCTACCGGAGACCCTAAGCACAAAAAAGGAGCTCCCTCAAGCTCAGTAGCACAGAAGGAAGGAATCTTCTCTGAGTACGCCTCCAACCGGCAGCCCAACATCCAGGACGGAGGGCAGGAGTTGCCTATACCTCAAAGAGATTACGGAGGACTGCCTGTCCGAAAGCACTGTCCCTGCGGGACTCCCTCTCCAGGCAGTAATGGGCCGCAAAAGTCTGGCTTGAAGACCAAGTAGCGGCCCGGCAGATGTCTGCCAATGGAACAGAGCGGAGGTAAGCCACTGACGCAGCCTTCGCCCTAACACGATGAGCCGTGACTCGACTTTCCAACGAGAGGCCGGTTGCCCCATAAGCCCAAGCGATACAGTCAGCAACCCAGATGGATAGAGTACGCTTGGAGACAGGGAGCCCCAACTTATTGGGGTCATAAGACACGAAGAGCTGAACAGCCCTTCGGTGCTCCCGCATACGGTCAAGGTAGAAGGTGAACGCCCTCCTACAGTCCAGGGTATGCAGGACCATTTCAGCTCGGCTGGAGTGTGGCCTGGGAAAGAAGGTCGGAAGTACCACCTCCTGGTTGATGTGAAAAGGGGAAACCACTTTAGGAAGAAACTTAGGGTGAGTCCGTAGGACTACCCTATTCTTGTAGAACCTAGTGTAAGGAGGATCAGATACTAGGGCCTGTAGCTCACTAACGCGTCTAGCAGAAGTGAGGGCTACCAAGAATAAGGTTTTCCAAGAAAGAAAACGAAGATGACAGGTAGCCATAGGTTCAAAAGGCGGACAGGTAATCCGCTGTAAAACCACATTCAGATCCCAGTCAGGGGCTGGTGGGCGCAAAGGTGGTTTAAGGAGGAGGCGGCCTCTGAGAAAACGAGCCACTAGAGGGTGGCTGGAAAGAGGTCTGCCATCCACCGGCATGTGATGCGCAGAAAGAGCACTGAGGTGGACCCTGACCGAGTTGGACTTAAGTCCAAGATTGGAGAGGCAAAGCAAGTACTGCAAGACCACTGATACCGAACAGGAGAAGGGATCTTGAGAATGCTGAGCACACCAGACGGAGAACCGACGCCACTTAAGAGCGTAGGACTTCTGGGTGGAGGGTCGCCTGGAGGCCAAGACGACTTCCTCCACATCTGGAGGCAGCAGGAGGGGAGCAAGGACTACCCTTTCAGCAGCCAGGCCATCAGATGAAGGGACCGGAGGTTGGGGTGTAGGAGAGTCCCGTGATCCTGGGTCAGGAGATCAGGCTGAAACCCCAGAAGGAGAGGAGTGTCCACCGCCAGCTGCCTCAGAAGCGGGAACCAGGGCTGTCTCGGCCACCGGGGAGCCACGAGGATCATTGAGGCTTTGTCCCGGAGAACCTTGAAGAGCATCCGAGACACCAGTGGCATGGGAGGAAAGGCATACAGAAGGCCTGTGGACCAGGAGAGAAGAAAAGCATCCGCCGCTACTCTGAGAGGATGCGGTTGTCGAGAGCAGAATTGGGGAAGTTGCCGGTTGAGAGGACTGGCAAAGAGATCCATGGTGGGTAGGCCCCATTTGAGAAAGATCCGCTGAAGTACTAACGGATCCAATCTCCACTCGTGTGGCTGGAGGATTCTGCTCAGTTTGTCTGCCAGGCAATTTTCTTGACCCGGGAGATAAACAGCTTTGAGGAGGATGCCGCGGCTGACGGCCCAAGAGCACAGCTTTTGTGCTTCCCGACAGAGAAGGAAGGAGCCTGTGCCCCCTTGTTTGTTCACGTAGAACATCGCAACTTGATTGTCCGTCTGGACCAGCACAGACTGGTGAGAAGTGAGGTGGGAGAAGGCCCTCAGAGCCAGGCGGATTGCTCTGAGCTCCAGGAAGTTGATCTGCTGGGCAGACTCCCAAGGAGTCCAGAGGCCTTGAGTACATTCCCTTGGCAATGTGCTCCCCAACCCAGGAGAGAAGCATCGGTCGTCAGGACCTGAGAAGGCGGAGGAGACTGAAAAGCCATTCCTAGCACTAGGTTTGGCAGATGAAGCCACCATTGCAGAGAAGAGACCAGCGGTTCGGAGATCTGTACGGAGTCCGCTAGGCTCCCAGTGGCCTGATGCCATTGTGTGCGAAGGCACCATTGAGCAGGCCGCATGTTCAGGCGGGCATTGGGGGTCACATGGACTGTGGAAGCCATATGGCCGAGCAGTCTCAGAAATTGCCTGGCAGGGAATTGCTGTGAAAGTGGCTGGCAAGATCCATGAGCCTGTTTGCCCTGTCGAGAGGCAGAAAGGCTCGCGCCTGAAGCGTGTTTAATCTTGCGCCGATGAACTCGAGATCCTGAGAGGGGAGCAAAATGGACTTTGCGAAGTTTATGACAAAGCCCAAGTGCTGGAGCAGAGCCACAGTGCGGTGCGTGGCGTGAGTGGCCTCTTGGGAAGACTGTGCTCTGATGAGCCAGTCGTCCAGGTATGGAAATACAAAGAGGCCTTGAAGTCTTAGATAAGCCGCCACCACTGCTAGACATTTGGTGAACACCCTTGGTGCTGAGGATAGGCCAAAGGGTAGTACTCTGTACTGGTAATGATTGCCCCCCACAACGAACCTGAGATATTGTCTGTGGCTGGGGTGGATGAGGATGTGAGTGTAGGCATCCTTTAGATCCAAGGAGCATAGCCAGTCTCCCTGCTGGAGGTAGGGCAGCAGGATTCCAAGGGTAAGCATCTTGAACTTTTCCCTTGCGAGGAACTTGTTGAGGTTCTGCAAGTCCAGGATAGGTCTGAGGCCTCCTGTTCTTTTTGGTATCAGAAAGTACCTGGAGTAAAAGCCTTGACCTCTCAGGTGGTGGGGCACCGGTTCCACAGCCTGTTCCTGAAGAAGACTTGCTAACTCCTGAAGGAGTAAGTCCCTGTGCAGAGGGAGTCTGAGAGGCTCCCCTGGAAAGTAGGAGGGAGGTTCCTGGTGGAAGTGCAGAAGATAGCCTTCTTGGACTATGTGAAGCACCCAGGTATCTGTAGTGATGTTGGACCACCTGTGGGCAAAGTGGACCAGTCGGCCTCCTGTGCTGAGAGAAACCAGCTGAGGGGAAGAGGCTATGCTGATGAAGTCAAAAACCCCCACCCTGCTGAGCAGGGGCCGGTGGTGCAGGCTTGGGGGCTTGCTACCTACGGGACCCATTACCCCGTCCCTTGGCCTGCTGACCCTGTTGGGGAGCTGCTGAGGCCTGATAATGAGGGTAGTGTTTATAGGCAGCCGCCTTCCTCGGGTAAAAGGGCTTTTTCCCCGAGCCCTTCTTCTTCTGAGAAAGGGCAGAGGTCTTCCTTGCCGAGTCCTGGTGAGAGTCTCGGTCTCGATCTGTGCAGCCTTCTCATCCATGGGTTTGCCAAAGAGGTTTTCACCTCTGCAGGGGACATCGACCAACTTGTCCTGCACCCATGGCTCGAGGTCGGATGACTGAAGCCAAGCCTGTCGGCGGGCACCGATGCCGGCTGCAGCTACTCGAGCCGATGCTTCAAAGCCATCGTAGGCTGCTCGAGAGATAAACTTTGAGCACTCCTGAATACCAGTTGACAAGGCTTGGAACCTCTGCAAAGGTTCTTCGGAGAGACCAGCAGAGAACCCGGCTATTTCTTTAGCCAGGTCTCGGAGATACATGCCCATATAGAGCTGGTAGGTCTGGACTCGACAAGCAAGCATAGAGCCCTGGAAACACTTCCTACCGAGGGCATCCAGGTTTCGAGCCTCCCGACCGGGAGGCACCGAGGAGTGCATCTTCTGACTCTTAAGTCTATGCATGGCCGATTCCACCACCATAGAATGGTGCGGTAGTTGTGCCTTTTGGAACCCGGGGCTCTTGCGGACTCGATAAATGGAATCAACCCGCTTGCTTAACACCGGCGACGATGCCGGGCTCTCCCACATGCGGAAGAGAAGTCGTTCCAGCATCGGAGGAACCGGTACAGTAAAGGCCTCCTTTGGAGGAGAGTCATAATGGAGGGCATCGAGCTCTTTGGCTCGAGGCTCCTCCTCGGGATCCGCGGGGAAGGCCAAGGCCTTGGCCATATCCTGCACGAAGTTCGAGAACCGGGTATCCTCCGGGGGGGACCGTCTCCAAGGTTCGGACTCGGGGGAGTCCGATGGGATACACCGAGTCCGAAAAGAACCAGGTGACTCTTCGTCCTCGGATTCCCAGGCTGACTCCTCGGAGGAAGAGTCGAGCGGCTCCGGTCGGGCGGGCATCGATGCCGTCCGCCCCGACGCCGAGGGAGTCGGCATTGACGACCTCGGTCCCGAACGGGAGGCCGAAGGAGACCGTGACCGAGGATCAACTCGAGCCCTCATGGACTCGAGGATCGGCTCGGTCTCCGGGGTCGACTTGGACGTCGACGTCCCGGTGGTCAGGGCAGAAGCACCGGCGAGGCCAGCGATCAATGCCCGCTGCTGGTCCATGAAGGCAGTCAGACTGCTCTCCAAGGCCGTCAACCTGAGTCCGAGCTCAGGAGACCCAGCAGCCCCCAACTCGGGCCCCGACGGCGTCGGGCCCAACGTCGGCTCCTTCGGAGGCGAGTCCACGAGGACTACAGCACTTACGTGAGCAGGCGAGTCCTTCTCGAGACGAGGATGTTTGGAAGGCCTCTCCATCTCCGAGGACCCGGGACGGCTATCGGGGCTATGCGACCTGGCCCTCGATGAACCAGGAGCGTCCACCGACGCCGCCCTCGCGGGTTTCTTCTTCCGATGATGCTCCCGGGTAGGAGACCCCCGCTCAGAGGAACTTCGACGATGCTCAGGACCAGAGTCCCGAGACGTCGAAGCCTCTGACGAGGTCCGGGCCCGGCCGGAGTCAGAGAAGATACGTTCCCGCTGATGCTGCCGACTCCTCAACGCTTTTGAGGACATCTTGCCACACGGACCACAGATCATCGGGTCATGATCGGGTCCGAGGCAGCAGAGGCAGGAGTCGTGTGTGTCGGTAAGAGACATGAGCTTCTTACACCGATCACACTTCTTAAACCCGCTGGCAGCCATCGGGGGAAAAAGGGCCCCTGCGAGGTCAAAAGACAGGGCTGCCAGTGAAAAAGAAAAAAAAGGCGCGAAATCTGTCACGAAGGACAAAAAAACAAAAAATAAAGAACGGACTCGCAACCGGCGTCGCGGGTCCGGGCGGGAAAAGAACCGGCGTCGAACCGAGAAAAGAGACAAATAAAATCAACTTTTCTAGCGGTGAATTACAAACAACGTCTGTAGGGCTCCGCGGAAAAAAGAAGACTGAGCAAGATGGCACCCTTGGGCGGGAAGGGGACTGCGCATGCGCGCTGCAATTCCCAAAGGCTTTCTTTGAAAGCTGGGGAAAATTGCTCCGCGAGGGCTCCGTCGGCACCGACGTCACCCATATGTGAGGACTGACTTCATGCTTGGTCCTGGAGAACTAGCCGCTAGGCCCTTCTCTACCCCATCCTGTAAAAAGGAAAGAATATGTGGCACCAAAGCCCTCAATGGCCGCAGATCTCGCTCACCACACCACGCTTCAAACACATGCCACACATGGATGTACGCCAACGACGTAGACCGCCTCCGCGCTTTCAACAAGGTAGAAATGACCGCCGCCGAGTACCCCTTGGCAGTCAGCCTAGCCCTTTCAATATTATGCCATAAGCGAGAATCGACCCACCTGCGGCATGCGTAATGGTCCCTGCAGCAATAGATCCTCTCGAAGCAGAAGCCTCCACGGCCTGTCCACCAGCAACCGTACCAAATCCACATACCACGGTCTTCTGGGCCAATCGGGCGCTATCAGAACCACCAGGCCGCAGTGCATCTCTATGCGCTGGATAACCTTTCCTATGAGCGCCCAAGGCGGAAACACATAGAGAAGCCCGTCCACCGGCCACCGCTGTGCCAACTCATCGAGGCCTTCCGACATCCGCTCTCTCCGCCTGCTGAAGAACCTCTCTACCTTCGCTGACTCGAAGCTTGCCATTAGATCCATTACTGGGGTCCCCCAGCGCCGCACTATCATTGCAAAGACCTCCGGGTGTAGACCCCACTCCCCCGGATCCACTCTGCGGCGGCTTAGAAAATCTGCCTCGACATTGTCTACTCCGGCCACGTGCTGCGCCGACAACGCCTGTAAATTCTGTTCGGCCCAGCGCAATATCTGACTCGCCTCTGCCTCCAGCAACGCACTCCCTGTGCCGCCCTGGCGATTGATATAAGCTACCGTCGTCGCATTGTCGGATAGCACCCGCACCGACTCTCGACCCAAGCTCTCCTGAAACTCCAGAAGCACTAGATACACCGCTCGCATCTCCAACCTGTTTATGGACCACTGCTTTTCCTCCAACGACCAGCGCCCCTAGGCAAACCTTCCTTCTCAATGTGCTCCCCATCCCGCGAGGCTGGCATCCGTTGTAACCAACATCCATCCAGGAGGGAGCCTCCAGAGATACGCCCCCTTCTAGGCTTCCGGGCTGCAACTACCATTGAAGCTGTTGCCGCACTTCCGGAGGACACACTAGTCGTTGAGACAACGCATCCCTCTGATGAGACCAACGCCGGAGAAGAGCGCTCTGCAACGGCCTCATATGAAACCTGGCCCACTGAACGACTTCTATCATGGCCGCCATCGTTCCGAGCAACTGCAAATACTGCCACGCCGTCGGAGCCCTGCACCTCAAAAACCTCCGCACGAGCTCCCTCACTGCTTGTGCTCTCTGTCCTGGAAGAAACACCGCTCCGATCCCTGTCTCAAAGCGCGCTCCCAAGTAATCCAGAGTTTGAGAAGGAAGCAGCTTGCTCTTTGCAAAGTTGACCACCCAGCCGAGGCATTCCAACACCCCCACGACCCGGGCGGTGGCCGCTGCACTCTCCTCTTTTGACTTCGCTCGAATCAACCAATCGTCCAGGTAAGGATGCACCAGAATTCCCTCTATGCGGAGCGCCGTCGCCACAACCATCATAATCTTGGTGAACGTCCAAGGTGCCGTCGCCAGCCCGAAGGACATCGTCCGGAACTGGAAATGCCCCATCAGCATCGCAAACCGCAGGAACTTTTGATGCTCCCGTCGCATGGGTATATGAAGATACGCCTCCGTAAGGTCCAACGACGTCAGAAACTCTCCCTTCCTGACCACCGCCATGACAGAGCGCAAGGTTTCCATCCAGAAATGGGTCACGCGAAGGCAGCGATTCATCCTTTTTAAATCCAGAATTGGCCGAAAAGTGCCTTCCTTCTTTGGAACTACAAAATAGATGGAGTATCGACCGCATCCGCGCTGGTCCACCGGCACGGGGACCACCGCTCCGAGCTGTCTCAGCCGCCGCAGTGTTTCTGCGACTGCTCGGAACTTCCGCGGATTTCTGCACGGGGAGACGACAAAAGAATCTAAGACGGGCCGATGGAGCTCCAGGGCATAGCCTTCTCGAATGACCTCCAACACCCACTGATCCGAGGTAATTTGGACCCAGGCAGGGTAAAACTGCCGCAACCTTCCTCCCACGGGTACCTCTGCCACCTGGGTCCGCCTTATCTCATTGGGATTTTTTGCCGATTGAGGATTGGAAGGAGGCAAAACCTCTGTCCGCCCCCCTGAAACCTCAAAATGCCTGGCCTCGTGCTGGAAACCGCCCCTTCTGAGGTTGGCTAAAACGCGAGGACCGAAATCTACAAAAATCCCTCGAGAGTCCTCTGGACCCAGTAGTCCCACGGCCCTGCTTCAGCTTATCCTCCGGGAGCCGACCCCCCTTGGACTCCCCGAGGTCCTTGACCAGCTTCTCCAAATCTTCTCCAAACAAAAGTCTCCCCCTAAAAGGGAGCTTACTAAGCCGCGCTTTGGAAGAACTGTCCGCCGACCAGTTACGTAGCCAGAGATACCGACGGGCCGCAACCACCGAGGCCATACTCTTTGCAAGTCCGCGAATAAGATCGTAGTGGATGTCTGATAAATACGCTGTGCCCGACTCCAGCCACGCTAATTCCTCCGTCTGCCCATCCAGGAGCCCTCCCTGCAGATGCTGGGACCACCGTAAGCAGCCTCTCACCACCCACGCCCCCGCTATCGAGGCCTGCAAGGAAAGGGCACACATATCAAACACCTGCTTCAACAAGGTATCCAATTTCCTGTCCTGCACATCCTTCAACGCCGCGGCCCCCTCAACCGGAATAGTGGTTTTCTTAGTGACCGCCGACACCGCCGCATCAACCTTCGTCGAACGAAAAAACTCTCTATCTTGGTCAGAAAGGGAATACAACCGGGCCAAGGCCCTGGTCCCCCATAGCACGGACTCCAGCGAGTCCCATTCCTCTTGAATCATGTTCCGAAAGACTCTATGAATGGAGAACACTCGATGGGACGTTCTAACCGCCTGCAATAGCAGATCCTCCAACGCTTCCTCCGCCGCCGGCGCCACCGTGGGCATGTTCAACGTCTTCAGAGTCTCAGCAATCAATGCCGGCAGCTCTTCCCGCCAAAACACCCGGACCAGTCTACTCTGCTGCTCCGTGTCCGGTAACTCTCCCTCTTCTAGCTCCTCATCTGGGCTGCCTTCCACCTCCATATCCGACACTCCTACCTCGTCTCCCACCGCAGATGAAGTACTCTCCTCCACCGCCTCTCTTCGTCTCTTGGCCGGACCCGCCTCCTCCTCCGGGAGGCCCTCCGACCTTGCCCGCTTCTGACGCTGTGGTCTCTGGGCCTGTGCTCCCAACACGGGCTGTAGCAAGGCAAACGTCTTCTGCATAAGGGAGAAGAAATCCGAGGGAACCTCAGCCACTCCCCCTCCCTGGATCCTCCCCGCCACCGGAGAAGCGCCCCCTGTCGAGGACGGCCCTGCCGTCGGCTCCGGGAGACCCAAGGAAGGCGGCTCAGACTCCCCCACTGTGGAGGGGACCGCTGTCAGCTCCCCAGCTGCACCCCCCAAAGCCTGCTCCATAACTTTGGCTTCTAAAGAGCAGCCTTTGCAAACACCAGACTCCAAAACCTCACTGCGCCTCACCCCACAAACGAGACAGTGAGGCTTAGCCGGCATGCTCTTTGAAGTTCAACTACCCGGACTTTGCCACCTCTATGAGTTAGCAGCTCCAACTCCCCTGAGTGCACTCCGGTGTTGTTTTCTATTTTTTTTTTTTTTAAAGAATCAAGGTAGAACGGCCCCACTAGCCTAACTGCGTTAAGTCGACTCCAGACCGAAGCCCCTAAGGCTGTCACAGAGCAAATTAAATTCTGCCTTTGGAAACGCGGCCCCCAAAATAGACGCCGCCAGCGTTCCCACTCAAAAAAACGCGCTTGAAAACCACGCGGCGCGGCCCCGAACTACCTTGTCACCCGGAAGCCGCCGCGAAGCCCTTTCCCAGCGCGGGAACTCACCACCTCCGCGAAAAGGGGGGGGGGGAGAGGCAGAGGAAAACCATCGGCACCGCGAGACCCCGAACTACCTTGTCACCCCGGGAGCAGCCGCGAAGCCTCCCTGCGCGAGTACTCACCGCCTTCACCGATCCTGAAAAGGGGGGGGGGAGAAAGGCAGAGGAGTACAATCGGCACCGGAGCACAGCCTTCACCCGGCTTCAGCTCCGGCGGTTTTCTTTTTCTTAATGTGCCGGGAAAGCCCTCACTGGCTTGCAAACCCCTGCCACGCTGCTGCTGCAACCTTCCACCTGCTCCTCACCCTTTCAAAGCGGGTTCGGGAGCAGGGAGGCCACCGATCAATACTGTCCCCCTGTGCTCGTTTAGATGCTGGGGCAAAGTTAGAAATCCAGAGAGGGAGGGGGAAGAGAGAGAGGAAAAGAGAAAAAAGACAGGTCCACAGAACACGGGAACCTCTCTTGCAGCAGCAGGTCTGCACCTAAAAATAGAACCAAAAATCAAAAAAGTAAAAGAAACCCCAAATTTAAATGGCAAAACACAAAGCTCTGCTTATCTTCTTTCCTATCAAAAATTGGCGTTCCTTTCTGTTTCCCTTTTTCTTTTCAGCAGTCTCCAATTTTAATGTAAACCGCCGCATGCCTTTTTTGGTTTTGGCGGTCTATCAAGTTTTAAATAAAGATAAAGATTTGTTCCTACTGAGCCCTGTCCCGGGCTCAGAACCTCCAAGCTGCTTGGAGACTGAAAGTACTGGTGGAAGGGGGCGGTGCTTGCCTAGTTATACAAGTGACATCAAGGCGTTGACATCTTTCAGTCTCCAAAGCTGCTGGTGGAGGTTCTAAACTCTATGGTTCTGGGACTGAACTAGAGGGACACAAAGGAAGTACTCGTTTTCTTTAATTTGATGAGGCAGTCTGAGGACCGGGGCAGGGTGGGAGGAAGGAAGGAGAGAGGAAGAGAAACTCAAAACGAAGAAAAAGAAAAAAATAAGACAGTAAAAATGAAATAAAACAAACCACAAGGGGGCTGCATCAGGCAAAAGTACCCATTCAGTTTGGCTTTTGATGGCAAGCACAGGCCACCCCTGCCCCCAGGCAGGAAAACTCCAACCCTGGATACATCCACTTCTCAGCTCCACTAGGGAGGTACCCCTGCAGGACGTCTGCCCAGGAGCTATCCAAAAACCAGATGTCAAGCAACACCATCGGCTGGGGACAGAAAAATACTGGAAGGTGTCCCTGTCTGCACCAGCTTTTCTAATCAGTGATGTCATCAATGAAAGCATCTGGATTTTCTTGGTCTCCATCATCTGTTGGCAAGAAGACACAACCCACTAGTCTGGAATGATCTAGCAGGATGATTTAGAATATAAAATTTACAGAAATATACCATGGCATTCCTAATTATTTTGTGATATTTAGTATCAAGGGAATCAAGAAATCCACTTAATGAGATGTTATATGGGTAATAAGGCTTAAAATATTGATTATATCAGGCCTTGACAAATTTTGAGCCGATTTAGGAGCCAGGCTAAAATCTTAGGAGCCAGTACTCGTGACCTCTTCATGCCCCCCTCCTGGTTCTCTCGTGCTGGTCTCCTGTTCTCAAGTCTAGTGAGACCAGTGCCAGAGTTCCTACACTGTGTGTCATCTTTGGATAACAGCTATAGCTTCAGGTAGCAAGTGTCTGTGTAGGTGTGTGATGCAATGGCGGTGTGCCAATTTGTGCATGGGATATGGTGATGGGGGCCTTTGTGTGGATGGTGCGTAGGGCTACAGTGCATTGTGTGTGTGTGTGTGGCTGCAGAGCTGGAGAACTTCAGTGTGTAGTGCAGAGGTGAGGTTCCTATGTGTGTATATGTAATGTGGAGCTGGAGTGCCTGTGTGTGCAAGTGTGTGGTGTGGTGTGTTTATGTGTGTTCTTGGGGGAGAGGAAAGCGTACTTACTCACCTGTAACAGATGTTCTCCAGGGACAGCAGGAATCAGTCCTCACATATGTGCGTCGCCCGCGCAGAAGCATCTCCCCAGCATTTTCTTTGGGAAATGGCACCATGCATGCATGATCCCCTTCCCTCCCAAGGATGCCACCTTGCTCATTCAGATGACAAAGCTAGAACGGTAGTAAAACATAAAAACAAGGCAAGACGGCAACATTCAGGCAAGGAGGGAGGGTTGTGAGGACCGATTCCTGCTGTCCCTGGAGAACACCTGTTACAGGTGAGTAACTACACTTTCTCCAGGAACAAGCAGGAAGTCAGTCCTCACATATGGGACTCCCTAATTCCAGACTGCCGAGGACCAAACCATGACAACATCAACGGCGACCAAGTCAGGTAGCCATGAGTTGCAGAAGGTGAGTCCCCACTGAGAGACTATGCAAGACCCTTGCGTCCAGCGGCACTATTTCTCTGGTAGCCTGAATACAGAAGGGTCGGAGGGCAGGAGTTGCCTACACCCCGAGAATATCATGGAGTACTGCCTGGCCGAACGCACTGTCCCTGCGGGACTCATTCTCTAGGCAGTAATGAGCTGCGAACATGCGAATCAAAGGCCATGTGGTGGCCTTGCATATCTCCGTCACTGGCACTAAGCTCAGAATGGCCACAGATGTGGCTATCGCCCTCACGTGATGTGCTGTGATATGGTGCTCAAGGGAGAGGCCAGCTCATTCATAAGAGAGGGCAATACAGTCCGCTACCAAGTGGACAGAGTTTGCTTAGTCACAGGAAGCCCCAGTCTGCTGGGGTCATAAGACATGAAAATCTGAGGAGCTTTGCGATGGGCCTGGATCTGCTGTAAGTAGATGGACAGGGCCCATTTGCAATCCAGTGTATGAAGTACTAGCTCCTTCCTGCCGTCATGAGGCTGCAGAAAGAAGGTGGGGAGGACCACCTACTGGTTGAGGCAGAAAGGAGATACCACCTTTGGGAGGAATTTGGGGTGCGTGCGGAGTGCTACCTGTTCTTGTAGAACCTTGTATATGGTGGATCCTCCATCAGGGCCTGGAGTTGGCTCACTCTTCGAGCGGACGTGAGGGCCACCAGAAATGCTACTTTCCAAGACAGATACTGCAGGTGGCAAGTGGCTAGGGGCTCGAATGGTGGTCTGGTGAGCTGTGAGAGCACCACATTGAGGTCCCACTCCATTGCCTGAGGGTGGAGATGGGGCTTGGATAACAGGAGGCCCCGGAGGAACTTGGAGACCAGGAGCTGGCCCGAGAGGGTTTCCCCTTGACCGGGTGGTGGTGAGCGGCTATCGTGCTCAGATGCACCCTCACAGAGTTAGACTATAGCCCGGTATGGTACAGGTGTGGTAGATACTGGAGTACTAATTGCACATAGCATAAGGGGTTCTCCCTTCTTCCTGCACACCAGGCAGAGAACCATCTCCACTTAAAGGCATAAGCCTGTCTGGTGGAGAGCTTTTGGAAGGCCAATAGGATCTCCTTGACATCCCTTGGAAGATTGAAAGGGGCCAGTGCTACCCATTCAGCAGTCACGCTGTTAGCATTAGGGACGCAAGGTTGGGGTGCAGAAGTGAGTCCCCCTCCTGAGACAGGAGGTCCGGGGCTTGGCACAGTGGGACTGGGAATGCCATCGAAAGGGAGAACAGCAGTGGAAACCAGGACTGTCTCAGCCACCTGGGGGCAATTAGTATGACTAACACCCTCTCATTCTGGACCTTGAAAAGGGTCCTGGCGACCAGGGGGGTCAGTGGGAACACAAAGAGTAGGCCCTTGGACCATAAGATCAAGAAGGCATCTGCCGCCACTCTCTCCAGGTGCGGCTGGCACAAGCAGAAGCGAGCAGCTGTGTGTTGTCTGGAGAGGCAAAATAGATCCATCACAGGCCTGCCCCAGAGGTGGAAAAGCCTCTTGGCCACAATAGGGTTCAAGAGCCACTCATGCAGCCAAAGGACTCTGCTCAGCCTGTCCGCTAGACAGTTGTCCTGGCCCGGGAGGTAGATTGCTTGCAAGAGCATGCTGTTGCAAGCTGCAAAGAAGAGGGCGGCCTCCTGGCAGAGAGAGTACGAGCCCATGCCCCCCTGCTTAATAAAGAACATGGCAACTTGATTGTCCATCTGGATCAGTACAGACTGGTATGGCAGGTGGTGGCAGAACATCCAGAGGGCTAAAAAGATTGCCCTGAGCTGCAGGAGACTGATCTGTAGGAGCGACTCCTCCTGGGACCAGCTGCTCTGTGTGCGGCAGTCCCCACAATGCACGCCCCAACCTATGATTGAGGCATCCGTAGTCAGGGTTCTCTGAGGAGCGGGTGCTTGAAAGGGCATTCCCGCCTGGAAGTGGTGGAAGTTTTGCCACCAATTGAGGGATTCCGCCAATTGGCGGGTAACCCTAACCCTCTCCCATAACTTGCCGTAGTTTGGGTCCACTGTGAGCGGAGGCACCATTGGGTTGTCAGCATGTGCAAGTGGGCTGAGGGCATTACGTGGACCGTCGAGGCCATATGGCCCAATAGGTGGAGGAGGAAATGAACTAGCACTGACCGGCAATGTTGTACCTCTCCTGACAGTTGTCCGAGGCATTTTGCCTTTTCTCGGGGGGAGGGGGGGAAACGACTGCATCGATTTGCAGCATGTCGAGCCAAGCACCTATGAACTCCAGATTTTGGGCTGGAGAGAGGTGGCATTTGGGGTAGTTGATTACGAACCCCAGGTGCTGCAGGAGGGACGCACGCTCTGCCGCCTGACTGGCCTCTGAGGGTGTGCCACCCTTGATTAGTCAGTCATCTAGGTAGGGAAAGACGAATGTCTATTGTAGACACAGGTGAGAGGCCATCACAGCTAGGCATTTGGTAAAGACCCTTGGTGAGGAGGCCAGGCCGAAGGGTAGTACTCTGTACTGGTAGTGCCCTCCTCCTACCACGAACATCAAGTACTGCCTGTGGGAAGGGTGGATTAAGATGTGTGCGTACGCATCCTATAGATCCAAGGAGCACAGCCAAACTCCCTGGTGGTGGTAAGGCAACAGTGTTGCAAGAGAGAGCATCTTGAACGTCTCCCTAGCCAGAAACTTGTTTAAGTTTCACAGGTCTAGTATGGGCTTGAGGTCCCCACTTCTCTTTGGGACAAAGAAGTACCTGGAGTAGAAGTCTTTTTGCCATAGGTATTTGGGTACAGGCTCTAATGCATTGTCCCTGATCAGATCTACGAGCTCTGTGAGCAGAAGAGTTTCGTGAAGGAGGGGTCGCACTGGCTCTCCTGGGAAGAACCTGGGTAGTATCTGCTGTAGGTGGAGGAGGTATCCTTCCCTTACCACTTGCAGTACCCACTGGTCCAAAGTGATGTTGGCCCATCTGTGGGCAAAGAGTGCCAGGTGCCCCACTGTGAGCTAGTGAAGGGTCTCCTGGGGGAGGGGAGGCCCTGCCCTGGGAAGTCAAAAGCTCCCCCCAGGTTGGGTGGGAGCTGGGGCCTGAGGCTTCGGTGTTTTCGCCTTCTGAGCACCATGGCCTTGCCTCTTAGGTTGAGAACCTTTTGCTGGCCCGAGAAGGGTTGGTAGTGGGAAAGGGACCTTTTCCCTTCTGAACAGGGGTCTTTTCCCTGCTGGTTTCCTGCGGGGAAGGGATGACGTCTTTTTAGAGAACTTCTAGCGGGTCACCATGTCGGCCTCAATCTCAGCTGCCTGTCGGCCATGGGTTTACCGAAGAGGTTCTCCCCAGTGCAGGGGACATCAAGCAGTTTGTCTTGGACAAATTGCTTGAGATTGGAAGACTGTAGCCAGGCTTGGCGTTGGGCGCTGATGCCGGTTGCTGAGACTCAAGTTTCCGGGAATGCCTCATCGCTGGTCTCCCACTCAGATTCAAGTGGTGACAATAAATCCGAGGCCCTGTGACTGTGACAAGACCGGCACCGAGGGATCGGCAGCGTCCAGAGGACCTGGAGTCCGAGTCATAGAAACTAGCCAGGGAGGATCGGATACCAGAGGACCAGGACAGGGACCTCGACTGGCACTAAGGGTTTACCTGAGGCTGGTGGCACTCTGAGTGTGGCTCTATGACCGGGGATACCCCCGCAGTCAGGGGTCCGGTCGTCGGGGCAGATGATGTGGACAAACCAGCCATCATTGCCTGCTACATGTCTAGGATAGCAGTGACATTCTGCTCCAGGGCCGCCATTCTGGTTTCCAAGCCAGAAGGCTCCACAGCTTTTGGCGTGGGCACCGAGGATCTCGGGCCTGGCGCCGACACTGTCACGAGTACGGCCTTGAGGAACCTTGCATGGTCTCTGCCGGCTGAGGAATCCTTCTTGAGGACCTTGGTAGGGTGCTTCTTGGAGCCGCCCAAATCCCTTGGGGTGGTTTTACCGGGTTTCTCCGGTGCAACCTCAGCAGACTTCGAGGACTTTTTCTTCTCAGGATCTGAGGTCTTCTTGGAGGAGCCACCGCCGCGGGACTCCGAGGATGCTCGGGCCTCATGGGAAGTGCTGGGCTTGAAGCTCGGCACTGGGGAAGCCGGAGCCAAGTCGGACCTGGGGAACAGTTTTTCCTGCAACTCTGACCTCTTCTGGTTGGTCTTAGGCATCATGGCCTGGCACAGGTCCGGTCGCAGGCAGCAGTCATGCATTGTCCGGGGGACATGGTAGGGAGCACTCGAGCAGGGTCGATGACCCCTAGGCGAAAAAAGGCACGAATGACGGTTGAGGCAAGCCTCGATCAAAAAAGAAAAAAGGGGCCTAGAACAGCGCTAAGTTCAGCACTGGTTCGAGATGGAAAGAGGAATCGGTACGCAAACAAGGAAAGCTAAATTTTAAGGATAATTTGCAAGGATTTTTTCCAGGGAAACAGGATAGCTGTCTGTTGGGCTCCATGGAAAAAAGGAAACTGAGCAAGATGGCACCCTTGAGAGGGAAGGGGACCAAGCATGTGTGGTAGCATGTCCCAAAAGCTTTCTTTGAAAGTTGGGGAAATGCTCCGTGGGGGCTCTTTAGGCACCCATATGTGAGGACTGACTTCCTGCTTGTTCCTGAAGAATGCACCTTTAGTTAAATACTGTAGGCATTGTGCCGTTTTGTCCTCATGCATTCACCCCTTTAACCTCTCTCCCCTTCTCCCTCCCCTAGTACTCCCAACCCCATCCTGGATTCTCCCCATCCTCTTTCCTTTTTTTTTCTGTCCCTTCAAGATTTATATTTACTCTCCCCACCCTCTTTCCTTCTCTTCCTTTAAAATTTAATTTCACGCCCCCGCCCTCCAGACTTTTTTTTCTTTTTTATTGCATGCCCTGATTGGCTTGGATACCTGTGGGCGACCAGCTTCCCCTTCT
This sequence comes from Ichthyophis bannanicus, assembly GCA_033557465.1. NCBI lineage: Eukaryota > Metazoa > Chordata > Amphibia > Gymnophiona > Ichthyophiidae > Ichthyophis > Ichthyophis bannanicus. The sequence continues at coordinate 41,918,090 of CM066051.1, read as the reverse complement.
GTTCTGCCAATGGGGATCTGATATTCCATGGGTAGAAGAGAAGGGGAGGGCTGCCATTGCAGCCCACATGCAAATTGTCTGCCCGCTAGGATCACATCCCCTGTGGACAGACAGCTTGCACCCGGGCCGTGATTGCAGCTATCTCCTCCTCTTCTGCCCAAAGGAGATCGGATCCCTATGAGCAAACAGAGCCGGTACCATCGTGGCCTTAGGAAGCACTTCTGTCCATGGGGATGGGATCCCCGTGGGCAGCCAGGGCCGGCCATGCTGCAGGTGTTCCAAGCCCCAGGTGTCAGATCTGAATTTTTAGTCACCATGGTGACCTGTTGCCTGAGGTTTGTTGAGCCCTGGATAATATGGTTTATAAAGGAATTTACAAGAACATCGAATATGGCAGTGGAAAACTAACAAAAGGCACATTCCCTCTGCACAGTTTCACTTAATACTGCAATACTATAGGATTTGATTTCATCTCTCTTACCCCCCCCCAAAAAAAAAAAAATATTAAGGAATTCCTGGGCTTATCTAATACATTCTTGAATTCTAAACCCATGTTTGCATCCAATGGGAGGCTGTTCCATACATCCACAATTTTTGTGAGAAACCCTTTCTTGTGTCACATCAGAATCTATCTTGATCTTTAGCCTCAGATGAGAACTCCTTGCTCTGGACTTATCAAGGCATTCCATATTCGCATTTTGGTGTGCAGTATTTTTGTAATTACAAAAATAAAAATAAAATAAAGTGTGGAAAAGAAATCTCACTATACAACATGGCAAATAGAGATGTGAAAAAGACCAGTGGCTCTCTGTCTCTATCTGCTGGTAGAAGAGTGTAAACTCAGGTGTCTAGACTGAAGGTAAGGAAAGAAGCCTCAGTTTAGTTGATTGCCTGTAATCTCTGCATGATGTGATAACCATTCTGCTTTATGACTGCCCCTGCTCAAGATACAAATGGTTCTTTAACTGGTAAGTTAAACTTTCTATCACCCTCAACATCCAGAAACAGTGCCAATACAGAACTGCTCTTCAGTTCAAATGCTCCCCCAATCCAAGTCTCCCATAGATGTTACAAAGAGAAACAACAGTGCATTTAGACAGGTTTCTTTGTTAACACTGTTTAATTAGAATTTGGTACATAAAAATGGTCATTCGTTCCTTGGCACCCCTTAACGCCTAATAGTGGCTCTTCCACACTGACATGGCTCCTTCTTTCAAAAAGCAACAAAACCCTACTGATTGCATCATAATCTCAGAGAGGGAGAAAAGAATCTTGTGCCTTGTACTTTGCTTTCGCCATATAACTTTAATTTGGATTAACTATCCAGCACCACCCTTCACCCACACCTCCCTTGCCCCTGCCATCCCATAACAATGAATAGTAAGTGACTCCAGAATGTGAGCCATACCTGCTGATGAGAAAATGCAGATGTGTCTAAAGCAGATGGCGGCGCCTGGAGGTGGGAAGATGATGATGTATTCAACGCAGTCGTGCTGCCATTGAGAATCACCTGAAGGCAGCGGTATAAGGAGGAAGAGGCATCCACCTGAGCTCTGAGTGCCTGGTGCTCATAGTTAACTATGGTACAGATGTTGCTTTCCGTTATCTGACTTCTACTGTCTTTTTTGATCCACATTTTTCTGTGCGGGTGCCAGGTCTCATAATAATACTGAAAGAACTCTGCAGGGCAGGCAGCCTTCAGCTCACCCAAATATCGGCCATAAACACTGGGCGAGCAAGTATGAGCCAAGATGTGCAAAAAGTTCTTAATCTGGACCTCTGCATTTGAACCTAATTGAGAAATTTTCTCGTACAGGATTTCCAAGACGAGTGGCATACAGTACCTTAATGAAGCAAAAGGTACCAATGGCTCAAGGTCCAGGGGATCCTGAATTTCTGGGTTCATTGTTACATATTTAACCTGGTTAGTCAAGTTCTCGATGCTCTGCAAGATGGAAACCATAAGGAACCGTAAATTTGACAATCTACTCTTTCGTGCAATGCACTTTGCGCACACTCTCCATTCTGACTTGTCATCTTCACAATAAACTGTGTATAAATCAAAAAGGCTTCCGAAACGTGACAAGAGATCCACATAGAGATAACCTGGAAAACACCGGACCATATCCTGCATGGCGGAAGTCATAATGAAGACATTCTTCACCAACAACCTGTTCTCCATGAAGACTAACTTGACCTTGGCCGTGGGATCGGAAATAAAGAGGGAGTCCAACTGATTCAGGATTTGAGCCCAGTCTTCAAAGGGGGCAGGGTGGAACTGTTGCAATTTGCTCAGATCATCACGTTCCAAAAATCTCTTGGAGATGGTGTTTGTGATATTGGTGGGTAGGCATGGAGGCGGTGCCAGCCTACTTCTTGCAAATGGAGGTGGTGTGTTATCCCCAAGAGCATCATGGTTGTGAAGAAGCATGGTTTTGACAAGAATAAGCTTGTCTTTTCGAGGACCCAGTTTCAAATTGATGATAGCTGGACAGTTCTTGCTGGAGAAGAACCAACAGACCATTAGTAATCTGCCTCATCTCTAGTATTACTATTCTCACAACTGCATCATGCTTACAACGTCTACGCCATCAAAATCACCATCATCACATTGATTATTCTCAATCTAAAAAGCATGGACAAGTCTATGCTACTTCCACATTCATGTACTATATTTTGATTTTACTGTAAACTGCCTGAAATAAAATAAACGAATGCTTGTAAACAATCTTGCCTTTATCAACAAACATTTATCCTCTCCAAACACAACACAAATGGTCTGAGTCTAGTCTTCCTAGTTTAAATCATGTCAAGTCCAAGTGAAGGTCAATACTTATTAGCATTTAGGCATCAATGCAGTCGGTATTACTCCTCCCACCTCAGCACACTCATCTCTGTCTCATTTCACATATGGCAACAATAGCCACACGTTGCAAGACCATGTGATCAACAGATAAACAGCCATTCTTCCATTAAAGGGAACTGTGATGAAATGCTGTAAAACCATTGTCACAGATAAGCGGGTGAGTACCTGGACACATGTTTAATGTAAGAAAATCTTAAGAATTGCATGACTGGAGCCTATTTCATGTACCTAGCACTGCAGCCCATGTTCACGCTGCTGTACTTCAAGGATTTTGCTACTTCAGGCCACTGAAGGTCAAGGCTCAAGTGGTCATCCTTCAGAGGCACTGACTGCCGAATGGTGAAGGCCATCTTCTTCTTCAAGCACCAGGTATCCAGGAAAGAGCGGAAATCACACCAGCTTTGAAACTCACGGCGCTCCAACTGTTCATCTATGGCTTCCTCGGAGACCTGTCCAAACACAAGCAGCCAATGATTATTGCTGTGACAGATTTTATATTCTGCTCAAGCTAAGATGGACAGGAAGGCTGTGGAACCAATGCCAGAGACTGCAACATTCCCCAAAAAAAGAGTTACAGTCAGCATATAAATTGAAAAAACAGGAATAAGGTAAAATTACACCTCACCTGCTAATTTTCTCTCCTGGAGTCCTTTTAAGTCCAGTCCAGTCTAGACGCGTGGGTTATGCTCATCCACCAGCAGATTAAGACTGAGAACATTAAGCTAAAAGCAGCTCTAAAGAAGCTGTGCATCCTCACTCAGCCAGTATGATCATAATAAAGCAGATATGAAGTCTCAAAATCCCAAGTCTCCGCTAACCCATAGAACTTCCAAAACATTTGCAGCAACATGCCTCCAAAGAACCTCAGTGTAACGAACAGGAGCACATGAAATGTCTTTTTGTTGTTGTTCTTAAAACAAACTAAAAAGTTCACAGCAATACAATACAGCAGAATCCCAGCAAACTGCCAGTGGGTTCTGGAATGGAGGGACTCCAGGAAAGAAAAATAGCAGGTAAGGTCTAATTTCACCTTTCTAATCGTCCCTTCAGTCCATTCCAGACGCATAGATGTATTAAAGCAATACTAACGTCAGTCGGGATCGGAAACCCTGGTTTGAAAAACCCAAGCACCAAAGGCCGGGCCCACCTGCTGGACATCCAGCAGACAGTAACATGCAAAAGAATGGAGAGAAGACCAAGTCGCAGCCTTATAAATATCCTGAGGTGGAACAAGGCCAAACTCTGTCTAGGAAGAGGTCTGAACTCTAGTGGAATGTGCCCACAAACACAACAGGACGGAATGATCCTTCACCAGGTACGCCGATGCAATGGCCTCCTGGATCCAGCAAGAAATGGAAGCCTTGGATGCCGCTTCGCACTTCTACAGACCCCCAAACAGCACAAAAAGCTGTTCCAACTTCCTAAATGCCTCTGTGACCCTCAAGTACTGCCCGAGAGCCCTACAAACATCCAGCAAATGCAGGACCCGTGAATACACCGAGTCCGGCATCTCTGAAAACACTGGCAAAGAAACCATCTGATTAAGGTGGAAAGCAGACACTATTTTGGGCAGAAAAGGACTGGACAAAGCATCATCTTCTCCTTAGAAATCACCAGATAAAGCTCCCTACAGGATAAAGCCTGCAATTTAGTAATCCAACCTGCTGAACAAATCATGACCAAAAACAGCACAATCAGCGTCAGACTCTGAGAGAGACCGTTCTCTCAGACCCAACAGATGCCGGCTCAAGTAATCAGCTTAAACATTCTCTTTCCCTTCCACATGGGCTGCCGAGAGCATCAGCAGATGATGCTCTGCCCACTGAAGCAGTGGGAGCACCTCTGCCACTACTAGCGAGCTTCTCATACCCCCCTCTGCCAGTTGATGTAAGCGACCATCGCTGTATTGTCAGACAGGACTCTCATTGCTCTTCCCCACCTCGCACTAGTGGGAAAAAAAACCCCTGCAGGGCAAGAACACTGCCCAGGTCTCCAACCAGTTGATGGAGCACTGGCTCTCTTCTGGGGACCACTGGCCCCGAGCCACCTGCGACAGGCAATGGCTTCCCCAGTCCACCAGGATGGCATCCTTGGCCCCACCACCCACTCCGGTGATTCGAGAGATACTCCCGCTGAGAGAGAAGTCGGGTCCAACCACCAATGAAGACTTGCCCTTGCTCCTCCACACAGAACCACCCGCATCTCCATCAGCTGACGAGGACCAACGCAACAGAAGAGCTGATTGTAAAGGATGCCTATGCAGCTGTGCCCAACGAACCAGCTCCAATGTCACTGCTATCGAGCCCAGGACCTAAAGGTAATCCCACACTCTCAGGTGCAGGACCTTCAGCAGGACACGGACCTGAGACTGCAGCTTCACAATCCTGCCCTCCGGCAAGAACACCATGCTCTCCTGCACGTCAAAATGGGCCCCCAGATACTCCAAGCACTGTGATGGCACCATGCTGCTCTTCAAAAAGTTGACCACTCAGCACAGCTCCTTAGATGCTGGACAACAAGCTTGGGAGCCTCCCGACTCTCCTACGGGGACTTCACTCAAATCGTCCAGGCATGGATGGACCAGGACCCCGACCCATTGCTTCTGCAGAGCAGCCATCACCACCACCTTCACAGTGGCCAGGCTGAAAGGAAGGGCCTGGAACTGAAAATGCCCCATTGGGACAGCAAAATGCAGGAAACACTGATGTTCAAGGTGAATGGGAATATGAAGATAGGCCTCTATAAGAACAGCCACTAACACCGAACACAGGGTTTCCTTAAGGAAATGGGAAACCTTCAGGGCTCTATTCACACCCTTGAGATTCAGCATGGGCCACCAGGTTCTCTCCTATTTGGGAATCACAAAAGAGTACTGGTCAGTACCAGAATTGGATCTTGGCACTGGGACAACTGCCTCAAGCTGCAGGAGAAGCTCCAGAGTATCACAAACTGCCTACGCTTTGCCAGAAGCCTGACACAACAAGAGCATAAAAATAATCGCAAGGGGCTGTTCGAACTCGAGCACATAGCCCTCCTAAATAATTTCCAACATCCAAGCATCTGAAGTAAGTTAGGCCCAGGCAATAAGAAAGCACTGCAAATGGCTGCCACTAGCAGCACTCCCACCAGAGCCCCTGAACCTTCACTGGGAAGCCATGGAGGCCCCCAGTCCTCCGATGGGCCCGTCTCTACCACCCCGGGGACCTCCTCAAAAGGGCTGGCCCAGAGGCAGAAACCTGGATTTTTGCAAGCTATCACCTCTAGCCGTTTGGAATCTCCTAATGTCATGACTCCTTCCCTGGGAGGGAGTCCTCTTCCCTGAGCCTTTGGGTCTATCCCCAGGAAGTCTTGGCACTTTTGACTTGCCAAGATCCTTAACCAGTTTCTCCAAATCTGCACCAAACAGCAACTGCCTCATGGAAGTTAGTTTGCTGAGCTGCAAGCCACAAGAGCCTGGTAGCTACCACCATGGCCATGTTTTTTGCAGAGGCACAAAGCAAATTGTAGAGAAGGTCTACCAAAAAGGCTGTACCAGACTCCAGTTGGGCCACCTCTGCCAGTCCCGCAGACTCAGCCAAAGAACACTCTGGAACCGGCCCTGGCAACATAGGCCCCCCGCACACTGATGCCTGCAGCACCAGGGTGGAGATCTCGAAAGACTACTTGAGCAGCGCTCCATCCAATGATCCTGTGGCTCTCTTAAGGCGGCTCTGCTTTCTACGGGAATGGTAGTTTTCCTAGTGACCGCCACCATCAAGGTGTCTACCCGTGGAGTGGAGGAGTGGCCTAGTGGTTGGGGCAAGGTACTTCAGGCCGGAAGGTCGGGGGTTCAAATCCCACTAGAGGACAGCAACCTTGGGCCGGAAGGACTGGGGTTTCTAGTCCCACAGGTGCTCCTTGTGGTCTTGGGCAAGCCACTTAACCCTCCATAGCCCATGTTCCCTGTAAAATAGTTATCTCCAAGTTATAATGCCCTGTTCAATGTAATTTCAGTTTGTTCAATGTAAACCGCACTGATGCAGAATAGCGCGGTATATAAGAGAATTAAATAAATAAAATTTATCTTTCTCTTCAGAAGAGAAAGGATAAATCCTCGCTATAGTCCTAGCAACACTAACCCCACGTCAGGAACATTCCTCAATGAGCTCTTTCACAGCACTGTGAAAAGAGAAGGCTCTGGGAGGCTTCTGAATCCTCTGCAGTATCAGATCTCCACCCCCCCCCCCGCCCAATTTCCGAGGGCTCTAGCTCCTGCTCCTCCAAGATCTCAGCACTGCCAACATATGGGAAATAAGGGAGGGCGACTCATCCCTGTGGAAGATCAGCACAGCAGTTTGTCCTGCCACCCTGTGATCTCACCCTCCTCCAAGTCCTCTTGCGAGACCTCGTCCAGAAGATTAGAAGGGCCTTTCAGGACTCCTAAGGAATCCAGCGAGCCCACAGAGACTGAATCCTCCTCCAAGTCCAGCGGCTCTATGCAAGACCACTTAACCTACTATGGGGGAGGGCCTCCCTTGGGTCACTGGGAAACCCCCATTAGTCAAGCGGCCGCCCCCCCCCCCCCCGCCCCGCTTAGCCCTGCTTCAGGCAACAGGCCTGGTGAAACAGAAGCACAAATTCAGAGGAAAAGGGAGAGGCCCTGTCACCGAGCCCCCTGCTGACTCTCCAGCCCCAAGCACTGAAAACGGCTGCACTGGCTGTAAATCCGTAGGCTCCCTGCACACTGCTTGGCCTGCAGCAGCTGTGGCAAACATGGTGTCCATTCCCACCAAAGTACTGCACTGGCAAAATCAGTGCGATTGCGGTTCTTGGGTGTCCTCTCTACCGTCCCCTGTTCAATCTGGCTACCAGAGAGTAGAACTGCGGCAGCCGTGACACAGCTCTTCAGAGACCTGCACCTGAAGGCTACCGCAAGTCGTGCACCTGCCACGGACCTCCACTCTGCCATGTGCACAGAATCCCGTGGTACTCCATGCCTCCAATCTGCCCGCACCATTTCTGGCACTGGCCTGTCTTACTGGGCAGCCTTGCTGCACTGCCACTGCTTTCTGAGCTTCCTGGTTTGTTTACTCTTTTTTCTTTTTTAAACTTTATGGACAAAGGCAAACAGAAGGCCTTAAAAGTGTCTCAACCCCAGGTCCCCTCCCAAAGGTTGAGGAAGAGAAACGAGGGAGCAGCCAGGTGCGGCTTGGGGAGAATGGGAGAGGGACCTGGATCACTGGATTCTACACCCCCAAGGTCTTGAATAAACTTCAACCAGGCCCAACAGCACCACCATGCCAATCTCAGACCACAATCCAAAAAGAAAACCCCAAATTCAGTGATTGCTATCAAATCAAAACAAAAATCACTTACAAAAACAGAATCCCCCAAAAAGAAACTATTTATTTTTGTCGGATATACAATTGCAATGGTTGGAGCAGCGCTGGATCTATCTATTAAACACAGTATATCCTCATGGACTGAACAAAGAAATTGATTGGCTGAGTTTGACCAATGAAGTGTGGGCTTCCCCGATGACATGGGGTATTCCCTCTCTTTTCATTGGTGGGTCTGTTGAACGACTATGCTTTCGTACAGCCAATGGAAATGTATGCAGACTCTCAAATGCACACTTGGTGTTTTATGGCAGTTGAATTGAGAACCCGGGAGGGTTTGTTACACTTCCTTGTTGGTGCATGATACAGAGCCTTTAATTGACTCGAAACGTGCACGTCACATGGTTTTGGAATTTCATTGGATTTTGAAGCAGTTGGTTTATGCCAAAGAGATAAGTGTGCTTTGTTTCTGAATTAGACTGATTAAAATGGGTATTACTAGCTTTCAAGAGTAAGAAATGCTCTTCTCCTGTTGGTATATCCGACAAATATAAGTAGTTTCTTTTTGGGGGATTTTGCTTTTGTAGGTGATTTTTGTTGTTTTGAATCTCAGACCACAGGCTAAGCTCACACCATCTGCTGGAGACTGAGAAATACTGGCCGAGTGAGGGTGCATAGGCTTCTTATAGGGCTGCTTTTCAGCTCAGTGTTCTCAGTCTCCATCTCCTGGTGGGTGAGCATAACCCACACATCTGCACTGGACTGGACTGGAGGGACAATTAGGAAAGAACCCTGTAGGTGAAGTCCATTGGCATGTGAAGGCCAGGACAATACCACCAATGAGCACTAAAGTGAAAAGGAAGTGACAATGGACTGCTGGGAGGGTAATGGTAAAAGAACCCCCAGGGAGCAGACTACAGAGAAACACAAAACAGAAAGGAAGTGCTACAGAACATCACCGGACAGAGGCTATGTGACTATGCTGGTATTTATTTCCTCTATGTATATGCTGCTTATACATACTGTTATGTTAACTCCCCTTCCCCAAAGGAGACAGAATTCAGAAATGGGGGGAAATTCTACCCTGGGCTGGGGTTGAGGACAGGGACTTACCTCACCAGGAGCAATTCAGTATCTGTCAGAAATCAATTTAAGGTGACATGCTTTTTATTAGATAATGTCCTTTCCTAGAGTCCTACTAGACCAAAATAGACAAGTGGGTTCTGGTGGAGACAGAGAGCAACTAGAAGATGAAATAAGACTTTACCTGCTAATTGATGTTCCTTGAATTACTCCAGTCCAGTCCCAGCACCTTTGGGTATTCACACCTCACCAGCAGCTGGCTGATTTTCATGACCTCTCCCTAGATAAGCAGCTGGCTCCTCCTTCAGCCTCCAGTATCCTATTGGACAAAGCAGACTCACAGAAACAATCATTACCAACTATTATGATAATAAACTTGACCAACATGTCCATAAACACAACTCCCCACCTCCCAACCAGGGAAAAAGAGTCAACCTTGCCCACTTGTCATAGGCATGCGCGAATCTCAGAAGACCAGTAACCTCTGTTCTCACTCTCTAGCAGACACCGAAATCTCTGCCGTCCTCCTGAACTTACTCCTCCACACTACTCCCCGGGCATTTGTACACTCTAGCTAGGTAAATTTTTTGCAGCTGGGGAGTGATATGCTTGCAGTTAGCATCTGTTATCAGATATGCTGTAAAAAGGGAGGGATTCGGGACTGGACTGGAGTAAATCAAAGAATATCAATTAGCAGGTAAGGTCTAATTTCATCTTCCATTTCGTTCCTCCAGTCCAGTCCCGGCACCTTTGGGACCTGCTAACCCAGCCTGCAGAACCGCCAAGCCAAAATGCACCTCCTTCGCCACCTGCAAATTCAAACGGTAATGCTTCACAAAAGAAGATAAAGAGGACCAGGTTGCCGCACGACATGTATCTACTGGTGGCACCAAGCTAAACTCCGCCCACGATGTTGCCTGGGCCCGAGTTGAATACGCCCTCAATCTGACAGGCACCAGCCTATGCCTCAACATATATGCCAAGGAGATGGCCTCCTTAATCCATCGAGAAATGGACACCTTGGACGCCACTTCGCCCTTATGTGACCCTCCAAACAATACAAACAGGCGCTCCGACTTATGAAAGGGATACGAGCTAGCCAGGTATATTCCTCTCCCCTTCAAACTGTTCAACACTCTGCTGAGCGACTAATCTTCTGCCAGCCTCGTCATGTTCATATTACTCCTCTTCTCAAGTCACTTCATTGGCTCCCTATCTGTTTCCGCATCCAGTTCAAACTTCTCCTGCTAACCTATAAGTGCATTCACTCTGCAGCTCCTCACTACCTTCCCTCTCTTATACCCCCCTACATCTCTCCCCAGAAACTCTGTTCTTCTGGCAAATTGCTTCTATCTGTGCCCTTCTCTTCTATTGCTAATCCAGACCGCTCATTTCACCTTGCTGCTCTCCTTATGTCTGGAACAAACTACCTGGCCCTTTTCAAATCCAGGCTGAAAACTCACCTCTTCGCTACCACAGATCTTGACTCACCTGATCTCTTTTGTGTTTCCTTACCATTCCCCCTAAATTTATCCCTGTCTACACCTACTGTGTTGCCTGTCTTGACTAGATTGTAAGCTCTGATGAGAAGGGATTGTCTCTTACATGTCTGTGTAACACTGTGTATTGTCTTATAGCGCTATACAAATGCTCAGTAGTAGTAGTAGTACTTAGCACCCTATACACATCCAGTCACTTTAGGAGGGGATCTTGTGCCGCTGTCACCTCTGCTCCCGAAAACACCAGAGGTGACACCAATTGATTCAGGTGGAACACTGATAGTACCTTCGGCAAAAAGGAAGGAACCGGTTGTAAGACTAACTTATCCCTAGAAATCATGAGATATGGCTCCCTTCAAGGCAGCACCTGGAGCTCTGAAATCCTTCTAGCCGAACAAATGGCTACCAAAAACACAGTCTTCAATGTTAAGTCTTTCAGAGAACAGTCCCCAAAGCTGCAGACAGGCTCAAAGGGGGGCTCCATCAGGGCAGACAGTACCAGACTGAAGTCCCACAGTGGCACTACTGAATGTACTGGCGGTCTTATTTGCTTCACTGCCCTGAGAAATCGCACTACATCCAGATGCAATGCCAAAGGCACTCCTCTAATCCTGCCCCTATAGCACAACAGGGCAGCCACCTGCACCTTTAACAAACTGCAGGCCAAGCCCTTGTCCATACCAGCCTGAAGAAATGCCAGAATCTCTGGTACTGAGCAATGCATAACAGAGCCTCCTTATTCTGGACACCATTGTTTGTGGATCGCCTAAAGACCTTCAGCAAAGTCACTATCACCAAAGGCGAATAACCTCTCTTCCTTAACCACGCCCTCTCAAGAGCCATGCCATAAGCAAGAACTGATCCACCTGTGGAATCCGAATGGGCCCTTGGCTCAGTAGATCCCGTCGAGCTAGTAGATGCCATGGCGTGTCCACCGCCATCTGTATTAGATCCATGTACCAACGCAGCCTGGGCAAGTCGGGGGCAATAATCAGAACCAGCCCCATATGTGCCTCTATCTGCTGTACCACCCTGCTGATGAGAGGCCAGGGAGGAAAGACATACAGAAGACCTTCTGTGGGCCACTGGGTGTCGAGTGCTTCAGACATACGCTCTCTTCTGCTGTAAAACCTCGCCATTTTTTGTGGACTCTAAGGTCACCATCAAGTCCATTGTTGGCTGTCTCCACTGGTGCACCAACTGTTCGAAGACGGTCTGATTGAGAGTCCATTCCGCCGGGTCGATCCTCCTCTGCTGAGATAATCCGCCTCTACGTTCTCTCGCCTGGCCACATGCGCTGCCAATAATGCCATCAGATTGGTCTCTGCCCAGTCCATTAACAGACCAGTTTCATCTTTCAGTTGTACACTGCCTGTACCACCCTGCCAACTGATATATGCCACCATTATGGCATTGTCCTTGAACACTCACACTGCCTTTCCATGCACCTGGTCCTGAAAGGTTTGCAGGGCCAGGAAAACCGCTCTCAACTTAGACAATTTATTGGCCACTACAATTCTTGTTCTGTCCAGAGTTGCTGCGCAAACTGAGCTTTGCAATGAGCACCCCAACCGACCAGGCTGGCATCTATTGTGAGTCGTACCTAGTGAGGAATCTCCAGTGGCACGCCTTTCAGGATCTTGTCCGTCTGGTGCCACCAACGGAGTTTGACCCGTGCTTCCTCCCTGCAAGGGAAGTGCTATGAAAGTGGGTGAACTGGCGCCGACCACCTGCGCAGTAGAGCTCTCTGCAATGGTCACATGTGTGCCCGCACCCACGCCCAAGGGACCATCTTGATCGATGTCGCCATGGAGCCCAACACTTGTAAATAGTGCCTGGCCGTAGGCCTTTGCAACTGCAGGAACTGCTGGATCTGGATCTGTAACTTGTGCACTTTCACTATTGGTAGCAACACTCATCCAACACTCATCTAAAATCGAGCCCTGAGATATTCCAGGTCTTGTGATGGTGCGATTCGACTCTTGGCGAAACTGACCACCCAACTGAGGCTCTGGAGAAACGCGATGACCCGTTTTGTCACTCTTTCGCTCTCCTTGAGGGATATGGCTCATATGAGCCAATTGTCTAGGTACGGGTGGACCAGAAAGCCTTCTTATCTCAGCATCACTGCCATTGCTACCATGACTTTGGTGAAGATGCGGATCGTGATCACTAGACCGAAAGACAGTGCCTGAAACTGAAAGTGTCCGCCAGGCTCCACGAATCTGAGAAACCACTGGTGCTCTGCCTGTACTGGAATATGGAGGTAAGCCTCGGTGAGGTCAAGGGAAGTCAAGAACTCCCCCTCTCGTACTTCCACAATCACTGACCTTAGTGTCTCCATATGAAAGTGCGGCACCAAGGCTTTGATTTACATACATGAGGTCTAGAATGGGATGGAAGATACCCTCTTTCTTTGAGACCATGAAAAAGATAGAGTATCAACCATATCTGCGTTGGACAGGGGGCACGTTCACCACTGCCTGCAGTTCTAACAACCACTGTAGGGTTTCCTCCACTGCTCTTCTCTTTAGGCCCACCTTGCATGGTGAATTCACAAAGTTGCCCGGAGTGGTTGAGCAAACTCTAGGGCATAACCCTCCCAGATGACCTCTAGCACCCACCGGTCGGTTGTAATTCGGGTCCAGGCGTCGTAAAAATTCCCCACTACCGGATCCCCCTATGGGAATCATCTTCGTCCGGCCCCTCCTTGGTTCATTGTGACTTCTTGGGAGCCGTTGAGGCAGGAACGTAGAATCCTCTACCCCGTCCCCTCGAAATCCCCGAAAGGATGGCCCCCCTTGATGGAAAATGACCCCTCTGACTGGGTGGAAACCTGAGTGATCGAAACCTCAGAAACTCTCTTGGCTGCCTTTGTCCTGGGGCTACAGCCCGCCCCAATTTCTGCTTGTCCTTCAGCAATCTTCCTCCTTTAGTTTCTCCCAGCTTCTCTAAATCTTCCCCAAAGAGGAGCTTAACTCTGAATGGGAGTTTGCTTAGCCTAGACTTGGACAATACATCCACTGACCAATTACGGAGCCACAAATACCGGCTCGCAGACACCACGGAGGCCATACCTTTGGACAAGCAGCAAATGAGGTCATAGAAGGCATCCGCCAGATACGCTGCCCCTGATTCCAACTTCACCGCCTCTGGGGGCTGCTGCTGATCGGCTCCTGGGTCCTCTATGATTCCTTGCGACCATCGTAGGCATGCCCAGGCCACAAACACTCCACACACCAATGCTTGAAGTGCCAATGCATTAATGTCAAACGCCTCAGTATTTCCAACTTGTGGTCCTGTACATCCTTGAGGGCCGAACTGCCCTCCACAGGGATTGTAGTTTTCTTCATTACTGCTGAAACTGCCGCATCCACCTTAGGAGCGTGCCAAATTTCTCTGTCCTGATCTGGAAGGGCGTAGAGACGAGATGAGATATCGTCCTAGAACCCCTAAGCGGCCTTTTGGGGACATTCCACTCCTCCTCTATGCAAAGGAAACACCTTTTATGTTGACCGAACTGCCTGGAACAGGAGATCCTCTAGAGGTCCGTCTTCTTCTGGTGCCTCTGTGCAGATATTCAATACCTTGGTGGAATGTGCTATCAATGCCACCAACTGTTCTCTACAGACCACTCAAACAATGCTGTGTGGCATCTTCCCTTCTTCCAAATCTGAGTCTGGAGCATCTTTCTCAATCAGATCCTCCATCTCCAGCAGGGACTCCTCTCAGGGACTTTCCTCCATCCTGTGTTTGCTGGGCCCTGGCTCACTATCCTCCTGCAGTGCCAGGTCCATCCTCTGAGGCATGCTTTGCTCCTCTCCTAAGAGCAATCCTCTCCTCTTCAGCCTTCTGCTTCAAACAAAAGGCCATGTGCAATAGCAGCACAAATTTTGGCGAGAAACCGCCCTGAGGGATAAGTGCTTCCCTCCCCCTAGTGGCAGTCACCTTAGCTGCTTTCTTTCCTTTGTCCTTTGGACCCTTGGGGTAGGGAGGCTCTCCCCCATCCACTCCCCATCTAGCGCTGTTGTTACCATGGGTTCTGGGGAGACCCTGATGGCCTCACCGCCCTTCATGCTTCAAGGGGATGCTTCTGGCCCATCCACTCTCAGGCTGACCTCCACAGATGGCCTGGCCGTAGACACAGAACCCCTGTGTGACCCACAAGCTGTGCAGGTCGGTTTTGTAGGCATGTTGTAGCGCACTGACGCTTTTGTTTTGCTCTGTCTTCACTTTCTAAAGTCTTCTAGCTGTCCCCAGACCACAGCATGACCCAAACCACACAAATAAAGCAATTGCACAGCTGCCAGTGGTCCCTCTTCTCTCAATGCCGCTTCTGTCTGCAACTGCCGCTTCCCGCGTGCACGCAAAATGGCCACCGCTCCATATGGCTTTTCCTGTCTGCCTGCTCACCAAACGCTACTTCTACCATGTGCCTTGCTGCACACTTACTGGCCCGGGAATTGCCTCCCCAATGCTCTGCCTGCCTCAGGGCTTCGGCGTCACTTGGAAGAGAGGTGCAGGGAGCTCTGGTCTCCTGCAGCGCAACGACCTGACACCACTGAACACCGCAGCTCTGGAGTCATCATGCACACGCCCTCTCCTTCTCGGCTAACAAGGATCACTTCTCCTACCCTGCTTACCACCAATTGTTCTGCACCGTTTCCAAACTCTCCCGCTAAACAGATCTCCCCCATGTGGGAGCTGTGTGGGCCCAGCGGATCACCTGGTTTCTTTTCTTTTTTCAATGCAGCAACCCTTTGCACTCAGCTCCTGCCGGCTATCTCTAGCATCCCCCCCCCCCCTTCCTGGCAGAGCTGAATGGGTAATCCTGCAATCCCAAGTGTCTTTTTTTAAGGCAATTTAGAGGTAAATGTTCCTTCAGTGAGTCCTGACCCAGGGATTCACATCTCTACAGCTGCTTGACTGAGATACAGGAGGCTGAGGGAGGAGCCAGCTGCCTATCTAGGGGGAGGTCATGAAAATTATGACATGCTCAGTCTCCAAGCTGCTTGTGAAGGGCGAATACCAAAGGTGCTGCCGGGACTGGACTGGAGGAACCAAATGGAAACTTCTAGTAACATCATCCTGGTACTTGAGCCAATACAACTAGGGGCATACTTCAGTATATTTCACCGTTTCCAGCAGATGGTGGATGTAAGATCAGTACAGCTCAGTTTTGGAAGTGGATTAGTTCCTGGGCAGCCGTCCTGAGGGGCGCCATGGAAACAGTGGAGCTTAGGAAGATGTCTTCAGAGCGTATCTAAGGGTATCTTGCTGGAGTCTCCCACGTGGAGGGGAAAAAGGGACATCCTTCCTGTCAGTACCCCTCACTGGTTGAGAGCCTGGAATTCAGTCAGATCAAGACTCTGTCTTCACACAGACCTCAGCCTCTCTTCCTCTCTGACCCTTGGCCCCCCAGAGCAGCGAACAGAAAGAGAGAAGATATGTGAGGAAAGGGCAGAGCACTTGGGAGCAGCCTGAGTTCAGCACTGTCCTGGGCTCTGCAGGGTAAGTGCAGTCTTTGCCTTGTTTGGTGTGACTGTTTTTGTCAGCCACTGCCATGTGGGGCAGCCTGACTTTCTGTAGCATGGTCTGTCATTGTTCTCTGTCTCCACCTCTGCTGGCAGGGGGACAACACCCCACTTGAATGGACTGGTCTAGCAAGATGATATGGAACAGGTTTTGCTCCAGAGACAAAGCATGCTTTTCTGGAAGTAAATTCTGCAATATCCTGACTGTGGAAAGAAAAGGGTACCAATTTTAAAGAAAGGAAGCAGTAAGGAAAAGGAAATGAACAACCAGATTAAAGCAGACCACTACAGTGTGACTATCATAAATATATTCCCCTTCTTGCTAAATGACTAACATAATGAATTTACTGATTATTTCCAGACAGTAATGCCAACTACCCATTTCTGAGGTGTACTTGGCTGCTTCAACAGCATTGCCAGAGCAAGTTAGCCCTTGAAGACCGAGCCTGGGCATGGATCTTACAAGTATCTGCACGGCAGACGATAGCCTCAAAGGTTCCTCTTCACGCTACCTTATTTTTGCCAGGGTGAGACTCTCCAGATAGTTCATAGGAATTATTTTTCTCTTCTTCCTCTGGAGACGTTTTTGTTTCAGTTGTCTGAATAGGAGAAAAATGGAAAATGGATTTCCTACGAGTCCCTTCCTTTACATTTCCTAAAATCATACATGCATTTTAAACATATTTATGATCTAAACTGGGAAACTAAGCATCTTCTGTTTCTATCTGCACTTTACATCTCTTTCCAAATAAATCACCAATTTGATCATAATTTAAAAAGAAAGGGGAAGCAAACATTCAACCAAGGAATGCAATGGTTGTTCCAAGATCAAGATGGTGAAATTACACTTTACCTGCTAATTTTCTTTCCTGGAGTCTGTCCAGTCCAGACGCATGGGTTATGCCCTATCACTACCAGATGGATACCGAGAATTCCAGGTTTTGATGATGAATGGCATAAGAGATCTGTGCACCTCTTCTCATACCAGTATTCTAATAAGAAAGCAGTGTTAAACAACTTCCTAAGCAACATGTAATAACTATATATATGACCATAGAAACACTGAAGAAAATAGAAGAAAATAGAGTTAACAACTCCAAGGGAAGCAAGGAAAAACCCAGCTGAAGCTCTCTCTTGTGAACTAACTCATAGCTACAGAAAGCACGAAGAGTAGGCCCCGGACATCAAGAAGGGAAACAGACCTCCTTTTATACCCTCGCTCGCCCAAAAGACAGAAACTGCAGACGGTAGGTTTTGGACTGGATTGGAGAGACTCAAGGAAAGAAAATTAGAAGGTAAAGTCTAATTTCACCTTCCTTATCATCTTTCCAATCCAGTCCAGATGCAGGGGATGTACCACAGCAGTACATAAGATTGGGTAGGACTCACGAGCCCGGCCTGCAAAACTCGAACTCCAAACTGCGCATCTGCTCTGGCTTGAACATCTAGCGCAAAGGTGTGAAGGAAGACCAAGTTGCTGGCTTTACAGATATCAACTGGTGGAACAACGTACTCTGCCCAGGAAGCCACTTGAACCCCTGTAACGTGAATGCGCAACACCTACTATCGAAGCCTTTGATGCCACTTCCCCCTTGTGTGGCCCTCCATAAAGGACAAAAAGACACTCCGATTTACAAAAAGGCTCCGCATGCTTAAGAGAATGGCAAAGAATTCGGTAGACATCCAAAAAAAAGCAACTGCCGATTCTCTGAGTCTTCCAATGAGCTCGAGAAAACCGGCAGAGACACCATCTGATTTAGATGGAACGTCAAAACAATCTTCAGTAAGAAAGAGGGGACTGGACACAAAACTACCTTCTCCTTTGTGATCATCAGGAAAGGTTCCCTGCAGGATGACACTTGGATTTCAGAGATTCTCCAAGCCAAACATATGGTCACCAGAGACATGACTTTCAGTGTAAGATCCTAAGCGTAGCCCTATTCAGTGGTTCGAAGGGGAGACCAGTCAAAGCTGACAAGACCAAATTGAGATCCCATGACAGCACCAGAGGATGTACAGGTGGACGAACCTGCTTGATGGCTCTAAAAAACACACACCACATCCAGATGGAAGGCCAAAGAAACTCCTTGCACTCGCTCCCATTAGCAGGCTAAGGTGGCCGCCTCCACCCGCAAAGAATTCAAAACCAAAACTTTTTATAAATCTGCCTGTAAAAAGGCCAGCATGTCTGGAACTGAGGCCAATATATGTCAAACCCGAATATTTGACAAGGACGTGGAACACTTTCGAGTTTGCAATAAGGTAGAAATAACCTGTGCAGAGTAGCCCTTTCTTCTCAACCTAGCCCTCTCAAGAGCCAGGCCGTAAGCGAAAATCGATCAACCTGAGGCATGAGAATCAGGCCCTGTGACAGTAGATTGTCCATCACCAGAAGGTGCCACGAAACGTCCACCAAAAGCCAGACTAGATCCACATACCAAGGTCTCCGAGGCCAATCTGACGCCACAAGGATCACAAGACCTCGATGTGCCTCTATTCTTTGAAGCAGTCGGCCTATCAGGGCCACCAAGGAAACACATAAAGAAGACCGTCCTTTGGCAAGGCCTGAGCTAGAGTATCTAAAATGCTCATCTTTGTCCATAAGACCATCCACACCGGCACTCCCCTGTATCTCGCAGACTTAATCCATCTTCATACACCTTATCGCTCACTTAGATCAATTCACTCTAACCGTATGTTTCTACCTTCCCCTTCTCAAGCCCATCTTGAATTAATCCGTTCCTCTGCCTTTTTCTTCCTGGGTCCTCGATTATGGAACTCGCTCCCTCCAGAACTTTGTCTTGAACCCTCATACACAACATTTAAGACCAGGCTAAAAACACACTTATTCTGCACCGCGCTTAACCTTCCACCCCCTTCCGCCATTTTATCACCACCTCCCCATTAGCCATTCTCTGCCATTTAATATTGTATTGAGTGTTCTATATCTTGTCTATTTCTGCTCTCTTTCCTGTCATGAATTGGCGTTCCTTTCTCACTAAAGCAGTTCAGTTTTGTTTTGTAAACCGCTCTGATGCTTTTAGTAAGAGCAGTATATTAAATCTGTAATAAAAATAAAAGATAAAGATCTAAACCTTCAGACATCCTTTCCCGTCAGCGACTAAAGAACCGGCCTACTTTGGCACTGGAAGTGGATGCCATTAGATCCATGATTGGCGCTCCCAACGTTGGACTATGCTATGAAACACGGAGTCCTCCAGGGACCATTCTCCCCGATCCAACTGATGCCAACTAGGAAAGTCGGTCTGAACGTTTCCTTTTCTGGCTATGTGCACCACCGATAGTGTCAGTAGATTGGTCTCTGCCCAATGAAGGAGCGGAGCTATTTCTTCCGCCAGGACTGTGCTTCCTGTCTGATGTAGGCTACCATAGTGGCAATGTCTGAAAAGATCCTCACCGCCTTGTGTTGTATGAGAGGGAGAAAGAAATGTAAAGCCAGAAATCCGATCGTATCTCCAAACGGTTGATGGACCAAGAGATCTCCTCCAGAGACCACTGACCCTGCACTACTTGCGATAAACAATGTACTCCCCATCCGGACAGGCTGGCATCGGTAATCACCACTGTCCACTCGAGAAGCTCTAATGGCATCCCCGCTAACAGCTTGGTGGAGTCTAACCACCAATACAAACTCACCCTTGCCTCTCAAGGACACATCAAACTTTTTGAGAGAGAATATTTCTGTTGGGACTAGCAAGACAGCAAGGACCTTTGTAGAGGACGCATATGTGCCCTGGCCCAAGGTACAAGATCCAAAGTCGCCACCGTGATCCCAAGATCTGTAGGTAGTGCCATGCTGAAGAAACCGGTTTCTGCAAGAACTGTCGAGAGGCTTGTAATGCCAAGGCATTAATTTCAAATGCCCATTTCAAGAGAATTTCTGACTTCCTATCCTAAACATCCTTTCGAGTTACTCTTCCTCAACGGGGATGGTTGTCTTCTTGGTAACCACCGAAGCAGCAGCATCCACTTTTGGCAACTTAAGAAGGTCCTTTTCATTTGCCGAAATCGGATACAAGCACGACACAGTTCATTCTCCCTTGAAAGCAGGCCTTGGGCACCTCCTACTCCAGGGGTCTCAAACACGCGGCCCGCGGGCCGCATGCGGCCCGCGAGAGAGGTTTCTGCGGCCCGCGATGGAGAGGAAACAAAAAACCCCCCCAAAGCCCTGGCTTCTGCCGCTGCCGCCGTGGCAGCGCCAGAATCAGCTGTCCCGCGGCCCCTTACCGTGTGTCCGGCAGAGCCCTCAGCTTCAGCAACATCAGCGGCAGCTTTCAGGGCCGCGAAGAGAGTAGTATTTCCCTCTCGCGGCTCTGTTAAGCCTGCCGGGGCTGATGGGAATTCCCATCAGCCCCGGCGGGCTTAACAGGCCGCGAGAGGGAAATTACTCTTCTCTTCGCAGCTTGAAAAGCCCGCCGCTGATGTTGCTGAAGCTGAGGGCTCTGCCGGGCACACGGTAAGGGGCCGCGGGACAGCTGATTCTGCCGCTGCCACGGCGGTTTGGGGGGGCTGTGTCGGATATGCCATGCTTTCTCTTGCACCGAGCGGGCGGGGGCGGGGGGCTAGGACTGGAAATGGGCAGATGGGGGTTAGGACTGGAGGTGGTCTGATTGGGGGGGGGGGGGCTAAGACTGAAAATGGGGTTATGGGGGGGGGCTAATAATGAAAATGGGGTGATGGAAGGATTAGGACTGGAAGTGGGCTGTTGGGGGGCTTAGGACTGGTAATGGGCTATGGGGGGGCTAGAACTGGTAATGGACTGGGGGGGGTTGCTAGGACTGGAAATGGGCTGAGTAGAGGGGGGGCTTGAACTTCAAATAACTGATGGGGACGGGGTTTTGGAATGGAAATGGGCTGAGTGGAAGGGGGCTTGGAATAGAAATGGGCTGATGGGGAGGGGGGCTTGGAATGGAAATGGGCTGATGGGGAGGGGGCTTGGAAAGGAAATGGGCTGTGAGGGGAGGGAGCTAGGACTGGAAATGGGCTTAGTTGGGGGGAGCAAGGACAGGAAATGGGCTGATGGTGGGGCTAGGATAGGACTGGAATGGGCTGATGATGCGGGGACTAGAAGGGAGCGGATGCTGGGTGGGGCTGAAACTACAAGGGAGCTGATGTTGGGGGAGGATTAGAATGGGATAGGGCTGGGAGAGTAAAATGGAGAGGGGAAAAATATTTTGTGTGGGAGGGAAGAAAAATCTACAATTGGCCAGGTATTGGGTGAGTAAGTGTGGATTGAGGATGGAGGGGTAAAATTTGAGTGGATGAAATAGGAATGAGGAAAGAGCAAAAGGAAAAAGATTAGTATGTTAAAACAGATGTAGAGAGAGAAAGGAAAAAAAACTAGAAGAGAGAAGAAAGGACAAATGGACAGCAGACCATGGAGAGTTAGCAGAAGACACCAAGAAACCAGAAGAAAGTGGCTGGCACAATTGCAACTGAAAAAAAATGCACAAAAGGTAGAAAAATATCTCTTTATTTTGAATTTATTAACTGGAATATGTCAGCTCTGAGAAATGTGCATCATTAACGTCTGTGCTTTATTTAATACAAGAGGAAATTAATTTATAGTTTTATTTCTACAGTGTTGTTGTACATTCCAAGTTTGGCTTTTGGGGTTCCCAGTTTAATTATTGTCTTCCTGTTTCTAAATTGTGATTCCTTGTTTGGTGATGGTGTATGTTCTGCATGTGTAACTGAGCTGAGGTATTCTGTTTATGTAATTCCTATTTGACATTGCCACTTGTTCTCTTTCCCCAGTAGGTCATGTATTGTTATTCTCTGAAATGTATTGGTTTAATATTTGCAGTGTTGCCTTTTGATAGGGTATGGTGCTTTGTGAGTCCTGGTAGTGCTGTTACGATACGGTGGGTTTGCTATGGGTTCTAAATGGGTAGTGTTTGTAGTAGTTCCTAATGTGTCTGGCGGTTGGCACTGGATTATAGTAATGTAGAAATCTTTTAGTCTTTCTTTATCCATACACTCATTAAGAGGCATGTTTACTAAAAGTTAGTTTATGGTAACATTATGCAAATATTTATGCAAATGAGGTCCCTTATGCAAATTAGGCCCGCCTCTTGTGCGGCCCCCGGGTTACTTTACAAGTCCTCATTTGGCCCTCAAAGCAATTTGAGTTTGAGACCCCTGTCCTACTCTGTCTGCAAGTTCCTTATGCTTTGCAACAGCGGATCTTCAAGGGGAATTTCCTTTACCTGAGAATCCTGAAGGATATTCAGGACTGCCAATGACTGAGCACTAAGCACAGCCAATTCCTCCTGACGGAAAACTCTAATGAAGTTAGGATACTCACCAGGAGGAATCTCACCCTCCTTAATATCCACAGGAGAGACTCCTCTGCAGAGACTGGAAGGACCCTCTAGAGGATTCTCCAAAGCTGCCAAATAAACTGAGGTCTTCCTCGACCTCTTTCTCCACCGGGCGATGCTTAGCTGCAGGTTCCCCCGAATCTGGAGCCCTGGACAAGGGATCCTTTCCTACTTTAGCAGTCAGCACTTTTGGAAACTGAGCTCCTCCAGGCCCTGATACATGTAGTAAGTCTGGTGTAAAAGGAAAGAACAGTTACTTACCTGTAACAGGTGATCTCTGGGAACAGCAGGAATAAGTCTTCACATATGGGTATCGTCGGTACCGACGGAGCCTGCGCGGGAACGCTCCCCAGCGTCCAGAAAGAAAGCTTTTGGGAGCATCCCACAGCGCCTGTGCGCTGCCTTCCCGCCTTTCCCAACCGCCTCTCTCCAGTTCGAGTTTTAAGCTGAGACAAAGAGAGAGAGAGGAAAGGAAAGATAGAGAGATACAACTCCTAGGGGAGGTGGGTGGGTTGTGAAGACTTATTCCTGCTGTTCCCAGAGATCACCTGTTACAGGTAAGTAACTGTGCTATCTCCAGGAACAAGCAGGAATGAGTCTTCACATATGGGGACTCCCCAGCTAGAGATGCCAGGGAGATCTCCAAAGTTGTGAGTCCCTGAGAAGGGCTCTACCTCATCCCATGGATCTTGGGCATCCAACCAGGGATGGGGGGTAGGAGTTGATTAGGTATGGAACAGGTGTTTGAGAACAGCCTGACCAAACAAGGCATCACGGCGGGAGTCCTTGTCCAAGCAGTAATGGGCTGTGAAGGTATGGACCGAGGCCCAGGTGGCCGCTCGACAGATTTGATCGATGGACACAGAGTTCAGATGAGCCATAGAGGCTGCCATGGCCCTCACATTGTGAGCTGTGACATGGCCCTCCAGAGAAAGGTTCTTACTCTGGTAGGCAAAAGAAATACACCCAGCAATCCAATTGGACAGAGTTCTCTTAGAGACTGGAAGTCCCAAATGAGAGGGATCAAAAGCAACAAAGAGTTGAGAGGACTTTCTATGTTGCTGTGTCCTTTGTAAGTAAAAAGCGAGCGCTCTCTTACAATCCAGGGTATGGAGATTCCTCTCTGCACTTGATGCATGAGGTCCTGGAAAAAAGACAGGTAAATACACCTTCTGGTTCAGATGAAAAGGTGAGAGCACTTTAGGCATAAAGTGTGGATTAGTCCTGAGGACTACCTTGTCATGATGGAACCTTGTATAAGGAGGATTAGCCACCAAGGCTTGCAGCTCACTGATGCGGCGAGCTGAGGTGACTGCAATGAGAAAAGTAACCTTCCAGGAAAGAAATTTCAAGGAGGTAGTGGCTAAGGATTCAAAGGGTGGCTTCATAAGCTGGCCAAGAACCAAATTCAAGTCCCATGCTACTGGAGGTAGTCTAATGGGAGGTTTAGTTAAAAGAAGGCCTCTCATGAATCTTGCAATAAGAGGATGAGAGGAAATAGGCTGTCCATTGAGGGGCTTAAGGGATGCTGCAATAGCACTCAAATGGACTCTTACTGAATTTGTTTTAAGGCCTGCATGGGATAAATGCAGCAAATATTCTAGTAAAGAATTCAGAGGTATTGCAAGGGGGTTAAGATCCTTCTGTGCACACCAAATGGTAAACCTTTTCCATTTAAAAGCATAGGAACGTCTAGTGGAAGGCTTTCTGGAAGCATGAAGGATATCTTTCACCTGCTGAGAAAGATGCAAATCTTGAAGGTCTAGGCCTTCAGCAACCAGGCTCTGAAATGAAGAGACTGGGGATTTGGGTGCCACAACGTTCCCTCCTCCTGAGACAGGAGGTCTGGAGCAGATCCCAAGTCCAGGGAGGGAGCTTGAGAGAGATGCAGAAGTAGAGGGTACCACACCTGGCGTGACCAATGTGGTGCTAGGAGGATCATAGACCCCTTGTCTCTCTGAAGTTTGAACAGTGTCTTGGGAATTAGGGGAATGGGTGGAAAGGCATAGAGGAAGTCTTGCCCCCAATGAAGGAGGAAGGCATCCCTGGCCTGAACTCCCTGACACGGAATCCTGGAACAGAACCGGGGAAGTTTGGCATTCCACGGACTTGCAAACAGATCTATGTCCGGGGTTCCCCAAATTTGGAAGATCCTGGCTATCTGGTCCCCATAGAGGGACCATTCGTGTGGAAGCAGAACTCGACTGAGTCTGTCTGCCCAAGAGTTTTGAACCCCTGGAAGATACACTGCCACGAGATGAATTTGATGCTCTCTGGCGAAGGCCCACAATCTCAAAGCTTCGTTGCAAAGCGACAGAGAGCCAGTCCCGCCCTGCTTGTTCACGTAGAACATGGCTACTTGGTTGTCCGTGTGGATGAGGACTGTCTTGTAGCTGAGCAGGGTGTGGAAGACTCTGAGAGCTAGAAGAATTGCTCTGAGCTCCAAGAGGTTGATATGTAGAGATGTCTCTTGTGGAGACCAGATGCCCTGGGTGGAGAGATCTTGTAGATGAGCTCCCCAACCCTTTGGAGAAGCATCTGTTGTAAGGGTTGCCTGGGGTAGCGATTGTTGAAAGGGGGACCCCAGCAACAGATTTTGAGTGGACCTCCACCACTGGAGAGACCAGAAGAGGCGACTGGAGGTTGCTATTTTGTCTGACTGTCCACCCAATGGACCCAGGCATCAGGGTGCCTGAGTCCACTGAGCTGCCCTCATGTGAAGGTGAGCGTAAGGAACCACATGCACGGTGGATGCCATGTGGCCTAACAGTTGTAACATTTCTCGAGCAGTTAAATGGGACTTTAACTGAATTTGTGAGGCTAACTGCACCAAGCGTAGGCAACGGGCCTGGGGAAGATAGGCCCTTGCAGTTGTGGTATCCAGCAAGGCCCCTATGAACTATAGTGACTGAGTAGGGGTGAGATGGGATTTTGGGATGTTTATTACAAGTCCCAGATACTGAAGAACACGCCTTGTGCAGGCTAGGGAAGTCTGGGCCTCTGACTGGGACGGAGCTCGGATGAGCCAGTCATCCAGATATGGGAATACAAATATTCCTAGAGTGCGTAGAAATGCAGCTACTACTGCCATGCATTTTGTGAACACTCTTGGAGCAGAGGCCAGACCGAAAGGAAGCACTCTGTATTGGTAGTGCTTTCCTTGATAAAGGAACCAAAGGAACGATCTAAAGAACAAAGCCAATCCTGACTCTGAAGGTATGGAAGGAGAGCACCGAGAGAAATCATCTTGAATTTCTCCTTGCATAGAAAGTTCTTCAATTCTCTGAGATCTAATATGGGTCTGTAGCCCCCTGTTTTCTTTGGGATAAGAAAATAGGGGGAGTAGAACCCTGAGCCCTGTTGAAGAAGGGGTACTTCTTCCATTGCCCTTTGGGCAAGAAAGGTAGCAATCTCCTGACCCAGAAGGTCGAGGAGAGATGTTGGAGAATTGAACTGTCTCACCATGGTGTGAGGAGGAAGGTTGAAGAAATGAAGCTTGTACCCCTCCCTTATGATGGAGAGAGTCCATTGCTCTGCCGTGACTTGTTCCCATCTGGGAGCAAAGTGGGCTAACCTTCCTGGAATGGTGAGAGGCTCTGGTTCTTCTAGAGCCAGAAAGGCTAAGTTCTCTAGATGTAAGTCAAAGGCCCTGAGGAGGCTGAGGCTGTTGAGCCGTAGCAGTCCTTGTAGCCTTAGGCTTGGCTTGTTTAGGTTGTTGCTGACGCTTTGCAGCAAAACGACCTGCAGAAGATGCCTGCTGACCATAAACAGGATAATATTTCCCCTTTTTGGGAAAGAAAGCCTTTTTGAATAACCTTTTTTCTAACAGGAGCAGAAGTAGACTTTGAAAGTCTATCTAAGGCAGAATTCTCAGCATCCATCTGAGTGGCCTTTGCTTGCCAATCCTTGCCAAAAAGGTTTTCACCTGTACAAGGAAGATTTCCTAATCCATCCTGGACCCAGGGTTCTAGATCAGAAGCTTGTAACCAAGCAACTCTGCGTGCACCTATGGCAATAGCCGAGGCTCTGCTGGCACACTCAAAAGAGTCAAAGGCTGCACGGTTGGAAAATTTGGAAACATCCTGGGCATGTTTAAGCCAGGTGAGAAACTCTTCCCTTTTATCTTCTGAGATAAAAGGAGATAAAGTTTGCAGATGATCTGTAACTTCCTTTAGAAACATCCCCATATAGAGACTATAGGAGTTGATTCTGGCAACAAGCATATTGGCCTGGAAAATTCTCCAGCCAAAAGCATCCAAGGTTCTGCATTCTCTTCCTGGAGGATTAGATGAGTGTCTTTTTGCACTCTTTATCTTCTTCATAGCAGACTCCACCACAATAGAGTGGTGAGGAAGCTGAGTCTTATGAAAACCAGGACAAGGAGGAACACGGTACATGGTGTCCAACCTACGAGAATGAGGGGAGATAGTGAGAGGTATCTCCCATATGCCCAACATGTGATCATAAAGGATCTCATGAATTGGTAAAGTAGCTGCCTCTTTAGGAGCCTTAGGATATTGTAAAATATCCAATTTCTTGGCTCTAGGCTCTGATTCAGGGGCCACTGAAATGGAGAGGCCCCTGGCCACTTCCATAATGAAGTCTTGAAAAGACAAGTCTTCTGGAGGAGACAGTCTTCTTTTTGCAGAAGAGGGCTCCTGAGGAAGGAGTACCGATGCTTCGACAGAAGCCTCTGATTCATCAGAGTCTTCGGAGGAATCGAAGTATCGCCTGTCTGGATGCTCCTGCAGAGCCCGATATGCGTACCGAGTGGTATCGACATCGGGAGTGATCGGTACCGATTCAGTACCGATGGGCATCACAGAAGAGGGTACCGCTGCAGTTGACACCAAAGCCGATGTCGATGCAATCGGTACCGGCACCGGAACCGATATCGGTGCCGGTGCCGGAACCGGTACCGACAATGGAGTTTGTTGCGGTACCAGAGGCGTCGCAGCTTGTATGAATGCCGTAATGGCACGCTGCATGGTCAGAATATTCTGATCCATCGACACAACCAATGTCTGGATGTCGGTACCAGTGGAAACCACCGGTACCCCAGAACATGGCAACAGGTGATAGGTCGAGGCCGAGCCATCAATGTCAACCTGTAACCCCACAGATGAAGCTTTGGAAGCCGGAGCTTCCCACCGGGGTAATTCTGCCGGTGCGGGATCCTCGAGAGGAAGCCCGGAGGCATCTTGATACTTAGAGGGAGATCTACCCTTCGAGGACCGGCTGGACTTATGTTTGGTTACCTGAGATCCATGGGAGGAAGAAGCAGCCCTGGAAGATGTCGATGCCACCGAAGCTGCATCAGAGGGAAACAGGGTACTGAGCTTGGCCGCTCGATTCTGTCGATCTCTTTTAGACATCACGGAACAGGACTCACAGTCATGGGTGTCGGTGACAGAAAGAGTACCGCTGCACTTCATGCACTTTTTAAACCCGGAAGCGGGCTTTTCCATGAGGAAAATTTTTCTAGGCCTAAGGCCCAAAAGGAAAAATGCACAGAAGTGGGAAACGGTAGGGTTTTTTTTTTTTTTTAAAGAAAGAAGAAAAGACTGGCGGTACCGGTCCAACGTCGAAGGCGGCAGACGCGCGACCAAAGAAATAAAAGAAAATAAAGAACTTCTTCAGAGGTGACAGGAACACGACCTGCTGGCTCCGCGGAAAAGAAGAACTGGAGAGAGGCGGTTGGGGAAGGCAGCGCGCAGGCGCTGTGGGATGCTCCCAAAAGCTTTTTTTCTGGACGCTGTGGAGCGTTCCCGCGCAGGCTCCGTCGGTACCGACGATACCCATATGTGAAAACTCATTCCTGCTTGTTCCTGGAGATAATAAAGTCCAGAGAAAAAGATACATTCCTTGCTGACCGCAAAAGTTTCCCAGACTGATCTTCTGAAGGAGCAGAAACCGAATCCTCTCCTTGCAGGGCTAAGTGACTGGTAATCAGACTGGCCTAAAATGACCACAGTTCCTGCCAAAACTGCAGGAACCTGGAGGTGGAGGTGACAATTGCATTCTCTGCTCCTCCAAACTTTCCCCTGGCAAAAGAGTCTCCCCCAAAAAGAATCTAGCACCCCTGAGAAAGTCCTCCGCAGCCTGGCCTTCTTCCTCAAATCTCAGCAAATATCTGCTGCTGACAAATGTCCCCACAGGCCGCATAAATTGCCTTCCCCAATGGCATAGCTGTGGGCATGAAAGCCTAACTGAGAGCAAAGCAGACGCTGAAGAAAGGCAAGAACAGCTCCCAAAGCTATATTCCCAAAGAAAAAACAAGAGGTAAACTGACTGAGGCAAAACCAACGACCCCAGTACAATCAGTTCAAGTAAAAAACAAAAGAAACTCACTCTGGGTATATTTCCATCAGCGTGGGCACCGAAGGCTGCAGCTGCTGCCTGTGACTGTGCTCCAAGTGGTGAAATTAGGTCCTAGCTGATAACTGATGTTACTTGAGGACCTCCAGTCCAGTCCCAGTACCTGTGGGTTGTCTCGCCCCTCCAGCAGCTTGGAGACTGAGAATGTCACATTTTGATATCATCATCCTGGATAAGCAGCTGGCATCTCCCTCCAGCGTCCAGTATCCTATTGACAAAGTAGATTCACAGGCGCAACAAGTAAGAACGTTTCAATATGAGTAAACTCTGTAACTATTAAACTAATCCCCATGAATAACCGGGGAGCACCTTTCCCCAATATAAAGAAGCGCTCACCTGTCAAAAGGGGAATGCAACTTGCCACTCGAGGCACTTGGCTAGGCAGTCTAGCCCGCCCCCTTAGATTTTGTCATTTAGCCATTTCTTTGAAGGAGTCCTCACACTCCATCCGTTGCCAGATCGCAATCCTGAGCCATGCCACAATAATGAACTTCTTCAGACCTGGGAATGCCGGCAGCACGCCACCACATGGGAGGGTTTCCGGGACTGGACTGGAGGTCCTCAAGGAACATCAATTAGTAGGTAGGACCTAATTTCACCTTCCTTATTGTCCCTCCAGTCCGGTCCCGGTATCTGTGGGATGTACCATAGCAGTCCTAATTTTGGAAGTGACCTATGAGCACTGCCGAACCAAAACAGGCATTCTCCGCTGTCTGCATATCCAGATGGCAGTGTTTCACAAAGGAATGCAAGAACGACCACGTCGCCGCCTTACAGATGTCCCCTGGTGGTACTAAACTTGTCTCAGCCCAGGACGAGGTCTGAGCTCTGTTCGAATGAGCTCTCAAACCCTACGGAACGAGACGACAGTGCAGCAAGTAGGCTGAAACTATGGCCTCCCTAATCCATCGAGAAATGGAGGCCTTAAGACGCCATCTCCCCCTTTTGTGGGCCCCCAAATAAGATGAACAAATGATCTGATTTTCACCAGGTCTTTGCCGTTTTGAGAGAGTGACTCAGAGTGCAACAAACATCCAGCCATCTCAGGAGCGGATCCTTTAACGTTCCTCCTGCTCCTGAAAACACGGGAAGTGACTCCGACTGATTCACATGAAAAGCCAGTAACACCTTAAGCAGAAAGGAGGGTACTGGCCTCAAAATCGTTTTCTCCTTTGACATAATCAGAAAAGGAGCCTGACAAGACTCCTCGCCATTTGACAATCAGAAAAGGAGCCTGACAAGACTCCTCGCCAAGCATATGGCCACTAGAAAAATGGTCTTTAAACGTGAGATCTTTCAAAGAACACACCGACAGTGGATTGAAAGGAGACTCTGTCAAAACTGACAGCACAAGCTTCAGATCTCAGGGCAGAACAACCGAGCGCACTGGAGGTCGCACCTGCTAAATCACCCATAGAAAACGCTGGACACCCGGGTGGTCTCCCAAGGAGACACTGTGCAGCCTACCCTGGTAACAGGAGATGGCTGCCACCTGTACCTGCAGTGAACTACAAGCTAAGCCTTTGTCAAGACCTTCTTGTAGAAAGGCGAGCACATCCGGTATCATTGTGTGCAGAGGGCGACAGTTTGCTCCTTTGCACCTTTTTGAAAATTCTCCAGATGCGAATATACGCTAATGAGGTAGACCATCTACGAGCCTTCAGCAACGTTGCAATCACTGAGACAGAGTAGCCTTGCTGCATTAACCAAGCCCTCTCAAGAGCCAGGCCGTAAGCAAAAATCACTCCACCTGTGGCATCCTGATAGGACCCTGCACCAGCAGATCCTTCCTCGCTGGGAGCTACCAGGAAGGAGCAACTGACCACCGTACCAGATCAATCTAACCTAAACCCCCCCCAAAAAAAAAATGGCAACCAAATACAATATCTCAACTGTACATAGGTTCCAATACTGTACTATAATTGGGTGGATAAACCAAGAAAGCCTGAAGCAGGGCCAAATGGGTGACTGGCCTGAAACATGGCACATCCGTTTGTTTTTGCTAATGGCAAACAGGACATTGGACTTGGCATTCTTCAGATAAGATAAATCCCAAGTTATAACATGCACAGTGTTTAGTAGTAATGAATTAAAATTAAAAGGAGCCTCTACAGCGTGAGGTGAGCAGTTTCTCCTGCCCCTCATTTGATTGTGGCTCCGACAAAAGTTAATTTTGGCATTTATCCACCCGGTTATAGTACAGTATTGGAACCATACCAGACTGGCATACCAAGATCTCCTTAGCCAATTCGGGGCAATCAGTAACATGAGACCTTGATGCACCTCGATCCTCTGTATCACCCAACCTACGAGTGCCCAGGGTGGAAATACATAGAGCAACCCCTACGTAGGCCACTGCTGCACAAGCTCATCGAGTCCCTCCGACATGCGCTCCCGTCATCTGCTGTAAAAAAGAAATACCTTGGCCGACTCGAAAGTTGCCACGAGATCCATGATCGATGGCCTCCAATGCTGGACTAGTTGAGCAACCACCACTTCGTTGAGCATTCACTCTCCGAGATCAATCCGCACTCTGCTGAGATATTCGGCCGCCATGTTCTCCCTGTCAGCTACATGCACTGAGATTGCCACCAGATGAACTTCCACCCAGTCCAACTGGGGCTCCACTTCCTCTTGCAGCTGTGTGCTGCTTGTGCCTTCCTGTTGACTGATGTATGCTACCACCGCGGCATTGTCGGAGAACACTCTCACCGCCTCTCCTTACAGCAGGGAGCAAAACTCCTGCAGTGCACAGAACACTGCCCGTAGTTCTAGTTGTTTGATGGACCATATCCTTTGCGTGATGTTGGATGTGCAGTGCACCCCCCATCCTGACAAACTAGTATACGTGGTGAGAGGAATCCACTGCGGCGTTTCTAAAGGCATTCCTACCAAACGCTTTGTGGGCTGCAGCCACCACCTGAGAGACTGCTGGACCCCTGCCGGACACACCTGTGAGCACGAGAGCAGATGAGTCTGTGCTAACCATCTCCTTAACAATGCTCTCTGCAATGGTCGCATATGTGCCCGAGCCCAAGCCACCATCTCTATAGAGGCTGCCATGGAGCCCAAAAGCTGCAGGTAATGCCAAACCATAGGAGTCTGCATGTGCAGAAACGCCTGACCAGCTGTTGTAACTTGTGAATTTTCTCCACCTGTAAGGATTTTTTCTTTTGTGCCATCAAGTCAGTGTTGACTCATAGCGACCCAGCTACCTCTGGGTTTTCTTGGCAATGTATCACCGGAAGTAGATTGCCAGCCTTTTCTTCCGAGGCAATGGATGGTAAAGTGACTTGCCCAAGGTCACAAGGCGTGCCAGTGGGAATCAAACCCTTGATCTCAGGTTCCGCAATGCTTGACCCAGTACAAGCATTGCGGAACCTGTGTCTTTTGGGGAAACTGCTAGGTACGTATGACCTAGATTGACCACTGTTGGAAACAGGATACTGGGCTTGATGGACCTTGGTCTGACCCAGTATGGCATATCTTATGTTCTTATGATCTTCTGGGTAACTAGGTAGTTACTCTAACCACTAGGCTACTCCTCCTGTAAGGATACCCGACCGCATATTGTCTGGAAGCATGCTCCCAAATACTCCATGTCTTGTGATGGCTGAAGGCGACTTCTCGCAACATTTACCAGCCAGCCTAGGTCTTGTAAACAGGTGATGGACTCTCTCCAAGGCGTAGCTGCTTTCCTCTATGAATTTTGCCCGAATGAGCCAATAGTCCAAATACAGATGCACCAGAATGCCTTCCTAGCAGAGTGCAGCAGCCGCCACCACCACCATGATCTTGGTGAAAGTTCGAGGTGCCGTTTTGAGACCAACTAGTCCAAAAGTGGAAATGCTCTATGGGTACCGCAAAGCATAGCTACTGCTGATATTCATCACTGCGAGGTCGAGCCCCAGTGATGGTTAAGAACTCCCCTGCCTGAACCACCATGATAACCAAGTGGAGCATCTCCATGTGGAAACGTGGCACTCTGAGGTAGCGATTTTGAATGCTTGAGCTTTAAAACCCGGACGGAAGGAATCCTCTTTTTTCAGGACTATGAAGTAAATGGAGTATTGACCATACCCATACTGGTCTTATGGAACCCTCCATCACCATGCACAGGGCTATTAGCCAGAGCAATATCTGTCGCACCACCTTCTATTTCTTTGGTGCCCTGCATGGAAAGCTGACAAAGGCCTTCTGAAGTAACCTTCCTTGATGACCTGCAGAACCCATTGGTCGGAAGTGAGCGGGGCCCAGGCATTGTAAAAAGCTGACCGCCCATGGGAAGAAACCCCTACTTGCTCCTCTTAAGCCTCAAAAGGCCTAAACTCTAGATGGAAAACACCCTCTCTGATAAGGGGCAAATCTGGCTGCATGAAGCTGCCTACAATCCTTAGGCTGCCCTCGCTCCAGAGTGAAGGAACGAACCAGCTTCTGTTTGTCCTCTGGCAGCCTGTCGCCTTTCGTCTCGCCCAGATCCTTAACCAACTTCTCCAGCTCCTCCCCAAACAGGAGCTTACCCCTAAAGGGAGGCTTACTAAGATGGGATTTAGAGGAAACATTCTCTGCTCAATTACGAAGCCACAAATAGCGACATGTGACCACCACCGAGACCATGCCCTTTGACAAACAGCGCATAAGGTGACAGAAGTATCTACCAGATAAGCTGCCCCCGACTCTAGATTAGCAGCCTCTGGTGGTTGGGGAGTAGCATCCCCTAAGCTCGCTAAGATTCCCTGCACCCAGCGCAGACACATCCGAGCCACAAAGACGTCACAAATCGATGCCTACAAGGAGGGCATTGATATCAAAAGCCTACTTGAGGAGCATCACCTATTGTTGACCCATAGCAATGAGCTAGTAAACATTAAACATGATGCAATAAATTGTATATAGTTATGTCATACTCGCATGACCCTGTACATAGTTTCTCACGCTACCTTTTCCCCCTGCTTAATGTTCAATTGTTCTTTGTACAATATTGGTTACTGTTCAACTGTTCTATGTATAATGTTCAAGTTGTAATGTAAACCACTCTAAGTGTAGACAAAGCAATACAGAAAAATGACTAAATAAATAATTTCCTATCCTGCATATCCGAGGGCCGAACTGCCATCTACGGGAATGGTAATCTTTTTTGTGACTGCTGAGACCATGACATCCACCTTAGGTGTACACAAAATCACTCTATCCTTTTCCGGCAATGGGTAAAGGCAGGACATAGTCCTCGTGCCCCTGCAGAGCAGCCTCTAGGTCTAGAACATCTCATTCATCTTGCATTATCTGCTGGACCACTCTGTGCAGGGGAAATGCTTTCTGCGTAGTCCTAACCTCCTGAAAGGACGGATTCTCCAAAGGCTCCTCCCCCCCCCGGGGACCTCTGCTCTCACATTAAGGTCCTTGTCGGAATGCGCTATCAATGTGGCCAATTTCTCCCATCAGAATACTCTACAATCCACGCATCCAACCCCTGAGGGATTTCTCTCTGGTCCAGATCTGCTTCTGGATCTTCTAGCTCCTCAGAGTAAAGACACCACTTCCCAGAGGTCCTCCTCTAATCTCCGCTTGCTTCGTCCCAGTGCGTCCAGCAGTACCTGCACAGAGGGCTCTGGAAAGACCCTCTTTTGTGTCTTTTCCTTGATCTTCTCTGATCCCTCCTCCCTATGCTGCCTCATATAAAAGGCCTTATGCATGAGGACGACAAATTCCAGCGTAAAGCCCTATGGAAGAGAGATATCCTGTCCCTCCTTGACCATAGAGTCCTTCACAGAGGCCTTAGTCACTTTGTTCGTCTTACCTTTCACAGCCTTAGCTATAGGTCGGGCCATCGGTAGCTTCAGCCTATGTCTATTAGTACACTATAACAATGCTCCCAAACTAAAGTAATACCCAGCATACTAATAATTTCCTAATTGTCCCTTGGTGAGTCTCACTGAATCACACCCTCCTGCTTGGAGACTGAGATACTGAAGGTTGGAGGGAAATACCAGATGCTTATCCAGGGTGATGTCATCAAAATTTGACATGCTCAGTCTCAAAGCTGCTAGAGGGGTGAGACAACCCACAGGAACTGGACTGGAGGGATGATAAGATTTTTTTTTTCCTTTTCACATTGTGGACTTAAAGCGACAGGCACAGAAAAATACAAGACCACCCAAATAGTGGAATAAAGGCAGAGAAATAAAGAAGTGCCTTTTTAGGGTGGAGGGACCTGTATCACCAGGTATGGCACCCACTAAAAGAACAACAAGTTGACCCAACAGCATTGGTTCTCTAAGAGGAGTAATTCAATTTAAATCAAGGGGCTTTTAGTTTGTTTTTTAAATCCTTTCAGTGGAATCCAGACTGCACAGAAGCTCACCATCTGCTGGAGAATGAGAATGGAGAAATTAGACCTTACCTGTTAATCGTCTTTCCTCGAGTCTATCCAGTCCATGTGAGTTCTCTCTCTCCACCAGCAGCTGGGGACTGAACATGTCTGATTTCTGATGTCACAGTAGAAGAGTTCCCCTCCTTAGACTCCAGATATCAGTATCCTATTGACAAAGCAGACTGCAAAAGAGCATATCAAGCCCAACAAGAGTAATATTCCAATACATTAGTGACATCCTCCCCCAGCTGGACATCGAGACAATGGACTCATATACCCTCATAACCAAGAGGAATAGCGTTATTAGAAAAGCCACAATTATAACCACCACCTCTCTCCAGACAACAAACAAAAAACTGAAAACCCCTGGTACACCCCAACCCCTAAAGGCTAAAAACTCAGCTCCGAAGGCTCGAACACAGATTTCGCAAATCAGCACTCAACTCTGATAGAACTCTCTACATAAAGCTTCTCAACGACTATCGCACTGCAACTGGCTATGTTGGAAATAAATTGTGCCACCTACGGTGAAGTCTGTGTCCTGCTTTGTCTGTACCTGGACTGGATGGATTCAAGGAAAGACAATTAGCAGGTAAGGTCTAATTTCGCCTTCCTTATTGTCTCTCCAATCCAGTACATGTGGGGTGTACCAGAGCAGTAACTAAGTATGGGAGGACTGGCTTGTAACACAGAGGGTCCAAACCATGCATCCTTAGATACCTGTACTTCCAGATGGTAATGACACATGAAAGTATGCAGAGACAACCAGGTGGTCACTCTGCAAATGTCTGCCAGTGGAACTAAACCATGTTCTGACCAAGAAGCCGTTTGAGACCTTGTTGAATGAGCCTTAAGACTGCTCGGCACAGTGCTGCTCTGCAGCAAATAGGCAGAGGCAATCCAACACGCAGTGGAAGCTTTGGAAGCTGCCTCCCCTTTGTGTGGACCTCCAAATAGGGTGAATAAACAATTTGGTCGACAGAGAGACTCCATTCGCCTAAGATAGTGGTGTAACACTCTGAGCAAGTCTCAACAACGGAGCCAGCAATCTCCCTCAAACTCTGCCATCTTCGCAAAAAACGACAGGGACATTGATAGGTTATGATGAAAATACAATACCACCTAGGGCAAAAAAGATGGAACCAGTCACAAGACCACCTTCTCCCTGGATAGGACTAGGAAAGGTTCTATGCGAGACAGAGCTTGGAGCTCTGAAATTTGCTGTGCCAAAGAAATAGCCACCAAGAAAACTGTCTGCAAGGTCAGGTCTTTCAGGGAAACTTGAGCCAGTGGCTCAAAAAGCGACCCCCGTCAGGGCAGAAAGTACCAGATAGAGATCCCACGGGGAGCCATAACCTCAAATGGTGGATGAACCCGTTTCACCGCCCGGAGCAAACGGACTATGACAGGTTGTGCAGCCAGGGGATACCCAAGTACACACCCCCTGGTAACATAAAATAGCCTTGACTTGGACCCGAGGAGTTCAAAATCAATTCTTTGTTCTGCATGGTCTATAAAAAGGCTAAAATATCCAGAAGCCAGGATGGAAGGGCCTGGAGGCCATTGCCCTTACACTAATGTTCAAACACCTGCCAGACGTGGACATAGATTATGGGTGTCAAGCATTTACGGACTCGTAGCAGGGTGGCCAACACCAGTGCTAAGTAGCCCTTCCTCCTTAGCCGCAACCCTCTGAAAGCCAGGTCTGAAGCAAGAATAGATTCACGTGAAACATCGGAATCAACCCCTGCGAGAGCAGGTAAACCCTATTTGGAAGATGCTAAGGACTCACCACCTAGAGTTTGAGGAGATCAGCATACTATGGCCTGCGGGGCCAGTCCTGGGCAATTAGAGCCACCCGACTGGGATGGACATCTATGCGTTGAAGAAGGCACTCAATGAGGAGCTAGAGAGGAAACATATACAGCAGACCTATTATTGGCCATCTTTGCATCAGGGTGCAGAACCCCCTCGGACATGTGCTCCTGTCGCCGACTGAAGAACCAGCTCACCTTAGTGTTAGATACTAAGGCCATCAGGCCCATGATCAGCAAAAGCGAATCACAGGAACTTTTTAATGCTAGAAGGGTTGAAACTCTTTACAAAGAGAAACCAAAGCTCAGGAACTTCCTTAAGAGGTGGAATGGCCTTGTGCCCACACAGATGGGAACTATGCAGGAAGGCTTTCATAAACTGGGAGGAAGGAAGCCTGGTTCATGCTATGAATGGCATTGGATATTGGCAGCCAGTATCACCCAAGGTGCCAAATGTAAGCAACTGTTCTTGGCTTCTAAAAGAATACAGAAACACTATTGTAACTTGGAGGTAAGGAAGAAGGCAAAGGTCTTTATGGCTATCTGTTTGTTTCCTGGAAATGCTTGCACTTCCTGTGGAAAATGGCAGAGGAGGGAAGGGGGAAATGAAAAGGGCTGCAGGAAATGTTAGGTCAATCTGACTGTATTTCCCATCCCTCCAACTGTTGTTCTGACAGACTCTAAAATAACCTAGCCTTGTAGCTTTACTCAACAGCAGCCCCTGCCGCAAATAAATGACTTTAAAACCCAGTGGGTTTTGTCTTCCTCCTTCCTGACTGTGCTCAAAGATTATTATGTGTTTTGTCTATCGTTAATAGATTGTAAATTTCAAGGCACAGAGATTTCCAGTTGAGTCTCTTTACCTCACTGCATACCTTTCGGGGTGCTGTACAAAAAATTACCCACAGCTAGTGTGGGCAATCCCATTTCCCCTTATCCTTGGGAAAGACTATGAAACATTGTTAGAAGATATTTATACTAAGCATTTCATTCCAGACTAGCATATTGAGCCTTGGAATGAGAGGGGTATGCTCTACTATGCGTACTGCTCTGACAGTGACAAAGGCCAAAGTTAAGGACCCAGCAAAGTAGAGAAAAAAGAAAATCCCTCAGTTTAACTTTCTTGCATAAATTTAAAATGGCACATCATGGGCCTACCCAGAGACCCAGTGGTAGTGCAGTGAGCCTCTGTATGGAAGGGTAAAATTAGATCTACATTGCTATAGTTACTTGGTTTTTATGAAAATTAGACAGGAAATAGTAACATACTGGTACATATGCACCCCAAGAGAAGGTACAGAAGATGGACAAGAACTTACAGGCTGCTATGTCTGTCTAATCCAGGGTTTCTCAAACCAGTCCTCTGGGACCTCCAGGCCAATCAAGTTTTCAGAATATCCATGATGAATATGCATGAGACAGATCTACACGCATTGCTTCCACTGTATGCAGATCTATCTCATACATATTCATCGTGGATATATTGAAAACCTGACTGGCTTGGGAGTCCCAGAGGACTGGGTTAAGCTAGACCACTAGGGAATGGAATAGACACCCTGACCCCTGTCTGAGAGAAGCTCCCCCCCCTCCCCCCCAGGCGCAGAGCTCCTCTCTCATTTCTCTCTCCAGCCAGTCTCCTGGAGACGACAAAACAGCCAACCCATAGCCATCTTGACAGCGAACCACTGACAAAGAGATACAAACCGACACAGGGAAAGCGGACCAGAAACTAAAAATAAAAAAGGCTAACCAAAGTGGCACCAACCACTAAAATATGCCCCAGGATGGCTGCCGACAGCAATGCCAACCCATAAGCTGCTGATTTAAGTGCTGCTCTTATGTGCAAGAAGACATCAGTCTCTCCCTACCATGAGACATGCTCATCTAAAAAGAAGGAGTGAAAGAAAAAACGACCAGCACGCAGTATGTGAAAAGGCCATGCTATCTGCACAAGCGCTCCCAGAAGATGTAAAAACAAACTGTTAGGAAAAATAGCCGCCATTTGTGCCTAAATCCCTTTGGCTCCAAAACAGCAGTCTGTCTCATTCCCCAGACCCTGAGAACTCGTAGGACAGGCAACAGTGGGGATCTGGTCCTTTCGGCCATGTGCATATTTTCAGGCTTATATTTGGGAGTTTGAGCCATCGTACACCTTGTCCCATTTTACGCTTGTGCCAATTTTCCTAATGGAGAAAGGTGAATAGTGGAGTACCGCAGGGATCTGTGCTGGGTCCGCTGCTTTTTAACATTCGTAAATGACCTGGAAATGGGAATGAGTGAGGTGATCAAATTTGCAAATGACACAAAATTATTCAAAGTTGTTAAAACCCAAGAGGATTGTGAAAAATTGCAAGAGGACCTTGAGAAATTGGAAGACTGGACATTCAAATGGCAGATGAATTTAATGTGACAAGTGTAAAGTTACGCATCTAGGAAAGAACAACTCAAACTTTGTTTACATAATGCAAGGTACCACCTTAGAAACCACCAACCAGGAAAAAGATTTAGGTGTCATTGTGGATAACACGTTGAAACCCTCTGCCCAGTGTACAGCGACGGCCAAGAAGGCAAATAAAATCCTAAGAATCATATGGAAAGGAATGGAGAATAAAACAAAGCATATTATAATGCCTCTGTAGCGTTCCATGGTGTGACTGCACCGTGAATATTGTGTGCAATTCTGGTCCCCATATCTTAAAAAGGATATAGCAGAATTAGAAAAGGTACAGAGAAGAGCCACTAAAATGGTAAAGGGGTGGAAGGATACCCTTATGAGAGGCTTAAAAGGTTAGGGCTTTTCAACCTGGAAAAGAGATGGCTGAGGGGAAATATGATAAATTAATGAATGGTGTAGAATGGGTAAACGTAGAGCAATTCTTTACAGCATCAAAAAGTAGAAAGACTAGGGGACATGCAATGAAGCTACAAGGTAATCTATTTAAGACTACTATAGAGAAAAAAAAAATTTCACTCGACGCGTAATCAAACTCTGGAATTTGTTACCAGAGGATGTAGTAAAAGCTGTTAGTGTAGCTGGGTTTAAAAAAGGTTTGGACAAGTTCCCGCAGGAAAGGTCCATAAACCATTATTGAAGAGGACTCAGGTAAATCCACTGCTTGCCCCAATACAAACATTATGGAACCTGTGTGTCTTTTTGGGAAACTGCTAGGTACTTGAGATCTGGATTGGCCACTGTTGGAAATAGGATACTGGGCTTGATGGAACTTGGTCTGATCCAGTATGGCATTTCTTATGTTCTTACCTCTCTGATTTTTTGGAGTCCTGGCAGCCCTCAGCACAATGTCCCCAACCTGTGGGAATTTGCTGCCATGAGTTGAGATCATTAAAATCCCCTCACAAGCCGAAAACTGCAGAGCACCAACAGATGTCATGAAACCTGAGGGAAATCCAGAAAAAAAGAGTGGAGATCCCCACCAAAATTCCTTCAAGTAGACAAGTGCAGCTCTCCCCGAGGAGAGCTGCTACGGCTTGATGCAACCCAATACTACTGACTAGGGTTTTTTTGAACCCTTGGAAACAAAGGTATCTGAGTGCCCAGAAAAAACAGCCGATGCCTCTGCCCATCAAAACATGCCAGCGCTGTTTCTGCCGCCGACAGCCCCTAAGCTAATCGGTAAGAAAGTACCCCAGTAAAACAAAGAAATAATCAAACAGGCCAGTGACCCCAAAGATGAGAACAACACGGTAAAAAGGGACCCGATAGCCCCACCAGGAGAAGCAGCGCCTGCATATTAGCCTCCTTCCCAGGGAAGAGGATATCGGTACCTCCCCCCCCCCAAACTGAAAGGAACCCGCGTATTCTGTTTAACACCGGTGTAATGCTGCCGAGGAAGCCCTGAGCACAGGTTAGCTTCAGTGTAAACCTTCTTTCTGCTGTAAAACAGCCAAACGCTCCAAATGAATTTGGTATGCAAAAGAGAAGGAAAGCCAGCTAATCTTTACCTCTAGATCGCCAAGCTGTCCGACTAGGGGGAAAGGGACCTGAACTACCAGGTGTTTGACCCCTGGGCAGCATCTGACCCTTCAAAGGGTCCGGATGTCAACTAGGCTACATTTGCAACCTGCCAGCCCCCACAAATGAATAGTTCTTTCAGAAATGTGCTCAGCCACAAACAGGAAGACTCATCAGACTGAGAATCATTTTTGGATCTAACTTGTCTCCAAAGTCCTCTTTTTTTTTTTTTTTGTTTAAGTTTTAGTCACTGAATCAAAGGCCCAAAATCCTTTCAGTGTCATCTAGGCATGGGAAGCTCCAAACCAGCTGCTAGGGACTGAGAAACTGATTGCTGGAGCCTAAGGAGGAAGCTCTTCTACTGTGACATCAGAAATGCTCAGTCCCCTGCTGCTGATGGAGGGAGATAACCCACAAGCACTGTACTGGAATGGAATGGAGGGACGATAAGGAAATTGGTGTGAGAGGAGGCGTGCTGGGTAAGTCACTTTGCATCATCAAAACCTGGAATTCTCAGTCTCCATCTGCTGGTGATAGGGCATAATCCATGTGTCTGGACTGGACTGAAGGGACGATAAGGAAATGATAATTTTCATCTGTAGAACTGGACTGAAATCTCATTATATTATCCTGGTTGCTGAGGGCTGAACCTGACAAACTGCACATGCAATCAGTCAAGCTCCTCCTCAACTCTTTAGAACAGCGATGGGTAAGTCTGATCCCCCATGGATGCAAACTGCTTTTGGGAGAGACACAATAAACAGGCATGAAAGGCAGTGCAGGCAACAATATCTCAGTCATATGTCGTGGGTATGTTAAGACCTAGACTGGATTTCAATGCACGGACTGTAATTAAAATCAATAAAAAAAATATCTATCTATATATATCAGAGCAAATCCATGTATCTGCTTCTATTAATTAGATTCTAAACAATTCTAAACAGTTATACTGTCAAAACCTAGAAACTCAAACAGAAACACTCTTGTTGGTGCATTTTCTATTGGAATCTGAGAAAAATGTTATCAGCTCTGGGTCTTACTGTGATAAAGATGTTACCTCAATCATGTCTGGTCTGAAATTAAGCTCTTGGGAAGGTTCGGTAATAATCCACAGTTGTTTGCTGTCATTAAGAACCACCTGAAGGCAGTGGTGTAAGGTGGGTGAGCTGCCCACCCGCTCCAAGAGGGCCTGGTGAGTGGCGAACATAGAGGCTTGTGTGGCACGATCTGCATCTGGTGTCCTCATGTCTTCTTCCATCCACAGTTTCCTGCGTGGGTGCCAGGTCTCACAGTAGTACTGGAAGACGTCAGCAGGACAAACCGCCTTCAGCTCGTACAGATGACAATCGTAAGCCTTGGGCAACAGCGTGTGGACCAGGACATGCAAGATATTTTTCACCTGGGCTTTGGCTGTGGCATCCAGATAGGAGATTTTGCAGTACAAGATCTCCAAAAGTAATGGCCTACAGTACCTCACAGAAGCGTGGGGTATGAGGACTTGCAAGTCAAGTATATCTAAGATCTCAGGATTCACTGTTATTTGTTTGACCTGGATTTTCATGGTGGGAATGCTTTGCAAAATAGAGACAAGGACGAATCTTAACGTATCTGCTGTGCCTTTCTTCACGAAGCAGTAGGCACACACCTTCCACACAAGGCTCTGTTCTTCACAGAAGACAGCGTAAAAATCAAATCCTGGGCAGACAGAGGAGATATAGTCTACGAAGAGGTAGCCCGGAAATTTTTGAGCAATGTGCTGCATGTTAGAGGTCATGAGGAATATGCTCTTGATGAGGAGTTTGCCCTCCAAAAACACCAACTTGACTTTTGCATCAGGATCAGAATCAAACAGGGCATGCAGCTCCTTTAGAACGTGCGTTCGTTCCTCAAACACTGCCGAGCGTAACCCTAAGAGCCTTTTCAAGTCGCTTGGTTCTAGAAATTTCCATGAGATGTCATTTGCCATTTGTGCTGGGAGGCGTGCTGGGTAAGTCACTCTGCATCTCTTAATTTGAAGCGAGACATCCATATCCGGCAAGTCGTGGTTATGATGAAGGTTAATGCCGGTGACAATCAGCTTGTCCTCCTCAGGACACAGTTTCAGCAGGATGAAAGCTGAACAGCTCTTGCTGGAAATCAATGGAGAAGATAAAAAATATGAATTACATGCAATGCCATATCTCGCCATTTTCAAGTTTACCATCACCGTCA
This sequence comes from Ichthyophis bannanicus, assembly GCA_033557465.1. Lineage (NCBI taxonomy): Eukaryota > Metazoa > Chordata > Amphibia > Gymnophiona > Ichthyophiidae > Ichthyophis > Ichthyophis bannanicus. Next base: position 41,874,700 of record CM066051.1, on the reverse strand, counting down.
TCCATCTCACTGTAGCGCCTTGATCCATTTGATATCAAAGCCACATTCGTAAATCACCCATGAAATCATCTATCCCTACCTCAGTCAATGACTACAGATGGCACAAAACAATACCACAGGTATGATCACCAAAGACCCCCCATCACCTCAATATTCATATCATCACCAGAGTCAAGGAAGTCATCATGGATTACTTTGTATTACCACAGAACCATCACCATCACAATCTCTCTCTCTCGTCACTTCTACATTATCATTATCTAACTCAAGCAACTTCCTTAATCCTGACCTATCTCAATGCCCTATTAGAAGACAGAGTGTAGCCATCTCGGACAGTCTCAGAACGTTCAGGTGTAGGTTAACTTTGTCTGGACATTCAGCTCAGATCTACTCTGGCCAGGCTGAGTTACCCAGATAACTCTGGCTAGGAGGCACTGAGTGGAGGTGCAACCTAGAGTTATAGCAGTGGGCTGGGAAACAGGTAAGACAAGATTCAGATCTCACTGTTGCTCCTTGTGGCCTTGGAAAAATCACTTAACCCTCCAGTGCTTCAGGTACAAACTTAGATGGTAAGCCCTCCGGGGACAGGGAAATACCTGCAGTAGCTAAAGGGAACTTGCCTTGAGCTATTACTGGAAAGGTGTGAGCTAAAAATACATACGTGACATTGCAATCTAGGAACACCTTCAGTATTGCATCATTTTTTTGGCTGGATAAATTCTGACTGGGCAACAAGTGGCTCAGATAACATTTATTCACTTAACCCGTTTTGGACAGCTCACACATTCTCTCTCTGTTCTGGATGATTTATTAGATTTGTTACACTCAAACAACTATGAAATACCGGCAATAATAAAAAATATTAAAACTTTGCAGAAAACAGAAGTTTCACATAGTGTATGTTTTTCATACACTAGTCCAATATAGTATATTGTTGTCTTCAGAAAAGATAGGATTCAGATCAAATATTCATTGACATAAACACACTGTATGATACTATTGAAACTGCAGTTTTCATTTAAAACACTTTATTATGATATAATATAGTTTGTCAACAGTCCATTCTGACGGCGGAATATGATACACGTGAAAACACTTCTGATGCAGTGCGTCGATAGTGCACCATTGAAACACCTGAACAGAATGCTTGACAGCAATTAGTTTCGACAACATATTAGCCCAGCGTATGAAAAACATACAAGGCCGATATATGCACCAATAACTCTGACACTAAGTAACTTACAGTTATCTAAACCTATTTTCTAAAGTCTGCAAATACTTTTATTTGCAAAATAGTAGCTATTACAGCATTATAAGCTACTTACTATTTTTTGTGTTCTTTTTATGTTGAGTCGCCAGTACCGTCAAAATCAGCAAACTTTGAATACCTATTAAACTAACTAGATCTCAGATAAAACATCTGTATATAACGTTTTTGTACATAACGATAATAGCTAAACATAGTTCCATTGAATTTAACACCATTAATTAGTAAACAGCTGAGTAGTAAGTATGGAAACCTTATGTATGTAAAACATACGCTGGTCCAAAACGGGTTAACGAGGTGAATGAAATTTCAGCCCCAAATGTTAACTGGACTTCAAAGCAATGCTCCCCCGACAATCATTCTCGGATCCTAGCTACTGTTAATCTAGCCCTATTATTACCAAAATCACAACCATCTGGCAAGTTAATCAAAACTGGATCTGTCTGACAGACTCTGTGAACACTAACAGTAATCAATTAGACTTGGTCTAGTTTTCTAATTTGGCTGTTAGTGAACAATTCATTCATAAGAAATTTGCTTAATCTATTCCGAGATCCTTGCTCAGGTCCTGGGAATTTAAACTATTCCTCTAGATTTGAGCTGATGTCTTTGAATTCTTACGATTTTCTGTTGTATTATTCTGTTTATTTAGTTAGAAATATTCAGACCACTAATCTACAAATACCTAAGCAGTTTGTTAGTTATGTGTTTTCTTACAAAACATAATTGCATAACAATCAATACACATACACTTATATAAAAATGATGTAAAATAGCATATTAAAAAACATGACAACAAATACAAAGTATTTTGAAATAAATAAGTTTTACGTCTTTTTCGAAAAGCAAATTAAGCGGTCTGTAAGTGTAACGTGCATGAAAGAGTTCCATAACTGGGGCCATCTAACCATAAAAACGCCTTCCCACATAGTAGAGGCTCTCACTGCTGCCACATGGGCATAACCTATAATTTACAATCTGCTGATCACATTGAACGTGCAGGAACACGGTGATGCGAACTTGATGCCAGCTCATTAACCATTAATTTGTTTAAAACTTTAAAAAAACATACAAAAGCAGTGAAAAACTGATAGTTCTCCGATTGGCAGCCAATGAAGTTTGTATAAAATGGGAGAAACATGTCCAAACCTACTGATGCCCAAAACCATGAGTATCAGTGCATTTTGGACTAATTTTAACGGCTGCAAATGAGAAGAAGGGGTTCCAAGATAGACTATATTACCGTCATTTACAAATGGCATAACTAATGCTTGAACAACACTATGAAAATCTGAATGAGATAAACACTTCTAAAGATCTCATGCTTTTTACAATCTAAAGAAAACACTGTCTTCAGAATGTGTGGGCTCATGGAGAGCTCTGATCTTCAACTGCAAAGGTTTCTTATTTTACTGCAGTGACTGACAGTGGGATGTTCCCACCTTATTTTTTGTATTCTCTCTCCTTCCCCTTGCTTCCCCCATCACACACGTAATTCAGTTGGGCCACCGTAGCAAATAGCATGGGCCAGAGAACAAATAACCTGACTACCTGCAGGTCCTGACCAATGGCCATCTAGGCGTCACTCCATGCAATGGCTACAGCTCCGCTCACCACCTGAAGTGATGAGCACCGCATCTCAGCCCTGATGACATAATCGGGCTAGCCTGATCAATGGTGTTTTTAACTATATCATCTTTTGAAAGGCAGCTCCTTAAGTTAATAAAAAGAAATCAACAACAATAAACTACAAAAGTGGGGTCTTGGCTTGTTTCAATGTAATATAATTGATGACTGTTAAAACTGCAATTATGTACATAATGCTACAGCGCCCCAAAACCCGGCTATGGTCGGTGTGACAGGTTGGTGGGCTGAAATCTGGAAAGGCTTTAAGGCCTAGAAAGTCAGATATTCAAGCTTTCATATCATTAAAAAGCTTGGAGTTTAGATATGGGAAGGGAGGGGTGCTGGCTTGAACTGAACGGGGGACCCTGTATGCTCACTTTTATCCAGGATGGGATATGGAGGAGGAAGACAGCAAAACCTGTTTGGGGTAAGGAATGATCTCTTACAAGCTGCCATGTTCTACAGCTGGCAGTCAGAATATATCAGGAATAAATGGGTGGGCTCCATGAACCAAGTGGCCTTTTCCTGCCATCATCTACTATAACCTATGTTACCACAACCTCGATCCCAATGCCAGCATCATTGCCACTACCATGAACAAGCATCAGGTTTAATCTATTACTATAGACATCTTACATCAAACATGTCTTCTGAAAACATAGTCCTACAGCTGATCACATGGCAGTCCTTTCTGGTGAATGGGCGAACTGACAACCTTTCTGTAAGGAAAGACATACTATTCTCTTGGGCAAAGGTGCTTACTGAGGTTCTTGGATTTTTCATTTGGTAGAATATCATCTCCTTCATTGCAATGTGCGATGGAGAAATTTTTCTTTCTGATAATTTCCTTTCCTGGAATCCTGCTAGACCAGTCCAGACCAATGGGTTATCTACCCCTGCCAGCAGATGATGGAGACAGAGAAAAATACTCAAATTATGCCAGAACATCATCACTGGCATAAGACCCTGATGCAGCTAGGGGTCCTCTTCAGTAGTTTCACAACTAGTAAATGGAAGACGTACTAGAATCCTCCAAAGAGGCATCCAAGCAAAGTAAACTATATACAAGATCTGCATAGATCGATGTCCGAAATAAAGGAAAAAGGACAAACTATATACAGAGTGTCTACATGACCAAGGCACAAGGACTGATCTAGCAGGACTCCAGAAAAGGAAGTTAACAGTAAGTAAAATTTCACCTTCCAGATCTTCCTGCTAGACCATTCTAGACCAATGGAAAGTACGAAAGCTACTCCACCCAGAGCAGAAAAAAAGTGCAGCAGAAAGCACACCCGAACCAACCGTGCCGCTGCTTGAGCGTGAACATCCAAATGGTAGTGTCACGTAAAAGTAGCTAAAGAGGACCATGTCGCTGCCTACAAATGTCCAAGGGCGAAGCCCGAGACTACTCCACCCAGGGAGCTGCCTGGGCCTGTGTTGAATGAGCCTTGAGGCCTGGAGGAACAGGCTTACCTCACAGTAAGTAGGTTGAAGCGGTGGTCTCTTTTGAAGCCGCTTCCCCTTACAGAGTCCAGCGAAAAGTACAGAGAGGTGATCCGAGAGATGGAAGGGATTCATTACCTCCAGGTAAAGCAAAAGAGCACGCTGCACATCAACAAAACGAAGGTCCGTATCTGATCCGGTACATTGCTCTGGTGAAGAGGCAGGTAATGAGAGCACTTGATTGACATGAAAGGGAGAAAGTACTTTGGGAAAGAAGGAGGGTACCAGACGCAAGGTTACGCCATCAGAGAAGGTGGTCAGAAATTAATCTTAACAGGAAAGTACCTGCAATTCTGAGATCCGTCGCGCCAAGGTGAAAGCCACCAAGAACATAGTCTTTAGGGTCAAGTCCTTAAGGGGGAACACATAAGAGCCTGAAGGACAAGCGCCAAATCCCACGGTGGAACTGCAGGGCGCACTAGAGGATGTAGGATCTGAATGCCCCAGAAAAAAAGCACGCCACATCACAGTGCGGAGCTAGCGAGCAGCCCGCGATCTGTCCTCAAAAATAGGAGCCATCACCTGCACCCTGAGTGAGCTCCATGCTAACCCCTTCTCGAGGCCATCCTAGAGGAACACCAGGATTGAGGGAATTAATGCATGCCACAGAGAAATCCAACACAGACAACATCAGCTCTCAAAAAGACACCAAACCTGGACATAAGCCTTTAACAAAGTACCCACCACTGCTGTGGAATGGCCCTTCCATGTTACACGATGCCTCTCAACAGCCAAGCCATTAGCGAGAAGGGAGCCGGATCTTCCATTTGCAGGGGCCCTGTTGTAATAACCCCCGCCAGGCACCAAGCCTCAGGGGCTTTGAGATGAAAAGACAAATGAGGTCTGCATACCATGGATGATGTGGTCACTCTGGGATAATCAGGCTCACCAGACGCAGATAGCCCTCTATCTTCCAAAGGATCTGGGCTATGATGGCCCACGGGGGGGGGGGGGGGGGAACACATACAGAAGGGGATCCGAGGGCCAGGGCTGGACCAGCATGTTCACTCACCTGGACTTGCTCTCCCCTATGGTAAATGATAGGAGGGAGGAGTGGCCTAATGGTTAGAACACGGTACCTCAGGCCGGAGGGCTGAAGGTTCAAGTCCCACCTGGGACATTAATCTCAGGCTGGAGGGACTGGGGTTTCTAGTCCTATAGGCACTCCTTGTGGCCTTGGGCAAGCCACTTAACCCTCCATTGCTTCAGGTACACATAGATTGTGAGCCCTTTGGGGACAAGGGAATGTATCCAGTACCTATTTGTAGTGATTACATAATGTAAACCACTTTGACTGAAGGAAAGCTCTGCCCACCTGTGTGTCGAAACAAGTCCCGAGAAACTCTAGGTTCTGGGATGGAGTCAGACAGCTTTTGCTGTGGTTGACTGAAGGATAAGGCAGTATAGAAAATTGGTTAAATAAAATAAAGGAGGGAACCTTGGCGTTGATGGCGGTTGCTGAACTGCCCTGGTGATTGACATACGTCACTGCTGTGGCACTGTCTGAGAGGACTCGCACCACACGACTCTAGAGCAAATTGCAAAACTACAGTAAGGACAGAAAGATGGCCCTCGCCTTGAGATGATTGATGGCCCACTTGGCTTCCACCGGAGATCACTGACCCTGTGCTGTCCTGCAGAGGCAGCGAGCTCCCCAACCAGTGAGACTGGCATAAGTTGTGACAAGCACCCAAGCGGATATCTCGAGAGGCACACCCCAAAGCATCTTGTCGGGAGAGGCCCACCAAATGAAGCTGCATCACATAGCTGGGGGAAGCAGCAGAGGAACCCTGTAGTACTGTGAGCATGGGGATCAATGAGCCAACAATGCCTGTTGCAAAGGCTGCATATGTGCTTATGCCCAGGGAACCAGTTCCAAGATCGTGGCCATCGCTCCTAAGAGTTGCAGATAATCCCATGCTTTGGCAGCGGGATGAAACCCCCAAAGATAGCAGTTGAACTTGGACCATTGCTCCTTCGTAAGGAAAGCTCTGCCCACCCGCGTGTCGAAACAAGCCCCGAGAAACTATTAGGTTCTGGATGGAGTCAGACAGCTTTTGCTGTGGTTGATTACCCAGTCAAGCTACTTGAGGAGCTGGATCATGCAATGCAGAGAATGGACTGCCTCCGACTGAGACTTGGCCCAGATGAGTCAGCCATCCAGATAAGGGTGGATGCAGATGCCCTCGCGCCTGAGAGCCATTGCGACCAGCAACATTATCTTGGAGAAGGTCTGAGGAGTGGTTGCCAGTCCGAAGGGCAGTGCTCAGAATTGGCAGTGAGAGCCCAGCATTGGAAACCTGAGAAAATGCTTCTAGTCCTCCTGGATGGGACAATGTAAGTAGGCTGCCACCAAATCCAAGGAAGCAGGGAACTTGTCCTTCTGAACTGCCTGAATGACTGATCGTAGTGTCTCTATGCAAAATTGCGGGATCCTCAAACTGCAGTTGACAGTCTTATTTATTTATTTTTTATGTATTTATTGGTTTTATATACCGCCCTATTTCACATTCAGTGCGGTTTACAGGGAACAAGAACAGAAATTCCATAGAACAAGTTTAGAGAACCACAGCAACTTACATAAAACAATCTTGGGAAAGAATTACAATTAAATAGAACATGATTAGTGCAAAACCAAATAGACTGGAAGTTAACGGTGTAACCAAATATAACTCAGGTAGGTATAACTTGGGCCATAACAGGGAAACTGTATATAATGTAGTTGTATAATAATATAAATGAGCTTCATAGAAGGTCTGAGGGTTTGACTGAAGGGGTTTGGTAGCATGCAATGTTTTAAGTTACCTGTTCATAATATAAAACTGAAACAGATGTGTCTTTAGATGTTTTCTGAAAGTAGATAGGTCAGAGATGGCACGGATAGGAGTGGGGGGTGGGGGGGGGAGGGAGAGTTCCAGAGAGGTGGTGCATATAATTTGAACGCTCGACCATTAACAAACTGGGAACCTTTTCTTGCTATAGAAGGGACTGAAAGAGTGTTTGACATGGTAGATCTTACTCTTTTCAGCTGTCCATTGTAGAATCTCATTAAGGACAGTAGCTAAGATGTTGTGTAGAGTTTTGAATGTTATGAGGGCCTTATACTTGAGGCGAACAACAACGGGGAGCCAAAGGAGCTATTTCAGGAGCTGGGTAACATGTTTGTATCTTGAGGCTTCAACCAGGGCTCATGCTGCCATATCCATAGCCATTTGAAGGGGGTGAATTGCATAATCTGGAATACCATAGAGAATGATGTTTGTGTAATCAAAATGCGGGGTAATCAATGCTTGGAATATTGTCCAGAAGTCAACAGCTTCAAGCATGGGACGGAGTTGGCGAAGGGTCTGTAATTTTAGGTATATTGCTCTGGTAGTGTTGTTTATGTGTGGCTCCATTGTCAAATGTTGGTGCAGGATGTTCACCAGGTATCGTACTTCTTGCTTGGTACTTATCTCAGTATCCCTCACTGGTAAGGTGGGAGGGGGTAAGAATGAAGGGTCCTTAGTGATGAAGAGAACCTCGGATTTCTTACAGTTTACTTTTAAGTTATGTAGATTCAGCCAGTCAGATACTGCATTGAAGCAGTCAATAATTTTAGAGTGGTTTGGGTTGACTGTAGAGAAGGGAGCGTAAAGCAGCACATCATCAGCATAAATGTGGCAGAAAATATTGAATGATTTAATTATGGAGCAAATAGGCTGAATGTAAATACTAAACAGTAGGACCGATAACGAGGAGCCTTGTGCAACTCCTTGCGTTTGTACATAACTGGATGATGTTTGCGTACCTATGCATACCGTTTGCTGTCGGTTTGATAGGTAAGATCTGCACCAGTCTAAGGCTAGGTTCTTAATGCCAATCAGTTGCAGCCGGGTTAGGAGTAGATTGTGGGACACAGTGTCAAAGGCAGACGCAATGTCAAGAAAGAGTAGAATAAATCCTGGTTTGGATTTGTTCATGCCTAAGATTAGACTGTTCATTAGTGTGACAAGCAGCGTCTCTACACCATGCTGTAAGCAAAATCCATGTTGGTTGTCATCCAGTGGATAATGGGCATTGATGTGATCCTGAATTTGTTGCTGTACAAACTTCTCTGTTACCTTGGCCAGGAAGAGCAGGCTTGAAATGGGTCTGTAGGATTTTACGTCTGTAGGGTCAAGTTTAGGACTCTTGAGAAGGGGTCTGATGGATGTAGTTTTTAGAGGGGCTGGAAATAGGCCTTTGGAGAAGGAGATATTTATAAGGTGGTGGATGTATGCACTTAGTTCAGACCCGTGCTGATTTGATCCAAAAAGATGGCATGGAACTGTTGGAAAGGTTGTAGTGTTAAGCCCTTGAGGTCCGGAATAGGATGAAAGGAGCCATTTTTTTGGGGGGGGATAACGAAGTATCTTCCCTGGCCTCTCCCAATATGGGGCACAGGAAGGATAGCCCAAAGGGCCATGGGGCACTGAAGGATATCTCAGATAGCTGTCTTCTTGATGGTGGAACCGCAAGGGGAAACAATGAAAGAGTCTTTTATGAACTTTGTGCACTCCAGCACATAGCCATGATGTCCAGGACCCAACGATCCATCACCAAACGGCCCATATGCGACAAAAAAGACAAAGACGATCTCCCACTTGTGGGAGTACAGAATGGGCCCCAACCTGTCAGTGGGAGAGGCAAGAGGAAGCTTGACTTTCCTGCGGCAGAAGTCTGCAAGTATGACTGATGCTCACCTCAAAAGGACTGAGACTTTGATCCGGCACCTGAAGATGAGGCAGCCTGAGTCCTGGAACTTCGGCCATGAGGTCATCCCTGAAGAGGAAGAGGAACGAGGTCTTTAATCAATTTGTTGAGACCTTCACCAAAACGAGTCTGCCCTCAAACAGCAATTTGGCCAAGCGACCCTTCGAGGCCACATCTGCCAACCAATTTCTGAGCCATAACCAATGGCAGGCTACCATTGTCGCCGCAACTCCTTGCGCAGAGTGGTGTAAAAGATCATAAAAGGCCTCCACCAAGAATGTCACAAAAGACTCAAGGTGGGCTGAATTAGCATCCTCAGGAAGACACTGGAACCAGCGGAGAAGCACGTGGGCACTGAGACCTCCAAAGCAACCACCTGCAGCGCCAGGGAGGAAGTGAAGAAGGCCGTCTTCAGAAGCCCTTCCACCTTCCGATCCTGCTGATCCCGGAGGGCTGTCCCACCCTCCATGGGAATAGTGGTGCACTCGGTAATGGCAGTGATCAAAGTGTCAATCTTAGGAAAACAAAACCGTTTGTCCAAGTCCTCTTGGTACCATGCGTAAATGTGCCCCAAGTGATGGACATTTTTACGGGCTGCATGACGACAGTCCCATTTAGTGGAGACCATCTGTTATAGCTCCGGAGGAAAGGGAAAAGCTCTGGAAGGCCTCCTGATGCCCACCAAAATGGGATTGGAAGTTGATGTGGTCTAAGCACCTTCAGACACATCTGGGATGCATAGCTCACTACAAATGTAGATAATCAAGGTAGGCATCTCTACCCAGCGGCAGAAACGCACAACATGCGAGTCGTCGTCATCATCTACCGGGGAGACCTCTTCATCCTCAACATCGGATGCACTGGATGCTGAATTCTTTTGGGAGCCTTCGTCCGGATCATCCCTCTACCTCATTCCAATAAGAGACCTTGGTAGGACAAGCACTCTCCCGGTCGGAGTCGAGCCCAGGAGCACTTTCGGAATCCGCCTGCAGGAGCCGACAGAATAGCGGCAGGGACTGGAACGAGCTGAGCAGAGCAAGGCCTTGGCCCTCCTTCCAGTGACCCCAAGCATGATGGAAAATTAATGAAAACTGTCAATGTGGCATTCAGAAGCTGAAATGGCTGTGGAGACTGCAGTAGGACTTGTGGATGAGAGGTCTGCTGTGGTTGTGGAAGCAAGATGGGGGGACGATCCTCTCTGAAGCCACAGCCGGCATTGCGGCCAATGTCGGGAGGAACCATTGTCCCTGCAGAGGGAGGAGGAACCCCAGGTGATGTTGCAGCTGGAGCTGCAAAGCTGATGCCATGGAGGTCTGCCTTGGATCAGCTGCACAGCAGTGCAAGAGCGATGGACCAAAAATCACCACCGCTTGCTGTAGCCAAGGCACCGGGGAAGAGACTGAGGCATGCCGATTGAGGGCCCAAGATATGCGCGTGCAGGAAACAGTGAAGAGCGTTGTGCAGGAAACAACAAGGCCACGACAGTCACTGTTTGGCGGTCGGGCCCTCAGCTGCCGACACTGGGATGTTTCGGATGGCTTCCTTTGGTGATTCTCCCCAGCTTCCCACAGCAATTCATTGGAGGAAGGGAAGGGGAGGGGAGGGCGAAGGATGTGGGAGTCCTGATCAGGCAGGTGTTCATAAGCAGCTGCCTCTCTTTTCCCTTTTTCTTTCATTCTTTTTTTTTTAAAGAAAACAAAGGGAAGTTTAGTAAAACAAAATAAATTTTAGGTAGTGGCTAGGAAACTAGGCACCCCTGAGGAGGATCCTCTTGATCCTGGCCACCACCAAGCTTACACTGGCTCTCCTAGCTCGGAGCTTGCCCCCAAAAAGGGGAAGACCAGTCCGAGGGGTATCTCCTATACGCCCTGGGATCTGGAACGGCCAAGCTCCACTGGCTCCAGTCTCAATCTGGCCAGGAGGGCTCCAGGCCTCAGCTGAAAAGACAGAAACTACCGTCTGCTGGATACAGAGAAAAATACTGAAGGAGACCCCAAGCTGCATCAGGATCTAATGCCAGTGATGGTATCACTGAAAAAAAAAAATCAACCTCCACATACAGTGTTCCAAACAAAACATTAATCCAAGCAAGAAACACTGTTTCAATCTAAGGTAAAAGCCAATACATTTTACTTTCAAAAAGAAACATAATAGCTGAAGTTATTCTCTTGGGAAAGAGACCTCAGTGAGGGAGCCTTGCCGTCTTTATGAACCGAAACGGCAAGGATTCTTCCCCACCATGTATCATTCATTAGTCCTGACTCAAACACAGCAAATTTATTTACATTTTTAATGCATGTAAAAACTTAAAATAGTACTTATCTGAAACGTAAGCTCCCAGAGAACCCAAAACTCATATAAAGCTACTGCGAGACCAAATGTAGCTTGACTCGTTTTGCCTTAAAAAGTTAGAATGGCTGCTTCAGGAGAGTGGCACAAGTGGTATAGAGGAACCGCCAGGAAGAATAATCTCGTGGCATTTGAGAGTCATTTAAAAGGAGCCCACAGTATATGAACGCAATGACGCCACACGGCAGAAAAACACTCCATTCCTTCATTGAGACCAGCTGGTTGCATACAATCCCTATCCGGCACTGAATATCTAGCTTGCCCAGATAGCTAAACCGACTAAAGTTAGGCCAGCTTTTTTCACTTAACTTTAGCCGGTTTAGGTTAGCTAGTTAGCAACTCAATATCACTACCCCCACTCCACCCCAGAGTGCCTGAATGCTAATCGGTTAGCTCTGGGGCATTCATATGGCTCAAGAGGGGATATTCAGCAGCAGAACCCGGGTATGTGCTGCTGAATATTCCGCTCGGTGAGATTAACGCAGATTGCCCCTTTTCTGTCTTCTGTGATTTCTTCCTGATCACTTGCCATAAGAACAAGAGACTTTTATTTTACTTTCTATTCTCAAACCTAGAACAGGTGTCTGTACCTAGCACAGCTGCTACAGGCCAGGTGCACACTGCTGTACTTCAAGGCCCACGCCCGTTTGGTGCCTCCCGGGTACTGACGGATATCCTCCTCTGTCAAGGCCTCGGCCTGACGGATGGTGAATTTCACCTTCTTCTCCTCGCACCAGACATCCAGGAACACACAGAGATCCTCCCAGCTTTGGAATTTGCGCTGCTCCATCCGGTCCTCCATCTGAGCTGTGTAGGCCTGCCCTCAGATACCAGAGACAGAAGCAATAATAAATAATAAGCACATACTATTTTCACATTTCAGGGAAGGTATTTTTTGGCAGATGCACACAAATAGTGACAATATACATATAATAATCTCTATACAATATATCCAACCAAATCCTTGTTATCGCTCTTGTGTGTCGACTGGAAATATATGATTTAGCACTCACATCATCTTTCGGGTTCTGCAGTCCTCCACAATTTCCAATTATGTGTGACAATGCTGTGCCTTTTTAACTGTGCCTTTAACTTTTTAAATATTTCCCAGAAAACATAATAACACAAGCTCACTCAAACAGCACCAATCACGCTCTTAACACGTAACCTCTGCTAACTCAGTAATTCTTCATACCCCTCTCTCATACTAACATGATTCTTTTTAGGCTATATTCTGTTCATATGTAATTAGTCAGTGTTTAGTTTTCTTTGTAAATAATTACCCTGGTTACCCAAGTTTTTTGTTCCTGTTCTATGTAAAAATAATACGGATAATATGTATCTTATCTGATGTTTCATTGTTCTATGTAAACCGCGCGGACTGTAAATAGTGCGGTATATAAAAGTTGTTAAATAAATAAATAAATAAATAAATAAACTGCTGTAACTGTTCTGACTTTCAAGAACACATAAATCTGAGATGAAATTGTTGCTGTGGTCTGCGGCAGCACGGTATCGTCAGTAAGACTGCCATTAGCAGTTAGTGCACCTATGCGTATCGGTTTATCTTATGAACATGAACTTTTTCAGGAATGTGGGCATATTCAACCATTGTGTCGTCCTTCTGAATGGACAATATGATTTCATTCTAGACCAGAGGTTCTCAAGCCAGTCCTCAGGACACACCTCTCCGGTCCAGTTTTCAGGATCATCGCAATGAATATCGTTGTATGCAAATCTCTCATTCGTTTTCATTGTGGTGATGCTGAGAGCATGACTGGCTAGGTGTATCCCGAGGACTGGGTTGAGATGCCAAGTTTTTGGTTGCTGAAGCCTTTGTGGCCCTCTCTTTCTCTTGAGTTTTGGGCATTTGTGTTAGAACGCTCAGAAATCAGATCTTTCAATACAAGTTACAAGTCTTTGCAAAAGCTTTTTCAGAGGCCGTATTAATATACATATGAAGATGACCCTCCCCAGCAAAAATTACCAGTTAAAACATCACAATTCAGCCAGCCATTTGTCTTGCCTTTTTTATCTTAAATTTTATTGAATGTAAGACATACCAACATCCAAATAAAAATTCAGATGTTAAGTCTCAGCTTACATCTTCTTTTACCAAAACATTATTGGATCTTGAAATCATATTCCCCAAATCCCCCGTTCCACAAACACATTGTTGAGAATTGAAATATAATAGAGCCCACTGAACTTGTAAATCCGTGCACTGCTCTAATTGCACATAGTTCTGACACCATCCCAGGAACTAACCAAACATGCAGGCGCTTCTGTTTAAAGTATCCTTAAATGCAGTCCCTAGGTATGAGCTAATCATCTCTCTTTCCTTTTACCTATCGCATACTGTCTGATCCAAGGTGTTTAAAGAGCTATTCTCCGCTTTACCTTAAAAGCACATCTCAGCCAACTTTAATGGTCATTTTCTCTCTTCCCCAAGGCACAAGCCATTCTGTATCAGGTTAGAAAAAGCACCGTGTTCTGCATTCATTGGGAACTAATCATCCAGCCCAATTCCCAATATAAGCTGTTATGCCTGGGGAAAGTAGCCCTCCCCTTTCTTTCCCCCATATGTGCTCTTTCCCAGTTTTTTCTTAGAATCATGGTGGCAGATTCACTGAAGCTGTCCCATTCTTTCCTATCTCTACCTCTCCTATAGGTTGCTCTAGATAAGCTCCTTCCACGAGGCCGTGCCTCCCCTCTCTGCTGCAGATCCAGAGGACTCTTTTCCTGTCTGCATACACAGGCAGGATCAGCCAAGAGCCCAGCAATATGGCCAAAGGCAGGGAAGAGAAAGAGGGAGGGCAGGATGAGTGAAAACCCAGCCGAGATCTCACTCTGAAGTCCAGGGCTAAGAAAGCTTCTTAGGTAGTCCTCTCTTAAAGTAGCACACACAAATACTTGCCCAGATGCCCTCAGCAACTCTGACCAGTGAATTCCTCAGTGCACTTCCCCCACCCCCCAACTTCTGATATAGGCTTTCAACGTGTTCTTAAAGGGACCAATGTCTTCAACCACTGCACTCTAAGACGTGGGCCATCATCTTTTTTATTTAAGGTCCCTTTGCTAAGTATTTTGAGAAGGCGCCTGTCTTTTTAATGCAGATACTTAGAGAGTGACTCCTGACTTGCTCAATGATCCTTATCATTTTTATAGAGCTACTGAACCTATGCTGCCCTGTGCAGTGATAAGTAGTCAGGTACAATGTGGCCCTGCCCCGAAAAACGTACAGTCTGAGTGGGAGAAAAAGAGTATCAGCATCAGAAGCGTGATTTGAATGCTCGTTCTCGGCCCATTGCTATAATCGCTAAGCCACTACTTCTCCTAGTTGTAGAGTTGCAGGCACAGAGCAGTAGGTGTGAATGCTGGAGATCCTTTTGGGAGAAATGGTTTGAATGTGTTAAAACAGCCTGTGCCAATCGACCTTTAGGGAGAATGGCAGCCTGCGTACGACTGGTAGCACTTTACAAATGCTCAGTAGTAGTAGTAGTATTACTAGTGGCTAGAATAATGGTGGTGTTGACCATTAGACTTCAAATTCTGTTTCTTCCACTGTGTCTTCTGTGGTCTTAGGTACCTATTTAAAAAGTAAAATTCTTCTAAGAAGGCACTCAAGGAACTTGTACGAAATTTGTCATACTGCACCCTCAGTTCTGTTATACAGTAGTATCTAAATAAACAGAGCATAAATCATTTGTAATTATCAGCTTGGATTAAGAACATAAGAATGGAATACTGGGTCAGACCAAGGTCCATGAAGTCCAGTATATCCTGTTTCCAACATTGACCAATCCAGGTCACAAGTACCAGTCAGGTTCCCAAAAAGGTACACGGATTCCACAATGTTTGTCCCAGGGTAAGCAGTGGATTTCCCAGGTCCTCTTTAATAACGGTTTATGGACTTTTCCTCCAGGTACTTGCCAAACCTTTTTTAAACCCAGCTACACTAACAGCTTTTACTACATCCTCCAGTAACAAATTCCAGAGTTTGATTACGCATTGAGTGAAAAAAATATTTTATTAGTCTTAAATAGGTTACATTGCAGCTTCATTGCATGTCCCCTAGTCTTTCTACTTTTTGATGGAATAACCAACCTATGTTTACCCGTTCCACTTCATTCATTAATTTATAGACCGCTATCATATCTCCTCTCAGCTATCTCTTTTCCAAGTTGAAGAGTTCTAACCTTTTAAGCCTTTCCTCATGGGGTGTCCCTTCCATCTCTTTTACCATTTTGATGGCTCTTCTCTCTACCTTTTCTATTCTGCTATATCCTTTTTAAGATATGACAACCAGAACTGCACACAGTCATAGTAACTAACAGGAAGACTGGAAGATCCAGGGACAGAGGACGTCCCTTAGAGACCCAAGACAGGATCAGTTCCATCCAGCCTACAGTGGCAAAATCACAGTCCAGGACATCTATCACTGCTACAACGCGTGCAGAGGCATCCCATGGAGAAACAGACTTCCACTTCTGTTAAAAGATGTCAAAGGAAAGCTTTTAGCAAGCAAATATCAGGAGATACAATTTGATGATACCTAAGACACATCTTTAGAACTGTTCTTGCCACAAAACCTTAGTGAGCTAGTTTAACCTGCTGGATTATGCCCTGAACAGAAAGGAAAGAGACACCAGAAAGAGACAATTTGGCTAAATTTAGCTTTTATTAGGACCTCAATATTCTCCCTCTGTGGCACATACAGACCGAACGTAATATGTTTAGATTAGGCCCCTCAGATCTTTTATATTGGTTAATCTCGTTCAGAAAATAAAATACGTTTTTCAGTTTCTGGAGTGCCTGGCTTGATTTTCTGGTTCAACATGTCTCTCTTCTTGTTCTGTGCTCTCATTTCTATTTATTTAATGTCCTCCTATACAATGTGTTTCACTTTTCTGCTAGCTTCCTTTTTTGTCTTTTTACTTCAGAGTGGCCATTTTTGTACTAATTGCTCCTTTTTCTTTCTGGCTAGTCTTTTCTCCTGCTTCTCTCCCTTTAATTTCTTCCTGCCTGTTTTCCTTTTCCAGTTCCTTCTCTCCTCCAATATCTGCCTGTATTCCTAATTCCCAGTCATCATTCCTCCTATCTTTCCCTCATTCCCTGGCCCTCCTGGTTTCCTCCTTCCTGCCCCCAACCCCGTCATCATATACTTTCTTCCCTCCTCTCTCTAACCCCTTGGTGTTTATTCCCAAGCCTCTAGGGCTTCCAACTAGTCAGGTTTTCTGGATAGCCCTAGTGAACACGCATAAGAGAGATTTCCATTCCCATTACCTCCACTGTATGCAAACTCTTCTGCATATTTATTAGAGATAGCTTGAAAACCTGCTCAACTGATGATCTTCAAGGACTGGGAGTTAAGAGAAGGAGCAGCCTAATGGTAACAGGAGTGGGCTGACAATGAAGCCAGGTTCAAATCCCACTGCAGCTCTCCTTGCAATCCTGGGCAAGTGACTTGCCTCAAGTAAGCTCTCTGGGGGCTGGGAAATACCTACTGTATCTGAATGCAAATCTCTCTCAGGCATATTCATTGTGGTTATCCTGAAAACCTGACTGGCTAGGTGTGTCCCACAGAGATCCCAAGTTACCCAATTCCAGGAGTGAGAGGTTTTTTGACAGTTCTGGTTTTAAACGTGCATTGCAGTGCGGTATGGTGTTTGCAGTCCTTGATTTTTAACATCTTTGTTAATGATATAGCGGAAGGGCTGTCGGGTAAGGTTTGCCTCTTTGCAGATGATACCAAAATCTGCAATACAGTAGTCACCCAGGAAAGAATAGATAACATGAGTAGCAGGGGCGGCCCAAGGGGGGTGCGGGGCCATGTGCGGAGACTCGGTGCGGGGCCTCATTTGCATAAATATTTGCATAATGTTACATACACTAACTTTTAGTAAACATGTCTCTTAATGAGTGTATGGATAAAGAAAGACTAAAAGATTTCTACATTACTATAATCCAGTGCCAACCGCCAGGCACATTAGGAACTACTACAAACGCTGCCCATTTAGAACCTAAACAAAGAACTTGATTGGTCTAGTATTATCTAATGCTATTCTTTACACCTAGGGATTTCCCTGAATGAGTGGGTATTCCCTGACGGTTTTCATTGGATGATTAATTTTGATGGATGGCAGGGTCTGGCCAATCTCTGACAAAGCAGCCTTTTGAATGAATCAGCTGTGTTTCAGCGTTTTACAGCGGTTACAACAAGTTAAGATGGTGGCACTTGAGACAGGGTGAAAACCCGAAACGTGCACGTCGTGCCGGATTTGAGAAGAGTTTACACAATTTTTTCAAAGCTAAGTAGTGGTTTTTGTTCCACATTATTTTCAAGATTTGCACTTTATTAAAAGGGACCGAACCGTGTGGAGGGCATGGTTTACAATGTCTGACCCTTTCCGGTGATGTCCGACAAAAGTTTTTTATAGATTCATGATAGGGAGTTAGTTGTTTATTTATATCTAAGTTTATTTGTGATCACTACAGTTGGGACTTTGGAATTTAGTTTCATTTAGAACCCATAGCAAACCCGCCGTATCCTGACAGCATTACCAGGACTCACAAAGCACCATACCCTATCTATCAAAAGGCAACACTGCAAATATTAAACCAATACATTTCAGAGAATACTGGGCAAAGAGAACAAGTGGCAATGTCAAATAGGAATTACATAAATAGAATACCTCAGCTCAGTTACACATGCAGAACATAGACCATCACCAAACAAGGAATCACAATTTAGAAACAGGAAGGCAATAATTAAACTGGGAACCCCAAAAGCCAAACTTGGAATGTACAACAACACTGTAGAAATAAAACTATAAATTAATTTCCTCTTGTACCAAACAAAGCGCAGACGTTAATGATGCACATTTCCCAGAGCTTTCATATTCCAGTTAATAAATTCAAAATAAAGAGATATCTTTCTACCTTTTGTGCATTTTTTTCAGTTGCAATTGCTCCAGCCACTTTCTTCTGGTTTCTTCATGTTTTCTGCTAACTCTCCATCGTCTGCTGTCCATTTGTTCTTTCTTCTCTCTTCTAGTTTTTTTTTCCATTCTCTCTCTCTACATCTGCTTTGACATACTAATCTTTCTCCATTTGCTCTTTCCTCATTCCTATTTCATCCACACAAATTTTACCCCTCCATCCTCAATCCCCACTTACTCTCCCAATACCCGGCCAATTGTAGATTTTTCATCCCTCCCACACAAAATATTTTTCCCCTCTCCATTTTACTCTCCCAGCCCCATCCCATTCTAATCCTCCCCCAACATCAGCTCCCTTCTAGTTCCAGTCTCACCCAGCATCCATTCCCTTCTAGTCCCTGCATCAGCCCATTTCCAGTCCTAGCCCCCCATCAACCCATTTCCAGTCCTAGCTCCCCCATCCATTTTCAGTCTGAGTCCCTTCATCAGCTCATTTCCAATCCTAGCCCCCATCAGCCCATTTCTAGTCATATCCTAGCCCCACCATCAGCCCATGTCAAATCCTAGCTCCCCTCCACTCAGCCCAATTCCAGTCCAAGCCCCCCATGAGCCTACTTCCAGTTCTAACCCCTCCATGAGTCCATTTCAATTCAAGCCCCCACCACAGCCCATTTCCAATCTTAGCTCCCCCCAACAGCCCATTTCCAGTCCTATCCTAGCTGCTCCATCAGCCCATTTTCAGTCCTAGCTCCCTTCCCTCACAGCCCATTTCCATTCCAAGCTCCCTCCCCATCAGCTATTTGCAGTTCAAGCCTCCCCTTCCACTCAGCCCATTTCCAGTCATAGCAACCCCCCAACCCATTACCAGTCCTAGCCCCCCATCAACCCACTTCCAGTCCTAACCCATCAGCCCACTTCCAGTCTTAACCCCATCAGCCCATTTCCAGTCAGCCCCCCATAGCTCATTGCCAGTCCTAACCCCCCCATCAGCCCACAGCCCATTACCAGTCCTAACCACATCAGCCCACCTCAAGTCCTAACCCCTCCCCATCAGCCCATTTCAGGTCCTAGCCCCCATAGCCCATTATCCGTCCTAACCCCCATCACCTCATTTCCAGACAGCCCCCATCAGCCCACAGCCCATTACCAGTCTTAACACCCCCCCTATAGCCCATTACCAGTCCTAACCCCCCCCAACAGCCCACAGCCCATTACCAGTCCTAACCCCTCCCCATCAGCCCATTTCCTGTCCTAACCCCCCCATCGCCCCATTTCCAGAAAGACCCCATCAGCCCACAGCCCATTGCCAGTCCTACCCCCCCCCCCCCCATCGGCTTATGGCAAAATTTAAAAAAAAAAAAAAAGCTGGCTCTGGCTGCTGCCACTGCCGCAGCAGCGGCAGAATGGAGTGTCCCGCGGGGCCCCCTCAGCTCGGGCTTTCAGATTCGCGAAGGGAGAGTGTCTCCCTCGCGTCTCTGTTAAGCCCGCAGGGGCTAATGGGAAATTTCCCATCTGCCCCTTTAGACGCGAGGGGCTGATGGGAAATTTCCCATTAGCCCCTGCGGGCTTAACAGAGAAGTGAGGGAGACACTCTCCCTTCGCGAATCTGAAAGCCCTTGCAGAGGGGCTCAGCGAGCAGAGGAGGCCCCGCGGGACACTCCATTCTGCCGCTGCCGCGACAGCAGCAGCAGCAGCCAGAGCCAGCTTTTTTTTTTTTTAATGTAATTTTAAAAAAAAGCAGAATGTTCTTTGCGCGGGGCCCTGTGCAAAAAACATTCTTGCTCAATGGACGGGCCGGCCCTGATGAGTAGGGATCTAAGCTTGGCAAGAATCTGGCAGCTGAGATTTAATGCTAAAAAATGCAAGGCTATGCATTTAGGATGCAAAAATCCAAAGAAGAGGTATAGGGGTGAAGTACTTCTGTTCACAAAAGAAGAGCAGGACCTGGGCACGATTGTGTCTAATGATCTTAAAGTAGCTAAACTATGAGTTCTTTGTAATTTGTTGAGTTCTATGTAAACCACTTCGATTGTATGATAACGCTGTATAAAAACTTGTTAAATAAATACAATAAACAGGTAGAAAAGGCAACAGCGAAAGCTAGGATGCTTGGGTGCACAGGGAGAGGAATGGCTAGCAGAAAAAAGGTGATGATAGTGTTTCTGTATAAGTCTTTGGTACAATCTCATTTGGAGTATATTATGCAATTCTGGAGACCGCACCTTCAAAAGGATGTGAACAGGATGGAGTCGGTGCAGAGGGTGGCTACTAAAATGGTTAGTGGTCTTCATTATAAAGCATATGAGGACAGACTTAAGGATCTTAATATGTACACCTTAGAGGAAAGGCGGGATAGAGGTGATATGATTGAGATGTTTAAATACCTCCGTGGCATAAATGTTCAGGGAGAGAGCCTCTTTCAATTGAAAGCAAGTTCTGCTACGAGGGGACATGGGATGAGGGTGAAGGGAGATAGATTCAGGAGTGATATGCGGAAATATTTCTTTACGGAAAGAGTAGTGGATCCGTGGAATAGTCTCCCGGTGGAGGTGGAAGAGATGAGGACAGTAACTGAATTCAAAAAAGCATGGGACCAACACAGAGGTTCTCTAAAGGAAAAAAGGGGACTGTTGTAGTTTTTGATATGGAAGGACAGACTAGATAGGCCATGTGGTCTTCTTCTGCCGTCATGTTTCTATGATTTTACCCATTGGAGAGGTGGTCAGAAATCCAGGACCGGCTTACAACCTTCCTGGCCCCGGGTAACTGGTCCCTGGGGCCCCCAGTCCAGTCCGCGATTCTTCAACCGCCCTCCGAGCAGCGGTTGCGGGACCTGGGCACTCGGATCTCTCTCCTCACAAACGTTCCTGCACGCCAGGGGGCGAGGGCGGAGCAAGCAGGGACCGGAGGCCGGGGACAGAGACCTCAAGCCCACCGATGCTCCAAGGACAAAAGGCAGGAGGGGGGGGAGGGACCGGCCTCGAGCAACTCTCCCACCGCGAAGCAGCTCCGGCGCCGACCAAAAAAAACCGAAGGCGCTCGGCCGCTCTACTTTTTCTTTTTTAAACTACCGAAGCCCAACGGGACTGTTTTTATTTACCTCGCTGCAGTGGACCGCCGCTCACCGACCGGAACACGGGCCGCCGGCGGCGCTCTCTCGCGCATGCGCGCCGCAGCGACGTCATCCCCGCCCCCGAAGCCTGCTTCCGCTCCTTTGGCTGTTGCGCATGCGCGCAGGGTGGCGTAGCAACATAGTCTGCGCTCTCTAGGTCCCAGGACAGTCCCTCCACAGACTGTGATAACTTTATTGACAGGATGCGTGGACAACGTAACCAGGCACTATGAAAAGTGGGGAAAAAATTAAACACAGGATAGCAGATAACTTACAAACTAAATGTACGGTGAGGGCATTAACAAGAGGGATTTGCTGCAGAAGCAGTGGTAGAGGGCGTCATACGGTGCAAGTGCCTTGGGCCTCCTTGCCACGGGGGGCTCCACCTCTACCTCAGGTTGATGGAGGAATAGCCCGCAGGCAGGCTTTGGGGCCTCCACATGACTAACAGCAAACCTGGCTTGATGACCAGGTTAGGGTTGCCAACTGGTTTCAGATTCACCAGACAGACTGGATCTAGCCCTTGCTTTACCCCTTTGCACGCAGGGACTCGTAGGTCTGTTTATTGCACCCCATAAGAGAGGCACGACTATAAATCCCTGCATGCAGGGAGTAAACTCAGGACTGGGTCCAATCTCTCGGGCAAAGCTGAAGCCAGTTGGCCTAGACCAGGTGAAAAATACATAGCCCTACAAAATGCCCTCTGCCCCAGGAAGGACATTTTTTTGGCTAGACCTGGCTTTGAATTTATAACAGTGTGACAGTCCCAGTCTCTGATGCTACCCACTGTCAACAGTCCTGTAGGTCCCATACTGAATTAAGATGGTGTTGACATAAGGTTACCAGATGTCCCCAGTTTTAGAGCTGTGACCCCTGACTCCCACCTGTTTGGCAGCTTCCAGCCCCTAATTCCAGCAATGGGGACAGAGGAGGTAGAAAAACATATTATTTTCAATATAGTGATTTGAATGTTAGTTTTTGAGTTTACATCTTGTATCTTTATATTTTGCAACATATAGGGGGAAATGCATTTCTATTGTCTGCGTGGAAGCAATAGTGTTGGAGAGAGCCAGGTAATGACACCTCTTCCCTCCACTTCTTTTTGCTCAAGCCTGAAATTAAGACCCTTCCTCCCCAAACGCACTTCAGATAAGGGCCCCAGATTTGCTTGCAAAATATCTGGTATCCCTACTTTGGCAGAAATGTAGGGCTGGCCTGTAATCTCCTTCCTAGCACAGGGTAACTTGACAGCTTTGCAACATAGTTCGCTGCTGATGCTTCTTCCCTGCCCCCCCTCCCCCCCCCATTCCTCTCTATTAGTACTGCATGCTATGGCCTAAGTTTCCACACTACATGGAAGTCCTGTAGATGACAAAGAATAAAGTCTGTTCCTTATTTTCAATGGACTACTCTGTGTATTCTCCCTCCTTTTGAGTAGCAGGGTGTAGCGCTTATTTAACTATTGGTACTTCAGGATGAGCCCTTTCACTTTTTGAGCCCTTCCCTTCAGCCCCAATCACTGTGTCTGAGTTAGTAAACCTCTTCTGCCTGCTTAAACAGTGGAGTTAGGCTGTGCAGCCCTTTGCCCTCGACTTTTTCTTTTCCCTCCTCTTGCAATAAAGTAACTCTCTATCCTCAAGATGCCCCCACTCACAATGTTGCAAACGTTGGAGGACAAAGCACCTCTTGCATTGCCTCTCTTAGTTCCTTTGTTATTGCTTGTCTCCCATTTCTACATTAAGGCCCCCGAAGATAAGGATCTTCATCTTCCTCTAAACCACCCTAAAATTAAAGGCAGTTAGAGAACACTGGAAATGCAGTAAATACTAACCAGTTTCAAGTTTGCTTATTTTTCCCTCTCACATTTCTGGGACTTCACCCCTTTCTCTCTTTTTTCTTATATGCACTAGATCATGGTGAGCAAAAAGGAGATGGGCCCAGGGGCTGTGGCACCAGAAGCAACCACAGCTTGAGCCAAGGGCACAGAAAGAGTAAGTATCCCTTGCTCTCCTCCCTCTCAAGCCAGAGCTATGAAGATTTTCCATGGCTGCTGTTGCTCTTGTGGCACTGGAACCCCCATCTCCGGACAATAGCATCACTATTGGTGCTGAAAAAGGAACTTGTGACGATTCAGTACTTTCTAAGTTCACTAATTGGATACCACCTGGTCCCGTGGACTTTCTTTCCCACGTCTGGTTTTGGCTGATTTGGAGAGGATGGAACAAACATCTGTAAAAATTGTTTACAATTTGTCTACGGCACTTAAGCATGTGTTACGGGAGATGGCTGATGATCGGGATTTGGTCATTAGGGCAGCAGATAAAGGAGGGGCTATAGTCCTTCAATCATTTTCCGACTATCATTCTGATATCATGATACAGTTATCAGATAGTCATTATTATCAACTTTTGGATGAGGATCCTACTCCTTCTTTATTGTCTGAAATTACTGCTTTATGCCACCAAGCACAGGAAGAGGGATGGCTGACTCGATGTGAATGTCGTTCCTGATCATTCCCGCAGTCTAGTCCAGAACCTCTGGGCTGTCCTCCTCTCACAGCAGCTTGGAGACTGAGAAACATTTTATTTATTTATTTATTTATTTATTTTTCTTATATACCGCGCTCTTAAATCAGTGCGGTTTACATATGAACAAATATAAACACAATGGTACAAACAGCATTGGTTTTTTACAATGAACAAGGTAAATAAACTTGGTAAAACATGGTAATTATATATAAATAACTATATACATGGCAACTATATACATGGATATTTTGGTTAATTATTAATGCCGTGGATAAGAAGTTAATTAAATTAAAGAGTAAATATGCTAAATATAGTGAGAATAAATATGTCCAATAGTGAGCAGGTAATAATCATCGTAATTATCCATTCTCTACAGGGGTCAAATATGAAAGATCTGCATGAGAGCTGTTTTCAGATGGAGTAGCTTCGGATGGAGTAGCTTCGGGGTAGTATGTTAGGAACAAATAGTGCTTCAGTGCCTTTCTGAACTTAATCAGACTTGAGATAGCTCTGATTTCGGGTGGAAGGGCATTCCAGGCTCTGGGTGAAAACAGAGAGAAAGCTCTAGAGGCTGTTGATTTAGAACATTTTGTGATGACTTTTGGTAGGTCGATGGAGTTTAATGTAACAGATCTCCTGGATCTGTTATTTGGGGTGATATGAATCATATTGCTGAGAGGTGATTGAGATGGGCACTTTGATGCTTTAAAAGTCATGACCAGGGTCTTGTATAGAGTTCTGGCTTGTAGGGGTAGCCAATGTAAGCTCATCAATATTGGGGTTATGTGCTCTGATCGTGGAGCACCTACGAGGATTCTCGCGGCTGCATTCATGGCTAGACGGAGGGGATTTATGGTGGATTGCGGGAGACCGTGTAGAATGATATTGGCGAAATCCAAGTGTGGTAATACCAGGGCTTGGAATATGGTACGGAAGTCGGAGTAGTTAAGTAAAGGTCGGAGATTACGTAATGATCGTATCTTGTGGTAGATTGCACTCGTTGTTTTCTTAATGTGGGCTGCCATATTAAGCTGTTGATCTAATATAATTCCTAAGTATCGAATTGTGGGTTGTGCTTTCAACTCAATATTGTTTACCTGGAGAGAGGTAGGTGGTATGAATGTTGGGTTCCGTGTAATGAATAGAACATCTGTTTTGTTATGGTTTATCCGTAAATTCTGATTGAGGAGCCAGTTGGATACAGCTTCAAAGCAGTGAACTATTGGTGTAAAATCTGGTTGTTTTATGTTGAATGGGGCAAACATCAGGATGTCATCAGCATAGGCAAGACATTGTATGTTGAAGGTGCGTATGAGATCGCAGATTGGCTGCATATAAATATTGAACATTAAGGCGGACAATGAGGAACCCTGCGGGACACCTTGTTTAAGGGGGAATAGATCAGACGTTGATTCTCCTGTTCTGACTTGCAGCTGTCTATCAGATAAGTAGGATTTACACCATTTCAGGGCTAGTCCTTGGATTCCCTTGTCTTGGAGGCGCTGTAGTAGAGTATTGTGGTTTACTGAATCGAATGCTGCAGCTATGTCGAGAAAGATAAGAGTGAACCCTTGGTGGATATTATCAATGCCTATGATTAGGCTATTGAACAGTGTTGTGAGAAGGGTGTCGACGCCATGTTCTTCTCTGAAGCCATGTTGTGAGGGGTCCAAAGGGGATTCGGAGTCAACATGATGCTGTATTTGTCGCTGGACTACTTTTTCCATGATTTTTGCCAGTAGAGGGATGCTGGAGATGGGTCTGAAGGATTCAACTTTTGTTGGGTCAAGTTTACTGTTCTTCAGGAGCGGGCGGATGGATGAGTATTTCAGGCTCTGAGGAAAGGATCCTGTTGAGAAGGAGTGATTGACAATCTTGCTAATAGTTGGGCTAAGTTCATGTCGTAGTTCTTTGATCCACCTGGCTGGGCAGGGGTCATTTGGTGCAGTAGTTAAATTAATAGCTGCTATGGTATCTTCGATCTCTTTGTGTGATACCTGGGAAAATTTGTCAAGCGATGCTAATTGGACCACGGTCTGTGGAGTAGAAGGTGATGATGTTGTGGTAATCGTACTAGACTGTATCATTTTTGATTGTAGGTATATGGCATAGTCTTGGGGGTGTGGCATAGGTGTTTGGGTTGTGGTTGGGTCACCTGTTAAGGATTTAACTATATTGAAGAGGTCATGTGGCTTGTTTAAGGACCTCATTAGTGCATCTGAGTGGAATTTTTTTTTTCTCTCAATTGTCATTCTCCGGTGAGTTTGTAGGTATGAATTGTACAAGCAGAGTGCGTCAGGAGAGCGAGAGGAGCGCCAGCGTCTCTCAAGTCTGCGCAGGTGAAGGAGAGATTCTTGTAATTCAGAGGAGATCCATGGTTTATGTTTGTCTTTGGTCTTGATCCTGTCGGTAGTAGAGATGCAGGCCGCGGCTTTTAATGTATTGTCCCAGTTGGTTACTAAGTCATCTTGCGAAGGTAAGTCTTTGTGGAGAGCAGGTAGGATTTTCTCCAGGACCTCGATCTTATTAAAAGGACAGAAGCGTGTTTCAAGGGCACTTGGGGGGCGACCTGGTTTGTTGCGATCAGTAGTAGAATGATCAGTGGGGATGTTAAAGAGGAGTAGATTGTGATCAGACCAGGGTACCGGGGTTATGGAGATCAGGATCTTCTGAGATGTGTTGGTTATCAATTGAGGGGCGAATATTAAATCCAGTGTGCTTCCTCTGGTATGGGTGGGGGCGTCAATAAGTTGTTCATAGCCTAGTTGGTGCATGGCTTCGAGGAATGCTGAGGCGTGTGATGCTTGTAATGAAGGTAAGTTAAAATCACCAACTAGCCAGTTATGAGCATGTGGGTTTGGGGCGTTACATGCCAAGTTGATTATTGGTGAAAGGTCATCTGAGGAAGGTGATGGTGCTCGATAGAGTAAGTTGATTGTGCAGGACCTGTTTGATATTGATAGGGCATCAAGGTGTGATGTGCTGGATGTATTGATCTGTTTGAATTGGAGGTCCGATCTAGCAAGGATGAGTGTGCCACCCCCTCTCTGATTGGATCTGTGGCATGTGAAGATGGAGAATTCTGGTGGGATCATCTGGTTGATGAGGACGTTGTCGTTGTCGGTTAGCCATGTCTCAGTTATCAGCAATATATCCAGGTTATGTGCTGCTATCAGATCAATAACTACAGGCCATTTGGAGCGTATAGATCTGGCATTAATTAAGGCGGTAACATCATCTCTTTTCTGATGACACTGGTATATCCACTCCGGATCCGCCTCCTCACACCAATTACCTCAGTCTCCAAGCAGCTGGAGGTTGGATGAACCTGGAGGTCCGCAGATTGGAGGAACAATTAAGGAATAGCTTGTAGACTAATAAGGGGGAGATGAAAAGGTTTGGTAGATAAAAAGAAATCAAAACTAAATTGGGAATTTGAGAGGAGGGTTGCCTTTAAAATTCTGAGGCTTTTCCTCCTCCCCCTCTACTCTGCTGCCTTACCCGCGACGGGGGCCATCAGTAGTTGGAGTCAGTGCCTGCACGAGGGTGGCAGGGCACCGGCTCCCGAACCCAGTTCAGTGGACGAGGAACCGGAGCGTGGTGTGGTCAGTGAACGCATCAGAAGGCTTGCCTGTAAGCAAGGAGAAGCATGCAGCGGCGTGACTGGCTGGCCCCAATGGCTCTCTCTCACTTGCTCTCCTCCCTTAAGGGTCCTGATGCTCACGGCTCCCGGCACTGCAAGGCAGACAGCTCGGTTGAGCGGAATGAAGACGGCAGGAAGGGCTGTGAGGGAGTGCGCTGCAGGCGTCGGAGCATCTGAAGCGAGGGGCGGAGAAAAGAGCGCGAGCCGCGATGCTGCGGGGCTGTCCCAGGCTCCTCGGGAGCACGAACTTGGAAAGTGAAGCTTCGTTTTCGCTGTTAAAGAAGCAGTTTGGTGTGGCAGCTTCGCTGCCTTTATCGGGTTTTTAAAAAAAAAAAAGAAACATAAAAGGAAGATTGGGGCACCTCTTGGTCTGTCAATTCCTGTTTTGAGGTGACTTTCACAGCATCTCTTCAGGCGGAATGCCAGCTAGACTGCAGTGTGTAGTCTGCGGATCTAGAAGAGGGTCTGTGTCTGAATCAGGTGTCTGTAGGGGGTGCAGCCAGGAAGCAGAAACCATGGAGTATGCCTTGGAAAGTGCATCGGAGTCACGGGGAGACCAATTAGTGAGGAAAGTTCCAGATCCTCAGGAGGGGTCGTCTCGGGAGCCAGTAGCTGGACCTTTGTCAGCGCCAGATCTACTTGTGCCTCAGGCGACTCTGCCAGGAGGGCTGGCAGCGATATTTTCTCCAGAGTTTGTGGCGCTTATCCAACAAGCCTTTGGAGGACGTCAGGAGAACCTGTCCGATAGGGCCAGAGTCGGGGAGCGCAGAGAGAAGAGACCTGGTACTTTAGTAGGTATTGGAGCGACAGGCGGCCAGGCAAAGCGGGCCACGTTAGAGCAGGATCAAAAGGATCAGTCTGTGGCCTCGGAGGGACTTCTCTCTGATGAAGTGGATCCGAACGAGGAATTAGACAAAGTGGAAGAAGGTGAGATCACCGACAAGGAGGATCAGGCTAGAGCAGTCCGTCTGTTTCGAAGAGAGGAATTGCCAGTGCTAATTGCGGAGACATTAAAAGTGCTTAATATGCCGGCTCCGGAGCCAGCGGAAGATGCTATGCTAAAGGATCCATTGTTGCAGGTTTTTCAGAAAAATCAGAGAGCTTTTCCACTGCACAAAGTACTGCG
This sequence comes from Ichthyophis bannanicus, assembly GCA_033557465.1. Lineage (NCBI taxonomy): Eukaryota > Metazoa > Chordata > Amphibia > Gymnophiona > Ichthyophiidae > Ichthyophis > Ichthyophis bannanicus. The sequence continues at coordinate 41,845,871 of CM066051.1, read as the reverse complement.
AGAGATGATCCAAGAGGAGTGGGACATGCCAGAGCAGCTTTGAAGGGCACCAGAGTGATAGGCCAACTTTACCCGCTGGTGGACCAGGATAAGGAATTTTTTCGGTCTCCCAAGGTAGATGCCACCATGGCGGCGGTAACTAAGAAGACTACTATTCCGGTAGAGGGTAGTGCGGCGCTTAAGGATACACATGATAGGAAACTGGATTCCTTACTGAAACAGGTGTTCAATGTGAATGCTCTGGCTATCCAGGTGGCGATTTGTGGGGCATGGGTAGCGAGGGGCTGTTTACGCTGGGCACAAAGACTTACAGACGACCAGGGAGATGGCGTGGTCGGAAGGCCAGCCAGGCTGGAGTCTGGAACAGCGTATTTAGCAGATATTCATTATGACCTCATTCGGTGGTAGCAGATAGGCACTGTCTGTGGCTGAGAAATTGGGCAGCGGATGGCTCATCTAAGTCCCGACTCAGTAAACTTCCGTTCAGGGGCAAGCTCCTGTTCAGGGAAGATTTGGACAAGCTAGTAAAAGATCGGGGGGAGTCCAAAGGCGGTAGGCTTCCGGAGGACAAACAAAAGCAGGGACGCTCGACTCCCACAGGCAAAGGGCAACGGGAGTTTCGTTGTTTTCGCTTCCCCCGGTTTAATCAAACACAGAGGGGTCACTTCCACAACAGGAACCAGGGGTTTTGTGGCTTTTGGGGAGCAGGCAGAGGCTTTGGAGCCTCTTCCTCTTCCACGAATCTGCAAAAGTCCCAATGATGCCAGGGGGACCCGGGGAGAGGTGGTGCCCATACGAGGTCGGCTGCGGGACTTCTACCCTGCCTGGGTCCAAATAACGTCAGACCGCTGGGTACTGGAGGTGATTCGAGAAGGTTATGCGTTGGAGTTTCAAATACTGGTCACAGATTCTTTCGTTCAGTCGTCGTGCAAGGCGCCGGGCAAGGGCGGCGCAGTGAGGGTAATGGTGGAGAAGCTGCTCGAGCTCAAGGCAGTAGTGCCGGTGCCTCCAGACCAGTGCGGTTTAGGTCTATACTCAATTTATTTTGTGGTGCCGAAAAAAGAAGGATCCTTCCAGCCGATTTTGGATCTCAAGCAAGTGAATCGCTGCCTCAGGGTGTCTTATTTTCAGATGGAAACGCTGAGGTCGGTCATCGTAGCAGTAATGAAAGGCGAGTTTCTTACTTCCCTCGACCTATCGGAAGCATACTTGCACATTCCAATAAGACAAGAACACCAGAAGTTTCTCAGGTTTGTGGTGCCTCAAGGACATTTTCAGTTACGGGCCTTGCTTTTTGGGCTAGCTACGGCGCAAAGGATGTTTACCAAGCGATGGTGGTCGTGGCGACGGCCCTGCGAAAGGAAGGATTATTAGTGCATCCTTATCTGGACGATTGGTTGATACGGGCAAAGACCAAAGCCGAGAGTGTATCGGCCACTGCCAGAGTGGTAGCGGTGCTGCAAAGTCTCGGTTGGGTGGTCAATATGTCCAAAAGCAAGATGGAACCGTCGCAGCGACTGGAATACTTGGGAGCTCAGTTCGATACCGGCTCGGGAAGCGTGTATCTACCACCAGAGTGAGTGCAGGGATTGCAAACTCTTTATCAGATGATTCCTCGGCAGAGTGACTCTCACGGCATGGCTTTATTTACAGTTGCTCGGAACCATGGCAGCAACCCTAGAGATGGTGCCGTGGGCAAGGGCGCATATGAGGCCATTGCAGAGGGCGTTGCTCAGACGTTGGTCTCACCAAAACTATTCTCTGTCACGGAAGTTGCCGTGTATGCTGGAGACGCGCTCGGCTCTTCAGTGGTGGTTGAGGACGGACTGTTTGGAGCAGGGAATGCCGTTGGAAGCGCCTTGCTGGGTTCCCCTGATGACAGATGCCAGTCTCGTCAGCTGGGGAGCTCATTGTCAAGGGAGATCTACGCAGGGGCGGTAGTCCCAGCTGGAACAGGGCTGGTCAATCAACAGGTTGGAGTTGAGAGCGGCGGCACTAGCATTACAGGCCCTTCAGCCGTACTTGCACGGCAGGGCGGTTCGGGTGTTTTCTGACAACGCAACGGCGGTGGCTTATATCAATCGCCAGGGAGGAACCAGCAGTATTCCGATGGAAACCAAGGCCGAACAGCTATTCGTTTGGGCCGAAGAACATCTACTGGCCTTGTCGGCAGCTCACGTAGCAGAAGTGGACAATGTGAAAGCCGACTTCTTGAGTCGGGTGCGGGTGGACCCGGGAGAGTGGGTCCTTCATCAGGAGGTGTTCGACATGTTGGTGCGATGGTGGGGGAACACCGGTAATGGATCTCATGGCGACATTTCATTCAGCAAAGGCAAATAGTTTCTTCAGCAGAAGAAGAGAAAGGATGTCAGAGGGGCTGGATGCTCTCATGCAGAGGTGGCTGCAACATCAGCTTCTATACGTGTTCCCGCCTTGGGTGCTGATAGGATGGGTGCTGCAGTGCATAGAGCAGCACCGCAGGCAGGTGATTCTGATAGCTCTGGATTGGCCTCGACGGCCATGGTACGCGGATCTGCAGAGACTCTTGGCAGGTAGGCCATGGCGGCTCCCATCTCAGATAGACCTATTGTCACAGGGGCCTCTGCTGATGCCACACGTGGATTGGTTCTCGCTTACGGCTTGGCTATTGAGAGGGCTAGGTTGAAGAAAAAGGGTTACTCCTCAGTGGTCATTGCTACGTTGCTGAGAGTAAGGAAGAGATCTATGTCTTTAGCGTATGTTCGAGTCTGGAGAGTGTTCGAAGCTTGGTGTATAGACAGACAGGTCCAGGCGCTAAGAGCGTCGGTTCCGCTGCGGCTAGCCTTTTTGCAGGATGGTTTGGATAAAGGCTTATCAGCAGCTTCCTTGCGGGTGCAAGTAGCAGCGTTGTCTTGTTATAGAGGAAAGACAGGAGTGAGAGTCTGGGCGCTCATCCAGATGTTAAGAGATTTTTAAGGGTAGTGTCATTGTTGAGACCTCCGCGTAGACAGGTGGTACCAAAGTGGGATCTTCCTTTCGTGTTGGAGGCTTTGCGGAAAGAGCCGTTGGAGCCTTTGTCGGCAGTATCGTTAAAGGACCTCACTCTGAAAGTGGTTTTCCTCGTGGCTATGTGTTCGGTCAGGAGAATCTCCGAATTGCAAGCGCTATCTTGTAAGAAGCCTTTCTTAACATTTTATGATTCTAAGGTGGTTTTGCGTCCGGTCCCATCCTTTCTGCCTAAAGTGGTGTCAGATTTTCACGTGAATCAGGTGATATTGTTGCCAGTTTTCACCAAGAAGGGGGGGACTTTGGTCGGCGAACATATACATCTTCTAGATGTCTGACGAGTGTTGAAAAAGTATATCCATAGGATTGCGAGTTTCCGCAAATCAGAGCACCTGTTCATTTTGTTTGGCGGGCCACACAAGGGAGACGCAGCGTCAAAAGCGTCAATTGCCAGATGGATTAAGGAGGCCATAGCATCCGCTTATATTTTAAAGGGTAAGGCGGTTCCGGAGGGGCTGCGAGCACATTCTACCAGAGCGCAGGTGACGTCTTGGGTGGAGTTCCAGCAGGTGCCAGCGGTGGATATTTGTAAAGCAGCTACTTGGTCTTCTTTAAATTCGTTTGTGAAGCATTATTGCCTGGATGTTCAGGCGGAAAGGGATACCAGTTTTGGATCAGCAGTGCTTCAGGCGGGGCTAGCAGGTCCCTCCTATTGATTTCACTGCTCTGTTACATACCCAGAGGTTCCAGACTAGACTGGAGGGACGAGCAGGAAGGTGAAATTAGAGACTTACCTGCTAATTGTAGTTCCTGGAGGAACTCCAGTCTAGTCCGGTATCCCTCCCTGATGTCTAGGTGCTAGAGCCTGAAGCAAAGAGAAAGTATCAGGTAAGCGTGTAGTGGTCAAGACATGGGGGAGGGGGGGTGTTCCTGGGATTAATACCCTTTCTGGAGGAGGTGGTTAGGCCTCCGGGAGGGGGGGGGGAGGAGGGAGTTGTTTCTCATTCAGTTAGAATGGAAGAAGAGGAAGGTGTTAGGCAACATATCCTCTGTCTTTACAAAGTTCTTGTTATGTAGTTGGATTGGTTCATAGTGTGTTAACTATTTAATTGTTGCTCCGGTGAGTCTACTTTGTCAATAGGGTACTGGTGTGAGGAGACGGATCTGGAGTGGATATACCAGTGTCATCAGAAAAGAGATGACGTTTCTCAGTCTCCAAGCTGCTGTGAGAGGAGGACAACCCAGAGGTTCCGGACTAGACTGGAGTTCCTCCAGGAACAATTAGCAGGTAAGTCTAATTTCACCTTTCTTGATATAGGATCATCCCAGAATCCCCTTGATATATACAGTGCCTAAGATTCATAAATCTTTGAATCGCCCTCCTGGCTGCCCCATTGTTTCGTGTTGTGGTTCTGTGTTAGAGCCCTTGTCTAAATTTTGTGATTTGTTTTTACAGCCTTTGGCTAGTCAGGTTCCATCGTTCATCCATGATACATCACACTTTCTAACCACATTGCAATCTGTTGTGTTTCCTCCTTCTCCTGTTCTAATGGCGATTTTGGATGTTGTAGCCCTTTATTCCAATATTTCTCAGGTACAAGCACTAAAGGTGATTTCAAACCTGACTTTTTCTTTGCCTGTACAACTACCACAACATTTTGTTTTGACTTTACTATGTCTAATGTTAAGAGAAAAAATATTTTAATGTCTTTTTATTTACAGGTATTTGGAATAGCTATGGGGGCTACAATTGCCCCATCTGTAGCTACTTTGTTCATGGCTGATTTTGAACAATGTTTGTTTATTCATCTTTATGTTTTTCTGAAGTTTTGTTATGGAAAAGATTTTTGGATGATATCTTTATACTATGGAAAGGAAGTGCTGCTGCTTTACAACAATTTGTTCAAAGTTTGAATCAGGAGGATCTTCATATTAAATTTACATTGAAGTTTGATGATTCTAAGATTGAATTTTTGGATGTTTCAATTTTACAATCTGATGTTTTAATGACATCGTTATTTAGAAAGGGTGCAGTGAAACACCCTCCTTAAATACACTAGTTTTCAGCCACCATCTTTGAAACGGGGACTTCCATTTGGCCAGTTTTTACGGCTTCAAAGGATTTGTTCTTCTCATGGGGATTTTAAATCTCATTCACGAGATTTAAATCATCGGTTACAAGCTCGGGGATATCCTAAACATCGTACATCGTGCTTACAAACGAGCTTTATTTAACCATAGGGAGTGGTTATTGACACCCCCCAAAGAAAAACTTTTGGATGACAAGACAGTGGGAGTTTTACCTTTTAATAGCAGAATCCAGTCTGTACATTCAATTCTTCATAAACACTGGCATGTTCTTTCTTTGTATGGATGTTTCCAAAGACGGTTGTGTGTGGCATATACCAGAGGAAAATATCTTCGGGATTGGCTAAGTCCATGCCACTCCTAAGGCCCAGGGTGCTGTCGAACAAGTTGGTCATTTCCCATGTAGGTGATGCTCTTACTGTTCAGGTTCCCTGGTGGGTGCCACTTGGACTGACCCTTCTACTCAGAAGATCTGGTCATTTACATTTTCTACCACGTGTGATTCATCCTTTGTAGTATATTTGTTATACTGCCCTTGTGGTTTAAAATATGTGGGCCGTACTGTGATAGGCTATGGCCTAGAATAGCCTGCAAGAGTATGAAAGGTCTGTAAGTTAGGCCTGAGCCCCAACCCCCACTTGAGAATATTATAGCTGAGCAGAGCCGAAAGCCAGTAGAAGCTAGAAAACTGCTTTAAACTGCTTTGATAAGAATGCAAAAATCTTCTGTTGATCTCAGTTATGTTGATAACAGCTGTGTTCCAGTATCTTGCTTTCACACATTTTCTAAGCCAAGGAGTGACCTTGTAGCAGACTGTATTGTGTCTAGAAACTGAGCCATCATTAGAGAGGCCTGAGCAGGGGGAACAAGTGTTAAGCCCGGTCAGAGATCCCCACTGGATGGGTGCGAGGGGTTACCGGGACAAATGAGAAGTTTGTCTGTATAGAACTGATGAAGAAAGGTATAAAAGATGTTGTTTTGTTGAACTCCATTGCTCAGACCATTTTGAACGTGACAAGTGCCTGAAACTGCACAAATAAATTGGCTTGAATCTTAGTAAATAGACTCCTGGTTTTATTTATTGTGGACACTTCGCTACAACATATTCCTGGTGCGTTGGCCGGGAAGGTGGAGTACGTGAATGGTGCGCAAGTGAATACTACCACGTATTACCGCCTCCAGGTTTGGTCCGGCTGGAACCGCGGCCGACCAACAGCGGAGAGGATCCCAGGCGCCGCCAGTCCCCTTGCATCGGAGGGTTCCGCCCTGCCTCAGCGGCTTGCTGGGTCCGGCCGGCCAACACCTCGAACCCTGAGGGGAGTCCAGGATTCAACCCAAGGAGGGTTTGGTTGCGCAGCGCATTAGCTATCGTATCCGGTGAGTAATGATTTTTCTGGTTCTTAGTCAGTTAGCTCTGGGAAAGTCTCGAGACTAATATGGTATGGTAAAAGGTAAAGGGAGTCTGATCAACTTCCAGGGCGGTCCTAGTAACCCTGCATGAGTATACGCGGGGCCACTGACCCTTTAGGTTTGGGTAATTTTGGTTTAGTCAGTTAGCCCGGGAATTTGGAATTTGGGAAATGCTAGCATGTTTGGTTGTGTGAAGAGTGCTTGAGAGGTCTTGCAATACAGACCAAGCGAGAGTGGACTCCTAAGTAGCGCAGTTCCTGGCCGGGCGACCGCGCCCAGGTCGCGAAAAGGAGGAAGCGTTTGGTGTTTGTCCCCCTTATTGTTCTGTGGGGGACACGACCCCTTACCCGCAGCCATCCTACCCACCCTTTCTGTTTGCTGTCTTGTATGTCATACGTCATAATGGGAGGGGCGGAGTCCGTACAAACTCCGCTGAACTGTATGATCACGAATTTTAAGAAGGGATTTAGTGGTGATTATGGGGAAAAAATGACACCGACCCGCTTAGAAATATTGTGTAGTAGGGTGTGGCCGGTGCTGGACGCCGTGTGGCCACCAGAAGGTACTTTTGATATTAAAATTGTGTCCCGAGTGCACAAGGGGTGCGCAGATATGGTCCCGAACAGTTTTCCTACATAGACTCCTGGTTAGATATCTGTGAGAAACAACCCTCTTGGATGAGGCATTGCCGTGAGGGGCAGTGTAGAATTATGTTAGCAACTGCAATGGGAGTCCCCGCTAAGAAAGAAAAGCCCCCTATTTATGCAGCCTCAGAGCCTCCAGAGATCCCGGGTTATCCACCCACATTTCTGTATACTCCAGTCCCGTCAGCTCCACCAGTACCCCGGAGTAGAGCCAGAGGTGGAAAGAGTACCCCCAGCTGAGGTACCCCCACCCGATCACCCACCTCCAACACTTGAAGACCAGATCCCTCCCCCAAGGAGAAGTCGGAGCCCTAGTCCTGAGCAGAGCTCTGCAGCGGAACCATCATCCTCTGAAGGATCTGCCAGCGGAGGGTCAGATGCCAGTCCAGGGTCATCCATTAGTCCAAGTACCAGCACCAGCAGCAGAACTACCACCGGGTCTGCAAATCTGCGGTACGCCCTCAGAAGCAGAGCAGCGGGCCCGAGAGAAGTTTGCCAAATGCCACTGTGGCAGGTCCCAGGATTACCTATTGTAAATGAAGAGGGTCAGGTTGTGGTCGGACCGACCAGTCTGGTTTATGTGCCCTTCTCCACAACAGATTTATTAAACTGGAAAATGCATTATGCCTTCTATACTGAGAAACCCCAAGAGTTGACAGACTTGATGTCTAGTATTATGCAGACCCACCAGCCTACCTGGTCCGATTGCCGCCAGCTCTTGTCTACCCTTTTTACTACTGAAGAGCGGGCACGGATAGTGCGAGCAACCACTCGATGGTTGGAAGAGAACCCTGAAGATGGGAGAGACCTAGAGCCCCGAAAGGCAGCAGTCGCAGATTTCCCAAATGAAGATCCAAGGTGGGACCCAAATAGTGCAGATGGAGAGAAGGCCCTCGCCCGATTCCACCAGGCCTTACTGCAGGGCCTGAAGAAGGGAGGCCAGTGGGCTATGAATGTTGGGAAAGTAGTGGACGTTCTTCAGCGCCCAGATGAAAGTCCAGCTGCTTTCTATGAATGATTAACTGAAGCCTATAGACTTTACACCCCATATGACCCAGCAGCCCAGGAGAATTTACGTATGGTGAATGCCGCGCTTTTGTGAGTCGGTCCCAGGGAGACATAAAACGAAAACTGCAGAAATTAGAAGGATTTGCGGGCATGAACTCAGCACAGTTAATGGAAGTCGCACAAAAGGTATTTGTGAATCGTGATCAAGAATGCAAAAGAGAAAGTGAAAGAAAGATGAAGAAGAAAGCGGATCTGCTTGCTGCAGCACTAGTTGAAGGACGAGGAGGAGGATATCCTAATAGAAGAGCCAGAGGATGGGGAAGGGGCCGAGGGAGCGCTCGGCCCCCCTTAGGTGCAAACCAGTGCGCCTATTGTAAAGAGGAAGGACATTGGAAGAACGAGTGCCCGAACATTGGCTCCACCCCCTGGAGGGGAGGCGGGAGCGCTAGGAGAGCGGGGGGGCGATTCCAGCAACAAGGGGGGATGCAGCGCGCACAGTTTCAGCAAGAAGAGGCTTCCATAGAGGGAGTGGCAACCTCCGAGGACTATTTTATGGATGAAGACTAGGCCAGACCGGGCTCCAAGTTCTTCCTGGGTCCCCAGGAGCCTATGGTCAATTTAAAGATTGGGGACCAGCATATGGACTTCATGGTAGATACAGGGGCCGAGCATTCAGTAGTAGCCAAGCCTGTGGCCCCTGTGTCCTCTTGATCTGTCACAATTGTGGGTGCCACTGGAACTAGAACCACAAGACCTTTTCTGCAGAACCGCGCCTGTGAACTAGGGGGACAGAAGATAACGCACCAGTTCCTGTATATGCCTGAATGCCCAGTTCCCCTTTTGGGCCGAGACATGCTTGCAAAGCTTCAAGCACAGATATCCTTCGTTGAAGGGGGAAAAATGGAAATGACTAAACTCAAAATCTGCTGGCCTGATGGTGTTAACTGTCCCCCGAGAAGAAGAATGGCAGTTCTATTTACCTGCATCCAAAGCAGTAAGCTCTTGTATACCTACCAGCATTGCAGCCCCGCCTGGAGTATGGGCGGAGAATAATCCACCTGGCCTAGCAAAGAATATAGCTCCTGTGCTTGTCACCCTTAAACCAGGAGCAGAACCAGTTGCATGTGCATCAGTATTCCCCTCCCACGACCAGCAATTGAAGGTATTCATCGCCACCTGAAGAAATTACTGCAGTATGGACTCCTCAGAGAATGCCAATCACCCTGGAACACCCCCCCTTCTCCCAGTCAAGAAGCCTGGGACGGGTGACTACCGCCCAGTGCAAGATCTACGTCGAGTAAACAGTGCAGTTGAAACCATACATCCAGTAGTACCAAATCCTTACACCCTCCTGGGACTGATTCCAGCAGAAGCCACTCATTTTACTGTTTTGGACTTAAAAGATGCCTTCTTCTGTATACACCTGGCATCTGCCACAGCTTTTGTTTGCATTTGAATTGGAAAACCCTACCACAGGAAGACGAGGACAACTCACTTGGACTCAATTACCACAAGGATTCAAGAATTCACCCACTATCTTCAGTGCAGCCCTCAACCAAGATCTGTCAAGTTTCTCTGTGACTCCAGGAAAAAGAATTTTGCTCCAATATGTAGATGATTTGTTAATAGCCACAAACAACGAAACTGATTGTGTGCAAGCTACCAGTGATGTCTTGCACCTCTTGAATGAAGCCAGATACAAGGTCTCAAGAGCCAAGGTGCAATTGTGTCAGACAGAAGTGAAATACCTAGGGTTCCATCTGTCCAAAGAAACCCGGAAATTAGGACTTGAGCGAAAGGAAGCAGTATGCCGCATCCCAACCCCCACCACCAGAAAGCTGGTGCGGGCTTTCCTGGGAGCTGCAGGCTATTGCCGAATATGGATACCAAATTTTGCGCTCATGGCAAAACCCTTGTACCAAGTCATGAAGGGAATGGAACGATCTCCCCTGGAATGGGGCCCAGAACAAGATAAAGCATTTAAATCCCTGAAAACAGCATTGATGTCGTCCCCAGCCTTGGGACTACCAGATGTGCAGAAACCATTTCGTCTATATGTCCATGAGTCAAGTGGAAACGCATTGGGAGTCTTGACCCAGCCCCTTGGGTCTTGGCAGCGACCTGTAGCCTACCTGTCAAAACAATTGGATCCTGTTGCCAAAGGATGGCCACCTTGCCTGAGAGCTGTAGCAGCCACAGCCCTCTTAGTGAGCGAAGCTGACAAGCTCACCTTAGGACAAAATCTTCAAGTCACCGTACCAATTCTGTTTTAACCCTGATGGAACACAAAGGAAACCATTGGTTCACTAACGCTCGAATGTTGAAGTATCAAAGTATGCTATGTGAAAATTCTCGACTGAAATTGAGTGTCAGCCAAACTCTGAACCCAGCTACCCTATTGCCAGCCGATCCAGGCCCTCCTGACCATGATTGCTTGGAAGTAATGGACACCGTATACTCAAGCCGCCCAGATTTAACTGATGTCCCCTTGAGCCACCCAGACAAAACTTTCTTCGTGGATGGAAGTAGCCTCATAATTGATGGACAACGATATGCTGGCTATGCAGTGGTGACCCTGGACATGGTAGTAGAATCGTCGGCCCTAACCCCGGGAACCTCAGCACAGAAGGCTGAATTGATAGCCCTCACACGCGCACTCAAAATTGGAACAGGAATCAGCCTGAATGTATATACAGACTCCAAATATGCTTTCACAACACTACATGCTCATGGAGCCCTGTACAAGGAGCGTGGATTGATCACCTCGGGAGGCAAGTCTGTCACGTATGGCCCAGAAATATTGGCTTTATTGGAAGCAGTATGGGCCCCCAAACACGTTGCTGTAATGCATTGTCGAGGCCATCGGACTGGAGATGGGGAAGTGTCCCGAGGAAACAGATTTGCCGATGCCTCAGCCCGAGAAGCGGCCATTGCTGGACAAATTACTACCCCTAGTGTAACAATTCAAGCAGCCATATTCCCAGTACCTCTTAGTGCATGGACACCCAGATACACCCAGAATGAGATGGACTATTACTGTCAACATGAGGGGGGGCAACTTTCAGAGACTGGATGGATAGTGTTGCCACCGCCCGCAGGGAGCTCAACCCCTGGTATGACTGTGATTCCTGAGGCACTAGGCCCTGCTTTTGTCCAAGCCTTTCATCAAGCCACACACTATGGAAAAACTAAAATGTAAAACGCTCTGAAACCATACTTCTATATCTCATTGCTGGGACCTTTGACCACCTCAGTAGCCCGAAGATGTGTGACTTGTGCCAAGAACAATGCCCGACAAGGTCCTGTCCCACCCCCAAGAGTTCAGTCAGTAGGAGTTACCCCCATGGGAAATATTCAAAGACTTTGCAGAAATGCCACGAGCAAATGGATATCACTACCTGTTGGTCCTAGTCTGTACCTTTTCTGGATGGGTGGAAGCTTTTCCCACCAGAACTGAGAAGGCCAGAGAGGTCACTAAAGTCTTGCTTCATGAGATCATCCCCCGGTTTGGAATACCTTTGACCATGGGGTCTGACAATGGGCCCTCTTTTGTGTCACAAGTAACCCAGCAGCTAGCCATGCTCTGCAAATACGATGGAAGTTACACAGCTTACAGACCCCAGAGTTCAGGGAAAGTAGAGAGAATGAACCGGACCCTGAAATCTCAGTTATCCAAGCTTTGTCAGGAAGTCCACTTGAAGTGGCCCCAAGCTCTTCCCATAGCCCTTCTCTGAATACGTTCAGCCCCCACCACGCCATTAGGAGTATCCCCATTTGAGATTTTGTATGGGAGGCCCCCGCCTATAATTCAGGGGATAAGGGGGGATATGAATCAGATTGGATCAGAAATTACTAGGCAAGAATTGTTGGCTCTAAGTTCTGTTTTGCAGGGCCTTCATACCTGGGTGCAGGACCAGTTGCCTATCAATCTAACAGAGCCATTGCATCCTTTCAAGCCTGGAACCTCGGTGTGGGTAAAAGAGTGGAAGAAGACACCGTTGGCGCCTCATTGGAAAGGGCCATATGTCATTTTGCTATCAACCCCAACGGCAGTTAAAGTGGCAGAAATAGACTCCTGGATCCACCACAGTTGAGTGAAGCCAGCAGCAGTTCCTGAGAGTCGCCCCTGGACCTAGATCACTAATCCTGCATCACCGTTGTGCTCACGCTGCGAAGAAAAGATCCATCATCGTAAAACCTTTGCCAACCTGCTCCTGGACGTCAAGGGAAAAGATGTCCTCCAGTTTTGCATTACCTACATTTCAGACTTTATCAATCACCAAAGACTATGATTATGATGATTACTAACTGTTGTTTCATTCTTGCGGTAGCCCTGGGACTCTTGAGAACCACTCTTGCCTTGTCCCCTTGTGCAGCCTGTATAACCACCACCCGGACTGGAATGCAAGTCACTCAGACTCTGCTTTATCACTCTTACTATACTTGTACTGGCATAGTCAGCCAGTGTATCTATAATGGTACAGAACTGAACGTCTGCACAAAGGGAGAGACTCGTACTTGTTTCAGACCCCGACAGAATCCATCTTACTATGTCCTGGAACTGAGATGGAATGATTAGGATGGAGCCCTTCTGAATGCTACTCGCCAACTCTCAGATCCCACAAGACCAGTTTTCTTGAACTTTAGTACATGTGCTGCTACCTCTAATACATGTACTGCTACCTCTAATACATGTACTGCTATTAATGGAAATGGTTCTTATTGTTGTGGGTCATGGGAACAAGCCTATTGCTATGATGAACAGTATATGTGTCATTTATTCCTCTTATGTCTCCTGCCCCTCTGCTTATTATGGATAATATCGTAGAGCTCTTTTGAGGCTTTACCCCAAGAGGAAGCCCCACCATACACTGAGCATGCTATGTGATTTGATTCTCACCCTTTCTCACTTGCGGATGAGAATAATCAAAGGGGGGAATGTGATAGGCTATGGCCTAAAATAGCCGGCAAGAGTATGAAAGGTCTGTAAGTTAGGCCTGAGCCCCAACCTCCACTTGAGAATATTATAGCTGAGCAGAGACGAAAGCCAGTAGAAGCTAGAAAACTGCTTTAAACTGCTTTGATAAGAATGCAAGAATCTTCTGTTGAGCTCAGTTATGTTGATAACAGCTGTGTTCCAGTATCTTGCTTTCACACATTTTCTAAGCTAAGGAGTGACCTTGTAGCAGACTGTATTGTGTCTAGAAACTGAGCCATCGTTAGGCCTGACCAGGGGGAACAAGTGTTAAGCCTGGTCGGAGATCCCCACTGGATGGGTGCATGGGGTCACCGGGACCAATAGAGAGGTTGCGAGGGGTTACCGGGACCAATGAGAAGTTTGTCTGTATAGAACTGATGAAGAAAGGTATAAAATATGTTGTTTTGTTGAACTCCATTGCTCAGACCATTTTGAACGTGACAAGTGCCTGAGACTGTGCACAAATAAATTGGCTTGAATCTTAGTAAATAGACTCCTGGTTTTATTTATTGTGGACACTTCGCTACAACAGTACCTCTCGCCCTTTCAAGAAACATATAGCAAAGCATGCTTCGCAGATTCGTATAAAGGTTCTTTCGGCTCCTTTAGTGCAACATGCTGCTTCTCATGACCATTCATTTGACCAATTTTCATGGAGGATTATTGATTGGATTCCCCCTTCTATTACTGGGGGCAACAGATTATTTCAATTGCAATATGCTGAGCAATGTTGGATTTTTAGACTTGATACGGTTGCCCCAAAAGGTTTAAATCTGGAGCTAGCTTGGCAAAGTTTGCTGTGATCTTCGTTTTGGGTGGCGTTTGCAATTCTTGCTCTCTGCCCCTGATTGGATAGGCAGTAAACATGCGATTGGCTTATTACGTCAGACGCCGGCTTTAAGTAACTTCCTTAGGTTTCCCCTTTCTGGCGTCGCTTCACTTGCTGGTGACAAGTGCAAACCTGAAGCAGGGTCTTTAAGTGAATGATCCAAAACGTAGGACTGTGTTGTTGACCACTTTCATTGGACTTTGCTTCGCCGGTATTCTGCAGTTAAGTACTGAACAATGACAAGTTTATGGCTTTCAAGTCTGGATTAGCCACTATTGTTTTACTGCAAAATGTTGATTAAAATGGACATGTTTTTCCTACCAAGGTTTAAATAATTTGCTTTGGTATGGAGAAGGATGTCTGACATTAAATTTGTAACATGTGGGCTAAGGAAGTTTTTCTCTTTCTTATTTGGAACCCACCGTTTCTCTGATCTATGATATTTCTGGGCTGGTGGAGTTTTTGATGCTGGGGAGTTTTCTTTTCCTTGTGTTGAAAAAGGAACTGGAACAAGAGGGAGGAGTGGCCTAGTGGTTAGGACATGGTACCTCAGGCCAGAGGGCTGGGGGTTCAAGTCCCACCTGGGGACAGCAATCTCAGGCTGGAGGGACTGGGGTTTCTAGTCCTATAGGCACGCCTTGTGGCCTTGGGCAAGCCACTTAACCCTCCATTGCCTCAGGTACACATAGATTGTGAGCCCTTTAGGGCAAGGGAATGTATCCAGTACCTGCTTGTAGTGGTTACATAATGTAAACTGCTTTGATTGAAGGATAAGATGGTATAGAAAACTGGTTCAATAAATAAAAACTGCCAGTCAGGCCCTGTAACATAGCATAGTGGAGGACAAAGCCAAGACAAAAATACATGTATAAGAAGAGTGTGGAAGAGAAAAGCTGCCTTCTGCCCTGATCTAACGGCTTCTAATAGGAAGAGAATTACCAGATGCCAAACCTTCAGCTATGGAAGTTAGGATCAAGTTCCAAGTCCCAGCCCTCCACTCAGATTTAGTAACTGTCTTCCTCGTCCCTCATTATGGGAAGAGACTCTCCATCCCCTCCAAAAAAAGGGACTAAACATCTTGAGAGAAAGCTTGCTGCTTGTGGCCAGAGAATAGATCCTGAGCTTTGAGTTAATGCGCTCTTATAAGGAGGTGGTAGCAACGCCTTCAAGTCCCTACTATTCGTAGGGCCTGCGATTCTAGACATGTCATCATCAGCTGCATGATGGAGTATCTGCATCTGTCCATGAAACATGGGATAAAGATTGTCCATGTTCGTAGGAGAACTGCAAAGGGCTGTCCTTCCTCCTGTAGTGGGAGCCTGCCACCTAGTGGCAGACAGTAAGATGGCAAGTAAAGCCATTCTGTTGGTTTATCGTCTGTCCTCAGTACACCGACTGGTAAAGCAGGGGGATCATGCTGGAGAGAGTTTTCCCACTTGGAACTCCTTCGTCTTACCTTCTGGACACATTAGGGGATTTCAGGAGCCCCTTGCAGCCATCCTTCTTGAACAAATGTAAAAGCTGTGCCATGTGGACTCCTTCAGGAGGCAGATGTGGGTGGGGCTTGGAGGCAGCAGAGGGGGAAGGGACGCTTTGTCCTTTTTGCAGGACATTCACAGTACTCTAAAAAGTGAGGTTTACTGACACCTGGAGTAAGTGAGGTTACTTAGAGTAAAAGGGGTTCTCCGTGGACAGTAGTATGAGTCAGCCACTCATAGGTGTGTCACCCTCTGGGACCGGAGTAGCTCTCCAATAGCTCAGAGGAATTCAAATTCTTAATTGTTTTTTAAAATTCCTCTGAGCTTCCTGTCCTTCCCCTTCCTGCCGGGTCCCAGCTCTTCCTTCCTCAGTGGTTTCCCAGCTGAGCAGGCTCGATCCAGGGGAGGAGGGGCGGGATGGTGTGTCCGACTCATACTGCTGTCCACGGAGAACCTCTGTTACGGTAAGTAACCGCACTTTCTCCATGGACAAGCACTATGAGTCAGCCACGCATAGGTGACTCCCGAGCCAGGGTGTGGTGGGGAAACAAAGAAGTGTGCTGCTCTGAGAAGTGGTACCCTACCACACCCAAGGATGCTGCGGAGGAGAGAGACTGCGAAAAGGGGCCTGAAGGTCCAGAAACAGAGTCACAGAGGCTGAAAACTGTACCAACCAGAAATGAACACCCATCAGGGTATTTATTGGAGAACATAACTGTGCAACAAAACAGGCAACAAGGTAATAGGAACAGTGCAACAAAGGCAAAACTAGGGAGGCCACGAGGACAACAGCAATAGTGGCAACAGTGTGGATTAGCAAAGACGGTGAGACAACAGCTCCAGTAATTAATGGAACAGAAAAAAAAAACAGGCAAGGGTACTGCAAGTCAGTCTCAGAGCAAGTCCGCAATAGTGCAAATCGGCATTAGTGCAGTAAACAATAGTGCAAATCAACAACGTACCGTCCACGACGGCAGCGGGGCATCAGGGTTTGACATCTGAGGTAGCTGTTTGGCTTTCTGCTGTGCACAGGACCGCCTGTCCGAAGGTCGTGGAGGAGCCCAAGGGGCCATCGAGGCAGTAGTGTCTGGTGAAAGTATGGATGGAAGCCCAAGTGGCCGTGTTGCAGATGTCCACAGGTGTGGCGGCATGCAGGTGCGCTAGAGAGGCCGCCACCGCCCGCAGTTGGTGAGCGTGCACATTTTCCCCCGGGGAAGTATCCGCGAGGATATGGCAATATGCAATGCAGTTGGAGAGCCACCTGGAGAAGGTGCGTTTCGTTACTGCTACCCCTGGTCTGTTGGGGTTGTAGGCAATGAACAGTTGCGATGTCTTGCGGGAAACGTTTGTTCTGTTGAGGTAAATCTGGAGGGTGGGCATGCATGCAGTCCAGCATGTGAAGGCGGCGTCCCTCCTGGGTGTCGTGAGGTTCCGGATGAAAGCCTGGTTAATGTGGAAGGCCGAGGCCACCTTGGGTAGGAACTTAGGGTGGGTACGCAAGATGGCCCGGTCATGGTGGAACTGCGTGTAGGGTGGGTAATCCACCAGGGCCTGCAGCTCACTGATTCGTCATGCTGAGGTGATGGCCACCAGAAAGAAAGTCTTCCATGTGAGGAACTTGAAGGTTGCCTGCTCCAGGGGCTCAAACGGGTGTCTCGTAAGTTGCTGCAGGACGATATTGAGGTCCCATCCCGGCGTCGGAGGTTTCACTGGAAGATATAGGTGGCTGAGGCCACACATAAAGCAGGTTACCAGCGGGTGGCCCGAGATGGGTTTGTCGTCAACTTTGTCATGGTAGGCTGCTATGGCGCTTAGGTGGGTCCTGACCGAGGATGGCTTTAGCCCCCCTTGGGAAAGGGAGAGGAGGTATCGCAGGAGCGCTGGAATGGAGCAGGAGAATGGGTTTTGCTGCTCAGCCTTACACCATGTGCTGAATCTGTCCCATTTGGTGGCATAGGACCACTGGGTCGCAGGGCGTCTGGCTGCCAGTAGGATCTCCAAGACCTCCTGTGTTAATTGGTGAGAACTTAGGGATGCCTGTTCAATATCCAGGTGGTGAGTGCTAGAGACTTCAGGTTGGGGTGAAGTGTTCGCCCTTCGTCCTGGGTGATTAGGTCTGGGTGCGTGGGCAGCCGCAGGTATCCGCTGGATAATTGTAGGAGTGGGAACCATGGTTGCCTGGGCCAGAAGGGAGCCACGAAGATGCCCTTCGCCTTGTCCTGCAAGATCTTCTGGAGTGCTCTTGTGATGAGCGGAGTCGGCAGGTAGGCGTAGCAGGTTTGTGATCCTCAGTTGACTGAAAAAGGCATCCGCTGCTGCCCTGCGTTTGGACAGAACAGAAGACGGGACACTGGGAGTTGTCCTCGCTGTTGAAACAGTCCATAGTTGGGTGCCCCCAGAGGCGGAAGAGGTGCGACACGATGGAGGGATTCAGAGACCATTTGTAAGGCGCAAGCTGTTGGCTGAGACTGTCTGCTAGTGTGTTGTTTCCAGGCAGGTAGGAAGCTTGGAGGTGTGCCCCTAGGGAGATGGCAAAAATCCATATCTTGTAGGCTTCCCTGCACAGGCAGTGTGAGCCGGTGCCTCCTTGCTTGTTGGTATAGAACATCGCCACCTGGTTGTCTGTTTGAACCAGTATAGCTCTGTTCCGAATCCAGTCTTGGAAGGTCCGGGGGATGTTCCCGATGGCTCTGTGTTCCAGTAGATTGATGTGGAGGTGCGATTTGGTGGGGGACCAGGTTCCCTTAGGGTGGAGATCGAGGAGGTGAGCCCCCCATCCCTTCTTTGATGCATCAGTGGTGAGGGTGATGTGTGTTTGAGGGGGCTGCAGTGGTCGCCCCTTGGTTAGGTTTTGCCTCGTCTGCCACCAGAGGAGGGTCCTTCTGGTGTGGCTGTCCACAGGGATCCTGTGTCTCAGGGGCTGCCTGTGCTGGTCCCAATGGTGGCAGAGGTGCCAGTGAAGTTGATGCATGTGAAGCTCAGCATGGGTGATGACGTGGACTGCTGCTGCCATGTGTCTGAGCAGGCGTAGGAGGGCACATGCTGAGGTAGTGCTTGTTCCTGCCATACGTGTTGCTAGCGAGATTACTTTGTCTACTCTCTGGGCAGGGAGGAAGGCCTTGACTTGAGTGATTTGGATCTGTGCGCCTATGAATTACAGTGCTTGCGTGGGTTCTAGCTTTGACTTCCTGGGGTTGATGAGGAAGCCCAAGGACTGGAGAAGATTCGCTGTGGTCTGAAGGTCTTTCCGCGCTTCCCTTTGTGAGCGTGCTGCAATCAGCCAGTCATCTAGGTAGGGGAAGACACGGATGCCAGTCTTGCGGAGATGGCGGTGGCCACCGCTACGCACTTTGTGAAGACTCTGGGTGCGGAACAGAGGCCAAAGGGGAGTGCCTTGTACTGGTAGTGCCGGTTGCCCACCACGAAGCAGAGGAACTGCTTTTGTGAGGGGTAAAGAGGAACGTGGGTGTAGGCATCCTGGAGGTCCAGGGATGCGAGCCAGTCATTTTCCTGGATGAGAGGGAGGATGGTTCAGAGGGAGTGCATCCGGAATTTCTCTCTCAGGACCTATTTGTTGAGAAGTCTGAAGTCGAGGATGGGGCGCCAGCCCCCTGATTTTTTCAGTACGAGGAAATATCGCGAGTAGAAACCTCGGTTGTGGCTCTATGGCTTTTAGCAGGAGGAGGTGCGGGAGGTGTTGTCCTGGTGTCACCCTCCTGGGTGGAGCTGATGGAGGGTGCTTTTGGAAGTGGATACAAAGCCCCTTGCAGATGATATCGAGCACCCAGTGGTCGGTGGAAATGTTTGCCCATGTTGCGCTTCAGGGCTTATGTGGAAGCTGGCAGGACTGCCCCTGTGGTGTCGGCTGTGGCGGCAGCGGAAGCTAGAAGAACTGTGCCTGCTAGTCTGGGAGGGGTTGGAGCTGCGGCGGCGTCGGTGTGCTGGGGAAGCCCGGCCAGAAGCCTGAAGAGGAGAGGCAGTCATGAGAGAGGCACGATGCAGGAGAGGGGGCTCAGAGGATCCCGGGAGAGAGATTGCAGTGCTGGGGACGTCGGCAGAGGCTCTGCGGGAGGAGGCAGTATTGGAAGCGTGCAGGAGCTGAGGTAAGAGGAGAGAGCCGGAGAGGCTTACCTCGGGGCCGCGGAAGGGATCGCAGGGGGCTCTGACTCTTCCCCGGCAGTGCGATCGACCTGCTTGCTCCTCCGGATGTCTGCGGGAGCAGCTGAGGTCCGGTGCTCTTTGCTACTTCCTTGCTGTTTGCTGAGCATGTGTGGATTGAGGCATTTGGGGCACTGATCCTGGGCAGCGCTGGAAGAGAATTTCCTTTTGCAGATGCTGCACTTCCTGGCTTGGTCCATCTTGCCTGAGGTCTGTTGTTGGGCTTTCTCTTCTCCTTAATTTTCCTTTTTTTTTTTTGGTTTGTTTTGGAGAGCGTTGGTTTGTCCGTCTGTCCCGTAGAGCGGAAGAAAAAAAAAAACTGAGGAAGGAAGGAAGGGCTGGGACCTCAGAGGAATTTAAAAAAAACAATTAAGAATTTGAATTCCTCTGAGCTATTGGAGAGCTACTCTGGTCCCAGAGGGTGACACACCTATGCGTGGCTGACTCATAGTGCTTGTCCATGGAGAACAGGCATGTCCATAAAATAAAAGCGGCGCTCTGAAGGCAAATTTTAGATTTACACAAACAGAGGCAAGAATTGGGCTTCAGTCAGTTTAGTATGACCTTGGATCGTTTTTTGGACTATAAATGATGATTATAATGTGTAGCGTTTTTATGAAAGAAAGAAAGAAGAATATGTGATGAATGTCTTTTATAGATTGAAGGCTTGAAGCATATGGTGAACCTGGACCTTACCTGCTAATTTTCTTGCCTTGAGTCTCTCCAGTCCAGTCCAACCACATAGGTTATGCCCTAATACTGACAGGTGGGGATTGAGAACCACTGATTTGATGATGTCACACTAGAAGGAACCATGCAGAATGGGTAGCTTCAGTATTCTATTAACAAAGCACACTTCACCAAGACAAGAATTAATACAAATAAAAAACTCAAATTGCAGAACTGCTACTACTACTATTATTTGTATAGTATTACAAGCTGTACGCAGCGCTGTACAGACACATGTAAAAGACGGTCCCTGCTCATCAGAGCTTACCATCTAGTCAAGGCAGACAATATAACAGCTGAGGACAAGGATATATCTTGGGGAGTGATAAGGAAATACATAGGAGACTAAGCGGATCAGGATCCAAAAGCAGCCTGGAGTTTTCAGCCTGGATTTGAAAAGGGTTCCGAGGCTTGCTTTTTCACTAGTTTCCATACTGAATAAACTTACAACTACGGAATGGTTACTGAGTAGAGCTGATTTAGTTTATTGTAGGAGGTATCATAATCAGGCTCTGTTGGAGACCTTAACAAGTATTGTTGGATTTGAAAAGGGCCAGAGATGAAGCCTGACAGCCAGACTCAGGTAGTTTGTTCCAGGCATAAGGAACAGCAAGGTGAAAGGATCAAAGTTTGGAGTTGGCACAGATAGAAGCGATTTGCCAGAAGAGTGGAATTCCCGAGGAGGGATGTAAGAAGAGATAAGAGAGGAAAGAGAATGAGTGAGGAGCAGCAGAATGAAGGCACTTATAGGTCAGTGGGAGAAATTTGAACTGGGTACAGAAAACAGATAGGGAGCAAGTGAACTGACTTGAAAAGAGGAGTTATATGAGCATATCGAGGCTGGCAGAAGATTAGCTGCACAGCTGAGTTTTGGACAGACTGAAGGGGAGAGAGATGATTCAGAGGGAGACCAGCAAGGAGATGGTTGCAATAGTCTAGATGGGAAGTGACTAAAGAGTGGATAAGTGTCTTAGTAGTGTGTGTAGAAAGGAAGGGACAAGTTTTGCCAATGTTATAGAGAAAGGAGCAACACGTTTTAGCTATCTGGTGGATGTGTGCAGAGAAAGTAGAGTCAAATATGACCCCATGGTTGCAAGTTGAGGAAACAGGGAGGAGTGTAGTATTATCCACAGAAACAGAGGAGGAAGGGAGAAGGTGGGTTTAGGGGGAAAGATAAGGAGCTCAGTTTTGGTTATGTTCAGTTTCAGATGGTGGTGAGACATCCAGGCAACAATATCAGATAAGCAGGCAGAGATCTGGGCCTGGATTCCTGGAGAAATTTCAGAGGAATTGAGTAACATAAACTCCCCATAAACCCGAGAACTGCTAGTTCAACAAATTTAAGAGCACCCTAGGGATGGACCCTAAAGTTACTGCTTGGGTTAGAAATTGGTTGGGTGGGAGGCGACAAAGAGTACAAGTAAATGGAGCTCACTCTGAGGAGAAGGATGTTACCAGTGGTGTGCCCCAGGGATCTGTCCTTGGTCCGATTCTTTTTAACATCTTTGTTAGTGATATAGCGGAAGGGCTGTCGGGTAAGGTTTGCCTCTTTGCGGATGATACCAAAATCTGCAATAAAGTAGACACCCAGGAAGGTGTAGATAACATGAGGAGGGATCTAGCTAAGCTTGAAGAATGGTCTAGAATTTGGCAGCTGGGATTTAATGTTAAAAAATGTAAGGTCATGCATTTGGGCTGCAGCAATCCAAGGGAGCAATACAGCATAGGAGGTGAAGTACTTTTGTCCACTAAAGAAGAGCGGGACCTAGGCGTAGTTGTGTCCGATGATCTTAAAGTAGCTAAACAGATAGAAAAGGCGACGGCAAAAGCTAGAAGGATGCTTGGGTGCATACGGAGAGGAATGGCTAGCAGAAAAAAGGAGGTGATAATGCCTCTGTATAAGTCTTTGGTGCGACCTCATTTGGAGTATGGTGTGCAATTCTGGAGACCGCACCTTCAAAAGGATGTGAACAGGATGGAGTCGGTGCAGAGGGTTGCTACTAAGATGATTAGTAGTCTTCATTATAAAGCATATGAGGACAGACTTAAGGATCTTAATATGTACACCTTAGAGGAAAGGCGGGATAGAGGTGATATGATTGAGATGTTTAAATA
Source organism: Ichthyophis bannanicus (assembly GCA_033557465.1). Taxonomy (NCBI): domain Eukaryota; kingdom Metazoa; phylum Chordata; class Amphibia; order Gymnophiona; family Ichthyophiidae; genus Ichthyophis; species Ichthyophis bannanicus. The sequence continues at coordinate 41,823,449 of CM066051.1, read as the reverse complement.
CCTCCGTGGCATAAATGTTCAGGGAGAGAGCCTCTTTCAATTGAAAGCAAGTTCTGCGACGAGGGGACATGGGATGAGGGTGAAGGGAGATAGATTCAGGAGTGATATGCGGAAATATTTCTTTACGGAAAGAGTAGTGGATCCGTGGAATAGTCTCCCAGTGGAGGTGGTAGAGATGAGGACAGTAACTGAATTCAAAAAAGCATGGGACCAACACAGAGGATCTCTAAAGGTAAAAAGTGGACTGTTGTAGTTGTTGTTATGGAAGGACAGACTAGATGGGCCTTGTGGTCTTTTTCTGTCATCATGTTTCTATGTTTCTATGTTTCTAAATTACCAAAAAGCACATATGAGGAAGCACCAGACAGAAAGCAAACACGCATATTAATCTCTGCACGTCTGGGCTCACCAAAAACACAATGGGCAGGTTCTGGACTGAACTGGAGAGACTCAAGGAAAAAAAAACAGACAAGGTCTAATTTCACCTTCCTTATCCCTCTAGTTCAATCCAGATGCATGGGATGTACCAGAGCAGTACTCAACAATGGATGGGACCCACAAGCCCAGCCTGTAACACCAGAGCACCAAAGTGCGCATCATCTCTTGTCTGAACATCCAAGCGGTAGTGTCACACAAAAGAATGGAGAGACGATCAAATTGCTATTCTACAAATATCCACCGGTGGCACAAGACTATATTCAGCCCACGCTGCCACCTGAGCTGTTGTAGAATAAGCCCACAGTCCTTCCGGAAGCGCCCTATGTTTGAGCAAATATGCAGAAGCAATAGCTTCCTTCAACCACTGCACAATGGACGCCTTTGCAGCCGCTTCTCCTTTACATGGTTTCCCGAACAGAACAAAGATGATCTGACTTTCTAGAATCTTTAGTACATTTGACATAGCGACGAAGGATCCTACGTAAATCTAAGACAGAACAGCAGAGAATATGAACTGTCTTCCGAAATGGAAAACACTGGGAGAGTAATCAACAAGACAGGAGCTAGCTCCAACAATATTAGAAATAGTTAACCACTCCTTACGTCAAGGTCACCTGTCATCCCTCCTAAAACAAGCCATAATCCGACCAATACCAAAATCCATGTCCATTGACAAAAACCTCTCCAATTCTTATAGGCCCATTTCAAGCTTACCCTTCCTAGCGAAGGTTATTGAAAAAGTGGTATTGACCCAACTTCTTGACTTTGTTGAGCTCAATGCCCCCCTCGATGAACAACAACATGGGTTTAGACCCCATTACAACTTGGAGACCCTAATGCTAACTTTATTCGATAATCTTATATGTGGCTTAGATTCTAACAAGCAAACATCCTAGTTTTCCTGGACATCACATCCACATTTGATAGTATTAATCACAACACACTAATAATAGACTTATGCAAATTGGACTGCAGGGAACAGTAATTCACTGGTTTACGTCTTACTTATCTAATCACACACAATAGGTACAGCTTGGCCAACTATCGTCTGCAACTTAAACCAAGAACAAGGTCTCCCACAGGGCTCCTCCCTATCTGCTCTATTATTTAACCTCTATATCCAACTAATAAGCAATATTAAAAAAAAAACATAAGTTAAACTATCAGCTGTATACTGATGATATAATGATATCTCATCCCATAGATGCCTCCAACCCAGTATGCCCACAGATACTCTCTTGCCTCAATGAGGCAACAGAATGGCTCAAAACGCATAACTTAAAAATCAACATAATAAAACAGAAATACACTATTTCTCCAGAAACCCAAACTCCCCCTAACAAAATTCCCATACGAGGGCAGGAAGTTGAGGTTAAAATAAGAGGCGAAATATCTGGGCATTATCTTAGACCAGATGCTAAACATGGCCTCCCATGTAAAATCTGTGACTAAATCTGTATACTTCAAATTACATGTAATTCAGTATCTGAGACCTTTGCTAGAAGATCATCATTTCAGAACAGTCTTACAGACACTGATAACCCCACATTTTGATTTCTGCAATAGTATCCTCCAAGGCCTACCTAAAAAAAACTATTCACCAACTCCAGCTAGCCCAAAACCTTGCTGCACGCATTGTATGCAAAGCCCAATGCGCCGACCACATCACCCCAATTCTCCATAGCTTGCACTGGCTACCAATTGCAATAAGGATAAAATATAAATATCTTATGATTGTCTTTAAACACTATAACAGAATAGCCACTACCCAGTTCTCTTCTCTACTTACTACCCCCATACTCATAAGGACAAGAAGGCACTGTTCTCTCAACACTGACTATTCCTCACCATTTTCGTACCACTAACCAATCGACCAGCGCAAGGACATTCTCATATGCAGCCCCGGTGCTATGGAATGCCCTCCTCGATAATTTGACAGCCATAAAAGATCTGCAACAATTCCGCAAGGACCTAAAAACTCACCTATTCATCTAATATTTTGGTATTACGGATAACTTACTCCAAGCTCTACCGAATGGATAACCCTTTTCTAAATCATGCACTCAAGCCCTAACTCATCCCAACTCCATCCATGATCATCGATTACAGGTTGATACTTTCTGACACAATGTATATAGTTGCTGTAGATAGATATATTTAACCTAATATAACAAATAAGAACTAAGTTCAGAAGTTCAATGTAAACTGCCCCTGATCCTGGGAAGGAGCGATATAAAACTCAAGTTAAATAAATAAATAAAATAAAATGCCGAAACCACCTTTGGCAAGACGGAACCGGACGGATGAAGGACCACTTTCTCTGTAGAAATCATCAGGAAAGGCTTTCTACAAGACAAAGCTTGTAAACATAGAAACATGACAGAAAAAGACACATTTATGCCAGATGAGAAGCCAGGGAAACTTCCTGAATTCACCCTCGATAGAAGGTTAAAGCTGCAACCTGAACCTTTAAAGCAAGACTATCCGGACCTGCCTGGAGGAAAGCAAGCACATGAAGTAGAGAAGAAGAAAGTGCTTGGAGACCTCTTTCTTCACCTCAACTCTCAAAAATGCACCAGATAGAAACATAGAAATATGACAACAGAAAAAGACCACATGGCCTATCTAGTCTGTCCTTCCATATAAACTACAACAGTCCCCTTTTTCCTTTAGAGATCCTCTGTGTTTGTCCCATGCTTTTTTGAATTCAGTTACTGTCCTCATCTCTACCACCTCCACTGGGAGACTATTCCACTGATCCACTACTCTTTCCGTAAAGAAAGATTCAGGAGTGATATGAGGAAATATATCTCCCTTCACCCTCATCCCATGTCCCCTCGTAGCAGGACTTGCTTTCAATTGAAAGAGGCTCTCTCCCTGAACATTTATGCCACGGAGGTATTTAAACATCTCAATCATATCACCTCTATCCCGCCTTTCCTCTAAGGTGTACATATTAAGATCCTTAAGTCCGTCCTCATATGCTTTATAATGAAGACCACTAATCATTTTAGTAGCCACCCTCTGCACCGACTCCATCCTGTTCACATCCTTTTGAAGGTGCGGTCTCCAGAATTGCACACTATACTCCAAATCAAGGCAAAAAGTGGACTGTTGTAGTTGTTATGGAAGGACAGACTAGATAGGCCATGTGGTCTTTTTCTGTCGTCATGTTTCTATGTTTCTATGTTCCAAATGAGGTTTGTCAGACGGCTGCCTGGGTAAGAATCTTAACAGTCTTGGCAAGTGCATATAGCTATATGATTTGCAAGGGATTGTGGGCAATGCAGTTCATTCACACCAGACACAGCTGCTCACAATAATTAGTTGTGCTTTTGGGTAAAGCCAATAAGATATTTATTTATGGGGTTATTTCTCCCAACACAGATATGCTTGGTAGCACATAAATCAGGTTACTTGCTTTCAGTGTTAAACTTGAAAAAAACAAAATGAGGAAAACAACATTTTAACTTATCAGGCAATCAAAGCAAAAGAAATAAGATCTGCTTGATAACAAACTGGTCTTTTCTGTAGGCTTAGCTAATATTCTCTTAGCATGTATCAAACAACAAACCAAAAGCCACAAAGAAAGAAAAAAACTGTTCTTTTCAGGTTAACTTCTTATCTTCCCACATAGATTCAGAAGTGATTCTCTCCTAGCTCACAAGCAATTAGGTAAGGCTCAATTGCTAGCAGTTATCCAGCTGAAACCCCTTAGCTGGCTTGCCTTCTACTGCGTGGCTAGAAATCCTACACAGGAGCTTTTCTGAGTAGATTAAAGAACAAGTTTGTATTTCTTTGTGATGGTTGCTGTACTTTATAACAGAAATCACCAAAGGAGTTTAGACAGAGAGCAGTCCATGTAAACAGATTTTTCATCTGCTATCACCCCCTCTTCTTCAACAAGCATGGGTTCAATATCATGGATTGGCACAGATGAATCTCCCAATGGAGCACTTTCAGGAGAATACTTGTTTCCCTGCTGTCTTTCAAGGTTATAGCTAGGGCATAGATCAGTGTTCATACCTGAGCTTCCATTGCTGTTAGAGTTCCTCTCTATATAGCCTGGCCAGTATGTAGTCCAGTTCTTATGTGCAGCCTTCCAATCCAGATCCCTGGACACTGGATCTCTCTTCACATACCTTCTGGCAAGGGTCTTAGGGTCCCTTCCACGTGCAGCCCTCTCCCTCACAGGTACCGTCTGGAGATTCCTAGCTCTGCAGCACCATTCCTCTGGCTTTCCCCAGTCCAATGGTGTTTGCTGGCCCTTGGAATACCTCCCAGTATACGTACTGCTCTGGACTCTTCTAGACCTCTCAAAGGCTTTTCTCCTCCTTCTTCCAAAGGGTTTCTTTCCCTCTCTGTCCGTCTGGTTTGGCTTCTGCTTCTGATGATCCTCTAAATGAAACTGAGGATATCCAAGCTGATCATGAAGATGATGATGATCCTGAGGATAATTCTCTGTAGAATAAACTCTACCTTTATTCTGCTTAGATGAGTGCTCCCCCCTAACACAGCGCAGCTGTGCTGAATCAGGCCCTGCCCTTTCAGATGAGTGCTTAGGGATTACCTCATAGCCCTCCTGATTGAACACACGTTTCCCCACTTCAGCTCCTCTAATGGCTGTTGGAAACCTGGTGCATTCTGGGACTGGTAGTCTTTTATGGGAAAATTCTGTTTTCTTATTTCTACCAGAACTGACAGGTTGCTTGTTCAGAGTCACTTCACCTTTCCTATAGCTCCTTCCTGAGCTATGATAAGCTTCCTTATCACAGGTTGCACCAAAGACTTATACAGAGGCATTATCACCTCCTTTTTTCTGCTAGCCATTCCTCTCCGTATGCACCCAAGCATCCTTCTAGCTTTTGCCGTCGCCTTTTCTACCTGTTTAGCTACTTTAAGATCACAGACACAACCACACCTAGGTCCCGCTCTTCTTTAGCGGACAAAAGTACTTCAACCCCTATACTATATTGCTCCCTCGGATTGCTGCAGCCCAAATGTATGACCTTACATTTTTTAACATTAAATCCCAGCTGCCAAATTCTAGACCATTCTTCAAGCTTAGCTAGATCCCTCCTCATGTTATCTACACCTTCCTGGGTGTCTACTCTATTGCAGATTTTGGTATCATCCGCAAAGAGGCAAATCTTACCCGACAGCCCTTCCACTATATCACTAACAAAGATGTTAAAAAGAATCGGACCAAGGACAGATCCCTGGGGCACACCACTGGTAACATCCTTCTCCTCAGAGTGAGCTCCATTTACCTGTATTCTTTGTCGCCTCCCACCCAACCAATTTCTAACCCAAGCAGTAACTTTAGGGTCCATCCCTAGTGTACTCAGTTTGTTTATAAGTCACCTGTGAGGAACAGTGTCAAAGGTTTTACTGAAATCTAAATACACAACATCTAAGACTCTCCCTCGGTCCAACTCCCTGGTCACCCAGTCAAAGAAATCAATCAGATTTGTTTGACAAGACCTGCTTCTGGTGAATCCATGCTGCCTCACATCCTGTAATCCGCTGGACTCCAGAAACCTCACTATTTTCTCTTTCAGCAGCGTTTCCAATAATTTACCCACCACCGAAGTTAAACTAACCGGCCTGTAGTTTTCAACCACATCCTTACTTCCGCTTTTGTGTAAAGGCACCACATGAGCCTCTCTCCAGTCCTTTGGCACCACTCCCGACTCCAACGAGGCATTGAAAAGGTCAGTCAGTGGAGCTGCTAGAACGTCCCCAAGTTCCCTCAGTATTCTAGGGTGTATCCCATCCGGTCCCATCGCTTTGTCTACTTTAAGTTGAGCTAGTTTCTCATGAACACAGTCTTCTGAAAATTGTTCAAGATGTCCCTCGTTTCTGTTCCTGTTTGTGGGTGTTTTGAGGGCCTGCTCCTGGTTCTTCATCTGTGAACACAGAACAGAAATATTTGTTAAGCAATTCCGCTTTATCCTTATCAGCTTCTACATATTCCTCCCCTGCACCCTTGAGTCTGACAATACCACTTTTGCCCTTCCTCTTCTCACTAACATAGCTGAAAAATGTCTTATCCCCCATTTTATTGCATTGGCTATTTCCTCCTCCTTTTGAATCTTTGCCTTCCTAACTACTTTGCTAGCTTCTCTAAGTTTTTCCAAATATAGATGCCCGTCTTCCTCTCTCTGTGAGCTCTTGTATTTCATGAAGGCCTCCCTCTTTCTTCACCTTTTCAGCTACTTCTTTCGAAAGCCGTAGCAGTCTCCTTTTCCTTTATTTACCATTTTAACAAAAAGGTTGGTTGCCCTTAAAATATCCCCTTTCGGTTTTGCCCACTGTTTTTCTACATCCCCCAGATGTTCCCATCCCACTAACGACTCCGAGGTTTTGGCCCATCCTGGCAAAGTTAGTCTTCCTAAAGTCTAAGATCCTCACTTTTGAATGGACTCTAACAGATCCTAATATACATCAAGAAAGTCAAACGCCGATGTATTTGAAGCAGTGCAGTTATGACCTGAAGAGAATATCCCTTCTTACCTAACCTAGCCCTCTCAAGAGCCAAGCCATAAGAGAGAATTCATGTGATCTCTGGCATGAGAATCGAACCCTGCCTCAGAAGGTTGTCCAAGGATCCTCCACCAACAAATGTACCAGATCCACATACCAGGGCCTCAGAGGCCAATCCAGAGCTACTAGAATAACCAAACTTTGATGGGCCTCTCTATCTTTTGTAATACCCGACCTATGAGAGGCCACGATGGGAATACATTTAAGACACTGTCGTTTTGGCCTGAGCCAGAGCATCCAGGCCTTCTGACATGCTTTTCCACCTGTGGCTGAAGAAGCAGTACACGTCACATTGGACACAGATGCCATCAGATTCGTCACCGGCAGCCCCCAGCGATGCACTATGTTTTGAAACACTGAGCACTCCAGGGATCACTCCCCTGGATCTAGATGGTGACAACTCAGAAAGTCAGCTTGCACGTTTTCCCTTCTGGCCATGTGAGCTGCAGAGAGCACTAGTAGGTGCATCTCTGCCCAGAGAAGAAGAGGAGCAACCTCCACTGCCAGAATTTCACTTCCTGTGCTGCCTTGACAATTGAGGTAAGTCACCGTGGTCGCATTGTCCCTCATTGCCTTTTGTTCTACCAGGGGAAGGAAAGACTGAAAAGACAGAAACACCGCTCGCAACTCCAAGTGATTTATGGACCAGCACCTCTCTACCAGAGACCACTGACTTTGGGCTACTTGGTCTTGACAATGTGCTCTCCATCTGAAAAGACTGGCATCGGTTGTCACTATTATCTATTCTGGAGGCTCCAGAGGCACTTCCGCCAATAATTTGAGAGAATCCAGCCAACTGAGGCTTGCCCCTTCCTCCTTTGAGCTATGCAACTTCTTTCAAAGACAGAGTCTCTGTGGGGACCACTGGGACAACAGAGCCATCTGAAGAGGCCGCATGTGTGCTCTGGCCAATGGAACCAGATCCAAGGTCGCCACATGGATCCCAGGAGCTGAAGTAATGTGATGCACTTAGAGACAGCACCAGCTAAAGGATCGGATTTTGTCCTGTACTTTTTTGCCGTGTTTCCAAGGAAGGGATACCAAGCACATCCTGGTGTTGAAATGAGCACCCAGAGAAATTAGATCCAGAGTAAGCTCCGAACTGCTCTTGATGAAACTGATAACCCTCCTACAACATCTGGGATGGGTTAACACCTGCTTTGTTGCTACCTGACTCTCTTATAGCGACTTTTCTCTGTCTAGCCATTTGTCTAAATAAGGATGAACCAACACTCCCTCTCAACGAAGCGTGCCAGCCACCATCACCATTGTAAAGGTTTGAGGGGCTGTGGCTAGGCCAAAAGAAAGAGTCAAACTGAAAAATATTTCATAGGAACCACAAAGTGAAGGAAACACCGATGTTATGGATGAATAGGAAAATGCAAGTAGGCCTTGGAAAGATCGAGAGAGATCAGAAATTTGCCCTTCATCACTGCTACGATGACCAATCTTAAGGTCTTCATGTGAAAATGGGGCACTCCTAAAGCCCAAGTCATATGCTTTAGATCAAGAACCAGGAGAAAAGATGCTTCTTTCTTGGGAACCATGAAATAAATGGAGTAATGACCGCGTATTCGTTCGTCTGGAGGTACCTCAACCGCTGCCCCGAGTTGCACTAGCCTCTTGAGGGTTTCCACCACTGCCTTTGCTTTGACAGAAGCCTTGCGGGGGGACAAGATAAAAGCATTTGAGAGAAGATGAGTCAACTCCTGGATGTAACCAGTGGTGGGATCTGGTCGGTTTGCGCAAGCCGGATTCGTCAAACTGGGCCGAAAACAGCATCCCAATACTGGCACTGGCAGGAATCCTCCCACCCGCCAGTGATTTGACGACATCTGGGGACCGCAGCAGTGAGGGGGGGGGGGGAACCCCTGATGCCATCAAACCACTGGCAGTTGGGGGGGAGGGGGAAATCAGGCTTCTAGGCCACCAGAGAATTTCTGTCCCGCGGTGGCTGCCAGCAGGCCAATCGGGCGGTACCGGTAATGCAAACCGGTTCCTGGTCAGATCGAATCCCATCACTGGGCTTGTCCCTCTGAATGACCTCTAACACCCACTGTTCTTGTCTCTATTTCCTCATATTTATTTAAATGTCTTTTATGCCGCCCTATCGAGTAATCAGGGCGGTTTACAATATAAACAATATTATAACATGGTAAATAGATACAGGTAACGTGTGAACTTATTCAATCGCGGTTATTTACATGATTAGGCAATAAATCTTACATAACATATTTACATACTCACATATCATAGGATATTAAACAGGGCATATTTAGTTATTTTCTTCCTCTGTCAGCAATCCAAGGTGCTTTCCATTACTGTATGAGGTGAATTGCAGAGAGTATATGTAGGTATTATTTTGTTCCTATGTGTATGTGTGTGCACATATGTATATGCATATGTATTTTTATGCATCTGTTTATGTCTTTGTAGTGTATATTTTGTTCTTATGGATTCTCTGTTACATCTAGTGATAGGATGGGGAGAGGATGAGCATATCTGCTTACGCTGAAAAGACTTACGGATTTTAAATTAGGGTCATGGTTTTTATTATTCTCATTTATGCCAAAATGCTCAATGAAGAGGTAAGTTTTGAGTTCTGACTAAAATAAAGTCAGATCGGCTACTGATCTTAGTCTGTCTGACAGAGAATTCCACAATGATGGGGATATGTATTTGAAAGCCCTCTTACTTGTGTGTTGTTTCATTTTGCAGTAATCGGAAGTTTGGAAGTCATCTGGACCCAAGCGGAGTAAAAGGGTTGCAGATGACCTCCAACAGAAATCAACTCCACCAGAGTCACCCTTACTTTATTTGGACTTCCTGGAGCCTCCTGCATGTCCTCCAAAATAGTCTACTTCCTCCTTGCCCCCCTCCCCCAAAACAGCCGACCCCTAGGAAGATAGTGAGAACGCTGAAAGGGAGTATATATAGTGCGACGCTTGAAACTTTCAAAAATCTTTGATGTGACCCCTTGCAGAAACCATAGATCTACCCCTTCTAGGTTTGTCTTCTGGCAATCTGGGGATCTTAGAATCTCCCAGGTCTTTAACAGGCTTCTCCAGCACCTCCCCAAGGTGACACTTTACTTACCTGTTAATGTCCTTTCCTTGAGTCCTGACAGACCAGTCCAGACAAGTGGGTTGTGTTCCCCTACCAGCAGATTGGTGGAGACAAAGAACCAAGGAAAAGCCCAGGTTTCAATGACATCATTCTTATGCCTCTATTCACTTCAGACACCTGTGGTTCCTTCAGTAGTCGTCCCAAAGCAATCGTAGGCAATAATGAGTAATCAACAGTAGAGAACTATGTATAAGAAAGCATAAGCAGAAGGCTGTCAGCTGAATCTGCAGTGTAAAAATCATAGCGGACCAAAGGGTACCACAGCAGAAGAACAGAGCAAATACAGTTTTAGAGGCAGGCCCTGGACTGGTTTAGCAGGACTCAAGGAAAGGACATTAACTTATAAGTAAAATGTCACCTTCCATATCGTCCTGCTAGACCAGTCCAGACAAGTGGGATGTACCAATGCTACAACTCCAGTGGGTGGGAAGAAGACACAGCAGCTCACAAAACCCTTGAGCCAAAGGCCATGTCTGCCCATATGTGGACATCCAAGTGGTAATGCTTGACAAAAGCAGAAGGTGATGCCCACTTTGCTGCCCAACAAATGTCTGCAGGGACTACTGAGCTCTGCTTCGCCCACAAGGACGCTTGTGCTTGGGTAGAATGGATGCGCAAACCCTCTGGAACCGGCCAGTTCTGCAACAGATATGCTAAGGTAATGGCCTCCTTTATCCAGCACTCCAAAGTCAACTTAGCCGCCGCCTCACCCTTATGCAGGCTGGCAAACAGCACAAAAAGATGGTCAGACTTACGAAAGGAATTTGTAACCTCCAAGTACCGAGAATCACCCTCCGGACATCCACAAGGCAAAGATCCTTATCCTTCCCCTGACACTGCTCCTTCAGTAGGGAGAGCACGCAGATTACCTGGTTCATGTGAAAAGGAGAAAGCACCTTAGGCAAGAAGGAAGGCACAGTCCAAATGGTAACTGCCTCCTTTGAAAAAGACAAATAAGGATCTTGGCAAGACAGAGCCTGCAGCTTAAAAATCTGCCTTGTGGAACAAAATCGTAATCAAGAAGACCATCTTGAGAGTCAAATCCTTCATTCATTCAAATTATACAAATAATTTAAAAAAAGAGTAAAGAAACATAGCCCAGATGAAAACATACCACAGAAATGTAAATCATAAAATCACAAACAAGAAACATATCAGGATATTTAGCCCACATTACGGGGAGCATAGTTCAGAAGAAATTACAATAAGGACAATTGGTAGCCAAAAAAACTACATAACATAGCTGCAAAAAGTCTATTACTCCACTGAAGCGTCAAAACCCATGATGCTAAACATCCCTCATACTCCTGAGAACCCGGACTGGAAGTCTCCGTTTGTATCAAGAGCTTCTCCAAATGAGAAGGACCCAGAAAAACATATTTGATACTTAAACACTTGCAGGGAACTCTAAGGTAAAAGGTGCTTGGGAGAGCAAGAACCCTAGCTTTAATTGGGTAGCCCTGGATACATCAGGAAAAATCTGCAGTTTGGACCCACAAAAAATGAGAATCTTTATTCTTGAAATAATTTTTCAAAATCAAGGACTTATCACTAAGATAGCTCTGGAAGAAATATTATCTTGAAAATCTTCCCAAAAACCTGCAGCGTGATCCTCCCTCAAAGAATCACTAATAACTGTCAGAGACATCATAAACTTTAGAAATCACTCGTACTAGCCGAGGTAGATAGTTGCAACACTTCTTTAAAATACTTCCTTAGGCAATGGCCTCCTTAAACCAGTGCCCCAAAATTGACTTGGCCACCATGTCACCCTTTCATGGGCCAACAGCACAAAAAGATGGTCGAACTTACGAAAGGAATTCATAACCTCCAAGTACCGGAGAAACATCCTCCGGACATCTGCAAGGCAACGATCCTTATCCTTCCCCCGACACTGCTCCCTCGAGAAGGAGGGCAAGCAAACCACCTAGTTCATGTGAAGGGAGACAGCACTTTAGGCAAGATGGAAGGCACAGGCTAACTGGAAATGGCCTCCTTTGAAAAGGACGGATAAGGATCTCAGCAAGACAGAGCCTGCAGTTCTGAAATCCACCTTGCGGAACAAAATTGAGCATCAAATCCTTTAAAGTAGCATACTGCAATGTCTCAAAGGACGCCACCATCAGGGCCCTGAGAGAGATCCCAGGAAGGGAGCACAGACCAAACGGGAGGATGCAGATACCAAATCCCCTGAAGAAAGCACAAGTCATCTGGATGCAAGGCCAGAGATTTACTAGCCACCAGACCTCGGAAACAGGACAAAGTTGCCACCTGAACTTTCAGGGAGCTAAGGAAAAGGGCCTTCTCCAGGCTATCCTGTACAAAGGCAGAGATGGCACCTTGGCTGCCTCAGAAGCCAACTGCCGAGCGCTGCACCATCACTCAAAGAGGCACCAGATCTACACATATGCCAGTTTGGTAGACCTCCTCCATGCTCCAAGCAGAGTAGAGATCACCTCTGGAGAGCAGCCCTTACACGCTGGCCATCTCCTTTCAAGAGCCAAGCCATAAGCAAGAAGAGAACTGGGTCCTCCAATAAGATCAGTCCCTGCCGCAATAGGCCCTGAGATGGAGGCAACTGAAAAGAAGCCTACAGGAGCTGTATCAGGTCTCCGAACCACCCTCCTCTTGGCCAATCCGGTGCCACCAGAACAATCATGCCCCAGTGCCATTCTATATGCTGAAACACACCCCCACCAGAGGCCACGGAAGAAATACATACAGCAGATGCTGACTTGGCCAAGGCTGGGTCAGGGCGTCAACACCCTTGGACCCTGTCTCTGTGCGGTGACTGAAGAAACGGCAAATTTGGCATTGGAGCAGGTCACCATCAGATCCATTTTGGAGTTACCCCAGTGACACAGATTCAACTGAAATACCTCCCGACTCCTCTTACTCTCCAGCATCCAGAGCGTGCTGGCTGAGGTAGTCTGCTTCCACATAGTCCACCCTGGCAATGTGCTGAGCCGACAAGGCTATGAGGTTCTTCTCCACCCAGGCAAATAGGAGAGCCATCTCCACAGCTACCTCAGCACTCCTCATGCCATCTTGCCAAGTGACATAAGCCACTGCCGTGGCATTGACTGAAAACACAAACTACACCGCTTCCCTGTGGTTCCAACAGCCATGGGCAATGGGCTCCCTAGCCCGAGACTGGCATTTGCCGTCAGAAGGATCCAGGAGAAATCTTCCAGTGGCACGCCTTTCCTCAGATGACAAGGCTGCTACCACTACTGCAGATTGGACCTCACCATCAATGGAGCAGAGCCTGCGTTTGAACGCCTGAGAACGCAGGGACCAACGAGTCAACAGGGACTGCTGGAGCAGTCGCCTGTGAGCACATACCCATGGCACCATCTCTATAGTCACCACCATCAATCTGAGGAGCTGAAGATAATCCCAGATTCTGGGAACCTGCTGCGCACAAAACAGCATCAGGCAATCCAACAATCTTTTGACTTTCTCCTCTGACAGGAACTCTGCCTATTTGAGTGTCAAAACGTGTTCCCAGAAAATTCCAGGGTCTGGGAAGGCATCAGCTGGCTCTTTTCTCGACTGATCACCCAGTCGATGCTCTCCAAAAAGGACGGCACTTAGGATACCTTTTAAAGGGAATAGGACTAGATGAGCCAGTCGTCCAGTTATAGATGGACACAGATCCCTTGGCACCCTTGCTTAACTTAGATAAAAAACAGGAGAGTTAATGTTTTATTTTGATTTCATGATCTGTCCCCTTTAAGGCACTGGGCTAACTGAGCAGTCCCTAACCTCCCCCCCACCACCTGCAACAGCAGCAGCGAGTCTCTTCACTCAGAAGGGTTTTTTTTGGTTTGTGAGTACCCTCTTCAAATTACCATGCCAGGGCTGGTGCTTTATCTTTATCTTGTCCAAAGGTCTGCTCACCATTCTGTTTTCCCGCTCAAATTCAGTCTCTGTGGGGCCGCTCATGTATGCGCCTGCTCGCACGTACAGTCTCGCAGCTCGATCATGTCTCCTGCTCTTCCCCCAGCGTCTTGGCTGGGCAAGTGGCATCGGTATTTACTAGGCCGCTTGTGCAGCCGATCCCGAAGACCCTTCTCAGTGCTCTGAGGCAGTTTCTTCTGGCAGCAGCCAACTGTTCAGGCAGAGACACAGTCTTCTCCAGAGGATTCAGTCCCTTTTCCTGCAGGGACATGTAGTTCTGATTTTTCCATTGCACTCCACAAGAAAAGCAAGACTACATGTCCCTGCATGCTGTGGAGTAAACCTAGGACTGGATCAAGCATGTCGGGCGCATCTGGAGCCAAGTTGGCAATCCTGGATACAACAAGAAACAGAACAAACAATATGAAGAACCTTCTAGCCACCCCGACCGTATCAAGAAATGCAAACCAATCAACAACAAACAGGGCATTTTTATTATACTCACCCACTCCATTGCACTCCCTTCCGAACAAGCTACGTGAAACAAAAGACTTAACCATATTCAGAAAAAATCTCAAAACCCTACTGTTCATGGAATCCTACCAATCCTTAATGGATAAACAAGCTTCAATCTAATCTTATAACACTACACACCCATATAGTTCATCTTGATGTAAGATTAATATTCATACATCTACTGTGATTTACCAGACCTGTAAATAGCTGGCCGTTATACTTCACACTGAAGGCCTTATATGTAATGGTAATTTAGTTGTTTGTAATATCTTTGCATTGTCTATCTGTTCCTTGTAAACTGCCCTGAGCAGTACGAGTTGGGTTTCCTGTAAACCGCCTTGATTATGTGATAAAGCGATATATACAACTAATAAATAAATATATAAAATAAATACAAATTTCATCATGCCTGGGCCCTGTGGAAATGGAGTCAGGGGATTCCTGCTTCTCAGATGCCTCCCACGTGTTCGGACTACAAGCACTCCCGGTCAGCGGATTCGCTTAAAGGTGGCACTCGTGTTTGTAAAGATTTGGGTTGGGGGCTGGCAGATTCTGAGTCTTTGGATGGGGATATGCCCCTGATCCTAACCTCAATGATTCTGCAAGCAGTGGGTGTCGTCTCAAAGGCGGCGAGGTATCCCCAGAGCTGGCCTAAGGATTTCTGCCACCCTAAACAGAAACCCTGGCCTCAAAACCCCCCCCCCCCCTCCACAGCTGATGCCACCCCCTCAGCTATAGCAGATTCCTTTCTCAGGAGAGAGAGGCGGGAAGCAGCCCGCTTCCCCCCCCCAAACTAAAATCGGCAGCAGCCGGGGGAGAGGTGGCACATCCGTCCATGTGTGCCAGTGCCACCCACCCGGGCCAGCCACCCTAGGTGGCCACCTAGCCCATCTAATAGATGGACCGATCCTGAGTATCCCCTCCCGCCGGATGTTAGCAGATACCGCATGGTTCACCTTTTTCAGTGGGAAGAGATTCCTCCTCTGATTGTCGAGATTGCATCTGAACTGGGTATCCCTGATCCTTCTGCTGATAGCCAGGCTCATTCAACTTCTGGCCCCATTTTGACAGGCATCAGGAAGCCGCCTAGGGCTTTTCCCTTTCCTCCCGAGCTTTAACAAATGGTATCGGCAGAGTGGGGCAGTCCGGTAGCGCCTCTGACCATGACCCGGTACCTGGATAGGATCTATTCCTGGTCCCAGGAGGATATGGCTAAGTGGCTTTGTTACCCAAAGGCTCCATGGTCAAGCAGAGAGCCATTTGGGCAACCCTTCAGCATCTGCTTCAACTGTGGACCATTCTTCCGATTCCCTCTTTGGAGGAAGGCTTGGGAAGATATTCCATCTACTTTGTTGTCCTGAAAAAGGATGGTTCCTTTTGACCCATCCTTGATCTAAATGGAATCAACCACTGCTTGAGACTTCCCTGCTTTCGCATGGAAACCCTCCGATCTGTAATTCAGTCTATTTGGCAGGGCAAGTTCCTTGCTTATTTGGACCTAGCAGAAGTTTACTTCCATATTCCAATCAGGAAGGATAAACAATGCTTCCTCAGGTTTGTGATTCTGAGCGATCCTTTCCGTTTTGCGCTCTTCTGTTTGGTTAGTGATAACACCTGAAACATTTTCAAAGGTCATGGTGGTGGTCGCTGCAAGCCTTCAGCATCAAGGCATTTGTGTACAAACTTAGCTGGATGACTGTCTGATCTGGGCCAAGTCTCATGTAGAAGCTAACTGGTTCATGAAGCAAGTGGTATAGCTCCTTGAGAGTCTCAGCTGGGTAGTCAATCACAACAAGAGCTGTTTGATGCCCTCTCAGAACTTGGAGTTCCTTGGGGCTTGCTTTGACAGTCATTTAGGATGAGTTTTTGAGAAAAGTTCAGCAAGCAACTGCGTGAGTTCCGGAACAATCTAGTTCCCAGAGTGTGGAATTATTTGCAGCTGCTGGGAGCAATGGCTGCAACTCTAGAATTGGTGCCCTGGGCTCAGGCTTATATGTGTCCTTTGCAGCGTGTCTTGCTCTCCCAATGGTCCCCTTATTCGCAGGACTATGAGGTGTGTCTTTCACTGCCTTCCAACATGCAGGACAGCCTCGTTTGGTGGACGTCTCCCCACAAGATGCATTTGGGTGTGCCGCTCAAGACACCTGCCTGAGTTGTGGTCACAACAGATGCCAGTCTGGGAAGATAGGGAGCCCATTGTCGAGGTCAGTCCACCCAGGGGCGCTGGTCCTGGGTAGAGGCCAGATAGGCTATAAATCATCTCAAAGCAACAGCCATTTGTTTAGCTCTTATGCACTTCTTCACCTTGATTTGGGGTCATGTCATTCGGGTCCTCTCGGTCAACGCCACGGCATTGTCATATGTCAATGTCAGGGAGACACCAAGTGCCCGAGTGTGGCACAGGAGATGTGTCTTCTGTTTCCTTGGGTTGAATGTCATCCATTTGCCCTCTCGGCTCAACACATTGTGGGAAACAACAATGTGGAGGCTGATTATCTCAGTCGTCATCTCCTAGACAATGGCGAGTGGGAGCTGGTGTCATAGGCCTTCAATCACATAGTGGAGCATTGGGCGCTTCCGAGTGTGAATCTCATGGTGACAGCATCCAACAGCTTTTTCTGCCATTGGAAGGATGTCAAGGCAAAGGGCATGGATGTGCTGGTACAGCAGTGACCTCAGTCTCCCCAATTGTATGTGTTTTCTCCTTGAGCTCTCATTACCCATAACCTCCAGACATCTCTGCCTGGTGATTCTAGTGGCTCCAAATTGGCCACATCATCTGTGGTATGCAGACCTTGTGTGGCTTCTGGTATTGCAGCCTCCCAGCGTCAGTGCTCACAGAGGGTTGCTACAACAGGGACCCATTCTCAAGGATGACCCGACTCCCCTTTTGCCTAGGGCTTGGCTTGAGTAGTACCTCCTGGGCGTAAAGGATATTCAGTGGCAGTAGTTGACATCCTTTTGAAAGCCCAATGCCAGTCCACTTCTTTGGCTTATGTGCATGTATGGTGTCTGTTTGAAAACTGCCATCACGAGATCTTGCCATGGAAGGTGCAGGTGCCATCTGTCCTTTCCTTCCTGCAAAGTGGCTTGGAATTCCCTCAGGGTGTAAATTGCTGCACTTTCCTCCTTCCATAGTCCAGTTTTAGGCCGCTCCCTGGCTTTGTACTGGGATGTGGCCTGTTTCTTAAGGGAGTATGAGCATTACGTCCTCCAATCTATCCGGTGGTTCCTTCTTAGGATCTGTCGCTCGTTCTTCGGGAATTCATGTGCTTGCTCTTTGAACCCCTGAAGAGGCCTATTTTGAAGATGGCCTTTTTGATTGCTGTTACTTTGGCACGTCGCATTTCCGAGTTGCAGGTGCTTTCATGGCGGGATCTTTTCTTATCCTTTTCGGCCGAAGGGGTTACCTTGCGTCTAGTACCTTCCTTCCTCCCTAAGGTCTTATCACCTTTTCATTTGGGCCAGGTTATTTCTTGCCTTCTCCGTGGATCAGTGTTCAAGAAGGATAAAGGCTTCCATTTCCTGGATGTGCACAGAGTTTTACTATGCTACCTTGAGGTGACAAATACTTTTCGCCTCCTTGATCACCCTTTTGTGTTGCTTGCGGGCTCACTTAAGGGTCATGTGGCCTCCAAGGCCACTTTTGCATGATTGATTAAAGAGATTATTGCTTCAGCCTATTTGTTGGCTGACAAGTCTGTTACTGATAGCTTGAGAGCACATTTCTCTCATGCCCAGGCGGCTTCCTGTGCAGAGTTCTCCTGTGTATCGCCTCTAGATAGCTGTAGAGCAGCTGCATGGTCTTCTTTGACCACCTTTGTAAAGCATTACCCTTTGGACGTGTAAACTAGAGCAGATGCTCATTTTGGCACACCTGCTGTGTCTTCCCGCCCAGACATGGCATAGCATTGGTACTTCCCACTAGAAACATAGAAATATGATGACAGAAAAAGACTACAAGACCTATCTAGTCTGTCCTTCCATAACAACTACAACAGTCCCCTTTTTAGTCTGGACTGGTCTTGTAGGAAGATCTGGAAGGTGAAATTTTACTTACTGATAATTTCCTTTCCTGGAGTCCTGCTAGACCAGTCTAGGACCTGCCCGCTCTTTCACTTTTATGCCTTTGAATAGGGCAATCAATTTGGGCAGAATATTCGTCTGTCATAAAGATTCTCTTGTATATAGTTCTCGGTATGGCTCATGTTATCCATTCCATCAATCTTGGGTTTTTTTTGTTCTCAGGGGTCCCTATAGAGGATTCACCTGGGGGTTCTTCTAGTTCCATTTGCTTTGTTAGGAAAATATTGGCGAGTGCCCTTAGCTGCACGGCCTTTTATACCGGTGATGATGTCATTGCTTTCTTCTGTTTTTTTTCTCTGTCTCCATCATCTGCTGGCAAGGGGAGATAACCCACTCGTCTGGACAGGTCTAGCAGGGCTGCAGGAAAGGAAATTAATCGGCAAGTAAAATTTTACTTTAAATATCAGAGAGAAAAGAACATATCCCTGAAGCACTCCATATTCCAAATTTAAGGGTTCAGATCCTATCCCTTCCCAACCCAAAACCCACACTAGGTTCAGTCAGCAAAGAATGACCTGATCCAGTGTATCCCCAATGAAGATAGTCTACACAAGAGTCTCTAACCAGGGCATATATCCCCCTTTAGGTCAGTCTTCATAACAACAGGTTGTGATCAACAGAATCAAAAGGCACAGGACAGGTCCAGACAAATCAATAAAGGGTCTTGCCCTGAATCCACTGCCAGTCTGAGCGAAGACCAACCTGCTTCTCTTAGATGCAATACCGCTTCCTCCTCACAATGCTGTAATAACTGACCGTAGGCTAGCTTTTTAATACATTTCCTTGAAAAGGGACGTACAAAAAACTATACCCTCAGAGGGTCAGATGTTGGCACTCAGACGTTGGCACTCAGACAGGACAAGAGAGCAGTAGAAGATCCCGAAACAAGTGGAATCAGGATCCTGTTTAGCCCTCATAATTGGTGCCTTCAAAATTTGGCACCCTAGGCAGGTTCCTAAATCCGAGCCTGAGCAGAACTGGGCCATTTTTGGGGGTGCAAGGGCACTGGCCATGAGCTCCAGAGAATGCCAGCAATAATTATGTGGAGTTTTCGAGAGAGCCACTGGTTCCATTTTTCACCCTCGCCCTCGCCCCCATCATCACAGCTGCCACTGACCTTCAACATTCACACTTTCCCCTGCTGAGCTCAGATCAAGGTCAGGTCTTTGGGGAAAGGACACCGCAAAACAAGAATTAGCCTCTCTGTGGCTTGCTAATGAGAGGAGGAAGGGACAAACATTATTTTTAATGTTAAAATTTCTAACTGGGAGGGTAGAGAAAGAACTGTTATACAAACATTCACTTGTTCTGAAAGTCAAACAAATAAGGATATAAACTGCAGGTTCTGGTACTTTAAACATAGCTGCTCATTCTGGCCAAGAAAAACAGAGTAAGTTCCTGTGAAGAGAGAACGAATTACGGCAGTCCATGTTCTTGGCTCTGCTTTTCGTTGTTGATGCCTTTCCTCTTGACCTCTGGTTTCCTGCTTCCCATCCCTCTAAAACAAAAAGCTGCAAAAAAACAATATCCTTTTCTCAACCCACAGGAAAATCTCTGAGAAAGCAGTTAGGGCAGGCAGAGGAGTGCTAAGAAGCAAGGGATCCCACCCATCAAGAGAGTGAACCCACTGTAGACATGGCGTTATCGATAGAGGACATTGTGGCCAAAGTGGACTCCAACAGGTGTGTGGCGATCGAAATCCGCAACAATACCAAGGATGTCACCTTGTCTAAGCCCAGGTAATGATGTAAAGGCTGAACACTGAGGATTTAGAGGCAAAGGAAAGGAAACTGGGCCAAGGAAAGGAAACTGGGACGAGGAGAGAGGATTGAGATACCAAGGAAGCATTGTGCTGAGGTTTTGGGTGGGGCAATGGTCAATACTTTCTGTTGAGCTTTATGGAAACAGACAGTACATTGGAGGAAAAGAGTGAGAAAAAAGGGGGAGAAGGGAGAAAGGCAGAGAGGGGAGATAACTATAGGGAGACACAAGAGAGAAGAACAAAGAGAAAGAGGGAAGGCTTGGGAAGGAGAAACCAATCTGAACAGATTAGTATTAGTAAGAGGTTTAGACACGACAGGAGGCAGTGGGAGTGGAAAATAAGGAAGGAAGAGAAGGAAAGTGAGAGAAGGGGAACAAGAAGAAATCAGACAAAGAGAGAGGATGGGTGTGGGGGAAGAAGAACTTAACAAGAGAGAAATGGAAAGAGAGAAGCGATATATGAGACAATAAAACCAGGAAAGAAAGATGAAGAGAGGGAGATAGAAAGGGATGGATAGAGAAGGGAACAGAGAGGGTGAGGAAAATAGAAAGAAAGATAAGGAGAGAGACATAGTGGGAAAAAGGAAATAGAAAAGAATGTGATCAAGGGGAGCCAGACAGAGATGTTTAAAAAGATGGTTCTAAATGTTTTTATAAAGATCAAATGGTTTCCTCTTATAACTGCACACTTGCCTAGAGGCACAGAGCCTAAGGGACTTCTGTCAAAGGCAGACGCCCTGAACGGGAATCTTAATGTGCCAGAAACCATGCATTGCTTCCCGAAAGGAGGAGGGGTTTTTAATGTATTCTTTCCAAACAAAACATCCTTAAAATCACTGACTCTTTCCCCCACATACACTGTACAAATTGCGACTTTATCATAATTTACCAAGCTGCTATTTCTACCACTACTACCTAACCCTTTTATATCACTACTTAGCATACGCATTGCTTTACAAGGACACCTGAGAAGCAGTCTCTTCCCTGAAGAGCAGTGGTTTTCAACCCAGTCCTCTGGGATCCACAGGCCAGTCAGGTTTTCAGGGTATCTGCAATGAATATGCATGAGAGCTTACACTGATTTATAGTTCTTATGGCAGTTTGTGAGTTAATCTGTAAGGGGTTTTTTTTTTTTTTTTTAAGAGAGGTGAATCCTTAAAGTGTAAGTGCCGTGAGCAGCTTTTGAGGTGACCGAGTTGCTTCGTGTCACATGTATGGCTAATCTTAAATATTTCAATTGTCAGCTATATGGTATAAAGGTAGAGTGATTATTCTTGTAACATAGTAAGTGACGGCAGACAAAGACCAGCATGGTCCATCTAGTCTGCCCAGCAAGCTGCCAGAATTGTAGAGCTGTACATGCCGCTCCGTTTAGAAGGTATTTATGCTTGTTTTGATTTTGTCATCTTGTTATATAGTGATCCTCTGTCTCTGTCCCATGCCTTTTTGAATTCTGTCACTATGTGTGCTGCCACCGCCTCTTTCGAGGACGGCTTTCCATGCATCCGCCACCCATTCCATGAAAATGTATTTTTTTTTTTAATGTTGCTGTTAAATTTACCTTCTTGCAGCTTCATCTGGTGCCCTCTAGTTCTACAGCTTCCCCTTCTTTGTAAAAGATTTGTTTGCTCATCAATACTCTTTAAGAATTTAAATGTCTATCATACACCCCCCCCCCACCTCCTCTAGGAGATACATATTTAGGTTTTCAAAGTTCCATCAAACATGCCCAGAGGGAAATCCATATTCTTTATTTATTTCATTTGTATGTATTTCGCTCTCGCCTTTACAGTAGTTTAAAGTGAGCTACAGTCAAGTACTCTAGACATTTCCCTGTCCCCTGAGGGCTTACAATCCAAGTTTGCACCTAAATAAAAGGCCCTTCATTGCTTTAAGTTATGTATTTTTGTTTTTACTCTCAGATGTCTTTTTTTAGTCTGTGTGGACAAAAAGTGCCTTGATTGAACTGCTTAAGGACTCAACTACCACAATCAGCCCCTCACCCATATCCCCTTCTTATTGTTCAATGTTTTATGTAAACCGCTCTGACTGCGAAATATATATTTTTGCTTTTACTCTCCAATGTCTTTTTTCGGTCTGTGTGGATGAAAACGCAACTGCTTAAGGACTCAACACCACAATCAGCCCCTCACCCATATCCCTTTCCTTTGAATTCAATTGTTAAATATTTAGTTTACCCTGTTGAGTTATCCATGTTATCACTCCTCGTCTATGTAAACTAACTTACTGTTCAATGTTTTATGTAAACCGCGCTGACTGCGAAATAGAGCGGAATATAAAAATAAGTTGAAGAGCAACCCGTGGTGAGAGATTATTGGCTCTTGTATGCGGACTTGATACCCTTTAATAAACAGGTTCACCTTTTTAACCTTTCTGGGAATTTTTTTTGTTGCTTTGTGGAATAGTTTATGAGACACACTAAGTGGGTAATGTTTCTGTTTCCACATTATAGATGACTATGGTGTTAACTGTTGTTTTTCCAGGAGTGAGCGGAGACATCTCTTAGTGAGGTTTTGGTTTCCGATTTTGTTTTGTCACCGTCTGCTTTTCGTGTTATTTTTTATGATTTTGTTTTATGATTTGATGAGTTAATTAGGTAATTTCTATGTAAGTTTGTATGCAAACTGGCTGATTTCCCCTTCTTTAATTTTTGCGTATGTCTGTATGATTTGTAAATTGTACCTCACATGTCCGGAAAAAGCGTCATCTTGGCCATACTATATAAAGTTTTAAATGTATTTGTAAGATTTAGACACCCTCGATGTTGGCATTGTCCAAAACATATTGGGCTTTTAATAAGAATTTGAACCTTTGAATGTTTATTTGTTTTTTTAACTATTTATGTTTTTCTGTGTTTTTTTTGTAATACATTTTACCTATCTCTGTTGGTAGATTTTTGGGATTGACATGAGGTTACCTCTATTTATTGTGTTTTGATTGAATATACATTTTTCCAGTCAAAGACTAACATAAAATCTTGAAAAAAGGCATATGTTTCTAGCTTGGTTAGAAAGAGGCCAATATCTAGATGGAAAAGAGACAGCTGAGGGGAGATATGATAGGAGGTCTATAAATTAATGAATGGAGTGGAACGGGTAAACGTAGATCGGTTGTTTACACCATCAAAAAGTAGAAAGACTAGAGGGCACACCATGAAGCTACAATGCAGCCAATTTAAGACTAATAAGAGAAAATATATTTTTTTAACCCAACGCATAATCAAATTCTGTAATTCGTTATTGAAGGATGCAGTAAAAGCTGTTAGTATAGCTGGGTTTAAAAAAGGTTTGGACAAGTTCCTGGAGGAAAGGTCCATAAACCATTATTAAAGAGGACCTGGGAAATCCACGGATTGCCCTGAGAAAAACATTGTGGAACCTGTGTGCCTCTTTGGGAACCTGCCTGGTACTTGTGGCCTGGATTGGCCACTGTTGGAAACAGGATATTGGGCCTGATGGACTTTGGTCTGACCCAGTAAGGCATTTTTTATGTTGTAGCTAGCTAACTAGAGAATTAGCTGACATATCACCCCACCAAGCGTCCAAATAGAACTGCCTAGCCCTAGGGCAATGAAAAAGTAGCTTTTTCTGCGATATAAATTAGCCAGAGAGCTGTAGACACAGTTATTGCATACTTAAATCAAGCTATGTTTAAGCTGGCTAGAGATATGTCTATTTTTAGTTGCAACCTATCCTTAGATAACTGGATAAAACATAATTGAATGACTAGTTTGACCAGTCTGCCCTGCTTTCAAAACTGGCCTCACTGCCATGTTGCTATTGTCTTGCATAGTGCACGCAACTATAGCCTGGGAAGAGGACAGTACTCCTTTTACACAGCGCACGTCATTACAGACCAACTACAAAGCAGATCTTCTTTAATCACTTATCTGTTTTTCATTTCATTTGCAGCACCTTTTGTGAAAGTGGCTATGTCTTCACTCCTCCAGGCCCAACGATCCCACCAGGGAAGAAGGATTACTGTGTGTTCATCAAGACACCCAACACAGCCTGTGGGAGTGTGGGGCTTCTCCTCTACCGCGTCTCCAACCTCTCCCTGGCCATCATGTTCTCCAACCCCTTTGATTATCTCTTCTACAAGATCAACTATGGCCTCTACATCACTGACCCGTCCACTGAGGCTGGCAAGCCACTCTTTAAGAGCATGTACGATGATCTTGCTCCTACTTCCTACTTCCAGCGCACTGAGCTAAAGAGGGATAACCATGCACTGGTGGTGACTCATGAGAACCTGCGCGTCTCAGCCACCATGTCCAATAACAAAAAAGCCATCATCAAGATCGACATTGATGATTTGTAATAGAAAATAGTTGCCGATGGTCCTTGGTCTCTCTTAACCAGTCTGAACCTGCCTTCTGTCAAAAAAAAAAAAAAAAAGTATTTTGCCTTTTCTTTAATGAATTTCAATGGATTGTCCATAGGCTGGAATAGCTTTAACTGAACCAATACATAAGAAGTGTCCAAAGATGGTGCCTGCGAGACCACAGGAGTCTCAGCTTCCGATATGGTTTCAGAAGATCATGGACTCTACCTTTGGATAAATCAAATCAAAGAATTCAATTTTATTTTCTTCAATTTCAATTGGAGGTCAAGTAATTCTTTTCGCTTCCAGAACGGCCTCATAAAGGAATTGCCTTCAGCTCCAGCTGTAACCATGTTGGCAGTGGAAGGTTAATAGCAACGTACAGATATCTTACTAAACGTATTTTCTTTTTTCCACAACTTCAGATTTGGATGTCCATGACCTATGATAGTGAGGCTGCCATTTTTGTTTCTAGCGATATCATATGCCACTTTAAAATAACAGCACTCAGGAAAATATTATAGTTTCCATGCTGATCAAACCAAAGGTCCATCGAGGGTTTAATAGCTTTATTATTATTTTTATGGCCCACGTCTATTGCAGAACTATGATTCCTGGGAGCCAGCAAGAGCTTTAAGTAAAACCAAGAACAGAGCATTTCACGGACTGCTGCTGAAATTAGGTCCAGTATAATCCACCAATGCATAGCTAGAAAGCATCTAAAATGCACTAACAGTTAGCATATAAGTGTGATGCAGTATTTATCGTACAGAAAACCTAGAAAGTTTAAAACTACTCAATTTAAACATGGCTTAGTAAGTAACTGTATATAAAAACAACATTTTTACAAAAGGATATTCTTTTAGCACATGCTTTAAAATATATTATATACCACTTTACACCTTTCCTTGATGGAATTACATAGAATCAAAACATGATAGCAGAAAAAGACCTTATGGCCAGTCTAGTCTGCCCTTCCATACCAACTACTACAGTCCCTATTTTTTCCTTTAGAGATCTTCAGTATTGGTCCCAACCATTCTTGAATTCAGATACTGTCCTTGTCTCTACCATCTCCACTGGGAGACTATTGAAGAGCAATATGCAGAAATATTTCTTTACGGAAAGAGTGGTAGATGCATGGAATAGTCTCCCACTGGAGGTAGTGGGAATGAGGACAGTATCTAAATTCAAAAAAGCATGGGACAAACACAGAGGATCTCTTAAGGAAAATAGAGGACTATAGTAGTTGATATGGAAGGGCAGACTAGATAGTCCATGTGGTCTTTTTCTGCTGTCCTGTTTCTAAGTTTCTCTATTTCCATTATTTTACTCACCACAGAGGTCAGACTAACGGGCCTGTAGTTCTCAACCTCACTTCCGCTTTTGTGTAAAGGGACCACAAGATATGTTCCATTTAATGTGCGTCTTACTGTTCATTTGTTAACGTTTCTGCACAGAGTTCTCTGTAAACCATCTTGACTAGTAGAAAGAAGGTATAGAAAAGATGTTAAATAAATAAGAGGTATTAAAAATGTCAGACAGTGGAGCCACTAGAACTTCCCCAAGTTCCTTCAATACTCTGGGATGTATGCCATCTGGCCCTGTTACTTTGTCTACTTTTAGTTTAGTTAGTTCCCCATGAATAATCATCTTCAGAAAATCATTCAAGATCTCCTTCACTTCTGCTCCTATTTATGGATGTTTGCACTTTGCTTTGTTCTCTTCAGACTCGGAGATCAAAGCCTGTTGTGACAGGCTTAAGACCAATTGCCCTGGTCACAGGCATCACCCAGGTTGCTATCCTCAATCATCTTGTTGGGTTTCCTTGGCGTGTCTCTCACCAAGTCAGCCTATATTTATTGCTACTTTTAACAAGGAAGAAGACACCACATACCTGGGGGTCCCTCCAAGGCTTTGTTCATTTTAAACAAAGGTGGGAATAGCTGGTTCTGGTGAAATTTGACCATAACTGATTGTATCCTGACCCACCAAGAACCCAGTCTGTTGAGTCAATGCAAAATATTCCAAGATGATGTAAGTAAGCTATGGAGCCCATGTGCAGGTCCATGCTCTAACGTAAGAACATAAAAAATGCCATATTGGGTCAGACCAAGGTCTATCAAGCCCAGTATCCTGTTTCCAACAGTGGCCAATCCAGGTCACAAGTACCTGGCAGGTTCCCAAAAAGGTACACAGGATCCAAGGTGCTTCTAGATGTTCACGTGATCTCAAATATTCACAAGTTGCAGCACCATCTCTCAATCACTATGCTAATCTGGTAAAAGATGTTGAAGACTACCGAGATACTTTTTTCCCCAGGGCCAGTGCGGCTACAAGACCGGCTGTATGAGTTGTTTGCACATGGTTTTTGTTTATCAGCTTCTTATATACAATGAACAAATAAAGAAAGAAATGTTTTCAACACTTTGGCGAGTTTTATTTATCTTCTCCCCGTAAATTTAAACTATCCTTGGTGTTTTCCAAGTCCAACGTAATCAACAGGTTCTGTATGAGTTTTTGTTACTCAGGACAGACTCAGCTCTGCTATCATCATATAGTGGGATCTCATTAGCTTAAGGAAAACACCAAGAGGTCGATCTTAAAAGTACGTCTGTGGTTGGCAATGGTGCGAACTGCTTTAAAAAAAAAAAAAAAAAAAACTGCAGCAGATTTCTGTATAGTTTTGGTGGCTTTGTTTGCAAAACCTCCAAAGATACAGTATATGCTCAAAAAAAGAGGAATATTTGAGACAGGCCAAAGGTGGGACAAAAACCTCTATGGTTAGAGGCGATATCCATCCACTGGCCATATAAGCTAAGAGCCTGATTTTGCATAGGATGTCTCTGTGGGAAACGTGGCATCGCAGTTGCGACATTTACAATGTCCTGAGTATTTTACAAAAAGGCTCACTGGATGCGGAGCGGTGGTGCAGCCGGGACAGATTTTTTGGTGGGGTACCAGGCACCGCCTGGAGTTCTCTTCTCGTTCGACTTTTCTGCTGCCGATGATAGAGCGGGCCGGATAGCCAAGTCAGGAGCCATGGCTATACCAGTGATGCAGAGTGTTTTGTGAAATACATATAAGGATGCGCCTAAGTACCCATGGATTACGGCTAGCAGGATCACAAAACAAAAAGTCCAAAACAGGAATCGGTATCACTTGCGGCTTGCACATGCAAGTGTCAACACTCACTCCTTTAAGTGTTGATGTCGCAATCTATTGTATGTATCTAAAAGTGAACAGTAATGGTCAGATCTTGGAAAGCTGGACATCCAAGAGAAGCCAGTTAAGGAGACATGCAAAATAACTTTACTTTTAGGCATTTGGACATGGCTTGACACACCAGAGAGGTAAGCACAATGAACTCCTAAAGGACTGATGTAGGTGCAAATGCCGAAGTCCACCTTTTTGACGGTATACACGTATTCCAGTTTTAGAATCTTTCCTAGCCATACCACACCCTCTTCCAGCTATGTGCCCCACTGCTTTTACATATATGAACTCCACAATTTACACGTGGAAAATCATGCAAGTGTCCTAAGATGTCCAAGTGCAGACAGGTAAAGGGTACTTACATATACTGTATATCTGCTGCTGAATATACATCTAACTTTAGATGGCCAATTGTACCGAGCCCACAGTACTGAATTTTGAGCTGAAATACTACAAGCCCCAGCAGGCAGTGGGGGATTCAAAACTGAGGACTGGATTCACCTGTCTCAAGGAAAAAATAATGGAGCCTATTGGTATGCGCTATATAGATGACGAATAGTAGTAAATCTGTTCTGACTGCCTGTCTGTCGCTCTGTGTTCCTGTCACCCCCTCTCTTTTTGAGGCTGCAGTCCCTGAGGCAGTCTCTCTGGCCCTATCTGTCTGCATTTTCCAGTAAGCATCAGAAACCTGGAATTGACTTAAAGAAAAGAAACTCTTTCCGCTTACTACACAACTGTAAACAGTTGGTGGCACCTCAATTAACAGTGACACAAATCCCTTCCACTACCAGTTTTTGAAGGAATATAAAACTGCAAACAAATAGACTCAGCAACTATGTAGCAAACCCATCATACCTGGCCCAACCACTAGGCAAACCAGGCAATCGCCTAGGGCACCAACCTGTGTTGGGAATTAAAAGAAGGCCATTCAAAGCTAAATAATAGACTTTGACTGCCAGAGGGGCTGCAAAGCTTGAGGTTCACCTAGGACTCCAACACTTTGGACTAACTTTAGGGCCGGCCCTGCATATCATAACAACACTAACTCTCAAGACTCACACAGCAACAAATACACCTACGAAAAGGCACACTGGGCCCTAGATACCCAGCAACTTCCTACTGGGAAAACAGAACAACCTGGACTACGACACATCTCTCAGCTTTGGTCACGCAAGCAGACCACAGAAAGACTCACCAAATACCGTACAGCATACTGTAAATGGGGGCGCTGGTCGTGAATGTCCAGAGTCTTGGCAAAGGCAAAATATTATTATGACTTGCAAAGGACTATGGGTGTTGTAGTTCATTCATACCAGAATCAGCCGTTCACAAAATAATGAGTTGTGATGCTTGAGTGTAAGCAAAGAAAAATAGATTTTATTCATGGGGTTAATTCTCCCACACAGATTTACTTGGTAACACAAAAGGACACTTGCTTCAGTATTGTACTCAGGAAAAACAAATCATGATATAAGGTAACTGAACGTCTTAAGCAATCAATCAAACAATAAAGACCTTGATGGGAAACAGAAAAGGTCTTTTTTGATGGCTCCTGCTAATGACTCTTAGCAGTGCTCCAAAAGCAAAAACAAAACCCAAAAGTAACCAAAAACTGTTCTTTATCAAGGATAACTTTCTTCTATTTACACACACAAAAAAAAAAGACAAGTTTCCTTCCAGAGCTCACGTGCACTTGTGCCTGGCTTAATTGCCAATAATTAGCCAGCTGCAAACCCCTTTGCTGGTTCACTCTCTCTACGTGGCTCAATCCTACCCTAAAGCTTTCTTGTAGAGGCTTTTCTGGGTATCTTTATCTTTATCTTATCTTTATCTTTATTTAATATTTGATAAACCGCTTAGGCCGAAACATTAAAGCGGTGTACAAAGAAAATAAAAGGTCAACACTGCAAACTACGGAAAAGAACGCCAAAAATTAACAGGAAAGAAAGAGAAAGGATAGCTCAAAGCAAAAGACAGAAAACAATAATCACAACCAAGCACAGACTGACTCAATCAACACTGACAAACAGGGGAAGAACAGGACCAAGACTCACATGGGACAAGACAACAACGAACTGTTGCATCAGGGAGGGGAATCTAAGGGAAGGTCAAATGCTTTTCAGAATAGATAGGTTTTAAGGGAGGCTTTGAATTGAGAATAAGAGATTTCGAGACGAAGGGACGAGGGTAAGGCATTCCACAACCACGGACCAAGGGAAAAAAAGGCAGAGTGTCGGGTCTTTTCAAGATGTGCATGGGAAGGGGAAGGCAAGGACAGACGATTAGCGTGGAGAGCATGGAGCTGGCGATAGGGCGTGTGCAGAGAAACCAAATCAGCCAAGTACAGAGGGTTATTGGTGTAGATAACACGGTGGGTGAGGATGAGAAGTTTATAATGAAAACGAACATGCAGGGGCAGCCAATGTAGGCGGAAGAGGATAGGGGTGATGTGATCGAAACGGCGGGCAAAAGTGATGATACGAGCAGCGATGTTTTGAATAAGCTGAAGACGTCGGAGCTGATAATTGGGAAGGTTGGCCATGAAAACATTACAGTAATCGAGTCGGCTGGTGATTAGAGCAAGGACAAGAGTAACCAAGGATTTGACGGAGGGTAGCAAAACAGCGCCTGGTGAGGAAGGAGATGTGATCACGAAAGGAAAGGGAAGAATCAAGAACTACCCCGAGATACCGAAAGGAGGATACGAGAGGAATGGGAATAGAGTCGATCATGGGGGCAATAGAGGGACATGAACCACTGAGGGATACCCACATAGCCGTGGATTTAGATGGGTTAAGACGCAGGAAATGTTGGGAAAGCCAAGAAGCCACATGAGAAAGGCAGGAATTGAAGGGGGAGAGATCCAAAGAAAGTGGAGAGGTGTGATAGAGTAATATAATATCATCTGCATAGACATAGGAAGATACCGGGTACTGCTGTAGTAAAAGAAGTAGAGGAGCCAGGAAAATATTAAACAACAAAGGAGATGAGCCTTGGGGGACACCACAAGTAAGGGGAAGAGGGGAAGATGATTTTCCAGTTAGGGTGACAGAAAAGGATCGAGCAGTGAGAAAGGAGCGAACGCCATCGGCAGCTTGCTTTTATAGGTGACTGAAGTACCTGGGGGATCGCGACCGCGGGAAGGCAATCGCGTCACTTCCGGGTGCAGGCAGGGGTCCGGAATCAACACAGGAGGCACACAACAGGCTGAGGAGACCTGGGGGACCTGGGTAGATAAAAGAACAAGTTATATTTCCTTTTGGTGGTTGTTGTATTAGTGAGAAAGTACATTAAAACAGCAGCCTAGACAGAGAGCAATCCATGTATTCTAACTGATCATTTGATATATCTCCTTCTTCCTCAAATATCATGGAATCAATATCATGGTCTGGCTCAGAGGAATTCCTTAATGGAGCACTCTCAGGATAATATTTGTTTCCCTGCTGTCTTCCAGATGAAGAGCTAGGGCATAGATCAAAGTTCATACCTGAGCTTCCTTTGCTGTTAGGTTTCCTCTCCAGATATCCTGGCCAGTAAGTAGTCCAGCTTTTATGTCCAGCCTTCCAATCAATATCCCTGGACACTGGGTCTCTCTTCACATACCTTCTTGCACCGGTCTTAGGGCCCCTTCCAAATGCAGCCGTCTCCTTCAAAGGTGCCGTTTTGAAGTTCCTGGCTCTATAACCTCCAGTCCAATGGAGTATGCTTGCCTCTGGAATCACTCCTAACACACGTACTGCTGTGGGCTCCTTCTTTAGACCTCCAAGATGTCTCTCTCTTCTTCCTTCCACATTGCTTCTGCTGTTGTAGTCTTCTCTCTTCTTTCTGTCTGCTCTCCTGGTTCTGTCTGTTCCAATTTTGTCTCTTGCTGTTCTGATTCTGATTCTATGTAGAATATGTTTTACTTTTAAAGTGCTTAGAGGGACACTCCACCCTAGCACAGCCCAGGTGTGCTGAATCAAGCCCTGCCCTTGGAGATGAGTGATTGGGGATTACCTCATAGCTCTCCTGATTGAACACACGTTTCCCCACTTCAGCTCTTCTAGAGGCTGTTTGAAACCTGGTGCATTCTGGGACTGGTAGTCTTATGAAAACATTCTGTTTTAGTATTTCTACCACCAAAGACAGGTTGCTTGTTCAAAGCCAATTCACCTCTTTTATAGCTCCTTCCTGAAATATAAGCTTCCTTATCACAATACGTAGCCACAACCTAGATGCATTAATGTGCAGACAAACTCTGGGCTGGAAAGCCCACAAGGCCTGACCCTGCACACAGTGCAACAATGGAGAAAGAGAACCGTACTGTGCATAATCCAAAGACAGAAGAGACACACATGTCCTAATGCATTTCATTTGCACTTACTAATCTTCTCCGGTGCGTGGCCTCTACAATATAGCAGGATGGGGATTGCGCCCATCCCATTTCGACACATAGATGGGGTAAAATTCAGGGACAGATGGGCATTCAAAGGGGCTTTGGTTTGGCAGCAGAGGCAGAGGTCCCATTTCAAAAATACAGCACATCCCTAGTCCCTATTGGTGGGCGAGGAGGGCCTGTTCCATCCAAGGGACAGACAGCATAGCTTTCTCCGAGCACTCTCCGTCCTGCTGTCTCCCACTGCTGCTCTAGAAGCAAGAGCTGGCTGCAGTAGAGAAGGTCTGAAATTAAAAAAAATCCTGTGCGCTTGCACTAAATTATTACACGACAAATACACCAGGCACTAACTTTGAACCACAAATAACCCTGGTTTACTGGAACAGTCAGCCCGCTCTCTTACCACCCATAGAAGCAGACATCAGGCAATACCTTTCGGGCCGATGCAGAAAACTAGTGCGGCCTTTAAGCACAGATAATGCCACTTTTAAGCACACTTACTGCTACCTCCAAACGCAGAAAAGAGATGGACGCGCGCATAAACAGCGAAGGAGAAACGAGCACACAATTAACGCCAGGAGTATTTAAATGCATTTACATTATCGGCAAATGAGCTGCACATAATAACATGGTATGCAAATATCGGCGGCACCTGACGCAGAGAACCGCGTAGAGGATTTCGCAACCATTATCTCTACGGCTGGTATCGAGGTGGCTTAAACATCTAGCACTTGCCGCCCGACAGACGTTTGATGGCATCAGGTGCTTTCCCCGGTGCCTGGATCATCAGCGCCTGAAAGTAAGCGAATCCCTGGTGGCCCAGCGGCCCCGATCCTCTCACCCAACCAAAAATGAACCTGGTAGCCGAGCGGCTCCGCACCCTCCACCTCCCTTCCGGTACCTTTAGAAACAAGCAAGAGCACTGCCCAAGTGCTCCCGCTCTTTCCCCTCCATCTTGAAAAAATGGCAGCACCTAGCCCCGCGCGGCGCATCTTGGGATACACCGGGCGAGGTCAGATGGCAGGACAGGAGTAAAAGCGCCTGGGCAGCGCTCCCGCTCATTTCTAAAGGTACCGGGAGGGGGTGGGGTTTAGAGCCACTGGGCCACCAGGGATTTGCTTTCTGTCAGGGGCGCCGACCCCCCCAACAGTATTGTGATGGTATCGGAGGCCTTCCCTGATGCCTGGATCGTCTGATGGGACTTTTGACAGTTCCCCTCAGATGATCCAGGCATCGGAGAAAGTCTGAGCTCATGTGCAAATTAGTCACACGGTGCCCCCGTTTCTCTGGGAGAGCATGCCAAATTAGCGCCGACTTGTTTGCGCACGTTTCTGGCTTCCTCTCCCAGTTTAATGCTGCCATTTTGTGTACAGTTTAGCGTGTGGCTAATTTGCATTTGAGCCCCTTTCTGCATGCTGGAGTTGAAACATTGCTAGCTGCCCTTACAGACAATATTGTTAAAGGCCTAGACAAACCTAAATCAGGATTTGTCCTAATCTTTTTGGACGGCAAAGCAGCTTTTGACTCTGTCTCATGATTTACACATTCAGCTTCTACATCTACTGTGCCTAAGAGACGCCATTTTCGGACGGTTTAAATCTTATCTTGAATATCAACAATTACAAGTTAAATTGGCTCTGAAAAATCATCAGCACATGCAGGAAGTCCCACAGGGTTCCACCTTATGCTCCTTGCTATTCAACATATTCCTTCAACCTTTATGTTCAATCGTACAGGAACGCAATATCCTTTACCTGATGATGTCATGCTATATTCTCCAATTGACATTAGTCACCTAGACATCTCTTCTCTAAAGGAGTGTTTCAGTGCTGTTACTACCTGGCTTATGGAGCATAACTTGGCCATTAACTATAAAAAGACGAGGTTCTTTATATTTCTAAAGGTCGTTAATTTCACTCCGCCTCCCTACATCATTGAGGGCACTCGGCTTCAAGTGAAATCGGAAATACCTTACCTTGGTATTATTGATCAGTGTTTCTCCTTTGCTTCTCACATAAATCACATTGTAAGAAACACCTACTATAAACTCAAGAGCATTCAACATCTAAGGCCGCTTCCGGAGCCACATGACTTTCATTCTGTTCTGCAGACCCTCATTTTCACACACATTATATTTGCAGTCTCTTGCTACAAGGCTTGCCTATCCACACTATTCACCCACTTCAACTTGCGATGAACACAGCTGCTCGGCTCCTTTGCAATGCCTCCAGCTTTGAGCGTGTTACACCCCCTTTTACACAATTACACTGGCTACCAATTTCTCAGCGTATTAAATTCAAGTTTCTGCTTACCACTATTAAAGTTTATCATGGCTTGTCTGCTTTTTATCTTCAAAGTCTCATTCAGAAAACACCTGATCATAGGAGTAGGAGGTCAGTTTCCCTCAACTCTCTACACGTACCTTCGGCCTACTCCAAAGTCAGCTTTGCAACATCAAGGAGAGCTTTCTCTTTCTTTGCACCCGCTCTTTGGAATATGCTCCCCTATGAGCTCTGTGCCATCAACGATTTACTGGACTTTAAAAGAAAACTCAACCAATTCTTATTTAATGAACCCTTCTCAAATGTTTCAGTTCAATTCTCAGATTACATTTTTTTCTATTATGCCTTTACTGTCATTTTTATTTTGTTTGTTTCCTTTAATTTTTGTTCCAGGTAAGCCTTCTGACATGTTGTTGACTGTAAACCGCATAGACTCTTAGATTTGCGGCATATAAAATAAGTTAAATAAATAAAGTCACACACTATTGGTGTGCTGCAAATAGGCATCAAAAGTTGATAAGAGTGCGACTTCAGCGCTGGCTTTCTGCGTCGGCCTACTTGAACCACAAACAACCCTGGTTTACTGGAACTGTCAGCCTGCTATCTTACCACCCATAAAAGCAAAGAAACTAAACACAAGATAAACTGTTGTGTTCATTAATCGTTCCCTATCCTGATCAACTTTGAAACCAGTCCAAAACGTGATATTATGGAAAGAAAGACAGAGCCTTTATTAACTGACTGACAACCCATCACAGGCCGTGTTTCGCTATCCTTCGTCAGGGGTACGTCTAGGAATATGCTAAAAAAATAAATATATAAATACATGACATATAAAAAAACAGATCACTCAAAAGACATATTAAATGTGTAACTAAAAGATAATAAAAAATGAATACATCAATAAAATACTAAAGGAACCCAATAGTGAATTTTTCATATATGTAGAAATTATACTAACATATTAATAAATATGAAAAATATAAACAAATAGATAAGAACGAATAAAATTAAAACAAAAAGGATGTGACACATAAACCATAAATACCTCTACTAAAGAACATAAGACCACAAGGTCTGGTGTCTCGTTGTTATCTATTAGAAATCTGTACAATAAAAAAGATGAGTAAATAGATTAAATATGAACCATAAATTATATAAATGTTAAAATGCATGAATAAATATAAACATGTACTATAAAAGTATGAATATTAACATAGCAGGCATGAAAAAGCATAAAAAGCAAAAAATTAAAAGTGGACATCTAGGGGGCAACAAACTCTCCATGGAATAAAAAGGGGGGCAAAAAAACGTCAAAACGCCTCTACATAGGTAACAGAAGTGAGTCAGTAGAAGAGGACTTAAAAATATCTGGCCAATGATCGACTTTGAACCAGTAGACATTTTGCGGTTTCCACTGACCTATCCACATGAACTTTTCCACACAAGGGCAAAGCCAATACCGAAATAGCAGGCTGCGCTTTAGAACAGGAGGGAGGTGTGCTGACACATCTGGGCTGCCTCAACCTTGTCTTCTTCTAATTGCTTGCCCTCAAACTTCTGTACCGCCATTCTTCCCTGATCTGACCGTCACCTGCTGAGTTACAACTCTTCATCACCCCCTGCCTCAAATCTTGCCCAGTCTCCTCCAACCTTTTTAGAAATCTTCTTGATATTGACCCATTGTCTCTCTCCACTACTGCCTCATCACCTCTTTCCTCCACTGTGTCATCCGAGTCTTTTGACGAGACAGTAGCTTCCTATAACACTGCGCTCTCCTCTGCTCTGGATGCTCTTGCTACGCCCATGCCGCGTCCTGTGAGGCGTACTGTATCTCAGCCCTGGCTGTCTGACTACCCACTATTTATGTTCCTATGCCTGTTCCGCTGAGCGCATTTGGCTCAAATCTCACACCCTTGCGGACTTCCTACACTTCAAATTCATACTTACCTCTTTCCAGTCACGCATTGCACTCGCCAAACAAGACTATTATGTCCACCTAACTCTCTTGCCTCTGACCCTCGCCATCTCTTTACAACTCTCACCTCTCTCCTCAAGGTGCCTCCGCCTCAGACCATCAATACGTCAACCTCCCCACTGGATCCATGCCCTGTAAGCTGGATAAGACTCACACGAGAGCAAATGGCATCCACCATACTAAAGTTAGTCAACCTATCCCTGTCACAAGGCTACATGCCTAAAGCCCTAAAAAGAGTAACAATACGAACTATTTAAAAAAAAAAACACCTCTCTCGACAAAACATGCCCCATCTCTTACAGACCAATATTGAGCCCCCCCCATTTGTAGTGAAAATAATTGAAAAGGTAGTGCAAAACCAACTTCAGGATTATATCGATGAGCAAGTATCACTGGACATGCACCAATATGGTTTTAGACTAAATCATGGAGTAGAAACGCTCCTCATTTCTCTACTCGATAATTTAATGAGAGGCCTAGAATATTCATGGACATATCCTCAGCATTCAACTCCATTAATCACAACATAATGAAAGGCTTCAACAGATTGGAATATATGGAACTGCACTATTATGGTTCGAATCCTACCTATCAGATCGAACTCAACAAGTAACAATTGGCCAATTAACATCAAAAGCTTACAGTCAACAAGGACTGCTGCAAGGCTCTGCCCTACCTGTGTTACTGTTTAACATCTACATCCAGCCAATCATGTACATATTCCGAAGGCACAAGATCAGTTATCACATTCATGCAGATGATATTATGTTGTACTCATACATGCCACTCAATAGATTAAAACCCAACCTTAATATCATTATAGAATGCTTCAATTATACCTACATCATTGAGGTTTCTCAGTGGTTATCCTCCAATAACCTACAAATAAACTTCAAGATAACAAGTTCTATTTGTCTCAAAAGATAAGAACTTCATCCCACCCTCCACAATAAAGGTCAAAGAGACACTGCTTGAAGTTAAGGAAGAAGTGAAATACTTGGGGGTTTATCATAAATCAACAATTAGATGTAGTCACTCATATAAATTCAATAACTAGAACAATATACAACAAACTAAGAATGATTCAGCACTTACGACCTCTTCTACCGACTCGTGATTTACGCTTAGTGCTCCAGGCAATGATATGTCCACACCTGGATTATTGTAACAGCATCTTCCAGGGACTATTGAAGCAAATGTTAAACCAACTCCAGATGGCTCAGAATACAGCGGCTTGGATACCCCAAAAAGTATGCAAATCCCAGCACATCATACCCATATTACATCAGTTACACTGGCTCCCCATCTCTAGCAGAATCAAGTACAAATCCGTAATGGGGACATTCATAACCTCCATAACCTCGCCCCATCCAGCCTCAGACTGCTTATACTCCCCCTTCCAAATAACAGACAGAGAAGAGGTTGTGCACAGAACACCTTATCAATCCCCAAAGAATTCAGGAAAACCAACAAACATCCAACAGAGCATTTACACTCTCCTCCCCAGCTCTCTGGAATGCCCTCCCAGATAAGCTACAAATGATAACTGACCTAAACACCTTCCAAAAACAAATCAAAAACACTCCTATGCACAGAATACTTTGAAAAAGACTTACCCAACCCAAGCATCTACCCAACGTAACATAAAACTTAACTCATCCCAATGTCCTCTCTGCTAATGTCCCTGCACCGGAAATGTTCTACTGTAATTTCCAACTGCTTCCAATGATCAAAATTCCACTGTAAATAAGTTATCTATCAGGTTTAATTTCCCCATCTATCTTTTGCATATGTTAATTTTTCTGTTTATTAAAACTCATAAATAAACAAACTCACTCTTCACCAGAGAGAGCACCCTAGTGCCCAGATGGATCATCTAGAGGGTCCTCCGAAACTGCAAAGAACGGAAATGCGGTCATCCTCAACCTCATCTTGCCCTCTGAGACGTTTAGCAGCTGGCACAGAAGAGTCTTTGGCCGCAGGAACTAGGTCCTCTCTTCCTCTAAAGTGCAGCAATATCAGTAGGAGAAATTTGCACCAGGCCCTGCTTCATGCAGAAGGCCTGATGCAATAGTAAGACAAATTTATGTGAAAAAGGGATATTTGACCCAGCAGAAAGGTCCCCCAGAACCCCCTGCTGACATTTTTGACCCCCCCCCCCCCCACCCTCGAGGAACCCAGAATTGTCAACTGTTCCTCAGAAAGTTCTCCAGATTGACTCTGAATTGCATCTAAAATGGCTGCATTTCCTACTGAAACTGCGGGATGCTGTGTCTGAAAAGTGACTATCTTGCCACCGGAATCGCCCCCAATGTTTCTCCAACAGGCAACTTAAAACCGTTGAGAAAATCCTCAGCGGTGCGACTGCTGACTTCACAAGCGTGGCACAACCCAACCGATGAAACCTTACTGCTGCCACGCGACACACAAGCCGCCGGCGTGACAGAAACACAGAAATTGGCTCCCGTCAGCTCACTTCCTTTTTTTTTTTGTCAAAATTTAAAGGGCCAGAACGATCTAGAAAAATATCCCCTAAGCCACCCCTCCCAAATGTTGAGGAGGGGGAACGGAGGACCACAAGGATTCCCTCAGAGGATATGGGTGGGGAAGGGACCCGGGCCACTAGGTTATGCACCCCAAACCTAAAAAGGAGCTGAACGAACAGTCCCAGGTTAGCAGCAGAGCCGCGCACACTGTATTCCTCACAACACGGACAGAGAAAATAAATTCTCTTCCTCTTTTTTTTTAACCGTCTCAGTGGAGGTCAGAAATTCAAGACCACCTGCTGGAGACTGAGAAATACTGGAGCTGCCATTTCTGCATGGATCCTTATAGTGGGACATCAACAAGTCAGCGGTTCTCAGTCTCCACCTGCTGGTGACAGGGCATAACCATGCATCTGGACTGGACTTGAGGGATGATAACGAATGAGCCCTTACAGATGAAGTGAAAGATTTTATTATAAAAAACTAAACAAAAAGTAGTTTGATAAAAAATGTTGCAGCAAGCGCCCCAAGGCTCCATTTCTGATGGCTCTTCACATGTTCTTTAATATTTTTTTTTTTTTAGAGGTCGCTAATTTTGTGGTGATAAACGGCTCATCGCTGGCTTTTCTCCTTAAAACAAGGATAAGTAAAATAAGTTTTATTTTAAGAGTCAACAAATAGGGTTAGCACGTTGGCCATCTTACTTAGCCTAACCCTGCAAATACCATGCTAAATGCCAATCTCAGTGCCAGCCAAGATGCTCCACATCTGGGGTTTCTTTCTGGGAAACTGCACAGTATATCAAGCAAATACATGGAATGGAAAATTCAACATGTAGGTCCCAGTGGGCAGGCCGGAAAGGTCATTTCTTTCGCTTTATGTCAAAGATGTGGCTCTTGGGGGTGACTTTAATTGCACCCCTGAGGTTCTCAACTAATATCACAGGGGAGGTTTTCTGTCTTTGCTTATTGACTCAGGTGACGTCTGGCTTCACTCTTGGGCCTGCTGGCATATTCTGCTCTTCTATCAACTGGTTGTCTGCCAGTTTTTAATGCAATGAGCCCTGCCGAGTGCCATGGTCTTGGTTTGGTTGTGGCAATCCAAGAGTTTGGGGCATATTGGTACAACCGAGAGGTGGCTTTTTGCCTCAGTCAATCAGAGAGGCGGTGTGAGGAGGGTCTACCTTCAGGTGCTTTGTCAAGCATACATCAGGTATGTTCATGAGAGAACTTTTAAGGATATGCTCAACCTTTAAGCCCTACTCTAATACCCAGCATGAGGTTTTACACCTTGAGAAGAAGTTCTCAAAGACGGCTGCAGCCAACTTCAGCAGAGAATATTTAACAAGCAATGAACTTACATGGAGCACCAAAGGTTGAAGAAGCTGTAGGTGATTTACATCTGTGACTAGTGAATTCATTCCAATAAAAGGAGACATCTCACCTACAATATCTTTGCCAACATTTATTTCTTCAGTCATATGAACTAACATGGAAACTGTACTCATAAAACTTACATGAAGTAGATCTAAGCCTATTCCTGAGTGGCCAGTAGGTACAGTCCTTTTTGGTTTCCATCTGTACTAAATACGAGACAAGTAGCAGTAGGTTTAAATGGCAGAAAGGGAAACTCATTAAATTACTTGTCTAGCTTAAGTTCTTTGCAAACACTGGAACGTATTACCCAGGGAGGTGGTGAAATTTCCATTATTGGAGGCATTTATAAGGAAGTTGGACAAGTACAGTATCTATTTGGACTGGCTTAGGTTGAGTGGATCTTGGCTGGTGATCTCTCGCCACTCGCCAAGAATAATATTTCTTAAGATGTAAAAAAAAAAGTCAGTTTGACCTTCAAAGCAAGTGAGCTACTCAAGATTTCTCAACACCTACCTTTACTCTCAAATCACACAATATGGCAGTGAGCTGGTGTACAGAGAGTTCTTCCACTGTCTTGTCTTTCAATCACTTCTGAAAAAGACTAGTGGGCATTAGGAGTCAGATCCCAGGCTTTGTCTCTCTTCCCAAGACCTCAGTTTGCATTATACTTAAGTAGATCTAGTCACTAAACCAGGATTTCCCAAACCTGTCCTGGTACTCCCCACAGCTAGTCTCGATAGATTGGAAATTTATCTCCTGCCCAGTCATTGTAGAGATCCTGAAAACCTGATTAGCTCTAGGGTCACCGGGACAGGTTTGAGACATTTAACTAATATTGTTGGTATTGCGGCAAGGTTTGCTTGCTTTGGGGTACAGGGTCTGAAATGTTTTGCTCTAACTGGTCCTTGCACTGCATTAGGTACACGAAGACAGAAAACGTCCAAGGCCATTCTTTATAAAAAAAAAAGTTTATTGTGAAGTCTTTGGGAAGTACAGTATGTCCATTTAAAGTTCTGAAACAAACTTGGCCGGACACCTGGATAACTCTAGAGTTGGAAACGGTTCTTCATTCCTATATCTCTCACCATCCAGAGTGAGCTGCATTTCTAGCTGAACCGGGAACATGCACAAGGTGTGAGGTGTGCACAAATGTGCTTTCAAGCAGGTGGGCAGGAGAGGTGTGTAGCAGTGGGGTCTTCCCCAGGCTTTGGGAGAAGGGCAGGATATTCGACAATGGCTGGAAAAGTCCAGAAACCATAAGACAAGTAAATAAACTGATCTATGGACCAAGAACTGAAGAAGCTGGATTCACGCTGTCTGCGGAAGATGGAAAGGTGAATCGAAGCGAACGCTCAGATAGCTAAAGGGGTTAATCTTATTCTACTATTCCTAGCCATGTTTCTGATCATTTCCTATAATAAATTAAACTGTCTAATTCTCTCATCTGTCCTGCTTTGTCTTGAATAGATAGTGAGCTTTATAGAGCAGGGACAGTCTCTTAGAGCGGCATGGACATGAGACGAGGCGCTTGGGATCAGTTTCTAACATCCCCCACATCTAGAAACATAGAAAATGACGGCAGATAAAGGCCATATGACCCATCCAGTTCGCCCACCCATAAGAACTACTGAGCTCTACAATCGCTTCCTCTCCCTCAGAGATCCTCTGTAATTGTCTCGTGTTTTCTTGAATTCAGATACAGTCCTCGTCTCCACCACCTCCCTTATATTCCAAAACAGCCACCACCCTCTCCGTAAAGAGATATTTCACTGGATTACCCCTGAATCTATCCCCTCTTCTTTATCCCGTGCCTTCTCATTCAAGTACTTCCTTGGATTTGCAAGAGGCCTGCCTCCTGTACATTTACGTCACAGAGGAATTTAACTATTTCCCCTTTCTGCAGCAGAAAGAATCGTATCACAAATAAGAATTCTGAACGAACATGCAATTAAGCCCTATGGGAGCTGGCAGAATCTCCGCTGTCAGTTTTCAAGAGCAGGGGAGGCGGATTTGTGTGGGATAATATAGAGCAGATCTGTTCAGGAGATGGATCTTATGTCTGAAAGGCTCCTTCCAGCCCTATTTTTTCCTGCGGTTCTATGGTTGCTTATTAAACAGTAGTAAGTCAGGATTCATACAAGCGAGTTGTAAAGATATCAGGATACCTACTGAGCAAAGATGTAGAAAACTAAGGAAACAGACTGCCATGTTGCCAAGGCAGACCGAGTCCGTCTTGTTTAGTACTCTTGGGCAGGGCACAGCAGTTTTCTGAGGCATTTTTGGACTTTAAGATCAGTTTTAGTCACAACATTTTCCTAAAGAGGACTCTTGCGGGCTTGGTAAGTACAAAATACGGAAACTCTGACTCCCAGTGTTGGAGAAATATATTAGAATCAAAAAGGAAATGGTTGAAATGACCAGACAAGTCCAGCCATGACATGTTTAAGGTTGGGTTCCTGCCCATGAGAGATTTGTATTACATCCGAGATGAGCAAACTACTTTGAATTCAAGTCCAGGTCATCTCCCTACTCTAAGGCAACATCAAATCGCCATTGTGTCACCTTCAAACTTTTGTAGTGCTGCCAATTCAGATAAAGTGACAAGTGAGCGACTCCAGATCTGGAATGTGGTTGACCTGCCTATGTATCCCATCCAGTTGCTTACGTGCAAACGAGTGGGCTCATCTCCCACAAAACAAGGCTTTCCCGTACAGTCCCAGCAGATCCACCAACATGAGAGAAGTCCCCTTCTTGAGGAGTAAGACCAAGGTAAGTGCTACGAGAACGTTGGTTTCCAACTTAATGGGGACCTCAGCCACTCCTGTTAGTAGCCAAAACTCATGAGTCATAGGAAACAAATGACCTGTAAAGTAGAGACCCCCCCCCCAAAGTCCCTCAAAAGCTGAAAATCAGGTATGCATGGAGACGTGTGTAATTTAAAGTCCGATATTTTTCCACATGGGTTTTTGCACCCAAAGGTATATACAAATATTAGGTTAAATGTTAGTTAGGAACTGGCCGGGCAGTCAGAATTCTTTGAGCAGAAATCAGTGTCTATCAAACCAGCATCAAAAAGAGGCTGCCCAGTCCAGAGGCGAGCAGAGAACAGGTGCCGGCAAGGCAATAGTTT
Source organism: Ichthyophis bannanicus (assembly GCA_033557465.1). Lineage (NCBI taxonomy): Eukaryota > Metazoa > Chordata > Amphibia > Gymnophiona > Ichthyophiidae > Ichthyophis > Ichthyophis bannanicus. Next base: position 41,779,886 of record CM066051.1, on the reverse strand, counting down.
AGACGTGTAGATGGAACAGGTGCATGAAGTCACATCCCGACTGACCACGAAAGAGCAAATGCCACCTTCCAGCAGAAAACCTTCCTCCTTCTCCTTGAGGTCGTAGATCCCGTGCTTGGCCAGATTCATCTCTTCCTCGATCATTCTGGCCGATTCAGGAGAACAGACTGAATGATAAAGCATGGATACCTTCTCCTTGTTCCAAGAGGCCAACTCAACCTTCAGTGCCTGGAGATCAAGCAAACCACGTACACATGTAGGCAGTGTCAAGGGCCAAAGCAGGGTGGAATTCAGCTTCTGGATGTGACAATTCACGTGGTCCAGAAACGGACACTCCCTTTTCTTCTCGAACGCCCAGCACTCCACCCACGTGCCTTTGTTTTGATGCCAAGTCTCCAGGTAATACTGGAGGAAGTCCAATGGACACACGTCCTCTAGATCACTCAGGTACTGACTGTAGATCTTTGAGGAATTTGAGTGGGCCATGTTGTACAACAAGTTCTGGATTTTGTCCAGTTTGGGTATCTTGAGCTCCTCTGCTTTTTTGTAGAGGGCCTCTAGAACTTGGGTCCTACAGATCTGCACTCGGCTGCACGGCAGAACCTCCTCCACAGAGTCTACATCAGTGATGGTGGATCCTACTGTGACACACCTGACTTTGAATTTGATGGCAGGGACGCTTTGGACCAATGAGGCCACAATAAAGACAACTAAATCGGGCGTTCCCTTCCTGGCCACACAATAGGCACATTCCCGTCCCCGGCCATTGGCATCTTGGCAGAGTACAGTATACAGTTCAAACTCCTCAGTTACATAGCACACTTTGTCCATGTACAAGAGCCTAGGGAACTGCTGGACCAGATTCCTCATGTGTGAAGTGGACAAGAAAATGCTATTGAGTACCGCCACGTCTTCCTGGAAGACCAGTTTGACCTTGGCCCCAGGGTCGCTCTTGAAGAGGTAGTCAAATTCCCGAAGCAGCTCGCACATGCCCTGGTCTTTGGCCTTGCTGTAGTCCTCCAGGTTCCAAACGACATCAGGCGCCAGGAAACGCTTGGAGACGCTATTGGTGATGCGAATGGGTAGTCCAAGGCTGGCCTCCAGCTGCTGCCTCTTGAAATAACGGGAGAACTCAACTTCCGACAGCTTATGGTTGTGCTCCAATTTTGCCTCGATGACTACCAGACGGTCTTTCTTGGGGCCAAGCCGGAGAGTGATGGAAGCCAGACAGTCAATCTTCTCACGTCTGAAATAAAAAAAATATTAAATACACATAGCAGGGGTGGTTAAAACGAGGACATGCGACTAACTGTTCATCTCTATTGGGTACAAAAAAAGTGTTAGGCTTAAACAGTAGAAGAGGGAGACTAATTTAATCACCCTTAAAGCTAAAATTCTCTGTTAACACTGGAACGTTACACAGGGAGGTTGTGAAATCTCCATTTCTGGAGGCTTTTATAGGAGGTTGCACAAATATTTGTCTAGACTAGTTTAAGGAGAGCGGATTTTGTTAGAGGGCAGAGCTAGGTGATCTCTTGATTTTCTCCCAGCACTTTCTTTCTAGGAAAATCACATGAACTCAGATACTATTAAATAGCTTTAAAGGTATACTATCTCTCTGGGTCTTTGAAGCCCAGCACTCAAGGACCATGACTGCATCGAGTCTCTGTGGCTGCAACTTGGTTGGTAATAACTCTGCAGATTCAACACAGTTCACTCATTTTTAAATCAAGTTTTCCCTGCAGCCATGTCACAAATTCAAAGGGCTCAATTCACCCAAATCATATTTTGGTTTCCATAAAGCGAATAAATTAGACAAAACGAACTGAGCGGTAAGCGTTATAGAAGGAATTATTCATTAACCTTTCAAAAAACGTCAGTTCTGAAAGCGTCAGCTGCAGCTCTGTATCTGTTTTAGGTTTTGGACAGATACCACCTTCTAGATATTCTCAACACTTACTTCCCTAGCTCTAATCTGTAGTTCTGTATCGTGGAATCAAACAGAGGAAACATTTAAAAACTCTTACAATATTGATTTAAAAAAATAGTCTGTCATAACACACACAAACACACACACACGAGAGCTAATAGAATGCTAGGTATCATAAGAAAGGAATGGAGAATAATACAAAAGATATTATAATGCCTCTGCATTGTTCCATGGTGAGACCGCACCTTGAATATTTTGTGCAATTCTGGTCGCCGTATCTTAAAAAGGATATAGCGTTATTAGAAAAGGTACAGAGAAGAGCCACCAAAATGGTAAAGGGGATGGAAGGATACCCCTATCAAGAAAGGCTAAAACGTTAGGGCTCTTCAACCTGAAAAGAGACGGCTGAGGGAATGGAACGGGTAAACATAGATCGATTGTTTATGGCGTCAGTATATAGAAAGACTAGGGGACATGCAATGAAGCTACAGGGTAAACTATTTAAGACTAATACGAGAAAATATTTTTTCACTCAACGTGTAATCAAACTCTGGAATTTGTTACTGGAGGATGTAGTAAAGGCTGTTAGTGTAGCTGGGTTTAAAAAAGGTTTGGACAAGTTCCTGGAGGAAAGGTCCATAAACCATTATTGAGAAGGGACACAGGATATCAATGCTTGACCCAATACAAGCATTGTGGAACCTGTGTCTTTTGGGGAAACTGCTAGGTACATATGACCTAGATTGGCCACTGTTGTAAAAAGGATACTGGGTTTGATGGACCTTGGTCTGACCCAGTATGGCATATCTTATGTTCTTATGAGAAACTCTGGGCCACATTAAGAAGAATGAGCATACCAGAACACCTGATTGAACTGTTGCTTTTTTATCAATATAAAATGTTGTGCAAGAGAACTAATGGAACAAGGAGAAACAGAATGGGGTTTAAAATCAGCTAAGGTGTACAACAAGGCTGCATACTTTCCCCCTACCTGTTTAATTTCTATGCAGAACAAATCAGAGGAGGAGGATTGTATGGAGACAACTGAGGTGTGAAGATTGGTGCCCTGAGCTATTCCCAGAGGTTTCTTCCCTAGGTTCTCTCTCCCCGGATTCCTCCCCCATAGCTGACCCCAGATTCTGTTGGTAGCGTAGCTTTTCCCAGTGACACCAATTCCAGGACTTAGCAGGCTTGGGATTCTCGACATATAGAACTGGGTCTTCCAGGGGGGAAATCCCAGGGGAAATCTTCCTGGTCCGACTCAGCGGAGTTGTCAGTTAGCCATAATCGCTCCAAGGTTTGGGTAGTCTCGGCCCATCACCACTGGATACAGGAGCCAGGGCAGCACCATGACCTTGAATGTGGTTTGCCTTACTGGTCTCCATGTACACAGGCTGGTGTTACCATTTTGCAGAGTCAATTTGAAATTGGGTTATGGTTTCCTGGCGAATGAGGGTCCACACACTCCTGGAGTCTATCTATCAAGGCCGAGATGTGGGTCCCATTGAGCTCCACTGGAATCACAAAGTTCTGGGCCCCTGGGTGGGGAGTGTCTATAAAAGCACAGGTGTGAGGAGTGGTTAGGTTGTCGTCTATGGATTTTTCCGTACCTAGGGAACACTCCTGAGCAAAGATTCCCCTGGCTCCACACCTAAAACAGGTGAAGGGGTCATGGCTGTGTCCATGCCCTCGCCTAGGAGGTGACTTTGGAGGTCAGAACATGGAAGCTAACATACGTTCCGGCTTTCCCTTCTGTCTTCCTGGGCTTACGGGTGACTTCTTCCCCTTCTCACTGTCCACTTCAGTCGCTGGCTGCGCTTCATGATACCTCTCGGCTATTTTCAGTACACTCTCCAGTATAAGCTTGGGGTGCTAACCTACTCACCATTTCATCAGGGCAATCAAGCCCTCCCAGAACTGCTCCAATAGTCAAGACTGTGCTATCTTGGGCCCAGTCTTTCCCTCCGTTTGCAGTCACTTCCATGCAAGATCATTCAACCGATGAAAGAGAGCCCTCGGAGGTTCCTCTATCTGGAGCCCCCCCTTTCTGAATCGCTGCTGGTAGTCCTTTGGGGGACAGCCAGCCTATTCCAGTATGGCGACTTTGACAACTGCATACGTAGCTTGGCCATCTGGGTTGGCATCCTGGAATGCAGCTTGACTGCTGCCCGTCAGCAGAATCCCCAAATAAGTAGTCCACGTTGCCTGTGGCCACCCAGCCATGTGGACGGTTTGTTCAAAGTTCACCAGAAAGTGGTCTTGTTCATCTTCTAAGTCATTTTAAGAAGCGCTTGAGCTGGAAGGTGGAGTTGCGGTCTCTGTGGGCCTGGGTCAACTGAGCCGAGCTAGGGAACTCTTCTGTAGTTTCCTCTGTGCTCGAATAAGATCCTATATTTGCTGCTGCTGTTGACATTGTTGCAGTTGCTTCTGACCTTCTACCAGGATCTGGAGGAGCCACGCTATCCCAGCTTGTCACTGTTCTCATGCAACACCACCGCAGTTCCCTCTTCTGCAGCTGAATTAACCCTCCAGTATTCCAGCTCCAACAACCTTTCAGCAGCCTCTAGTGGCCAAAGCAAGCCTGTTTGTCTGGCACCGACTATACCTTCTTCAAGCTTCCTAACTAGGGTAAGGCTAACCCTCTTAGCCCATACAAACAAACAAAAAAATCCTGCTGTAGAGGCCCAGCCCTGGAGAGACGTGGATTTGTCCTCAGCCACATGGTTAGAGGAAATCCCCAAGCCGCAACCATGGGTGGTGTGCGGTGGGAAGTGATTTTCTGTACAACACAGACCAGGCAGCAGGTCAGGGAAAACAAAACAGCTTTACTTCTGGCATTTTTTTTTGATCGGTCGATTTCTCAATATCGGAATTTGAGTGATTCCCACTGCCTTTCAGCTTTATTTTTATGTGATGAAAACCCTGGATGTAACTTTGTAAGTACTGAGATAGTGTTATTATGGGCTTTGAAACAGTTCTCGCATTTTCTATAGTGTGTACGAGTATTGGTGGAAGGAGTATTATGTATTTATTCTTATGTTTGTTTTTGTTTTAGGGTATTTGATACATGCGACCGAAATTGGACAGAAGTGTGGATGCTTTCATTTTTAAATCTACATAGATAGAAATATGAAAAAAACTCTTGACGCTATGAGTTAAGCCAGTGGATGAATGAAGAACAAAAAGGAGGTTGTTTTTGCTAAAGAAGAATTTGTGAAGTTTACGAATTAACCCAGAGGATGTTTGAAGAGTGAAAAAAGATTTGTCTTTTTTTGATGAAGATACTGTGAAGTTAATATATTGCTTCATGTGGATTTGCTCTATGAGCAGCGAGCACTTTTTTTTTGAAAGTGAATTGGATTGTTTTATACAATTTTTCTATTGGAATGTTTTTTAAAAAAGAATGATTTTTCAATAAAAAGTTTTGATTATTTTACTCCTCTTGTGAGTTGGATGTTGTATATTACATTTATAGATTCCTTCTGTCCCAGCTTGTTAAACCTCCACAAGCTGGTTCTCCTGGCCTTTCCTCCAGCCCCAGTTAAAGTTCCTACTTCAGAACTCCTCTGCACGGTTTGCCTTGGAAGGACTTCTGGCTCCACGAGACTCTCTACCTCCTGCAGCCTGCTGGGTTCGTAAACTTACAGGGAAAGTTTATAGAAAACATCCATAGAAAACGTCAGAACTGTTTCAAAGCCCATAAAAACACTATCTCAGTACTCACGCCCTCCCAGCCCTGAACTCTTGGCTGCAGACTCTCCTAAAGGGGACTGTTGATAATCCCTTTGGAGAGGGATGGGTAACGTTCTATAGATCCCATCACAAGCAGACTGAAAGTGATACTGAGAAGTACTCTAACAGCACAGAATAAGCCACTAGCTATCTATCAGCTTCTATCCCACTGCTTTCCTACACTCTGGAACTGCAGAGTGGCCTCAAAGATCTTGAAACACTCAATGTGCAAACAGGAAAACTCCTCCATGCCTACAGTAATCAGTGTATACTGAGACTGTACATCCCAGAAGCAGTGTCCTATGGAAGCAAGTTATACATACACAGCTATTATCATAAGCCACTAGGACTGTTGAACAACATCAACAGATGCAAATATACAACAGCAATGGTAAACATCCATCCTTAAACTCAGACAAATAGAAGGAACGAGAGACAAATTCACCAGTACATGCAAGGAAGAAGCAACAGAATTTTTCAGAAGAAAAGAAAAAGTATTTAAAGAGCGATTGATAGCTGCTTCACAGCACAGAGGACTATCGACAAGATGGTTCCTAGCAAGCACCGAAAAGAAAAATGTAAAGCAGACAACCAAAGATTCTGTACGATGGATGTGGAAATGCTTTAGATCTCTTGTTGCTGGTAGAAGACCCGTCTACGGAAAGGCACAATAAGACAGCACGGTTCATCCACTGGAAACCGGGTCAACTGTTTCTCACCGTACCAGAAAAATACAGGATCATGACTCTACGAATTGTGGAGCGTGAAGTTGTAATCACCAGAGACACTTCCATCCCCAGACGCAAAGCTGGATGGTAAAGGAGAAAAATACAAAAATGGCATCGCTAATGGAAATGTCAGCGCCATCGGTCTGTACAACGTCTGGAGAGAAAGAAGGGCTTCCGCTACCAAGAACCCTGATCAGAGACTAAGAAAATTTGGCAGAAACATACAGAAATATTCCCAACTCTTTGGCACCATGGAAGTACGAGGCGAACATGAGCAATAAACTTGAGATATTGAGATTATATTTAACGTACCCTGGGGCTTAGGAGTGAGGTTCATTGCTATCATGACATGCGCTAAGCTATCCCATTTTGAGACACTGTCCCCATAAGAATAGTTCCAGAGTAGAATTTAAAATGTAGTTCTATGTTCTAAAGAATATAGATTACACCTTGCCCCCACCAATGAAGCCTATCACCAAACCAAAAAATCCTAAAGGGCTAAAGGAAAGGTCTAGCCCATAGAATGCAATCAATAAAGAGACCAAAATACCCTTGTAAATGCTGCATTTCATTACACTATGATAAGTTTGTCTTTTTTTCCTCGTCCGAGCTAGAAAAGTGGATTGTAGATTGGGAAAAGGCACGTACTACCGTATGATTGATTGAGGGTGGGTTGTGAGGGTACTCTTCTGGCTGATAGTTGGCTAATGTCCCTTTGGGTCTTGCCTTGTTTTCTTTGGACATATTTTGATTTGTTTAGTTTAATGTCTCCCCGAGGGGGGTACGACACAGCACTGCGTTTCCGGCCTGTAATAACTCAAAAGAGCCTAAGTCAGGAAAACTTCCCCATGAGATTCAAAGGAACGTGGAAGGACAAACACTCCCAGCGGAACCCATTTTGAAACAGACCGGCGTCTGACGTCACACCTGCCGAATGGTTACTGCCCGAGCCAACGGAAAGACGAAAGCAACAATACAGATGCCAGACCCATCAGCTTAATTCACAAAAGACTGCGCCAATCGAGTTCCAAATTCAATCCTGACGGAGCAACAGTATTTAATCTGAAAATCCATCGCAGTTCATGTGATTGTAAGGCTGCCTCTCGATCCCTACCTCTGATGGGGGGACGGATCCAGTCAGGACACACCACTGAAATTGGGAGAAAGAATGGTTGAGCTGTATACTGTGGTGAACCATAGGTGCAGACAGCGTTTTAGTACGCAATCGAGACGCATGTTCAGACAAGCGTTTTTTAAGGGGACGAATGGTACAACCCACATATTTGAGACCACACGGGCAAACTATGAGGTATATCACACCATCAGTATTACAGGTGGTATAATAATGTGCATGCCATTGTTTATGAGCCTCGGTGTCTAACCACGATTCCCCCTCTATAGTGCCCGAGCAGTACGAACACTCCCCACATGGGAAATGGCCTGTCCGCTCCAGTAACAACCGAGGGAGCGGAACCGCACGCACCAGATGGATCCTTGAGATTTCCACCTCTAGTGTACGCAACACACAGAGGTTTTTGAAAACAACAATGCACACTAAGGACCTGCCAAAACCTGCGTAAAATCTCAGTGACCTGAATGGACCGGCAACTAAAAGGTAAGATGCCCACAATCTTGTCAGATGAAACAGTAGGTTGATATTGAGGGGACAAATACCATTCCCTACGGTTATTTAAAGCCCTTTTATAAGCTGCTCGAATAATAGAGCGGGGATAACCCCGGCCTGCAGTCGTCGGCTTAATTCAAAAGGCTGAATTTTAAAGCCTTCTAAAGTAGAACAAATTCTTCTGACACGCAAAAATTGTCCATAAGGTAACCCACGTTTTAAAGTCACTGGATGAAAACTCTGAAAATATAATAGGGTGTTGCGTTGGACAGGTTTTCTACACAATGCGGTAAATAAAGTAGTCCCTCGACGAAAAACCGTAACATCTAGAAACTCAATAAAGGTACAATGATGTACATTTTCTGATCTCTTCTCTAAGATTTAACCACTCTATAAACACTGATAGTTCAGATGACGACTCACACCATAAGAAGAAAACGTCATCCAAAAAAACGACAGCACGACAACACCTTCTGAAACCAGTGGGAGGGATATATACATTTTTCTTCCAAAGAAGCCATAAATAAGGTGGCAATAGAAGGGGCCACCGTTGCTCCCATAGCAATTCCCCACACTTGTAAATAAAAGACACCATCGTATAAAAAGAACATTTTTGTTAACACAATCTCTAATACTGACAAAACAAATTGTTTAGGTAAACGAGATGGAAGTGTCAAAGGAACAGAGGATATCACCTGTAATGCCTCCTATTGTAGAACGTTCATGAATAAAGACGTAACATCTAAGCTGACCAAAAACACCTCTGATTCAGGCAAAACAAGGTCTTGTAATGACATCAAAAAAATGAGTTGTGTCCTTAACAAATGATGTAACCTTTGCCGCTGCTGGTTGTAAAAAACGGTCACAAAATTTAGATAATGGTTCCAGAATAGACCCTCGGCCGGATACTATGGGGCGGCCAGGGGGATCTTGAAGAGATTTATGGATCTCTGGTACCAAATACATTACTGGAGTTTTAAGTGATCCAATAGGTGATTTTGTGATATATCTCATAGTTTGCCCATTGGTCCCAAATATGTTGGTTGTACCATTCGTCCCCTTAAAAACGCCTGTCTGAACAGGCGTCTCGATTGCGTACTAAAACGCTGTCTGCACCTATGGTTCACCACAGTATACTGCTCAACCATTCTTTCTCCCAATTTCAGTGGCGTGTTCTGGACTGGATCCCTTCCCCCATCAGAGGTGGGGATTAGGAGGCTGGGAATGTTTGTCCTTCCACGTTCCTTTGAATCTCATGGGGAAGTTTGCCTGACGCAGGTTCTTTTGAATTATTACAGACTGGAAACGCAGTGCTGTGTCGTACCCCCCCTCTTTACCTTTCTCAGGAGACGTGGAGATTGCTTTTGATGTAGGACCGGACAAATCATAAGATAAGTGTTTGCTTTTCTTGCTTTTTATAAATTTACTGCACAAACTGACTGAAATGGTCACGGTCTGAGGTAGAGGTTCAGTCCTCACATAGGCGATAGTCCGACAAAAATTACAATTACAATTCAATATTGCTAGTGTGAACACCTATGGGAAAGGGTCTCTATTGATTGCCCACCAATGAAGTGGCACAGAACACATCTGTCATTCAGTAAGCTGTAACTCAAAACACGCAAGTTGTCTTATCCTCTTTCAATCATGAAAAAACAAGAGTATTGTGTTTCCTCATCAAACTTCCTCTTGATAATTTCACGTACTAATGGAACTAGGCCCGAATTTGAGAAGCACTGAGATAAACAAAAGGTCAGAGGCTTTGGGAAAATTTGTAAACAGGCAGACCTACAGGGTCACCCAGTAACTTACTGCTGGTTCCGGCGTACCGTACTCTGTCCCACGTAGGTGCCGCTGTGTTTACATATCAGCCGCACAAAGCGAAAGCGAAGAGTCTTGGAGAGGTTGGTGATGTAGTGTACGGGGTTCTGCCGGAAGGAGGTGAGGGGCTTCAGGCTAGCGATGATAAAAAGTACCTTGTGCTTCTCGCTCCAGTTATCAAAGAAGGTGCTGAACTGCCGCCAAGTGTGGAATTCCTGTCCCAGGCCCAATTCTTCCATGCCTGCCTCCGTCTGTGCGGAAACAAAAGATTAGAAGGTTATTACACACTGCCGCACAGACCGGCCCAGTTCCTCCACATCATTCCTTTGGAAAATGAGATATTAGTCACTAATAAAAATCCAAAAATATGCAGTACTACATGAGTTAAGAAAACACATATATCCCTTTCACAAACTGGATCTGTGTGGTCTCAAGAATTCATATAAATCTCATATGGGCCCAAAAGAATGTATCGAGCCTTGAAAAGAATCCCTTTTTTTCCAGGGCTGGATAGCTGCTAACATCAAATGATCATTAAATGGTAGCGATATCAAGCTGTAAGCATTAAAATATAGTCTTACGGCACCATACTTAAAATAAACAAATCTTACAGAAGGTCAAGTTTAACGGTGACCACCAAATTCTGATTTGGGCTAGCAAGTATGGATGGTCCGGACTTCCGACAGCAACAGACAGACAACTGGAAGGGTGCTCAATACCGAAAACACAAGGCTGAATGGATTCATAGCAGAGATCACCACAGAGAGACACACTAGGGTGGCCTCAAAATTCTTTCTATAGTTCTAATAAGAAGGGCCCCCAGCCTGCAAAAGATCCGCTCTTTTCCAAGACGCAGTCTAAGAGCTAAGATTCAGCATCAGTCAGGTAGCTGCAGGAAGACAGACAAGGAAAAATAAAATTCTTCCTCATACACATAGCAGCATACAAAGACTCAGTGAACAGGAATCAGATACAAATTCGTGCACACATCAGGAGCACAATACAGAAATGACGGTCAATGAACGAGCTGCTGTTGATGCTCTTTTCTTGGGCCAACTTAATAATAGTGCTATCAGCTTCCCAGAGCTAAGATCTCTTCCTTATGTCAGTGAAGAAAGAGAGAAAAGCTACAGAGGAGTTTAAATTAGGGATATAAATAGGAAGTAAAGCCTTAGAGCTAGAGTTACTAATGCGTGATCATGCATTATTTTACCGCAGGTCTCACAGTATGTTACAGGATCTACAGTTATCAAGGGTGTTGGCACATGGTAGAAACTCCAGCAGCTAACGTCCAGTCGTCATTCAATTCTTTAATGTTTTCTGCACTACTGCAAGAACTAGAGCTAAGTGCCCATGCCAGTTCAGTGATTATTTATTTATTTACATTCTTTTATATACCGCGCTATTCTGCATCAGTGCGGTTTACATTGAACAAACTGAAATTACATTGAACAGGGCATTATAACTTGGAGATAACTATTTTACAGGGAACATGGGCTATGGAGGGTTAAGTGGCTTGCCCAAGACCACAAGGAGCACCTGTGGGACTAGAAACCCCAGTCCTTCCGGCCCAAGGTTGCTGTCCTCTAGTGGGATTTGAACCCCCGACCTTCCGGCCTGAAGTACCTTGCCCCAACCACTAGGCCACTCCTCCACTCCATGATAACTTTTGCTTTTTCATTTCCTGACTTGCTGAGCTGCTACTCCTATTGGGACAGGGCGGGCCACTGCTGCCGATCTCAGGGAGCACAAGTGTGGTTTAAACGATTAATTGTTTAAACAATATTTATAACCTCGGTTTAAATAGTACAGAGTTAGCTAGGCAGGAGGTTGCATATTGCAGAAGTTGAAGGTTATTTACTCAGTAAAGAGATGGGGGGAGTGCATGATAGAGGTGACTGATGCTCCTCACTCTCTTGACCACTACTTATGTGTATCTTACCATACTCTAGTCCCAGTTTCACTGTGCGTTTTGTCTTCAATAGCTTGTAAGCTCTGATGAGCAGGGGCTGTGTTTCAGATCTATATGTACAGCATTGGGCACGTCTTGTAGCCCTATAAAAATGATTAGCAGCAGTACTAATAGTTTCCAGAGGCTTGTACCCCTTTCCCACTACAGAGCTGTAACATTTTGGCACCATACAGAAATACAATATTAGACTGTACGTAAAAAGAGAGGAACAGTTGCTAGAAGACGCATGAAAGAGGCACATTACGAGTAGCCTAATGGTTAGAGCAGTGCGCTGAGAACCAAGGAAGACCAGGTTTGTAATCCCACGGCTTCTCCTCATGATCTGGAGCAAGTCAATTAACCCTCCATTGCCTACAAACTTAGAATGTAAACCCTCAGGAAAATACCTATAGTACCTGAATACAACTCACCTTGACCTACTCCTGATAAAGGGAAGACCTAAATCCCAAACCATCCAATACACTGGAACAGTGCACCTGTATCCAGTATATATCCACAGCCCTACTGCCCTCTGAACGCCAGAAAAAGCAGCTCCTTGGCAAAATGCAGGGCACTCAGAGCTAAACAATGGATTTAAGATTGCATTGGTAGCATCTATTTAAGGCTATTGGTTTTGCATGAAGATTCACAATAAATAAAGCGGACCCTTGTTTGAGCTAGCTTATTAATGGCTTGTCTCTTTTGGATAAGGATCTGACAAAAAAATTATTTTATGGGACTATCTGTTATTATGGAATTAAGTTGATATACGTAGTTAAATAATGGATTCTGACAGCAAGGGGCTGGGGAAGAGGGGGGCAAGCAAGGCTTAAGGTTTGCCTAAAGTGGAGGAGTAGTCTAGTGGTTAGAGCGCTGGCTTAGTATCCAAGAGACCTGGACTCAATTCCCACTAGCATTCCCTGTTGCTCTGAGCAAGTCCCTTAACCCTTCATTACCTCAGAAGAAAGGCCTGCCAATCTACTAGTAGTCACACTGCTATGAAAACCCAGGAGTTGCTGGGTAACCAGGAGTCAGCGCTGACTAGAAGGCACACACTGCATTACCTTGAATCAACTGTGGGACCAGCCCTGTACAATATTACTACAAAATACTAACAGAAAATTTTAGTTTGAACTTGGAGCACCTCAGAAGTTCAAGGTAAGGTACAGAGGCATTTCCCAGTCCCCTAAAGGTTTACAATCTAAGTTTACTCCTGAGGAATGGAGGGTTAAGTGTCTTGCCCAAGGCCACAAGGAGCAGCAGTACTTTAACCAAGAGGCTACTCCTGTGAAATGACATGACAAGATACAGAGAGGAGGATAACAGCAACTCCCCATGCTGACCCTGATCAGATTGCATCTGGCTGCCTGGGACAGGATGCAACGACCGTTCCACGAGGTGGGGGACAAGATTACAACTCACCTGCACCCCCAAAGCTGGAGAGAAGGGCAACTACGGGCCCCCCCAACTTCTGCAGCTCTGCACAGAGCCGGAGCCCACTGAGCATGCTCGCGCTCTGCATGCACACCAATGGCACGTATCATGCCCATCACTTGCAACCCTGCACTGAGCATGCGCACAGGCCAAGCTGGCTCAAGGTCCGAAGGCGAAATGCCCAGGACTGCACTGATCATGCCCAAACGCCGCACCGTACAGATCTATACTGATCATGCGCAGAAGCAAAGACCCTCTCCCCCCGCCGCGGAGCATGCATCTGCTCTGAGCATGCGCGAACAAGCTGACCCAAAGGCCAGAATCGCTCCGAAGATACCCGGAAGTAAGACTCTTCCGGTAGGGCACAGATCTGCACTGAGCATGCGTAGAGGCAAGATCCTCTCCCTCTTCTAGCCACTCTGAGCATGCGCAGGCGCAAGACTCTCCTCCGCTTATCCAGTGCACAGATCTGCACTGAGCATGCGTAGAGGAAACGCTGTTTTTGCAGGGCGCAGATACTGGGTCGTCAGGCGTTAGCACTGGCTCAAAAGCACACGTTGCACTTCTAATAATATTGACCCAATGCTGACTTTAGTGTTAAGCGCTGCATTGATGTATGCAACTTATAATTCAGACAACATTTTCCTCAAACTATATATTCTTTTGATGTTTGACTTTAGTTCAAATCATTTTTATTCATTTTGTATAAGAACAAAGATAAACGCAAATACAAAACTCAGAAGGCCCGGGTCAATGACACACAAGATACAGTACACTCATTATGTAACATGCAGGAGAAAACACAGAAGGCACAATCTACAAGATACAAGATAGAAACTCTACAAGAGAGAAATGTACAATATACACTATATATGCAATCCCCCCCTATTAACAGTAAGTTGTTGAGAACAACAAAGCAAAGCAAATGCAGGGCATTGGGCCCACCAAAGTAAAGTGACATCAATAACCCGCATGCAAAGGGAGGAGAGTTAAAACAACCTACAAAGGGCAATTACAAAAGACATAGGTAATACCGAAGATCCTTGGGGAATAACCTGTCCAAGGGTCCCGTACATGTGTATAGGCAAAGAACCCAGTGCCCCTCTAAACTAATACAATAACAAACTTCCTATCCCTTCCCTCCCCCCCCCCACCCCAACCCTCCTAATCGGACGCATAGCCATGAACCTCAAATCCCACCACCTTCCAGCGGACACTAGTCACCTCACCCGCCACCCTTAGATATCGGGAGCAGCCCGAGTCCACCTTCCCCGCAGCCAGCACTATATGCCTTACCATCCATGTCATGCACAACAGATCAAGCGCACATGATGAGCAGCTTAACGTACATAATTAGCATTTCATATTGCACATTGGCCCCTGTTTACACATTCAGCACCCTACTCCGCTCCGCAGACGGGAGAGTATCAATAATTGGAGCCCATAAGTCTAGAAACATATCCCATTGTTTGCCCCCCTGTTGCTTCGCAGTCAACTTTTCTAAGTACATCAATTCGAACAGGGCACGCTCCCAAACAGAGACCCCAGGAGGGGACAACTCAACCCAATTTTGCAATAGCACTTTCTTCACTAGGAGAAAACCACGATGCAGGAAGGGTCGACATTTACTCACCCCCACCCCAACACCGCTCCCCCAACAAAAGAACAAACAGGCCTCCCGATTCATAACGTCTGGAGCCCCCACCCACCCACCCGGCCAACTTGCGGCATGCAGAAAGCCAAAGAGTTTGCACCAAGGGGCAGCTCCAGAATTTATGCAACAAAGTACCCACATGGACTTTACACCATGCACATAGAGGAGACTCACGGAGCCCAACACGAAACGCCCACGCGTCAGTGGTATATGCTCTCCAAAGAAACTTATATTGGATCTCCTGCAACGCCACCCCCAATGGGCCTTGCGGTATTGCTTTAAAAGCCTCTCGCAACCTCTCCACATTCATCCCCTCTACCCCATCCTTACCCCATCGGTCAGAGAGAGCCACAACATAATCAACACCCCCAGGGGTCGAAGCCAGCGACCGATACCCTCCCCCATCTCTAGACTGCCCAACCCAAGCCCCCAGTGCATACCTCAGGTTCCCCCCCCGCCACCCCCACCCCAGCTACGTCACCCAAACTGCTCACATAATGGCGAACCTGTAAGTAACCATAGAAATCCTCCTTGGGCAGCCTATATCGATCGCGCAGGGCCTGAAAGCTCTCCAGGACCCGCCCTCCCTCAACATACAAATCCCCAATACAAACTATCCCTTTCTTGGCCCACCCTTGAAACACGTTGTGTGCAGAGAAACCTGGCAAAAACTCCGGGTTCCCCACCAAAGGAAGCAAATCAGATCGCCGCCAATCCCACCCAAACCGGGCACATAAACTGCGCCAGGCGGCCCGAATAGCTGCCAAATAGCCCTGACCGGTTCCTCCACCGGCCCAGCGTTGGGAGCGCATGTGGATCACATACAAACAGTGGTACGGCGTGCACAGCGCAGTCAATTGCGGCACCGGGGCACAACCATCTGCACCCCGCACAAGCGCCTCCACATGCCGCAGCAGATAGCGAAGATTGTAATGCCGTAATGAGGGCAGCCCCAATCCCCCCTCGTCCCTCGGTCTCATCAACGCCCGCAACGGGATCCGCGCCCTCCACAGAAACCCACGCAAGGATTTCTCCAAGCTCCGCCAATCCTTATCAGAGACCCAGAGTGGTAATAGGCGTAGTACATACAGCCAGCGCGGTAATTCAACCATAGTATACAACGCAATTCTCCCCCGCAACGACAGCGGGAGACCCCTCCATCCGCTCAAGGTCCACGCTGTCCGAGCCAGTAGGCCCGGCACGTTTACCCGATACAGATCCTCCGGTCGATCCGGCAACTGTATCCCCAGGTACTTGATCAGGCCATCCACCCAAACTAGCGGAAAGGGACCCTGCCATCGGGGCCGAACACGACCTCCCACATCTAGCACCACCGATTTAGTGGTATTAATTTTTAAACCGGAAAATTCACCAAAGTCACTGATCAGCTGCAGCACACGTACTAGGGAGGACTGCGGTTCCGTGAGGCAGAGGAGCATATCGTCAGCAAAAGCACTGACCTTCAGTTCCTCGCCACCAAGGGTAACGCCTGTAATCAACGCATCGTCCTGGATGGCTCGAAGCAAGGGTTCCAACGAGAGTACAAAAGTAGCGGGGACAGTGGACAGCCCTGCCTCGTCCCGCGTTCCAAGATAAAAGTATCAGAAGAGGCTCCACTCGCCACCACTCTAGCCAGGGGGCCGTTATACAGGGCCTGGAGCCACTGGATGAAATCCCCCTGCAAGCCAAAGCCCGCTAGCGCATCCCACAGATATTCCCAGGCCACCCTATCGAACGCCTTCTCAGCATCTAGACTCACCAGCAACAGGTCGCGCCCCTCTCGTTGGCAACATCCCATGCCTAACAATAGACGAGCAATATTCCTAGTGGCTTCCCTACCCGGGACAAAACCCACTTGCCGTTCCGCTATCAAGGAGGGGAGTATGGGGTTCAGCCTCCCGGCCAGCACTGAGGCCAAAATCTTCATGTCACAATTGATTAAGGATATAGGTCGATATGAAGCAGGGTCTAGTTATCTTTTCCTGGCTTAGGAAGCACCGAGATATCAGTGCAACGCATATCCCTAGGGAATTCCCCATGCTGACGCACCCAATCAATGGTAAGGGCCACCCTGAGCGCCAACATCTTATAATACTCAGCGCTAAAGCCATCGGGACCGGGAGCTTTGTGAGGTTTCCCCTTCTTAATACCCTGCACAATCTCCCGCACCGTCAGAGGCGCATTAAGGCTATTCAAGTCATCGGCTGACACCTGAGGCAGCTTAAGGTCTCGCAAAAAGGCCTTACCCCTCGCATAATCCCGGTGCTCTTCACTATACAAGCGCGCATAAAAAGTTCGAAACACTTGCACTATCTTCTGGGGCTGGTGTTGCAACCCACCTTCAGAATCTTTAAGCACCGGTATAAAACGGGCACCCTCAGGATCCCGTACTAGTCGGGCCAATAAGCGCCCAGTCCTATTGCCATATCGATGCAATTGATGCTTGTAGTATTGAATAGACAACACAGCCCGCCGTTGCAAGAGCTCACTCAAAGCCAGTTTCGTTCTAGCATACTCACGGTGGGCACTGCCATCCCCACCCCTACTGATCTGCCGCTGCAAGCCCTGAAGACTCCTCTCCATTACAATGATACTGCGATCCAGATGTCTACGCCTCTGCGCCATGTAGGATATGATGGCACCTCGCAATACTGCCTTACTCGCCTCCCAAAATAACAGGGGGGAACATTGCGGCGTGTCATTATATAAGACATATTCATCCCATTGCTTTTCCAAATACGTTTGGAAGGCCTTATCAGTACTGAGATAGGCGGGAAAGCGCCAACGCCGCTGTACCACTCTCTGACACTCCCACATGATCCAAACCATCCCATGGTCCGACACTGCAACCGGCTCTATTTCCGCTCTGAGCACCTTCGAAATCCCCCCCTCACTCACCAAGACATAGTCAATACGTGACCAGGTTTTGTGCGCTCGAGATTGGTGGGTGTATTCCCGAACCCCCGGGTGAAGGAGTCTCCAGACATCTACCAACTCACCCAAGCGGCAAAGATACCCCACCCCTCTACGTGTCCCAGCCGTTTCCCCACCCTTCGAGGACTTATCTAGGGAAGGGTCATGTAAGCAATTCAAATCACCCGCCAGGATCAGTTTACCTCTACCCGCTTTCTCCACCAAGCCCAGGAGCATCTTAAAGAATGCCTGATCATAGACGTTGGGGGCATATACGTTCACTATCCACACAGGTTCATTATAAAGCTTCGCGGACAGGAGAACATATCGCCCCCGGGGATCCGTTTGCACCTGAGTCACTTCAAAAGGAAGGCCACGCTTAACAAGCACCACCACCCCCGCCTTCTTGGTTCCTGAGGAAGCCCCATACGCCTCTGCTACCCAATCTCGAACTAGCTTCCGGTGCACCAAATCACTGAGATGTGTCTCTTGTAACAAAGCAATGTGTGCTCCTTTCCGTTTTAACATTTGTAAAACCTGGGCTCTTTTTACGGGAGATCCAAGACCCCCAACATTCCAGGAAATTAACTTAATATGGGACATAATACGTAAGCAAAGATTCCCTCACTCTAAGATATAGCAGTACTAGCTCCAAGAGACGCCCAGCCCCGCCCCCAGAGCATATAAGTATCCTACTACCAGCAGTACAGAAATGGAACGGCCTGTGCCCACATCTCTGTAACCATGAGGAGTCAATGACCATGCGCCCCCCCCTAACACTACCCCACCCTCCCCCCCACTCCCCCCCTGCCACACAGTCTCCCCCAGAGCAAACTACAAAAACCCTTGCCCCCCCCTCCCAACCTCCCCCCCTGAAGCCCCCAACACACAAACAGCCAACAACAAACATCCAAACACACATCCAACCAACCTCAAAAGCCCAAACATTCCCACTGAAACGCTCCCCCTCCCCCACAACCCCGTACATATAGACATTAGTAAATCCCGCCAATGCGGGACACCCCCCGGAGGGAGTGAGATCACAGTTCATGCACCTCTGGGTCGCCCCCTGGAACTCAGGACTCTGCCATGGCTAAGTAGGCCTCACTGTTCAAATAAAGTCAATTCCAGTGCATGGTACACGTCCGAGATCTCTCCGTCCTCCCCGGACATATGCTCAATCCCACCAACAGGCTCAGAGTCAAATCATGGCAGAGGCGACGATCGCTCAGCCCCCAGTGCAGACACAAATTTCTTCGCCGCATCCACCCGTTCAAAAGTATGCGCAGCGCCTTTGTAGAAGATTTTTAAGACCGCAGGGTAGAAGAGCGCAAATTTGATTCCAGCCTTGACCAGGTCGCTGCATACTGGCGAAAACTCTTTACGCTTAGCCGCTAACGCAGCCGAGTAGTCCGGAAAGAGCAGGATCTGTGCATTATCCATCTTCAGGTCGCGCCGCTTACGATAGGCCTGCAGCAGCAAAACTTTATGCTGAAAGTTCAGTAGACGCGCCAGCACTGGCCTCGGCCTGCTATTACCGGCCCCAAGCTGCCCCAGCCTGTGAGCTCTTTCCACACAGATCTTGCCCAGTAATGTATTAATGCCCAACTCTTTAGGCAGCCATTCCTCGAAGAGAGTGAAGAGCTGACTTCCAGTCCAAGACTCCGGCACTCCAACCAGCCGAAGATTATTCCGACGCGATCTATTTTCTAGGTCATCCACTTTTAGCAAATGTTCAGCAATTTGTTTCTGATGCTTCTGGTTAGCTCTCTCGAGGGCCAGCTCATCTTCCTCCAAGACTGCCACGCGATGCTCGACTTCCTCCAGTCTTCTAGTATGCTCGCTAAAAGCCTCGCTCATCTCTTCCAGTTTCTTCATGACTATGTCAAACTTAGGTTCAAGCAGTTTAACTACCTCTTGAGCCACTTCATCTGGGCCCGAGTCAGTGCTCTCCCTCCCGGGAGATTCCGCTACCACCAGGCCTCGTGCTGACACCGCCATTTTGCTCTCCCGCACAACAGCAGCTTTCTCCTTCTTTGCGGCCGCTTTCATTCCGCCGCCCTCGAGCACCAGCCCTACAGAGGATGCCTCAGCACTCAGAGTTTCCAAAGCCGTCACACCAGCACTTTTTGCACGCCTCCTTAGCCGAGTTTGTCAAAGGTTTCGAGGACGACCCGGGAGCGCTACGAGGAAACACTCCTCACCCGCTCATGTGCACACGTGATCTCCTTGATGTTTGACTTTAAAATGTCAGTATAGTAAGTATGGGGAGAGAGCTTCAGATATGCATATATATTTTTTAAATTTAAGTTACTTATATGTGCTTTCCTGTAGATGGCAGGATACTGCTGGAAATTTGCACGAAGTGTATTAATAGCTGATACAGAGTTACCATGTTACCCAGTTCCAGGAGTGAGATTTTCTGCCAGTCCTGGATTTCTGACAAGCTCATCATGGTGCATTGTGGGACCTGCAGCATTGATTCCAATGGGTAAAATCAGGGACTACAAATACCATATACAAACCAGAGCTGTCAAAAAACAATCTCACTTCTGGACCTGGGTAACTTGGCAACTCTGTTCCATGCAAGAAAAAACAGGCTCCATTTCTGGGTTTACCCTATTGCCTGTATGCAGGGTCAGCCCCCAGGAGGACTGGTGCAAGGTTTTGGGTGCCCTAGGCAATTTTTTAGCAACCTCTCCCTGCTATTTTGATCATTAACTGAGCAATCATGATCATCTGAACACAAGCCCACCCATGACAATCCTTTTAAAATGCATAATTGAATGTCATACTTTTGAATATTAAACTTTGCCTGGTAGGTATGTATGGGCCCACTTTCCCTGCAGGTAAAAATAATGAACTGATGGCTCTTTAAATGTGTGCGGCTGTCAGGATCTATTGTATTACTTTTACTGCTGATGTGCTTTGCTGCCCCATGTAACTACCTAGTCTTGCCTAATGTTTGAACCCAGCTCTGCCTGCATAAGACAGGAGGGAATTATTGTGTTGTTGGAAACAGCAGCCATGTTAGCACAATGCAGCTACTAAAAATTAAATGGACTCGGTGAAAAGCAAGTAACAGGCTAATATACTGGAGGATAATGCAATGAGCATAGAGGATGAAAAAAAATAAAGGAAACTCTGCAAAATGCAGATTACAGGGCCTAAATATACTAGAGGAGATTATATCCATCCTTTCTGAGATGCAGCCTTCAGAAATGAACATGGTATTCTAAAACGTCACCAACAACTTGTACAGGATATTACCTTCTTCTGCTGCTTATGTAACCTGACCATCTTTTCTAAGTTCAAATACAGGACACTCAATCAAGCCGGGGAATTCAAAGTTAAGGAAAATAAAAAAATATGTTTATAATTACAATTTTAATTTTAATCCAAATTTTTAATCAGTAGGCTAAGTTTATAACCTTACTTACAAATGTGCAAATCAGGCCTACTTGTACGTTTCTACAGATTGAATTTTCTTCAAAACAGCAACATTTCCACTAAGATAAGATTCTGGGTAACTCAACTCAAAATTGTACTTTACAATCCTTAGACATTTGAGAGTCTGTACATGCAGTTGGTATCTTTCTATAGACCACACTTTGTTCATGATTGAAAAGCACCTTTCAGTTGGAGAATTGGAACCTGGCAACCATAAAAAAAATTCAACCAGTTTGCATAAATTTGTATACGGTGTCTCATTACTTTTGAGGTGTCCAAACACCTCCTTCCATTTTTCATCAACTGTGGTGTCTGTTTTATTCCATTCTTGAACTTTTTCTTCAGCAACAAATGACTTAAGACCAAATAACTCATCAGACACAGTGGATCCCTTTACAGCAACAGGATAAAATCAAAATAAACGTAACTAATTTCTCAACAAACAGGGGTGTCCTACACGGAGCGGTGGGGTTACCCCTAAACAAAGACATGGGGAGGGGCAGGTGCACCTACTCTTGCCATCTTACTGGGCAGACTAGATGGACCATACTGGTCTTTATCTGCCGTCATTTACTATGTTACTATGTAAACAGCTCAGTATTCTAAAGACGTTTTCTAAAGCCGACTCTAGCTCACCCCAATCTGGTTGTTTTTGAAGGAGATTCCACTGTTGTTTCCCAATCTCCTGGAAGTGAGTGGTCCACTTGAGATGGGAAAGGGGATAGCATGCTGAAATATCTGGCAATAAAAACAGACAAAGACAGGAGTGACATCACAAGAACACCGACAGGCTAAAACAGATAAACTATCTTTACAACCAAGCTGACAGAAGAATGGAAGGGGGAAGTAGAGAGAGGCCTTGGCTAGAGTTGTCTTCTCATGCACACACACAAAGGAGTAGGGCCTCATACAGCTTAGCCGCAAACGCCATAGACTGCAGGGAGAGATAAGGTAGCCACCCCTCAACTGACCAATCAGGGACTCTTAGCAGTTAGGTACTCTCCAGATATGCCGCCTAGATAATTCTGTAGAAAGGAAAAAAACAAGAGGCCCAGAGAATTCTTCCAAATTGCTATTCTGCTCTAACCCACGTGACAAACTGCTATGCTGACTGTATAAAGATCCAGTTTGTATCCTGTGTGGGTGCTGGACTCCTTGATAGCTTACTATGAGCCAGCCCGTGTTATAGCAGTGAATAAAAAGGCATCTGCCTGGAAAATTAGTTTTTCTTTCTTGCCTTGATTTCTGTTGTTCTCTCATTACCAGGTATCATCTGGACTGGACCGGGACCCCGCTAGATGCTCGTCCCACGACACACTGATCCAAGTAATCAGTGCAAGTGGTGTAGAAAGATCGCTTGGAATCTGCTTCATCAATGTTGCCCTCGTCTTCAAGATCTTTTATCTTCTTTCTGATTGTCATCCTTTTGTCTAGTTTCTGATTGTCAAACAGTTCATTCTTCCTAATTACTAACTTTTTTCTAAGGTAATGATTACTCCAGCCACCTCTATCATTGAGATTTTTTGAGACTCAATTTTTAAAGTTGCATTTTGGAAAATCACTGCCTGACTGTGCAGAAAGGACAAAAAACAGCAGGTGTGCCGACAAGTGGTAGAAGGCACTTAATTCACCAAGACAAACCAAGAATGGTTGTGGACAACACAGTGATAAGCCCATGTACCCTCAGTTGTAGCCAGTGACTGAGTTTTCTCATCAAAAGTTTGACTTTTAAAAAAAGAAGTCGCAGTTCTACTTGAAGAAGCACGTACATCTGCTGTCTTGTGTTTGTCCGTCCTTAGGTGCTGAACAGTGTCATCCTTTCCTACATGTACGATTGAAAAGGAAGACCGGCATTTGTTCAAAGCACCGTGCTATCACCAGAATGTTTTTTAATGAATGGGTATTCATTTTGTAGTTGGTCATTAAAAACACACTTTCTTTTCTGCATTTTAAAATGAAAATACAGTCTAAAGACGAAATAGAAACACGCACCCTAGGCTAAGGAATGGGGTAAAGTGTGAGGAGGCTATTGAAGGCTGATAAAAAGAACTGGTAGCAAAAGCAAGAACTGGGGGCATTGACGTAGAGGAGTGCAGAAGCAGCACAGCACCAGTAGATAGTCAGAGACAGAATTTGTCTGTCTGAAAAGTGCTAATGTGCATGTGTGCACCTGATTTGGAGGTTGGGGAGGGGGTGGATGGATGAATGCATGTGTGTATATATGTTTCTGTGTCTAGGATGGAAATAATCCCATATAAATAAAGTTTCCCTTTGAGAATTTCAGCTGGAGACGGAGTGGAGAAGTCCGCTGGTACAAATGTGTAGCAGTGGGACACCTGTTTTAAAATAGGGAACCTTTAGGCGTTCCCGACCAAAGCAATACGATTCCAGGGACAAATCCTTAAAATACGGGACTGTCGCGTATAATACAGGATGGTGGGTCACTTTAGACTGCCTCTTTCTGGGCACTGAACATCCCTCTAGCTCTTACTATCACTTCTTTGCACTGTTTTGCCATATTGAGATCAGATATGTACCACCCAAGGTCATTCCTGGTCAATGCATGTGAGCCTGTCCCACCCAGCAAATAGTTTTTTTTCTCCCCACAGTGAGTGAGTTCCGTGTACAACGAGAGAGTGGCGACAGGGTAGACTGGAGTAGAAGAGTAGCCTAGTGGTCAGAGCAGTTGGCTGAGATCTGCAGAATCCAGCGTTCAGATCCTAGTGATGTTACTTGTCTCCGTGAGCAAATCATTTTAACCTCTGTTGCTTCAAGTACAAATTTACAGCTTCCTTTACTATCCTGCTGTTCTTGCATTAATGCAAAGTCCATTATTCTCACCGGGGCTTATGCTAATTAAGCCAGTAACTTGCATTAATTCATCTTAATATGCACTGACACACCAACATTGGTAAATGAGGCTAAATGTAAACTCTTTGGGGACAGAAATAAGTATTGCGCTGGAGCGTAACTCACTTTGAGCTAAACGAATGCAGATTTATCTTTCTGTGGATGACTTGAAGATCAGCAACAGAGTGGACGGCCCCGAGGACATAGACGGAATAAGAAGAGACCTTAAATGGTGTGAGGAGTGGCCAGTTTTTTTGCAGTTTTAATTCAGAGCAAGGAAGGGAAAAATCATGTGTTTGGGGTGCTGAAATCCAAAGGACATGTGCATTGCCCAGGACAGAAATGATAGCGTCCGGTGATTTCAGAGGACAAGACGGTGACTAAAGCCAGATGCTGAGATGATACTAAAGCTTTTTATGGCCCACTTCCATCCAAACACAGGATCTGAGGCGGATTATATAATAGTAGAACAATGAGAAGTAATACAACAAATGCAATGCGAGCCCAGCAGCTCTTGGGTTTTCTTGGCAGTGTGACCGGAAGTAGATTGTCAGGCCTTTCTTCCGAGGCAATGGAGAGTTATTTGACTTGCCCAAGGCTAGTGGGAATCAAATCCTGGTTTCCAAGCCATTAGGCTACTCCTCCACTCCAATGGAGCTTACTAATAAACGGAGCTTACTAATACAAAGTTTACCTATTTAATCCCCATATAATATTTCACGCCAATCTTCATTAAGAAGAATCAGCGCTCACTAAACTCATTCAGAGAAAAAGCCCATGTTTTTAACATTTTTTTTAACATTTTGGGGCGTGTTTACAAAACCGCGCTAAGGGGTCGCGCATTAAGGGGCAAACATAAGAAATGCCATACTGGGTCAGACCAAGGGTCCATCAAGCCCAGTATCCTGTTTCCAACAGCAGCCAATCCAGGTCACAAGTACCTAACAGCAGGGCTGGCCCAAGGGTTTCTGCCGCCCTAGGCAGAAACCCTGGCCTCGTCACCCTCCCCCAGCTGCTGCCGATTCCATCTCAGGAAGGGGAGGAGGACAGTGGTAGCAGCAGTATTTCTAAAAGCGGCTGCTTGTTGCCGCCGCTTTCTTGCCCACGGCACACCATGTCCTTCAATACACATGATCCTGTTACTTCTGATCCTCTTCTGATGCAACTTACTGTTGGAGGGGGATCAGAAGTGGCATGTGTGCTGAAGGACATTGCCTGCCATGGGCAAGAAAGTGGCAGCAACAAGCAGCCGCTTTTGGAAATACTACTGCTGCCGCTGCCCACCTCCCCTCCCAGACAAAATCGGGGCAGGTGGGGGGGGGGGAGCAGCACGGCCAGTCATATGTACCGCTGTCGCTGCTCATCTGGGCTGGCCGCCCTAGCCAGCCGCCTAACTCGCCTAGTGGATGGGCTGGCCCTGCTTATCAGGTTCCTAGAAGGTATGCAAATTCCATGCTGCTTGTCCAATGGGTAAGCAGTACATTTCCCTAGTCAAATTTTAATAATGGTTTATGGACTTTTCCTCCAGGAACGCCTCCAAACCTCTTTTAAACCCAGCTACACTAAAAGCTTTTACGTACGTTCTCTGGTAACGAATTCCAGAGTTTGATTACATGTTAAGTGAAAAGATATTTCCCCCGTTTTAGTCTTAAATGGGTTACATTGTAGCTTCAATGCGTGTCCTCTAGTCTTTCTATTTTTGTTGGCGTAAACAACTGATCTACGTTTACCCGTTCCACTCCATTCATTAATATATAAACCTCTGTTATATCTCCCCTCAGCCGTCTCTTTTCCAATTTGAAGAGCCCTAACCTTTTAAGCCTATCCTTATAATCATTTGTATAGCATTACAAGGCATAATATAGATTTAAGATATAGTCCCTGTTCATCACAGCTTATAATCTAATCAAGACAAAACACATAGAGGGTCATTCCAGAACAAAATAAGGGGTTTGTACGTGAGGTGGGGATGTTTATATGCTGAAAATATCCCAGACCGTATTCTGAAACACTGCTGATATGCACGACTACGGCGTTAGCATGGGGATCTCTGAACATGCCCAGAAGGGGTGGAACACGGGCGTGGTCAGCCATATAGACATATAAAGCATTTTCAGGAAAGGCCTGTGTACGTATTAAGTGTTTCCCGGAAATGTCCATATTATTCTTGCTGAAATGTGGAATAAGGCCATGACTTAGAAAAAATTCTGCTCTGCTTTGCAATGCAGCCCTTATTGAAGAATGGTTGTGACAAGTATGTTTCGAACTGGGGTGACTGCAGTCTGAGAAAAACACAAGATGCAGTCAAAAGGTACAGGGAGCAGAGGTCAGGGAGTGTTGTAAGGTCTAGACACAATAATAAACACCCTTACAGAAATATTAAGAAGAGCAATACTGTTTATTCAGGCTATGCACTAATGTGCTGTTTGTACTAAAGGAGCCAGTCTAGGGGACCCTACACAGAAAATGGGACTGCTGATGCAGGAATAGTATGGGCACAAGCAGGGAAAGGATTCCTTTTTGGGTGAGAAATGGAGATCATATTTATAGTCCTGGAACCTCATGTGATTATGTTATGTCATAGCTGTTATGTATTCTGTAGGTTCGGGACATCTTTTTGTCAGTATCATACTTTTCTGACAGAAAGTGAGAGTGTGTGTGTGTTTGGTTTGAGGGATACACAGGGGGATCTGGTGTGCTCATCTGCAATTCAGGGTGGACATGAAAGCCTAGCCAGTACCTGGACTATATGGATGACCGCAGCGTCACCAGGTGCCAGTGTGATCAGGCAGGCAAACTCAGAGAGGGTTCACTTTACCTAAATGTCAAAACATATCCCTGTCAATTATAAGGGACTCTCAGAATAAGGACACTCAACAGTGAAAACAGCACTAATGCATGCCTTTAATGCACATTTTGTGGGACCAATGGTGTTGCTGTTGAGCATATATTAGTGCTGTTTGTACTGCTGAATGCCCGTATTCTGAGGGTCCCTATTAATGACAGGGATATGTTTTGACATTGAGTCATAGGGAACCTATGCTGATTCCTTCTGGATTATTGCACATAGGGTACTCTAATAAGATCAGTTATTGTTGGAAGTGTGATAGGGCAGCCTTACATCTGCTGTGCCTGGCACCGGGAGACACGACTGATGTAGTGCCAACATTCACCGGATTGTCCCATGCGGCCTACGTCCCTACCCAGGTCAGGATCAATGAGAGCTGCGAGAGTGGTGATATATCTGGAGTCTGGCACAGGGATCCCCCTCCCCCATGCCCACACAGCCCTGACCAGGGGGAGCAGTGCCACAAAACTCCCACAGGTAGCGGGTGTATATAGAGACCGACATACGCCACGATGAGACAGGTGTAGCTGCTGTCAGAAATGCCAGTACTCAGATAGGTGGGCCTCAGATGCCATAGCCAGAAGGCTCTACTACAATTACTACTGATCATTTCTATAGCACTACAAGGCGTACCCAGCGCTGCACAGACACACATAAAAGATGGTCCCTGCTCAGCAGAGCTTACAATCTAGTCGAGACAGATAACACAGCAGCTGTGGACAGGATACACCCAGGGGGAATGGTCAGAAAACACAAGGGAGCTTAGGCGGACCAGACCCAGCAGCGGCAACAATGAGGTGAGCGCAAAGCCTGGATTTGAGAGGGGCCAGATGAAGGTTCTAGTGGGGTGCCCCCTACTTTACTCTGCATTTCCCCAAGGCCTCACACATGTCTAGGAGTAGTTAGGGGGGATTTGTGAAAAAATGAGAACTATGTGTGATTGCATTCTAATTACACAGGTACACTAAAAAAATTTTTTTTTAAACTGCCTCTAATGTTTCGATTGATTTTTACGTTTTTTGGTGCACTGAATCCAAATCTGGTAACCAATTTGCTCCATCACGTACAGAGTTTTTGCTACATTGGGTTAGCAGTTTGAGGTGAACGTTTCAGATTGAGTGCGATCGAGATAAAAGTTTCTTGGATGAATTCTTTATACTAATTGTTTAGTAGTTATTCAAATAAGAATAAAGAAAATTGTAACAAGGCAGCACATAAGAATAGAGTAATGTCAACAAAACACACTGTGATGGTAGCAAAATTGTCTGCACTTAAAACAGCCACATACATGTGCACAAACATTGAGCATATAAGAGCGAGGTTAGACACAAAGCAAAGCAAAGAAATGTGCAAAAAATGTTGTACAGGTATGTATGTAAGAATAGAAAACGCAAACCGCACCATTGCAATACATGAAGACAAACACCCGATGGTGTGAAAATAAAATTCTAATAAATGAGATCCGACACTGTGGTAATAACTAGCAAATTTTTATTTCAAAGTTTAGTAAAAACACGATATTTGTCAACACAGTTTAGATTTTAAAGTCATTCTTGCGTCAATCAATCTCCTGGTGGGCCCGTTTCTTCTTCCCCCGAATGCTTCTCTTGGTGCGCTGCTTGGCGTATTTTTCATCTGGGGTTTCCCGCAGCAGCAACCAGCAGAAATCAGCCATCATAGTGGTGTTCCATCTTCCTTGGTACCTTCTCTCTGCGTCCTTGATGTCCTGGTGAAACCTTTCACCTTGTTCTTCACTGTACGCCCCCAAGTTTTCGGGAAAGTAGTTCACATGGGAGTGCAAGAAATGGACTTTCAGGCTCATGTTACAGCCTTGTTCTTTGAAGGCATTGAGCATCCTGGCAACAATATCCTTATAGTTCTCATCCCGCCTGTTCCCCAAGAATTTGAGAACAACATCCTTGAAGGAATCCCAGGCTTCTTTTTCCTTCTCAGACATCGTTTCAGCGAATGCTCCATCTGAAATGAGTTTCCTTATATCAGGGCCAACAAACACTCCTTCCTTTAGCTTTGCTTCAGAAAGTCGGGGGAACTTTGAGCAAAGGTACCGAAAGCACTCACCATCTTTTGGAAGGGACTTGATGAATTGCTTAATGAGACCCAACTTAATGTGGAGAGGTGGTAATAGAATTTTATCACGAGGTACCAAGCTCTCATGAAGAACATTTTTCTCACCGGGTCTCAAATACTCCTGAATTGGCCAGTCTTTTTTCCCCCAGTGTAGGTCGCGGGCCCGGCTATCCCACAAGCAAAGGAAGCAGGGATATTTGGTGAAACCGGATTGCTGCCCTAATAGCATGGATAGAATTTTAAAGTCTCCACAAATCATCCACTTATGCTCATCATAACGAATCTTCTGAAGAATCAGGGCCAAATTCTCGTATTTTTCTTGGAGAATAACAGAGTGAGCAATAGGAACTGAAGCAAATGTGTTGCCATTATGAAGAAGAACACCTTTTATGCTGTCTTTTGATGAATCAATGAACAGCCGCCATTCAGCAGGATCATACTTGAGTTTAAACTTTTCCATCACTCCGTATATATCGTTGCAAAATACCAAATCTTCCTCTTTGCTGAAATACTTCAAAAATTGTGTCTCGCGGTTGCGGTACCAATAAAAAGTTGTTCCTGGTGACAATAGATTTTTCTGTTTAAGCCGAGAACCTAGCAGTTGGGCAGCATCTTTTGGGAGTCCTAAATCCCGGACTAAATCATTCAATTCAGCTTGAGAGAAAAGTTCAGGTTTCGGATCTGGTTCAGTTTCAAACTCGGAAGTACTGGACTCATCGGGAAAAGCCATCTGATGAGTCTCATCATGATCAGAACCGTCCACACAAATATGATCCAAAGATTTTGGTGGTTCAGGCACAGGTACTTCGTTGCTATGAGGCATAGGCCTAATTGCTGAGGGAAGGTTGGGGTAACTTATTACGTTCTTATTTTTTAAGTTGTATCCCTTCACAATGCAAGAGCAAAAATAGCAGTCACTGCTGTGGTCTCTTTGTTCACGCCACATCATAGGTATTCCGAAACGAAATGCTTGTTTTTTACCTTTCATCCATAAGCGTAGATCTTCCTCACATGTCTTGCACACTTTGTGAGGAGCCCACGGTTTGTCTTGATCGCCTAACTTCAAACCGAAATAGGCGAAATATACTTTTTTAATAAATGCAGAAATGTTCCTCTGCCGCTTTTTCACGGTATATTCCCCACAAATAAAACAAAAACTGTCCGGAGAGTTGACGCAACCTCTGGCTCTGTGAGCCATCACAAATACACAGCACTGCAAACTACAACTGTAGTGAACCACTTCGGAATAAAGCTGGATTACGACTGAGCAAAGAAAAGGTAATAATGAACTTGCAAGAAACTGAAATTTGACAGGAACGTTCATGTCGCAACCACCGTGTTTGAGCAAGCGAATGAGGCGAGGCGAACAGGAAAGAACATGCGCCAGCGCGAGTACTGGATTTAGCCCCCCGCCTCCCAATTGTCCTGTTAATGTATAAAATGAATACAAAACACTCTAAAATATCATGAGGGAGTGTTTCTAGTTAGTTAACCATTACAACCTCTATTTTGGGCCAAGAAAATAAACTGCAGTCGGCTAAAAAGAAATTATGTGAACATTCCTTATATGGGTAAGAAATCTAATTTTGCAAGAAAACGTGACGTGATGGAACATTTTGGCTATTTTTCCTGGATTCAGCACCCCAAAATCTATAGGAATCAGTTGCAAAACTGGAAGCAGTTTTTTGGTAGTGTACCTGTGTTATTTTTCTTTTTCTCCTTTTGGAGACTTTGGTATGTTATACCGTTGAATCCTCAAACTCTTTGTTTTGTAAGCTGTTAAAACAAATACAAATTGGATATCTAATTATGTAGAAATATGATGTGCTCTGTATTGGAAAGGAGAGCGATAGAGAACATAAGAACATAAGATATGCCATACTGGGTCAGACCAAGGTCCATCAAGCCCAGTATTCTGTTTCCAACAGTGGCCAATCTAGGTCATATGTACCTAGCAGTTTCCCCAAAAGACACAGGTTCCACAATGCTTGTATTGGTTCAAGCATTGATATCCTGGGTCCCTTCTTAATAATGGTTTATGGACCTTTCCTCCAGGAACATGTCCAAACCTTTTTTAAACCCAGCTACACTAACAGCCTTTACTACATCCTCCGGTAACAAATTCCAGAGTTTGATTACACGTTGAGTGAAAAAATATTTTCTTTTATTAGTCTTAAATAGTTTACCCTGTAGCTTCATTGCATGTCCCTAGTCTTTCTATATTCTGATAAGGTAAACAATCGATCTACGTTTACCCGTTCCACTCCGTTCATTAATTTATAGACTTCTATCATATCACCCCTCAGCCGTCTCTTTTCCAGGTTAAAGAGCCCTAACCTTTTTAGCCTTTCTTCATAGGAGTATCCTACCATCCCCTGTACCATTTTGGTGGCTCTTCTCTGAACCTTTTCTAAAATCGCTATATCCTTTTTAAGATACGGCGACCAGAATTGCACACAATATTCAAGGTGCGGTCTCACCATGGAACGATATAGAGGCATTATAATAATTATTTATTTAACGTTTTTCTATACCGCACTATTCGGCCTCAGCGCGGTTTACAAGTAACAAGTTGGTACAATGTGGAGTAACCGTACATTGAACTTACATAAAACAGGGAATTTAAACATGGATAACGGGTGAACTTTATACATAATATACAAAAGGGGAATTTAAGCATGGATAACAATTGAACTTTATACATTATATACCAGAGGGGATTGCATCATAGCTGAGTTTATGATACAGGCCCTAAAGGGGGTTTTGATGAGGTGGAGAGTTATCGTAGGAGATTGGTTAGGCGGCATCGGGTAGAGAGACTGTAGGGTCATGTGATACTGTCTAGGTGATGCTGTCAGAGTTAGAAAAGTGTTGTATAAATAGGTGCTGTTTGAGAGCTTTTCTGAACTGGGGGAGGTTGTTTATGGTCCGGATTTCTGTTGGAAGGGAGTTCCAGCATGAGGGGGCAAACAAAGCAAAGGCACGCTTTCTAGTGGATTTGTTGCATTTTGTGATGGCTTTTGGAAGGAGGATGGTATTGCAGGATGTGGCTCTTCTTAATCTGTTGTCTGGTGTAGGTTGAATCAGATCTGACGGTAGTTGCGGTGATACCGTTGACTGCTTTGAAGGTCATGGTTAGGATCTTAAATGTGATCCTGTATTGAACGGGGAGCCAGTGCAGGCTCTTCAGAATGGGGGTGATATGATCTCTGCGAGATGCTCCATCAAGGGTTCTAGCTGCGGTATTCATCGCCAGCTGCAAGGGGTTTATCGAGCTCATTGGGAGGCCAAGTAGGATGGAGTTGGCGTAATCGAAGTGGGGCATGATTATGGCCTGAAAGACTGTTCTGAAGTCATTTGGTTCCAGGGTGTTCTTTATGAGGCGTAGTGTCTGTAATTTATGGTAGATTGTCCTGACGGTATTGTCTATGTGAGCATGCATGTCCAGGTGCTGATCAAGTGTTACGCCTAAGTATTTGATCGTTGTTTTATTTTCCATTCCTTTCCTTATGATACCTAGCATTCTATTTGCTCTCTTGGCCGCCGCTGCACATTGGGCCGAGGGTTTTAACATGTTATCCACAATGACGCCTAAATCTTTTTCCTGAGTGGTGGTTCCTAATGTGGAACCTTGCATCGTGTAACCATAGTTTGGGTTGTTCTTCCCTAGGTGCATAACCTTGCACTTGTCCACATTAAATTTCATCTGCCATTTTGATGCCCAGTCTTCCAATTTATCAAGATCCTCTTGCAATTTTCTACAATCCTCTTGGGTTTTAACAACTTTAAATAGTTTTGTGTCATCTGCAAATTTGATAACCTCACTCGTTATTCCACTTTCCAGGTCATTTATGAATATGTCAAAAAGCAGCGGACCCAGCACAGATCCCTGGGGTACACCACTATTCACCTTTCTCCATTGGGAAAATTGGCCATTTAGCCCTACCCTCTGCTTTCAATCTTTTAACCAGTTCCTGATCCACAATAGTACACTGCCTCCTATCCCATGACTCTTTAGTTTTGCCAAAAGTCTCTGATGAGGGACCTTGTCAAAGGCTTTCTGAAAGTCCAGATACACTATATCAACCGACTCACCTTTGTCCACCTGATTATGCACTCCTTCAAAAAAACATAACAGATTAGTAAGACAAGATCTTTCTTGTCTAAAGCCATGTTGGCTGTCTCCCATTAGGTCATGACCATCTACATGCTGAGTAATTTTATTCTTTATGATGGTTTCTACCATTTTTCATGGTACTGATGTCAGGCTCACCGGTCTGTAGTTTCCCGGATCACCCCTGGAACCCTTTTTAAAAATTGGTGTTACATTGGTGATCCTCCAATCTTCAGGTATTAGAGATGATTTTAATGATAGTTCACAGATTACTAATAGCAAGTCTGCAATCTCATATTTCAGTTCTTTCAACACCCTTGGATGTATACCATCCGGCCCAGGTGATTTGCTACTCTTCAGTTTATCTAATAGTTGTAATACATCTTCCCGATGTATCGATATTTCCTTCAGTTCTTCCGCACCTTTAAATACCACTTCAGTCATGGGTAACATCCCTACATCTTCCTCAGTAAAGACTGAAGCAAAGAATTCATTCAATCTCTCTGCTATCGCCTTGTCACCTCTTAGTGCTCCTTTAACCCCTTTATCATCTAATGGACCAACTGACTCTCTCACAGGTTATTTGCTACGAATGTACTTGAAAAGGTCTTTACTTCACGTTTTTGCTTCCGCAGCAAGCTTCTTCTCAAATTCTCCCTTTGCCTGCCTTATCAATGCCTTGCATTTGACTTGCCAGTGCTTGTGCTGTTTCCAGGTTTTGTCGTTTGGCTCTTTTTTCCATTTCCTGAAAGATGCTTTTTTGGCAACAACAGCCTCTCTGACCTCACCTTTAAACCATGCTGGCAGTTTTTTGGACTTCCTTCCACTTTTCTTAAAGCGTGGAATACAGCTGGTCTGGGCTTCCAAGATAGTATTTTTCAACAACAGCCAAGCCTGATGTACATCTTTAACCTTTGCAACTGCTCCTTTTAGTTTTTTCTTAACTGTTTTCCTCATTTTATCATAGTCTCCCTTTCGAAAGTTAAAAGGTAGTACTGTGGAGTTCCTTACTATCCCTCCTCCACTAATTAAATCAAAGGCGATCATGCTATGATCACTATTGCCAAGTGGCCCCAACAACCTTATCTCTTGCACCAGATCTGGTGTTCCACTAAGGACTAGGTCTAATATGGCTTCCCCTCTGGTCGGTTCATGAACCAGCTGCTCCAAGAAGCAGTCATTTATTTCATCTAGGAACTTTATCTCCCTAGCATGTCCTGACGTGACACTGACCCAGTCGATACTGGGGTAGTTGAAATCACCCATTATTATTACTGCACTGTAACGTTTGTTAGCTTCCTTGATTTCTTTGAGCATTTCATCATCCATTTGGTCATTCTGGCAAGGCGCTCGATAGTACACCTCCACTGCCATTGCCTTCCCCCTTTTATATGGAATTTCAATCCATATAGATTCTACAGCAGATTTTGTTTCCTGCAAAACTTTAATCCTTTCTGACTCAGTGCCCTCTCTAACATAGAGAGCAACCCCTCCACCAATTTGATCAGCTCTATCATTACGATATAGTTTGTACCCAGGTATCACAGTGTACCACTGGTTGTCCTCCTTCCACCATGTCTCTGATATTCCAATCATATCTAACCTTTCATTTAGTGCTATATATTCTAACTCTCCCATCTTATTTTTTAGACTTCTAGCATTTGCATACAAGCATTTTAGGGAATGTATTTTATTCATATTAATTTGTCTATTGTTAGACATGGGTAATTTGGGATCTTTAAGTTCAGTCTGCTCCATACCTGAGGGCATTTGGGCTACTTTACTCTTTTTGTGGAACCTCTCTGCTTTTGGTAGTATCCTTCAAAGATACATTCTTCCGAACCATCCGCTTTTGGGCGACTGTCGGCTTTCCCCTAATATCTAGTTTAAAAGCTGCTCTATCTCCTTTTTAAAGGTTAATGCCAGCAGCCTGGTTCCATCCCGGTTAAGGTGAAGCCCATCCCTTCGGAAGAGCCCCTCCTTTCCCCAGAATGTTCCCCAGTTCCTAACAAATCCAAACCCCTCATCTCTGCACCATTGTCTCATCCACGCATTGAGACTCCGGAGCTCTGCCTGCCTTTTGGGTCCTGCGCGTGGAACAGGAAGCATTTTGGAGAACGCTACCCTGGAAGTTCTGGATTTCAACTTCCTACCTAAAAGCCTAAATTTAGCCTCCAGATCCTCCCTACCACATTTTCCTATGTCATTGGTACCGACATGTACCAAGACAGCAGACTCCTCCCCAGCACTATCTAAGACCTTATCTAGGTGGCGCGTGAGGTCCGCTACCTTCACACCAGGCAGGCATGTTACCAGGCGATCCTCACATCCACCAGCCACCCAGCTTTCTACATGCCTAATGATCAAATCACCAACTATAACGGCTGTCCTAACCCTTCCCTCATGGGCACATGGCCCTGGAGAAACTTCCTCGGTGCGAGAGGGTTTTACATCACCTGGAGGACAGGTCCTAGTTACAGGATCACTTCCTGCCACACCAGGGTGATGCTCTCCTGTCACGTGACCTCTCTCCTCCATGGCAACAGGGATGCTGCCAGACTGGAGGTGGGACTTCAGGACTATATCCCTGTAGGTCTCGTCTATGTACCTCTCTGTCTCTCTTATGCTTTCCAAGTCTGCTGCTTTAGCCTCTAGAGAACGGACTCGTTCCCTGAGAGCAAAGAGCTCCTTGCACCTAGTGCATACGTAAGACCTCTCACCAACTGGGAGAAAATCATACATGTGACACTCAATGCAAAAGACTGGAAAGCCCCCATCCCGCTGCTGGACTGCTGTCTGCATCTTAGTTTTAAGTTTGTGTTTAGATCTAAGTTCTTTACTTACTAAGGGTTGCTATGGATATTTATACTAATAAAACTGTACCTAATACGTGTAATATACCTTGTTCACCTGAAGCTTAACTAATCTCAGGTCCTTAGTGTATGTCTGATTTGGGTAATGAGCTTCACCTGAGAGCACCTCCTGTCTTTTAAGATGTGTAAGTACCTATAAAGCTACGAGGTATTAGGGCGTAGCAGAGAATGCAATGACTGCTTCAGACACTGAATACCAGGGGCCAAATATCCTTCTTGTTTATCTTCCTGTGCGTAGCCCTTGCCTTACAATTTTCCATGTGACCTCTTATCATTGAACCATTGCTCATGGCTTCTATCTGTTCTGTTTCCTATGTGGCTCTTGTCAGGGAGCCATCATGCTTACTGTCTCTCATCAGGGAACCTTTATGCCTCCCAGTCCAGCACTCAACAGAGAGTCACATTGCATAGTCACAACATAGAGGGAGGAGTGGCCTAGTGCTTGGGGCAAATTACCTCAGGCCAGAGCGCCAAGGGTTTGAATCCCACTAGAGGACAGCAACCTTGGGCTGGAAGGACTGGGGTCTCTAGCCCCCATATGTTCTCCTTGTGGCCTTGGGCAGGCCACTTAGCCCTCCATTGCCTCAGGTACAAAAACAGAGATTGTGAGCTCTTTGGGGACAAGGGAAATATATATACAGTAGCTGAATGTACACCGCTTTGACTTGTAGAAAAGCAGTATATATTATTTTAGTTAAATAAAATAAATAGCTTCTCTCCTTTACCCATTCCATCTGTCTCTTGTCAGGGAGCTGTCAGTTTCCTCCACAACCTCTCCCTTTCCCCCTTCCCATTCTGGTTTCATCAGTGAGCCATTATGTATGGCCTGCCTCTCTGTTCATTCCCCTCCGGCTCTCATCATTATGTTTTTTTTATTGCAACCCCCCCCCCCCCCCCCAGTAATAACTAGGGATGTTCAGCCTTTTGATACAACAAAGCAAATGCCAACGACATTTTCTGTATCATTTCTTGTTGTTTTTAAATGAAAATAGAAGAATCCCCCTCCCAATTTCGTCACTTCCTGGTTGTCATTAATTGTGTGTATTATAGAGTGCTAATGTCCACTATTCGTGCGTGCGTACTGTTATCATTTTTCCCTGAAATGAAATTTAAAAAAATGAAAAATCTCACAAACAATATGAGAACTGAAACAAATGTATAATGTCTGGCCTGCACACCCCCAGTAATGATATGATAAGTGACATACAAATATATTTGGATGAATGAATGAGGGCGCCATTATCGGGGGCGTCCCACTTCCCATCTCACTCTCATCAGGGATCCACTTGGGCTGGGTTCCCTCAGTAGCATTATGCCATTATGGTCTTACCCTGACAGCATGCAATGACAATTGTCCTTTTGTTGGGGGAGGGGGAACAGAACTAGTAAAAAAAATAAACACAGCCTGATCTTGGCATGCTATTTTCCCAGTGCAGTAGCCAGGTAAGATAGAAAGGAATTTTAATTGACTAGCGGCACAGGTGAATCTCACAGAGCAGCCATGTAGAGGCACGCATACCCCCCTCCCACCCCCCCACACCAGTGTGGCTTCATTTATCACAAAAAGCAGATATATTACCAGAGGGAGATTGTACAGCGGCTCGCTTATTCTGTGGTAATGACAACCTAAGATGCTCTCAGCCAACTTTTACAAATCTAGTTTATAATTGCTCTGAAGTTTTTAATAAAATCCCGTGGGTCTTCAGCGTGTGTGTATATGCACCAGCCCTGTCATTAGGCAGATTTGAAACACTAACTCTGCGAGCTGTTATTCCTGTCAGACCAATTAGCACTTATACCCCCAGGTTCCAAAGTGGATTTTCACAAGGTAATTGCAGTAGGTTGCGCAATGGTGGCTAGCTGGGAATTAGAGATAGGGACAGAGTGATCTCTGGAGAGAGGCGAGTGGATTGTAGAAATCTGTGCCGAGGCCATGAAACGTTTAAGTTGCTTGTCTCTTTGTCAAAGGGAATCCCCATTGCATTTGTGCAGAAGGTATGACATGGCCATGTTGGCTAAGGCAGAAGATACTCACACATGCCTATGCTATTGGCTTATTAGTCCTCGGCACAGACTTAGAAATATTTGCAATAATGCTAACTTGAGTTTTTAGAGCCTCTTTTGTCCAGAAGGGGCCCCAGAGTATTTTACAGTGTCATAGTTCATAAGGAGGACATATAGCCATGACTTAGATATACGAAGGCACATTTTAGAAATTACATCTAAGTGCAATCGGGGATGTCCACACCGAAACATCGGAAAAAAAGGCAAATAGGCCCAACTGCAGGCACGATTTCACAGACATGAACAAGCCAGATATGGACGTCTGTAGAGCCATCCACATAACGGAATAGTATCCGAGACATTCAATGGTGACTCAAGCCCAAAACAAGTTTCCCAATTACCCAAATAATATTGTTGCTGCCATTTTCTCTGCACCCTTTGGATGTTTTACAGCCCAAATGAGTGCTTTCCTGAACCTTATTCCTGCTGGAGCAGTCTAAACTTGGATGAGGTCGCAGATATCCCCGATCTTTCTGCAATCCAGCAGGGGCATCTAAGTCTGTTGCCCCACCCTGGACACGCCTCCACCACACCCCCTGCATACTTGAACATTCCTGCACTAGGGACGTCTTTAGACATTGTTTGTGAAGTGGCTCCAGGGATGTCTTTGTGATTTGGATGTCCCCATGCATGTTTTCAGACATCCAAATTGTGAATAAGGCTTCTAAAATGACCACCATGGTCTGCTGCAGCAATTCATTGCTATACAGCGGGACTACCACAGGGGCGATGCCTAGGCGAACTTCAACTTTGGGCCTCTCCCCCAACGAACAGGGCCTTAGGTACCCCTCCATGACATTTGGATAATGAAACTCAACAATCATGAACACTCCAACGCCTCCCAGAACAATCCTATAGAACTGCACGATTGGACATCATACTTTTAAATACTAAATTTTGTTTCATGCGTACATGCGCATGGTGGGTTCTTCTATAAAAGGCCACATGTGCAAGTTACAAAAGGCTGTTTATTTGACTTTTTCATTAACGGAACATAAGCATCTAGAACCAGCTCCAGGAGCGCATATCTTCACACGCCGTCACAACGCCACCCATAGCAACATCTGTGCACAGGTCATATAAAAGTAGTCACATGTTTCACATGAGGAAAATGCTTTATATGCTGTCCCCCAAAATCAGTGCATTTTCCCAAAGCTATTTTACCCATTATTTCAGGGTTTCTCCAGCCAGCCCTGGTGTACCCCCTGGCCAGTCTGGTTTTCAGGATACCCACAATGAATATGCAAGAAAAGGATTTGCATGCAATGAAAGCAGCGCAAGCAAATCTATCTCACCACACCTTGGGCGCATACATTCTAATATCTTATAATTACACGTGTACTTGTGTGCTCCGCCTATGCGCCTTCCAAACTCCACCCGTGTGCAGCCCGACTGGCAATGTGTATACTTTTAAGCTGGTCAGTATTTTATAAGAGGTTATTAACAATTCAATAATTGACTGCGGGGGTCATTTTAGAAGCTCTATTTGTGATTTCGATATCTGCAAACAGCATTTCAGATGCTGAAATCACCGGGACGTCCCTTGAGCCATGAATATACACATGTCTGGCACAATCGTGTCCAAGTTGCACGGGGGGGCATGCCTGGGCCAGGACAAAAAAGATACACCTGGGCTGCACATCTCATTTAGGGACGTCCATGACTACACTTATTGCAGGGCACAAACTGATGAGGGAAAATGCTCCCTCACTTCCTCGATGTTTTTCACTGCATCCAAAAAACGAGGCAGTGAGTAAAAAGGTATATCTTGTGGCTCCCACGCCGCTGCACGTCTCCATTTGCAGAATGACAGTCCGGGACATGTAAAGGGGGAGATATACACGGACGCATTCTGAATTTGTACTGCCGTCATGTCTATGTACCCGGAATTGCAGACGTCCATATCTGACACGTGTGAAATCGGGTGAAAATCTGCACATGTTCGACCTATTAGTCCGCTCATTCCCGTTTTGTCTATTATGTTACAGACATGTGTATCTTTCAGGGTGGAGATAGGCCAGTTTACAAGGGAGGACAAGGCCACAGCGGAGAGACTGAATGAATGGTTTGCTTCTGTCTTTACTGAAGAAGATGTAGGGAAGTTACCCGTGACTTAAATGGTATCTAAAGGTGATGTATCAGAAGAACCGAAACAAATCTTGATAAACCGGGAAGATTTATTACAACTACTTGATAAACTAGAGAGTAGCAAATCACCGGATGGAAAGAATTGAAATATGAGATTGCAGATCTACTATTAGTAATCTATGAACTATCATTAAAATCATCTGTAGTACCTAAAGATTGGAGAATGGCCAAGGTAACACCAATTTTAAGAAGGGTTCCAAGGGTGACCCAGGAAACTACAGACCAGTGAGCCTTACATCAGTACTGGACAAAATAGTAGAAATCATTATAAAGAATAAAATTACTGATCATGTAGATAGTCATGGTTTAAGGGGAGAAAGCCAACATAGATTTAGCCAAGGAAAGTCTTGTCTTAGTAATCTGTTATATTTTTTTGAAGATGTGAATGAACAAGTAGACCAAGGTGAGAAGAGCCACCAAATGGTATAGGGGATGGAAGGATATTCCTATGAGGAAAGGCTTAAAAAGACTGCTGAAGGGAAATATGATAGAGGTCTATAAATTAGTGACAGAGGCCCCGGTTGACCTAGAAATTGAAATAACGAGTGAGGTGATCAAATTTGCAGATGGCAAAAAATTATTCAAAGTTGTTAAAACATAAGAGGATTGTAAAAAATTGCAAGAGGATCTTGATAAATTGAAAGACTGGGCGTCCAAATGGCAGATGAAATTTAATGCACTTAGGGAAGAACAAACCAAACTACAGTTACCCAATGCAAGGTTCCACATTAGGAACAACCACCCAGGAAAAGGATTTCGATGTCATCATGGATAATATGTTGAAACTCTGCCCAGTGTGCAGCGGCGGCCAAGAGAGCAAATAGAATGCTAGGAATCATAAGGAAAGGAAGGGAGAATAAAACAAAGGATATTATAATACCTTTGTATCGTTCCATGATGCGACCGCACATTGAATATTGTGTGCCGGTCTGGTCACTATCTTAAAAAGGATATGGCAGAACTAGAAAAGGTACAGAGAAGAGCCACCAAAATGGTATAGGGGATGGAAGGATATTCCTATGAGGAAAGGCTTAAAAAGACTGCTGAAGGGAAATATGATAGAGGTCTATAAAATAGTGAATGGAGTGGAACGGGTAAACATAGATTGGTTGTTTACTACTTCAAAAAGTAGAAAAACTAGGGGATTTGCAATGAAGCTACAATGTAACCCATTTAAGACTAATGAGAGAAAATATTTTTTCACTCAACGTGTAATCAAACTCTGGAATTTGTTACCAGAGGACGTAGTAAAAGTTGTTAGTGTAGCTGGGTTTAAAAAGGATTTGGACAAGTTCCTGGAGGAAAGGTCCATAAACCATTATTAAAGAGGACCCGGGAAATCCACTGCTTACCCCAGGCCGAGCTTTGTGCAACCTGTGTGCCCTTTTGGGAACCTGCCAGGTACTTGAGACCTGGATTGGCTACTGTTAGAAACAGGATCCTGGGCTTGATGAACCCTGGTCTTACCCAGTAAGGCATATCTTATGTTCTTATGTACATGTGCCCGCCTTCTTTGCTACCCCTCCCATACATTTCAGACGTTCTGTCTTGGATGTCCCAGATTTTACCTACATGGTCTTTCTAAAATGTGCCGTCATATGTCTAAAATAAGCCCCAGTAAGGAGCATAAGCTGTTCTTAAAAGTATGTGCCTCCTTATAAAATGACCCCCATGGCGTACACGCACACATTGGCACCAACTTCGAGTCATTTTAATTGTAGACTGGCATGTGCACGCCATTGGGGTTGGTTCTGGCACATATGTATAAAAGAGAGGCGCCTTTTTGAACATCTCACATAAGCATCCTGTTAAAAAACCAGACCCTAAACATTGGAGTTCATTGATGGTCTTGCGGCATGGTCTTTCACTAGAACTGACAGCAACGAACTGGAAGGAAAGGAAATTTTATTGATGGATACATGATTCATTAGCATTTGCTTAATTTATCAACTACCACAACTGCCTGACTCTGAACTTACGTGAATTTTAGGATTCTTAACCAATGTGTGAGCAGATAGTTCAAGGTTAATTGTATTAGGTGACTGAAATCAGGGCCTGGTCTACTAGGCAGGCTAGGCGACTGGCCAGAGTGGGTGGTGGCGGCACACATGGGCGGCCACGCCACCCCCTAGCTGCCACCAATTCCGTTTGGAAATACTGCTGCTGCCGCTGCCCACCTCCCCCACCTGAGATGGAATCATTAGCTTGGGGGCGTCAGCTGGGGGGGCGGCATCAGTAGGGGAGGGTGGGCGGCGAGGCTGAGGTTTCTGCCTAGGGCGGCAGAAACCCTTGGGCTAGCTCTGACTGAAATCCCTTATTACCAGAGTGGATGATTTCCTATCAGTCATGTCCGCACTGGAATTCAGGTGGCTAGTAAGTGGCCTAATACACACTTGAATTCCTTAGGGGGGTCATTTTGGAAGCTTTCTTTTGTGATTTACACGTCTGAAAACGCCCATTCAGACATGCCAATCACAGCCACGTCCCAAGAGCCATTTTAGAAAACCCCGAATTTACATGTGTGCAGTACGATCGTGTCTATGTTGCATGCGATGTGGAGGAGGCATGCCTGGGATTTCTGAAAAAGCTACACAAATCTGTCAGATTTTAGAACTGTGCCGCACGTCTGTGACTAAATCTGCTCCTAGGAGTGGACAGGCATCTGAAAAGTGCTCGTTTCGGCAAGCTAACAACTGCATAGAGAAGAGGAGAAGGTCCTCTAACTCC
Source organism: Ichthyophis bannanicus (assembly GCA_033557465.1). NCBI lineage: Eukaryota > Metazoa > Chordata > Amphibia > Gymnophiona > Ichthyophiidae > Ichthyophis > Ichthyophis bannanicus. The sequence goes on along the minus strand of CM066051.1, from coordinate 41,736,937 downwards.
TCCAATAATTTTCGCTCCTTCAAAAAAGCATGCCAGTAAATAGAGGGGCCTTTTCCTAGAGGCCACACCGCTGCACATCGCCGTTTACAAAATGGCGGATTGGGATGCGTATGTGGTGAGAGCTGTATGTGCCTGTTCCGGAATACCATCATGGACACGTCCATGTTGTCAGGTCTACAATAAAGTTTCTCTGGTTTTACTAAAGTGTTTGGCCGTGGTATTTGCCCTCCGCTGGTTGTTCTGGTTAGAAAAAAAGTTATCAGAGTCTTATAAGCCGCTTCTATTGACAATTAAGCGTACGCATCACCCTTCTATGTCGAGAAGTTACAAAATGTATTTTCTGATGTGAATGAATATTGAAATTACTGTCATTCGTGATGTTGAAGGACACCAGCTGCTTCTTAAATAAGGACGATCCATAGAGCTAGGTTGGAGCCGTGGTACTATACATTAATGAGCTTGTGGGTCTGAAGATGAAACTGCGCTGAATAGAGCATAGATAAGGAAGAAATTCTCATCTAATGTAACATTGGCATTCCAGAGCTGGTTGGGTCACAATCAGCCCCCTTTTGTCACCCACTTTGGAGGTCTTCACTTTGTCAGCGTTTTCTTCACGAAACATTTTAGGTTGTGTTTTTGATTCGAGATTAACTTTCACCCCTCCAGTATCAGATACAATGAAAAGATGTTTTTCTGCTCTATGCACAATTACAACTTTTCACTCTGTTCTGGATAAACCAGCTCTTACTCCTTTAACACTTTCTTTGGTAGTTAGTAAGTTGGATTACGGTAATTCTCTTTATAATGGTCTCCCTTTATATGCCGTCCAATGGTTGAAAAGCGTTCCAAAATCTCGCTATTAAGCTACTTACGCATCCATGTTATTCTCCTCCTCCAATTTCCTATTGGCTGCCAGTAGCTTCTCGGATCAAATTCAAAGTTTTGTTGTTAATTGAATAAAACTTTTTATTCAGGTTCTTCCCGCCATCTATCAGTTTTACTTATTGCTCATATACCTACGAGATCATTGCATTCACAACATCATAACTGACTTGTGGGACCCTCTTAAAGTTGTGTGTGATGTGAATCTACAAATCTATCAGCATTTTTCTGTGGAATTCGATTCCTCTTTATATACATCGAGACGCTTCTTCGAGATCTTGAAACCTACTTTTTCGAACAAGGTTTTGGCTGTCCTGAGGGGTGAAGGGCCATGATTACCGAGTTGCACCAAACTTTTTTTTAAATTATTATTATTTTTTTCACCTTTTTAGATATTTCAAATATGTTTGACTTGTTTTTATTTGCATTGTAAACGGAATTGTTGCTGTTTGCGGTATTTTTTTTAGTGCCATCAAGTCAGTATTGACTCATAGCGACCCAGCTACCTCTGGGTTTTCTTGGCAATGTATCACCCGAAGTAGATTGCCAGCCTTTTCTTCTGAGGCAATAGAGGGTAAAGTGACTTGCCCAAGGTCACAAGGAGTGCCAGTGGGAATCGAACCCTTGATCTTCTGGGTACTAGGCAGTTGCTCTAACCACTAGGCTGCTCCTCCATGAAGGTGGCAGAGCAAGTGAAAAATAAACCATAAACCCATGGCCCACACGTACCCTATCAATGGTATTCTGAAGATTGCTTCTGCATACAGACAACCCAAAACCTTTCCCTATCTGCATCACCAACCTGACCAGAGGCTCACTTTTCTGTTGCACTGCCTTATACACGTATCTTTGGTCATCCATGGAATATCTGCAGATACCTGCTTGCCAGGGAAAACCAGAGCTTTACTTTGGACAGAGAAAATGGAGCCAGTTATTAGAATTCTCATTTGACATTAGGCAGCACGAAAAGCCAAAAGATGGAAGCTGTCCGTGTCTCGGAGCAGGACCCCTAAGTGGACACCTGGGAAAGTGATTTACCCAAGTCCTGATAAAGGTTCCAGCATGGAGTCGAAATATCATCAAGGGCCAGTATAAGCAGTACACTTTTGATTTTGATTTGCAGCGGTCACTTCTTTTTTCTTTTTTGAGTGCGCCACAAATTTGTTGGGGGTGTCTACCATCTGGCAGTATTAGTGGACAGACAACCCTTTTACTCCAGGAGCAGAAAACCTTTACTCCAGGTGCAGAAAGTTTCCCTTCTCTAAGGGAAGAAAGGGACTGTAAAGCTTACTAGTTGGTAAGACAGGGCAGACAGCATAGACTGTATTATCTTTATCTGTTGTCATTTTTCTATGTTTCTACAGGAGCAATAAACTTCAAGTTTAAGGTAGAATCTATTTTTTCACAGTACTGCAGAATCATTTATGAATACAGAGTGGTATTTTTCTCAGGGGTGGTCTTTGACTCACCATGTAAAGAGGGCAGTTAGGAAACCGGTATGACAGGACACAGACATCAGCTCTCCTTTCCACCCAAAAGTGTTAACCATCTAACTCTTGTCTGATGCCCTTCTGCTATTTTTTTTTTTAGCTCGGTGCACCCTGCGTGTCTAGAAGAAGAGGGAGGAGAATTTTCAGAAGATTTCACAGGGTTAATAAAGCAGGTAATTTCCCGCTTTAGGCTGTATTGTGGATTAGCGAGTAATATGTTTCCAAGAACATATAAATATATGAATAAACAAGCAGGTCGCACATTCCGTAAACTAAGAACTCCAATTCTTGGATGTCATGGTATCTAGCTGGTGCGAGGAAGGCCAGGAAGGATGAAATACTTTTATTTACAAGACAGAAATTCATAATCCCCGCTATTCGTGCCGGCTCCTGCCCTTGTATAATTTCCCCGCTGGTTGTGTGGGGAAGTTATACGGGGGCAGGGAAGGGGCGGTATGGGGGTGGAGAATAGGCAGGCAGTGGGCGGTCACTGGCTTTGGATGTACAGGGCCAATTCTGATGTTGGTCCTGTACGTCCAGGGCCGGCAAAATGTCCGGGTAAGTTATTCCACCCCCAGGGTGGAATAACTTCCCTGGACGTTTCTTTTGGTCTGAATCGGGGCCGGAAGAGGCTGGGGAAGGGGCAAAGTTAATTCCTCACAGCCCGACCCTGACCTTAAGAGGCCAGATCGGGGGTCAGGCTGTGGGGAATTCTTTTATAGCAGGCAGCCGGCATCGTGGCTTTTAAATGGATCCGCAGTGCCATGGCTCCATTTTAAGGGTCCAGGTTGAGTTGGCTGGGCAGTGCCTATACACACAGGCCAGGACTGAATCACAGTCGTGGCTTGCACATACAAGCTTGTTCGTGATTCTGACCCCGTGGGGCTAGATGTACCCTGCAGGATCAGAATCGTGATCTCCTTTGTACATCCGGGTCAGCCCAGATGTACTAAGAAGATGTATGTCTGAGTCATGGGATAGGAGGCATTGTGGATCAGAAACTGGTTAAAAGATAGAAAGCAGAGGGTAGGGCTAAATGGCTAATTTTCCCAATGGAGAAAGGTGAATAGTGGTGTACCCCAGGGATCTGTTCTGGGTCCGCTGCTTTTTGACATATTCATAAATGACCTGGAAAGTGGAATAACGAGTGAGGTGATCAAATTTGCAGATGACACAAAACTATTTAAAGTTGTTAAAACCCAAGAGGATTGTGAAAAATTGCAAGAGGATCTTGATAAATTGGAAGACTGGGCATCAAAATGGCAGATGAAATTTAATGTGGACAAGTGCAAGGTTATGCACCTAGGGAAGAACAACCCAAACTATGGTTACACGATGCAAGGTTCCACATTAGGAACCACCACCCAGGAAAAAGATTTAGGCGTCATTGTGGATACCATGTTAAAACCCTCGGCCCAGTGTGCAGCGGTGGCCAAGAGAGCAAATAGAATGCTAGGTATGATAAGGAAAGGAATGGAAAATAAAACAAAAGATATTATAATGCCTCTATATTGTTCCATGGTGAGACTGCACCTTGAATATTGTGTGCAATTCTGGTCGCCGTATCTTAAAAAGGATATAGCGATTTTAGAAAAGGTTCAGAGAAGAGCCACCAAAATGGTAAAGGGGATGGAAGGATACTCCTATGAAGAAAGGCTAAAAAGGTTAGGGCTCTTTATCCTGGAAAAGAGACGGCTGAGGAGAGATATGATAAAAGTCTATAAATTAATGAACGGAGTGGAACGGGTAAACGTAGATCGATTGTTTACGTTATCAGAATATAGAAAGACTAGGGGACATGCAATGAAGCTACAGGGTAAATTATTTAAGACTAATAAAAGAAAATATTTTTTCACTCAACGTGTAATCAAACTCTGGAATTTGTTACCGGAGGATGTAGTAAAGGCTGTTAGTGTAGCTGGGTTTAAAAAAGGTTTGGACAAGTTCCTGGAGGAAAGGTCCATAAACCATTATTAAGAAGTGACCGAAGATATCAATGCTTGACCCAGTACAAGCATTGTGGAACCTGTGTCCCTTGGGGAAACTGCTAGGTACATATGACCTAGATTGGCCACTGTTGGAAACAGAATACTGGGCTTGATGGACCTTGGTCTGACCCAGTATGGCATATCTTATGTTCTTATGGATTGGAATCGGGTCCTATATGGGGCAGGCACCGCCAGGGTTCATACCAGCAAGAGTCTGCAGCCCTAACTGACAACCTGGGAGCAAGAGGGACCAGGAGTCATAGGAGATGAAGTTGAACCTTGCTAAATCGTAAATCTGTAAGTGCCTATTTATGAACCTGTGCCAAGGTTTTTCATCTGACCTAGTTAAAAGCCAAAGTTAAGGCACTTAGGCGTTTGCATTCATTGTTTGCGCAGTCCCAGCACTTTGGAAAAGACGGCCGTGCAGTTAGCATCGAGGAATGATTCCTACGATGAGTTAATGGCATGGCTGATAATACTGAACGCAGCTATACTTGTGGAGGTGCAACTATTTGCATCGCATTATCTGCTGCATTAGCAGTTAACATGCAGTCCCTGCCCATTCCCCACCTGTAGCAGGCCCACTAATAGGAATTTCCACCTTAGGGGTTTAATGCAGCAATGTGCGTGTGGCGCTACATGCGAAAATGAATATGGCAGTAGGTGCAAAACCCGTACGGTAACCTCTGGGGGTCTGCACAGCATCCACCCCATAAGGCAGATATCTACCACAGGTTAAAAGTCCATTGCCGTTAGCATGGTTGCAATTGGTGTTATCAGCAATGCACATGTAAATAGCCTGCTAATGCAGCTGCTCCCCCTCCCCCAGACATTCAATATTGATACCCTTCCACTAACACACCTGGCATTCAATACTGACCCCACCCCCCGATATCCTCACCCGACACTGCTGACAGTCAGTATTGCCCCCATATTGCCCTCATCCAACACCTAAACCAGATAGTCCCTGCCATCCCCCAACCCCTGAAATTGCCCCTGGTGTCTAGTAGGGGCAGGAGCAATCCTCATTTGCTCCTGTCCCAAGTTCCAGGTTCAAAATGTTGGCTCTGGCCCCTAGCGGTACTGTCGTGGTACTATCATCAGGAATCAAGCAGCCAAGTAAGGGCTTCTCTCTACCTGAGGACAGATCTCAACTCCTGGTTGTTTGTTGGCCTATGTCTGGCCCTGCCTGAGAGCTCACATTATATTTCTTATTTGTATACAGTGAACCTGCATTCTGACCATCCTTCCAACTGAGGCATGGAAAGATGCCACACAAGCGCTTATGCAAAGAGAAGTGATTGACTGTTATCTAGATGCTTATCCAGAGGCATTGTCTTCATGTGTTGTGTTAAGGGTGCGGGTTTTTGCCTTTTCCCATGGCCCATAGTTTAGTTCAGCTGGTATATTCTTAACATTTATTGTCCTCACAGCTATATTTGAAATGATAGTCTAAGTGAAGTCTTTCCTAAAGTAATGTCACTAGATATTGGCTAAAGACCTCTGTGAAAAGTCTATAATTATGGAAGGACATGATTGAAATTACTTGGAATGAGAGATCTGAAATCATTTTAATTTCTTGGTACCGGCTGTTCTTCTCAAGAGATATTCTTTAGTGTTCATATCCGGTCTCAGTAAGATAATATAGCACTTGGGCAGGAATATGCAGGCCATTAATCCAGTGCTGGAAGACAAGATGGCGAAGACTTCAACGGCCACCATGTATTTGCCACTTGTGCTCAGGTGGGCTGGAATGAAGGACATCCACACACTAACAAAGACCAGCATGCTAAAAGTGATGAATTTGGCCTCGTTGAAGCTGTCAGGCAGCTTCCTGGACAGAAAGGCCACTATCAAACTCACACTGGCCAAGAATCCTATGTATCCCAGCATGCACCAGAAGGCTATGGCTGAGCCTTCGTTACATTCAACAATTATTGAACCTATCTGGACGTTTCTGTTCTTGTGTAAGAAAGGAGGCGATATAGATAGCCAAATAACACAGATTATGACCTGAACAGATGTGGTGGTGAAGACAATGGAGTTGGGTAGCTGTGGTCCTATCCAATGCTTCAGTCTACTGTCAGGCTTGGTGGCCTTGAAGGCAATGACAACCATAACGGTCTTTGCCAAGATGCAAGAGACGCAAAGGGCAAAAATTATTCCAAAAGCCACTTGCCTAACTAAGCAAGTCACATTCACTGGGTGGCCAATGAAGGTAAGCGAGCAGAGGCAACAGAGAACCAAGGAGATCAGTAGGAGAAAGCTGAGCTCCCAATTGTTGGCTTTGATAACAGGAGTTTGCCGGTACTTGATGAAAACCACCAGGATGACCACTGGGATGACAGCTGTGACCACAGATGTTACTGCTAGTATGGCCCCTAAAGGTTCAGTATAGGAGAGGAACTCTATGGATTTCTGGATACATTTCTGCTTTCTTTCATCAGGCCAGTAATCTTCAGGGCATTTCCAGCACTCAGTAGAGTCTGCGGATAGACAATTTTGGAAGACGTTAGTTAATTATAAACGAAGAGGAACTGCAGTCAATATTAAGGGGTAACTCAAGAGTGTAAGAAACACCATACTAGATCAAAGCAAAGATTAATTGAACCCAGCATCCTATCTCCAACAATAGCCAGACTGGGTCAGATGGAAGTATCCAGTAGATCCCAACTGGAACGCCTACTGGAACGTCAGAAGTAATTATTTGTGGGCCTGTTCACCAAAAACGTCTCCAACCATTCTTTAAACTTAGATATATGTTATGATATGCCATAACTTACTACAGTCAGCCCTGTAACTATAGTGACCTTAGGCTGGACGTGTTACTTGAATATTTGATTGTGTGAGAGGAACCTCATAAAGAGCAAGATTCATATCATCTTTTACCATAGCCTATGACCTCCCACCCTCATAATTACTGCTCTCTCGTTCCTCCTGTTCCCCCACCCCCTGCATTCTTCCCTGACCTTCCCTGCCTCTTCCTCTTAATATGATTGTTAACTCTTTCCTATTTTATTGGTGTTTTTTTCTGCCCTTGTTTTTAATTTTGACCTTAGTTTGTACACCGCTCTGCTGTTTTATGAAGGGCGGTCAATCAAATTTTAATAAACATAAATATCACAGCACCATTGCTATATTCTAATCATTGGTCCATCAGAATCTCAATATTTTTTACTTTTATAACAGTTAAAATATCTAAATGATACTTCCAATATCAATGAATTTTGGCATGGTGACATATGCTGAATTTCATTGATAAGGGAAGTATCATCCTTTAGATATTTAAATTGCATTATATATCATAAAAAATAATACATCGATGAAAAAACAAACAGGTCTTCAATTAAAATATAATAGTAGGCCATACTAAACCACATTCTCACAGCACGCCATAGCTTACTGTATATTTACTGACATGTACATTTTTTATGCTTTCCAACCCAATGGAATATTGGAAAAAAATTGTACGCTTTTGTTGCTGCTTGGGTGATGCTATTTTATGAACACACATAAGCGCCCATGCGTCTCTATAAATAGGCACCTACTAGGCTTCCCAACCTACGCAACATGTTAGAAAAATACCACCTTAAAGAGTTAAATCCATTTGTAATAGAAGTTGGGCTTACCACTTTGGTTGGAAATCTCTCCTTCAGAGCAGAGGACACACTCAAAGCAGCAAAGGGGTTTTCCTTTTAGTACTGTCTTCCTGTATCCTGGAGAGCAAGGGTCACTGCACACAGACTGAGGGATCTAGAAAAGAAGTCAGGAACATAGAAAAGTACAAGAATGAGGAAGGAATAGTAGAATACTTCTCATCTAGTCATCCAATTCACTTAGCAGTCTAAACGTCAAATCAACTGTCTACCTAACCCTCTAAGCATTCCATGGATCCAATATTCAATTCAATCATCAAGATATGTCATGAACTATCTCACCCACCAAATTAACCATCCAACGGTCCCTTCCATCAGTGCAACTATGCAGCTTGCCCATCTCATCATCCAGTTCAAGCTCACATCAATCTACCTTCCCACATATCAATTTTCAAGTCAACAAATGAACCGATACACTTATTTAGCTAAGTATGTAAGCACTCTACCCAACCATGTTTCTTATTCATGCAACTTACCAACATACCCACCAGACCAATCATTAAGGCCACCTAACAAGTTATCTAAAATGTCCAATCCACCCTCCCAACTAAATCAGACATTTTACCAGCCTAAGCATGTAGATCAATCATACACCAACCTGCCAATCCAATTAACTTGCCTATCAACCAACAAACACTTGCCTGTCTATGAACTTGTCCTCTAACCTAACCATCCAAAGGATCTTACAATAGGGTCTTGTTTTTGGCTGGAAGCATTCATTTTGTGCTGTGTCGACAGAGTAGAATTTTATTAATTTAATTTGATGTAAAGCTTCTTTACCGTAGATTCTATACAATCTCAACAGTTTACAATAAAACACAAGAAATAATAAAACACAGCAATAAAATCCAAGTTAAAATAAAAAATTAATAACAAAATAAAAGGAAAAAAAATCAACTAAAACTTTCCTAAAATACCACAATGAAGTAGACCAAAATCACTTTTCTTTTGCCACTAGCGCAGAATGATACTCTTAGAGTAGCAGAAGGGTTTTCTTCTTTACCGATTTCAGTTCATAGTTTACATGGGTCTAAATTTAGTTGTATTTAACCAAAATAGATAGAGTTTCAAATTATATGAGAGAGATTCATTAAATACAGAGGCTCAGTGTAGATTTTCTCTTTTGTTCTGCAGGTCTGTCTAATTCACAGTGATTCCATTAGCGATTTACTGTAAATCACTGATGCTCAACCTAGTCTTTAGTATACACTCAACCAGTCTGATATTCAGGATATCCACAATAAATATGTATCAGATTTGCATGCACTGCTTTTGTTGTATACAAATCTGTTTTATGATATTCATTGTGGGTATCCTAAAACTCTAACATTCTGGTTGTGTTCCGAGGACTGGGTTAAGAATCATATTTCCCGCTGATACTACTTGACATATTCCTTAAACATATGCGCAACTCTGATCACTAAAACGTCAGAAAGAATATGGAAAAATTATGTGTTGCAAAGTGAATTGTTTAATTTACTAACTGGTAACATATTTATCACTGTAAATCTAGAAGATATAATAGATCAAATTGACAAACTGAAGAGTAACAACTCACCAGGACCAGATGGTATTCATGCTGGAGTCCTGAAAAAACTGAAACATGAAATTGCTAACCTGTTACTAGTAGTCTGTAACCTATCATTTAAAACAGTCATGATATCTGAATAACAACAGGGGGTCATTGTAACATCAGTTTTTAAAAAGGGCTCCAGTGGCGATCCAGGAAACTATAGACCAGTGAGTCTGATGTTGATGCTGGGTAACTTAAAAAAAAAGTTAATGACCATATAGATATGGCTTAATGGGATTGTCAGCATGGGTTCAGCAAAGGTAAGTCTTGCTTTACCAATTTATTAGGTATTTAAAGGTGTAAGCAAACAAGTGGATAACTGTGAGCCAACCAATGTAGTGTATTTGGTTTTTCAAAAGGTGTTTCACAAAATCCGTCATAAGAGATTCCTTAGGAAATCAAAGAATCATGGGATAGGAGGCCATGCCTTTTTGTGGATTGGAAACCCGCTAAAAGACAGGAAACAGAAAGCAGGACTAAATGGCCAGTTATGTACATGGACAACGGTCACTAGTGGAGTGTACCAGGACTTGTGCGGTTTAACATATTACAAATGATCTGGATATAGGAGTGACCAGGTGATCAGATTTGTGGATGACACCAAGAGCATGGTCCAAATATTTTTATTAAGGAAAACGTTGGCATTCAGAACATATGTGTACACTTACATTTCTCCAAAGACAAGCCAACAATACAAAGACAGCTTGTCCATTTGTCCATTTTAACATCATCCCTCCCTCCCCAATCCCGCCTTACCCACTGATCAACAAATACTAGAACCACAGCAGTACGTGGATTAAAAAAGGGATGAACAAGGCATATCGGGAAGGGACACTTACGCATGCCACCAGCCAAAACCACAGAAAACCTCTCCCTTCTCCAACCCACCCCCGAGCCCAACTCCCATCCACCCACCCCTCCTTGTGTGGTCCGACCCCCACCCCAAAAGAAAACAAATCTATCTTCCTCTCTCCAATCACAGCTCATTCAAAATAAAACTATGTCTCTGTGGAGGCAGTGTGTCAATATAAGAGCCCCAAATAGCCAAGAATCACTTCCGCCTACGCAGGGAACCCCTAACCCAGATATAGTCCATTATCAAAAGCCCATGCAGACGGTTCCTCCAATGCCAATATGAAGGGGCATCTCTGACCATCCAGACCAAGAGTATTACTTTTATCCCCAGGCGCCATGATCTGCTCACCCAGAGGCGTTTCCCTTCTGAAAAGATCTCCCCCTGATCGAGCCCATCAAAGTTCACCTGTCGTGCAATGGAGAGAACTACTGTCTTCAAGACGTATTCCAAATAATTGTGGATCGGGACCCAAATGTTATGTACTTTAGGACAGGACCAAAACATATGCCCTACTGTAGCTTGCAGCTCCTTGCCCTTTAACAGTTAGGACGTGGAATGCTGCTGACATGAAAAGCACGTACTGGGGGGGAGGGAAGCCCGAAGCAAGAATTGAAACTGAACATCCCAAAGCCCCACATTTGTAGTGAGAGTGGGGATACGCTCAGTGGCCTTAAGGATACCTTCATCCATCAAATAAATACCCAATTCCACACAATGGTAATGCCCCCCCCCCAATACCAGTTGCATTTCCCATAAGGCAACAGTTGGCAGGACGCCATCAAAACTCCCCAAATCATAACTATTAGGGTCATATATATACTCCAAAACGTAGGTAAGCAACCCTGGTAATTTACTGAAATAAAGACATAATGACCTTTAGGGTCCTTGGTATCCCTTTCTGCCTGAAAGGACATCTCTTTTTTTATCAGAATCACAACGCCTGCCCTTTTTTCCTCTAAAGAAGCACAGCAAATGTCTCCCATCCACCATCTCTTCAGCTTCTCATGCGCCACTGTGGGAAAATGGGTCCCTTGCAGTAAGGCCATGTCAGTCCCCTTTATCCCGCAAAGCTTTAAGGATCTTTTGGCGCTTGACGGGGCTGCCGATACCACAGACATTCCAAGTGAATACTCATAAGCCCACACCCATAAGCCAATACCCACCAGTGCCAAACCACAAATAAGGTCAATGATTTAAATCTGATGAGACCCCTCCTCCAGTCCAGGGCTTTGGATGCCCACCAGCACAGGGATAATCCAGACCGCACAAGCATCCACCCCCTATGAGACAATTCCCCCCTCCCAACAAAGCCCTATCCCCTGCCTCCCACCTATTATCTTCCCTTTTGAAGCTCCTCGCTAAAACACCAAACCCCCACTGCTTCCCCTCCACTAGATGATCACCATACATGTGTTGGATTCCCCCCCCCCCCGCCCAGGAGTACCAAGATCTAGTAAAAAAAGAAACCCCAACTTTCTTAAGCCCCACGAAGCAGACCCAAAAACCCGCACTCCCCGCGCAACCTAGCCCTAACCCTATAACCATCCAATCAATACACACCCTCCCCCTATGCATTCTTCCACTCCCTACATCAGAACCAAATCCCCCCAGACAATGCTCCCTGACACACAGCCACACACAACACCCCCACCAAAGAGCAACCCCTCGGTAATCAAGAGGAGCCCCTCTCAACAATGCAACCAACCCACGAACAGAAAAATAACATTTACAAGATCTCACTCCCTGATAGAAAAAGGAAAAAAAAAGAAGGGGGGGGGAGGAGAAAAGGAACCAAAGTGCACTACAAATAACAGGGGAAGCCAAGAAAAGGGGAAAATTCAAAGGAGTAAATAACACTAAACAAGAGTAAAGGGGCAGAATGAATTAAGGGAAAAAAGAAACGCCTCCGGGCAAGGAGAGAGGACAATGTACAATGAAAGAGTATGCAAAAAGAGCACCAGGCGACCAGTCCAGGGACAAGGCACCCCAAACGAAGGACACTGTCACCCCATTGCCTTCTTGCCACTGGAAGATCCAACCCTAGTCAAAACATCTTGGCACTAGGCCCGGGGTCCTTTATTAAACTCCCCAACACGTTCCCAGATGACACCATTACTTACCAAATCTGTCTAAGAGGTGATAACAACTGGCAACATTACAGAAACAATCTGAGAGCGCACCCGGCCTTCATAAATACAAGAGAGAGGAAGACAGGCATCTATATTTGGAAAAACTTAGAGAAGCTAGCAAAGTAGTCAGGAAAGCAAAGATTCAAAAAGAGGAGGCAATAGCCAATGCAGTTAAATGGGGGGGGGGGGTTAAGACATTTTTCAGATATGGGCCATCCAGGGATGATCAGAACCTGGCAAACTGACAGTCCAAGGGCTGGGTCAAGCATCCCTGCACTCACCCTCCAGATGAGAGGCAACAAAATCTACTGTCTGGTTGGCCAAATCAAAGACTTGCAATGGGTCATTATGGAAGATCCGCAAATGTGCTGGGTACTGGAGCACAAATCTAATATGTAAGTTCACCAAACGGGAGCAAATCCATGAGAATTCCTTCCACTGCACAATGAGCTTTGCTGAGAAGTCTTGGAAGGCCAGGACCTTTCTGCCCTCATACTCCAGCGCATTCCTACACCAAGATGCACGCAGAATGGCCTCCTTTGGCGCATAGCTAAGAAACCAGACCAGCACCACACGAGGCTGAGAATCATTCTCCCCGCATGGGTCAACATAGTGCATTCTCTCCAACTTTACAGTCCAAACGTTGCGGCAGAACTAGTGCTGTAGGGAACCGGGTTTTGAGGAACCCCCAAAGCTATGCGTTCTTAAGGCTTTCAGAGAGTCCCACCAAGTGGATGTTTTACCTTCTCCCATGATTTTCTAAATCATCCAATTTGTCGGCCTGTTGGGCAACCAATGTTTTTAATGCTGTAAAATTCTCCCCATAGCCACGCATCAAGTCTTCCAAGGCGGACACACGCACCTCTGCCTCATCCATGCATGTCTGAAGCAATTTACGAGAATACAAGACAGAAACGATTTTGTCCACCAGTTGGTCAAAACGGTCTCCCAGTGCTATGACTATGGCCACACTTCCCATTCCGGGGGAGCGGGCTGAGTGCAGGCTGGTCGCATGCAAATCCACCATCTTGGAAGCATCTAGCTGAAGCTTCTCCCTCTCCTTCCTGCCAACGTTTGTGGCCATCTGCCTGGATCATGCTTCAAAGTCTGAGCACAGTCCAGAGAAAAAGAACATGAATAAAAATCTTTTAGAAGCCTCTCCGAGGGGGTTTGCCCAGAGTCCTTAGAAACGCAACCTTTCTAGCTCACCACATCACATGATCTCCGACACCAAAAGCATAATTTTATAACAGGCCACCTTGATTTAGAAGGCAAGATGGCACCTATGTGTCTTTATAAAAGACTAGCTCAAATCCAGCCACAATCGTGACCCCTTTGAGGTTGCAGATATTAACTCAAGAGCAGGTTGAAATGTCCATGTATAGATAAGAGTATTTTGTAATCAACTCTCACCTGTGCTCCATCCAGATAGCACCCTTGGGAATGCCTACAGTAACATTATGTTCATTCATGCCATCGTACATAGTTTTTCACTCAAGGAAATTTTGTAACAGCCAGTTTATCACATATATTGCCACAAATATGCGTAAATGACTTTATAAAATTATTCAAAGTCATTGAAATGGCAGAGGATTGCAAGGATTTGCAGAAGGATCTTGAGAGGCTAAGAGACTGGGCATCTAAATGGCTGATGGAATTTAATATGAGCAAGTGTTTATGTTTATTAAAGCAAAATGCTGAACCTAGGGAAAAATAATCTCAATGCAAAGCACAAAATGCTGGGTTCTGAGTTAAAGAAAAGGATCATGGCGTTACTATGGACAATTTATCCAAAGTTTTAGCTCAGTGTGCTGTGTCTGGAAAACCGCAAATAGAATGTCAAGGATTATTCGGAAAGGAATGGAGAAGAAAACTGAGAATGTACCTCGAGTGTCGAGTGTATCTGTATAGCGTTACAAGGTGTACGCAGTGCTGTAAGGTGGTCCAAAAAAATAAACTAACAGATTTCAGTTCTCCACAAGGCTGGTTTTGTTCTTTATCATATTTATAACAAACACACAAAATTTGAATGACAGTAAACAACATTTAGAAATCGCCCCATTTGGCAGTTTTTATGTCATCTGAACTCAACTGCAGACAACTGGAATGTCTGGTAACGGTGGCCGCTGAAGGTTCTGCACGCATCAGAGGAGGGAGGGACCAGACTAGCCAATCGAAAGCGGGTCTTTGCAACTCCATGCTTGAATGACTGGTCTGGTCCCTCCCTCCTCTGATGTGAGCCTATGTCAGAGGAGGGAGGGATCAGACCTGCATGCAAGTGTGGAGTCGGAAAGACCCGCTTTTTTTTTTTTTAATTGGATGTCTGCTCTGCTGCTATCATCTCCACCTCTGCCACCAAGGCAACGAGAAAAGTGGCGGCAGCAGGGCAAGGGCAGGCGATGTGGGGGGAGCTGAGGCTGGCAGCCCCAAATGCGCCCCTATTTCTTTGCGCCCTGTGCGGCCACACCGCTTGCATAGTGCTAGGTAATAAATAACAAGTAATAAGAGAGGAAAGGAAGCGAGATTATGCAGAATTAATATACTTATAAGTCAGTAGAAGTTTGAACTGAATATGGAAATGGATAGGGAGCCAGTGATGTGTCTTGAGAAGAGGGGTAATATGAGCATAGCTAGACTGGCGGAAGATTAACCATGTGGTCAAGTTTTGAACAGACTGAAGGGGAGAGAGATGATTCTGAGACAGACCGTAAAGCAGCAGGTTGCAATAGTCTACTACTACTACTACTAAGCATTTATAAAGCGCTACCAGGCGCACGCAGCGCTGTACAATGAAAACACAAAAAGACAGTCCCTGCTCAAAAGAGCTTACAATCTAAAAAGACAAAGCAAGGAAAGGAGTAGAAAAAAGATAAGAACAAGGGCAAAGAGACAAGAGCAGGAGAGACAGGACAAAGGAAAGAGGTAAGAACAAGTGTAAGAGGAAGAAAGAAAGGTGAAATAAAAGAGGGGAAGGAAGGAGAACAGCAAAATCAAGAGCCAAAGGCAGAGGCGAAAAGATGAGCTTTTAACTTGAGTTTGAAGAGGGGCAAAGAAGATGCCTGACGTATAGACAAAGGAAGTTTATTCCAAGCGTAAGGAGCAGCAAGGTGAAAAGAGCGGAATCTGGAGTTGGCAATAGAGGAGAAGGGCATAGCAAGAAGCAACTGTGAAGAAGAACGGAGTACACGAGGGGGGAAATAGGGAGAAATGAGAGAAGAAAGGTACTGAGGAGCCACAGAGTGAATGCACTTATAGGTCAGAAGGAGAAGCTTAAAGTGAATACGGAAACGGATAGGGAGCCAGTGAAGAGATCTGAGGAGAGGAGTGATGTGGGCAAAACGAGGCTGACAGAAAATCAAATGGGCAGCGGACTGTTGAATAGACTGAAGAGGGAAGAGATGAGACTGAGGGAGACCAGCACGAAGGAGGTTACAATAATCAAGGCGGGAGGTGATTAGGGAATGGATGAGGGTTTTAGTAGTGAGCTCAGAGAGAAAGGGGTGGATTTTGCCAATGTTGAAGAGAAAGAAGCGACAGGTCTTAGCGATGAGTTAGATATGAGAGGAGAAAGAGAGCGAAGAGTCAAAAATAACACCCAAATTGCGAGCAGATGAAACAGGTTGGAGAACAGAGCCATCAACAGAGACTGAAAAAGAAGAAGGAGAAAGGGAAATTTTAGGAGAAAAAATGAGAAGTTCAATCTTGGCCATGTTCAATTTCAGACGACAATGGAACATCCAGGCAGCAATGGCAGAGAGACAGCAAGAGATCCGGGACTGGAAAGCAGAAGAAAGATCAGGAGTATATTTGGCCCCCCAACCTACTGAAATCAAATGTATACCCTGATCTGTGTGCTATAATAATCAACTGTATATTGTATCCAACTGTTTATCCCGTGTTACGTAAATCATTGTCTAATCAAAATGTAAAACTAAAAATCTCAATATATTATACAATGCATTATGATTCTGTAAAGTAAACCGCTGTTGATCGTAGGAAACAGCGGTATACAAGTATTTACTAAATAAATAAATAAATAAATAAATAAAATAAGGAGTAGAGAGATAGATTTGGGAGTCATCAGCATAGAGATGGTACTGAAAACCATGAGAGGAAATAAGCGCACCAAGGGATTGGGTATAGAGAGAAAAAAGAAGGGGACCCAAGACAGAACCCTGTGGGACACCAACCGAGAGCGGGGTAACAGAGGAGGAGGAGCCACCAGAACATACACTAAAGGAGCAATGGGAGAGATATGAGGAGAACCAGGAGAGAACAGAGTCCCTAAACCAAAGCGAGGACAAAGTGTCAAGGAGAAGATCATGGTCAACAATGTCAAAGGCAGTAGAAAGGTCAAGGAGGATAAGGACAGAGTAAAGGCCTTTAGATTTAGCCAGGAACAAGTCACTGGAGACTTTGACAAGAGCAGTTTCAGTAGAGTGCAAAAGACGAAAACCAGATTGTAAGGGATCGAGAAGAGCATGGGAAGAGAGGAAGTCAAGACAACGGTGGTAAACCGCATGTTTGAGCAGTTTAGAAATGAAAGGAAGGAGAGAGATGGGGCGATAATTAGAAGGACAAGAGGGATCAAGTGAGGGTTTCTTAAGGAGAGGCGTGACCACAGCATGTTTAAAGTTAGCCGGGACAGTAGCAGTGGAGAGCGAAAGGTTGAGAATATGAGAAATGGAGGGGACAACGGTAGAGGAAATAGAGGAGAGGAGATAGGATCAGAGGAGCAAGTGGTGAGCTTGGAGGAGGAAAGAAGAAATTGTGGGGAAGGAAGAGAGGGTAGGATGAGAAGGGGGGAGAGAATGAAAGCAGGAAAGGGAAATCGGGGATTTAGAGGGAAACTGGAGAGTGATCTTATGGATTTTATCATGGAAGTAATCAGCCAGAGCCTGGGCAGAAAGGGAAGGAGGGAACAGAGGTGGAGGCACTTTGAGGAGAGAATTGAGAGCAATGAAGAGATGACAAGGATCAGAGGCATGAGAATTAGGGAACAAAGTAATCTTGTTTGGCAAGAGCTAAAGCAGATTTAAAAGAGCAGAGCCTGAATTTGAAATGAAGGAAATCTTCAGGGGAGCGGGATTTGAGCCAGGTACGCTCAGCAGAGTGGGCACAGGAGCAAAGATAGTGAATAGTGGGAGACAGCCAGGGCTGAGGTAAGGAACGCCTTACAGGACGAGGAATGAGAGGAGCAAGAACATCCAGAGCTGAGAAGAGGGCAGCATTATAGGACATCACTGCCATATCAACGGAGGACAAAACAGAGGAGAGAAGGAGAAATGATAGAGGAGAGAACCAGGGGCTCAATGGCAAGAAGGTTCCTAAAAAGAGTGGAAGAGACAGGACGAGGCAGGGGGCGGGGAGGGAGGTGAAGATTAAAGGAGAGAAGGTGATGATCAGATAAAGGAAGAACAGTATTACTGAAGTTAGAAAGAGAGGAGCAAGAAAAGAAAACCAGATCCAGACAATGGCCATGAAGGTGAGTGGGGGCAGAGGAACAAAGTTGAAGGCTGTGATAAGGAAGCTTATCATAGCTCAGGAAGGAGCTATAGAAAAGGTGAAGTGACTCTGAACAAGCAACCTGTCAGTTCTGGTAGAAATAAGAAAACAGAATTTTCCCATAAAAGACTACCAGTCCCAGAATGCACCAGGTTTCCAACAGCCATTAGAGGAGCTGAAGTGGGGAAACGTGTGTTCAATCAGGAGGGCTATGAGGTAATCCCTAAGCACTCATCTCAAAGGGAAGGGCCTGATTCAGCACAGCTGCGCTGTGTTAGGGAGGAGCACTCATCTAAGCAGAATAAAGGTAGAGTTTATTCTACAGAGAATCAGCTTGAGCTTGATCATCTTCATCATCAGGAGGATCATCAGAAGCAGAAGCCAAACCGGACGGACAGAGAGGGAAAGAAACCCTTTGGAAGAAAGAGGAGAAAAGCCTTTGAGAGGTCTAGAAGAGTCCAGAGCAGTACGTATACTGGGAGGCATTCCAAGGGCCAGCATACACCATTGGACTGGGGAAAGCCAGAGGAATGGTGCTGCAGAGCTAGGAATCTCCAGACGGTACCTGTGAGGGAGACGGCTGCACGTGGAAGGGACCCTAAGACCCGTGCCAGAAGGTATGTGAAGAGAGATCCAGTGTCTAGGGATCTGGATTGGAAGGCTGGACATAAGAACTGGACTACATACTGGCCAGGCTATATAGAGAGGAACTCTAACAGCAATGGAAGCTCAGGTATGAACACTGATCTATGCCCTAGTTATAACCTTGAAAGACAGCAGGGAAACAAGTATTCTCCTGAAAGTGCACCATTGGGAGATTCATCTGTGCCAATCCATGATATTGAACCCATGCTTGTTGAAGAAGAGGGGGTGATAGCAGATGAAGAATCTGTTTACATGGACTGCTCTCTGTCTAAACTCCTTTGGTGATTTTCTGTTATAAAGTACAGCAACCATCACAAAGAAATACAAACTTGTTCTTTAATCTACTCAGAAAAGCTCCTGAGTAGGATTTTTAGCCACGCAGTAGAAAGCAAGCCAGCTAAGGGGTTTCAGCTGGATAACTGCTAGCAATTGAGCCTTACCTAATTGCTTGTGAGCGCTGAGAGAATCACTTCTGAATCTATGTGGGAAGATATAAGAAGTTTACCTGAAAAGAACAGTTTTTTTTCTTTCTTTGTGGCTTTTGGTTTGTTTGATACAGTGCTAAGAGAATATTAGCTAAAGCCTACAGAAAAGACCAGTTTGTTACCAACCAGGTCTTATTTCTTTTGCTTTGATTGCCTGATAAGTTAAAATGTTGTTTTCCTGATTTTGTTTTTTCAAGTTTAACACTGAAAGCAAGTAACCTGATTTATGTGCTACCAAGCATATCTGTGTTGGGAGAAATAACCCCATAAATAAATATCTTATTGGCTTTAACACTTGAGCACAACTAAATTATTGTGAGCAGCTGTGTCGGGTGTGAATGGACTGCATTGCCCACAATCCCTTGCAAATCATATTGACATATGCACTTGCCAAGACTGTGAACATTCTCACCCAGGCAGCCGTCTGACAAATGGCGTAGTTTTTCGGATTGCTTTTGCACAAAGGGATTTACTTGCTGAGGATTACAACTAAAGTTCAAGTTTAAAGCTGGAAAAAAAGATTTTCCCTCAACTGCACTGTGGAGGAGAAGTGGATGTTCCAGGCAGCTGTCCCAGGAGGAAAAGACCCTGTGCAGAGCTGGATTCATCACTGACACAAGGTAATAAGTACCTGGGCATGTCTAGTGGTGGATGGGAGTAAGGCACAGGGGTAATTGAAAAAACAAAAGTAGAAAAAACAAAAAACAAAAAAACCCCACCTGTTTGGAAGGTGGTGCACTTTGTTTTTTTTTCTTTGTTTCTTGCAGGGATCAAGATGGATCCAAGGGAACTAGCTGATTGGATGGCAGCCCAGTTTAGCAGGCAACAGGAGCTAGCACAGCAGGCTCAGGACACTGCTATGAAAGCCTTAATGGAACAGCAGAGGCCAGTGCTTGATCTGGTTCAAGCCCTAGTTCAGCTGCAGAACCAAAGTGGAAAAGATGCAAGACCAGCAGTAAATACTGGTACACCACATGTGGACAGTGTGGGACTCAATCAAGGAATTGGGGCATTTAGTTTTGGGAAGCTAACTCCAGATGATAATGTTGATGATTTTCTAGAGTCTTTTGAAAGAGTGGCACAGGCATTAGCATGGCCAGAGACCCAGTGGGCAGTAAGGCTGGCAGCCTCATTAACTGGAGAGGCGCTTGCAGCTTACAGAGCAATGCCAGCAGCCCAGGCTTTGAATTATAAGGATGTAAAGGCTGCTATTAGAGATCGCCTAGGGTTGTCTATTTCAGAGTATAGGCGAATGTTTAGAGCTACTACATTGAGAGTGGGTGAAACACCCAGGGCTCTGAGTCAGAGAATCAGAGGATTAGCTGTGAAATGGTTGGAGCCTGAGCAAAAGACGGTAGAAATGTTATTAGACATTATAATGCTTGAACAATTTATGTCTGCGGTCCCTAAAGATTTGCACACTTTCCTTATACAGCAAAATTGCCAAAATCTTGGAGAGGCAACCATGCTAGCAGAGAGATTCTTGGAAGCCACGCAGACTTGCCATAGAATGGGTGGCCCTCTGAAGATTGGTGCTGAGGCAAGATGTGCTGTATCAGAAAAGAAAATAATTAAAAATGTTTCTGAAAATGAATGTACTGTATCAAACCAGATGACACAGTGGAATAGAAAGAAATGTTTCAAATGTGGAAAATGGGGACATTTAGAAAAGGGATGCCAGACACACACTAGCTTAATGGGTGTGGATTTAAAACAGCCCAAAGAAGGATTTCTTTTGATGGTTCATGTGCAAGGAATTACCACAAATGCTTTGTTAGACTCTGGGGCAGACCAGAGTATGATGTCAAAAAGGCTTTGGAAGAGGATAGAGGCCCAAGAAGGATTTGTGCCTAGAACCCCTGAAAGCCAAGTTCACATCAGATGCATTCATGGTGCTGCAACATCATATCCCACCTATAGGCTAAAGGTTAAGTGCCTGGGGAAGCAAGAGGAAGTCCTGTTAGCAGTAGTGCCTAGGCTACCCTTTGATTTGGTTCTAGGAAGGGACTGGCCAAGATTTAAGCAGGGTCTAGTGGAAGGGCTAGGAAAGAAGGAGGGAGAAGGAATAATGGAAATAGCTCCCGGGCCTTTCTTTGGAAGTCCTCAGTCCCTAGCTAAAAAGATGGTTAAGCTTCCAGAAGGCCAAACTATAGGTAATAAGAGGGGCCTTGTATCCACCCACTCGCAGGCTAAGGTAGAGAGCCAGCAGAAGGAGGAGGGGGAGCAGGCAGAGTTATTAGGAGACTTACCCTCTCATGATAATTTAATAACTCCATCATCTGGTAAAATAAGAAAGTTAAAAGCACAAAAGAGGCGTGAGAGACTTTGCAGAGCACAGGGTAGGGCTGAGATGTTAGCTGGTCAAAGTTTACCCTGGGTGCCAGCTGAGTTAGTGGCAAAGTTTCCTAACTTTCCACAAGAGCAGCGAGCTGATCAAGCTCTCACCCAAGCTTTTAAGTATGCTCAGGAGGTCAGGGAGGAGTTGCCCAGATTCAGACTAGATAATGACATATTATATAGAGAGAGTCAGGACCCCAGGAATGGGACCATACGTAAACAATTGGTGGTACCCACAACTTTCAAAGGGCTAGTACTTAGATTAGCACATGATCATTCAGTGGGAGGTCATAAAGGGATGCAAGGAACGTTGGATCAAATACTTATGCATTTTTACTGGCCAGGTATTTTCAAAGAAACTGCCCAGTTTTGTGCTGCATGTCCAGCGTGTCAGCGAGTTACAGCGGCTCACCCACCGGTGGTGCCATTGATTCCCATGCCAATTATCACAGACCCAATTGGTCGCATTGCCATGGATATTGTAGGCCCATTAGTCAAAACGCCACGAGGTTTCCAATACATCCTAGTTATGGTAGATCAGGCAACAAGATTTCCCTGGGCCATACCATTGAGGAATGTTTCTGCAAAAACAATAGCTTTAGAGCTAGTAAAATTGTTTTGTGAAGTGGGATTCCCAAGAGAGGTGTTGACTGACCGAGGGTCCAATTTTGTATCCAAATATTTGGCCCAGGTCTGGGATGCCTTTGGCATTCATCACGTGAAAACCTCAGCCTACCATCCACAATCAAACGGTTTGGTGGAGAGATTCAACCAAACTCTCAAACAAATGTTGAGAAGGGGGTTAGCAGGAGAGGTAAAAGAATGGGATATGCTATTGCCCTTTGCCTTATATGCCTGCAGGGAAAGAATTCAGGTGTCCCTAGGTGTAACTCCCTATGAATTGATGTATGGTAGGGCTCCACGGGGTTTGTTAGATATTTTGAGGGAACAGTGGATTGATCCTGAACCAGGAAGTCAGGAGGTGCCACAGTTTCTACGTGACTTGAGAGCACGTTTGAAAAGGACCTCGCAGGTTGCTGAGAGGAACCTGCAGGACAGTCAAGTACGCCAGAAAGGGTGGTATGATAGGAAGGCCAAAAGCCGCCAATTAAGCATTGGTGAAAAGGTTTTGGTTCAGGTAGCAGGTACAGCCCCAAAATTTGAAGTACAGTGGAAAGGGCCATGGAAGGTTGTTAAACAAGTGAGCCCAGTGTCTTATATGGTAGAAAATGCAAGAGGGCGTAGGCAGACCTACCATATTAATGTACTTAAGTCTTGGAAGGAGAGGCCTTAAAATAATAATGACCCTGAAGCCAGTCAGGAAGTAAGTGAGCTTCAAAAAGAGAACACTCTCGTAGGTATTACGGACTGTAGAGAAGAGGTTTCACCAGTTAAACCAGTCCGTAATAACTTAAGCAGGGGGGTATGTGATAAGGAAGCTTATCATAGCTCAGGAAGGAGCTATAGAAAAGGTGAAGTGACTCTGAACAAGCAACCTGTCAGTTCTGGTAGAAATAAGAAAACAGAATTTTCCCATAAAAGACTACCAGTCCCAGAATGCACCAGGTTTCCAACAGCCATTAGAGGAGCTGAAGTGGGGAAACGTGTGTTCAATCAGGAGGGCTATGAGGTAATCCCTAAGCACTCATCTCAAAGGGAAGGGCCTGATTCAGCACAGCTGCGCTGTGTTAGGGAGGAGCACTCATCTAAGCAGAATAAAGGTAGAGTTTATTCTACAGAGAATCAGCTTGAGCTTGATCATCTTCATCATCAGGAGGATCATCAGAAGCAGAAGCCAAACCGGACGGACAGAGAGGGAAAGAAACCCTTTGGAAGAAAGAGGAGAAAAGTCTTTGAGAGGTCTAGAAGAGTCCAGAGCAGTACGTATACTGGGAGGCATTCCAAGGGCCAGCATACACCATTGGACTGGGGAAAGCCAGAGGAATGGTGCTGCAGAGCTAGGAATCTCCAGACGGTACCTGTGAGGGAGACGGCTGCACGTGGAAGGGACCCTAAGACCCATGCCAGAAGGTATGTGAAGAGAGATCCAGTGTCCAGGGATCTGGATTGGAAGGCTGGACATAAGAACTGGACTACATACTGGCCAGGCTATATAGAGAGGAACTCTAACAGCAATGGAAGCTCAGGTATGAACATTGATCTATGCCCTAGCTATAACCTTGAAAGACAGCAGGGAAACAAGTATTCTCCTGAAAGTGCTCCATTGGGAGATTCATCTGTGCCAATCCATGATATTGAACCCATGCTTGTTGAAGAAGAGGGGGTGATAGCAGATGAAGAATCTGTTTACATGGACTGCTCTCTGTCTAAACTCCTTTGGTGATTTTCTGTTATAAAGTACAGCAACCATCACAAAGAAATACAAACTTGTTCTTTAATCTACTCAGAAAAGCTCCTGAGTAGGATTTTTAGCCACGCAGTAGAAAGCAAGCCAGCTAAGGGGTTTCAGCTGGATAACTGCTAGCAATTGAGCCTTACCTAATTGCTTGTGAGCGCTGAGAGAATCACTTCTGAATCTATGTGGGAAGATATAAGAAGTTTACCTGAAAAGAACAGTGTTTTTCTTTCTTTGTGGCTTTTGGTTTGTTTGATACAGTGCTAAGAGAATATTAGCTAAAGCCTACAGAAAAGACCAGTTTGTTACCAACCAGGTCTTATTTCTTTTGCTTTGATTGCCTGATAAGTTAAAATGTTGTTTTCCTGATTTTGTTTTTTCAAGTTTAACACTGAAAGCAAGTAACCTGATTTATGTGCTACCAAGCATATCTGTGTTGGGAGAAATAACCCCATAAATAAATATCTTATTGGCTTTAACACTTGAGCACAACTAAATTATTGTGAGCAGCTGTGTCGGGTGTGAATGGACTGCATTGCCCACAATCCCTTGCAAATCATATTGACATATGCACTTGCCAAGACTGTGAACATTCTCACCCAGGCAGCCGTCTGACAAGGCCAAATGAGGAGGTAAGAGATAGGAGCTTCAGAGTAAGAGGATCAGAGGGGTTATCAACATAGATGTTAAAGTCACCAAGAATAAGAGTAGGGGAGGAAGGGACTAGAGGTGACTAGAGAGTGGACAAGGGTCTTAGTAGTGTGTTCAGAAAGGAAGGGCCAAATTTTATTTATGTTATAGGGGAAGAAACCACAGGTTTTAGCTATTGGTTGGATGTGTTCAAAGAAGTAGAGAGAAGAGTCAAAGATGACTCCGAGGTTGCGAGCTGAGGAAAGAGGGAGTAGAGTGTTATCCTTGGATGAGAAAGGGGGAGGTGGCTTTAGGAAAAAAGATAAGGAGCTCTGGTTCAGCCGTGTTCAATTTCAGATGGTGGTAGGACGTCCAGGCAGCAACGAGCCTTTGCGGATTCTCGGGTCCAACCAATCTGTGGTGATACTAATGAAACCATGAAAGAGCTAATTACCAGAGTGACTGTAAGCGATAAATGAAGCTTTGAGGTATCTGGAATGTTTTGGGGGTTTTTTTTAACCATTTTTTTCCCGGATACTCTGGATGCCTCCCCCTTGTGTTTCTTCTGCCACCCCACCTTGTGTTGCTGTCTTGTCTTACGTCTCTTTCCTATAATTTAATGGAGTTGTTTTCTTTTATTGTAAACCGCTCTGCTCTCCCCCCTAAGGGTGATATATCAACTTTTAATAAAATGAAAATAAAATGAAATGAAACGTCGGATAAGCAGACTGAGATATGGGCCTGAATTCCTGGAGAGATTTCAGGTATAGAGAGGTAAATTTGAGACTCATCTGCATAAAGATGATACTGAAAACCATGGGAAGAGAGGAATGCACTAAGGGACTGAGTGTAGAGAGAAAAAAGGAGAGGTCCCAAGGCAGAACCCTGGGGTGCACCAACTGAAAGCGGGATAGCCATAGAGGAGGATCCACCAGGATATACAAGGTAAGAAGAAAACCAGGCCAGAACAGGGTCCCTAAGTCTAAGGGAGAACAAGGTATCAAGGAGAAGGTTGTGATCAACAGTGTCAAAAGCAGTGAGAAGGTCAAGAAGGATGAGGATCAAGGAAAGGCCCTTGGATTTGGCGAGGAACAAGTTGCAGGTGAGGAACAGGAGTGAGTGCATCCAGATCAGAGGAGAGGATAGTGTTGTAAGAAGACACGTCCTCATTGAAACTTGTGGTTGCAACATCTCAAAAAAGATATAGTACAACTAGAAAAGGTTCAGAGAATAGCGACAAAAAGGATAAAGGGGATGGAGCGACTCTCTTGTGAAGAGAGGCTAAACAGGATAGGGCTTTTCAGTTTGGAGAAAAGACGACTGAGATAGGACATTATAGAAGTTTATAAAATCAAGAGTGGGGTAGAATGGTTAATTGTTGTTGTTGTTAAGTGCCGTTGAGTCGGAGTCGACTCATGGCGACCCTCTAAATAACACAAAAACTAGAGGACACTTCATGAAACCAATGACCAGCAGATTGAAAACAAATTGTAGAAATATTTATTTTATGGAGCACATAATTAAGCTGTGGAATCTGTTCCCAGAGGATGAGGTCAAGGCAACTAACATAGTGGGGTTCAAAAGAGATTTGGAGAGGTTCTTGGAGGAAAAGTCCATAAAAATTATTAGCCAGATAGACTTGGGAGAACAATTGTTTATCTCTGGAAATAAACGATGAAAAACAGATCTACCTTTTGGAATCTGTCAGATGCTCGTGATCTAGACTGTTGGAGACAGGACCCTGGTTTGACTTAGAAGGCATGAAGAGTGAGAGAGTACCTAGTGGAACATTCCTCATAGTTTCATGGAGCCCTGGAGTAAGAAGATGTGGTGAGGTGTCTTATAGGCCAGATGGGGAAATTTCTGGATGTAAGAGAAGCAAGGAAAGAGATTATAGTGTTTTGCAGATCGGAGGTGCAAGTTCCTGACCATAAGCTTGGAAAGCAGGAAGATTCTTGGCTACTATAGCAAGGAAGATGATGGAGAGGGGTGGGGTGGAGTTGAAAAAAGAAAGCACAAGGCTAAGAAAAAAGAGTTATTCAAGTGTCTTCTCATATTTTATCTTTTATATCCCTTTAGAGTCAGCTTTTAATAATACAGTAAAAACTCTATTTTTATATATACATCCTAAACCTGGGCTGGACCTGACCTCATTTGGGTGAGTGAGAAGGGACAGAGAACAAATTCTTCCCATGTAAAGTGTTTAGCAAGAGTAGGTCCTTGAAACTTGGCTTCTCCCGACTTCTTAAGAACCAGAACGTAAGAAAAGTGAAGTGATTTCCTCTATCTAACTGAAGGTGCCCAAAATAAATATTTAATTTTAAAAAATTGATATAAATTTTAAAATATCATAGATTTTTATCCACCCTAGCTTTCCCACTCCAGCTCATGCTGTGGTGTGAGATCCACACTCATGGACCAGAAGTTCCTGTATATACTACCCAAGTATAAATTCTGTATAAATTCTTCTACTTTTCAAATTTGCTCCTTGGAGAAACGACCCACCTGTGACTGCCCCCCATTCCATATGATAGTGTTCTGATTGACAAAGAGATTCTTTCCTATGGGGGCTCTCGAGTCATAGACGCCAACGTTTACAAACTTGAACGTTCCCTCAGGGGTTAGCTGCCAGTTGAGGATGTCGTAAAGCCCGGGCACGTTTCCATTGGCATCAAAAAACACCTCTTCTCCATTGCTGTTCCTAAAATGTGAGTTCTTTATGTAATGCAGAAGCTGTAAAATAAAAAAGACATTGTCTATAAGAAGGAAAGTGAACACACAAATGGAAGTTTGAGCACTTTCATGAATGGCTCTGTTGTAGGGCCATTAGGAATAGGTTTTACATTAGGGATATTGCTAGAGGTAATGTTCCTTACTCCTTTCTTATAGAATGTTCTTCCACTGTATCTTCATCAGGAAAAATGTACAAAACATTTTTTATAAAGAAGATAAAAATCTAGTTTTCAGCAGCTGTTTGGGGAAACTACATAGGTTGGTGATGTAGGGCTCAAGGTTGTGTTGTACTTTTTATTTTTTCCTTTACATTCTTTATTTTATGGGATGGTATTTTTAGGGGGTTATTTTAAAAGAGCTAGTCGGGCAGATGTCCGAATCACAGCGATATCTCTGGAGTCATTTTGGAAGATGGCGCAAGGATGTCCAAGCCGTGAAGGGACACGACGGAAGCATGTCTGGGGTGTTCCCAAGTACATGGACATCCTCGCCCAATTTCAGAAACACCCTGCATGTCCCGAGCCACATCAAAGGTTATACTGCTCCAGACATCAATAGTGTCACGCCCTTGCCCCTTACTTCCAGTATGGAGGGGCGTGGTTATCATAGAAAGTTTCACCTTTTAGCCTTTAACTGACTGGTTCCTTTGCCATGCCCCTTGGGAAAGGTAGTTCAGTCACAATCCACTTGGCTTCAGGTAGAAAAAACAGTTGTAGTTGGCTCGAATGATAAGGCAATGACAGAATTTATTGACTCAAACGCAAGATTCACAAATACTACCCTTGGATACTTTCTCCAGGATTCTTCACAATACACATCAGGACATAAATAAACTCAAAGCAAAACTTTTAGCTTATAGTGCTCTTCAGCTCAAAGATAAAGCCTTTTAACAGTCAATGCTACCAGCTTGGCTGGCATTGCTGATTAAAGCAAACAAAAACAGCATTTCTCAAGGGCAGTTTTCTGTTCTCATAGTCCCAAACGCTTCCAGGCTGGTTTGTCTCCTTACAAACAAAGTAAAACTTTTAACAGGGCAAAAACTTCTCATAAGTAAATAATGCTCTATTCAAGGGTTTAGGAATATTCAAAAAACAAAGTCAAAAACGTTACTTCCTTTCACCATTAGCTCGGCTTCTTGCCGGTGCACTGCTCTGGATATCAGGTGTTTATCAAGCACAATCAGAGAGCTTCAACTTGCTCTTGCTTTCTCAGCAAACGTATTTCTTCTTTAACACAGGACATGTACAAAACCATCTACAGGCTTTCAAGGTTACCTGACTCTGAAGGTTTTCTCTTAAGGGTGGTTTTCTTTCAATCCCTCTGCAGTAAAGGATTGGCACAAGGAGCAATCCATGTATGAGTCTTCGTCATTCACAGCCAGGTCTGGTTCACCTAGTTGCATAGGCTCTACCTCTCCTTCCAGTTCACAGGGTTCAGCTGACTGCCTTCCGTTAGAGCTGAGAGTATCCCTTGTAACTCTGCACTGCTCTGTATTAGACAAGCTTTCAAGGCTCATACCTGGGCCTGGGCTTGAAGCAGCTTCTCCTCCCTCATGCTCTGGCCACCATTCTCCTGTGCTTCCTCGTCCTGTCCTCCAGCTTGTGTTTCTGCTTGGGTCTCTCCCTGAGACTCTCTCTGGGACTCTCCTCCTCCTCTCTCCTGCTTCTTTCTCTATCCTAGACTTAAATCCCCAAGGCTCCAGCCCCACCTCTTCTCCTCTCAGGTGACGGAGATCAGCCTTCCTCCTGGCAGCTGGGTAATTAGGGATCTCAGTGACGTAAGGGTCCTTTACACTGGGTCTGTATTCCCTCTCTTCTCCACTAGGGGAACTCTGAAACCTATCCCATCTGGGAATTTCCTGCTTTCTAGGTGTGATTGGGGTTTTGTTTCTCTGACCTTGCAAAATAGGTCCTTTTATAAGGGTGAATTCCTTTCCTTTATCCCTTTCTCCTCTGTCATGATAAGCTTCCTTATCACAATAGGCATCAGAAAAGTGCTCTTTTGGTCAGCCAAACATCCGGAAGGTGTGGAGAAGGAGGTATACTTATATCCCCTATATTTTCTATATTGACAATGAATACTGACAGGGAATAAGAGCTCATATTTTTATTTTGTCACGCCAATGGACATCCCCATATGCAAAGTTGCATGTGATAGATATTCCTGCCCTACGTTTTTGCAGCAGGAAAGGCTATGTTTCTAAAATCAGGCTGAAACATAGATGTCCCCAGTGTTTTTCTGCACATATTGTCCTGGACGTCTCAGATTGCACCTGGACATCCTTTCTAAAATACCACTTTTAATGTTATTTTATTGGGTGGTAATTTTATGTTATTTATTGTATGGTGATTTTAATTGTAAAGCAAAGGTGGTAGATCAATTATTTATAGTTAAGTAATAAATATATTTACAATAACAGTAGCTACGGGTACCAGTCTGTCAACAATGAGCCGCCTGACTGAAGACCAAACACAATTTAGGACAACTATCCAGATGGTCGCCATGAGTCGACACTGACTCGACGGCACTTAACAACAATAAATATATTACTGAAGGTTTTTTCAACATGGCTTTTATCCTGAGTTTCAACGGTACCTTCTAAGGAAATATCACATTTCTTCTACATACAAAACGTTTTGCCTTACCTGCCATGGTTCAAAATCCTGGATTCTTGCACATGACCCATTCTTGAAGGGCCCCTCCCCTGGTTGGCAGAAGCTCAAGTTATGCAACGCATGCGTGATGCTATATACAGCATTATAAGCATTATAACTAGTGCTTAAGTCACTCATGTCCAGGAAAGAGATGTTTAATTCATGTAGGCTCTCATTTCCTGTGCAGTATTTGGCCATGCCTCCATTTGTCACATCACTTCCTGTTTGGTCGAAGCCATGAGCAGGCCATTTGCAGTTAAACGTTAGCTCCCAGAAAGTTCTAATAAAAATGTCGGCAGAGGTCATGGTGGGATGAAGATGAATGAGATGTTCCCTGAAACCTGGAATGGAACCTCTTCGGCCAGTAAAGCCCAGGACTCCCTCGCATGTTCTTAAAAAGATTTGCTCAGAAAACTTTTTAAATGTGGACCATCCATCATTAGCTATCCAGATGCGCCCTGTGATATTCCTTCTGGAGATCTCCTGCATGACAGGATAGAGACTATTAAAGGTCGAGAAGACAATGATGACCTTTGCTGTGGATTTCTCAATTGTCTTCGCTATGTGGTCAGTCTTCTGCTTTGAAGAAAAGGTGGGCATGGCTAAGAGGAACTCAAGGCAGATCCCAGCTTTTTCCAGTTCCTTCTTCAAAATCTGACTGCCCTGCTGCCCATACTCACTGTCTTCAGTCACAATTCCAACCCAGGACCACCCAAAGTGGGTCACCAGTTTGGCAAGGCCAAAAGCCTGGAAGTCATCACTGGGCATGGTCCTCAGGAAAGAAGGGAACTGAGTCTTGTCACTCAGAATGGCTACAGATGAGGCGTAACTGATCTGGAAATAAGCAGATATTTTCCTTACATGAATTTTTTTATATTATAGGGTACATTTTCAGACAGCACACACAGCTACATTGGCGAGCTGGGTAAAACACAAAAATAACAAGAATATTCAAAATAATCCACAATATTTTGGCCTCCTGCCTGGAATCTACAATACACACAGCTTCAAGGGGCAGAAAATCAAAGAAATGCCAGCGAAATAAGTTACCTCTACCAACCGAGTTAACAAAGTGTAATCAGGAAAGCGGAAGAGATCATTATCATTCTCATTCTACGCCCCAGACCTCTGGAACCTGCTCCTCACAGAGCTGAGCAAAATAACAGAACTCTCAGATTTCCGCAAGAGGCTAAAAACTCATCTAGTCAAAGAAAAAGCACCCTACCCCTCTAACAGTAACGAAATACCTCCCTCCCAGCTGTAGGTAAGATTAAAAATGCAAATGATAATATGTTATTCTAAACTCCTGTTCTACGTAAAGCTAAAGTTCTGTGTTCCGTGTAAACCGCTTTGTTTTCCTGATTAAGCGGTATAGAAAAACAGTTAAATAAACAAATAAAAGAAATACCAAAGCCTGGGAAGGACTGACGATATGCGGATCTTACCATCTGATTTCCTTAATTAATTTAGATGCAGAGATTCTGCTGAAAATACTGACAGGCCAGGGCAGATCAGATTGGGTTCATACCAGGGCATCACGCACGGGACAATGTGCGGAAGCTTCTTAACATCATTTAGCAGGTTAGGAAATGGAAGGAGCCGACGGTATTGGTGGCTGTTGATGCTGAAAAAGCATTTGACAGGGTGGAGTTGGGGTTTATGTTTGCAGTCCTGCAGAAAATGGGGGCGGGGACAATTTTATGGCTTGTATAAGTGCCCGAGAGCGTGGACCTGCGTCAATGGCAAGTATTCAGGAGAATTTGAACTGGGAAAGGGAACAAGACAGGGGTGCCCCTTATCACCTCTTTTGTTTGCCATGGCGATAGAGCCTCTGGCTGTGGCCGTACGGGCCTCTCTAGATATAGGGGGGGGGGAGGGCGTGGGGGGTAAGGAATACAAAATGGCTCTATATTTATTTATTTATTTATTTATTACAGGCTCTTATATACCGCTCTATTCAGAATCAGCGCGGTTCACAATATAACAACATACCATAACAACAAACTGTTAGGTTTTACAGAGAACAAGGTCAGAGAACTTGGATAAAACATGGGACGTCATTATATATGCTGATGATATCATTTTTATTGTGAGTCAACCACTGGTGACAATGCCCAACTTGCTGAGGGTGATTGAGAGGTATAGCGGAGTGTCTGGACTCAAGCTGAACTTGGCTAAAACTGAAATCTTGTCAGAGTGAAAGACACTTTCTCATTTAAATGGGGAGGGAAGCAATCCGATATTTGGGGATTCAGTTGGAGGGAGATTTAAGGGGTCTGTTTAAGCTTAACTATGTTCCCTTGTGGAGGCAGGTATGCCGGGATTTGGAGGGGTGGGATAAACCATACTTTTCCTGGGGAGGTAGGATTGTAATAATAAAGATGAACGTACCGCCACGCCTGTCTTTCCTATCCCAGAAGCTGGTCATACCAGTGCCTGACATGTTCCTTAGATGCGGCAGCGCCAAATATTTGGGTTTAAATGGAAATGGAAGCTATCAAGGGTGAATAGGTAGGTGATGTGCTAGCAGAGAATAGAGGGGGTGGGGCGTGAATGGGGGTCCCTGATTTGCGGGGATATTATCAGGCTGCCAAGCTTTGAGCTATGATAGACTGGGAAGAAAAGACGGAATAAACACTGGGTGGAAATGGAATGGGGTTTGTTGCAAGGGATATGGGAAGATGGTGATAGGAAAGACCGGGAGGTGGTAGGCCATCCTTTTGTGCAAATGACACGAGAGATTTGGAGAGGAGTACACACAAGGTAAGTAAGAGGAGGGAGACTTTACTTGTAATGCATAAGGGGAACGCTGGGTTTTGCACCGGGATGGGAAGCAAAGGAGTTTCAGGACAAAATGGGGGACAATTAGTCATGGACAGGGGACAGATTCAGGATTTTGACCCCCTCAAGCGAAGGTATGCAGGCGGTGAATTTTCTAAGAGGGAAGATGTCCTTAAGTGGGGGGCAGAAGGAAGTTACTAAGTTTGAACAGCTGGTTGACAAGGGTCGATATAATAAAGGTCAATTGGCTCAGATATATCCACCACTTCTTTGCTCATGGGGTAAGGGTGCCTTTATGGAAGCATGGGAACGGGATTTGGGAGTGGAGTGGGATGACGCACCTGGTGCCAGATCTTCCAAGGGATGGCAAAAGTGTGTGTGTGTGTGTGGAGGGGGGGCGGGTGATGCAGGAGCACTGCTGGAAGGTACTCTATAGGATTTATTTGACACCACAGAAGATGAGTGGATGGACAGGAGGTGGTAGTTCAGCATGTTGGAAGGGTTGTGGGCAAAAGGAGGATTATATCCGTATATGGTGGGGGGTGCCTAAGATGCGGGAATACTGGAAGGTGGTAGCAGGGATATTTAAGGAGGTGATGGGGAGGGTTAAGCAAACTACTCTTGAATTCTTGCTCTTGTTTAAGGGGAGAGGGATGAGCCCACAAGAGCGCTTGCAGTGGTAACGCTGGCGGCCAGGATGGCGCTAGCGAGAATATGGGGTAGCGTGCAAGTTCCCACTAAAGGGGATATTTTCAAGCGACTTCAATACGGATTTAACATGAGTCGATTAATGGCTCATCATTACTATCGATGGGCGAAGGACCAACACAACTGGGATCTGTATGAGGAATGGCGGATGCAGTCTCCGGGGGAAAGTAAGAACGCAAGGATGAATGGTGGAGGGGTGCACAAGTAGGATGGATGAGGAGGGGGGGGGCATTAAAGGAATGGGAGAATGTATGCGTAGAGGAAGGGAAGCCCTTAAAACAATATGGGGGGGGACCAATGGAGACGCCAACAGATAGAAAAACAATCATTTTCTTCTCTTTTGTAAAACATGGAGCATGGGATAGATGGATGATGTTTTATTCTGTAATGTGTAACTACTAGTAATTTTGCTAATTGCAAATAGGCTGGTTGCACTGCCTCCCTGATTGTGTGATTATGTGACTAAGGGGGGATATGAACGGAGTTATGAGTTACTATTGTTATTACTACTGATAGGGTTACTGTTACGGCTATGATTATTGTTATGTGTATGCAGTGCAGAGGGTGGGGGAGGGGGATGGGGAGGGATGCAGGCAAAGCGGAGGAGAAAATAGACCTCAGCTCTTCTGGGAACGTCTGAGAAAAAATGGAGTACATGTTACTCGGAGACCAGAGGTTTTCGATTAAGAAGAAGATCTTGGACTTGGCAAAATGGGACTGCTCCTGGAAGGCATGGATGGTGGGCGTGGAGGGAGGGGTAGTGGAAGTGGGATGGCAGTTTTGTATATTAAAAAAAAAATTGCAGTAAAGTCTAAGGGGGATGTTTACTAAACCAGGCTAACAGTTAACCCGGGCTATCTGTAACTAGGTCCCATGTTATTCAATAGGACCTAGTTGCAAGTAGCCGGGGTTAACTGTTAGCCCGGTTTAGTAAACATACCCCTAAGTTAAAAAAAAAAAAAGGTTTGGACAAGTTCCTGGAGAAAAAGTCAATAGACTGTTATTAAGACAGACCTGGGGAAAGCCACTGGAAGCCATGGTAAGCACTAAGAGGCAGGACTCAATCCCAGAGCTGACGTCGGCCATCCTGATGGTTGACGGCGGCTGCATCAGTGTGAGAACCACACTTGGCTGGACTTTTGAGGTTTCTTTGAGAGCGCTGCTTCGCTGCTGCCTGTTAGAGCTATTGCAATTGTAAAACATGCAGAGACTTTGTTGCATTGCAGCCAGGCTGCATGAAAGTGGAACGATCATTCCATAGGCTCCTATGAGAGCCAGTAGGGGTGCTTCTTGTAGTGGACTGGCAGTGATGCAGCTGTATCCAACTGTGACTTACCAATGCATTGCACCCAAAGCTCCCCCCACTCCCTATATTCTCTGTGGCTGTGACATAAAGGTAAATATCAACCTACCAGCGTGTGTTTGGTGCCCTGCAGCAAAGCTGAAACAAGTTGAAAAGTGCATACTTTGCAGAGTAAAGCCTTTAACACTGTTCCTTACAGGTGACTTATAAATAAATTGAGTGCCGTAGGGATGGACGCTAAAGTGATCGACTGGATTAGAAATTGATTGAGTGGGAGGCGGCAAAGGGTACAGGCAAATGGAGCTCAACCTCAGGAGAAAAATGTTACCAGTGGTGTGCCGCAGGAATCTGTCCTTGGTCTGATCCTTCTTCACTTTTCTGTAAGTGATATTGCACAAGACTGTCGGGTATGGTTTGCCTCTTTGCAGATGATGCCAAAATCTGCACTAGAAAGACACCCAGGAAGGAGTAGATAACATGAGGAGGGATCTAGCTAAGCTTGAAGAAGAGTCAAAAGTTCATCAGCTGGGATTTAATGCTAAAAAATACAGGGTCATGACTGGGCGTTTCTGAACCACGAATATGGCCCGTCTACGTGCGGGATAGACATGTAATCCATGAAAATGTCTAGACCTGTATTCTGACACGTTGCGTCCCCGCACGTACACGGCACTTAAACGGCGAACTCAGAACATGGGCGAGAGGGGGCGGAATGGGGGCACGTATAAAGTGTATTCCGGTCAGACCTGTGTACGTCCCCGGCAGTTCATCCAGACGTCCACGTTATTCCTGCTGCAACGTGCAATAAGGGCAGGACTTAGAATAAATCCTGCTCCCGGCTCCTATGTGTTCCATAGAGATAAATGGAGATGTCACGTCTGCTGTCTGGGGGAGCACAGGATGCTGTGGTAAGGAATGGAATGCACAGGTGGGGGGGGATGCATGCTGGCCACTTCCTGTACCATAAGGCTGACCGCAGCATCACCAGGTGCCAGTACGCATGAGCAGTGTATTCTGACGAGCTGCTCTGCAGCAACATAGCAGGACATGTTCCTGTCAATGGTGGGGGACCCTCAGAGTGGGGGCATGCTGCAGTGCACCCTGCACTAATACATATCCAATTGCACTATCGGGGGTCTCTAGCATTGTGCACATCTGGGAGGACAGGTGCTGGTGCACACAAGCCTATATTGCTCATGTTCTCATCCCGATGGGTCCCTGTTATGGTCAGGGCTATGCGCTGACATGTTGCTGTAGGGCCCCCTTCTGGGCTTCCCTGGACCATACTCTGCAGCGCGTATACTGTTTACAGCGGTATCCACCGCAGGCATCCCTAAGGTGTTCTGCACAGCCCAAGTATGCATTGCTGTCAGGGTCATCACCTCCCCTGTCACTTGCTGTTACAGTAGATAACCTTCTACTGTTCGGGGCATGCAACAGAGGGGTTTACATAGTCCCCTCTGCATGCACACACCTATTTCAACAGTATTCCTGTCTTATTTGCATGAATACAATACTGTCATTGTCAGGGCCGGCCCGTCCATAGAGCAAGAATGTTTTTTGCACAGGGCCCCGCGTTTCAGGGGGCCCCGGGCAAAGAACATTCTGCTTTTTAAAAAATTAAATTTAAAAAAAGAAAAGCTGGCTGCTGCCGCTGCCGTGGCGGCAGCAGCAGAATGGAGTGTCCCGCGGGGCCCCCTCTGCCCAGCTTTCAGATTCGCGAAGGGAGAGTGTCTCCCTCGCGTCTCTGTTAAGCCTGCAGGGGCAGATGGGAAATTTCAGGGCTGATGGGAAATTTCCCATCTGCCCCTGCAGGCTTAACAGACGCGAGGGAGACACTCTCCCTTCGTGAATCTGAAAGCCGGGCAGAGGGGCTCAGACGGGCAGAGGGGGCCCCGCAGGACACTCAATTCTGCTGCTGCCACGGCGGCGGCGGCAGCTGCCAGCTTTTTTTTTTTTTTTTTTTAATTTTCCTGAGCCGATGTGGGGGGGGGTTAGGAATGGTAATGGGCTATGGAGGGGGTTAGGACCATACTTTAGGTGGGCGGTGGGTTGATGGGGGGGGGGTTAGGACTGGTAATGGGCGAGGGGGGGGCGAGGACTCAAAATGGGCTGATGTTCAGACTGGAGGTGGGCTGGGGGTTAAGACTGGAGGTGGGCTGATGGGGTTAGGACTCGTATTGGGCTGTTGGGGGGGTTAGGACTGGTAATGGGCTATGGGGGGCTAGGACAAGAAATGGGCTGATGGGGAGGGGTTAGGACTTGAGGTGGGCTGTTGGGGGGGTTAGGACTGGTAATGGGCTATGGGGGGTTAAGACTGGTAATGGGCTGTTGGCTGATGGGGGTTAGGACTGGTAATGGGCTATGGGGGGGGCTAGGACAGGAAATGGGCTGATGTGGAGGGGTTAGGACTTGAGGTGGGCTGATGGGGTTAGGACTGGTAATGGGCTGTGGGCTGTTGGGGGGGTTAGGACTGGTAATGGGCTATGGGGGGGTGTAAAGACTGGTAATGGGTTGTGTGCTGATGGTGCCTGCCAGGCAATAGGGCGATGGGGGGGTTAGGACTGGTAATGGGCTATGGGGGGGTTAGGACTGGTAATGGGCTATGGGGGGGGGGCTAGGACAGGAAATGGGCTGATGGGGAGGGGTTAGGACTTGAGGTGGGCTGATGGGGTTAGGACTGGTAATGGGCTGTTGCCTGATGGGGGGGTTAGGACTGGCAAAGGGCTATGGGGGGCTGACTGGAAATGGGCTCATGGGTTTAGGACTGAAGTGCGCTGATGGGGGGGGGTTAGGACTGGTAATGGGTTATAGGGGGGGCTTAAACTGAAAATGGGGTCATGTGGGGTTAGGACTGGAAGTGGGTTGATGGGGGGCTAGGACTGGTAATGGGTTGGGGGGTTGCTAGGACTGGAAATGGGCTGAGTGGAAGGGGAGGCTTGAACTGCAAATAGCTGATGGGGACGGGGACTTGGAATGGAAATGGGCTGAGTGGAAGGGGGGGCTTGAACTGCAAATAGCTGATGGGGAGGGGGCTTGGAATGGAAATGGGCTGTGAGGGAAGGGAGCTAGGACTGGAAATGGGCTGATGGAGCAGCTAGGATAGGACTGGAAATGGGCTGTTGGGGGGAGCTAAGATTGGAAATGGGCTGTGGTGGGGGCTTGGATTGAAATGGACTCATGGGGGGGGCTTGGACTGGAATTGGGCTGAGTGGAGGGGAGCTAGGATTTGACATGGGCTGATGGTGGGGCTAGGAAATGACTAGAAATGGGCTGATGGGGGGCTAGGATTGGAAATGAGCTGATGAAGGGACTCGGACTGGAAATGGATGGGGGAGCTAGGACTGGAAATGGGCTGATGGGGGGCTAGGACTGGAAATGGGTTGATGCAGGGACTAGAAGGGAATGGATGCTGGGTGAGGCTGGAACTAGAAGGGAGCTGATGGTGGAGGATTAGAATGGGATGGGACTGCGAGAGTAAAATGGAGAGGGGAAAAATATTTTGTGTGGGAGGGATGAAAAATCTACAATTGGCCGGGTATTGGGAGAGTAAGTGAGGATGGAGGAGTAAAATTTGAGTGGATGAAATAGGAATGAGGAAAGAGCAAAAGGAGAAAGATTAGTATGTTAAAGCAGATGTAGAGAGAGAATGGAATAAAAAACTAGGAGAGAAGAAAGGACAAATAGACAGCAGACGATGGAGAGTTAGCAGAAAACATGAAGAAACCAGAAGAAAGTGGCTGGAGCAATTGCAACTGAAAAAAAAATGCACTAAAGGTAGAAAGATATCTCTTTATTTTGAATTTATTAACTGGAATATGAAAGCTCTGGGAAATGTGCATCATTAACGTCTGCGCTTTGTTTGGTACAAGAGGAAATTAATTTATAGTTTTATTTCTACAGTGTTGTTGTACATTCCAAGTTTGGCTTTTGGGGGGTCCCAGTTTAATTATTGCCTTCCTGTTTCTAAATTGCGATTCCTTGTTTGGTGATGGTCTATGTTCTGCATGTGTAACTGAGCTGAGGTATTCTGTTTATGTAATTCCTATTTGACATTGCCACTTGTTCTCTTTGCCCAGTATTCTCTGAAAT
Organism: Ichthyophis bannanicus; assembly: GCA_033557465.1. NCBI lineage: Eukaryota > Metazoa > Chordata > Amphibia > Gymnophiona > Ichthyophiidae > Ichthyophis > Ichthyophis bannanicus. Next base: position 41,698,134 of record CM066051.1, on the reverse strand, counting down.
GTATTGGTTTAATATTTGCAGTGCTACCTTTTGATAGGTAGGGTATGGTGCTTTGTGAGTCCTGGTAATGCTGTCAGGATACGGTGGGTTTGCTATGGGTTCTAAATGGGCAGCGTTTGTAGTAGTTCCTAATGTGCCTGGCGGTTGGCACTGGACTATAGTAATGTAGAAATCTTTTAGTCTTTCTTTATCCATACACTCATTAAGAGGCATGTTTACTAAAAGTTAGTGTATGGTAACTTTATGCAAATGAGGCCCCGCACCGAGTCTCCGCACATGGCCCCGCACCCCCCTTGGGCCGCCCCTGGTCATTGTTAGCAGCAGCTTAGGAGATAGATGTTTTTCCAGCAGGGGCATGGCTGCATGGAGACAGGGTTCATCATATACATTTATCTTTCTGGAATACAGAGAGAGTGAAAACGTGCAGGCCATTTGCCACATTTAACCATGTCCCATAATAGAAGCAGCGGGCCGTGTTTTCTCAGATGTGTTAGACGTACCATGCTGGATACGTATATCTCCAGTATTCTGGTTCTGCGGGCGCGTATATCTTTGCTGTTCTGAAATTGGGTCCGGAACATACCCGTTTCTGGCCTACATGTTTCTGTTGGGCCTGGACGTCCTGACCTGAATTGGCCTCCACAGGGGGTGAAGTACTTCTGTCCACAAAAGAAGAGCGATACCTGGGTGCATAGGGAGAGGAATGACCAGCACAAAGAAGGAGCGGTTGGTTTTCTCTCAGCTCTCCGCTCATCTTGAAATTTCTCCGGTTCTTCACCCTCGTCAATCTGGTTTCCGGCCTGGTCACAGCACCGAATCAATTCTCATTTCCTTTCTCAACGAATTGCATGTCGCTCACGATCATGGTTCTATATCTATAGCTGTTTCTCTTGATCTATCTGTTGCTTTTGATGTTGTTGATCACCGTACACTCTTATCATGGCTTGACACTATTGGTCTCTCAGGTTAAGTCCTTCACTGGTTTCACTCTTTCCTCTTTAACCGGTCCTTCTCAATTCTCTCTGGTTCTGACTCCTCCCCCTCAACCTCTCTTCACTGTGGTGTCCCTCAGGGTTCCGTGCTAGCTCCCCTTCTGTTTAACATTTTTCTGGCCCCCCTCGCTCTGCTTATCCAGCAGCATGGTATCTTGGCGTATTATTACGCCGATGATATTATTCTTCTTTTTCACACTAGTTCGCTTACTCCCGATATTGGTCCCCTTAATGTCTGTCTCTCCGCTGTCTCCTCTTGGTTTTCAGAGAACTTCCTTCATGTCAATTTGTCAAAAACTTCAGCTATCTGGTTTATTGCTGGTGCTCCTGTCCCCACCCTCATCCCATCTCTCGCTGCTGATCCCATTCCCCCTGTCACATTACTGCGTTATCTGGGTGTCACTTTGGATTCAGCCTTAACTTTCAAAGATCACATCTCTTCCGTTGTTGAATGTTCCTTCTGTATACTGCGACAACTCCGTGCTGTTCGTTCTTTTCTCTCCCCCTCTTCTTTAACCACACTGCTTCTTTCTCTTGTCGTTTCTCGCTTAGACTACTGCAATGCATCTTTGGCTGGGCTTCCTCTTATTCAACTTCGTAGGCTTCAACTGGTTCACCACACTGCCGCTCGTCTCCTGACTCACACTTCCCGATTCGCTCACCTCACCCCCCTCCTTATTCGCTTACACTGGTTGCCCATTCCTTTTCGAATCCAATACAAGATCCTTACCTTTGTGCACAGATCTCTTCATACCGGGGTTCCACTTTATCTTTCAGACTTAGTTCACTTTCACTGCCCCTCAAGAGCCCTTAGGTCAGTGCACGCTAACCGGTTATTCCTCCCGCCCCCTTCCCAGGCTCGCCTCGAATCCACATGCTCCTTTGCCTTCTTCTTCATCGGTCCCCGTCTATGGAACTCTCTGCCGTCAGCACTTCGCCTGGAGCTTTCCTACTCCTCCTTCAAAGCTAAGTTAAAGACCCATCTTTTCTGCACAGCTTTCGATCTTCCTCCCCCCCTCTCCCTCCCGATAACTAATGGTATTCCTTTCTTTCCTATTGCTGTACTACTGTTTCTTCTCTTGTTGCTGTCTCTTTCCTATCAACAAATGGCATTCCTTTCTTTTCTCGGCAGTCTCCTGTTGTTTTTAATGTAAGACGCCGCATACCTTCTGGTTTTGGTGGTCTATCAAGTTTTAAATAAAGATAAAGATAAAGATGATAGTGCCTCTATATAAATCTTTGGTGAGATCCCATTTGGAGTATTGTGTGCAATTCTGGAGATCACACCTTCAAAAGGATATAAACAGGATGGATTCAGTGCAGAGGTTGGCTACAAACTGATCAGTGGGCTTCATCAAAAGGCATATGAGGACAGACTTAAAGATCTCAATATGTACACTTTGGAAGAAAGGGGGGAGAGGGGAGATATGATAGAAATGTCTAAATACTTCCATGGAATAAATGCACAGGAGGAGAGCCTCTTTCAATTGAAGGAAAGCTCTGCAATAAGGGACATAGGATGAGAGTGAAAGGGGATAGACTCAGGAGTAATATGCAGAAATATTTCTTTATGGAAAGAGTGGTAGATACATGGAATAGTCTCCTAGTGGAGGTGGTAGAGATGAGAAAGGTATCTGAATCCAAGAAAGCATGGGGCAAACACAGAGGATCTCTAAAGGAAAAGAGGGGACTGTAGTATTTAGTATGGAAGGGCAGACTAGATAGGCTGCCGACATGTTTCTATGTTTCTAGAGTGACAGAATAGCATGTTTTCCTCACTCACAGGATCAGACATTTGGCGGCTTCATCTCTGTGCGTCCTAGGAAGTGTTTGGGGCGTGCACCCACGCATGTGTGTGTGTGACAGCAGGTGCATGTGTTTGTCATGAAGACTGCTGCAGACTTCACGCTCACATGTCCGTGTGGCGTGCGCCAAGGGGACTGTTGAGTGCTACATACAGGGCATGTGTACAGGGTCGGCCTGTCCACTAGGCGAGAGAAGTGGCAGCGGCACACATGGGCGGCCACTCTGCCCCCCAGCTGCCGCCAATTCCGTTTGGGGGAGGGGGAAGCAGGCCAGCAGCAGTATTTCCAAAAGTGGCGGCAAAAAGCCGTCGCTTTTGGAAATACGGCCTCTGCCCGCCTTCCCCTCCCGAGATAGAATCGGTTGCGACTGGGGGCGGAGGGGGCGACAGCAGAAGATGGGGGTGGTGTCAGCTGAGGGGGTGGGGTGGGGTGGCAAGGCCGGAGTTTCTATGTGTGTGTGTGTGTATGTCTTGGGGACCTGTTGGGGGTTCCATGCCATGTGTCATGAAGAGTGTTGGGGCTGCATGCATGTGTTAGTATGTGTGTGTGTGTGTGTGTTGGGGCTGTGTATGTTAATATCTCTAAGGGACTGTAAGTGAATGTGGAAACAGCACACTTACGGTGTGAGAAAGTGATGCATTTCCCCTTTCTTCATTTGCAAGGGGAGAGAAAGGCCGCCAATCACTTACAGCGGTGCTGTTGTGTGCCCATGGGACAGGCAGCTCCCACGGGCACATGCGCCACTGCTTTCCTCTTCGGCCTGCAGGTACGCAACACTGCTGCAGCTTTGGCACCCTTTAACTCTTATGCCCCCCTGCCATGTTTACCTGGCTTCCTGGGTAGCACCGGTCCTGATGGACAGTGGTGACAGCAGGGAAAGAAAGAGGACGAGAAGGAGAATCCATCGGGCCGAGGGATGTATTGCTGGCAATATGAACAGAGTCAAGAGAAAGAGGGGAAGTAGGAATTGGGTCCCAGGCAGCATGTTTTTTCAATTTTCTTACAGGCGGTCGAGAAGAAGGAAGAAACCTTTGGCCTTGAGGAAAGCATATTATTTTATTGGATTGGATACCAGGCCGGAAAGAGGATGGAAAGCGGGGTTGTTACAAGGAGAGCTGCCCAGTTAACCTAGTGCCTGCTGTTTGGCCGACCTGCGTTAACTAGGTAACTCTGGTTGGCCAACACCGAATATCCACACTGACTGGCAAAAATGTAACGTTACTCCTTTTCCTCTGGATACATTTTTTGGAGGCTGTGATTTACCCAGACAAATTTATCTGGCAACTGAGGACATGTTGGAGTGAGAGGAAAAGCTGAAACAACAACTTTTATTTAACTAAGCAGACAAGCTAACCTTCTGAATATTGACCTGTAGGTATTTCTTACCTGAGGGAACTTATAAACCCCTAGTAATGTAGCGATAGGGATTGAGAGTTGGGACCTGTCTTCTCCTACCATGGCAGCCAGTGGAGGAGAGGTCCTGCATTGGTAGTTGGCAATTGGTTCCGTTACTTGGGTCAGGAGATGTATGGTATCCTCAATGGCCATGGAGACAGTGCCACACGAGTCTCGAACGGAGAACCCCAGCGTAAGATTTGGCAGAAGGCTTCCATCCTTGTTGATCTCCTCTGTGGCAAAGATGAAGCTCTGCACAAGCCGATAGTAGCCAATGCTAAATCTAGAGGGAAAGAGACCCAAGAACATTCGGCAGATTTTAGTGACATGCCTGTAATTCACCATAATTAAAAGATGCAAGGAATTGAGAGGTACAGATTGCAAAGCAAGATAAGATGGACTGCACCAACCTCGAAATGCACCCTGTGTGATTCATGAACTTGGAGCCCTCCTGCCTCCCCAGCCATATGTAGGAACTCACTCTTATTGGGCTTCCTGAAAGCTCGATGATGATATCAGCGCCCTTTCTGTGCTTTCATCCTGTGCAGCCGCACCACTCACACAGCTCTTGCTATGGCCCTGGTAACCAATCCCTGCACAGTAATTGTATGCTAGAAGTATCCCTTACCTCAGCCACTGCCTGTAGAACATGGACAGGTCTTTAGATTCTCAAGAGCAGAGATGTCTCTCTCCATACAAAGATTCGACTTGTTCAAGCCATGGTATTTTTAATAACATCATATGGATGCAAAAACTGGACGGTGAAAAAGATAGACAGGAAGAAAATTGATGCCTTTGAATTATGGTGCTGGCGGCGAATACTGTGTATACCATGGACTGCCCGAAGAACAAACCAGTCGGTACTAGAGGAGATCAAACCTAAGCTTTCTTTAGAAGCTCAGATGACAAGACTTTGACTTTCATACTTTGGACACATCATGCAAAGAGAGATCATTAGAGAAAGACATCATGCTTGGCAAGATAGAAGGCCAACGCAAAAGAGGAAGGCCAACAATGAGATGGATCGATACAATAACAGCAGCTACGGGTACCAGTCTGTCAACAATGAGCTGCCTGACTCAAGACCGAACACAATTTAGGACAACTATCCAGAGGATCGCCATGATCGTCACTGACTCGACAGCACTTCACAACAACAAGTTTGTGCCTGCAAAAATTCCATAGAAATGTAGAAAAGGTTTGCTGAATTTGGAGTCTTTCTTAAAATATGTAGTGTGACACCAAAGAGATGTGTATATAGGGTGCAGGGTACGACAGGAATGGCCATTTTAGAAGAGAGTATGTTGAAAAAAAAAGTGGCGTCACTAGTGGGTTTACAGCTGTCGGTATGCTTTGTGCCCATTTGAGTGGCATTGTTGCCAAACCAGTTTACAGAGTCCAAGAAATAATAAAAAACACACAGAAATCTATTAACATATGGCTGTTTAAGTGAAATCTGAGATGTTCATGTCAAGACGTCTGAAATTCTCTGGGGAGGCGGCAATGAAGGTGGACCATGTAAGTGCTTTGTAAAACGGGTGCATCTCTGCCCCAAAACAGATAGACATTTTCCGGCGCAATATAAAGAGAGCAGGGATGAGCATCATCAGGGCCCAGATATGTTCCAAAAACCGGCCAATTTTAGAAACGTGGTTTTGAATGCCGGAGAGATAAGTACAGTTCCTCCTTTAAGCTCTCCTCCAAACCCCGGATCTAAACGGGTTATCCTTGACTCGAAACAGGTGTCAGTTTTTGGGGATTGCCGTTCTAAGGTACAGATGATGACGGTAATTGTAGAAACTCCCGCATATTTATTGCACATTGACAAACGCGTATTTGGCGTCTATTTTTAAAAGTTTAGTATGCCCACACTTTATTAAACAGGCGTACCTTAGTCTAGTCACAGCAGCTAGGCCTACTCTAGAGCAGCTGTAAATGCACTTAAGTTATCATATTTTATAATTATGAGCATAAATATAGGCTCCGCTACTCTCTGAAAAGCTCCGCCCCTCTGCACACCCAAAGTGGAAGTATATTCGATAGGACTTGCGCGCGCCCTTACGTAATGGCGATCGCCTAAATTGTGCAAAGAAGTTCCAATTCACATGCTTAATTTCTTTAAAATAGGGACTTAGACGTATTGATGTTTCACTTCTCTCTTAGATTGCCCTTTGAAGGTCCAGGACACAGTTTTAAATCTGTACCTACTGCTGTAGATAGCGTGTACAGACCAGTAGCATCTTCTGAAAATTATTTCTTACGCTTGTAGTACAATCTACATGCATAAATCCGTAATACTTTTACCAGCTCCATTGGTGGGCCCTTTTTTATAGACGAAACACTTGTATTCATGAAAACAGTCTTGGAAATTATCCCACTTCCACGTATGATTTTGGCAACACGTACAAATCTGTTTTGCCAATGACATTTCTCAAATCTTTTTACCACTTTATTTTAGAATTAAAATAAAATTTGAATAGCAGTGTGGCAAAGGAAATGGTGAATGAAAATTGAAGTCTTGCAGAAATAAACTTGTGACCGAAAACAATCATGAGAAATTGTAAAATGTAAAGATGTATTATCAAATGGTGCTACACCGTCACTAAATTCAAAGGTGATTTTTTTTTTTTTTATAACTTGAAGTTTTATTAAGGTTTCATCAGTATAACAATACACGCAATAGAAAACAACACCTGATCAAATACACTCAATTAAGGACAACAAAACAGGGAGGAGTCAAACTGCACACCCCTCTGCCAGACAATCAACCGAGGCAGACCCACCCCCTCCCCCAAAATGATTCCTTACCCCCTCGGTCGACCAGAGCCATCTAGGCAACCCAGATCAACCACGCACCCTAACCCCACAACCCCTCCCCTTCTAGACCCCTCCCCAACCCTCCTAATCCCCCATAGACCGAACCCCCCCTCCCTCTCCCCCTGTCATCCCCCTTCTCACCCCCCCTGCCCAGCCCTACCTCTAACTTCTACACCCCTCCCCCTGCCATTTCAGCAGCCACTCATCGTAGCCCTGCCAGAAACATTTAAATTTATGCACCTGATGCTCCCGAAATGCCACTATTTCACACATATCTCTCACTCCATTCAGTCGCGCCACTATCTCCCTTCGGGATGGGAGATCGCTGCATCTCCACCCGGCCAAAAGCGCCCCCCGCACCGCTGTAACACAATACCCTATCATCTGCTGCAGCCCCCTCTCCCCCACCCCCCCCAGTTCATTCAGCAATGCCATAGCCGGTGTCAGTGCGACAGGGACTCCCGTCACTTCCCTAATGACCGCCTCCCATTCCAACCACAGACTCCGCACCGCAGGGCACCCCCACAGCAGGGGATACAAATCCCCCCCCGTCCCTCACACCCCCTCCAGCACCTTCCCTCTCCTTCCGTACAAAATTTCCGCATTCTCCACGGTGTCCAATACGCATGGTATCGGATCTTAAGACTACTCTCCAAATGAAGCGTACTCGGGGCCACCCGCTTAGTCCATCCATAAATACTATGCCAGCGCTCCTGATCCCAAAGCCCCCCGAACGCCCTCCTCCCATTCCACTTCCCCTCGAATCCTATCCCCCTCCCCCTCCTTGTGCAGCAACTCCTTATACAATTGAGCAATAGCCCCCTTCCTCCCCCCTCTCCTCAATAATCTCTCAACCCCCGTGACTGCTCCCCTCAAGTCAGCTTTAACCCGCTGCTGACCTAAAAAGGATGCCACCTGGAGGTGTGCAAAAAATCCCCCCTTAGCCAGTCCAAATTCAATTTGCAATTCCCCCCAGCTTTTCACTCGCCCCGTAGGATGAAGCAACTGTCCCATTAGGCGCAACCCCTTCTCCCACCATTCTCTATATACCCCGCCCTCCTGCCCAGGGGTAAACTCCCGCACCCCCATAATATACATACCTCTCGTGTAACATTTCCCCCCAAGCAAGTGGCGCCGCGTCTTCAACCACAATTCCTTCGTCAAAGCCCGGAAAGGATTCACCCCCCCACCCCCTTCCCCAGCCGCCCCCGGGTCCCAAATCCATGCCGCCAAACCGCCCCTACTACCATAGTCCTGCTCCAGTAGCACCCATTGAGGAGTCTCGTCCACTCCCTGCCAACTTTGAAGTACCCTCAACTGGGATGCTAAATAATACTTTTCCAGCCAAGGCACCCCCAGTCCCCCCTCCAAGCCATGACGATACATCGTACTCCGCGCCACCCTCGGACGCTTCCCTGCCCAGATAAACTCCAACATAATCTGCTGAGCATGTTTCAAATATGCTCGAGACACCTTACAAGGCAGAGAGCTAAATAGAAAGAGAAATCGCGGCAACACATTCATTTTTAGCACGGCAATCCTCCCCAACCACGTCAAATACAGCCCCTTCCACTTCTGTAAGTCACGGCGGACCGCATCTAGTAATCCCCCATAATTGTTGGCCCCTAACTCCCCCAGTCTACTACCCATCTGTACCCCCAGATACCGATAAGATCCCGTTACCCAGTTGAACGCAAACGCCCCCGTCAGCGCGGCCAACACCCCAGCCCCAAGGTTAAACCCCAAAATCTCTGATTTGCCGCTGTTAATTTTATACCCCGCGACCTTACTATATTGCGCTATCTCCCCCATCAGGACCGGTAATGTCACCACCGGCTCTCTAAGCGTAAATATGACATCGTCGGCAAACAACGTAATTTTCACTTCCTGGGAATTCATTAGAACCCCTTTAATATCCTGCAACTCCCGCACCCTCGCCGCCAGCGGCTCAATGACCAACGCAAAGAGTAAAGGGGACAAGGGGCATCCCTGTCGTGTGCCCCGCCCCAGCCGGAACCCCTCTGAGTAGCTACCATTAACCCGCACCCGAGCCTGCGGCTCCTTATACATCGCCTGGACCCATCGAACAAAGTTTTTGCCTAACCCCACTTTTTCCAACACGCTAATCATAAATGGCCATTCCACCCTATCAAACGCTTTTTCGGCGTCCACTGAGAGGAAAACGGCCCGTTGCCCGGTCCGCTGCACTTCCCAAGTGAGATTGCAGAGTTTGCGAATATTATCACCTCCTTGGCGCCCGCTAATAAACCCTGTTTGGTCAGGGTGTACCAAGGTGGGCATCACCCCCGCCAATCGAGTAGCCAACACCTTTGCCAACAACTTAGCATCCACATTCAATAGGGAGATGGGCCTATACGACCCACACACCATTGGATCCTTACCCGGCTTAGGAAGAACCGTAATACCCGCTTCCCGCATGGAGCGAGGAATGTCCCCCCCGGTCAAGACTCCATTAAACACTTTCACCATCAAGGGCCCCAGCATCGATCGACACACTTGGTAAAACCGCCCCGTTAAGCCATCCAACCCTGGAGCCTTGCCCCTCTTCAAGGACCCTATCGCCATGTCAACTTCCCCCTCCGATATAGGTCGGTCCAACCATTCCGCCTCTTCCTCCGACAAAGGGGGACTGTGGTGGTACGGAGTTCCGGCAACGTTTTCATTGCCTGCTAAGATTGACCCAGCAGCAGCGTCCCCCCTACCCCTCTGATACCTCCTATAGTGGACTGCAGCACCTTATGCCGCAACCGTTGAGCTAACCTCCTCCCCACCCTATTCCCTCCCTCTAACCAACCTTGCTTGAGCACACGCAACCCGTACGCAATGTCACTCGCCCGTAACTGGTCCAACAGCCCCCACAGCACCATCAACTGCTCGTGAACCTCCCCCCTCCGCCCCCCTTGGGCCTGTGTCTCCAGTGTCCTTATATCTTGCAGTAACCTAGATTCCTTTTCCCCTCTCCTCCGGCGCTCCCTGGCTGCTGCCTGGACCAAATGACCCCGCACCACCGCCTTTAACCCATCCCATACCATCCCCAACCCCACTTCACCATTCAGGTTAAGGTCTTGGTACTCCTTCACCACCTCTCCCAAGCGTTCCACCACCCCCGGCTCCTCCAGCAATGCCTCATTAAGCCTCCAGAATTTAAGCCCCTCATCGACATACCCCAGACTAAATGTAACAATTACCGGAGCATGGTCCGTCCAAGTAATGTCTCCATGAACCGCCTCCACCACCCGGTTCACCCAGCCTCCGCCCACCCACACCATATCAATCCGGCTGTACGTACCGTGCGGTGCGGAGTAGTGCGTGTATTGCTTACAGCCTGGGTTTTGATTCCTCCAAACATCCACAACCCCCAATCGTTCCCGCATAGTCCGCATCTTAACCCGGTCCACACGCTTCCCCAAACCGCTACCCCCTCCATTATCTAATCTCGGGTTCACCGTCAGATTAAAGTCCCCCCAATGATAAGGGGTGCCTCACTCAAGCCTCCCAAAACATTCTGCATTCTCTCAAAAAACTCACCCTGCTTCTCGTTGGGTCCATACACGCTCACAATCCACACCTGCTCCTTCCCCATTTGAACTCTAACGCCCACCGCCCTACCCTTTTTATCCCTAAATTCACCCACCACCTTATCCACCCATGCCGCCCCCACCATTATACCCACTCCTCCCCTCCGAGCCTCTTCCCTCTGCCCCGCCAACACCACTCTCGGATATTTTTCTCGTCTGCAACATCCGCTCCTGCCCCACTTTTAAATGGGTCTCCTGTATACATACAAAATCCGCTCTCAGCCTGTCTGCTTCCCGCTCCACCATCCTGCGCTTCCTCCAGGTGCCCAACCCACGTACATTCAGCGTGGCTACTATCAGGGCCTGCATTCCCACGCGTCTCCCCCCTCCCCTCCCATTCTGTTTCCCTTGCCCCCCCTTCTTCCCTCCCTCCCTGCCCTTCCCCCCTCCCTCTCCCCTCCCCTCCCCCCTTCCCCCCCTCCCTCTCCCCTCCCCCCACCTCCCCCCCCCGGAGATGAACACACAGTTCTCCCTGCTGTCTTTCGTCCAAACCCTAGGTTACAAACAAGCAGTGCTTTTTGCCAAGCAAAATAGTTGCCGGTCCGCAAAGGCAGGGGTCTTTCATTAATACATGAGGACTATGGGTCAATCTTAGCAGGCAATGAAAACGTTGCCGGAACTCCGTACCACCACAGTCCCCCTCTGAGAAGCTTTGCAAACAAGCAATTAACTAACAATCAGGTGTAAATGCTGAAAGGGAAAGTTTTTGAAGGATAAGTCTACCGCCATTGCAGAATACACAATTTTTAGGAGGTAATTTTGTAACAAACTGCGTAAAGATTTGTGCCATTCACGCACGTAAATCACGCATTTTTCATTACTTTAGGCAATTGCTATTCTATAAGTAGTTTCATCAGGCTGATGGTGCATATTTTCACAGTGGGTGAACGCAGGGGTGGACCTTGAACAGAGTGTAGCAGAATTTGAATTTATACCTGTAAGTTACAAAATGCTATAACGTACGTGCGTTCTTTACAGATCTAGGGGCGCATATTTACACCAAATCTAGCACTGGCATAAGAACATAAAAAATGCCATACTGGATCAGACCAAGGTCCATCAAGCCCAGTAATCTGTTTCCAACAGTGGCCAATCCAGGTCACAAGTACCTAGGAGTTTCCCAAAAAGACACACAGGTTCCATAATGCTTGTATTGGGGCGAGCAGTAGATTTCCCGGGACCTCTTTAATAATGGTTTCTGGACCTTTCCTCCAGGAACTTGTCCAAATCCTTTTTAAACCCAGTTAGACCATCAGGTTTTACTACATCGTCCGGTAATGAATTCCAGAGTTTGATTACACGTTGAGTGAAAAAATATTTTCTCTTATTAGTTTTAAATGGGTTACCCTGTAGCTTCATTGCGTGTCCTCTAGGGATCTGTTTACTAAAGAGTGCTAGTGGAAATTATGCAAAATCAGGGCTGCGGCACTGATTTTGCACGATCGCTGCTAGTGCAGTTTAGTAAACAGACCCCCTAGTCTTTCTACTTTTTGATGGCGAAAACAATCGATCTAAGTTTACCTATTCCATTGCATTCATTAATTTATAGACATCTATCATTTCTTTTCCAGGTTGAAGAGCCCCAACCTTTTAAGTCTCCCCTTATAGGGGTATCCTTCCATCCTCTTTACCATTTTGGTGGCTCTTCTCTGAACCTTTTCTAATAACTCTATAACCTTTTTAAGATACGGTGACCAGAATTGCACACAATATTCAAGGTGCAGTTGCACCATGGAACGATGCAGAGGCATTATAATATCCTTTGTTTTATTTTCCATTCCTTTCCTTATGATACCTAGCATTCTATTTGCTCTCTTGGCCACCACTGCACAGTGGGCGGAAGGTTTCAACATGTTATCCACAATGATGCCTAAATCTTTTTCTTGGGTAGTGGTTCCTAATGTGGAAGCTTGCATCATGTAACCATAATTTGGGTTGTTCTTTCCTAGGTGCATAACTTTGCACTTGTCCACATTAAATTTCATCTGCCATTTGAACGTCTAGTCTTCCAATTTATGAAAGTCCTTTTGCAATTTTTCACAATCCTCTTGGGTTTTAATAACTTTAAATAATTTTGTGTCATCTGCAGATTTGATAACCTCACCCATTATTCCCATTTCCAGGTCATTTATGAATATGTTGAAAAGCAGTTGACCCAGCACAGATCCCTGGGGTACTCTACTAGTCACCTTTCTTCATTGAGAAAATTGGCCATTTAGCCCTACCCTCTGCTTTCTATCTTTTAACCAGTTCCTGATCCACAATAGTACACTGCCTCCTATCCCATGAGCTTTATTTTCGCCAAGAGTCTCTAATGAGGGATCTTGTCAAAGGCTTTCTGAAAATCCAGATACACTATATCAACTGGCTCATCTTTGTCTACCTGTTTATTCACACCTTCAAAAAAATATAACAAATTAGTAAGACAAGACCTTCCTTGGCTAAAGCCATGTTGGCTTTAAACCATGATTATCTACATGTTCAGTAATATTGTTCTTTATAATGGTTTCTTCCATTTTGCCTGGTACTGACATCAGGCTCACCGGTCTGCAGTTTTCCGGATCACCCCTGGAACCTTTTTTAAAAATTGCCATTACATTGGCCATTCGCCAGTCTTCAGGTATTACAGATGATTTTAATGATAGTTCACAGATTATTAATAGTAGGTCTGCAATCTCATATTTCAGTTCTTTCAACACCCTTGGATGTATACCATTCTGGTCCAGATGATTTGCTACTCTTTAGTTTATCAAATAGTTGTAATAGAGCTTCTCGGTTTATCGATGTTTCTTTCAATTCTTCCGATGCATCACCTTTAAATACCATTTCAAGCATGGGTAACTTCCCTACATCTTCTTCAGCAAAGAATTCATTCAGTCTCTCCACTGTGGCCTTGTGCCCTCTTAGTGCCTCTTTTACCCCTCTATCATCGAATTGTCCACGCTTAGGTTTGGTGCATGTATCTTCAACTTGCCCTCTTATTTGAAAAAAGAAAGTAGGCACCCACTTTTCTTTATAAAATAGGGGTGATTTGCACATGTTGAAACACATGCAAAACTGGACATTCTTATCAAATTACCCTCTTCAGGCCTGCGAAAACCATGCCCAGAACACGTCATCTTCAAATTTGAAAACTGGTGCTTATGCGTGCATGCCAGGGTACTCAAAGGAGAAAAAAATGAAAAGCCTTCAGTGTTTTCACTGAAAAAAATAATGGAGAATGTTTCTTAAATAAAGAACATTGGCAAAACTCTGGAGTTTGTGAAAGTGGATATTCCCATGAGCTAGATAAATTTTGAGGCATTTCTCATGGGTGCGGTGGATAAGAGTTACAGTACGATGATGGACCTATCAGTTTCCAAAAAATGCCACTCGGGTGCCAGTGTTTACAAGTGAAATTCCAAACATGCAGGTCTACAATTCATCTACTGAGATATTGGAACCTAAGTTAGGTATCTAGAGTTGAAGAGCAGTTCTAAACTTATATAGCTAACGGCCCAGATTTACTTGGGCAAAAAGCAGTTGGATGGAGACCCTACTTCTTGCTTTGATCATATTACACCTCTGCTAATAGACTTCCACTGGCTTCCTAAACATGATCGCATCCAATACAAACTCCTTATCCAGGTCCATAAAACTCTGCATACATGAAAGTTGGATCCCAGCTTAAAACTCAGTTATTGCAAAAGGCTTTTGACCTGCCTTCTGACCACACTATTACTCACTCCTCAGTATAAATTACTTTTCCTTTTTACCGCCTCCATCCTCGATCTTGCTACTTGCCCTCCACTCTCCTTTGATGTATCAATGGAGGTTCCTTTTTCTATCCAAGATATCAGAGTTGTTTTCCTATTTTTAACTAATGTCTAATATGAAAACCGCCTTGCTGCTATTGCAAAGGATGGTATATCAAATTTTAATAAACTTTAACTATAAAGTATTCCTGAGGCAGGCTTTCTAATGTGAGCTTACTGAAGTATTCAGTGCCTACAAGCTAAACTTAGCTAAGTAACCATGGTCATGCAAATGACAATCCTAAACTTAGCTGTTCAAGTTTTGAACAGATAAGCTCAGATGGGAATTCAGCTCATAGACAACCTAATAAGAGCAGCTGACTATTCATGCAACGATAATGTGATAAATTTACCCAGTTATCTTACCCATTGAGTATAATTTTGAATATTGACCCCTATCTTCTATACCCCATTCCCACAGCCACCCACTTTATAGAGACCCAAATGTAGGTGCCTAGTCAAAAGAAATTTCTAAATTTAAGAAAGTTGCAATGGTTATTTAGGTACATTACTCCCAAAGCTGGCTGCCTAACTCCTTGAAAAGTTGGACCTGCAATATCCATTGAAAATGAATGACATCCCATCGACATCTTGGCACATTACGGGGCTGTGACCTCGCAACTTCCTATTGACTAAAGCTTTCTAAGCACGAGCAAAACACCTTTTCCCCTTAACATCCGCCTTCTGTAAATTCCCTTATACTTACAGATCACACGGCGGCACGCCCGGGGGTGCTTCAAAAGTGATTTTGGCATTTATGCTGCTGTAATGGACTGGAAAAATGCCTCCAATGACAACGTCCCCAGCTTTCTCGAATCCTGTGATGGGCATGGTAGGGGAACTCACGCAGCCTGCGTCAGTGGTATTGGAAACCGGAACCGTGAACAGGAAGACATATGCGGTGATGATAAGCATCTTAGAACCAGGAACGAAGCTTCACCCAGTGCTTTTACATGTTCATTTGTGTGCAGTCTAGAAGGACAGAACGGGTCATGACTGATGGGAAAAGCAAGGCTTTCTGCAACATGACATCGCTTGACTTTGCGTAACCTGTGATCCCGATGAACAGTTTCCTTACCAGTATGATGAAATGCACTGATATTTTTTTTTGGGGGGTGTCTAGAGAAAGATTGTGAGTGAATAACTGAGCAAAATTAGATATGAAAGAATATTGGTTGATAGGTAAAATAATTGTATTAATTTTCATAGATGAAGGAAGAAATAGTCAAATGCTTAGAGCAGAAGTTCCCAATCTTTTTGGTTGTGTGGTCCCCTTATTAACCTCCCAAATGTTGAGGGATCTCCCCCCCCCCAGTTCATCCATGCCACTCCTCCCCATCTCCGTCTCCGCTAGCCCTCTTTGTCTCCATTCCCCTTCCCTGCCAGTCTCAGTCTCTTTCTATTTCTCTCCCTCCCAGCCAGTTCCCACCAGTCTCTCTCTATTTTCTTTTTTGCATCTTACAGACCCCCTGCAATGGTCTGATGGACCCCCCCCCCAGGGGTCCATGGACGACAGGTCAGGAAGCACTGGATTAGAGCAAATAACAGGAAACCAGGATTCAAATTCTGCTTCTCCTGCTGACATTTGTGTGACCTTAAAGAAGTCACTTTGGCACAGATGATCAAACGTAATGTGCCCTTAGTGAGAGCAGTTCAGAGGGCTATTGTACAACTGAGTGATTTCTCAATTACTGCCCCGTCGCTATGGAACCACCTTGTCAGCAGAACTGAGAATATTATCTGACACTGCTCTGTTCAGAAAGCTATTGAAGGCTTTGCTGTTTTCCCAAATGTTAAGGAGCTCTGCCAAATATTTGGTGCCGGGCACCGAACTGTTATTGCTAGGGGTCATTTTCTGTTATTTTATTTTTGAGTTTTAGTGTCTTTATCTTGCTTTGTTTTTTTAAATGATTATTTGTGATGTTTATTGAATACTGCCTAGGGGTGCATATCGATAGGCAGGATTTAAATGTGTTAAATAAATAAACTGTCTCCACTATTGGAAACCCTAGTGAGTAGTTTTAATTTTCTTATTGCCCTCCCCGCAAAAGTATCCTCATACATTTCCATCTGCTTTTTTGTGTGCAAGCTCTTTAAGTCAAAAAAAGGCATGCAGTTTAGAACATTTTAAACTACTCGTATCATAGTCCCCACTGAGCTAACTCTACCTGGATTTTAACTACACGGGTTAAAGTCCAGGTTTTGGCGATATACACACAAATGTACATTCAGCTGGTGTATACGGTGGGCGGTAATCAATGCGGCTAAAAGAGGATTTCTTCTACAGAAACGCTTTTGACTGTTGCAACCCCCCCCCATCTCCTATTGCCTCAGATATCCACTAAGGGTAATTTAGTAAGAGATCTGAGCATGCAGAAGAGTATCCGATATGTATGCATATAAAAAAGCAGACACACAGAAACCAAGGCTCGCTTTTATGCAATATGAAGGTAATGTTATAACAAGGCGCCTAGGTTTGGCGAAGGAAAAGGTGCCTGTTTTAGCTTATTTTATAAGGATACCTAGGCGCCTGTGTGTCTTTATAAAATACTAGCACAAATCCTGAAGAATTAGTGCCTAGATTGTGGGCGCTGATATTTACGCCTCCTTGGGCGTTAGAAGGGAGGACGCAGGAAGGGGGCGCTGATGCTTCCATTTGTCCACCAGTAGAAATAGCATAAACCACAGCGGTGATGAGATTCAAGAGATCTGGGAAGGATAAGGGAGTAGATGACCAGAGGTCAGGGTGGATATGTGGAGACACTATGGGTAGGCCAAGTGCTCTTTCATTGCCTACAACCCAAAAAGTATTCTATGTTTCCACGCAACTTTCCTCTTACCTTTACTGATGTATATCCAGAACATTCTTCCCTGGCTAGTGTCCAAGAATTAAACTGTGTTTTTCAGCAAAGCGTCCTTAGGATCCAGACACGAGTTGCTGATGAGCACCTCAAGACCTAGTGCCTTTGATGGTCTGTTGATGGGTCATGAATATATAATGAAAGCTTCGGAGTGATTTTATAGCTATATTATGTTTTCAGCTCTTATGAAATGTTATTAATTCTTCAAGGCCGCTTCTTCCTAAAGTCTGCTGTGTCATGTTGCCATCATAAACGACAGTGTGACATGAAATGTTCCCGGCCTTGTTTCTAAATACATTGTGCTCATTCTGTGGTATTTATCACTTCTCACCAAACTCTCCTCCCTTGGTACTGCCTGAGGCAAGATCTGTAGGGACGGCAGGTGGTGGGGGAATGGAAAATCTTGGACAATTAACTCATTTGCAGATCAAAACTCTGGAGTCACCCTGTAGAATTCAAATGGATAGAGAATAAACGAGGGATAATAGCGCTATAATAGAGGGAAAGGAAGGGAAATTGGATTTAGCTTACCACCATTCTCAGAAGGCGAGTTACATTCAAGAATAATAGTATTTCCCTATCTCCAGAGGGTTTACAATCTGAAGGTCTCTTATTAAAGCCCTTATGTGGTTAATGTGCCTTTTAATGTGTAGCAACTGGTACAATAGTTAGGAGCACTAATGCTTGACCATGTCTACTAATGCATGCTTAAAGGCATATTAACCAGCGATCATGGGATGGGACGCGGAATAGGTGGCGTGCTCATTAGGTGAACCATTCACACGTTAGTTGCTGGGAACATGCTGGTCACGCCTCCAACTGCCAATATGGAGGGTTTGCACTTAAGATGCATGTATTTGGCATGTTCATTGCAAATCCTTAGTGGACTTTAGTAAAAGGGGTCCTAAGTTTGCACCTGAGGCAATGGAGGGTTACGTGATTTGCTCAAGATCACAAGGGGCAGTGGTGGGATTCATCTCTAGCTTCCCTGGTTCTCAACCCACTGCTCTACCGTTAAGCTACTCCTCCACTCATCAGAGGAAGGGGAGTCAATAAATTAGGACTATAGCATACACGAAGGAAGATTTTGGTTAGTAGGTGGAGACTGGACTTGGGACGTGGCGGTCGGTGCAGCGATATTTTAGAAACGTGTCTGCCGAAAGGCGGAGCCTTTTCTAAAATAGTGCAAGAATGCACCTGTATTTGCCAATACGCGGAGCCCAGAGGAGCCATTTCTACACGTGGGAAAAAAATCAACGGAGGAAACACACCAACTTACATGCGTATGTCGGCCCTTTCGCAAACCTACACCACTGCCGTCAATTCACAACAGATGCCAGTACCTTTACCTGATTTCCATTTGGAAGGGGTAAAAACAATTGGAGTTTAAGGAGGATAACCCCTTTACTCCCTTCTGTAAAGGGATGACCAAAAGGAGCACGTTTTGGAAACGTGAACAGGCCAGGGAGCAACTGTGAATCCAATGTGGACAACAGGTGTCTTCCCTATATGAAATGGGCAACACACATTTTTTTTTTTACTTGTTGAGGTCACTCCTTAACCATGCCCCTACATGCCCCTTTGCAACTTCTATGTCGTAAGGTCCTCCTTGTGTAAATGCAGCCCTTTCTACAATTGACATTTCCACGTGTCAATGCCTCATTTTTTCCTGTGGAAGCTGTGAATAAGGCTTCAAAATAATGTCATAGTAACATAGCAAAGGAAGCCCAAGATGCCCCGTGCAATCTGCCCAGCACTCTGCATTCGTTTCTAGTCTACTCTTTGCTACTCAGTCTCTCAGCAACCTTAGACAAGATAATTACAGGGTAATTCAATAAAGCGTTTTCTGAGTGGGATGCGTGTTTAACGTGCTCAAAAGGACTTTGATAAAGTTTTGCGGTTGAATAGGTGCGTAAAGAAAAAGAGGAAAGGACAGACTGGAAGCGGAATTGCGATGGACGTGGATTTTATAGAATAGATGTGCATTTTCACAGTGAGTGTGCACACATTTGGATGTTTTCAGAGCAGATGCGCCGTAAACCTGTGCGCGCCAGGCCGTTTCTGGGACCCTATTTTATTTATTTCATTTGCGGCCCACTTATCATTGCACTCCTAAGCAGTTTACATTAAAAACAAACATATTGAAGAAACAACAGAATATACTTCAATATAGTAACATAGTGACAAAGTAACATAGTATATGACGGCAGATAAAGAGCAGCATGGGCCATCTTGTCTGCCCAGCAAGGTGGCAAGAGTAGGTGCACCTGTCAATCTGTGCAGGTCACCCCTATTTGTTGACATATAAGAGATAGTTACGTTTATTTTGATTTTATCCTGTTGCTGTAAAGGGATCCACTGTGTCTGTCCCATGCCCCTTTGAACTCCGTCACCGTGTTTGCCCCCACCACTTCCATCGGGAGGGCATTCCAAGCATCCACCACCCTTTCAGTGAAAAAGTATTTCCTGATGTTACCTTTCAGTTTACCCCCTTGCAGCTTCATGTTATGTCCTCTAGTTTTACAGCTTCCCCATGTTCATTAATACTCTTTAAGTATTTAAAGGTCTGAATCATATCTCCCCTGTCCCTCCTCTCCTCTAGTTTGTACATATTTAGGTCTTCAAGTATCTTTTCATATGTCTTCTGGCGCAGGTTCCAAATCATTTTGGTTGCCTTCCTCTGAACCATTTAAAGTCTTTTTATATCCTTTGCGAGATATGGTCTCCAAAACTGAACACAGTATTCCAAGTGAGGCCTCACCAGCGACTTGTACAGTGGTATTAGTACCTCTTCCCCCCAGGTAAGTGAAAGCCCCCAGGTAAGTGATACATCAAATACCTTTATGGAAATGGGTAACAGGGGTAACATATGGAAAGCAGTGTGTATAAATGCCCGTAGCATGGGAAATAAGATCTCTGAAGTTGAAGCTTTGGTGGGAGTGGCTGACTTAGATTTAGTGGCAGTTACAGAAACATGGTTCACAGAAAACCATGACTGGGATGTAACTATACCTGGCTATACTTTATTCAGAAAGGACAGGGTAGGAAGAAGGGGAGGAGGAGTGGCACTATATGTAAAAACTACTATTAAAGCTTTGGAATTACAGAGCTTAAAAGGGAGAGAGGAGGCATTGTGGGTTAGACTAGAAAGAGGGAAAGAGAAATCTATTTGCATTGGTGTGATATACAGACCTCCCTCACAAGAGGAAGAGGTGGACAGAGAGTTAATTGAAGACATACGCAGCATTGCTAGGAAAGGGGAAGTGCTACTGCTAGGAGATTTTAATATGCCAGATGTTGATTGGCATATTCCTGCTGCAGTATCATCTAGGAGTAAGGAGATCCTGGATTCTCTACAGGGAGAACTATTCAGGCAATTGGTAACAGACCCCACACGTGAAGGGGCCATACTGGACTTGGTGCTTGCCAATGGTGAAAGTGTTTCTGATGTTGTAGTGGGAGATCATTTTGCATCCAGTGATCACCAGATGGTGTGGTTCAGTATTAGGACTAGGGCTGTTAGAATCCATTCCAAGGTGAAGATCTTAGACTTTAGGAAGACTAACTTTGCGATGATGGGCCAATGCCTCAGGGAGTCGTTAGTGGGATGGGAACAGCTGGGGGATGTAGAACAACAGTGGGCAAAACTGAAAGGGGGTATTTTAAAGGCAACCAACCTTTTTGTTAAAATGGTAAACAAAGGCAAAAGGAACAGGAGACCGCTATGGTTTTCGAAGGAAGTAGCTGAAAAAGTGAAGAAAAAGAGGGAGGCCTTCATGAAATACAAGAGATCACAGAGAGAGGAAGATAGGCATCTGTATTTGGAAAAACTTAGAGAAGCTAGCAAAGTAGTCAAGAAGGCAAAGATTCAAAAGGAGGAGGAAATAGCCAATGCAATAAAATGGGGGGATAAGACATTTTTCAGATATATTAGTGAGAAGAGGAAGGGCAAAAGTGGTATTGTCAGACTCAAGGGTACAGGGGGGGAATATGTAGAAGCTGATAAGGATAAAGCGGAATTACTTAACAAATATTTTTGTTCTGTGTTCACAGATGAAAAACCAGGAGCAGGACCTCAGAAAACACCCACAAATAAGAACAGAAGCGAGGGACATCTTGAACAATTTTCAGAAGACTGTGTTCGTGAGAAACTAGCTCAACTCAAAGTAGACAAAGCGATGGGACCGGATGGGATACACCCTAGAATACTGAGGGAACTTGGGGACATTCTAGCAACTCCACTGACTGACCTTTTCAATGCCTCGTTGGAGTCGGGAGTGGTGCCAAAGGACTGGAGAGAGGCTCATGTGGTGCCTTTACACAAAAGCGGAAGTAAGGATGTGGTTGAAAACTACAGGCCGGTTAGTTTAACTTCAGTGGTGAGTAAATTAATGGAAACGCTGTTGAAAGAGAAAATAGTGAGGTTTCTGGAGTCCAGCGGATTACAGGATCCGAGGCAGCATGGATTCACCAGAGGCAGGTCTTGTCAGACAAATCTGATTGATTTCTTTGACTGGGTGACCAGGGAGTTGGACCGAGGGAGAGCTCTAGATGTGGTGTATTTAGATTTCAGTAAAGCCTTTGACACTGTTCCTCACAGGCGACTTATAAACAAACTGAGCACCCTAGGGATGGACCCTAAAGTTACTGCTTGGGTTAGAAATTGGTTGGGTGGGAGGCGACAAAGAGTACAAGTAAATGGAGCTCACTCTGAGGAGAAGGATGTTACCAGTGGTGTGCCCCAGGGATCTGTCCTTGGTCCGATTCTTTTTAACATCTTTGTTAGTGATATAGCGGAAGGGCTGTCGGGTAAGGTTTGCCTCTTTGCAGATGATACCAAAATCTGCAATAAAGTAGACACCCAGGAAGGTGTAGATAACATGAGGAGGGATCTAGCTAAGCTTGAAGAATGGTCTAGAATTTGGCAGCTGGGATTTAATGTTAAAAAATGTAAGGTCATGCATTTGGGCTGCAGCAATCCAAGGGAGCAATACAGCATAGGAGGTGAAGTACTTTTGTCCACTAAAGAAGAGCGGGACCTAGGCGTAGTTGTGTCCGATGATCTTAAAGTAGCTAAACAGGTAGAAAAGGCGACGGCAAAAGCTAGAAGGATGCTTGGGTGCATACGGAGAGGAATGGCTAGCAGAAAAAAGGAGGTGATAATGCCTCTGTATAAGTCTTTGGTGCGACCTCATTTGGAGTATGGTGTGCAATTCTGGAGACCGCACCTTCAAAAGGATGTGAACAGGATGGAGTCGGTACAGAGGGTTGCTACTAAGATGATTAGTGGTCTTCATTATAAAGCATATGAGGACAGACTTAAGGATCTTAATATGTACACCTTAGAGGAAAGGC
Organism: Ichthyophis bannanicus; assembly: GCA_033557465.1. NCBI lineage: Eukaryota > Metazoa > Chordata > Amphibia > Gymnophiona > Ichthyophiidae > Ichthyophis > Ichthyophis bannanicus. Next base: position 41,675,516 of record CM066051.1, on the reverse strand, counting down.
GGGATAGAGGTGATATGATTGAGATGTTTAAATACCTCCGTGGCATAAATGTTCAGGGAGAGAGCCTCTTTCAATTGAAAGCAAGTTCTGCGACGAGGGGACATGGGATGAGGGTGAAGGGAGATAGATTCAGGAGTGATATGCAGAAATATTTCTTTACGGAAAGAGTAGTGGATCCGTGGAATAGTCTCCCAGTGGAGGTGGTAGAGATGAGGACAGTAACTGAATTCAAAAAAGCATGGGACCAACACAGAGGATCTCTAAAGGTAAAAAGTGGACTGTTGTAGTTGTTGTTATGGAAGGACAGACTAGATGGGCCTTGTGGTCTTTTTCTGTCATCATGTTTCTATGTTTCTAATTCCTCTCTGTATGCAACCCAGCATCCTTCTGACTTTGCCACCACCTTGTCACATTGTTTTGCCAGCTTGAGATCCTCAGAAACAATCACTCTGAGGTCTTTCTCCTGGTCCATGCACACCAACCTCTCGCCCCCCTATCGCAAACAATTCCCTTGGATTTCTGCTTCCGAAGTGCAAAAACCTGCACTTCTTCACATTAAATCTTAACTGCTAAGCATTAGACCATTCTTCCCGCTTTTGTAGATCCTTCCTCGTGTTATCCACTCCCTGAGGGGAGTCCACTCTGTTGCAAATTTTGGTGTCATCTGCGAAAAGACAGACCTTTCCATTCAGTTCTTCAGCAATATCGCTCACAAATATATTGAACAGTACCGGTCCCAGGACCAATCCCTGGGACACACCATTAATCACCTTCCATTTACCATCACTATCTGTCATCTGTCAGTCAACCAAATTCTAATCCAGTTCATCACCTTGGGACCCATCCATATTCTGTTTAGTTTATTGATAAGCTTCTTATGAGGAACAGTATCAAAGATTTTGCTGAAATCTATGTGGATCACATCCATTGCATTCCCTTGATCTAGTTCTCTGGTCACCCAGTCAAAGAACTCAATCCTATTTGTTTGACATGATTGTCCTTTGGTAAAACCATGTTGTCTTGGATCATGCAACCTATTGGTTTCAAGAAAGTCCACTATTCGCTCTTTCAGGAGCGCCTCCATTACTTTTCCCGCCACCGAGGTAAGGCTTGCCGGCCTGTAGTTTGTCACTTCTTCCCTGTTACCACTTTTGTGAAGAGGCACCACATCAGCCCTTCTCGTCCTAAGAAACTTCTCTTCTATCCAAGGATCTGTTAAAACCATGCTTTAAGGCCCTGCAAGAACCTCTCTGAGCTCTTTCAGTATCCTGGGGTGTATCCCATCTGGTCCCATGGCCTTGTCCACTTTCAGTTTTGCAAGCTGTTCAAACACATCTTCTGCGAATGGTGTAGTATCTACTCCATTCCCATTTGTATATTTGTCAATCATAGGTGGTCCTTCTCCATTATTTTCTTTAGCAAAAACAGAACAGAAGTATTTGTTTAGCATTTTCACTGTCTCAATGTCACTTTCCATGAATCCGTTCCCGGCAGTTGCAATTCCACCTCTGATCTTCCTCTTCTCCCGAATATGCCTGAAAAATATTTTGTCATCACACTTCACATCTTAGGCATCTTTTCATCTGCCTTTGATTTTGCTTTCCTTATTTTTCTTTTTATCTTTTTCAGTTTGCTCCTGTATTCCTTACTGTGTTCCTCTGTTTGCAAGCTTTTGAATTTTGTGAAAGCTATGTTTTTTGCCTTTATTTGAACAGCCACTTCTTTGGAGAACGAAATAGGTTTCCTTTTCCTCTTGTTTTTATTTACTTTCCTTACATATGTATCTGTTGCCCCTTTTATTGCCTCTTTTAGTTTAGCCCACTGCAATTCCACTTCCCTTATCCCCTCCCACCCTGCCAACCCCTCCTTCAGGCACTTGGCCATTTTACTGAAGGCAGTGTTTTTGAAGTCTAGGACTTTGAGCTTGCTGTGATTGGACTCTGCCTTGGCTTTTATCTCAAACTACACTGTGTGTTGATTGCTGTTGCTCACAGGAGCACCCACCCAGACATTCGACATGCTATCTCCTTTGGTGAGCACTAAATCCAGCATCGAGCTTTCCCTGGTCTGTTCCATCACCATTTGTCTAAGCAATGCATCTTGGAAGGCATTCACAATTTTTTTACTTCTTTCCAGATTTGCAGAAGGAATACTCCAATCCAGATCAGGTAGATTAAAGTCACCCAATATGTTCACTTCCCCCTTCATGGTACCTTTGCAATATCAACAATCAAGTCTCTATCTATTTCTTTGGTTGAGTTGGAGGCCTGTAGGCTACACCAGTATGGATGACGGTGCTATCTCCTCTTTCCAACACAATCCACAACACTTCTTCTTTTCCCCCGTGCCCTGCATTTCAGCAGCTTTAATATTGCTTTTGACATACAAGGCTACTCGTCCTCCTTTTCTGCCTTCTCTGTCTCTTCTAAATAAATTATAGCCAGCTATGGCTATATCCCAGTCATGTGACTTGTTAAACTATGATTCTGTAATGGCCACAATGCCCAAGTCCATTTCCACCATTAGGGCTTCCAGGTCAGGAACTTTCTTGGCTATGCATCAAGCATTTGTGCTCATTGCTTTTTAGCATTTGCTGATTGGCTTGCATGTATTTTGCATGAATTTTATTTTATACGCCTCTTCCAACATGGCATTGATGTGTGGGTTAATAGTGTGGCTGTTTCCCATGTTATTGTGTTTTTGCTGGGAGTGACGTCCTGAACTTGTTCTTCTCCATCCGTCACCCCCTTTACCTAGTTTAAATGCCTGTCCACAAAATGCCTGAACTTTTCACTTAGGATCCTTTTCTCTGCAACAGAGAGATGTAGTCCATCATCACAGTATAGCTTCTGGTTGTTCTATCTATTTCCCCAGTCGCTTATATATCTAAATCCTTCTTGTTTGCACCAGGTTTGGAACCATGTATTAAAGTTGTTTATGCGATGCAGCCTTTCTACCCCCTCACCAAGAACAGGTAGAACTTCTGAGAATGCTACAGTGTTAACAATGGGCTTGAGTTTCTCTCCCAGAGTCTGGAAGTCCCTTTGAACTGCATAGGCACCGTTTCTAGCCAGGTAATTTGTACCCAAGGGATGATAACATCAATTAAGGAGTGCTCACTTTCCACACTAACTGGAGTGGAGGAGTGGCCTAATGGTTGGGGCAAGGTACCTCAGGCTGGAAGGTCAGGGGTTTCTAGTCCCACAGGGGTTTCTAATCCCACTAGAGGACAGCAACCTTGGGCTGGAAGGACTGGGGTTTCTAGTCCCACAGGTGCTCCTTGTGGTCTTGGGCAAGCCACTTAACCCTCCATTGCCCATGTTCCCTGTAAAATAGTTATCTCCAAGTTATAACGCCCTGTTCAATGTAATTTCAGTTTGTTCAATGTAAACCACCTTGATATCATAAAAAGGTAGTATATAAAAATGTTAAATAAATAAAATAAATAACTATGCCAACAATTTGCTTTGTATTTCTGCTGGCTGAAGAGCCTGGGAAGTATTTGACCATCTTCTCCCCTTTGAACTGTGTTCCCAAGTTGGTGCCTCTGATGATGGAATCTCCAAGTGGAAGTAGTTTCCTCTTTTGTGTCAGCTTCTTCATATTTAGGGCATTATTAGTAGATTGGGCAATAACTTTTTCGTTTAAGGGCACTTCAGTTTCCACTAATTGGGCACTCAAATTTCCCAAGACAGAGAAGGCATTATGCAGGGATATCTCTCGATGGAGAGGGTGTCTCTGTGTTACAGGTCACAGCCTACCAGAGCCCACTGTGATCCATTTGGGCTGTTTGATTCTTTGTGGGAGCGGTGGTGGATGTTTTCTCAATTTGTACCCTAGAGGAGATGTTTAATTGCATCTAATTCTTCCCTTAATAGAATCAATTCTTTATGCATGGCAGATAACTTGAGACATATAGGGCAAGCTCTTAGGCTCCAAATGATTCTTCTTAGAATGAAGGCATCACGGCTATTGCATTGAATACACGACATGCTGCTTAAGATGGTTATAGAGCAGTTCTATGACAAGGAGAAAAGGTGGGTGTTACACCTAATTGGAAGAAAAAGTTTGTGTTATACCTAATTGGAATCTGTACGATGACTATATAGTCAATGAACCCCAGGGGTGGGTGGGTGAGGGGTAAGGTGGGAAGGAATTTAAGTGTCCCTGGCCAGTATTTTTTTTATTTAACAGGTTTTATATACTGCTTTATCATTTCAATCAAAGCAGTTTACATTGAAACTTAAACTTGGCAATGTACATTAAACAGGGACATTGATAACTTGGATTTTTCTGAGGCAATGGAGGGTTAAGTGACTTACCCAAGGCCACAAGGAGTGCTAGTGGGAATTGAACCCTGGTTGCTTGGTTACCAAGCCAGTGCTCAAACCATTAGGCTACTCCTCCACTCCAGTAGACCTGATATGAACTGAGGGAATGCTCAGATGTCTGATTTAAGAAGGATGTGTAAGGAATGTAGGCAAGCTAAATATTCCTAAACTTATAACCAAAATGTAGGTTGTTTGCTACTAGACTGTAGATCAAGGTGGCTATGAACAGATAGAAATGTGATAGAGACAGAAAGATAAGAAGAGCAAGTTTTTGTTGTTGTTGTTGTTTTTGGTTATTTTGTGTTTGCCTTCTCCCTTGGTGCAGTTACCCTAACACCCCACAGTGCCCTAGTAGTATTATAAGTGAATAAAACAGGTAATAAATAGGCAAGGAAAACTTCTATCAAAAACCAGCCAAATGGTAAAGTTGGAAGCTTAGCTTTGTAGACTTTTGAGGTTGTGATGGCAATTGCTGGATCAGATCTCATTGTTGGATCAGATTTCTTCACTCAATGCGTAATCAAACTCTGGAATTTGCTGCCGGAGGATGTAGTAAAAGCTATTAGTGGAGCTGGGTTTAAAAGAGATTTGGAGATGTTCCTAGAGGAGAAGTCCATAAACCATTATTAAAGTGGACTGGGGGGAATCCACTGCTTACCCCTGGGACAAGCAGCATGGAATCAGTCTACCTTTTGGGAACCTGACAGGAACTTGTGACCTGGATTGTCCACTGTTGGAAACAGGATACTGGGCTCGATGGACTTTTGGTCTGACCCATTATGACAAATCTTATGTTCTTATAAATAAATACATCTTTGAAGCTTACTTATTTATTACACATTCAAAATGAAGCACAGAAAACATACATAACATACAATTGCATATCACTTACAGACAATACAAATCTAATTAAAAAAATAAACCTAAATCAAGTAGCTCCAAAAGTTTCTTAGGCGCACAGGTCGTTATTTGCTACTGCATCAGGCGACGTATGCCGTGGTAGAGCCTTCCAACAAAGGAGTGCGTAAAGCCAGAACGCCCTCGTATACACCATCTGCATCCTTATCCACTGTCACTGATGAAACTACACGTAATTGTTGCATCCAAGGTCAGGCTGACCTCTGCAACTCTTATGGCCTTAATAACAGATTCAAACTAATAGCAGAGGCTTGATACTCAGTCTTAGAAAATTGCCAGTAATATTTGGAAGCCAATAAGGCTGTAAAAAAACATGGAGTTATATGTTCAAATCTGGATTTCTTACACAGTAACCTAGCTGCAGAATTCTGCACAAATTGCAATGCTTTGATAGGAGCTGCAGGCAATGCTTTATAGATAAAATCACAATAATCCATGCATAGACTAATCGACTCAAGGAAAGCTGTGAGAAAATCATTTTCTGATAATAAAGGTCATAATTGATGCATTGTTCACATCTTATAAAAGGTTGTCTTAGTAACACTATCAATTTGAGGTCTTACTATAAGGGGTTAATCTAAAAGTATGCCCAAATAGTGACTCTCATTCTTGACTGATAGGTCCACCCCATCAAGACAAACTGACTTTGGCAGGACAAATGTCACATCCCAAGTTGCAAACAAAACCCTCAGATTTTCTTTAGTTAAATGTCAAATTATGTGCAGAGAGTCACTGAACCATGATAAATGAAAAAACACAGCAGCCAACTGATAAGGCAATGAGCAGACCAAACAAGGTTACAAGTAAGCCACATAGGCCAGAGTTTAGGCCTGTAAACCAAGAAGCAACATCATTCCACCACGCTCCAACCTGAATCCCACCCTTGGAATCATCCAGATGTAGTTCTGACAAGTGTCTAATTCTGTCCATTGCATTAAGTACAAAAGTTGTATGTTTTGCTATAACTGTGCAACAATTTGTTTCATTAATGAATTTACATGCCCCTCCCTCAGCTGCTAACAATAGAGCTAAAGCTTGTCTATTTTGCAGAGTCATTTGATTGTTTTGCTCAAGGGATTTAGCTAGGAGAGTAATGGAATCAGTGACAGAACGCATTTGGACATGAAGCAAACATTGCAACCTACGTACAGCCATACCTAGTTCAGCAGTAATTGCAGGGGTCTGAAATATAGGAATCCAAGAGGTCTAGCTCAGAGTATCAAGCCATGTTTTAGTCAGTGGATATGTGGAATTAATATATTCATAAGAGGCCATGAGAGCATCATCTTCGGATTTATCATACCAGGGGGAGGTGTCTCTATTGTGTCTGTGGGTGCTTGTGTGATAGTGAGTGACACTGAAAGGGATTAACACTGAATAGGCCTCAGCCCTAACCAGAGCACAAGGAAGGTGAGTCAGGCCTATAGCCTGATATAGGAAACCCTGACAATACCAATAATGGCCTGCAAGAGCCGAGAATCGGGTATTTTTAGTCCAGGTCCAGTTCATTTTGTGTCCCCATGCAATTGAAGTATGCCTTATGATAAATTGATCATTACGGGGAAAATAACAGGAAGAATAAGGGGTACCAGTTCTGCGTCCAGGTGTCTGGACTGCTGAACCATTTCTATAAATAGGACCCACTGTGTATGTTTTGTGCCAATAAGCAGGGGTAACATTCAAAGATGCATTAGTGATAACAAACCAATTGTCCAAGCTATAAGGAGCCTAAAAGTTATAAGGAATTATGGACTTGGGGGAAACAGTAAATTGCTGTTGTGCAGGATGGTAGGTGATATTACACTTCAGCGAAGGGCGTGAGTCAGAATGGACTAGCCCCCCATTACCAATACAGTATGGATATATCAAATGAGAAGGTGAATAGACTTGGACTGGGACCGGGTCAGATAAATTGAAATGCTTCCAAGTATGGGAGCAGTTGGGGGGGGGGGCCCAGCATGGAGTAGTGTAGTATTCGGTAGGGTCCTGGCAAGCTAAGTTCCCCGAGAACTCCACTGGTTGTACTGGTACTATATTGACTGGTGCATACCCAACTCCCTTTGGCAGTGGGGTGCATATGATACAGTCTGAGAGATTCATTAATTGGACAACCTCAAGGACTGTGGATTTCCATAGATTAGGCCCTGGTGTGGACTTTCGGGATCGTAAGGGACCTGGGAAATATTAAAGGAACAATTGAAAGAACTATTCAGTTTCTGTGTAGCGAGATTCGGAGGAGCAGGTTGAGGAATATATAAGTATGGAAGAAAAAGAACTAGAAATGATCCTACCAATGCTCCACAAAGAATTGCCCGTACCATGAAGGAGGAGGGATCCAATGGGGACTGGCGGGCCTTATGCATTATAAAAGCAATCTAAAAAGCAGCAATACCAAGCAAAGTACAACAAATATGATTACTAACAGAATGAAAATTACAGGAGGCGGATCTAACACAGAGGGACTGACAGGAGATAAATAGGCTTCAGATAGTATACACATTAATCAGTTATACTAATATCTCAAACAGGCACTAGGTAAATGTCTTTATAGTGGGTCCAAGTGGAGCTTCTCTTTTTCCAGATCTCGGAGAAGTGTCCGTCACTAATGATATCACTGTTCTATACCCACAGTTTGTTGAACACTACTGGTGGTAGGGGCTGGAAAAATATCTTTGCTGTGTATCCACGAAGTGCCGTTATCAAGCTGAACAGCGGTTGGAGTTACAGCTGTAACAGTATGTGGTCCAGAGTAGATAGAATGGTACCACTTGTCCCTCACTTGGGTCCAGCGGTAGACAACATCACACATTTCAAAAGCATATGGGACTAATGCTGTTGGTGGTATGCAGGAAGCCAACTTCTGTTGAATCAAGGATACACTGGTCTGAAGTCCTGTAAGATAAGCAGAAAACAAGTCGGGCAGATTTTGGGTACCTGAATTCATAACTGGGCACATGCTCCTTCTTCCAGTTATGATTTCATGAGGAAATAGAATTAACCGCTTGATAAGATTATTTCTCAATAGATACAGGCAAAGAGGTAATGCTTGCAGCCAGGTCTGGCCACTCCCAATCATTAGCTTTCTTAACTGTGTTTTAATAAGACCATTGCACCTTTCTACAAGACCATTTGAGGTTGGAGAATAGACAGCAACATAGCACCATCTAATGGGCAATTTTTCAGAAAATTCTTTGACTAATTGATTTTTAAAATGGGACCCTTATCTGATAAGATTTCGGCAGGGATCCCATACCGGGGAATTATATGTTCCACTAATACTTTTAGGACTTCAGCAGTGGTCTCTTTCTTACATGGAAATGCTTCAACCCATTGTAAGGACAAACCAGAACCAATAGGTATCGTCTGCCCTGACATTTTACCTGCATATCAGTGAAATCAATGGCCAATGCAGAAAAGGTCCTTGTGGTCTTGGTATCGCACCCCCACTTGGTTTAAGACGTGCATGGGGGTGCTAGTGATACAGGTGCGGCAGCCACTAACTACTGCCTGAACCAACTTACGCATATCAGGACACCACAATGTATCCCCAAGATGATAGACCAGGGCTGTCACACTGCAATGATCTGCATAATGCAGCATAGTTGACAGATTTATCAAAGCAGCAGAGGAAACACACATCTTCCCCGAAGGGTGCATCCATACTTTGTGGATCTTAGTACATCCAGCATTTACCCATCACTGTAATTCATTCTGTTGCACATTTTCCTGTAAATCTTCCAGTTTGCAAAAGTCATGCTGGCTACTCTGCTGATAGTTACCACCATAGACTCAGGGACTTCAGGATAAGTGGTTTCTTGTGCTAGGCTGTCAGCTATCGAGTTTCCGTACTGCTCCCATGTCTTAACTTCCTGATGTGCTGCAACCCACTCACATGCTGTCAAATAGCCCTGCTCTGCTCTTTCTCTGAGCATTTCAAAAACTTCCATTAGGATCTCAGCTTGATGGAGAGGCTGGTCTTTAGCTGACAAATATCCCCTCTTGGCCCAAATGGTACTATATATGTGTACTGAGCTGCTTACAAACTGAGAATCAGTGTAAATTACTAGATGTTTGTTTTCATTTTCTCTCAGGACTTGTGCTAGTGCTGCGATTTCCGCACTCTGTGCGCTGTATCCTAGGGGCATCTCATACTGTGCTATGTAAGTAACTGCTCCCTGTGGGGTTACTCTACAGATAGCAAAACCTGCTCTGCCTTCTCTCTGGGATCCATCTATGAACCAACATTCAGCCTCTTGAGGCACATCTGAATGTGGCACTATCCCTAACGTGGGTCTGACATCTTCTCCTACTTGCTGCAGGCAGTCATGGGTGATAGTAGATACCTGGAGGAGGTCCTGTAAATCCACAAAAGGGTTCTGCTTTGGTACTAATTGGTGCCTAATATGGCTGCGTAGCAGCGCAGCCACACACTTACCTACCCTGGCGGGTAAGAAATGGATGGTACTGGACTTTAAAAGCGCATGCAGTGTGTGGTCAGTATATAAGTTTACCTGTAAGGGAGTCATATAACCATACAATTTTTCAATTGCGGCACTGGTGGCCACTAATCCCTGCTCACAATTTGTGAATCCTTGCTCTACTAGAGAAAAAGATCCTGACAAATGTCCCACTACTTTACCATTTCCCTACGTGGCAACTGCTACCCAGGCAGTGGGGCTGTGAAACATATAGACGTCCACTGGGAGGCTGTGATCAGGTAAATAGAGTGATGGCAAATCGTTCAGATCCTTCAGTAATGTTTGCAAACATAACCTTTCTTCCTCACTGAGAGTTATAGGCTGGGACCCTTTCGGGTTCCCTTTCAAATGTCTCCTGAATGTTTGAGTCCTCACACTATATCCTGGCACCCAGAGACGGCTATAGTTTAACAGTCCAAAGAGTGCCAATAACTCTTTCACAGTGCGAGGTTCAGTGATCTGGAGCACAGCTTCCTGAAATATGGGTCCTAATAGTTTTTCCTTTTCACTGAGTGTCATTCCAAGGAATGTCACCTGCAATTTACAGTACTGAAGCTTCTCCCTGTTCACTCTGTAACCACCCTTAGCCAATAACACTAACAGTTCTCGGGTATATTGTTTGCACAATTCCTCAGTGTCTGCTGTTAAAAGTAAATCATCTACATACTGTACAAGGGAGACTGAGCTAGGCAACTGGCGTTTGAAAGGAGCTAGATCTTTGTCTAAACATCAAGTGAAAATTGAGGGACTATCTGTGTATCCCTGAGGTAATCTAGTCCACTGAAAATGTTGGCCATTACATTGAAATGCCAGCAATGGCCTACTATCGGGATGGACCGGGACCCAAAAAAATGCATTTGATAAGACAGTACTATATTTCCTTGGCAGGTTTTGCTGTAACAATGTAGCTGGGTTAGCCACAAGAGGGAACTCTGCCTCCATCACTGAATTAAGACTTCTCAAATCATGGACCACTCTCCACTTACCATTGGGCTTTTTAATAGGAAACAGAGGTGTATTAAATTGAGACGTGCTGGGTTCTATAATACCATTTTGCAATAACATATCAATCTCCTCACTTGCTCCTGCTACAGCTTCTAGCTGTAGGGGATATTGGGCAACTTTTTGACCCTGACAATTTTCTTTTAATGTAATTCGGACAGGTGATGCAGACCTTATTAGGCCAAAAGGGTTTTCTGGGGTAACCCAAACTTCAGGTGGGATTTTAGCAAAATTTGGCTGACTGTCTGCAGGAGCAAAACAGATAGTGTGCTGATAAAGGTCATCTGTACCTCAAAGGGGATTTGGTGGCCGTACGCGGGAACAGGCATTATTGTTACGTGAGCAACGTTGGATCTTCCAATTGAGAACTGTGGCCCTGGGCGGTTTGAATTCACAGATTGATTGGGGAGTATGTATTTAGTCGGTGGCGGAGCATGGATCTGTGGTTTGGGTATATATGGTGTGTATCAGTATATAGACCGCATGTGCGGCGTTTTTGTGAGGAGCGCTTGGTGGTGGTTAATGTCACCAGTGTTTAAAGGTTTGCTTTTCCCGCCATAGTGTGGTAAGTGGGTATTGTTTGAAGCTATAATATTATTATGGGATTACTAAAGAGTTGGATAGTGTATGTTTCTTTTTGTGTTTTTATATGGCAGTTATTGGCTTTTCCTTGAAGAAGCATCTTTTGCGAAATGCGTATTTGGTGCTGAAGAGTACGGGGTTGGGATAAAGAGTTTCATCGAGATAAAGAGAATCATCTTTTTGACAAGAAAAAGTATTTGTTAGTATTTTGATTCTTTTTATGTTGTTTGGAGGAAGAATTTTTTGCCATAATATGTTTTAGTGAAACATTCTGGGGGAGTGGTGGGTTGGTCGTTGATGTGAGAGGGCAGAAGCTTGGAGGTTTCCTTCAGCTTATGTAGTTGCCTGTAGTTCTGAGACCTTCCCTCCTCTTTCAGATGTTTTTGTTTTGATATATTTTTTTGCTCTGGACATTTCTCATAGCATTTTGTTTGAGTGGAATGTGTTTTTGAATACAGGGTTAATAGAAGGCAGGATTTTCAGAAATCTAAATCTAGAAAGAGGAGTAAAGGAGCGCAGTTGACTCCACATGATTGAATGTGAACTAGGAGTTGGTGGCAGGTCCAAGTGTGCCGAAAAAGCAGTTATGCTAGAAGCTGAGGCTTGGTTGACCAGCCCCATGGATCTAATATGATTGCGTGTTTTAGTCAGGAGAAAAGAGGAGAACTGATCCAGTTGAAACTGGATCAGCGAAATAGATGTGCCACATGTAAATTGGCAGATGGCAGTAAAAAGCTGCCAAGTGTGGTAACTGTTCCCCCTAATGAGCCATCGGTCATAGTCCTTATTGGATTGTCTAAGGTTGGGCCTAAGTGTAGAATGAAGGGTTCTATGGGTGGCCAATGTCTGATGGTCTTTATGGTTGCACCAGGAGCGTTCAGCTTTCCTAATCTCTCTCCATCTTACGAATGGAAGACAAATACGCAAATGAGAGGTTCATCTTCCAAGTACATGCTGTCTAAGAGAAGCTCAGAGATCCAAGACATCATCAAGGCAGCAATGAAAGGCTGCATTTTTCTCCTAAAGTGAGAACGAGGAGGCTGCAAAGTCAGGGGTATAACATTGATCCAAAAATCGGTCCAATCAAAGTATGTTAAATTTCTAACATGGGTCACATTACATTGTGAACAGTTGGTTGAGATGGCTGCCCAGCAGTGGACAGAGACCAACAGGTGGTCTGACAATGATGTTGGTGTAATCTGTGGAGAAGAGAGGATAATGCCTGCAGGATAGAAGATCAAATTGAGACACTGACCAGCAAGTTGAGTGGGACTGGTCGAGAGAAGGGAAAACGATAAATTATCCATGAGAGCCAGGAACTCTGTCTCAAATGTAGAGGTCAGATTATCTGCATGTAGATTAAAATCCCAGAGAATCAGAAGGTCACCTTGAAGAGTGCTGATCTCAGTGAGAAGGGATAAAAGCTCATCAATGGCAAATTGAGTGACTGGTGGCAGAAGACAGCAGATTCTGGGAGCCTGTTTTATAGAGGCACATGGGCATCAGTATTGCCTTTGCATAACAGGCATCCTCTTGGTCTTCTCACATAGGTGTCCTCTTATAGATTTTCCCCAAAAGGTTTCCAAAACAGAAATCACTGTGAGAGAAAAGCCTTTATGAATTTGGTCTATAATGTGATGTACTGTAAAGAAAGACTAATATTATTTGAGTTTCGAAGTCTTCAGATCTCTCATGGTGACCTGTTTTTCTCACTGAGTATCCAGTCATGGTATGGTGAACATCCCCTGAAATCTCTATTTGCATATGCCTATGATATGTCTAAGGATGATGTCTGCATACTCATTTAATGCAGAAACATGAAGATCTTTTATGAGGATCACACGGTCTACCCAGTTCTTCCATTTGTCCCTACCTACTGTGATGTCATAGGCCCTATTTGATCTGTGTTCTTCTCCCTCCCTCTAATAAGACCTCTTTGTGTTAGCTCCATACATGCTTGAGTTCTGCCACTATTTGGTCTCCTATAATTTCTGCTGGTTGTCCATCACTGTCTCACTGAAAAAGTATTTTTTCTTCTTTCTTTCTGAGCTTACCTCAGCTTTGAGTGATGATGTCTTGTCCATTACCTCTTCATTCTATAAAAGGTGATGGACCATCTCTGGGAAAATGTCTTCCTCAGGAACAGAAGATGCTTGATTTGATAGATAAGTTTAGGAAATAAAACATAAGGCATTTTTATTTGAGCAAGCATTGCATATATCTTAATCTTACTTGTGTTTTATGCCTGTAGGGTGATTTAGTCCAAGCTGGTCTTGATGTTCTCTCTGGTTTTATTATGCATGAGGTATTTGTTATGTTATGTATTTGTTTTAATTTGACTCTTTTTGTCGTCTAGGTTTTTGTAATTTGCCCCCTGCTGAGCCTGTGTGCACGTGAGTTAGGAACTCTCTCTTGGAAGAAGCTCTCACCAGGCAGAGAGGATTCCAAGTACTCGTCTGAATTAGACTTGGTCACCTCCTTGCTGGGCACCGCAGTTAACAGTTTTGTTATTGCATATATTGTTTGCTTTAAGCTCTACTAGTTATTGTTTTTATCTGTGTCCCTGTTCTCTGGCTGCTTTTGTGTTAAAAGCTCTTAACTTAGAAACATGACTGCAGAAAAGACCATACGGCCTATCTAGTCTGCCCCTCCATATCAACTACTATAGTCCCTTTTTTCCCTTTGAGATCTTCTGTGTTTGTCCCATGCTTTCTTGAAATCAGAGACTGTCCTAGGTCTGCTCTAGTTAACTCATTTTCCTAAACATTTTTCTGCCTGGCTGTATCTTTCCTTCGAAAGGAAACTGCTACGTCCGTCCTATGCTTTTCTGTAATTTTACTCCTATAATCTTAAATATTGTTTGGCTTGTCTGCGTCTGTTCCTTCCCTGATGGGGAAGGGCTTGCCCCCAACTGAGCCATTCAGCAAGACTTGATTTATCTGTACATTGGAGTCCTTGTTTAAAGTTGTCTTGGGCAAGCCACTTAACCCTCCATAGCCCATGTTCCCTGTAAAATAGTTATCTCCAAGTTATAATGCCCTGTTCAATGTAATTTCAGTTTGTTCAATGTAAACTGCACTGATGCAGAATAGTGCGGTATATAAGAGAATGTAAATAAATAAATAAAATAAATAAAGCACTACACGTTAGCCTTTGTGGTAGCCTTGTTTTTCCTTTTCATACTTCCTGCTCTGCTTGTTCATTGCCTTAAGATTGTTTGTTAGTATTTATTCTTGTGTGAGTGAGTTGTTGTTACTTAATTGTATTGGGCTTGCTGTGATCCTGTCCAGCTTTCTGAACACTACTGCAATTTTCCTCTTCTCTCTGAAGCACTTGACTTGGTGTCCTCCCTCTTCAACTTCTGACATAAATAAATAAATGCAACCTCCTATGATTTCATTAAAGCCTATTATATCTCTCTCTTGCTTTCTTTTCTCCAGGTAGCATATTTATAACTCCTATTGTTCCTCTCTGAATGGTTAGTGACCTTCCTTTCAATTGTCTCAACCATGGAATGATTCCAAACACTCACCATAAACAGCAAAATCAGTCTTTCTAGAAAAAAAAATCAAATTACCTTTGCTCTGATTATTTAATAAATAAACATCACCATAGGCTAACTGGAAAAGTGATGAAAAGAAATACTTTCTATTTTGGTAATACTTCTGTCTTTTGCTGTATCGTCTGATGGATATGCGCTACATAACCAACCCATGTACTCAACCTCTCTTCAGTTATTATATCACCTCTCAACTTTGTCCTTTCCAAGGTTGACATTTGTAGATGCCTTCTGTTCATTCATAGGGTACCTCTCAGAAGCAAAGGAACCAGGCAATGCAATTACCAGGTTGGTGGCTCTGAACTGACTTCTTCAGTTGGGTTCTCCATTGCTTGTTCGAAATTTTCCTCATGTGAAATGTTGGAAGATATGACAGCAAAAAGGTTGTTCTTTACTAGATTACAAGGAGTTAAGACGCAACCCCTAGCCATAAAAAGACCCTGAAAGGGGGAGTTGAGTTTGGAAAAGTTACCTAGTGTCATGAAGAAGACCCTTCTGAGCCTATGGAGGTAGGGCAAGATGAGGATTTGCTTTCAGAAACTGACAGGCAGTCTGAGCACATGGCTCAGTGTTTGCAAAGAAGAAGTAAACAAAGAGAGTCACCAGCTAGAAAGACACGCCCCTGCAGTGACATATTCCCTAGCTCAGGAGGTAATGAGTTTCACCTGTTTCAGGGCAGGGCACCGCTAAGCCCTGAGAGTTACAATGATAAAAACTGGTCATTAGCTTGGACCAGGCAGAGCCCGATGCAGAGCCAGAGGGGGAACTGGAAGCAGAAGCAGAACTGGGAAGAGAGCCAGAAAGGAAGCCAGCAAAGGAGCACGCTGACTAGAAGGAGTCAAAGAGGAGTGAGAACCAAGGGAGCCATATTCCCGAAGCCAGAAGGAAGCAACCCAGGACAGGGGTTGTCTGGTAAAGGCAGGAGAGAGAAGAATCTTCCTGAGAGGCAGGCTTGGCAAAGCTCACATGCTCCGAGGAGAGAGACAGGCTGGTTGGAGAATACCGGTACGTCTGAGGGGAAAGTTAATAGGCTGAAAGGCAGGCAAACACCAGCTGTGTTTGAGAACCAGCCTAACCCTGCAGAGTGGAGAGTTCCTTCCCTTTCAAAGCCAAAAGGTAGGCTTAATAATTCATACAAGTTTGAATCTAGCTGTAAAGCAGTTCCCTATAGTTACCAGAAAGTAGCAAACTCCCTGGATAAAAACTACAGCATATATGGTAGTTTACAACCCTGCTCAGGAGAGTGTTACAGAGAGAAACCACGTGAGGGCAGAGAAATCGTTTGTTTCAAGGATCAGGATAGCAGCTTACTGCCACGCCCTGCTAGTCCTGATGCTGAGGAAATGCAGATAGACTCTGACCATAATGAAATAGTGGATGATCGGATGGACTGTACATTATCCTTGGCTGACCATGTGAATTCCCTATGCTGAACAGTGTCTGAGAGAGACGGTAAAAGCAGCAGAAGAAAAGGGAACATTTTCTTTGCTAATGGAAGCTGTTGTGGTTTTGTTTTGTATCAAGCACTACACATTTAAAGCCTGAAGCTGACAAGGCTAACTTACCTGAGTTCATGTATAATTTCCTCAAGCCAATTGTATGGCATGTTTTGTCCTGAGTTATTCACTTGCATTTAATCCGCCGGGAAGGGGAAAATAAATTCTTGTCATTGCCTGAAACCACTCGACTGCAACTCGTCTGTGCTCAAAGGGTAAAGGGACTTACTTTCCCAGAAGGCCTTGCAGGGTTAAAGCAAGCCCACACTCTCTGAGGCAGGAACACCACAGGCACACCAAGTCTCAGTGCCCTAGGCGTTGGGCTGGCCACCGTGAGGGTGACACTAGTTATATGTTAATCAATGTGAACCTATGTGGCTTGTATCCTGAGTTACACAATTTCCTGCTTGTCTTCATGCTAAGATCTCTTCAAATGAACACCGTAATCTCTGTCTTCCAAGTGACATGTTCTTTCATATAATTGTTTTATTGTTGTGTCATAATACTGAAAGCTTCTCTTTCATTCTACTATTCAGAAGTCTTCACTCAACTACTACTATCACCTCTAATTTCTAAAGCAATGTTATACAGACTCATCTAAGAGACACAGTCTCTGCCCCACAAAGCATACAATCTAGTCAGACAAACAAGAGATTCTAGGATAATTTATTACCGTGAAGTAGTCAAGTTGTAGCAGCAGCCTTAAAAAGGTGAGGTTTTAGTCTGTATTTGCATGTGCCAAAGAGGGATTGTGATTCACCGACTCAGGAAGTTTGATCTAGACGTCACAGCACTTAATTTTAAAAAAGGGAAATTATGATAAAATGAGAAAATTAGTTATAAAGAAATTAAAAGAAGTGGTTGCCAGGGTCAAAAGTCTGCATGAGGTGTGGGCATTATTTAAAAAGACCATTTTGGAAGCCCAGACAAAATATATTCCACACATTAAAAAAAAGATCAAAAGAAGGTCAAACGATGGCCAGCATGATTTAATGGTGAGGTAAAAGAAAACGGAAAGCAGACCCTAAAGAAGAAAACAGGAATGAGCCACAAGCACTGTCAGGTTAGATGTTAAAAAATAATAAGGCAGGAAAAGAGGGACTTTGAAAGAAGTAGAGGTGAGAACTAATAGTAAAAGTTTTTTCAAGTACATCCAAAGCAAAAAAGTCTATGAAGGAGTTAGCTGGTTCACTGGATGGCTAAGGGTATAATGAGTGCTAAGGGAGTAGGGGCAGTGGAAGGCCTTTTTCTTTAGGGGGGCCCCAAGCACCACCCCAAGCTCTGCCACACAGGCAGAGAATCTTCCTGTTCTGCCCACGGGAATCCGATCTCCCGTGGGCATACAGGAAGGGTCTTTGCCATGATTGTGGCTTTTCTTCTTTTGCCCACAGAGGATGGCATCCCCATGGGCAGTCAGTTGCCTGCTGGCTGTGATCATGGCACAGACCCTTCAGAACAGGAAGAGTCTGTGCCATGATCATGGCCAGCAGGCTTCCTGTGGGGATCCCATCCCTCACAGGCAAAAGAAGAAGAGAAGCCGTGATTGCAGCAAAGACTCTTCCTGTTTTGCCCGTGGGGATCCGATCTCCTGTGGGCAGACAGAAAGGGTCTTTGCCGTGATTGTGGTTTCTCTTCTTCTGCCTGCAGGGGATGGGATTCCTGTGGGAACCCTTTGCCTGCTGGCTGCATTTGTTGGGGGCCAGGGCCTGTGTGGCCTACCCCATTCCAATGCCTGTGTCAGGGAGGATAAGGAAACAGTTGATAAATGACACAATTTATTTGCCTTGGTCTTTACTGAGGAAGATGCTGGGGTTGTATCTACATTAATGTTGGAAGTTTTAGCCTTGAGGAAGCAAAACCACCTCTCGTGGCAACACTTCCATTTTACTCAGTTATATAAGAGCCCCATTGAAGCTTTCGAACTTAGGCAAAAAACACCATATAATAGTGTGACCTACACCAAAATATGTGCTTATTATTCCAGCTTTCATCCGCTGTTTTTGAAAAAAGTCCTTCCATTTGGACAATTTTTACGTTTACGCCGTATCTGCTCATATTATCATGAGTTTTTGGACCATGCATATGAATTATCGCATTGCTTGGCACAAAGAGGGTATCCAAAGCAAGTTATTAAAAAAGCATTTTTGCGTGCTAAATTCACTCATTGTGAATGACTATTTCTATCTTTGGATGCCTCTCAATCAAATGATCAAACATCCATTCATTCTGATGTATTGGTTGGTGTATTACCATACATGTCACACACGGAAAAAATTAAGAAAATTCTCTTCAAACATTGGCACATTTTACAGTTGCATTCATGTTTTCAGAAGAGGCTACAAATTGCCCATACTCATGGCCCTAATCTTCGTGATTTAGTTGGCATCACTTCTTCCCCTCTACATAGACAAACGTTTGAGCAACATATAGACTTGTCCATTTTTCTTGCAATACTTGTGATTATTGTCAACGTTCTATTGTAGGCAAGGAATGGAGAGTACCTAATTCTGATTTTTGTCATGTAGCTAGATGGCATACTTCTTGCTCAACCTCCCACGTAGAATATGTTTTAGTTTGCCCATGCAATCTTTTATATATTGGGAGAACAATTCGCCCTGTATGGACACGGCTATGTGAACATGCATCTAGAGTCAAAACTAAGAATGTATCAGCGCCTATAGTTCAACATTGTCTAGATCATCAACATCTGTTTTCGGACTTCTACTGGAGGTTGCTTGATTATGTGCCATTTAATCCATGAGGAGGCAATCGGGAATAACGTCTTCAATTACTTGAACAAACATGGATATTCAGGTTATCCACAGTTGAGCCAAAAGGTCTTAATAAAGAGTTGGATTGGACTAGTCTTTTTTGACATTTTGTTTTTAGTTTTTAAAGTGCATCGGATAGTTCTATTTTGGCATTTTGTGACGTGTGAAATGGCGATTGGCCTATATTGCCATTTAACGGGGATTCATGTGTGGTGGCGTTCTATTGCGAATGAGCATGCGCTGGTGTCCTAAAATATTGGGGAAGCTATGAGTCGGTTTGCAGTCAAGATGAGCGTTGAAACAGGGCATTAAATTTGGTTTGCCCGAAACGCAGTGCTGTGTTCTCAGTTAACAACTGCGGACTTTGCGAGATTAGTCCTCAGTTAAACAACTGTGGACTGTGGAAGAGCCCTCAGTTAAACAACTGTAAACTGTGGAAGATTTACATTTATATGGAGTCTGAACATGGAGGCTTAGTCTTCTATGGACAACAGATAAGTGATCTTTTTGGTCATATATTAGCTAGTCCCATGGCTTAGATTAACAGCTGATGGAAACCAGCGGTTTTTGATATGCAAAATTGTTGAAATTGATATATTTAGGCACATATTTTGGTGTAGGTCACACTATTATATGGTGTTTTTTACCTACATTTGAAAGCTCCAATGGGGCTCTTATATAATTGAGTAAAACGGAAGTGTTGCCACGAGAGATGGTTTTGTTTCTTCAAGGCTAAAATTTCCAACATTAATGCATTTACATACACATAAATATTAATTTTGAGCTCATGATTATTTTGTTCTATTTTTGTTTTTTGAGTTGATTCACATAGTACACTAGTTATTTTGTATTATTGGGGTTGTTTCTACAGCAGAAGTCTTCTCTGATAAGCATGATTTGGAGCAACTAAAGTATATCACTCTAAATCTAGAACCTGTAATAGAACAAAGTGACTAACTCTGAAACAAAAAAATCACCAGGACCAGATGGTCTGAAAGAGCTGAAATGTGAAATTGCTAACCAGTTACTAGTAATCTGTAACCTATCATTTAAAATTGCCATGATCCCTGAAGACAGGAGGGCGGTCATTGTAGCACCAATTTTTAAAAAGAGCTCCAAGGATGGTCAAGTAAATGGTTACACATGTACTAAAAAACAGAATGACTGGCCATTTAGATAGAACGGCTTCATAGGAGTGAGTCAGCATGGGTTCAGCAGAAGCAAGGTTTGCTTCCCAATTAGTTCTCTTTATTTGACAGTGTAAACAAATAAGTATACAGCGACTCAGATAATTTATTTATTTCCAAGAACTTATATTCTGCCAATCCGGGTGAATGAACTCTTATTATATATCGATATAGTATAGTTGAGTTTATTTATATATTTGCTATACTACCCTTCAGAGCAGTTTATAGAGTTTAAAATATAGAAAAAGAAATCTAAAGAATTTTAGAAACAAATAAGTTTCATGAAGTGACATGGGTAGAAACTATTTTTACAAGAGATTCGGGAAAACAGAAACCAGGAGAAGGAAAAGACAGTGAGCCTATCAGGCAAACGCATCCAGGAAATCCCCAAAAGCTTTTTTTTATAAAGCGGTATCTTTGAACCCTTTTTGTATTTAGTGTACGAGGATTCAATTTGCAGATTCGGAGGAAAGCTGTCTTGTTGTTTTTCTTAAGGCGTTCTTGTAACAGTTGGCAAGTAAACAAGATTTTCTGTTAAAAAATCTTGCTGTCTGGAGGATTTCGGGGGGATAAAATGGTTAGCAAGGAGAGCCTGCATCAAAGGCACAAGGCGGGAGTAATTAAAGTCCGATTCATTCAGTCTCTCCGCTACGGCTTTGACCTCCCTTAACGCCCCTTTTGCCCCTCAGTCATCTAATGGTCCAACTGACTCACAGGTTTTTTGCTACAAGTGTACTTAATAAAGTTTTCATTGTATACTTTTGCTTCCATGACAAGCTTTTTGTCAAATTCTCTCTTTGCCTGCCTTATCAATGCCTTGCATCTAACTTGCCATTGATTATGTAGTTTCTTGTTTTCATCATTTGGTTCCTTTTTCCATTCCCTGAAAGATGCTTTTTTGGTTACAACAGCCTCTCTGACCTCACCCTTAAACCCTGCTGGCAGTTTTTTTGGCCTTCCTTCCACTTTTCTTAAAGTGTGGAATACAGCTGATCTGGGCTTCCATGATAGTACTTTTAAACAACACCCATGCTTGATGTAAATCTTTAACCTTTGCAGCTGGTCCTTTTAGTTTTTTCTTAACTGTTTTCCTCATTTTATCATAGTCGCCCTTTTGAAAGTTAAAAGATAGTACTGTGGATTTCCTTGCCATCCTTCCTCTATTAATTAAATCAAACGCGATCATGCTAGGATCACTATTGCCAAGTGGCCCCAACATCCTTATCTATTGTAGCAGATCTTGTGTCCACCAAGGACTAGGTCCAGAATAGCTTCCTCTCTTGTTGGTTCATGAACCAGCTGCTCCAAGAAGCAGTCATTTATTTCATCTAGAAACTTTATCTTCCTAGCTGTCCTGCTGTAATATTGACCCAGTTGATACTGGGGTAATTGAAATCACCCACTGTGTTGTAACTTTTGTTAGCTTCCCTGATTTATTTTAGCTTTTCATCATCCCTCTGTTCATTCTGGCCATGCGGATGGTAGTACACCCCCACTGCTATCGCCTTCCCCTTTTTACATGGAACTTCTGTCCATAGAGATTCTACGGTGTATTTTGTTTCCTGTAAAACTTTTATCCTGTGAGTCAATGCCCTCTCTGACAGAGTGCAACCCCTCCACCAATTTGATCTACCCTATCATTGTGATATAGTTTGTATCCAGGTATCACGGTGTCCCATTGGGTCTCCTCCTTCCAACAGTTCTCTGAGATACCAATCATATCTAACCTTTCATTTAGTGCTATATATTCTAGCTCTCCCATCTTATTTTTTAGACTTCTAGCATTTGCATATAGGCATTTTAGAGGTTGTATTTTATTCATATTAATCTGGTTATCAGTAGACAGGGATAATTTAGAATCTTTCAGCTCTCTGTGCTCTGCACTTAAAGGCATCTGGGTTACTTTTATCTTTATTGGGACCTCCCTATCAAGATGCCCTAACTTCCCTCTCTTGCTAGTATCCTTCAAAGATACATTGTTCTGAACCATGCACTCTTGGGCGACTGTTGGCTTTCCCCTATTATCTAGTTTGAAAGCTGCTCTATTTTTAAAGGTTAATGCCAGCAGCTTGGTTCCACTCCAATTAAGGTGGAACCCATCCTTTTAGAAAAGTCCCCTCCCCCTTCCCAGAATGTTGCCCAGTTCCTAACAAATCCAAAACCCTCTTCCTCGCACCATTGTCTCATCCACGCATTGAGACTCCAGAGTTCTGCCTGCCTTTTCGGTCCTGCATGAGGAACGGGAAGCATTTCGGAGAATGCTACCCTGGAAGTTCTGCATTTCAACTTCCTACCTAAAAGCCTAAATTTGGTCTTCAGAACCTGCCTCCCACGTTTTTCTATGTCATTGGTACCAACATGTACCAAGATAGCAGACTCCTTCCCAGCACTATCTAACACCTTGTCCAGGTGGCGCATTAGGTCCTCTACCTTCACACCAGGCAGGCATGTTACCAGGAGATCCTCACGTCCACCAGCCACCCAGATATCTACATGCCTAGTGATAGAATCACCAACTATAACGGCCATCCAAACCCTTTTCTCATGAGCACATGGCCCTGGAGAAACCTCCTCAGTGCAAGAGGGTTTTACATCCTACTTTTTGTAATCTTTATGGGTCCAACAGCCTGGACTGCTCTTTTTTGTGGATTTAGGCAAGGCGCTGGGTGGTTCCCCCATCACTCTATTATTTTAGGGGGTGATTTCAATTGAGTTTTGGATCGAGCCATGGATAGAACGCCATCGGGCAACACAGGAAGGTCGGGCTCCGGTCACAGGATTGAGCACTTATTGGAGGTTCTGGATTTGGTAGTTGTGTGGCAGACCCTCCATCTGCAGGAACGTGATTTTATACGCTTTGCAGGTGCATGGAACCTTGTCTTGGTTGGATTACTGGTTAATGCCCTACACCTCTCTATCCCAGTTACGTGGAGTGGGTATTGAAGCATGGTGATCTCCAACCATGTACTGGATTGGGTGGACCTTTGGAGTTGGAACAGTGGTGCCAGTTCCAGATGATGGCATTTCCAAGTGCATGTGCACCATGACCTGCTGTTTTTGAATTTTCTCTAAGAGAAATGGGATGCTACAAATGTGGCACACTGGATGATCTCTTGCTCTACTGGGAGATGGCCAAAGTAGTCCTTTGTGGCAAGATTATGAATTACAAGTGCAACCAGTAAAAATGTATTGATGCAAAAATACTCTGGTTAACCAGGCATATCCTTGGGACAACAATGTACATTGTGGGAACTAGTGGCTTTACAGGTCGAGCTCAATATACTCCTCCATCAGCATGCCTATAAATCCATCAGTTCCAGCTGCACCAATTTGGGAACTGGGTGGGACAGTTGATGCTGTCTTTTGTTAAGCACTGATGGGGTCCGGGAGGTGTTTCCGTGCTCTCAGATGGCAGGATGGTGGTGACGGACGATCACCGTATTTCACAGATTCTACCAGGCCTTATATGCAGAGGAAGATGGCCCCAGCTGGGTGATATGACCTACCTTGATGGGGTGGATCTCCCTTCCTTAATGCCCGAGCGCAAACTTTTAAATCGACTCATCACAGAAGAGGAGGTGGAGGGTGCTATTTTGCAATCTAAAGTCTATAAGGCCCTGGGCCCAGATGGGTCTAGGAATGAATGGCATCAGCTGATGCAAGACTGGGTGTGGGTCCCCCCTTGCAGAGGTTGTATTCTCACCTTATTCAACTTCAAACTTTCCCTTATGGGAGCAACATAGCGCACATTGTTCTTCAGAAGCCAGGCCAAGACCCCCTACTTACAGCATCCTACCGCCCCATATCGTTTCTGAATTGTGATAACAAACTCCTTGCAAAGATCCTGTCTAACCGCTTGGCTCATATCATGCCTTCCTTGATTGAGGAGGGGCAGGTTGGTTTTGTGTGGGGCCGACATCCAGTGTTAAATTTGCGCTGAGTGGTAGCCTCTATAACAGCAAGCCATGCCAGTCAACAAGACTCGCTGCTAATCAGTTTTGATCTGAAAAAGCTTTTGACCCGGTGGTTCTTATTTGAGGTCCTGGAGCACCTGGACTTTACCAGTTTGTTCATGCAGGCTCTAAGGCTCCTCTACAATTCACCTCGAGCGACCGTAGTGGTTAATGGTCGGGTCTCTGAGAACTTTGATTTGGGTCGAGGAACCCGGTAAGGCTGCCCTCTGCCTCCTCTGCTTTTCATTTTATTCTTAGACCCTGAGCTATGGGTAATACAAAAGGTGCTTCAGGGTAAGCTATTGATGAGAAGAAAAAATAGATTCAGGCTTTATTGCAAGTTTATTGATTGTGACAGGGAGAAAGCAAAAACACCTTCAGGAATTTTACGGAGGAGAATACTTCAGCTCAGAACCAAATTAAGAGAATGCCAGCTAGGGAAAATTGCTTTTCATTTGCAACAGTTAAAACAACGTTATAACTGGTAATAGGGTGGGGAGGCTGCTGGCAACCCAGTTGAAAGTCTAGAAGATGTGAAACCATATTATGCAAATCAGAGGATGGGAAGACCATCTTTTATTTAAACCTGAACGTATAAGGGAACGTTTCACCTAAGTTTGTAAAGAGCTTTATGCCTCTCAGTGCTCACATTCTGATCAAGACATGACATAGTATTTGGAGCATATCCCACTACAGAGTTAGTGGAGGAGCACAGGGAGTTTATGGGGGTGGTAATATAGGCAGAGGTGACCAAGGCCATAACATCATTAAAATCTAGGAAATCCCCTGGACTTGATGGGTTTACCCTGAGTTTCTATAAGAGTTTCACCACCCTGCTATGACTAGACTTTTCAATTTAGTACAGACCAGTCTTACAAGAGGAGTCGTTAACTGAAGACAGCGTAAATTACAGTTATTTATAAATAAGATAAGGCCCCTATGCAGTATGGGCCCTATTGCGATATATATTCCTGCTCAATATTGACCCTAAAGTGTTAGCTAAAATATTGGTTACTAGTTTGAATAGATTCATAGGGGCTATAATTCATGAAGGTCAAGCAGGATTTATTCCCGGGAGATCAGCAGGAGACAATATTAAGAAAGTTCTACTATCTCAGAAGGGGCCCACAGCCCTATTTTTGACTATCAATGCTGAGAAAGCATTTGATAGGGTGGAGTGGGGCTTTATGCTGTCTGTGTTGCGCCATTTAGATTTTGGGTGAAAACTTTTAACATGGTTAGTGCATTATATAGTAGTCCTCAGAAATGGGTTGGGGTGAACAAGGGCTACCCTGCACTTTTTGAATTGACAAGGGGTCACCCGACAAGGCTGTCCACTCTCCCCCCTGATTTTTGCATTATCATTAGATCCCTTGGCAGCTCATATTGGTGCTAATTCAGACATTAAAGATATAAAAGTTAAAGGGGAAGAGTTTAAAGTAGCACTTTTTGCAGACAATATTGTGCTCTCAGTGGCACAGCCATTGTAATTAAGGAAATTCAAGACTATGGCAAATTGGCGGGGTTTAAAGTGAATATGACAAAATCTGAACTGCTAAAATGTCTTCCTCTCAGGTTGTTCCATGGAAGATATAAAGGCACATTTTAAAAATTATATCCAGGTGCAATCTGTGACATCCAGGTCAAAACGTATGTAAAAAGACTGGCCACGTGCAAGTTTTGCTCTGATGTTAGAAATGTGTATGTGCCCAAAATAGACAGCGGCAGTCACGGACGCAAGGACATCCTAGTGACAATAATTCAGGATGGGGACACGTTGAATGCACGTCCCTACCTGCTATTTTGCAAGCAGAGATGTGCATCAATGTGCCAACCACAAAACAAGTGTCCCTGTCTCTCTTCATTTTTACCATTGTGAAAAGTATTGGGGATATGAGAATACCTTCGTTGTTCCCTCCAGGTGTTTTAGTGCCAGAACAAGAACTTTTTTGACGTCTATTCCTAGAGCAAGTGGGTCAAGACATACTCACCGTTTCTGAAAGCTGGCATACATGTGCATCTTTTACGGAACACCTCGGACATACCTCCGCCACACTCCTGCGCAACAAGGATGTATTCGCCCCAGAAATGTCATATACCCAGTTTTCTAAAATGGTTCTGGGAATATCTTTGTGATTTTCACATCTGAATGCCTGTTTTCAGATATCCAAATCATGAGCAGAGCTTCTAAAATGACCACCATAGCTTCCGAGTTCCCTTTTTAGATATGCATCTGGAAGTTGCAATTAGAAGTTTAACCATCCCAGTTCTATGAGCTGAATAATTCTCCTGTACTATGCAAAACATAGAGACCCGGAGGGCCTTCTCTACTCTTGGTTGGGCCGTATAGCTGTGACAAAAATTATAATCTTACCTCACTTGCTATATATTTTTCAGGCTCTGCCCCTTCCAATTCTAGACAGAGAAATAGAAGGGCTGACTAGGACAGTATTTGGCTATGTGTGGAGGCAGAGATCTCCTAGGATATCTCAGAGGGTGAGGGCGAAGCCAAAGAGAGTAGGGGGCCTGGGATCTTGAAACATATTGGTAGGTTGCCCAATTGGCAGTGTTAACCAAGTAGTTTAAAGTAGTAGGCTGATCCAGTCCTGGTTTTGTGTCCCCTCCTCCCACTCCCTCACCATGTAGTGAAAGACTGGTAGCTTTCTGCCTTTTTTAGAGGCACTAGGGTGACTCGTAATGTCCTAGAGAAGAACAATAACACTAATTTGTGTTTTCTCTCTTTATTTTGCCGAGGATGTAGTGCAGGACTTTTCAGGTCTGTCTTGCATCTATAGCCAGTAGAGCTTTCAAGATGTTCATACTGACTATGATGAGAAACATTTCCTTGTATTTGTATTTTAGTACATGAGTCTCCGATAGTAGATCAAAGCAAGCTTCAGTCAGATACTGTAGGTATTTCCCTGTTCCCAGAAGGCTTACAATCTAAGGTTGTACCTGAGGCAATGGGAAGGTTAAGGGACTTGCCCAAGGCCAGAAGGCGAGTCGGTGGAATTTGAACCCTTTGCATATCTTATGCATATTAGATATTGTGTATTTTTTATTTTTTATTTATTTATTTATATTCTCTTATATACCGCGCTATTCTGCATCAGTGCGGTTTACATTGAACAAACTGAAATTACATTGAACAGGGCATTATAACTTGGAGATAACTATTTTACAGGGAACATGGGCTATGGAGGGTTAAGTGGCTTGCCCAAGACCACAAGGAGCACCTGACATGTATATTCTGTATATTCTGAAAACCTGTATAGATGTGGAATCGTATATTCTGAAAACCTGTATAGATGTGGAATCATCAGGAAAAATTTGGGAAATCCCAGTATGGAAAGGTTTATATTATAAACCACTTTGATATTACGTTGAAAGATGGCATAGAAAGCACATTAAATAAAAATGAAATCAAGTACACTATATGGAGGAGTAGTCTAGTGGTTAGAGCAACTGCCTAGTACCCAGAAGATCTCCTTGTGACTTTGGGCAAGTCACTTTACCCTCCATTGCCTCAGACAAAAAGGCTGGCAATCTACTTCTGGTGATACATTGCCAAGAAAACCCAGAGGTAGCTGGGTTGCTATGAGTCAACACTGACTTGATGGCACTAAAAAAAAAAAAAAAAAAAAAAAAAGATGATAGTTCTTCCAAAAGGCCACTAGATGGCAGCATAAAACCAAGAATAGCAAAGCACCTTGCTCAGCAAGCCAGTGTGTACCTGGTTATGCTTTGCAGAGTTCAGTGTCATTTTGGTGCAGTGTACAGAAAAACAGTTATATGCAGAAGGAATGTTGTTTTGAAAATTGTCCTTTCCTATACAAATGTATGTCTCTTGTATGTTATATTATATTGTTTTATAAATTATATGATACATAGCAATTGGTTAACCATACCCTCCTCCCTCCCAGTCTTGCTACTAGTGAATAGGAGGGGGAAGTTTTATCTGTTATGTTTCATTTGCATACTACACATACAAGAGACATACATTTGTTAAGGAAGGGACATAGGATTGGCCCTCTCTAATTCTGGTTTTGATACCTTTTATATTTTGGTTTTTGCTTTAATGTTGTGCTGGTGAACCTTTTCACAGTCACGTGCACCTTGGTTACACTGTAAAGGTCTATAAAGGCTGTATAGAAATGTTCATGTTAAATAGCAAGGATAAGGGACCTAATGGCTAAAGCAGTGGGCTGTGAACTAGAGAAATCAGGGTTCAAATCCCACTCTTATTTCCCGGGCTGGTGCCAAGCTACGAAATGCTATAGGTGAACCCTCATTCCTGCTGCCTCCCCTGTCTGGGAGCTGACATTAAAACAGCAATGCGCCGTTTATCCACAGCCTTTGACACGGAGTGCTATTGCTGCTGTGCTTTGACCCGCTGCTTCTGCCCCCTCGATGTAGACATTCTGTTTGCAGCGGGAGGGGGAGGGGTAGAAGGGGCCAGTCAAAGCACAGCATCAAGGTGTTGGGGGGAAATGCCACTTTGCTGTTTCAACGTCATGCCCACTGCTGAAGGTGCTGGAGTGGGGGAGGGGCAGCGGCTACAATGGTGGCAATGGGCTGCCCTTGAAAGGTCGGTGCCCTACGTGACCGCCTAGTTCGCCTAACAGGTGTTCCTCGTGAATCTGGGCAAGTCACTTAAACGTCCATTGCCTCTGGTATGAATGTAGGCCCATTTATTTTATTTAAATGGATTTCTATACCGCTTTCTCCTTCAATCAAAGCGGCTTACAAAACTATGAAAACGAATTACAAAAAACGATGAGAGGGAGGGGGGGGGGCATGCATGAAGACATTGCAAAGGAACTTATAGCGCAGTAGCATATTGCTCTGCTAATTTATGGTACTAATGGATCTAGAGAGAGAGGGGATTCTGCCTAAGCACCAGCCCCTTTAAGTTGCTCTCTGGAAGCAACGGGCTGGGGTAGAAAGCTAACGCCACCCTTGAGCCGCATTATTCATTATGCATAATAAGGATCTGCTTTGCTGACACCTCATTAATATGCACACATTACTATGTGCTACTGGCAAAAAGGTGCAATTCTGACTTCCAGAAGAGATGTAGGAAGTATGAACCCACAGCTGCAAAAAGGGACAAAACAGGACTTTTATGACCTAGTATCGTAGGTAACATGATCTCACCTGGCCACCCTCGATCTTTCCTAAATCAGTTCTGTGTGGGTTGCGGTTTAATATTAACTGAGAAGCAAATGATTTTCCCTAAACTGTTCTTGTCCCTGTTTAGGCTGGGGGAGGTGACGTTATGGAAAAGATTTAGTTTAATTTTATTTATGTAGGGATTTAGCTCATGCCGTTCAGTTTTTTGTACAACCTGAGTTACATTCAGGCACAGTAGGTATATTTCCCTGTCCCAGAAGGCCTTACAGTCTAAGGTCCCTATCTACTAAGCTGTGTTAAGGCAATAATGTCTGCTTTGCGTGCACTATTAGAGGTAAGGTCAGGATGGGCTCAGCCAATCCTACATGACTCAGTACCATCTGGCAATACTTTCCATTTTACGTGCCACCATTTGTCTTGTGTTAGAACCTGCCAGGCAGGGCCGTACCAAGGGCTGGATGAGCGGTGCCACCGCACAGGGCGCAGACTCAAAAGGGGGCACCGATATCATCACTGGGCTTCTAGGAAGCTCAAAAAGAGTGAGTTACTGAATGAGGCTGTGTGGAGGGCGCCAGATTCGTTAGTCGCACAGGGCGCAGTTCTAGATTTGTATGGTCCTGCTGCCAGGCACTTGTGACCTGGATTGGCCACTGTTGGAAACACGATACGGGGCTTGATGGAACTTTGGTCGGACCTAGTATGGCATTTCTTATATCCTGTACTGGAAGGTGGGCTTGCTGCGAGCCTGAGAAGACAGAAGATCTACACGTCTGTATTATTTACTTGGGGAAGTCAGAATCACAAGATGCAGCATGCGAAAGGATAAAGCCAGGACTGGCCAGGTCTGTCCTGGAAGTTAAATAGCCCTGAGCCAGCTGCATACACTACTGAGCCCACACTATAATCCAAGGGATAAAGCAGTCGATTAGGGGTGTTGCTGTAGAAATCTCAGACATCCTGGTAGGTCTCTCAAATCCATTTTCTGGTTTTCAGAAGGCTTCTGAGAATATCTACTTGACTCTAATGGTTGGGTTTTGAACAAAGCAATGCATGTCTTCAAGTCAACACTGACTCCTAAGTTTTCTTGGCAGTGTGACGGGAAGTAGAGTGCCAGGTCTTTCTTCCAAGGCAGTGAAGGGTTAAGTGACTTGCCTAAGGACACAAGGAGTGCTAGTAGGAATTGCTTGCTGAACAAGACAGTGCTCTAACCACTACGCTACTCCTCCTCTCACAGGTTTTAAACAATACATCTCAATCTAGGATTTGACTACAAGATATAAGAGATGTTTCAGCCTTCTAACTCGCAAGCAGTTGCTGTTGAAAATTTAGCCAACATTTTGCTAGCTAAAATGTATCTGGATAGATTTTTATTTATTTATTTGGTTACATTTTTATACCGCTCCTTCCAGTGATCAGGAGTGGATTAAATTATAACAGTAAACTTTAACAGTAACAGTTACATACAACAGGTTTAGAACTTTGTACATAGAACAGGTTGGTTGAGGGAAGCCCTTGAACTATTTACAAAATGCAATACAGAGCAGGTTCGCTGTAACTACTTACAATATATTCACATTGTTGCTCATAGTGGTTAGAGCTTATTTATATGTTTGTTAAACAACTAGTCAAGATAAATAGCGGGACTTATACAAATTGTTCTCTATATGCTGGAATATCTAAAAAATTCTCAAAATACACATCATACAAATATGAGTAACACATTTCTAACAATTTTTTTTATAAGCAGTTTTTAGCTCTTGACAATTTTTAACTGTATTTCATTAACCATATTTATTGGCAGGTAAGAATTCAAACCATGGATTTTACTGGTACAACACTGTAACCAAACCACCTGGGCACCTTCATCATCGTTCTCACATTAACAAAATTCACAACACAAATAAATAGTTAGAATCAAACACCATACATTCTTAAAAAAAAACATTATGTAAATAACAGCTAAACATTCAAAGGACTTCAATATAGATAGGGGACTATAAAAGCCCAAACTGTGACTCCACTATATAATACACAGATTCCAACCTGCAGGTTCACTCCAACAGTTTGGATGTATTTTTGAGAAAATGATCTGGATTAAAACCAGCTCTTCCTGCACCCAGGAACAGCCAACTAATGAGGTCACCTCTGGGACCACTCAGAATTTGATTAGCTAATTCTAGCCGCCTAGCATAAACAGGAGAATGAGGTGGGCCTAGAGTAGCATCAACTACTAAGAAGCTTGAGGAAGTAGTTGTGAAGGATACTAAAAAGATGTTCCACTGCCCCTGCTCTCTACTGAAACTAGGACTTCAGGGTTAATGGGCTAGATTGCTTTGGAAATCTACCTCTAATCTTTGTGAAGAGGTTGATAGTTCAGTTTGCTTGGTCTGTCCATCCAAGTGAAGGGCAAAGAGTGCAAGGGCTTCTTCAATGAGAGCGAGGAGCGATCAGCTTTGGCATAACAGATAGCTATCATTTGCATTTTGTGAGACATTAGCCTAGACTATGGTGCAACACTTTTTCATTATAACCAATAAATAGCAAATTATATTATACTTGTCCTACAGACCTCATATATACAGAGAGTTCAGGTTTACAAGTGTACCATAGCACTGCCTAATGCCTGCAATAATAGCTTTGTTCAATGTTTGTAGATAATATTAACTCAGTCAGACATGGTTTAAGGCTTGAGAGTGTTAACTGGCCGTCGATAATGGTCATGTATAATTTTTCTCCAGCCCACTGTCTAAATGAGCCAAGTTTAAACTAGTGACCCAAGTTAAGTTGAAACATATTTTACTTATTATGAAGACTTTTATGAGTACTTTGAGGCTGTGTCCAGCTTGGGTGTGGAAAGCAAATAGACAAACTACAGTGCAAATTGACAGATTAAAAAGCAAGAAATCATCAGGACCAGATGGCGTATACCCCAGAGTTCTGAAAGCATTCAAAAATAAAAGTATGGAACTATTACTAGTAAGCTGTGACCTGTGATCAAAAGAGCTATATGATAGTTATAGCTACTTTACTTGAGGATTAGAGGACAGAACCAACATAAATTTAGCAAAGTGTGGTACCTATTGGTTAGATTTTTTTTGAAGGTGTTAACAAACATGGGCAAGAGTGAGCTGGTTGATATTGTATCTGATGTTTCAGACAAAATCCCTCATAAGAGACTCTAGGAAATTAAAAAATCATAGAACAAGGCAGTGCTCTATTGGGAACTAGTTAAAAGATAGGAAATGGAGAGTACATAAGAGAGTATATAAATAATGGAGGTCCCCAGGGATTTATACTGTAACCACCTACTTTTGAACATATTTATAAATGGTTTATGGTTTCCCAACTTTATAAAAATAATATAAAAATGTCTGGAAGGGGGCTGACAAGTGATTACATCTGCAGATGGCAAAGAATTATTCAAGGTTGTTAAATCACAAGCAAGTGATGCATCTGAGTCGTCACGTGGAATTGAATCGTAGGGGTATGTTTACAAAGCAGCGGTAGCAGCCTCCGTGCGATACTGAAGCCACAGCCCCTTTGAATTCAATGGGGCCATGGCTCCAATATCGCAGAGAAGCCGCTACCGCTGCTTTGTAAACATACCCCTTAGCAGCATTGTGGACAGACAATTTGTTGAAATCCTCAGCTCAGTGTATGGTGGCAGTCAAAACAGCAAACAGAATTTTAGGAATTACAATGGAATAGAGAATAAAACAAAGATTATTATAATTTATTTATTTATTTACATTCTCTTATATACCGCGCTATTCTGCATCAGTGCGGTTTACATTGAACAAAACACAGAAAACAGAAATCCCACAAAAGAGAAGTCCCAAACGTTGTAGACACCCACGTTAAGAGAGCTAATAGATCATCCAGTTAGGATTGAGCTTCGGGAAATCTATTTCTGGATTTCCCAAATTTGATCTATTTGCAGATCTTGTTTTGGCCCATTGTGTCCGATTCATCCGGCGTGTCTTTTTCCAAGTCACCATCATTTGAGGAAGGCGATTCAAGCTCTCCTACTCACGATATTGGATTGTTCAAAAAAAAAAAATCTTCTTTTACGGCTTCCGAAAAAATCTCTCGACTGTCTCCAGTTGTTCCAGAATGCTGTCGGCTTTAGGGACCATATGACTCCTATGGTATTATTATATAACCTACTTGGTTACCAACATCTTTTGAAATTTTGCTTAAGGTCCTCTACTCGGTGACTAAGAGGGTCATTTTAAAAGGTTTAGGCGTGATTAGGTTGTCTGAAGATGTGCATGTCTCTGTAGCCCTTCCACAAATGAAATTCACAGATATCTCCAGTGCAGAGATGTCCGAGTAGGCACAAGGGGATGGCAGAAGCATGTCTGTGGAGGGTCAATGGACTTACAGTCCCATACGATCTCAGAAACGTCTACAGGCATGTCCATATTTATACCTGCTGCAGACAGGAAAGTGCTTGTTTTCATCTTAAAACATCCAGAGAATTTTGAGAAGATGGAGCAATGAACCCTGGTCACCCTGCTCTTAAGCCACTACGCCAGCCATTATGCTAGTAGACATCTTGGTTCTAAAATGCTATCCTGCAGACTCTATATAGACGTTTGATATACATGCCTATCAGGCACATCCACGTTTCCAAAACTGTGCCTGAACTTACATGCACCTGCGTTTTTCTTTTTAGACGTTGTGGTTGACGCCCCATTGTAAAATATGCCTCAGAGTCTCTATTCTGCATTCATATTACTCTGAGAGTTAGACCTGCTTTATTTCAGAGTCTCATTGAGCATATTTTCCCTAACTGAATCAAGCCTGGAGATTTACTGAGAGATCCCTATTGATGTTTCCTTGGATAAAAAATATCTGCTTCACTGCCACTAGAACTCATGCATGTCACTGGTGTTTCACAGATAATGGACATTTTACAAACTGATTAAGACTTGGGTGTTTAGTTAGCTTTCAATCAATTTAAAGTTATTTGGTTTATAGTCACATGTTGGGATGTTTAAAACAATTTCACTCATTACACACAAAAAACGCAATTATTTTCTATTGCTTTTGAGTGCATTCAGCTGTTTATTGTTTATATTTTTATTTTATAATTTTGTTTTATTGCACTATGTTTTGTTGTACCTCACTTGAAATAAATGAAATGACAGTTGGCTGACCAATGTGGATGATGAATGGTCTTGTTGAGCGTGAATGGTGGGCAGCGGCTTGGGTGTTGAACAAAGTGAATAGTGGACAGTGGGAAAGGCATGGTGAGCAACAAACATGGGGCCAGGAGTGGTTAATACAAAGCACTTTACAATGAAAAATATTTAAAAAAACACGAGGTCAAAAAGAAATGACAAAAACCCAGATAAAAAGCAGGGCAAAAAAAAAAAAGCTAACAGAAAACATAGAAAGCAGTATTGGAGTTTGGAGTTTTGCAGTATTGGCATTTGGAGTAACACAAGATCACAGCCAGTGGTGGATTCAGGACCGTATCTAGCCCTGTGTGAGTGCTGCAGCCGCACAGGATGGGCGTATTTTAGCTGTTGCCTTGCCGCTTTTTCTTCTCTCAGCAGTGACATGGCAACAGCAGACAGCCAAAATGCGCCCCCTTAAGCCTTTTTGCGGCACTGTAAGCAGGTCTGGTCCCTCCCTCTTCTGCTGCAACGTCAGAGCAGGGAGGGACAGATCTGCTTAAAATGCTGGCGATTTGCACATCGGGCGCATGCCCTCTCCTCCACCTCCATCCAGCCGCTTTCTGCTCTTTCCCTACTGCTGGTGCCACCATGGAGAAAACAGAGGGCGGCAGTAGCTGGACAGAGGTATGAGGAAGGGGTGAGGGGGTGGAATGCACGCACCTAATGTGCAAGTTGAACAGGGCGCGATTCTAGCTCGGTACAGTCTTGGTGGATTACCACTGGAATTACCAAGTCAACAAGCCATCAAAAGCCTCTGGGACCACTCCTAACTCTAAAGGAGCATTGAAAAGGTCAGACAGTGGAGCTGCTAGAACTTCCCCAAGTTCCTTCAATAATCGGGGATGTATACCATCCCGCTGCATCGCTTTGTCTACTTTTAGTTTAGTTAGTTCCTCATGAAAATTGTTCCAAGATCCCCTTCACTTTGTGGGTGTTTTCCCCGAGATCCTTCTCTTGCTTCTTCATCTTTGAACACAGAAGATAAATATTTGTTAAGCAATTCTGCTTTATCCTCATCAGCTTTACATATTCCTCCCCTTCACCCTTGAGTCTGACAATAACACTTTTGCCCTTCCTCCTTTCACTAACATATCTGAAAAATGTCTTATCCCCCCCCATTTTACTGCATTGGCTATTTTTTCATCTATTTGTATCTTTGCTTTCCTGACTACTTTGCTAGCTTCTCTACATTTTTCCAAATATAGATGCCTGTCTTCCTCTCTCTGTGATCTCTTGTATTTTATGAAGGTCTCCCTCTTTTTCTTCACCTTTTTGGCTACTTTTGAGAATAGTGGCCTCCTTTTCCTTTTACATTTATTTACTTAACCCACAAAAAAGGTTTGTTGCCCTTAACAGATCCCTTTCTGTATTGCTCGTTCTTTTTCTACAGCCCCCAGTTGTTTCCATCCTGCTAACGACTCCTTGAGGTATTGGCCCATCTTGGCAAAGTTAGTTGCCCTAAAGTCTAAGACCCTCATTTTTGAATGGATTTTATCAGCCTAATGAAGGGGAAAAATGAATCCCCCTTCAGCCACCTTTGTTACAGGTTGAATCCATCTTGTGCTAATGTCTATAGCTCAGGCCTAAGAAAGAAACAGCTTGTTGACTTTTTCACACTGAAACTGCAAAATCAGCAAGATTGAGCAATGAAATGAGCTAATATCCTGTCCCAGAGAGCTGACACAATGAGAGGCTCTGAAAACTACACAGCTAGTGAAAAGCTGTCACCTGGGCCCCTTGAATGAACAAAGGGGAACATAAACAAGGAAGACAAACATCAGTATCTACAGTTTATCTGCAGGAAACATGACTAGCACAAGGCAAATGAGAATGGAGAGACAGGATGCTACAGAAAAAAACAGAGGGTAAAAGATTGGGAAGCAGATTTGCTTGAAATAATAGAGAATAAGAAACAGAAAGGAAATCTATTTATCAGCAATTTGAGCCTAAAAATGAATATAAATATAGAGAAGAAATTCTAATAAGCAGACAGACATTAGCTGATTTCATTGGAGTGAGGTTGTCTGTCTCCAGGACCTTTTTACACTTAAGTCAGGTGCTTTGCTTGTTATAGATGTATTGATGCTATGGATTGATATTGAAATTTGTACCTTATAAATCAAAAGTAAAGCTTGTGATGTTACAGACCTGACAAGATAAAATAAAAAATTTCCATGCTTTTATGGTGGCACGAGCAATTTGTTTAAAGTCCTGTATGTATGTTGGGGTTGAACACAAACAGCCAAACAAAAATAGAAAATCCCCAAATAATCTTAGGGGAAGCCCAGAAAAACCCCAACACTAATAATGAACCATACTGTCTGGTGATCACCGGATGCGAGACGATCTCCCACTATAACATCCCCATTGGTAAGCACCAGGTGCCATATTGCCCCTTCACATGTGGGTTCTGTTACCAGTTGCCAGAATAGTTCTCCCTGAACAGAATCCAGGATCTTCTTACTTCTAGATGAAGTCGCAGCAGTGATGTGCCAATCAACATCCAGCATGTTGAAATCACCTATCAGTAGCATTTCTCCTTTTATAGCAATACTGTGAATGTCGCCAATTAAATCCCTGTCCACTTCTACCAATGAAGGAGATCTGTATATCACACCAATACAAATGGAATTCCCTTTCTAGTTTAACCCATAGTGCCTCTTCCTTTTCTTGTAAGCCCTGTAATTCTGTAGCTTTAATATTATGCTATGTTATGTTATGTTTTACATATAGTGCCACTCCTCCCCCCCTTCTTCCTATCCTACCCTTCCTGAATAAAAGTACCTCAAAAAGGTAGAAGAAGCAGCAGCAGAAACCCAGCAATTGGGGCTGGGGATCCCCCCCAGGGCTGAAGCTGGATGCAGGGAAGGGGTCCCCACCGCCTGATCCAGGCCACAGCAGGCCAGCCTTGGGTCAGGTGGCAGGGAAAAGGGAGGGTCAAGGACATGGAGTTGGTAGGCACCTGCAGGGAAGACATCCCCATAGGCGACTGGGGCATGCTGGGCTGCCTTTGGGCCCGATTCTGGTTACCAGCAGGAATGTTTTGTTCCATGGTCCAAAATTAGGTCCAAACGGGCCCATCTTGCTTGGGGCCATCCGGATGGCCCAGACGTGTCCCTATCTAAATCGGGCTGCATGTCTCCATAACCACCACTAAATCCAAGTCAGCATCTTCCATTAAAGCCTCAACATCTGGGACCTTATTTTCCATACTGTGGGCATTAATGCACTCTGCTTTCCAGATATTGCTCCTTTTACCCATTTCTACAGAGGTATTTAATGTTTTACTTACCTGGGAGCTTTCTTTACCCATCCCCAGTGAATCTAGTTTAAAGCCCTCTTCAGTAGGTTAGGCAGTCTGCTGCGGAAGACACTTTGACCCTTTTTGGATAGGTGGATACCAGCTCTACTCAGCAGCCTTTGGAAAATCATCCCATGGTCTAGGAAACCAAAACACTTTTGATTACACCATCCATGCATTCATCTTCAGGATGTGAGCTTCTCTGCTTCGGCCTTTACTCTGAACAGGGAATATTGAAGAGAGCACCGCCTGCTTCACCCTCTGTCCCAGAGCCATGAAGTCACTCTTGATATGCTTGGCGGGATACTTAGCAGTATCAGTGGTGCAGACATGGATGAGCATTATCGGATAATAGTCTGCTTGACGAGTCTTGGCAAACTCTCCATAACATCTCGGATTTTGGCACTTGGCAGACAGAACACCTCCCTGGATAAGTCTGGTCAGCAGATAGATGCCTCAGTACCTCTCAGAAGAAAATCTCCATCGGTCATTTCACATGGAAAACCCACTTTATTCATCCCAACTATTGGTCCCCATCAACATTTAAGGTCATTTCAAGCTCACCTACTGGCGGTCTTTTCCTTCCATCAACTTAGATTTGAATGGATCCAGAAGTACACATTTTAAGTCTTAGCGCCTTTGCTATGGAATTCCCTCCCCTTGGATATCCGCTTAGAGTAATTATATGTAATTATCTTTTAAGGACTACCACTCCTCCTCTACTCTTCAAATTTTAGCTGATTCGCCACCTCTGATGTAGATTTACTATGTTTTTTTTGTTGTTAATCTTTATTTATATATTTAATAGTTTTTTTATACCACATCATCATTTCAGTCAAAGCAGTTTACACTGTAACTTCAGCTTGGTAGTATATATTGAACAGGGACATTGATAACTTGGAATGTTGTCTTTTTATGGTTTGACCCAATCCACCGGCCAGCTTAACCTTAGCAGAAGGTAAATAAAATAGATTCCACCAGAATTTTCAGAATATTAGCCAAGAACTTCTTAAAGAGTTCCAAAGGTGGAATTGTTGGAACTTCAGGAAAGTTCAAAACTCTCAAGTTCCTGCTTCTGGACATATTCTCCAGGGCTTCATTTTTTCATTGCAAACTCTCTGCATCATGCATAATAGCAGTAATCGAGTCCTGGACTTGATCCACTCTCTGCTCCAAAGAAGAAACTTTCACCGGCAGGTCTCCCAAGAGTGTCTCGTGAACCTCAACCTTTTGACCAAAACTAACAAACTGGCTAGATATAGCCTGCAACTGTCCCGACAAAGACTGTTCAAGCTTGTGAAGTACCTCCTATACGGTCTCCAAAGAAAAAACAATGGGTCTTCCAACTTCTACCCGGGATACTAGCAAAGTAACTTGTGCATCCGATGAGCCAGGCAACACAGCAGGGGAATTCCATAACTACTCTTCTCTCAGTTGCAGCTCCAGCTGACTGTCCTCAACCCCCCTCCTCTCCAGTGACTCCAGTGACAACAGCAAGAAACTCTTGTCACCTGGGAAACACTTCCAGGGCAGAGGGGCTGCCCATCAAGCAAGGTAGAACCTGTGGCTCCAGCTGACAGGACAGCACCTGCCATAGCCAAACTGATCATGCTTGCCCGTTGTGCTGGATCAAGCCGGAGCTCCGGGCTTAAGGAAATATCAG
Organism: Ichthyophis bannanicus; assembly: GCA_033557465.1. Taxonomy (NCBI): domain Eukaryota; kingdom Metazoa; phylum Chordata; class Amphibia; order Gymnophiona; family Ichthyophiidae; genus Ichthyophis; species Ichthyophis bannanicus. The sequence goes on along the minus strand of CM066051.1, from coordinate 41,635,956 downwards.
GCCCAGGGGTGAGCAGGAGTCCTCCTTCTACCCCTGCGCCTGCCAGCAGCCCACCCGAAGCCTTCACTACTCCACTGGGCAGAAGAAAAGCATCCATTGGCCCAGCTTTACCTGCAGACTCCGACTGGAGCTAGCTTTGCGCTTTCGCCTGGTATGTGGCATACAGGATTAGGTAAGAGTAAAAAGCGTAGTTACTCACCTGTAACAGGTGTTCTCCAGGGCCAGGAGGAATCAGTCCTCACATATGGAAGCCCTCGCAGGAGCATCTCCCCAGGTTATTTATTTATTTCGCTGGGTCAAAGCGGTTGGGGGATACATTTAACACAAGGGGATATGAGACACATACACTAATACTTACAGGGAACATGGGCAATGGAGGGTTAAGTGGCTTGCTCAAGACCACAAGGAGCACCTGTGGGACTAGAAACCCCAGTCCTTCCGGCCCAAGGTTGCTGTCCTCTAGTGGGATTTGAACCACCAACCTTCCGGCCTGTAGTACCTTGCCCCAACCACTAGGCCACGCCCCATGCATGCATGATCCCCTTCCAGCCCAAGGGTGCCATCTTGCTCAGTCAAATGACATAGTTGAAGATAGCAAAACAAGAAAAAGGTAAAAGGAGCAACTCCACGGGGAGGAGGGAGGGTTGTGAGGACCGATTCCTACTGTCCCTGGGAAGACACCTGTTAAAAGTGGTGGACTTGTAAAGTAACCCACGGGCCGCATAAGACGTGGGGCCTCATTTGCATAAATATTTGCATAATGTTACCATACAAATCACAGACGTTAATGATGCACATTTCCCAGTGCTGACATATTCCAGTTAATAAATTCAAAATAGATATTTTTCTACCTTTTGTGCATTTTTTTTTCAGTTGCAATTGTTCCAGCCACTTTCTTCTGGTTTCTTCTGGTTTCTTCGTGTCTTCTGCTAACTCTCCATCGTCTGCTGTCCATTTGTCCTTTCTTCTCTCTTCTAGTTTTTTTTCCATTCTCTCTCTTCATCTGCTTTAACATACTAATCATTCTCCTTTTGCTCCTTCCTCATTCCTATTTCATCCACCCAAATTTTACCCCTCCATCCTCAATCACCACTTACTCTCCCAATACCCGGCCAATTGTAGATTTTTCTTCCCTCCCACACAAAATATTTTTCCCCACTCCATTTCACTCTCCCAGCCCCATCCCATTCTAATCCTCCCCCAACATCAGCTCCCTTCTAGTTCCAGCCCCACCCAGCATCCGCTCCCTTCTAGTCCCCGCATCAGCCCATTTCCAGTCCTATCCTAGCTGCACCATCAGCCCATTTCCTGTTCTAGCTCCCCCCCCCACTAAGCCCATTTCCAGTCCTAGCAACCCCCCCAGTCCATTACCATTTCGAGCCCCCCCAACAGCCCACTTCCAGTCCTAACCCCATCACCCCATTTTCATTCTTAGCCCCCCCATAGCCCATTACCAGTCCTAACCCACCAACCAGCCCACCTCCAGCCCTAACCCCCATCTGCCCATTTCCAGTCCTAGCCCCCACCATAGCCCATTACCAGTCCTAACCCCCCTCCCCCTGCTGCCATTAGCCCACTTCCAGTCCTAACCCCCCATTACCCCATTTCAGTCTTAGCACCTCGGTAGCTCATTACCAGTCCCACCTCGCCCCCATCAGCCCACCTCCAGTCCTACCCCCCCCCCCCATCAGCCCAAATAAAAAAAAACACAAAAAAAAAACAGAATCAACTGTCAATTTAAAAAAAAAAAAAGCTGGCTTCTGCTGCTGCTGCAGCCGTGGCAGCAGCAGAATCAGCTGTCCTGCGGCCCCTTCCCCTCTGTCCGGAAGAGCCCTGAGTCTGCTCCATCAGCGGTGAGCTTTTCAAGCCGCGAAGAGTGTATTTCCCTCTCGTGTGGCTTAAGCATATTAACTTTTCAAGCCGCACGAGAGGGAAATACTCTCTTCTCCGACCTGTCCTGCTGCGCTTCGTTGCCGAACAGATACGCGCACTTCTTGCGGCTCTCTTGCCTGTGGAGAGAGTGAGAAGGGAACTGTTAGCCATGCCGAAGCACCGCTCTAGCAGGGGAGGGGGATCGCAGGCGCTCTGCGTGTACTCACTCTGCGCTCGGACCCGAGCTCTTACGTTGGAAAGAGTAGCGCTGGCTCCAGCGCTGCTGCAGCACACATGTCAGGTTGCCCATGCTGGAGCTGGAGTTGGAGTTGGTGCTTCATGCGGAACTGCAGAGACACTGGCTGGACTCTGACTCCGCGGTTGAACACTCCCTCCTTCACTTCCGCTGGGTGACACCCGGCAGCTCACGCACACATTTGGCCCGGGGGGTGGGGGGTGTCTTATCTTTCGCAAGTCAGAAACAACAAAAAGGAGGGTCTTGTTAAAATATAAAAAACGCAAGAATAAAGACCGACGGGGTGGTGGGTGGATTCCAAGTTTTAGGATCTCGGCTGTCTGCCACCGAGAATCGCGTGGGGGTTGGAGGTGCTCAGTGTATATTATACGTTCAAATATCCTGCATTGGGATAGGCGTTAATTCAGGAGATAGTAGCCAGTAACAAGAGAAGCTCCGAACTAGAGATCAGCTTTCAGGATTTTTTTACATCGACCTTTAAGGTTCATTTCATAGACTATAAAGAACTAGCCAGATCTACAACTTCCTACAATCAGTTTCAGAGCTCACAACAGCACCTCAATTCGCCTCTTTACTTTCTGAAGCTAAGAGCCCCGAGTCTGCTCCATCAGCGGTGAGCTTTTCAAGCCACGAAGAGAGTATTTCCCTCTTGCGCGGCTTAAGCGTATTAACTTTTCAAGCCACACGAGAGGGAAATACTCTCTTCATGGCTTGAAAAGCCCGCCGCTGATGGAGCAGACTCAGGGCTCTTCTGGACAGAGGGGAAGGGGCCGCGGGACAGCTGATTCTGCTGCTGCCACGGCTGCAGCAGCAACAGAAGCCAGTTTTTATTTTTTTAAATTGACAGTTGATTCTGCAGCAGAAGCCAGGGTTTTTTGTTGTTTCCTTCCGGCGCGGGCCGCACAAAGCTTTCTGGCGGGCCACGTGTTTGAGACCCCTGCGCTAGAGGCACTGAGCGCAGCAAAGCCACCAACGCCACCTTGGCTTGGATGCCGTGTGCGGTGACATGCCGATCCAGCAGGGCGCCCGCCTTTGCTTGGGCGAAGGCGATGCAGCCTGCCACCCAGATGGAGATGGTGCGCTTGGTGATTGCCTGCCCAGGCGATTGGAGTCATAGGCGACAAAGAACTAGTCGGACCTGCGATGACCTTGGGTACGCTGCAGGTAGAAGGCCAGAGCCCTCTTGCAGTCAAGTGTATGCAGCAGCGCCGATGCCTGGTCGGTATGCGGTTTCGGGAAGAAGGTCGGCAGGACTATCTTCTAGTTGAGATGGAAGTCCGAGGCCACCTTCAGTAGGAAGTTGGGATGGATGCGGAGGACCACCCTGTTCCGGTAGAACCTGGTGTATGGAGCCTCAGCCATGAGGGCCTGAAGCTTGTTGACTCGGCAAGCAGAGGTCAAAGCCACCAGGAAGACCACCTTCCAGGAGAGATGCAAAAGCAAGCACATCACCATTGGCTTGAAGGGCGCCTGCATGAGTTCCATCAGCACCATGTTGAGGTCCCACTCCGCTGGCAGAGGCCAGATGGGAGGCTTGGAGAGTAACAGACCTCACAAGAAGCGAGAGACCAAGGGCTGCCCCGAGAGAGGTTTTCCCTCAACGGGGAGGTGGTTTACCAAAATGGCGCTCAGGTGTACCCTGACCGAATTGGATTTCGGCCCTGCATTCGAGAGGTGGAGGTGGTACTGGAGGATCCACCGGTTACAGCAGGAGAACGGGTTGATCTGAAGCTCAGAGCACTAGGTCGAGAAACGTCTCCACTTAAAGATGTACGTCCATCTCATTGAGTCCTTCCTTGATGCGAGGAGGATCCCCTCAACATCCTCCAGGAAACACAGCGAAGCTAAGGCGACCCATTCAGCCGCCAGGCTGCGAGGGACAGCGAGGCCAAGTTCAGGTGGAGCACCCGACCCTCCTGTGTCAACTGGCCTGGAGCACAGCCCAGGGGGACTGGGGGCTCGGACGCAAGCAGGAGAAGCGGGAACCAAGGCTGTTGAGGCCACGAGGATCAAAGCTCGGTCCCGCTGAACCTTCTGTAGGGTCCTCACAATGAGAGGAGTTGTTGGGAACGCATAGAGAAGGCCGGGAGGTCCAGCTCAAGAGGAACGCACCCGAGCCACCCTGCTCAGGGGCAGAACCAGGCCACAGAAGCAGGGAAGCTGTGCATTCACCGGGCTGGCAAACAGGTCCATGGATGGGGTCCCCCACCGATGGAACAAGAGACCAGTGACCTCCGGATCCAAGCACCACTCGTGTGGGTGGAGGATCCTGCTGAGTTTGTCCACTAGGACATTTTTCCTGGCCTGGGGAGGTAGACCGCTCGCAGGATCATCCCCTGGCGAGACGCAAAGGAGCAGAGGAGGATCACCTCTCGGCAGAGGGTGCATGGCTCTCACCCCGCCCCCCCCCCCCTTATTGATGTAGAACATGGCTACCCTGTTGGTCTGCACGAGCACAGACTTCCCCCTCAGGCAGCCCTCGAAGGCCCTCAGGGCCCATCGGACCGCCCGAAGCTCGAGCAGGTTGATCTGCTGTCAAGATTCCTCTGGTGACCATTGTCCCTGGGTGCACAATGCACTGCAGTGGGCTCCCCATACCAGCAGGGAAGCATCCGTTGTTAGGACAAGTTCATGCTGCAGGGCCTGAAAGAGCATTCCCCTAAGGAGAATTTGGGGGTCTTGCCACCAACTCAAGGAGTCATGGAGAGTGCGAGAGACCCGGAGGCCTGAATCCATTGTGCCCTGAGGCACCACTGGGCTGTCCATATGTGTATGTGGGTGTGGGGGACCACATGGATGGTGGAGGCCATGTGCTCGAGGAGGCACAGCATCACCCACACTGTAACCCAAGCCCTGTTCTGGACCTGGGACACCACGGCCCAAAGGCAGCCTGCGTGGTCTGTTGGAAGGAAGGCAGGCAGTCACCTGCACTGTGTCGAGGCATGCGCCGATGAACTCCAGGGCCTGCATCGGCTTGAGGTGGGACTTGGGGTAGTTGACCAGGAAGCCGAGGTGCTCGAGGAGGAGGATCGTGCGTGACGCTGCCAAGTGGGCTTCGCTGATCGAGGGTCACGTGACGATCCAGTCGTCGAGGTAGGGGAAGATGGGTATGCCCTGTCACCTGAGGGAGGCAGCGACCACAGAAAGGCACTTTATGAAAACCCATGGTGTGGACGCGAGCCCAAAGGGGATCACTCTGTACTGGTAGTGTTCGCCCTGCACCCTGAAGTGCAGGTACTGCCTGTGCTGGGGGTGAATTAGGATGTGGGCGTAAGCGTCCTTGAGATCCAAGGAGCATAGCCAATTGCCCTGCTGAAGGAAGGGCAGCAGAATGCCAAGCGATAACTTTTTGAACTTCTCCTACATCAGAAACGTATTGAGCTTCCCGAGGTTGAGGATGGGACACAAACCCCCCATCTTTTTTGGGGCGAGAAAGTAGCGGGAGTAGAACACCTGACCTTGAAGGTGCCACGATACCTTCTCGATGGCCCGCTGGGCGAGGAGGTTGGATAGCTCCTGCTGCAAGATGGTCTGGTACGCCAGGAGTCGGGCAGGCTCCGCCAGGGAGAAGGGAGGAGGGCACCTGTCCAGGTGGAGATGGTATCAGTCTCGGATAACCTGGAGGACCCAGGTGTCCGACATGATCGATGCCCACTCTGGGGCGAACAGGGACAGGCGTCCCCTAATGGTGGGAGAGCTGCCGGGGGGGGGGGGGGAGGAGGGGGTGTGAGAGGCTATGCTGACAGCATCAAAACCCCTGCGTAGGCTGGGGCGGTGCTGGTGGTTGGGCCTTAGGCCCCTTTAGTTTATGGTGGCCATGTGCACCCCCCCCCTTCCCCTGCGTGCTGGGAGCTGGTGCGGAGGTGGGAGAGAAAGGTGGATAACCCCGGTAAGGGAGTCCTTTCCTTTGGAAGAATGGTTTCTTGGTCTGCTGCTTTTTCCTAGGAAGGGAGGTGGTCTTGAGTGAGAGGCTAGTTTGGGTCACGAACTCTATTTCTCTCTCAGCGGCCTTGTCCTCCATCGGTTTACCGAACAGCTGCTCGCCCATGCAAGGGACATCCAGGAGATTTTCTTAGACCCACTGCTCCAAGTCCGAAGACTGGAGCCAAACCTGGTGCCGGGCCCCAATGCTGGTCACCACCACCCATCCATCATATGCAGCGCGGGACAGGTACTTTGAACACTCTGCGACAGATTTCAGGAGGGTTTGGAACCATAGGAGAGGTTCCCCTCCGAGGCCTGCAGCAAAACCACTGAGCTCTTTGGCGAGATCACGCAAGAACATGCCCATATACAGTTGGTATGCCAGGATGCAGCAAGCAAGCATGGACCCCTGGTAGGCCTCTCGACTGCCTACCTGGGGGGACCAAAGAGTGAGACTTCGTGCTCTTTTGCTTCTGCATTGCCAACTCCACAACCATGGAAGTGTGCGGAAGTTGGGCTTCGCGGAACCCTGGGCCACACTGAACTTTTCACATGGCGTTGAGACACTTGCTCACAATAGGGATCAAAGTAGGTATCTCCCCACAGGCGGAGGAGCAGTCTTGACAATATGGGGGGGGACTGGGACAGTAAGAGACTCGAGGCGAGGACTCATACTGAAGAATAATAGAGTCCTCAGCTCGCGGTTCCTCTTCAGTCTGCGTAGCCAGGCTGAGGGCCTGTGCCATGTCCCGCATGAACGCCAGGAACGATGTGTCCTCAGGCGGCAAACACCTCTGATAGGCGGGTGGGGGCGGGTCTGAAGGAAGGTCTCTGTGGGCACGGGCTTCCGGGTAGTATCCATGTCCAACTCCCAGTCCGAGGTCCAAGGAGGAGTCTGACTCAGGTAAGGTTGCCCCGTCCAGAGGCTGAGGTCCACTTGCAGCCAGAGACCTTGGAGGATTGCGCTCCCACAGAACGGGAAGGCGAACGAGACTGACGCCGAGGACCCTGGATCTCAGGGGTTTCCAGGGCAGATTTTGGTGTCCCTCTCGAGGGAATCTCAGTCTCGAGGTGCGGGCCAGCCGTACTGGGTGTGAGCGCCTGCTGGGAAGCTAAGAAGGCAGAAAAAGCTGCACTCTAGTGCCAGCATTCGGGACGCCCACGTGGACATGGGCCCCTGCGACGCTGACACCAGGGTTACCAGGTCTGGCATGGAGGAGGAGAGGGGTCCTCACCAGGATGACCCTGAGGAGACCGGGCGCCATTGCTGAGGCCTCTGTATGTGTACAAGGTACCTTTCGAGGCCACTCCTTATCCAACTCTTGGGAACGCTGTGGGGGACTGAGCGACTGAGTACGGGAGCACTCATGCTTACCTGGAGCCCCCGACAGCGACTTCGAGGCCTTCTTCTTATACCGCTCCACTTCAGGGAACCCCTGGTTGGAGTGCCACCGAGAATAGGGAGCCAAAGTGGGGGATCCCACCAGCAGAGGGACGACCAAGGGTGCTGCTGAGGATTCCGGGGCCACCTTCTCGAAAATGTCATCGGACTTCTGCTTACAGCTAAGCAGGGCCTTGGAGGACATTTTCTTGCAGAGAGCAGAGCTCTCGGTCATGGTCGGCTCCAAGACACCAAAGATAACAGTCATGGGTGTCCGTGAACGACATGTTCTTGGAGCATCCGTCGCATTTTTTAAAAATCCGGTAGCCATAAGGGCAAAAAGGACCCCTGCTAGGTTGAAGAACTTTGCGCCAGCAGTTGGAGAAAAAAAGGGCACAAAGCCCAATCAGGAAAACAACAAAACAAAACAAACTTTTTAACGAAAAATATCCCCTCGCTCGAGAGGAGAGCGGGGGAGGAAGGAAGAGGACCAGTGCAACTGGAAAAACCACGACCCAGAGGCCAAAAACAAAACACTTTTTCCGACGGACGAAGACATGCATCCGAAGAGCTCTGCGGAAAAAGGGAGACGGAGCAAGATGGCATCTTTGGGTGGGAAGAGGACCACGCATGCGTGGCAGCAATCCCAAAGGCTTTCTTAGAAAGCTGGGGAATTGCTCCATGTGGGCTCTGTTGGTGCCGACATCACCCATAAGCGAGGGCTGACTTCCTGCTTGTTCCTGGAGAAAGATCAGAAGTAGTGAGGACACAGTGAATGGTGGGCATTGGTTAAGATTTAGTGAATGCTGGACAGTGGGTTGGGCACAGTGAACGGTGAACAGTAGATTGGATACAGTGAGTAGTGGACAGTGGGAGGGGTGTATAACTGGCAGAAGAGATTCAAGGCAGCGGTGAATTATGGCCAGTGATTTAGAGGTAGAGATAGTGAATTGCGGGCAGTGGGTTGGATGCGATTTCATGTAGTAAACGTATAACCTGCCTTTCCCCTACAACATTCCAGGTGGGATGCAACTAGTTTTATATGGTTTACAGTGGTCTGGACGCAGTGAATAATGGATCTGCGATGGGATATAGTGAATGACAGTGGGCTGGACACACATGGTCAGTTGGGTGTGGTGAATTGTGGACAGTAGTGAACAGACTCTTACATTGAATGGTGGGCAGTGAATCGGAGTGTGTGAATGGTGGACAGTGATTTAGAAGCACTGAACGGTGGACAGTTAGTCTGAGGTGGAGAATGATGGGCTACGAATGGGACACAGTGAACGGTGCACATTGGGAAGGAAGCAGTAGATATCAGAGAAGCAGGTGTGCTGAATAAGGCTGGACTCGGGCTGAGAAATTTGCACTGGCAGCAAACCAAAAAGAAGCTGTTCAGACGTCCGCTCTCAGAGAGGACACCGTGCTGTGCCTCCGGCCAAGAAAGTAAACCAGAGGAAAGCTAAATGAAGAATAATAAAAGCAGATTGCCTTGGGCTGCTCTCATAAACACCCTCCCTCGCCGGCTGTGAGCTGTGGTCACATCTGCCTCTTTAACACTCTTATTTTTTCAATCTTAGCTCTCTAGAGGCCCAACTGACACAGTGTCATGGCAGCTAGCAAATTAAGTTACCTTTCTGGAGCTGCCAAGCAAGTGAGAACAGCAGGGCCCACTCAGCCCTGGGGAAGGTGCAATTAAACTGCCTTTTTTTTTTCCTGTTGATTTATGTAATGACACAGTTGAGGCTTCGCCCTTTCCTTGGGGTAATCAAGAGTGGCGACTGGGGAGGACCAGCATGGTTACGGTCTGCTGGAAGCATGTAGTCCCTCGGGCGCCTTAAGGGGAGGGAACAGAGAGGAGGGCTGCTCAGTGCCAAGTTCTCCCAAAGGCGGTCTGTGGATCGGTGCTTCAGGTGTGCTGCAAGCAGGTGGAAATTAGCTTTAAACATGTCTCTGGAAAGGCTGGCTTAAGGGACCATGTCAGATCGTCTTCCAGCTACAGCACAAAAGCTTAATAGCCACAATTTAACTTCCCCAACGGCAAAATAGCATTTATGTTTAAACCGAGTTCATGCAAACTGTTTTGAACTTCTGTAGTGCCATGGAACCTTATTCAGTGCCATGAATTTTTCAAGTCCCATGAAGCCCTCCCCACCCTAAGGCACTATGGGCCCAATAATCAACATCCGTGGCCAGTGCTTCTAAAGTGCACAGCTGTCACCGCTGAACCTCAGCCCCGGATATACAATATGCCAGGGCCATATCCACCACTAACACTGAATATTTGGGTCTGCCGCATAGTGCGGAAGCTAACCAGGCAGTGGCAATATTGTTCTGCTGCCTGGTTAAGCTCCTACAGGTAGGCCAGCTTTTCCCATGCCCAGCTTTACTCGTAGGTCGTGAACTGGGCAGTGGCCCAATCCCACCATGGCCTGGTTAGCGACGGGTGTCACTTCCGTTCTGCCCTGGAACACCCATGGTTAGCATGGGGGCATGCTGCGACAGAAATCGGCGGATATTCAGCAGCACCAACCGTGCTATCCATGACTATTAGGCCCCATGTTCTTTTCCTGACATTTAAAAGGGATAATTTTAGAAAAGCTCTATGTGTACAGCCTGTTTTACATGCAGAAAGGGCTCTTGCAAAAATGCATGGTGGTATACTTGCAGAAGTCTGTGTATGAAGAGTGTGTGATCTGCAAACAGGCACTCCTGGGGACATACTTTAGGTGGCAGAGATGGAGTTGCGTAATTTTATGAAATACACAAATACATTGTATGCACACACACCGTTTTCAGACCAGATGCAAAAGTTGCACATCCACATTTGCGCGCAAAGCAAGGTGGTTCTAGGAGTCTGTTTTATGAAAGAGATACCTACGTGTCCATGCTGGCTTTATAAAACAGATTCCTTTCCTGGACGTCCCATATACACATCCCGGAGCTTTTTTTGAGGGGTTATGCAGTGCCGGCATCTTTTTCATTGCCTGCAAAAACTGACCCATGGTCCTCATGTATTAATGCATAGGTGTACAAGCACCTTTTTTTTCTAGAAAAAATGCACCAACACATCCTATTATGAAATTGATCCCTATTGGGTGATGGCGGGGAGCAGGGCTCCTCTGGTGTGCCTGGATCAGGGCCATCCGGTTATCTCTGCATCCTTAGCGTCAGGCCAGGTCTGGTTTTACCATTGCCGTCTACCCCGACTTTTCTAAAGAGAGGTGAAAAACCATAACTCCTACAGACTGATTTTCTATTTTATTAGTAATTCATAAATGTGTTATGTCGGACCAAATACGTATATATGTGCTAGGCGACTGACAGAACGTGGACCACCACATTAGAAGAAACAAACATTTAGACTTGGGATGGGGGAGCTGGTTGATCCCTAAGGGCATGCAACTTCAGGCCCACCTTACTCTAGAACAGGGATGCACCGATTGACCAGGTGATTTCTGACCAGTCCCTGACAAGGTCATGGTAGCTTGGGGGGGGGGGGGGGGGAGGGGGAGGGGGAGGGGACATAACATTGCAACCACATCACAGTTAAGACAGTGGTCAAAAACAGCCCCAGGCAAGATAATCTTGCAGACTCAAAGTGACCCTTCCCCAGAGAGCTTACAATCTATAAACCCTACTGACTAAAGCTGATCTCCTGCCGACGCTCTTCCAGACTTACTTATCAGATTTAAAGGCGTTCTCGGCCTAAATAGCCATGCCTTCCAATTTTCTAGCAATTTCAACCCAAGGATTATATACATTTGAAATGTGTGAGAATTCAATGGATGTTTCTAAAGATCTGGGATACAGCCCCCTTCCCAGTGAAAACACACAGTGTGGTACATGACTATGCTATTTCTCCTGTACAGTGGTGTCATACAGCCCTTGGAGAACGTGCCCTGTAGTCTGTGGTCATTGCAGGTTACTTGAGTGTGTGAGCATGGAGATATTTTTTTCCTCTTAGTAAACTGAGCTGGAAGCCTGAGGATGACACCAAAGGCAGATCCAATGAAGTGGGTGTCCATAGTGGTTTGAAGTGAGGGGGGGTGGTACGACCTAAAGGTTTTAAGCAGGGAAAGATACAGTATGAGCTCTGCCCCGATGTCGTTTATGGCACTAGAAAGACTCACTTAATTTTCCAGTGCTTCAGTTCTAACTCCCAGCTGTGTCACGAACTCTGTGTGACCCTGGGGAGAGTCCTTTAATCTCCCTGTGCCGATTCTAAGCCCTGGCTCTGTGACCCTTCAGCTCCCTGTGCCTCAAAGCAGTACCGATTTTCTGCCAGGTCTCCGATCGAGAATCTTTTGCCACGGACCTAGAATATTTCCCAGTTTGCTTCTTTTCCCCCTAGGTCAGTGGGTTGAAAAAGGCAACTCTTGGTTCAGAAATTTAGCGTCAGCCTCAGAACGTGGTGGATTGCAAAGTTATGCAGTCAGGGTCCACCACCCCAAGGCAGCAGCTCCTGCTTTGTCAAATGTAACTAAACCAGTGTTCTAGAGTTTCTTGATGCAAGTCATCTTGGGCACGCTGTGGAAAGCTATCACTTTACAAAATAAGTAAATAAATGATTGGAAGGAATCAGATACTGATGTGCACCAAGCAGAAGAGGCGTGAGGTGATCTCCACGCAACAAGGTAGTGTCCAGATCCAGAACTAGAGAGTCACTAGCAGGGCTCTACCAAGGGCTGTGTGAGTGGTGCGGCTGCACAGTCAGCAAGTACGGAAAGGGTGCCGATATCATCAATGGGCTTCCAGGAAGCTCAAAAAGAGCGAATTACTGGACGTGGCTGGTTGGGGGAAGGCACTATCTCATTAGTCGCACAGAGTGCATTTCTAGCTTGGTAAGGTCCTAGTCGCTAGGGTGCATAAGAACAGGCCTAACCAGTAGGAATCTGCTAGCATTTGAAACATTTCCTATTTAATTTTGATTCCAAATTAAAATTAAAAAATTAATGGCGTGAGGTTTGCTTGTTGTTTCATTTATCTCATTTCAAAATTTTTTTTTTACTAGTATGGGCTACCCAATGTCTGGCCTCCTTCCTCTCCACGCTACTTCTAAAGTTATTTGGAAGAAAAAACACCTGGGTCCTGTACTCTCCCCAATCATCCCTCTACATCTTGTCATCTTCTAAGGGCCAAAGATATCCCCTGCCCTCTTTCACACTACTGCGCCTCCTTCTTCATCTCATGAAAGCAGCAGCTGAGCCAAAGCTTCCTCAAGTCTTCTTGCAAAGACAGTTCTCGTTGGTAAAGAAGACCTAGGACCTGCAAGTGGGCAAGATCTTCAGATTAGCTCTCCAGTGAACAGAAGCACCTTTGTCAAATCTTACTTGACCTGCCTTCCACCTATAGCAGCCATCTTCCCTTTGAGTTGATTCCTCTGGTGCCCACACTTGCCAGGACGTAGCTGCTCAACACCCAGAGTGGGAAGTCAGAAGCCATACAGAGGACGGAGAACAATCGGTATGCAGGAACTCATCCCAAAGGCTCTGAAATGAAGCAAAGTTAGAACAGAGCAGTTAGTTGAAGCAAGATCCAGAAGTCCTCGGAGGAGAATCCTCAAAAAAGCATGAAGGAGACAAAGCATCAGGCAACATCAGTACAATGCAAACTAGGCTCTGGCACAGAGGTCTTAGCCAGATCTGGGTTTATATATAGCTGCTGGGCAGAAACAAGATGGCCCCTGAAAGGAAGTAGCAGGCATAGAGAAGGTTAAGCAAACTAGTCAGCTGAATGGAACCTACTGCCACCTGTTGGCTGGAAGTCATAAGTTCATCTCAGTAAGGTTTTCCAGGAGAACCCTTCTGCAGAACCTCAGGAGGTTCATCACCGTGTCTAGACTTTCCCTCTAAGAATTTGTCCAAATCTAATTTAAAACCAAGTATGCTACATGCTTTCACAATCAGAAAAGCAAACAGACTATTAGAAATTGTATATATTAGGCAAGGAATAGGGAATATTGTAATGCCTCTGTAGCACCTCCATGATGTGACTGCACCTTGCATGTTTGCAGTTCTGGTCATTGTATCTCCAAAAAAAGATACAGCGAAAAAGGAGACCGAGAACCTCTCCTATAAAAACCCAGACCGAACCAAACAGGTTCGGGCTCTTTAGTTTGGAGAAGAGAAAGTGAAAGGGGATGTACTACAAGTTTATAATCATAAGTGGAGTGGAATGGGGATTCCCGTCTTCAAAACAGCACTGACAGAAGGGAACCCTCGCCGTCACTGCTTCTCAACCCAGCTTTTCAGGATAGCCACTATGAATATGCACAAGATACATCTACATCCAGTAGAGGCAGTGCATGCAAACCTATATCATGCATATTCATTATGTGAATCCTGAAAAGCTGACTCATTAGGGGTGGCCCACGGACTAGGTTGAGATACACTGCACTGTGCAGTTAACAAGTAGCTGATTTAAAAATCAATGGGGAAAGTATTTTTCACTCAACACACAATTAAACTCTGGAATTTATTACCTAAGGATATGGTCAAAGCTTCTGGCATAGCTAGGCCTAAAAGGGGTATAGGCAGGTTCCTGGGGAAGAGTTTGTAAACCATTATTAAGACAGGCAGATTTGGGAAAAGCCACTGCTAATCCCTGGCAACGAGCAAGCAATTTAAATTTGATTTCTCTAGGACCTAGCAGGAAGTTCATCCTCAAATATGGGTGATGTCACCAACTGAGCCTAGGCGGAATACTTCCCTGCTTCTACAGGAAGCTTTTGGAAGGTGCTCCACCCATGCGTGCTGGTTTTCCACCTGAAGGAGCCATCTCACCTGTCTTCTTTTTTCCATAGAGCCCTCCAGACGATGGCTGTGTCCTAGAATAAAGATGACTGTTTTTCACTAGTTCTTTTCTTTTTTTCAGTGTTGCGTGATGTGCAGTGTCTTCCTGCTGTCTCCAGGAATTTCAGTGCCTCAGCACAACATTTTCCTCAGAGAGGTTTTCCCCTTTTTCGTTCGGCACATAAGAGAAATCATATGTCCCCTTGGTTGGCAAGGACATTGGAGTCCTTTGACTTAGCGAAAGTAGTCTTCCTTGCCATGTCAAAGCCAGCCAGTGGCTTCAAGAAGTACACGGAGTGTGGCCAGACCATCTCCATCACAGACCACCATAGCTGGTGCCTTCAATGCCTTGGGTCCAAACCACAAGCCCTCAGCTTGTGCTCTCTGCTTACAGATGACGCACAAGGTGTTTAAATACCAGGAACAGCAGCAGGAATTGCTGTTCGGTTCTGAGGCATCGACCTTGACTCAATGCCCTCAAAGGCTCCCCACCAAGGCTTTGGCTACATGCAGGGGCCGGGCTCACTCGGAGCCAAGGGGGTGCAAGGTATCAGAAGGGCAGCTCTGCTTTGATAAGGAATGGCCCTAGAAAAACCAGACTTTGACCTCCTCAGCATCGAAGGGCGAAGCCAAACCCAGAACAAAAGGGTCATGGGCATCAAAATCGGAGCCCTTGGCGTGAATTCAAAAAAGGTAAGAGGCAGGAAGAGTCATCCAAGCTGCCCTTGTGAGATGCCTCCTGAGGCCATGGAGGGCCAGCATGGGGCTCCTGAAGCCGTAACCACTGAGAAGTCTCTGCCAAGAGAGCTGGCATTGGCACTGAAGGCTGTGTTGCCAACTCCAGCAGTAGCAGAGACCTCTGTCCTTGCAGAGAGGATGCAGGCCCTCAAATGAAGCCTCACTGCATTCATGGCTCAGCAGGCTGCCAGGGACCCAGTGACCTCGGGTTCCTTAGCACCAGTGACAGCCCTGTCCACGGTGGATGCCTTATTTGCAGAGGTGCAGCCCATCCTAGAGGACCATGTTCCCATGAGCGTTCGAGGACCCTCTGCATACAACAGGTGTCTCTCTCCCCTGAATGCTTTGGGTGCAGACAGACGTGGAGGACTCCCTTGACTCTGCCTGGGCACCAGTGGCAAAGTCACCATTTGAGCCGGTACTTCGAGTTCCTCTCTGACTGCCACTGTCCCCTCCAATCCTTTGCCCCCATATGAAGGAAGGAAATCCCCTTTCGAGGACTTCTCTTACCTCTAGTTTGTACAGGACATGAGGAAGGCTTTGCTCTTCACTATTGAGAAAGGAATGGAAAATAAAACAAAAGATATTATAATGCCTCTATACCGTTCCATGGTGAGACCGCACCTTGAATATTGTGTGCAATTCTGGTCGTCGTATCTTAAAAAGGATATAGCGATATTAGAAGAGGTTCAGAGAAGAGCCACCAAAATGGTAAAGGGGATGGAAGGATACTCCTATGAAGAAAGGCTAGAAAGGTTAGGGCTCTTTAACCTGGAAAAGAGACGGCTGAGGGGAGATATGATAGAAGTCTATAAATTAATGAACGGAGTGGAACAGGTAAACGTAGATCGATTGTTTACCTTATCAGAATATAGAAAGACTAGGGGACATGCAATGAAGCTACAGGGTAAACTATTTAAGACTAATAAAAGAAAATATTTTTTCACTCAACGTGTAATCAAACTCTGGAATTTGTTACAGGAGGCTGTAGTAAAGGCTGTTAGTGTAGCTGGGTTTAAAAAAGGTTTGGACAAGTTCCTGGAGGAAAGGTCCATAAACCATTATTAAGAAGGAACCCAGGATATCAATGCTTGACCCAGTACAAGCATTGTGGAACCTGTGTCTTTTGGGGAAACTGGTAGGTATGTATGACCTAGATTGGCCACTGTTGGAAACAGGATACTGGGCTTGATGGACCTTGGTCTGACCGAGTATGGCATATCTTATGTTGTTATGACTTGTTCAGCTTTTCAGATAAGTGTATGTATGTTCCAGGGCCCACTGTAGTATTTACAGTGACACTTTTTTTGGATGGAAGGAGAGGAAGGAGAGTCAAGGTGTAGGTTAATATCCCCTGCAATTACTAGGTGAGGACAGTTCAAAGATAAGTCAGAAATAGTCAACAGAAGCGAATCCCAGAGGTGGGGGCGAAGAGCCGGAGGAGAGTAGAGTAGAAGACCAGAACATGTAATGGTGGCGAGGTCTGGAGACAGAGAAGGGCTTCCGGAAAGTGCAGCAGCGGGGCGGAGACTTGTGTAAAAAGAAAGGGAAGAGCGAATGAGAGCTGCAACGCCACCGCCAGTGTGGCCTATGTGGGGAACGGAGGCGGCAGTGAAGCCAGGGGGGAGACAGCGAGCAAGAGAGCATCTTCCCCCTCTTTGAGCCATGTTTCGGTAAGTAACAAGAGATCTAGAGATTCTTACACTACAAGGTCCTGCACCGATAGAGTTTTCGCTCTCAGTGAGTGGCAATTAAGGAGTCCCAACTTAATAGGAGCAGGTCGTGGGACGGACAAGGAGGTAGAGGCAGAGTGATAGGTGGAAGGTAGACAGGGGAGCAGATTATCAGGACATCAAAACAGATCCATTATGCCTGGAAGAATAAGTCGAATGGAGGGGACAATTTCCCCAGAATACTGGAATGGGGGCCATAAAGAGGCCCGCAAATGCCGTTGTGGTGAATGCGGTAGTAGGAGTAGGAGGGACACCTACCTGAGAGAGGGCTGATGGCAAGTGTAAAGAAGGGCAATAAACCAGAAAAGGACAAAGGATGTCCAAACAGGAAACCTTTTCCCAGGGCCGATGCCTACACCGCCGAAGCCGCCCCAAGGAGCACGTTGTTCTCCTTAGGTGCACGTCCCTGCTGGCGCTGTAACTTTATAGGACTGAAGAAGCAGGTTACCTGGTGAAACGCGACCGTGTCACTTCCATGGGGGGGGAGGGGGGTGTGGAGTCACTAACAAGCAGCACAGGAGTGATCTGAGGGGGGAGGAACACACAACTTGCAATAATACAGGAAAACAGCAGAGTAAAGCATGGAGGTACTATAATATTCCATCAGTAGATGGTGCTAAAGAATATATATATGCTAACTAGACAGATGTACTTTTTATAAAACAATTCCATATTACATGGCTATATGGATGAGCTGCAGCACGTTAAACAAAACAAATAACGGAGAATGAATGTTAAAAACATGATGATATTTATTTTTTATATCTTCATATAGCCACTATGACATATCAGGAGACATGGCAAAACGTTAGCGAACGGGCTGGGTAATGAGTGGACAAGAGCACATGTGCAGCGCTGAAACCTAAGGAGCGGTTTAAAAACATATTTCATACATGGCAGGAGAAACAGCATGATGGCCTACCAGAAAAAAAATGTCAGCGATCCAACGGAAAATCAATGGTATGTGCGAACTGTTGCTAATATGGAATGGAACGCTATAATGAAAAAACACCCTGAATAGTAAAACTGAAGTTGCTGTTGAAATATACAACCACTGCTGATTAAATGGTATTACAAAATGGAAATTATCCACACCGTTTTAAACAGACAGAAAAATGGTGACATTGAGCCAGTCACGAATATGTATAAAGCAGTTCCAAAAGAACAAAACAGATGGACATGTGTGTTGCCAAAACTAGGGACGCTATAGACAGTTCAAGAATGGTCATTAGAATGAATGAAAAATGAAAAGCACCATGTTATGTGATATGCAGTGTTATGTGACACAAAAAGAATAAAGTGTGGTAACTTTTAGACAAACGGGCACTGCAATAATTTGTTACAAAAAAACAAAAGAGGAGCAAAAAGTATGCCGACTACACTGACCTGATGCTAAACAGTATAAAACAATCTATGTGAGTCAAGGAAGTATAGAATAGAAATCTTTGATGCTAACATGACCAGTACTTACAGGCAAACTATCAGTGAGACTTATTCTGAGTGGGGTGAGCAGTATGCAAAATATTGCACATAGTCTACACAGCTAAAATTTAAAGGGGAAAACCACACCCATTGGGATTTGGACAATGTAAAAAGTTTGAAAAAAATGATGTAAAAATGTATCTTGTACGATGGTTTGAAAGGAACAAAGGAGACATTTCTTACAGAAAAATTGGCCTCTTTCTGCCTCTTTCCCCTTTCTGCTTCCCTCACATCACTATGTTATCGGTTTTATGTTTTTTTTTTAAATAACTTTTTATTGTATTTATTTTTACTTCCTTTTTTATCTTTCTAGTTTTTATTATTCAAAAGTTTTACTTATCCCTTTGGCCAAGGTTTGTGTTTTTAATATTTTTTGAGTTAAACACATTTATAAACAGCAACCACAAAGGTGTAATTCTTTTTTATTTTTGCTCATTTTTATTACCTGGGATTGCATTTAAACTAATTTTTCAAACCATCACGCAAGATACATTTTTACATATAGTTTTTTCAAACTTATTTACTTTTTGTTTTTCATTTTTTTGCTTCGGGGGGGGGGGGGGTGTTCCTTTTGCTCCTGTCAATAACCGAATAGCCCTTCAATAAAAAAAAGAAAAAATATATTTGTTTCCTATTCTGATGGAGAAGTATGTCTGTATGTTTAGGTTTGGTGCGTTCTGCTTAAAGTTTGCTGCTTATTCCTGAGATAATCCTTGGGCTGTGGGGGTCAGGTTATCACAGCTAGGAGTCTGTTTCTCTTATCATTCTATACAGGAAATTATTTGGTTAATCCTCAAAAGGGGCTTTAGACAGCCTCAAGAACCAGACCTCAGTTTTAGCTCCCAGATGACCTACTGCACTGCACTGCTGCAGGTAACAGAAAAAGCACCTTTACCCAATGACATCAGAACACCATGAATCTCCTTAATGACCTTCCTGTACAGCTCCTTCTGCCATGCTCCCAGGACACCCCACTCCATCTCCCAGAAATAAGGAGCCACATCGCTGAATGATGAACATCTAAAAAGGCAAAACAAAGGAAGTGGCATCATTGTAGAAGATAAACTGTATAAGCGTGGCGCTCCCACAAGAGATATTGCATTTTTTGCTACTATTCAGTGCTGCCATCAGGAATTGCTAATCTTTTTCCCTTCCAGGAATCTTTATCTTGCTGTGATTGAGATGGCTGTGAAGATTTGCTCAGGTGACCTCAAGCCCCTACACCGTTTGAATGGTGTAGGGGCTTGCCTAAGCAAAAGTACGCTTTTTTTTAAATAAAGAATCTATCTAGCTAGTGTCCAGTGTTGGTTAACTGGATAAGTCCTTTAGACTACTGACTTTGTAGATTACAGCTTTAAGGCAGATCTGTTTGCTCACATATCTGCACTGCTGGAGGAGAACGAAAAGCTGTACAGGAAACTGTTATGCCTTTGCTCGGATTAGTAGAGCTTAAAGCATAAGGAAATAATTTCTCACCTGCTCAGAAACCAGCCCAGAGCTTTCCCGTCTGCTGTGGGGATGGATTGCAGCTGAAGATGCCCCTTGTCCAACGATGAGAACGATGGATAAGACAGGAGGAGGCCGGAGTGATTCTTGGAGATCCCAGACAGCGTCGTCTCGGCAGGACAGAAGGAGCATGAAGATTTCCAGTCCTGAAGGAGGCAGGAGATCTCTCACCTTTGCTTCTGAAGCATTTTTTGCTCTTTGTAGCCCTACGGACGCTAAAAGGACAGAAAGAACACCCTGTACAAAGTATGCATTAAAAAAAAAACCGCGGCCCCAGGCATACAAATACGACAAAAAAATTCCACCATCCTCCCCCAACATATAAACAGAAACATAAGACCTATTCCCCTCTGCAGCTCTTTAAACTCTCGTTCACTTCCGGTTCGTAGTCCAAGGCTGAAGAGGGCGCTGACATCATCAAGTCACCTGATCAAACCACATGACCAGCGCTCTACCAATTGTATATTCCTGTTTCCATGGCAGCTATGACGCATCTGACAGTAGCGGCCATTTTAGTAGTTCTACAAACTGGAAACGTTCAGCGACGGCTCCAAAGCTATCAGAACTTATGAAATTTCCGCATTCACAGGCGGTGGGAGTAAACCCCTTCTAAAACTCTTAAAGGATGTGGACCAGCAGTAGACTCTCTCTTAATGGGAGTACTGTTAACTAGACTCTTTTTTTAAAATGCTGTCAAGTCAGTACTGACTCCTGGCCCCCAGCAGCTCCTGGGTTTTCTTGGCAAGGTATGAGCGGAAGGAGATGGCCAGGCTTTTTCTTCCGAGGCAAGGGAGGATAAGGTGACTTACCCAAGGTTACAAGGAGGGAACCCTGATCTTTTGGCTACTTGGCTGTTAGACTCTAGGGGGGTATTTAAAGCCAGTCCCGGATTTCTCACAACCCGGTCAAGTGCATTATGGGACTGAAGTACAATAGGAAGAATCCGAAACTACAAATCCCACACTGCACTATGATGTAAGGTCAACACCATTCTCTCAGACACACAGAAGCATTAAGACACATTTCCAACAGACTTCCAGGCTCGGAACGCTAACCACGCCCCCGAAGAAGGAGGTGCCGTCGAAGCCACGCCCACACGGATACAGTCAGTAGAGGCAGGACGACGATAGAGGGCTACGACTAGGCTCGGACCGGAAGTGACAAAAGAAAGGCAAACGAGTAAGGGCTAGCGTGTCACACTGACCGGAAGTGAATGGGGAACAGAAAAGGAAAAAAAGAAGAAAAAAGGAAAAAAAAGATAAAAGTGAGTAATGAAACAATGATAATAATAATAATCATCTTGAAAAAGCAAAGGGCAGAACCTTCCACGCCTGATCTGCATCCTTACTTCTACACCCCCCTCAACTACCAATAAAGAGACCCAGTGACAGCAGCTCCCCTCAGCACTGTGAGACAGCAACCTGGATCCTTATCCCATGTCCTCCTTCCCATAGAGACGGTGAGAGGATCTCCCAGCAACGTGAGACAACGGCTCCCTGCATCCTTATCCCATGCACCCTCCATAGAGACAGTGACAGGATCTCCCAGCACTGAGAGACAGCACCCTGCATCCTTATCCCATGCACCCCCCATAGAGACAGTGACAGGATCTCCCAGCAACGTGAGACAACGGCTCCCTGCATCCTTATCCCATGCACCCCCCATAGAGACAGTGACAGGATCTCCCAGCAACGTGAGACAGCACCCTGCATCCTTATCCCATGCACCCCCCATAGAGACAGTGACAGGATCTCTCAGCACTGAGAGACAGCACCCTGCATCCTTATCCCATGTCCTCCTTCCCATAGAGACTGTGACAGGATCTCCCAGCAACGTGAGACAACGGCTCCCTGCATCCTTATCCCATGCACCCCCCATAGAGACAGTGACAGGATCTCCCAGCACTAAGAGACAGCACCCTGCATCCTTATCCCATGCACCCCCCATAGAGACTGACAGGATCTCCCAGCAACGTGAGACAACGGCTCCCTGCATCCTTATCCCATGCACCCCCCATAGAGACAGTGACAGGATCTCCCAGCAACGTGAGACAGCACCCTGCATCCTTATCCCATGCACCCCCCATAGAGACAGTGACAGGATCTCTCAGCACTGAGAGACAGCACCCTGCATCCTTATCCCATGCACCCCCCATAGAGACAGTGACAGGATCTCCCAGCACTGAGAGACAGCACCCTGCATCCTTATCCCATGCACCCCCCATAGAGACAGTGACAGGATCTCTCAGCACTGAGAGACAGCAACCTGGATCCTTATCCCATGTCCTCCTTCCCATAGAGACGGTGAGAGGATCTCCCAGCAACGTGAGACAACGGCTCCCTGCATCCTTATCCCATGCACCCTCCATAGAGACAGTGACAGGATCTCCCAGCACTGAGAGACAGCACCCTGCATCCTTATCCCATGCACCCCCCATAGAGACAGTGACAGGATCTCCCAGCACTAAGAGACAGCACCCTGCATCCTTATCCCATGCACCCCCCATAGAGACAGTGACAGGATCTCCCAGCAACGTGAGATAACGGCTCCCTGCATCCTTATCCCATGCACCCACCATAGAGACAGTGACAGGATCTCTCAGCACTGAGAGACAGCACCCTGCATCCTATCCCATGCACCCCCCATAGAGACAGTGACAGGATCTCTCAGCACTGAGAGACAGCACCCTGCATCCTTATCCCATGCACCCCCCATAGAGACAGTGACAGGATCTCCCAGCAACGTGAGATAACGGCTCCCTGCATCCTTATCCCATGCACCCCCCATAGAGACAGTGACAGGATCTCCCAGCAACGTGAGACAATGGCTCCCTGCATCCTTATCCCATGCACCCCCCATAGAGACAGTGACAGGATCTCTCAGCACTGAGAGACAGCACCCTGCATCCTTATCCCATGCACCTCCCATAGAGACAGTGACAGGATCTCTCAGCACTGAGAGACAGCACCCTGCATCCTTATCCCATGCACCCCCCATAGAGACAGTGACAGAATCTCCCAGCAACGTGAGACAACGGCTCCCTGCATCCTTATCCCATGCACCCTCCATAGAGACAGTGACAGGATCTCCCAGCACTGAGAGACAGCACCCTGCATCCTTATCCCATGCACCCCCCATAGAGACAGTGACAGGATCTCCCAGCAACGTGAGACAACGGCTCCCTGCATCCTTATCCCATGCACCCCCCATAGAGACAGTGACAGGATCTCCCAGCACTGAGAGACAGCACCCTGCATCCTTTCCCTATACCCTCCTCTCCCCACCTTAGAGAAACAGTCACAGGCATTCACATGCTGCAGTACTCACAGACAGACCATGCATCCTTCTCCTGTACCTTCACCAACTCTAGAGATATAGTGATGGGAGTTCCCATCTGCCAGCACTGAGAGACAGGATACAGAGACCATTGGCTTGATTTCTGTGTGTACATCAGACTTCCACTGCTGCTGGACATGATGTTCCTTTAGAAAGGAGCCATGCAGCTGATTGTGATTGTAATACCCTTGTAAAGAAAGGTGCAGAAAAAACCGTGCATGTGATATCGTTGAGAACACCTTTCACATGAATTTGAAAAACACTGATAATGTTGAACATTGAGTTGATATGATTATGCAAGAGTGTGATTTATCAAATTGTAGATATGTATTAAAACGTTTTTGTGTTCATTGATGCTGGTCCTTTGATACGCATGAGACCTCTCTAATTGAGGCAGGTAGTTTTATTAATGTGGAGGTGATCATGGCCCCTTGTGGTGACACATAGAATACTACTACTATCTAGCATTACCCGATTTTACAGATCCCTATTAGAGAGATGGCCCCTGCTTCCTAGAGCTTACTATCTAGTAAAAACAATCATACAAGAAATTCTAGGAGAATGTGTTATAGTGAAATGATTGTGATGTAAAAAGAACCACAAAAGCACAAGTGTTTAGTCTGGATAGGGCCAGAGAAGGAGCTTGACACACCAGCCCAGGAAATCTGTCCCAGGCACAGCAAGTTTGAAAGAGTCAAGATGCGAGATAGCTGTGGAGGAGAAGGGGACGGATATGAGTGACTTGCCTGATGAATGGAGCTCACGAGTGAGATAGGTAACGAGGAGCTGCAGAATGAATGCATTTGTAGATGAGCAATAGACGTTTTAAATGGTTTATAGAAGCTGATAGGAGCCGTTCTAAGGACTTGGGGAGAGGGGTTGTACAGTATTAATAACGCTGAAGGAAGATAAGTCGTGCAGCTGAATTTTGAATAGGCTACAGTAGTCTAAGCAGGGGGTAATGAGAGAATGGATGAGCATTTTGATAACATGTTCCGAAAAGAAAGGAGAGGATAAATAATTAGGCATCCATTTTTTTTTTGTTGCTGATACTGGGTGAACATAAAAAGTAGCATGCCTGGTCAGACAGGTTAATTCATCCCAGCCAGCACCCAATCTCCGATAGTGGCCAGTCTGCCGGGTAAGAGGTGTGACCTCAGAATTTATTTATCTTCATTTGACAGTCCCCAGTTTCCTAGAGTAAAGCCATAGGGCAGATTACTTAAAAGATGTGAAATATACTATGTAGAAGAACCAATACACCGAATGCTGGAATGATTTAGGAACTCTTGGTAGAATTATTGTACATAGTAGTATTTAGTTCACGCCTTTCCAGTAGTAGTTCAAGGCAAATTGCAATCAGATACAGTAGGTATTTCCCTGTCCCCGGAGTATCTGGTGCAATGGAAGGTTAAGTGACTTGCCCAAGGCTACAAGGAGTGTCAGTGGGATTTGAACCCTAGTCTCCTTGGCCACTCGGCTTCTCCTCTAAGAATGAAGGAAATAAAAATGGCGCAAGATACATTGAGCATCAAAGGAGAAGAAAACCACCTAGAATGAAGGCAGACTTTGGAGAAGAAAGTGACAGTTCCAACAGTGGGGCACAGTCAAGATAGCAGCAAAAATAAGCCTCTACAAAGAGTCTAAAGGAAGGGCTGGCCAAGTTTTGATTCTTTTTATCCTTGAAAGGCAGCTAACGAGATTCCATTCCTGGTTCTAGAGCAGCGGTTCTCATCCCGATCCTCCCATGCCTCCTAGGCCAGCCAGGTTTTCAGGATGTCCACCATGAATAGGCCTGAGGTGGATTTGTGTGCACGGCTTCTTCTGTAGGCAGATCTACCTCATGCCTATTCATGGTGGATATCCTGAAACCTCTGACTGGCCTAGGGGGTAGGGAAGGACTGGGTTGAGAATCGCTGTTCTAAAGCTCTTTTGTTCCGTGTTCTGGGGGATAAATCGGCTGAATGTGTGCTTGCTCTTCCTTGGCAGCTGTTGTGCAGAGTCTGTCTTTGGTATCAGTGAGGTCACAGTTTATTAGACCCTGAAACCCGTTGTTTGAACCCGGTGGTGTAGCTCCGGGCTGGACCCTAAAAGAGAAACACCAGGCTGAAAATTCAAGGAGGTTTAGTTATGCTGATATTTACCAACCTATCCTAATTCATTTTTCAGTCTCTGGGAGTATTTTCATAGTATAATCCTTAAGTCCTTAACGTATATTTGTAGTCATGATTTAAAAAGTATATTCAAATAGAGTGACAGTTTTCTGGAGACTGGAGAGCCCGTTTTGGCCAGTGCAGTAATATTTCATTTGCGTTTCCCTTAGTACATATCGCTCTTTGCTTCTCACCATTGAGAGGATGTGAAGAATGGAAGGTGTGAGGGAATTGGTCTTGTGTGGCAGTCATTTGACTAGCTTTCTCATTGCCTTTTCCTCTTTTCCTCTCAGCTCACAAAAAGGAGGATCCCCGACTTATGGAGGAGGAGTCAGATTGTTCACCTGGTGATCCGTCCTCCTCTCCGCTGAACTGCCTCAGAATTTTTACCGTGGATGGCGACTTGGAGGAGGAGGAGGAGCTAGATCTGGAATATGACGCTTCAGAATCTTCAGAAGATGAAGACAGCAAACGTGGTAAGGAAGAGAAGACGGGGATTGGTTGCCGCCGTATTGAGCACTCGCCAGAGAGGGAAGATTCTTCTGGTCAGTTGTTTAAGGTGGACAAGCAGAGAAAGGATGTGGAACAAGATATTAAAGAGGTCCCTCTCTGCAATTCTTTCCCTTTGAAAATGACTGCTGAGGAGAGTTGGCATGGCGAGGAGGAAGAGAATGCCAGAGTTGCAAGGCCGAAGCCTTGTGCCAAGGCCAAGAAGTTGAGAGAGATGGCTGTGGGGCACTGGCTTAAGGTCAAGATAGAAAACTCAGCAGGTGACTCTGTGGAACTCACAGTAAAGCCCAGGATCTCTGATACAATTGCAGAGCCCTGGGTCAAAGTAGAAAGCCCAGGTGAGACAACCAAGAAGCCATTGGTCAAAGTCAAGATTGAGAATGCCAAAGATGTAGCTGAGGACCTCTTGACCAAAGCCAACAACACCATTGATGCAGCTATGGAGACTCTGAGAAGGGTCAAACATGAAGGTTCAGCGGATTCCCTTGAGTCTGTCAAAGTCAAATGCCGAAAATCAACTCGTCAGAAATCGCATCCCAGGAAAAGTGGAGATAAACCTTCAAAGCTCTTGAATGGGGATGAGGGGGAAGTTGAAAAGAGCCACGAGGAGCCAGGACCTTCCAGAGGGAAAAGGCTAAGGTTGTTGTGGGACAAAACCAGAGAGTTTCAGAGCAGAAAGGAACCCTTTTTGGAAAATGGCCAGGAAGGTGCATCCAGATTGTCAGAGACCCAGTGCAGTGATAGATCACACCAAGTTAGCAATCGCTTACAGCTAGAGAAGGAGCGGAGGTGTGAAGTGAGGGACGTAGGAAAGGCCGCCATGAAACCATCTGAGCCTTCACCCAGCAGTGGCAGCTGCAAATCCAACCTTGTGCGCTTAATTGATGAGAATGGTATCTACTCTGCTGCCAAGTTCATCCCTGGTAGCACCCTGGGTGAACCTGGGGATTTGGAGATCTCATCCCACCTTAAGAAGGAAAAGGATCTAGTGGCGTCAGACTTGGACATTAGGGAGGTTATCATTGACAACAAGCAGTTCCAGTGTGGGCTGTGCGACAAGACCTTCAAGAGGGCCTGGGAGTTGTTCAGCCATGAGGTGGTGCATAACGAGGAGCGGCCGTTCCACTGTAATCTGTGTGATGCCTCCTTCAAACGCCATTCAGACTTTAAGAGCCACCGACTAGTGCACACGGAGGAGCGGCCATTCCACTGTGAGGCCTGTGGCAAGAGGTTCAAGCGTTCGTCCAACCTGCAGGAGCACCGACGCATCCACACAGGGGAGCGGCCCTACCAATGCGCCTGCTGCGAAAAGACCTTCAAGACCCCCTATGAGTTGCAGCGCCACATGCTTGTCCACTGCACTGAGAAGCCTTTCAAGTGCAGCGACTGCGGCAAGGACTTCCCCACCTCCAACTCGCTGCTGCTGCACCAGCGGCAGCATTGTGACGACAAACCGCACGTGTGCGGCATTTGTGGTAAGAGGTTCACATACGGGCACAGCCTGAAGGTTCATGAACGTGTGCACACTGGTGACCGGCCCTTCGTCTGCCCTATCTGCGGCAAGGGCTTCAAGCAGTCCAACGCTCTGGCTTCCCACGAGCGGGTGCACACAGGTGAGCGACCCTTCACCTGCAAGACCTGTGGGAAGGCCTTCAAGCAGTCGTCCTACCTGGTGATCCACGAGCGCTCGCATACGGGCGAGAGACCGTACAAGTGCGAGGTCTGTGCAAAGGCCTTCACGCGGCCCTCACTGCTGTTGCAGCACCACCGGGTGCACAGTGAAGAGCGTCCATATCGCTGCACCTTCTGTGAAAAGTACTTTAAGGACCTGTCCTACCTGGCCGTGCATGAGAAGGTGCACACAGGTGAGACTCCATATAAATGTAGCATCTGTGACAAGGGCTTTGCCCACCCCTCCAATCTGCTGCAGCACCACAGAGTACACAGAGATGGCTGACTCTGCCCTTGTCATCTTGTTTCCTGCATCCCCTGTCTGTTTATACTTTTGAGCCTTACTAAGAGGCTATTTGTCGTGCTATGACAGATTTTCCACATAGAACCCTCTAGGTTATTCTCGCTCTGGCGTAGCACTTTGAATCTCTTGAGAAGGGGGAAGATTGAAGGTGGATGCCGATAGTATTTTAAGGGAATGTTCCCATTGCCAGAGAAGGAACGACCCAAAATAAACTCTGAACGAAACAGTGATAGAAAAATTATGCAGTACTGAAGGCCTATTGGGTCTGGCACTGATACTTTCGGGGGTGCGGGAGGGGGAAGGTTTCTTCTAATGAACTCTTGGGAGGATTTGGTACACTGTAATTTATTCTTTATCTTGGGGAGAGGGGATGTTAATGATGGCTTGGAAGGGGGGTGGTGAGATGGAGTTTGCATGTTACCCGCAGTCCCAGGATGCCTTGGCTTGTTGTTCAGTCTGGCCCCTGAGACCGGCTTGGCAAACCAATTCCTTTCATGCTTGGGCGGGGGGGGGGGGGGGGTTAAGTTGCCCTTAAAGGACTTCCAAAAATTAGGGTGGATAGGTGAAAATACGGTTCAAGATATCATTGTCCTGAACTTGCTTCTGCCCTGTGCTAAAATGACACATTGGACTCGGTGACTTTACCCCCAGTGCTGGCTGTGGGGTGATTTCATTTCATGGCCTTAGGATGAGCACGTGTGTGCCCACTGCTGTGTGCAGTGACTTCTGGGTATTTCCGTTAAAGTGGGCACTGCCATAGGGGGTTGCTTTCATCCAGTGCTGGGTAAGGCGACTCTTGAATAATTTGGATCCGGGGCCTTACAGTCAAGATCCTTTCACCAGTTGCTGAGTGCAGTTTCTTTTAGGATGGTTCCTCTAGAGGGCATGGCAGGGAGGGCTTCTGCTTCTAGATGCTGGGAGCAGCGCCTCCTGAGTACTTTCATGCTGTGCAAACCTATGCTGTGCTTGTCATGACCTCTGGATAGCCTTGCGCCTGCTGTTTTGGGAAGGCCTCTGTGGTAAAACCGAGGACGGAAATCTAAAAGATTATTTCAACTTCCTCCTCTAGAATTGTACCCCATGCAGTACCTTGGAGGAGATGGGGGAGGGGGGTGTACAAATTTAGGGACATTACACACAAAGAATCACAGGAGGCTAATGAATGAATTCTACTATCTCAATATGTGGTCTGCATGAATTAAGCCGTTTAGTACTAAACTTTCTAATCATCTAAACATTTACCAGAACTAGTGAGTCCAGTTCCCCATGGCCTTGCTGGCACTGCCCCAAATAGTTTCCAGGGAGTTGTAGCCTGTTGCTGCCAACCCAGTTCCCCTATGGCCTGCGCTGTCACCGTTACGCCTCCTTTATCTGCCCCTTGTTTTCTCCTATCTGTAATGCGGTATTCCCTGTGGTAATATCGCTGTGCATCTCGTCTGGCGGAGCGTTCTGCCGCCAAGTCTTGCAGCAACATGGTCAAGCCGCAACCCACGAAAGGAAGACTTGGGAAATGGTCCCTAAAATTCTTTTTACTAGTTCTAAAAACGAAAATGCAATAGGAAAGCAGTACTAATGGGCCTGCGGCCGCTGTGATTTCTCTCTCTCGCAGCAGTAAATGTTACCTTAGCTCTGCAGTTTATCGGGCCAGTCTTTTCCTAGTAGGAACAGGATAGCTGTAGCTTATAACAGAAGCTGGAGGGATGGGTTGGGGGATGCCTGCCAGCCCGCTGAGTGATTTTACGCTGTGCAGCATGTATACTGTGGCTTGTCAGAATTTAATCAGGGATATGTAGTAAAAGGAGTGGGGTGGGGGTAATCACCTGCCACATATTAAGAAACCTTTTCCATTTCAGAAGAGGTGAGGGATGTTAGGACAGTGTGCCCCTGGGTGTATTAAAGCAAAAGCTGATAATGGCCAGAAAACTCTTTATTTTTTTTCCTGGATGGGGTTAAATCTTCAGCGAGATTCCCTAGTGTGTTGTTGGGAGATTGGTATATGCACTTATATACACACACATACACTCTCATATATGCTGACAGGACCTCAGCCTTCCTGAGTAGCGCTATAAATACTGACACTGTCTCATTGCCTAAGAAGCACTATGCACACTGATAGCGTCTTAGCTTCTGTGTAGTGTTATACATACTAATAGACAGTGTTTTAGGCACAAACTAATGAACAGCAGCTTGACTTCAGGGTCACATTAATCATGCTGTCTGACATGGACTCTTCTCCTGAGTAGCACTATAGGTGCTAGCAAGAGGATCTCGGCTCCTTCTTAGCACTAAAGCACACTGATTGACTGGGCCGCGGTTTCTGGGTAACACTAGACCGACAGGTCCTTGGTATCAGTTACTCCATGGAATGTCTGTGACAGTACATTTTGTTATCATTCCTAAATTTTCGTCAGATACTGTTTGTCTTTGAGCTTAATAGACCCGTCGGGAAGGGGTAGTGGCTTCCTGTCCAAACCCTGTGGTCCTTTCTGCCAGTCTTTCTCTGATCAGCTTCTGAAAAGTGCCACAGTACAAGTGGCTGTGACCACAGGAATCACCATTATAATACTGAGATCAAGAATTGGTTTTCGCAGTGGCCACCTTAAGTGCCTTTGCCCAAGCCAGTGGCCCACATGCACTCTCCTGCGGCTGCTGATTTGAGTGGAGAGAGAGAGGCTCTGGAAGTCCCCTGTGCAGGAAGCATTTACTTTTGTAAGATACATGGGAATGCACAGGCGAAATCGGTGCACCCCGATTCAAAAAGTGACTCCTTGGGGCTTGGAGATACTTAAAATCACTTTTCTCCGTTTGAAAGCTTAAAGTGCAGTAGCGGCCAGCTGTAGCGATATGGTCAGGAGAATCTCTTTTAATCATTTTGAAAGAAACCTTGTAAGATGCTAAGAACAAAAACTAATCTCCCAACACTTTGACTGTTTTGTTATTGGGAGGTGTGTGGGGGGGGGGGGTGGACATGGCAGGGGGTTCCCCAGATTGAGGACTCGGCCCATGCCTCCGACCCACAGCTATTCCCATGGGTGTATTGTTGTTTTGCATAGAGATGAGGGATTTGGGCCACAAGGAGAATGGAAAACTTCGGAAAGTGGAAACCCATTTTACTAGTGAGTGAAAACAAATCTTAAAAGCTTCAACAAGGCAGAAAGCCAGTGCAAAGAATATTTGAAATCCGAATAAGTTAAAAGGTGTACATGAAACCTTAGAAATCTGGATACTTCCTGAACCCAGGCCATGCATGAAACGTTAAACCAGAAAGCCCAGTGACCCTAAACCCTAGGGTAAGTATATGTTTGGTTAGAAATGTTTGACTCTACAGAAACTTGCTGAAACAATCTCAATTAAGAATCTCTCAGATTCCCAGAATTCCATTCTTAAAACTTGTGACTTACGACCCACTCAATATGGAAACCCATGGGTCTGTAGTGTGTAAAAGGGGGTGCTTGTTATGAAGGAACCATCATCTTGGCAAGTATGTAATTTAACTGTCTTGCAAAGGATTGTTGTTATTGAAGTCCATTCACACACAAAGCTTGCCTTTTTAAAATAATGAAGACTCTTGTAGTTGGTCGAGTATAAGGCAAAATTAGAATTTATTTATGGGGTGATTATTCCACACACAGATATGCTTGGTAACACCATCCAGATAACTTCTCCAGGGTTTATTCATCACAAAATAAGGCAACTGAAAAACTTAGGCAAATTAAGTATCAAAGTCCTTTATGGAACAGAAAGGCTTCTTTCAGCCACTGCTAATAAACACCTTAGCAGTGCTGGGGGGAAAACAAATCAAAGAGGGAAACTTCTTTATACAAAAACAATGCTCACTTTCTCCATACAGAAAAGAACTTTAAAATCCTACGTGTGCACGGCTTGTGCTGGGCTCTCCTCCACCAACAGGTAACAATTAACTGCAATCAGTAGTTTGATTTCAGCACCCATGCAAAACTTTCCAACAAAGCTTCTTCTTTTACCAACAAAACTTTATGGGAAGCTAATATTTAGAATGTTTCCTTTTGATGTTTGCTCTGATATTTAGGATTTTCCTAAAATAACAACCTACTCAAAGAACAGTCCATATAATCATCCTCTGTATCAGATATTAAACCTTGCTCTTGAAATTGCATAGATTCAATTTCTCCTTGTCTGACTCAGAGGGCTTTAGGAACTGACCCCTACACGGAGAGAAACTGTTTCCCTGCTGTTTGCACTGCTCAAAGCTAGAGAAACGTTCACAGTTCCTACCTGAATCCAGGCAAGCGTCAGGCTGCTTCTTCTGGTATTCTGGCCAGTATGCAATAGAGCTTCTGTGTCCTTTCCTCCAGTTGGTATCTCTGGACCTCAGGATCTTTTCTCCAGACGTCCTCCAAGAGATATTTGGGCTCCTTTTCTCCTTAGCTGCAACAGACCTCTTCCTAGGTGTTGCTTGAGGGTCCCTGGCTTTACAGACCTCTGGCTTTCTCCAGTCCTCTGAACCTTTCCCCCAGGTATCTCTCCAGGCATACATATTGCTCTGAGCTCCTCTCTTGGACCGTCTGCTTCCTTGTCCTTGTTCCTTCAGGTTCCGGTTGTTCTTCCTTCTGTTCTTCTGATTTCCCGTCTCGTTCTGTGCCTCCATCTCTGTCACCTTCTATCTTCCTGAAGATTCCCCTCTAGTTTTAAAGGGCTTAGAATGCAACTCCTCCCTTGCACTCTTCAAGTGTTTTGGATTAAGCTTTCTCCTAGAGGCTGTTTGATTAGGGATGACATAATGCTTTCTCTGATTAGACATGCTTTTCCACTCTAGCTCCCCTAGGGACTTTCTGCATACAGGTGCATTCTGGAACATGTAGTCTTTTAGGGAAACAAGCTGTCTTATTTTTATAACCTGCCAGCACAGGTCCCTTGATCAGAGTAAATTCTCCTCTTTTGTCATTACTCCCTGAGCTTTGATAAGCTTCCTTATCACAAGTGTGAATTAAAGTTCTGATCTAAATCTCCGATTGCACGTTAAAAGATGCATTAGTAGTATCAGTACTGGGAGTCCAAAGGATGCAGTAAACCACATGAGAGAGGTAGATTGATAGGCAGAACCTTTGATGCAGATACTGCTTGAAAAATGCACCCAAACTGGAAATTAGGAATCTGCTCCTCACCCCGCCCCTTTAAAAAAACGTATTTTGGGTTGGGTTCCTTTGGAAAACTTCATTTGGAAATAGAACCTCCCAGCCTTTGAACAAGGATTGGGTGCTAGAGCAAATGGACTCTTTGGTGTATCTGTGCTTCTGGACAGCATTGCCAGGGATGTTTGATGAGGGTAATAGGGCAAGACTTTGAAATAAGACCATCATATAGGTCAAATGGCATCTCTGTCTCTGTGGTATGGACATTATGGTCTACCGGATGGACTCTCAATGGTGGTTATCCATTTCAAGAAGAAGACTGAAAAAAGGTAGGAGAAGGCTGACTAGGGTGGGCCTGTCTTATGGAGAGGTTTCCTGTTGTATCAGGCCTTTCCATCAACAAAAGCAGCTAAAGAGAAAATCTGAAAATGTATATAAGATATTTATTGTGAAGGGCTCTTTCAACAAACCGTTTCCCCAATTCGCCAAGGAAAGTCTCAGAAGTTGTTGCCATGCCAACTGAGACGGATTATCAAGTCATGATGCTAAAGTTTCTCCCGTTGGACTAGAATTTGCTGCATCTCCCCCTCCTCCCGAACACCCCCAACCTTGTGAATTCCGTAATCGCTCTTAGGTGAAGTATTACAAGGACTTGAATCAGGTCTTCAGCCAAAACCCTTCCGCTAGGACGAGGTGAGAAGAAACCAACCCAAATCTGTCAAGGTGACATAACCTTCATGACCCCTTTGTTCAGTGACCCCATCCCTTTCCCTTTCACCACAGTCACAGGACTGGAACTCAAGCTAATGACTTATCACATTTTTGTTTTTCATTTTCCCTTTTTCTTTTTTAATTTATTGTTCTAGATGTAGGAGAGAGTAGGGACAACATTGTCCTTGGACTGTATGTACAAATTATACAATGTTTTATTACAACTTTTGAGTCTTGCCTTTTTATTTTCTAGTAGACGAATCATTTAAAATTGTGTCCTCTTATAGGACTAGCACCTAAGGGAGGAGGTTTTTTTTATCAGTTTCTTTTGTAATTAATTTTTCCAGGTGTTTCTTGTTGGCATCACAGTCATGACCTTGCATGCCATACCAAGAGGAAAGGCTGTGTTAGTTTCCAGTTGCAAAAACGACAGGCTGGTGTAGTACTTATAGATCAAGGACACTCAAGTTCATGAATATACATGCGATAGATCTGCATACCTATCACCTTCATTGCAGGCAAATCTCTCTTTTTGCATATTCATAAGGGCGATCCTGAAAACCTGACCTGTTTGCATCCCCTGAGGACTGAACTTGTGTACCCTTGTTATAGACCAGGGGTTCTCAACCCAGTCCTCGAGACATACCCAGCCAGTCAGGTTTTCAGGATAACCATAATGAATGAATATGATAATTTTCCTGCACTGCCTCCATTGTATGCAGATCTCTGTCATGC
This sequence comes from Ichthyophis bannanicus, assembly GCA_033557465.1. NCBI lineage: Eukaryota > Metazoa > Chordata > Amphibia > Gymnophiona > Ichthyophiidae > Ichthyophis > Ichthyophis bannanicus. The sequence goes on along the minus strand of CM066051.1, from coordinate 41,601,739 downwards.
ATAGTCATTGTGGTTATCATGAGAACATGACTGTCTGGGTGTGTCCAAAGACTGTTATAAACCAACCGATCTATCAAGTTAATCATCTTTCAGGGAGACACATGAACCTACAGATGACTCATTGAATGACTTTGATATACCTTATTTCTGGTATTTCTGACTCGCTCTCTTTTTAAATTTTGGCAGTGTTGATGGTGGTACTGCTGCAATCTTACAGGTATGCAGAATCTGAGTTCACTCTCACCTATTCTGAACGTCAGCAGGTCACTTCATCATCCTATGCTTGATCATTAACCTTGTAAATTATCAGCAGATCAAGGAGCTTAGCGGGTCTATCACTTTGTCTACTGAGCTTTGGGTTACCACAGACCATCTATGACTTCCAGTCGTTGTCCTGTGCCTTTACCACCCTCAACCTCTCCTTTTGGTGGGAGCTGATTCACAGAGAGGTTGGATCTCTCCTTTAAAGGTGTTTCCAGTTCTTTAGTCTTCTAGAATTCTGAGAAAGTTCAAGCCGATAGACATGTGGTTTTCTGCAGAAATCTTAATGCCCCCTCTGTCCTCTCCTACCCACATCAGTAACTTTCTCTGTTACAGCACAGAAAATGTAGTTCTACCTATGGGTCACTCAACCTATTGCCTGTTTTAAAACAGAACAGTCTAAGAGGAGGACTTACCCTTAAAAACTACAGAATTACAAAATAAGGAAGATGAAACGGTATCAAATCATGGGAAATCTCTTTGCTAAGAGAAGTTGGATGTCTTTGTCGTTAAAGTTTTCTCTAATTGTTGGGGGTCCCTGTAAGGAGAATAAATTCAGCTTTGATAATATTTCAAGTTACACAAGCTCATATGTACCCTATTGTCGCACCCTTTTGTAATATTTGGACATGAAGAAAGGTAGCCACCTGTCATAAAGAGAGTGTTTAAGCATGTTGTTTTAAGTCAAGCTGAGTACATTTAGCAGTAGAGTGTTTGTACACGGACTGGATCAAGAAAGTTCTGCAGTTTGCGTTTCACTGATGCGGAATATGCTTGAGGCGGCCTTTACGTTTCACAGCCTGCGGAATCGGTAGCAGCAGGGGGCGGTGGCGTGGCGTGGCTCAGCCTGGGGGTAGGGGTGGCAGGCCATGTGTGCCGTGCCACCCACGGAGGTCTGCTGCTCTTGGCGGCTGCCTAGCCTGTCTAGTGAATGGACCGGCCCTGCTGACCACATCATTCCATATCAAGGGAGACAGCCTGAGCCAATCAGAGAAGTCAACTGGGAGATCTGAATTATATCTTCCTTCATTAGGAGAGGGGGCAGGGGGTTAGTAAAGCTAGAATTATCTGATCACCCTTATTTATAGTTAGTAAACCTGCAATGTATGAATCTCCCCTCCATCTTAAAAGAAAGCCTACTAAGTTAATCAATTATCGATTAAACGGTTTCCAAATTTGTAAAAGTTTATTTTTAAATACTCTCCACCATACAGTAAACTTAGATTGAAACATCTTCATTATTAAATTATCTTTTTTCCCCCGAATGATCAGAAAAAGCTTAAAACTCTTTTAAAATGGAAGAAATTGGGAAGGAAGGGAATTTAACTCTTTGGGCAAAAGTGTTTTAAGTATTTGCACGGCTGTGCCTGTAGGAGGCACTATTACATAACACAGTATATGACGGCAGAGTATATGACATCATAATCAAACACCATCATCTATATTCACTTTCATTATGGCCTGGGAGTCATTAGACATGGTAGCAGACACACGAATCCCATTCTGGGTGACCACCAAGGTTTCCTGGTTTTTGGTGACTTTAGCCTTTAGAAATGCTTGGGAGTTCGGCATGTAGTTACCTTTTGCATAATACATCCCTTCGTAGAGAGTTTCTGGAGACTCCTTTAGGTTCTTGGAGATATTCAGAGCAAACTTGATATTGTAAAAGGCATAATTGACAGGGTTGGAGAACATTATGGATACTAAATAATTTTTGAATTGATAGCTCAAGACTCCGGCACATCCTTCAGCACTAAGAGAAGATTTCACAAACACGCAACTCTCCTTGGACTGGGCTGGAATTGTTGGCGGAGGAGGTATGTAAGTGTTCCCACAGTTAAGATAAACCCTGTAAAATGACAGGAGATTAATTTTAGCCATAAAAATGCCTGAATGAAATTTGGCAATCTGATAGATTACAGGTAAGCACATGACAGGAAAAAATAAGATCACCCACAACACCACACCAATCACTCTCACAACAAGCTGCAAACTAAAAGTTTTTATTCTTAAGAAGGAAAACCAGGAATGAGTTTTACTTGTATAAAAACAGATTTAGCTGTGTAGAGGACAGCCCTCAGGGATTTAAAGAGGGTGTATTCAGGGTAGTCTGTCCCATTTTTAAAGTATGGTACACACATACTTTATAAGATAGGGGCAGAAAGTGGTAAAAAATGAGTGGAAATTTAAGGTGCACCTAGATTTTGCAAAAATGCAGCTAATTTTGCACTCTGCCCAAGTGCAGGTCATTGTCTGACGCAATGCACTTTCAGAAGGGCAACCACCTACGCCGTGCATGTAAGTGGATATTTACACACTGCGATGCTTCTGCCTGCGCCCTAGAGCTTACAGACAGGAGTGGCCTTATATTGTCCCTTGAAGAATTAGCTGGCACGGTTCCCAGTGAATCTTGGGAACTGTAGTGCTCTTGTATATTCCTTAGGGAAGAATTGTAGTCGTGACCAGATGTGGTTAGGCAAGCAAGAAATTTATTTGTCTTGGGGTAGTTTCCAGCGCATCAAAAGCTCAAAGCAACAAACGCAAAAAGTGGAACTTTTAGGATAAACAGAGGAAAACAGGAACTCAGGAAGCAGTGAAATCAAATTGGCTTTAACTCAGCTATTCATAAACTTCAGCAGCTTAACTCAGCATTGCCTCATGTGGTTAAAATATTGCAGCTTTATCAATAGCTGTTCTCTTCACAGCGTGACTTGGAAACAGGTGAACACAATCAGGAACTCTTACGATTAAACAACAAGAAAAGCCAACGTTTTATATTTTCTTCATATAAAACTTATGTGCTTCTTTAAACTGTTATTCAATACAGCAGAAAGAGCAATCCATGGCACAAGGCTCAGGATTCAGGGTAGGTAAAGAACTTTCTACCTGCATGTATTCTTCTGAACTAACAGAATTACTGTCCGTATCAGGTTCTTTATTTTGCCCTGACTTCAGCTCCAGGAACTTCTGAAATTCCTTCAGTAGCAATTCAGCCTGTGTTTGCTTTTCATCTGGTGGATAGTTATTGGCAAGGGTTACGCCCTTCCCCCACTCACTATCTACATCGGTAGCAAAGTTAAGTTTGCACAGTTCAGCACTATATAAAGGTTTCTTCAGCCAAGCATACAAATTAGGAAATTGTGCTTTACCTTGTTTAGAATACTTCAAAGGTGCATCCATTCTCAACAGTACACACGATCTTTGCTCATATATTATTCTGTGAACTTCACATTATAAACAAACTGCAACTGTTGATTTCATAGGTCTCAGACTTATTTCTCGCAACTTAGCAGGCAAGCCTGACTATGAATTGCTGATATTGCATCAACGACCTTTTAAAAAGAAATCAGTAGTGCAGTGTTCTCAATACAGAACCAAAACACGAATGCTTATTGGATCCAGCGTGAAAAATAGTGACCTATCCAAATACTTAGCTTTCAAAAAAACACGCTCTATCTTCAAAGCACTCTTATCATCCCGACGTTCATGCAGGGCACCACTGAGACGTTTCACCGTTGCTGGTTTCCTCAGGGGATCACAATAATAATACTGCTCAAAATGTTCTGCAATAAAAAAAATAAAAAATGTGTCAAGTCTCCACCACTCTTCATACCATGTGAAAAATAATTAAAAAATAATTAAAAACCTCGAACCTACTTTCAAAATCTTGATGCTGCCCGCGTTGGAACTCCTAAAACAGGAGCTTTGCAAATGCCGCCACCCGGCTTCTTCCGAAAAAACGCCGCGCATGCGGACAACGCCATGCTAGAAAGCTTATATAGTACGATGATCATCAAACCTGCCTCAACTTAAAGGCACAGTAAACTTCAAAGGGGGAGCAGGTCTGCTTTCACTTGAATGTCGACAATGATAAACATCAACTCATTATGAATCCCATCACGATCATGATCATAGAACTTGTCTCATATACAGGACCCCCATTCTATTTCTTGATTTAAACCAGAAGGGGACACCGTATTAAGCTGGAAAATCCATCGCTGCTCATTCCGTAACAAAGTTTCTTCCACCGTTCTTCCACCTGCACCTCTACAAACTTGTTCCAACACAATACATCGCAATTGCAAAAAAGCATGTCCATGTTCTAAACAGTGAGGAACCAGTGGTGCTTCACGTTTCTCACATTTCAGACGACTTTTGTGCTCATTTAATCGAATCCTCAAAGAACGTGATGTAGGATGTGTCCCCTTATGTTGGAATTCTGAATTTTTGTATAAAAATTTTGTCTATAGGTTACATGCACATACAGATTGTAGCTCTAAGTCTGTTGTGTATGGGATCCGATGTCCTTGCGATCTATGGTATATAGGCAAAACATCACGTTCTTTGAGGATTCGATTAAATGAGCACAAAAGTCGTCTGAAATGTGAGAAACGTGAAGCACCACTGGTTCCTCACTGTTTAGAACATGGACATGCTTTTTTGCAATTGCGATGTATTGTGTTGGAACAAGTTTGTAGAGGTGCAGGTGGAAGAACGGTGGAAGAAACTTTGTTACGGAATGAGCAGCGATGGATTTTCCAGCTTAATACGGTGTCCCCTTCTGGTTTAAATCAAGAAATAGAATGGGGGTTCTGTATATGAGACAAGTTCTATGATCATGATCGTGATGGGATTCATAATGAGTTGATGTTTATTATTGTCGACATTCAAGTGAAAGCAGACCTGCTCCCCCTTTGAAGTTTACTGTGCCTTTAAGTTGAGGCAGGTTTGATGATCATCGTACTATATAAGCTTTCTAGCATGGCGTTGTCCGCATGCGCGGTGTTTTTTCGGAAGAAGCCGGGTGGCGGCATTTGCAAAGCTCCTGTTTTAGGAGTTCCAACGCGGGCAGCATCAAGATTTTGAAAGTAGGTTCGAGGTTTTTAATTATTTTTTAATTATTTTTCACATGGTATGAAGAGTGGTGGAGACTTGACACATTTTTTATTTTTTTATTGCAGAACATTTTGAGCAGTATTATTATTGTGATCCCCTGAGGAAACCAGCAACGGTGAAACGTCTCAGTGGTGCCCTGCATGAACGTCGGGATGATAAGAGTGCTTTGAAGATAGAGCGTGTTTTTTTGAAAGCTAAGTGTTTGGATAGGTCACTATTTTTCACGCTGGATCCAATAAGCATTCGTGTTTTGGTTCTGTATTGAGAACACTGCACTACTGATTTCTTTTTAAAAGGTCGTTGATGCAATATCAGCAATTCATAGTCAGGCTTGCCTGCTAAGTTGCGAGAAATAAGTCTGAGACCTATGAAATCAACAGTTGCAGTTTGTTTATAATGTGAAGTTCACAGAATAATATATGAGCAAAGATCGTGTGTACTGTTGAGATTGGATGCACCTTTGAAGTATTGTGATTTACACATCCAGTAAGAGACCTGATATACGTCTGTAGTTTTACCTTGTTTAGAGGCATTTATAAAAGAACTTCTCTTAGGAAAACTTTCTCCTGGCTGTAGTTCTCTGTCTTTATAGCACTGCTTGTTGGCATTAGAAGTACCTTTTCTCCACGTGCTGCTTTCTCGAGGCTGGCTAGGTCTAGGCTTTACCCGGCAGTAAGAGTTTCTTGCAGGGTACGTTGGACTCCCAGGCTGACTCTTCCGGGGTTCTGTCTTCTCACAAGGTCCTAGTGCTCTTCTCCTTGCTTCTAGGGTTCCAGTACTCTGCACTCCTCTCACAATGTTCTTTTGGACTTGGATATCCTTCTCCACGCTATCCTCTGGGATATTCTCCGTGGTCCTCTCTGCAACAACAACCTGTTCACCTTTCTCCTCCTTCCTCCTTCCTTCCCTTTCAGCTCTCTCTGAGGTTTTAAAAAGGGCTTCAATTCCCGGCATTCCCTGCCGTTCCCTTGGGTGTGCCCAATCAGAGCTGAAGCCTAACTCCTCCCCTGGACTGGGGTGTGTCTTCGGCTCAGCAGAGCACTGTGTTTTTTTTCAGGTCAGTTTTGGAAATCCTGTGTGAGTTAGCTCTGCTCTCATGATTTTCCTCAATATCCATTTCTTCTGAAGGGCCATCTTCACCACAACACGTAAACCTCTTGAATACCTTGATTTATGTGTGTAGGCGCGCTGTATGAAATTACCCCGTGCATGTATTTTAGAATGGCGATACACAGCGGCACTGTAACCTGTGGGGAGTTATTCCAGCTCAGTCGTGCATCATCAAAATCTAAGTTTCCATTTGGACCTGGAGATCAGAGGATTACTTGACAAGGGCACTGAGCTTAGCTCCCTTTGCAAGACGTTTGAGTTTGGAGGACAGCTCCCTAATTGGCTCCTTCAAGATGTGTAGGTTCACAAAATCCACCACTTATGAGTGGAAGAAGCACTGGTTACATGTATTAGTTGCACCCTCATCCTGTGTCCCCCTCGTAGCAGAACTTGCTTTCCATTGAAAGAGACTCTCTCCCTGTGCGTTTATGTTAAATATCTCAATCATATCACCTCTCCTTTCCTCTAAGGTGTACATATTAAGATCCTAAAGTCTATCCTCATATGCTTTATAATGAAGACCACTAAGCAGTTTAATAGCAACCCTCTGCCTCATTTCCAACCTGTTTATATCCTTTTGAAGGTGCGGTCTCCAGAATTGCACACTATACTCCAAATGAGGTTGCACCAAAGACTTATACAGAGGTATTATCACCTCCTTTCTTCTGCTGGCCATTTCTTTCCCTATGCACCGAAGCATCCTTCTAGCTTTTGCCGTCATCTTTTCTAACTGTTTAATTACTTTAAGATCATCAGACACAATCACACCTAGGTCCCGCTCTTCTTTTGTGGACAGAAGTACTTCACCCCCTATACTATATCACTTCCTTGGATTGCTGCAGGCCAAATGCATGACCTTGCATTTTTTTTTTTAACATTAAATCTCAGCTGCCAAATTCTAGACCATTCTTCAAGCTTAGCTAGATCCCTCCTCATGTTATCTATACCTTCCTGGGCATCTACTCTATTGCAAATTTTGGTATCATCCGCAAAGAGGCAAACCTTACCAGACAGCCCTTCCGCAATATCACCAACAAAGATGTTAAAAAGAATTGGCCAAAGGACAGATCCCTGAGGCACACCACTAGTAACTTCCATCTCCTCAGAGTGAGCTCCATTTACCTGTACCCTTTGCCACCTCCCACTCCACCAATTTCTAACCCAAGACTTAAGGGTCCATCCTTAGGGTGCTAAGTTTGTTTATAAGTCGCCTGTGCAGGAGATATTGAGGGGGGAGGAGCAAGATGGCGGCAGTGTGATTCTACCGGTCGGAGCACACATTCGGTGGGGTCTGTTTGTTGCTGCGCCGTGTTCCGAGGCCAATATGGGCCGGAGAAAGAGAAAGCAGGCTTACCTTCCCTCGGGGGAACCTGCTTCTAGTGCTGCGGCACAGAGGACTCTCCAGATGTGTGGTTTTTTGGGTCCGGTGGAGCGAGCGGCATCTACAGCGGGTCCGGAGGGATCTTCGGACCTGAGCACGGTATCCGGGGTGTTTCTTTCTCTGGAGCAGCGGGCCCCCCCTCCATGCCCCGGAAGCGTTCTGGCCGTTAGAGGTGATTCTCCTGCTGGCATGGTGACGAGTACGCCGCGGCAGGAGAGTGTCGGGGGCTCTTCTATTGAGGCGAACGCTCCGAGTGGGGTCCCTGGAACCCGAGGTCGATCTGGAGCTGGCCCGGAGATGCCGGGTAGCTCTCTCCGGGGAAGTGAGCCCCTGCTGTTGCAATCAGGTGCTGGAGTGTTGGTGAAGCCTGCAGTGATTACAATGGAGATGCTATGGGAGGCTCTTGCTACAATCAATGCTTCCTTGGAGAAGTTCGTGGTTTCTGTGAGTTCTGAATCTGTAATTGTGAAGGGTCAAATTCAACAGGTCTTGTCGGTACAGAAGGAACAGGAGGGGAAATTGGTCCAGTTGGCTGCTGAAATGGATCATTTCCGTGACTTACACCAGGCCCATGTGAAAGATCGGAATGTGAATATGAGGAAGCTGGAGTACTTGGAGAACCAAGTCCGGAAGAACAATTTAAGACTGGTTAATTTTCCCAAGTCTCCTTTATGCTCTCCTCTGGAAATGGTTCGCAGATACTTCCGGGAGGTTTTAAAGATCCCCGAGGAGGCTCTGCCACCATTAACCAGAGTTCAATATTTACTGGTGGGCACTGGTAGTCAGGGGAATAATAATAATCTTCCCCGGGGGGCCTCTGGGGATCTTACGGGATTCCTAGAGAGCTCGTTGGAGTTAGTCACGGCCCGTACTACCCTCCTTATTACGCTTGCCCTCGAGTCTGATAAAGCACTAATTTTCCGATTGTATTTTAGAAATTTCCAGGAACAGTTTATGGGAGCAAATGTAAGGATTTTTCCTCACTTAGCACGGAGTACCCAGCTTAAGAGGAAGGAATTTCTGGGGTATAAACCCCGGGTACTTTCTCTGGGCGGGTCGTTTTTGTTAAAGTTTCCTGCACGATGTTGTGTTACATATGATGGGAAGTTATATATATATTTTTTGAGCCCTCTCAGCTCTTGGAATTTCTCGTAGCTAGGGAAGAGATTGATGTGAAAGTTTCCTCCCTTATGGCTGACGCATAAGTCTTGCATTGCTTTAATTCTTGTTTTCTAATTTTTTTTCCTGATTCCTCCCCCCTATTTTGTGGTCTAATTCATGGTATTAACAAGAAATTATTTCCTGTGTATATATGGTGTAATATTATTTTGCATTATTGTATTACCAAGTTTCCTGTCATTTAGCTATTTGAATGTTAAATGAGAAAATTTAATAAATATTATATTATATAAGTCGCCTGTGTGGAACGGTGTCAAAGACTTTACTGAAATCTAAATACACCACATCTAGGGCTCTTCCTTGGTTCAACTCCCTGGTCACCCAGTCAAAGAAATCAATCAAATTTGTCTGACAAGACCTGCTTCTGGTGAATCCATGCTGCCTCGGATCCGGTAATCAGCTGGACTCCAGAAACCTCACTATTTTCTCTTTCAGCAGCGTTTCCAATAATTTACTTACCACAGAGGTTAGACTAACCAGTCTGTAGTTTTCAACCACATCTTTATTTCTGCTTTTGTGCAAAGGGACCACATGAGCCTCTCTCCAGTCCTTTGGCACCACTCCCGACTCCAAAGAGGCATTGAAAAGGTCGGTCAGTGGAGCTGCTAGAACATCACCAAGTTCCCTCAGTATTCTCGGGTGTATTCCATCTGGTCTCATCGCTTTGTCTACTTTAAGTTTTTAGCTAGTTCCTCACGAACACAGTCTTCTGAAAATCATTCAAGATCCTTGTCATTTCTGTTCCTATTTGTGGGTGCCTTCTAAGGTCCTGCTCCTGGCCCTTCATCAGAAACAATGGACAAAACTGAAAAGGGGATATTTTAAAGGCAACAAACCTTTTTGTTAGAAAGGTAAATAAAGGTAAAAGGGAAAGGAGACTGCTATGGTTTTCAAAAGAAGTAGCTGAAAAGGTGAAGAAAAAAGAGGGAGGCCTTCATGAAATACAAGAGATCACAGAGAGAGGAAGACAGGCATCTATATTTGGAAAACCTTTGAGAAGCTAGCAAAGTAGTCAGGAAAGCAAAGATTCAGAAAGACGAGGAAAGAGCCAATGCAATAAAATGGGGGATAAGACATTTTTCAGATATGTTAGTGAGAGGAAGCAGGGCAAAAGTGGTATTGTCAGATTCAAGGGTGAAGGGGAGGAATATGTAAAGCTGATGAGGATAAAGCAGAATTGCTTAACAAATATTTTTCTGCATCCCCCAGCTGTTCTCATCCCACTAGTGACTCTCTGAGGTATTTGTCCCATCTTGGCAAAGTTAGTTTTGAATGGATTCTAACAGCCCTAGTCCTAATACTGAACCACACCATCTGGGGATCACTGGATGCAAGATGATCTCCCACCATAACATCAGAAATACATTCCTCATTGGTAAGCACCAAGTCCAGTATGGCCCCTTTACTTGTGGGTTCTTTTACCAGTTGCCTGAATAGTTCTCCCTGTAGAGAATCCAGGATCTCCTTACTTCTAGATGATACTGCAGCAGGAATGTGCCAGTCAACATCCGGCATATAGAAATCCCCTATCAGTAGCACTTCCCCTTTCCTGGCAATGCTGCGTATGTCTTCAATTAACTCTCCATTCACCTCTTTCTCCTGTTAGGGAGGTCTGTATATTACGCCAATGCAAATAGATTTCTCTTTCCCTCTTTCTAGTTTAACCCACAGTGCCTCCTCTCTCCCTTTTAAGCCCTGTAAGTCTATATCTTTAATATTATTTTTTACACATAGGGGCTTGTTTACAAAGCCGCGGTAGCGGTTTCCAATCGTTATCGGAGCCGTGGCCCCATTGAAATCAATGAAATCAATGGGGCCGTGGCTCCGATAACGATCGGAAACCGCTACCGCGGCTTTGTAAACAAGCCCCATAGAGTCACTCCTCCTCCCCTTCTTCCTACCCTTTCCTTTCTGAATAAAGTACAGCGTGGTATAATTACATCCCAGTCATGGCTGGCTGCCTGTGAATCATGTCTCTGTTACTGCCACTAAATCCAAGTCAGCCTCTCCCATTAAAGCCTCAACATCTGGGATCTTATTTCCCATGCTACGGGCATTTATGCACACTGCTTTCCGTATGTTGCCCCTTTTACCCATTTTCATAAAGGTATTTAATGTTTAATGTAAGTAGTGGATTTCCCTGGTCCACTTTAATAACATTTTATGACCTTTTCCTCCAGGACTTGCCCAAACGTCTTTTAAACCAGCTATGTTAACAGTCTTTACTATATCCTCCATCAAAATGTTCAGAGCTTAATTATACATTGAATGAAAAAATATTTTCTCGGATTAGTTTTAAATATACTAGTTTGTAATTTCATTGCGTTTCTCCTACTCCTTATACTTTTTGAAGGAGTAAATAACCGATTCACGTTTACCTTTTTTACTCTGCTCATTATTTTATAAACCTCTATCATGTCTCTTCTCAACCTTCTCTATGCTGAAGAGCCCTAGACTTTTACATCTTTCCTCACAGGGATACCCTGCTATCCTTTTTATCATATGGCTATTCTTTGTACCTTTTCCAATTCTGCTATAATCTTTTTTTTTTTTTTTTTTTGATGTAGCGACCACTTCTGCTGTAATTCCGCAAATGAAACGTAGGGGTATGTTTACCAAACAGCGGTAGCGGCTTCCGTGCGATATTGGAGCCGCGGCCCAATTGAATTCGATACACCTGAAAGCCGCTACCGCTATCTGGTAAACATACCCCTTAAACCTCTATGTCAAAAGGTCTGAATTGTAAGTGTTATTTAATTTAAAACACAATACAGAAAACAAGTCACAAAATAGTGCAAAATATTAAATTATTGTGTGCAGAGTTCAAGCAGGAGAATACCATACAGAGTCATGATGATAATATCTTTTGTTTTAATCTCCATTCCTTTTCTTATGATTGCTAGCATTCTGTTTGCCGTCTGGGCTCCCACTGCACACTGGACAGAGGGTTTCAATATATTATCGATGATGATGCCTAGAACGTTTTCCTGGGTAGTGACACTTATTGGGTTGCACTGGCCCTGATCTGAAGAGATCACATATAATCGGAGAACGATTGTTTTGCGGAAGATGGGGGTCTCAAACAACTACCCAGGATGAAATGTTTTCTTGACACTGCTTAAAACAACCTTTAGATTCTGTGAAACAAAAGTGCAGCAAGAGGACCAGCATCAACTTACTTGGGAAAGCTGAAGTCCTCCGCCTTGCTACTGTTAGTAATTTCAATGGCCACACATCTCACCGGATTGATCTGTTGTATGAGCGTATTGATCCTTTTTAGGTCATCCATCCTTGAATAGAAAACAAAGTTTTATTATTTTATTGGCTTATGTTGGGAAGAGGTAAAAGTGAACGTTGACCTCTGATAAATGATGATTAATTTGCTCAACCTTGACTCACTGTGGGAGCTCCTGGTTAGAGCACGTCAATGCCGGCAGCTCCTAAATAGATTCTCCACCACACAGCTAGGAAGAGCCTAGTGCTTGCAACAAAAACTTCGGTTAGATGGGGTTCAGGCCATTACTTCCCATCTGTAGCCCTGTAATTGAAAATTCTCTCTAGGTCAGGGACATACCTAGCTAGTTAAGTTCTACTACTACCACTATTAATCATTTATATACCGGTAAAAGCACAGCGCTGTGGACACCTTGTAGCACTATATGAAGGATTAATAGTAGTAGTAGTAGTTTTAGAATAACCACAATTAATATGCATGTAAGAGATCTGCATGCACTGCCTCCATTCTATGCAAATCTCGCTCATGCATATTTATACTGCCTCCATCCTATGCAAATCTTGCTCATGCATATTTATCCTGCCTCCATTCTATGCAAATCTTGCTCATGCATATTTATCCTGCCTCCATTCTATGCAAATCTTGCTCATGCATATTTATACTGCCTCCATCCTATGCAAATCTTGCTCATGCATATTTATACTGCCTCCATTCTATGCAAATCTTGCTCATGCATATTTATACTGCCTCCATTCTATGCAAATCTGGCTCAAGCATATTTATCCTAAAAACCCGACTGGCTAGGTGTGTCCAGAGGACTAGGTTGAGGACCACTGCTCTAGGCCATTGTCAAAAGGGGCAGGCTTGGTGTTTGTGCCATTGTGCTTATGGAATTGGGTTGATGGTTTCTTAAAATGTAGAGAGTCCAGAGGCCTGGAGATACTGCAACAAAATGCACAGTGCGTAGACTGAGAAAGGCAAAGGCATCACAAGACTAATGAAGAGCAAGGGGACCTGTTAACTAATCCCTGCACTGGTAGTGCGTGTGTGGTGGGCCCGACGAACACCATCCATTGAGGTGGTGTTAATTGCGCCTGCAATACGCGAGTCAAGCGCAGGCCAATAACACCCGCACTGGGCCGGGAATTCCCCTCTCCTGCCCTGTCTTCACCCAACGCACGCTACCAAAGTAGCATGGGGCTTTTAGCGCAGTTTCGTAAATCTGCTACAAGTTCTGTTTAATCTAAGATGATTTCCATTCCATCTCTGACTACACTAGTTGCTTCACGCCACTTTGTCAAGGTTAGGGTAAAGACAAAAACGTCTATCCCAGAAGTGGCAACAAAAGAGGTTAGAACGGAAGTGCAGAAAACGCCGGAGGCTGTTAAAGGAGTCTTTTACCGTTTTGTTTTATTTGTTAATATCATTTGATGTATTGCTTTGCATGTTTTGGGAGCTCTTGTAGGATCATGATAAAAGGCGGATACAAATGCCTATAAACAACAAAAATGCAATGGTCAGTGAGACCCACAGAAAATTGTATTACCATCAGCTTTCAGGTGTAAGTGGCCAGATGGAAAAGAGACCCAACAAGTCCCCCATTAACGTCTACACTACTTTGATGTTCAGATGAAAGATTTGTCTTTTTATTTTATTTTTAAAAATGATATGCAACCTTCTTGAATTAAACATTCAAAGTGGTTTGCCAAAAATATATAATCCACATAACAAGAAAACAAACTAAAATTAAATCTAAGAAAACCTAAGAAAAGAACCCCAAAACATTTTCCAAAAGTACAAAAGAAAGCACAAATATACCCAAAAATCAAACAAATATATATTCATTTCATGATTTATTTTTATTGAATGAAGTATTTTGTATACCACCTTTAGCACAATGACATCGAGACAGTTTATGGATAAAATTTAAAACTGTTGTTCTTATAATCCAAATTAAAATGTGACAAGCATGCACACACTAGCACAAGAGGAAAGGGGTGAAACAACACAAAAAACTACCATAACATTTCAATTTTCTGACCAGAGTAGGACGGGCAAACAAACTTACTAAGACTGGCATCCGTATATAAGATACAAAATTCTAAATAAACTAAAATCTGTTACGCAGAAAAGTTTAATCTTTAATGTTATCTGCGCAGGGCTATAGAAATGATAAGTAACCATAGTTTTACTTGACAAGTAAGAGAAAAACGTACCTTACCTGTGAGTCCCTGTGCTCTCGCCGTCTCCAGTGTGCCTGATTCAGAAATGCTGATAAATCTGAGAGATATGCAGATTGAGAGAGAAGCTTGTTTTAATTGTAACTCAGGATGATTACAACTCTGCCGCACTGGGTAACAATATATCACGTGTATATGCCTTGAGACCAGACGGCTATCTTCCAGAGCTTGGACAAAAGCTTGGTGCATAAAATCAGGAGAAAATACACAGTTAGTAGCTGCAGCCTCTCACTGTACAAGAACTTGGAGGGAGGAGAGCCATCCGATTAAATGATGAGGCGGCAGGACTAAATCGCATAAAAGAAAGCTCGTCTTTACTCTTCACAGAGCTACATCCTGTCGTAGGGCCTTTGGAAGGCAGACAGTATTTATAGTGTATGTTTACAGGGAAACAATTTTTAATTTGTTTTCAATTTTTTTCGCCTTTTTTTTTTTTTAAAACGTTTTGGGTGCATTTCACATATTTGTGCTATAAAAATATTTTAACACAAGTTAGAACTTTTTAGTGCATGTTATGTGTGTATCTGTTTGTAAGTATTTATAGATCACCCTCTATCACATTAGTTCAAAGTGGTTTACAAATTAGAAATTAAATAACATAATTCATATTAAAATCTCACTGACACAATCAATCATCTGACTATCAATAAATCTATAGAGGCTGCATATCTACATTAAAGACACTTTTGAAATAAAATTGTCTTTATCAAATGCCTATGTCAGATACTGGTGTTGCTGTCTAATGGGCAGCAGTAGGTGATTTTTATACATGTCACCTGGAAGCGGAACACTTTACCAAAAGTTCTCTTTAGCTTAAATTGTTAAGGGGTCGGGTAAATGAATCCAAGCCCATTCACTGAACACTGGGGGCTAATTTGGCTACTGCAGTTCGACATTTGCATCATATAACATGAACCTCACCCGTTTGTCAACTTAAAAACCAAACACAGAAGTTTAAAAATGCCATACAAATTTGTCTGAATTCTTTGGGTGACTAGAGAATTAGATCAAGGGCATGCGATGGATGTGATCTGCCTAGATTTCAGCAAAGCCTTCGATACTGTTCCTCATAGGAGGCTTATCAAGAAAAGAAGCAGCCTGGGGATGGGTCCCAAGGTGGTGAACTGGATCAGTGCTTGGTTGACTGACAGATGACAGAAGGTGATGGTAAATGGAACTCACTCGGAAGAAAGGAAGGTGATTAGTGGTGTGTCCCAGGGTTTGATCCTGGGACCGCTTCTGTTCAGTGTATTTGTGAGTGATATTGCTAAAGGATTGAAGGGAAAAGTCTGCCTTTTTGTAGATGATATGAAAATTTGCAACAGAGTGGACTCCCCAGAGGGAGTGGACAACATGACAAAAGATCCACAAAAGTTGGAAGAATGGTCCAAGGGTTTCTGCTGCCCTAGGTAGAAGCCCCAGTCATGCCGCTCCCCCCCCCCCACCAAGCTGAGGTGTGCTATCACCAATTCCGGCAGCGGGGTTGGGGTGGGGGGCATGGCTCGGCTCAGCGGCAGGTCATATGCTCTGCAGTGTGTCGGGTACACCTATTCCAGCCACCTTACTGGGCAGACTAGATGGACTATACTGGTCTTTATCTGTCATCATATACTATGTTACTATGGAAATTTTTTGCTTACCATTAATTTCCTTTCTTGGAATCCTGCTAGACCAGTCCAGACTAGTGGGTCATGTCCCCCTGCCAGCAGATGCCAGAGACAGAGAAAAAATCCCAGAAGCTTTGTGACATCACCCCTGGTAGATATCCCAGCATCTCTAGGGGTCAGCTTCAGTATTCCACTTGCAAAGCCTAAGGACTTCAATTCAACCCAACAGGAAGGCCCAACACAACCAAGAAAATGGAAAACAAACTATGTACATGGTTATGTACAAAGCCAGAAGGCAAAGTAAGAATTTACAAGGCGGACACCAGCCAGAGAGGAGGAAGAAAAAGTTATTTTTAAAAGACCCTCCGCCTTGCAGTCATTCTGATCTCAGAGAACAGTACCACCCTCAACGGGTATGGTTGTATGTTTCATGACTGCAGCCACGACAGCATCAACCTTGGGAAAACACAACCACTTGTCCAGGTCCTCTGGAGACCAGAGATAAATGCGACCAAGACACCATGCCAAGCGCAGAGACACATCCAGAAAATCCCACTCCAAGGAAACAATTTGTTGAAGCTCCAAGGGAAAGGGGAAAGCTTTAGTTGGTTTCTTAATACTCAAAATAATGGGATCTGCTTGAGACTTAGTCGGATCCGGAGTCGGTTGCACCTGTGGATCCGAAAGGTGAAGGGCTTCCACAACTTGAGTGATTAAATACGGGAATTCCTCCCTATGGAATAACCAGACATCTTGACCCTCATCACAGGGGTCAGGATCCTCATCTGGAGCCGAGAGCTCTCCATCCTCATGGCCTGATCCGGAGTTGCGTGTTCCTTAGAAGCGCATTCTCTGTGCTCTTTGACAGGGCACCAATCCCCCACAGGGGAGAAGAGGTCTTTGGTCTGGTTTGAGCCCTCTTTGGCCGAAACTTGTTTCGAAAATTTCCTAGGCAGAGGTGCTGTGGCATTAGCTGAAAAAGCAGGAGAGCCCGAGCACCAGAGCTCCCACACTTGGTGAAATAGGCTCATGAAATGAGCACCCGCATTGTCAGCCTGAGGTTGCTGAAGCTGAGAAGCATGCACAGATAAAGAAAAAATTAAAAAAGGGGCTGGTAAGGCTTTTCAAGAAAGGGCTGTCTGGAGTCCAGGCAGACCACAGGAAACACACAACCTCACTCGCTGAAACACAGGAAACACACGAGGGCGAGAGATAAACATTTCTTTATTGGGAATCCCTACACAGCCGTGTTTCGGTGGAGCCTTTGTCCGGGGGCATTGCAGGAAGAATATCAGCATAATTAACAAATATAAACAAATAAAATATAAATATACACGTAAAGTTAAGAACATATTCATAAATAAGCACATGAGTTGAAACAAACTAATAAGTATAAAACCATGAACGTGTTGAAAAATCACTGTGCCTATAAATGAATGAAGACACAGCTATACAAATAAAAATGTTTGAGGGAGAGGGAGAAATAAAATCTAAAATCCAATGTAAACATAAAAGCAGACAAAGGGAAGAAGTCATGCGAAATTTCAAAGAGAGGAGAGGGCTATATTTATGAGGGAGGCACACAAATGTACTCCATAAAGGACTGTTTACCTCTCGCCCTTGTGTGTTTCTTGAATCCAGGCAGGAAACTTGGAAGGCTGCAAGGAGTCTTTCCTTTCAGAGGTGCTCAATTGGTCCTTTTGACCAAGAGCGCTTCTGGCTAAAAAAGAAGGGGAAGCCGCTAACAGCAAAGCAACACCACACAGCGTGTTCTCAAAAAACCCAAAGAAGTAGCTGCACTGACAGAAGTTCTCCTCAGAGACCTTCAGTTGCGGAGGTGAAGTCCAGCATCTACTGAGACACAGAAAAATACCGAAGCTGACCCCTAGGGATGCTGTGATATCTACCAGGGGTGATGTCACAAAGCTTCTGGGTTTTTTTCTCTGTCTCCGGCATCTGCTGGCAGGGGGATATGACCCACTTGTCTGGACTGGTCTAGCAGGATGATCTGTAAGTTACGATGTAAAAATAACTTGCAGATGAATAGGGAGCCAGTGCAATGTTACCAAAGACAGGGTCACTCTTTCCTACCTGCTGTGACCATGCAGTATCATCTTTGCTACTATAGTGCCAATATTAACTTTCACGACAGTCCCAGGTAAAGAATATTGTGTATTAACTGCTGGGAACATGCTGGTCACGCTCTTGGCAGCTAATGTGGAGACTTTGCAATTAACCTGTGTTTCTATTTGCACGTTAAGTGCAAAATCTTAGTGGGCTTTAGTAAGAAGGCCCCATAAATCAATGCGGTGTGAACTAAATTATTGAATTGAATGCACGCTGAAAAATGCACATCCCTAGTATTTATTCACTGCTTTATAAAATCAGGGCTGATTAGCGCATCTAGAGAAAATAAATAAGTTACCTATCCTCTCCTCCTACATACACCCCCAGCTCTGCCAAAGCACCTAACTCCTGCCCAAAAAAGCACACCCTGCTGTTTCAGCACAGGGACCCCCATACTCACAGCTCTGTCAGTGCACCTCCCTCATGTCCCCAGGCGCACCCTGCTAGTCCAGTACTGAGATGTCCTCACAGCGGCCACACTCCTTTCTGTGGATAACTCTCTACACCTCTCTGTTTCCTCAGCTCGCAACCTTGGGATCGTCTTTGACTCCTCTCTCTCCTTCTCCACACACATCCATCTGATAGCTAAGACCTGCCGTTTCTTACTCTATAACATCAACAAAATCCATCCATTCCTTTCTGAAGACACTACTAAGACACTTATACACTCCTTAATCACCACCTGTCTTGACTATTGTAAGCTACTCCTTGCTGGTCTCCCTTTGAATCATTTCTCTCCCCTTCGATCTGTTCAACACTCTGCTGTGTGGCTAATCTTCCGCCAGCCTCGTCATGCCCATATTACTCCTCTTCTCAAGTCACTTCACTGGCTCCCTATCCATTTCCGCATCCAGTTCAAACTTCTCCTGCTGACCTATAAATGCATTCACTCTGCGGCTCCTCACTACCTTTCCTCTCGTATCTCTTCCTACACCCCTCCTTGAGAACTCCGCTCTTCTGGCAAATCACTTCTATCTGTGTCCTTCTCTTCTATTGCTAACTCCAGACTTCGCTCCTTTCACTTTGCTGCTCTTTGTGCCTGGAACGAACTATCTGTGTCTGTACATTAGGCGCCTTCTCTGGCCCTTTTCAAATCCAGGCTGAAAACTCACCTCTTCGCTGCTGCTTTTGGATCTTGACTCACCTGATCCCCTTTGTGTTTCCTCACCATTCCCTCTAGATGCATCCCCTGTCTACCCCTGACTAGATTGTAAGCTCTGATGAGCAGGGACTGTCTCTTACATGTCTGTGCAGCGCTGTGTTCGTCTTGTAGCACTATACAAATGCTCAGTAGTAGTAGTAGAAGATGTTTCGACACACCTCACTCCTGTTCTAAAGCACAGCCTGCTATTTTGGTATTGGCTTTGCCCTTGTATGGAAAAGTTAACGTGGATAGGTCCGTGGAAACCACAAAATGTCTACTGGATCAAAGGAAGTCAGGACAGGGAATAATAAATTAAGCAAACATTTTATCTTGCTTTCAAGTTTCTTTGCTTTTATGGGTGATAAGATAATGGGCTGATGGTTCCAGTAAACCAGGGTTATTTGTGGTTCAAAGGGCATGATGTTTCCTTTTATGGGTGGTAAGATAGCGGGCTGACAGTTCATAGAATCATGGAAACATGTCGGCAAAAAGGACCATATGGCCTATCTATCTAGGCTGCCCTTCCATATCTATAGTCCCTTTAGAGATCTTCTGTGTTTGTCCCATGCTTTCTTGAATTCAGATACTGTTCTCGTCTCTACTACCTCCACTGAGAGACTATTCACATATCTACAACTCTTTCCATAAGGCTCCTGTGTCTATCCCCTTTCACCCTCATTCTCTGCCCCTCATTGCAGCGCTTACTTTCAATCAAAAGAGGCTCTCCTCTTGTGCATTTATGCCACGGAGGTATTTAAGTGTCTCTATCAGATCTCCTCTGTGCCGCCTTTCCTCTAATGTCTACATATTAAGATCGTTAAGTCTGTTCCCATATGGTTTATAACGAAGACCACTAATCATTTTAGTAGCCATCCTCTGCAGACTCCATCCTGTTTATAACCTTTTGAAGGTGCGGTCTCCAGAACTGCACAAAATACTCCAAATGAGGTCACACCAGAGACTTATATTGAGGCACCGTTCTGCACAGGCAGCTTATAAACCATGTGCGCAGTTTTTTGGCCTTCCTTCCACTTTTCTTAACATGTGGAATACATCTGGTCTGGGCATCCAAGATAGTATTTTTAAACATCTCCCATGCTTGATATAAAACTAACCTGTAAAGCTAATCCCTTTAGTTTTTCCTTAGCTATTTTCCTTAATTTATCATAGTCTCCTGTTTGAAAGTTAAAAGGTAGTACTGTGGATTTCCTTACCATCCCTCCTCCACTAATTAAATCAAACGCGATCATGCTATGATCACTATTGCCAAGCGGCCCCAACACCAATGTTCCCTCTAAGCTGCGCTGGGTCCTCTGCCGGCATTCCTGCCGGGGGGGGGGCGGGGCATGCAGTGCGATCGATGCGCCACCCCTCCCCCCACTGGCAGGAATACCGGCAGAGGACCCGGCGGGACATAAAGAGAACACTGGCTGCGGCGTGTGTTAGACCTGTCCGCCGGCATTCCCGCCGGTGGGGGGAGGGGCGGAGCATCAATCGCACTGCATCTCCCCCCTTCCCGGCAGGAATGCTGGCGGTGGACCCAGCGCAGCTTAGAGGGAACATTGCCCAACACCCTTATCTCTTGCACCAGATCCACTGTTCCATTAAGGACTAGGTCCAGAATAGCTTCCCGTCTTGTCAGTTCATGAACCAGCTGCTCCAAGAAGTAGTCATTTATTTCATCTAGAAACTTTATCTCTCTAGCATGTCCTGCTGTGTCATTGACCCAGTCAATGCAGGGGTAATTAAAATCACCCATTATTACTGTGTTGTAACGTTTGTTGGCTTCCCCGATTTCTTACATTTTATTATCCATCTGTTCATTCTTGCCAGGCGGTCAGTAGTACGCGCCCACTGCTGTTGCCCTCCGCTTTTTACATGGAATTTCTATCCATAGAGATTCTACAGTGTATTTTGTTTCCTGCAAAACTTTAATCCTATGTGATTCAATGCCCTCTCTAACATAGAGCACAAACCCTCAACCAATTTGATCTATTCTATCATTGCGATATAGTTTGTACTCAAGTATCACAGTGTCCCATTGGTTGTCCTCCTTCCACTAGGTCACTAGATGCCAATCATATCTAACCTTTCATTTAGTGTTATATATTCTAGCTCTCCCATCTTATTTTTTAGACTTCTAGCATTTGCATACAGGCATTTTAGGGGCTGTATTTGATTCATATTAATCTGGGTATCAGATGTTAGTGTACTTAAGAACATCTGGGTTACTTTTATCTTTGTTGGAACTTCCCTGATTTGCTAGTATCCTTCCAAGCCATGCACTCCTGGGCGACTGTCGGCTTTCCCCTATTTTCTAGTTTAAAAGCTGCTCTATCTCCTTTTTAAAGGTTAATGCCAGCAGCCAAGTTCCATCCCGGTTCAAGTCCCATCCCCTTAGAAGAGCCCCTCCCTTCCCCAGAATGTTGCTCAGTTTCTAACAAATCCCAAACCCTCTTCCTTGCACCATTGTCTCATCCACGCATTGAGACTCCGGAGCTCTGCCTGCCTTTGGGTTCTGCATGTGGAACAGGAAGCATTTCAGAAAATGCTATCCTGGAAGTTCTGGATTTCAACTTCCTATCTAAAAGTCTAAATTTTGGCCTCCAGAACCTGCCTCCCACACTTTCTTATGTCCAAAATGTACCAAGAGAGCAGACTCCTCCCCAGCACTTAAACCTTGTAGATGGCATGTGAGGTCTGCTACCTTTGCACCAGGCAGGCATGTTACCAGGTGGTCTTCATGTCCACCAGCCACCCAGCTATCTACATGCCTAATGATCGAATCACCAACTATAACAGCTATCCTAACCCTTCCCTCATGGGCACATGGCTCTGGAGAAACCTCCTCAGTGCGAGAGGGTTTTACATCTCCTGGCGGACAGGTCCTAGCTACAGGATCACTTCCTGCCACATCAAGGTGATGCTCTCCTTTCATGTGACCTCTCTCTCCTTCGCGGCAACTGAGAGGCTACCAAATTGGAGGTGGGACTTCAGTACTACATCCCTGTAGGTCTTGTCTGTGTGCCTCTCTGTCTTCCTTATGTCCTCCAAATCTACTACTTTAGCCTCTAGAGATCAGACTCATTCCCTGAGGTCAAAGAGCTCCTTGCACCTACTGCACATGTAAGACACTTCACCAACTGGGAGAAAATCATACATGTGACATTCGGTGCAAAAGACTGGATATCCCCATCGTGCTGCTGGACTGCTATCTACATCTTAGTTTTAAGGTTTTGTTTAGCTATTTAAGTTGTTTACTTAAAGTTGCTAGGGATACTATTCCAATTACCTTTAAGAGACTTTGTTCACCTAAAGATTAATTAACTTCAGGGCCTTAATCTATTCCTGGTGATGATAACCAGCTGAACCTGAAAGTGACTTTGACCACCTTTTAATAAGTTTAAGAGCCTATAAAGCTAAGATTATGCCTGAGGTGGGCAGGAGCTGTGGTGGGTGGGAGGGAAAGGCTGGCTTGTTACACAGGTCCCACATCTGTGCTTCTAAGGTAATCTGTTAACAATTTCCTGGGTGATTCACGTAGCCCTTGGTTTGATAGAGGGAGCCTTTCAAAATTGCCCCTTTGATTTTTATTTGGCCTTAATATCTATTTTAAAGAAATTCCCTGATCTCTTGCCTCCTAAGTGGAAGGCCTCTTTGTAAAGGTATCTAGAAACAATTTATTTTTTTCAACTCAAAAATATTTTACCCTAGTCTTCCTTCTATGCTACACTATACTCTGATTTGATTTAAATTAAAAGCTCTCTGCTGATACTAGGCCCTGATTGAGTTTTACATTTAAACTAAGAGCTCTCTTCTGGTTTTAAAAGTAAACTAAAAGCTCTCTGCTGCTTTTAAAAGTAAATTAAAAGCATAAACTAAAAACTTTTCAATAGGTGTTAACGCCAGGTGTCAGGTCAAAAGGCCATTTTGAAAGACTCCTTCTATCCCAGCAAGGACTGTTAATCACCCAGGAAGTTGGTCACAGCTTACCTCATAAGCACAGGACAGGGTCCTGTGTTGCAGCCCTCTTTTTAATAAGTGTTATTTCGCTCCCTCCCCAACACCCACCCACCCCCGGGATAATCGTAGCTTTATGTTACTTACACATCTTAAAGGAAAGGAGGTGCTCTCAGGTGCAGCTCGTTATCCAAATCAGTCATACACTAAGGACCTGAGATTAATTAAGCTTCAGATGAACAAGGTATATTAAACATATTAGGTACATTTTATTAGTATAAGAATCCATAGCAACCCTTAGTAAATAAAGAACCTAAAGATCTAAACACAAGCTTAAAACTAAGATGCAGACAGCAGTCCAGCAGCAAGATGGGGGCTTTCCAGTCTTTTGCATTGAGTGTCACATGTATGATTTTCTCCCAGTTGGTGAGAAGTCTTACGTGTGCACTAGGTGCAAGGAGCTCTTTGCTTTCAGGGAACGAGTCCATTCTCTAGAAGCTAAGTAGCAGACTTGGAAGACATAAGAAAGACAGAGAAGTATATAGACGAGACCTACAGGGATATAGTCCTGAAGTCCCACCTCCAGTCTGGCAGCACCCCTGTTGCCATGGAGGAGAGAGGTCA
The DNA here is from genome assembly GCA_033557465.1 of Ichthyophis bannanicus. NCBI lineage: Eukaryota > Metazoa > Chordata > Amphibia > Gymnophiona > Ichthyophiidae > Ichthyophis > Ichthyophis bannanicus. The sequence continues at coordinate 41,577,975 of CM066051.1, read as the reverse complement.
CGTGACAGGAGAGCATCACCCTGGTGTGGCAGGAAGTGATCCTGTAACTAGGCCTGTCCTCCAGGTGATGTAAAACCCTCTCGCACCGAGGAAGTTTCTCCAGGGCCATGTGCCCATGAGGGAAGGGTTAGGACAGCTGTTATAGTTGGTGATTCGATCATTAGACATGTAGATAGCTGGGTGGCTGGTGGACGTGAGGATCGCCTGGTAACATGCCTGCCTGGTGCGAGGGTAGCGGACCTCACACACCACCTAGATAAGATCTTAGATAGTGCTGGGGAGGAGTCTGTTGTCTTGATACATGTCGGTACCAATGACATAGGAAAATGTGGTAGGGAGGTTCGGGAGGCTAAATTTAGGATTTTAGGTAGGAAGTTGAAATCCAAAACTTCCAGGGTAGCATTCTCCGAAATGCTTCCCATTCCACGCGCAGGACCCAAAAGGCAGACAGAGCTCCGGAGTCTCAATGCATGGATGAGACGATGGTGCAAGGATGAGGGTTTTGGATTTGTTAGGAACTGGGGAACATTCTGGGGAAAGGAGGGGCTCTTCCGAAGGGATGGGCTTCACCTTAACCGGGATGGAACCAGGCTGCTGGCATTAACCTTTAAAAAGGAGATAGAGCAGCTTTTAAACTAGATAATAGGGGAAAGCCGACAGTCGCACAAGAGCGCATGGTTTGGAAGAATGTATCCTTGAAGGATACTACCAAAAGCAGAGAGGTTCCAAAAAAGAGTAAAGTAGCCCAAATGTCCTCGAGTATCGAGCAGACAGAGCTTAAAGATCCCGAATTATCCTGCCTACCAAAAGCCAAATTAATATGAATAAAATACATTCTCTAAAATGCTTGTATGCAAATGCTAGAAGTCTAAAAAATAAGATGGGAGAGTTAGAATATATAGCACTAAATGAGAGGTTAGATATGATTGGAATCTCAGAGACATGGTGGAAGGAAGACAACCAGTGTGACACTGATACCTGGGTACAAACTATATCATAATGATAGAGCTGATCAAATTGGTGGAGGGGTTGCGCTCTATGTTAGAGAGGGCATTGAGTCAGAAAGGATTAAAGTTTTGCAGGAAACAAATTTGCTGTAGAATCTCTATGGATTGAAATTCAATGTGAAAAGGGGAAGGCGATGGCAGTAGGGGTGTACTATCAACCGCCAGGCCAGAATGAACAAATGGATGATGAAATGTTCAAAGAAATCAAGGAAGCTAACAAAAGCTACAGCGCAGTAATAATAATGGGTGATTTCAACTACCCCGGTATCGACTGGGTCAGTGTCACGGCAGGACATGCTAGGGAGATAAAGTTCCTAGATGAAATAAATGACTGCTTCTTGGAGCAGCTGGTTCATGAACCGACCAGAGGGGAAGCAATATTAGACCTAGTCCTTAGTGGAACACCAGATGTAGTGCAAGAGATAAGGGTGTTGGGGCCACTTGGCAATAGTGATCATAGCATGATCGCCTTTGATTTAATTAGTGGAGGAGGGATAGTAAGGAAATCCACAGTACTACCTTTTAACTTTCGAAAGGGAGACTATGATAAAATGAGGAAAACAGTTAAGAAAAAACTAAAAGGAGCAGTTGCAAAGGTTAAAGACTTACATCAAGCTTGGGTGTTGTTGAAAAATATTATCTTGGTAGCCCAGACCAGCTGTATTCCACGCTTTAAGAAAAGTGGAAGGAAGTCCAAAAAACTGCCAGCATAGTTTTAAGGTGAGGTCAGAGAGGCTGTTGTTGCCAAAAAAGCATCGTTCAGGAAATGGAAAAAAGAGCCAAACGACGAAACCTGGAAACAGCACAAGCACTGGCAAGTTAAATGCAAGGCATTGATAAGGCAGGCAAAGGGAGAATTTGAGAAGAAGCTTGCTGCGGAAGCAAAAACGCGTAATAAAAGACTTTTTCAAGTACATTCGCAGCAAAAACCCTGTGAGAGTCAGTTGGTCCATTAGATGATACAGTGGTTAAAGGGACACTAATAGGCGACAAGGCGATAGCGGAGAGACTGAATGAATTCTTTGGTTCGGTCTTTACTGAGGAAGATGTAGGGATGTTACCCATGACTGACGTGGTATTTAAAGGTGCAGAAGAATTGAAGGAAATATCAATACATCGGGAAGATGTATTACAACTATTAGATAAACTGAAGTGTAGCAAATCACCTGGGCCGGATGATATATATACAAGGGTGTTGAAAGAACTGAAATATGAGATTGCAGACCTGCTATTAGTAATCTGTGAACTGTCATTAAAATCATCTGTAATACCTGAAGATTGGAGGATGGCGAACGTAACACCAATTTTTAAAAAGGGTTCCAGGGGATCTGACGTCAGAACCGGGAAAAATGGTAGAAACCATCATAAAGAATAAAATTGCTGAACATGTAGATAGTCATGGCTTAATGGGAGACAGCCAAAATGGCTTTAGACAAGGAAGATCTTGTCTTACTAATCTGTTATGTTTTTTTGAAGGTGTGAATAAACAGGTAGACAAAGGTGAGTCGGTTGATATAGTGTATTTGGACTTTCAGAAAGCCTTTGACAAGGTCTCTCATCAGAGACTTTTGGCAAAACTAAAGAGTCATGGGATAGGAGGCAGTGTACTATTGTGGATCAGGAACTGGTTAAAAGATAGAAAGCAGAGGGTAGGGCTAAATGGCCCAATTTTCCCAATGGAAAAAGGTGAATAGTGGTGTACCCCAGGGATCTGTGCTGGGTCCACTGCTTTTTGACATATTCATAAATGACCTGGAAAAGGGAATAACGAGTTAGGTTATCAAATTTGCAGATGACACAAAACTATTTAAAGTTATTAAAACCCAAGAGGATTGTGGAAAATTGCAAGAGGATCTTGATAAATTGGAAGACAGCATCAAAATGGCAGATAAAATTTAATGTGGACAAGTGCAAAGTTATGCACCTAGGGAACAATAACCCAAACTATGGTTACACGATGCAAGGTTCCACATTAGGAATCACCACCGAGGAAAAAGATTTAGGCGTCATTGTGGATAACATATTAAAACCCTCGGCCCAGTGTGCAGCGGCAGCCAAGAGAGCAAATAGAATGCTAGGTATCATAAGGAGAGGAATGGAAAATAAAACAAAGGATATTATAATGCCTCTGTATCGTTCCATGGTGAGACCGCACCTTGAATATTGTGTGCAATTCTGGTTACCGTATCTTAAAAAGGATATAGCATTATTAGAAAAGGTTCAGAGAAGAGCCACCAAAATGGTAAAGGGGATGGAAGGATACTCCTATGAAGAAAGGCTAAAAAAGGTTAGGGCTCTTTAACCTGGAAAAGAGACGGCTGAGGGGAGATATGATAGAAGTCTATAAATTAATGAACGGAGTGGAACGGGTAAACGTAGATTGATTGTTTACATTATCAGAATATAGAAAGACTAGAGGACATGCAATGAAGCTACAGGGTAAACTATTTAAGACTAATAAAAGGAAATATTTTTTCACTCAACGTGTAATCAAACTCTGGAATTTGTTACTGGAGGATGTAGTAAAGCCTGTTAGTGTAGCTGGGTTTAAAAAAGGTTTGGACAAGTTCCTGGAGGAAATGTCCATAAACCATTATTAAGAAGGGACCCAGGATATCAATGTTTGACCCAATATAAGCATTGTGGAACCTGTGTCTTTTGGGGGAAACTGCTAGGTACGTATGACCTAGATTGGCCACTGTTGGAAACAGGATACTGGGCTTGATGGACCTTGGTCTGACCGAGTATGGCATATCTTATGTTCTTGGCGATCGAGGCAGGAATGGCAGATGTGTTGTCGTTGTCAATGAAATCTGAGTGTGACTCTGTTCCTCCCATTCTGAGATAATGGATCCTTCCACCCGGGTATGGAGGATGGAGCCTACTGCCGATGGGAAACACAAGGCATACTGGGTATAGAACAGGGCGTGTAGGAGGACGGGACTCCCTTGGGCTTCTCATAGTTACAAATGTGATTTTGCCTCACGCCTCATGATGTCTTCCGATACCACCAGGGGAAAATGTATAACACTGTCTTACCCCAGGTGAGGGTGAGGGTGGGGGTGGGCGAGGCTTACACTAAGATGGCAGCCATTATCATGTGACCAACAGACACAATTCTCCCTAGATTGATATAGATCATCTGCAAGTTTTGATGTATTTTGTATTTAATGTGGGGCTGCTTCAATGGTAGAGAAAGTGTTCAGTTTATTCAGTCTGAGTGTTATTTATTATTGCCAGGTAAGAGAGGAAACAAAGTGAGCACATTCTTCTTCCATCAAGTTCTCCTTTTCGTTACTCACCCGAGCTTCTATCAAGGTCAAATCATCTCTAACATCTGATGCATACATAGTGAATCTAATACCCCTTGTCCAGTCTTAGTTCTGAACCTACATCCCAAAGGATTGTGGTATTTGTAGTCCTCGATTCTACCCACTGCAATCAGTGCTGCAGGTCCCGTAATGCAACAGAATAGGGTTGCCTGAAATTCAGGACTGACCTAAATTCTCCCTCCTTGAACTGGGTAATTTGGCAGCTCCGTGGAGCAACTAAACTTCCAAATTTTTTTTTTACTCTAGTTATAAAACTACTAAAATGGCCTCTGCTGTCATGTGATACACGGCTGTCATGGAAACATGTCTATACAAGGGTGGAGGTGTTTGCATGGGTTGATCACATGATCTGAAGACATCATAGAGTCCTCAGCTCTGGAGTCTAAGCCGGAAGTGAGCCCCAGAGCTGGCAGAGGAAGCTACTTCTGCCCTTTAAGTGCTGTGCGGGAAGGGAGTTCCCTTTATGTTTAACTTCTGGGGGAGGTTTTGTAGCCCTGCAGACCCTAAAAGGAGAGGACGCTGAACCAGCAGAACGTGGACAAAGAGCAGAAAAGCATCCGAAGCAAAGAAGAAACCTTGTGCCTCCCCTAGGACTGGAAACCCCTGCAAGCTGCAGATCTGTTTCTTTCACCCTGCAGATGGGGGGAGAGAGGGGCAGCTTTGTCTGAGATCCCTAGGAATCACTTCAGTCTCCTCCTGCCTTATTTATCTTTCTCAGCATCTGCTGAACAGAAGGCTTATCTCCAGCCCAAATCTCTTTCTGCAGCTTCACAATCCATAAGTGAAATGTCTGTGATGGTTTCTGAACCGGTGAGAGAAACTTGTTTTTACTCTCCTCCATTCAGAGTAGCAGAGAGTCGAGGAAAATCGGTTTCCTTCTCTCCTCACAGCACAATGCGAAACAGAGCGCCCTTCATACTGTATTCTGCAGGAGAGCTGGATATCAGTGATAGAGACCATACAGTAAAGTTTATTACGTACATGTTGTAATGAAGCTGGAAGAGGAAGGCCTGAGTGTGTTTCTCTTTGCTTTTTTTTCCAGGCACCTGTCACATTCAGCGATGTCGCTGCTTATTTCTGGGAAGCAGAGTGGGATGTCCTGAGAGAAGGGCAGAAAAAGCTGTATGGGAAGGTGATCAAAGAGATTCAAGGTGTCCTGGTGTCATGGGGTAAAGGTCTTTTATTATCCACCACTATTGCGTTACAAGTGTTACCAAATTATCAGGGCTAGGATTTCCAGATCACTTTGGAGCCTAATATTTGTGAACAGAATCCCAAGTCCATCCTCTGCTCAATGGGCCCGATTCAGCAAGGCGACTTGTGGGGGCCTGTACGTCCCAGTGGGATGTACAGGCCCGCAAGACATCCTGCCCATATTCTGCAACACCTCCTCCTCACACAGCCGGAGCAGCATTGAGGGAAGAGCCGGAGGGGGTGGGCCAAGGCGGCAGGACTTACAGTGCCAATTCAGGTCACGGCCCTGTACATCCTGCGGGTCAGGGGTAGACGTGCTGCTTATTCCACCATGGAGGTGGACTCGCACCCCTTCACCCTTGCAAATCCGCCCAGCCTTGTGTAAAACATCAATCTCTTCATGGCAAAGTGAAGTAAGACTAAAGCCATTGCCCCCTGCCCCATGTGTCTGCAATAGAAACCAGATGAAGAGCCTGACCTAAAATTATACCACTCAAGTTTAAGTACGTATGAAATACAGATCGCATGTATTTAGAAGACTCATCAAGATGAAGATGATCGTATCTGAACAATCACCAAATCTGGTAATCTACAAACAGTACAGCCAGCTTCTGACAACCCCAACAATAACGTCTCCTACCTTGTCTACATGGGACTAAATGTTTGTCACTCCCATACCTAAATATTGAGGAACTTCCCTCAGAGAGACAAACGCACAACTCTTGCTGAGCAAAAAAAGAACGTATTCCTTAATTAACGTAAAAGAAAACAAGAACAAAATACTAGGGAGGTGTATTTGTTAACACATATTTAGGGGCATGTTTACTAAAGTGCTCTAATGGTTAGTGTGAGGTTTACTATGTGTTAAACCAGCCATCGGGTAAAATCCTGTGCTAAGCACTCAGCATGGAGGGGTCATTAGCATGCAGTAATTGTCAATGTTGCAGTTAGCATGGTGGTAGTAAGTACACCCGTGTTAATTGCAGCTGATGCTTTAGCACAGCAAGGTGCTCCTCACCACGGTAACTGCATGGGGATAGGCCAGACAAACTCCCACGAATTAGTGCGCACCCATCACATCTTCCATGCTAGGTTTCGGTAATTAACATGCACTCTCTTAGCGCCCTTTAAAATATTTCTGCATGTTCAATTGCTCTAACGTGCATAAACCTACAGATGAACACACGTAAAGTCGATTATTGCGCATTAAAGAATATTAAACAAAATTTGTGAAGCAAAAAAAAAAAAAATGCCTGGAAATCCTGAAAATGATTTGAAAATTTTGCACCCGTGTGTATCCCTACACAATATAGCAATATACGTGTTTTTTTTTTCCTTTGTCTTGACAGGTTGTTTAATTGTTAATCCTGATGTCATTTTCAGGATTAAAAAGAAAGATGAGAGCTATTTCACACAAGGTTGTGAGGGAGACCACACCATGAGTAAGTAACTGCTCAGGATTTCAAAGGCTTTGCATTTTCAGATTGGAGGAGTGGGTCATTAACGTCAATCATTTGGGGACTTGAAAGCTGTTTGCTAATCTATAAACGTCTGATCTCCAGTAAATCATTCTAGACACGTGTTTTCTTTTGACAGGCCATCCCGTTGTAACGTCTGTGTTCTCGCTGAGCGTTAAACAGGAGGAAGATCCATATTTTATAGATGGTCACGGTTCAGAGGAAACTGAACAGACTCGCTCTCCTGTAACTGGCAAGTGTAAACTTTCTTCTGGACCTCGTCACATCCTATGAAATGATAAACCTTCTGGAGCAGGGACCTAGATGAAACAAGGCAGCAGCAGGAGGACAAAAGTAAAAATGAGATATACCGCTGGTTTTTTTTAGAGCAAGTACAGAGGGGAAATGAAATAGAAAGTCTAAAAGAAATTGAGAAAACAGTTGGGTCAGTCTCCCTGTAACTCTTTCCATTACTTAGGGGGGTGGTTCTGAATGTGCGTTAAAGGAATAACACATAATATTTATTGCTTAATGCGTGTTAAATGGCAAAATTGAGGGTTATGTTATCATACCACGCATTAGTTTAAGGCAACAAGTGTTACATAGTAATGAGTGCAAAGCAAACTGAACAGCATGCTCTGAATCACGTTTTATAAATAGTTCGAGGGCTTCCCTCAACCAAACTGTTCTATGTACAAAGTTCTAAACCTGTTATATGTAACTGCTACTGTTAAAGTTTATTGTTATAATGTAAACCGCTCCTGATCACTGGAAGGAGCGGTATAAAAATGTAACCAAATAAATAAAAATAAACATAGCTGGCGTTATTTTATCTCCGAGGCGCCTTCTTAAAGGGGTCAGAGCTAAAGGAATTGGACGTGGACCGCCCTTTCTCCCTCCAGCAAAGATCCCCGCTCTTGAAGACACTTCCTCCTCTCCCCTTGAGAGCCGCTAGGGGTTTCCCTGGTGTCAGGTAGCTGGGGCAGGAGCAATCCGCAGTTGCTACCGCCCCATTAGGCTCCAGGTTCAACATGGCACCAATTGACTCCTAGTGGTAGCCTCACGGTTCTACCACTAGGGGTGAAACTAGCAGTAAAGGCACACATACCTTATTTGGCAGCTTGACAACTAGCGATAGTACTGCAGGACTACCACTAGGGGCCAACCATGCCATTTTGAACCCAGAGCTCATCAGGGCAAGAGTGACTGTGGATTACTCCTGCCCTAGCTGCTAGACCTCAGGGAAACCCCTGGCAGGTTCCAGTTTGGGAGGCGGAGGTCTGTAGTGGGGAGGGGGATCTACATGCCAATTTCTTTAGCACTGGCCCCTTTACGATGCTTCTGGAGAGATTCATGCAGCTTAATGATCACAAATTGTGTTATTCAGTTACTATGGGGTTACTAACTTCTGGTAGTGAGTTACTGCAAGTTACGTCCCCCCTTCACCTAATAAAGTAGCCCTGTTGCTCTTTAGGGGTGTCATCTGCTGCTCTGTGCAGGTTACCCCCAGTGCGCTCTTCTAGATCATGTAACTGCTTGATGGACCACTGCTGAGATCCAGCATGGCGCATGTTTTCTTTAGTGTTCACCTATACTTCCATCCTCTCTTCCTCTTCCCCCTCCACCTCCACCCCCACTAGCACTGGTCTTCTCCTCAGCCAATGGCTTCCTCTTCTTCTTCCACCCCCCCTACTTTCTTTCTAATGATTTCTCCTTTCCCTTTTCTATTTTTCTTTTTTTAAATTAAAGTATTTATCATGTTTTCTGTATATATAATACACATTACTTTTAGATTTCCTGATAACCAGACCTATCTGTGGCTCTTTAGTATGACCCCTGTGTTAAAATGATGGAGGTGCTTCTAGAATACATTTCTGATGATGATCAGCACAGCAGCACCCACCTTTGCTTAGCTCACTTGCACTGATAATATAGCTTCTGGGATGATTTTTCTATACATTTTGGGGGCAATGTTATAAGGATCTGAATAAATCAAAGTGACAGAAAGGCACCAGTAATATATCTATTTTATAAGGGAAAGAAAGTGTATCGTTTCACTTACAAAAAATAAGGCTATACACCCAAAAGTGTCCAAAATGCAAAGGCATACATTTACATTGACATGTCTACTGATGTTCATGTGTAAATATTTATTTATTTTATTTATTTATTGCTGAATGTAAAACACTATTTTTTGTGCAAAAACATTTATAAAATTATCTTCATTGTTTACCATATTTTTCCATAACAGACTCCACCCATGTCAAGCCTGACATTCTAATCCGCTTTAAGCAAGATGGATTCAGGATTCAGCCCCAGGGATACAAGGAGAAAAGAAATGCGTCCTTGACAGGTACATGGAAGGAATGGCCTGAGCAGGATTAAAGCTTGTGGCTGAGGCTAGTGATGGGCCCAAGAAAAACAACACGTTCTCCTCCCAGCCACAGCGGGAACGAGGTGATATAACGGAGGCCCTGACTCTTCATCCATCGTTGTGTGGATATTTTGTATGTCTTTCTATGAATTCTCTTTCTTTCATTTTCAGATCTGTCTCCGTTTCATTTTTGTGCCTAGTTCTTCCCCGTTTCACGGGGGTGCCCGGGACAGTTCCCTGTTTTCCACACCCTACTGCAGGCCCTGTCATCCTTTTTGAGTTTTTTCATCCTATCTCCCATTATTTACTGTTTCTTGCCTCTCTCACTTCAGGTGCAGCCTACTCCCCCTCCCTCCCCTACTGGGGGCAGTGGCGACCACAGCCGCAGGAGAAAGGGGGGTGGGATTGCCTAGCAATGGTAGATTTTGCAGCAGTTTTAATGGCCCTGGAATCATGGGTGAGCCAGTGTCCTGCCTGCCCGACTCCTTTTTATATCAGGGCTACAGAAGATCCTTAGCTCTTTCCGCCAGGGATACGTAAAGTTTCAGAGCTCTTAAAATTTCCATAATCTCTGATTTAACCAAATATTACTTTTCTTTAGTCAGTATCCAGCACTATTTAAAAGTGCTTTCTCATGTTTCTAATAGGGAGCCCAAGATACAGTCCTGACCCCATGGTAGAGATCCTGAAAATTGAAGATCCTCATATCACTGACCAACTGGAAAGAGGAGAGGAACTTCCTGATATCAACCGTGGTGAGAAAATTCATTTCTTTATACCAATGGCCTTTGTTTTGGACCATGGAGCATTTCAAATTTTACACTCGGGGGCTGGATCTTGCAGTTTGCTTTCGCTTATAGTTTTATTACACTGAGCTTGTCAGAGGTCTAGAGAGCCAGCAATATTAATAGCCAGGTAAATTTAGGAAAACTTTCAGCCACAGTCTAGGTAGCTAGGATAAGAACACAGGCTGTGGCCAGTCTGGGTCACCTGGAAGCACCTTGCAGATCTTAGGGGACGTTTTATGAAGATGTGTATTTGTGTGTGTAAAACATATTTTAAACATGGAAATCAGCACTTACAAACTTGCACGGCAGTATACATGAGTAAAAAGTAGGTGTACCTCAAGATACATTTTCACAATCTGCACAGGGATCCTGAATTTTATAAAGGCACATATCAACCTATGTTACCATTGTAATGCCTTTAGAAAATAAATACCTTTTTTGTGATTTCACACGGGCGCTCTGTTATAGAATAACTCTCCCCCTCCCCACCATGCACAAGGAGATCTGTTCCATGTTACTGTCTCCTAGAAGGGAAGGGATTTTGGATTTAGCTCACTCCTTTTTAAGGAGTAGCTCAGGCGAATTACATCCAGGTGCAGTAGTTAGAAGTAAGAGTTTAAGACACGCATATCTAACTAAATGTCCTTCATAAGTATGTCCAAACCCAGCTATACTACTAGCCTAGACTACAGTTTAATTGTACGTTGAGTGAAAAGAATACTCTATGAAATTTATTTTAAATCTGGTCCTGGGTGGTTTTACGGCGTGACCCCTATTCCTGGAAGTTTTTTACGATATTCTGCTGGTGCAACCAGAATCCACTGCATGTTAAAATATATAGCAAATGTGTAATACAGTAACACTGTAATAAATACATAACCATAATCACAAGAAATCAGCAATAATGCATGCGGCAGGGATATATTTATATAGGGGTGTAGGTCTCCTTTACGTCCAGAGAACATATCCAGCCTCCCTCTTAATTTTTCCATCCCACTCCTATCCTCTCTCAGTCATCTCTTCTCCAAGCTGAAGAGACCTCGCCTGTTTATAGCCTTCCTACATAAGGAAGCCATTCCATCTGCAGGATGTGGCTAAAAATGTACATGACTTTAATTTTCTTTTCATCCAGCCAGATCTAGCGAGAGGCATGGATTTATGTTCCCCTACTACAGTGCTCTAGGATCCTAACTTAGGGTTTGTCCCTAGGCACTGTCCTGAAAAAAACAAAACAGAAATGGGGGGGGAGATTAGGAAGCTAGTCCAGGAAATATCGGGTGTCCTTCCAAATCTGCCCCGCTCGCCTACAATTTGCTAGATGCAGAAATACAGGAGAGGTGGATGTGCATGGGACCAGTTGCTATCTATTGTCATTTGATGGTCGGGAAGCATAAACCCATGCATCTGAACTGGGCTGGTGGGATTTGACGAAAGGAAATGAACAGATAAGACTAAATTTCTTTTTGACCGACTTGTCGCTAAGTGATTTATTGAAAATTTAAGCATCGTGGAATTCGGATGCAGACCAATATCCTATCCCATCCCATAGACTGCCAGTCCAGAATCCCCACCACCACCGTGATCTATTCCCCTGCAATATCCCAAGCGCCAACAATCCTCTCTAGACCCATCCCTCACGCTCAGCATTTCAAGGCAGATGGCAAAAGGTGAATATGCCTTCCTGGTCAAGCTGTGTTAGGTTAACCTGATTCTGGCCCCCAGCATAGTCTTTCAGGGTTGCTGGCTAGTGTCTGTGATCCAGGAAGCACTGTAGAGATGGGCGGTCAGGGTGAAATGCACAGATCCAGCAAGATGATATCCAGCACCGTCTTTTTCCCTTTGCCTCTGCTCTGTTGCCCTCCTACACTCATCTGCAAACAAACACGCCTTACTGTCATAGGTTGTAGAGACGAACAATAAGAGAGGCGTCTACTTCATAACAACGAAAGGCGGGAAACAAAAGTGCAAAGACACCAAGAAAGAAATGAATAAAAAAATTATGTATTTGCAGAAAAGGGTACTGTGTGATAAAACAATTTTTAATTAAAATCCTTTTTTAAAAAAAAAACCAAGAGAGCTAACATTGTCTTGGTTCAGCACATGTTGGCTGCATCACTTAGAAACAATCTTACTCACCTTGTAATATCAAATGATCAAATGCAATTGTAAATGCAGAATAATAAATAAAAATCTAAATATCAAATAGTCATACTATCCAGGAATACAATATTTGTAAAACGATATAGCTAAACCATTTTATGTCATTGACTAAAAGGATATCATATAATAAAAAGCACTAGGAGCTCTCTTTAGTAAAAACATATTACCCTTTTTTTTGCAATAGGGATAAAAATATATTTATACAGAATTGATAGTGCCATCCTATCTCATGTATTGATTCATTCGTAATCTTAAAATCTAGGTGGATTACAAAATCATTGATATAAACCCCTCCATTGCCTCAGAAAAATCCAAGTTATCAATGTCCCTGTTTAATGTACATTACCAAGTTTAAGTTACAATGTAAACCACTTTGACTGAAATGATAAAGCGGTATTAAAAAAAAAAACCTGTTAAAACAAAAAACTTTCCTATATATAAATAGCTGAAATACCAAACCAGCCTACATCAGATCTCTTACTGGGCACAAGGAATCTGGAAGAAGTAATTGAAGAAAATGCTGTCGCTAACACCAACATCAGTCAACGGTAAAATAGAAAAGGGGAGGTGATTCATAACAGCGGGATCGCACACATTGATTTAATAACAAAATGCTGTAAAGTAGTTGGTTTTCTTACCCACATGTATTCATTTCCGCACATACATATTGCAGACATTTCTAGTGTTTTCCTGTGCCTACATTTTATTGATAACACTCACATACAGCAATCAGAATACAAGAAAATTGGAGTACACAACTTTTTTTTTCTGTAAAAAAAATAAAAAGTTATAAAATTCACTTATGACTAATACAGACACCAGGGGCATGTTTACTAAGCTGGGCTAATGGGTAGCATAGGCTATTTGTAACTAGGTCCCATTGAATAACCTGGGACCTAGTTATTACTACTATTAAACGTTTATAAAGTGCTACAAGGCGTACACAGCTCTGTAGAAACACAGATAGAGACAGTCCCTGCTCGTCAGAGCTTACAATCTAGTCAAGACAGACAAGATAAAAGATAAGAATAAGGGTACAGTAGGGAATGGTAAGAAAACAAGGAATCAGGATCCAAAAGCAGCCTCGAAGAGTTGAGACTTTAGCACAGATTTGAAAAGGGTCAGAGATGAAGCCTGACGCACAGACTCAGGAAGTTTGTTCTAGGCATAAGGACCAGCAAGGTGAAAGGACCATGCTAACCGTTAACCCAGCTTAGTAAACATGCCCCTTGAAATCATAATCTATTAAAATATCTATTTATTTATAGTTTATATATTTATATAACTATAAATAAAAATCAAGGACATTAACTGCAATTGATCATAAGACAAAGATACAACATAATCAAGAGCACAAGGACATAAAGTACCCAACTGAAAAATAATAAAATATAATAAATAACCAACATCAAGAACCTAAATACTCAAAAATAATAGATAAAAAAAATCTCTAATAAGTAATAAAAAGGATTGTGAATATAATATATATAAGTGGTAAAGTCTTTGATGGTGAGGGCTTTAAGAATCCCATGGGGTTGAAGTTTCCTGATATGTGTTTTATCTCTCTATAGCTGTAAAACTAATGAACAAATTCTTAAAAAGTAGAGGTGATCATATCGTTGATCTTAAAATAGTCAAAAAGATGACAACAAAAGCCAGAAGGATGCTTGGGTGCATAGGGAGAGAAATGGCCAGCACAAAGAAGGAGGCAACAGTGCCTCTCTATAAGTCTTTAGTGAGATCTCATTGCAGTACCGTGTACAATTCTGGACACCGCACCTTCAAAAGAATAGAAACAGGATGGAGTCAGTCCAGAGGGTGGTTACTAAAATGGTCAATGGCCTTCATCACAATGGGATAGATTTCAAGATCTTGAGATGTGTACTTTGGAGGAAAGGAAGGTGATATGACAGAGACATTTAAATACCTCCATGGCATAAATGCACAGGCAGTCATCTCTTCCAGTTAAAGGAAGCTCTGGAATGAGGAGTCATAGGAAGAGTCGGTGAAAGACACGGGGGTAAGATGAGGAAATATTTCTTTACGGAACGGGTGGTGGATGAGAAATGCGTCTGAATTCAAAAAAGCATGGGACAAACACAGAAGAGGGAAAGGAAGGGATTATGGGCTTTATTTACTGTTGTTTTCACAGTTTTCCCTTTCTGTTCAGCAGAGGTTGAGTTCAAGAACAACCGTGAGATGCCGAATGTGTACAATGGACGCCAGAGGGAGAAGTGGAGATGCTGTGAGCCTCCTGCTGACTGTGAACGATGTGGCAGCACGGTAACGACCCGACCAGGAGCGAGGCCAAACCATTGCAATGAATGCGAGGGATTTCTCCAACCGTTCTCAAAGCCCGTCCAGGCTCAGACAGCCACTGAAAGAGAGAAACCAGTTAAACGTGCTGATGGTTGTGAACGCTTCATCTCAAAATCACCTTTAACTGAGGCCCAAGAAAGGACTGAATGCGGAAACAGTTTCGCTAAGAAGTCAAGCCACAAATTTCTCCAATGCCGTGGAAGGGAGAATGAGTTTACATGTAGAACAGGAAAGAAAAGAACCTCTCAGAAAAGAAACCTTATAGCAGATAGGAAATTACACATGCAAAGAAATCCACTGAAATGCGCTCATTGTGATAAATGCTTTGTGTGCAGAGCTGATCTGGAAGGGCATTTACGAATTCATGCTGGAGAAAGGCCATTTCAGTGTAATGAATGTGAGAAAAGGTTTACCTTGAAATCAAAACTTACAGCACACCAAAGAATTCACAGACGAGACCGGCCGGTCAAATGCAATGAATGTGAAAAATGCTTTATATTCAGATCGCAACTTAAAATTCACCAGATAGTTCACACAGGAGAGAGACCATTTCAGTGTGGTGAGTGTGGGAAATGTTTCACTCTGAGGTCAAGTCTTAATGCTCACAAAAGGCTTCACACTGGTGTTAAGCCATTTAGCTGCACTGAATGTGGGAAATGTTTTAGCCTGAGGTCACATCTAATTACGCACACGCGGGTTCACACGGGAGAGAAACCATTTAAGTGTGCAGGCTGTGAGAAGTGTTTTGCGCGGAGGTCACAGCTTAATACACATTCAAGAGTTCACACTGGGGAGAAACCATTTAAATGTTCTGTGTGTGAGAAATGTTTTGCGCAGGGCTCCACCCTTATTACACACAAAAAGCGTCACACAAGAGAGAGATCATTTAAATGTGCTCGGTGTGAGAAATGCTTTATTCAGCTTGGAACCCTGAGAAAGCATGAAATGACCCACCTGGGAATGAATCGATATAAATGTTCTGAATGTGATAAAAGCTTCTATTACAGATCTCATCTTGAACAACATGAAAAGACTCACCGGGGAGAGAAACCATTTATCTGTGCAGAGTGTGAGAAAAGGTTCACTAGGAAATCAAACCTTACAGCACACAAAAAACTTCACCGAGGTGATAAACCTTTTCAGTGTACTGATTGTGAGAAAAGCTTTACTAGAAAATCAAACCTCACGGCACATAAAAAACTTCACCAAGGAGACAGGACTGATAAAGAAGAACTTCCAGTGACATCTTGACAAATTACCCATACAAGTTACGTCTTATGAACTCCAGGAGGAGGCTCTGTTTGGTGCAATGCAAGTACTACGGTGAGCGTTAGCAGTAAATTTGAGAGACTGAGGTCATAAACCGTATACCCTGGTTTAGGAGCGAGGTTCATGACTGTCCTGGTATGCGCAAAACTACCCCATTTGGAGAAATTGCCCTCGAGACAAGTTTTTTTTAACCTAATGAATATGACCAATGTTTTACGAGCAGATGAAATCTTAAATTTTATCACATGGGTCATAAAGAAGTGAACCACACTATAAGGCCAAAACCTGTCCGTATAAGTGTAGTTGTGTATTCAAACCACTTAAAAAAGGGGAAAAGACCTCAGAGATTTATACATAAGTCATCTTAATTAGACTTTGCGCACTCTTCCACATAGGTTATGAAAAGCGCTTCCTAGTTTTACTAATTTATAAGCGTCTTCAAGCCAATATTTTCATACTTGACGTGGCCGCGTTGCGCAAATAAGCTGCATCAGGAGTTTGCCAACCATATCCAAAAGGCCGCAGTTATATTCTATAAGGAATACACATCATCATTATTTTAAATCTCTGGTAAATGTTTTTTAAAAGAACTGTAAAAAATGCTTAGAAGAGTGCATCAAATAGAAGTGAAACGATTCAAAGCTTTATGGAGCACTTTTATTACATATTGCAGTAGGCTTGAAATATATAAGGAATGTACTAATCATGTATATCCCTCGTCTCAAAATAATTGCATTGGCTAGCTATTGAATTTAGATTGATTTTTGAAGTTCTTTAATTTTTGTAGCACATGGGCTTGCTATATGCAGAAGCATAGATAAACACAACACTTTGGCATATAAAAGATTATGTTCACCACTATTAATGGTCATTCTTGGTTTAAAATGGGTTAAACTCTACAAGCTGTTACCAGAGCGACTGATTTAATTTCGTGTGTCATGGATTGTTGTTTTAATTGTATCTTGCAGTTAACTGTTGAAGAAACATGTAAGCAAATGTGTGTAAAATAAATAGGAGTTCATATGGGAGGCAAACTATTTAAATGTACTAAATGTGAGAAATGATTTGATCTCTCATCAAACCTTAGCAAGCTCAAAAGACTTCACACAGACCTCATCCTCTGGCCTTATAAGGTGACATTTTGCTTACCAGGTAATGTGCTTTCCTTGAGTCCTGCTAGAACAGTCCAGACAGCTGGTTTCAATGACATCACTCCCATGCCTCAATCCTCCTCAGCCACCAGAGGTCTCTTCAGTATTCGTCCCAAAGCATATGGGAGAACATGGCAAGCCTCACACAACCTCAACATGGGCAACAATGAGTAATCAAACAGGAGAGAACTGTGTACAGGAAAGCATAACAGAAGAAGGCTGTCCATAGAAGATGGACTTGCGGAGCCAAGAATATAAATCATAGCAGACCCAAGGGTACCACCGCAGAAGAACAGAGCAAACAAAGTTCCAGGGAATGGGCCCTGGACTGGTCTAGCAGGACTCAAGGAAAGGACATTATTTAGTAAGTAAAATGTTACCTTCCATATAGTCTTGCTTTACCAGTCCAGACAAGTAGGATGTACCAAAGCTACACCTTCACTGGGCAGTAAGAAGACATGACAGCTCACAAAACCTTAGAGCCACAGACCATGTCTGAGATGCAACCCACTAAGCAAATATATGGTTTCCCAACAACATGCCAAGAAAGATTCTCTAACCCTTAGTGGTGCATTTGTTTCTATAGAATTCATGATCATACAACCTTATGTAGCAATATTTGTAAATAGTTTACAAGCTTATGTAGCAAGTTTTTGTAAATAGTTTACCCCTGTTATCTAAGTTACTTGCCCTGTTATCTGTAAACTCATACATGTTAACTGTACTGAGCGTTTCTGTTCCATGTAAACCGCGCTGATGCCGAATAGTGCGGTATATAAGAGAATGTAAATAAATAAATAAATAAATAAGTGTGGACAATCAAACAGAAATGCTTGACAAAGGTGAAAGCAATGCCTATGTTGTGTTGTGAGAAATGTGTGCAGGGACTTCCGTGTTCCACTTTGCCCATGAGGATGCTTGCGCTTGGGTAGAATGGGTGCGCAAGCCCGCCGGAACCCGCTGGTTCAGCAACAGATCTGCAGAGGCAATGGCCTCCTTAACCCAGTACCCCAATGCAGACTTAGCCACTGAGTCACCTTGCACAGGCCAGCAAACAGCACAAAAAGAAGGTCTGACTTACACAACGAATTTGACACCTCCATGAACCAGAGAGGCACTCTCTGGACACCCACAAGATCCTTATCCTTCCCCACAACATTGCTTCTTGGAGAAGGAGGGCAGGCAAACCGCTTGGTTCACATGAAAGGGAGACATCATTTCAGGGAAGAAGGAAGACACAGGCTGAATGGAAATGGCCTCCTCAGAAAAAGAGAGGTAAGGATCTCGGCAAGACAGAACCGGCAGCTCAGATTCCTTGCGGAACAGAAATGTCAATAAACCAGGAAGATATATTAAAACTATTTGATAAACTAAACAGTAGCAAAACACCTGGATCGGATGGTATACACCTAAGGGTGTTGAAAGAACTGAAATATGAGATTGTAGACCTAATAATCTGTGAACTATCATTAAAATCATCTGTAGTCCTGAAGCTTGGAAATGGCTATTGTAATGCCAGTTTTTAAAAGGGGTTCTAGGAGTGATCCGGGAAACTACAGCCTGGTGAGCCTGATGTCAATACTGGGCAAAATGGTAGAAACCATTATAAAGAACAAAATTACTGAACATGTAGATAATCATGGTTTAATGGGAGAAAGGCAACATGGCTTTAGCCGAGGAATGTCTGTCTTACTAATCTGTCACATTCTTTTGAAGGTGTAAATAAACAGGTGGACAAAGGTGAAGTGGTCGATATAGTGTATTTGGATTTTCAGAAAGCTTATGACAACATCCCTCATGAGAGACTCTTGACAACGTTAAAAGTCATGGGATAGGAGGCAGTGTACTATTGTGGATCAGGAACTGTTTAAAAGATAGAAAACAGAGGGTAGGGCTTGTAAACGGGGGCGCTGGTCGTGAATGTCCACAGTCTTGGCAAAGGCAAAATATTATTATGACTTGCAAAGGACTATGGGCGTTGTAGTTCACTCATACCAGAATCAGCCGTTCACAAAATAATGAGTTGTGATGCTCGAGTGTAAGCAAAGAAAAATAGATTTTATTCATGGGGTTAATTCTCTCACACAGATTTACTTGGTAACACAAAAGGACACTTGCTTCAGTATTGTACTCAGGAAAAACAAAACATGATATAAGGTAACTGAACTTCTTAAGCAAAATCAATAAAGACCTTGATGGGAAACAGAAAAGGTCTTTTTGATGGCTCCTGCTAATGACATTCTTAGCAGTGCTTCAAAAGGCAAAAACAAAACCCAAAAGTAACAAAAAAACTGTTCTTTATCAAGGATAACTTTCTTCTATTTACACACACAAAAAGAAGTTTCCTTCCAGAGCTCACGTGCACTTGTGCCTGGCTCAATTACCAATAATTAGCCAGCTGCAAACCCCTTTGCTGGTTCACTCTCTCTACGTGGCTCAATCCTACCCTAAAGCTTTCTTGCAGAGGCTTTTCTGGGTAGATAAAAGAACAAATTACATTTTCTTTTGGTGTTTGTTGTATTAGTGAGAAACTACTTTAAAACAGCAGCCTAGACAGAGAGCAATCCATGTATTCTAACTGATCATTTGATATATCTCCTTCTTCCTCAAATATCATGGAATCAATATCATGGTCTGGCTCAGAGGAATTCCTTAATTGATCATTCTCAGGATAATATTTGTTTCCCTGCTGTCTTCCTGGAGAAGAGCTAGGGCATAGATCAAAGTTCATACCTGTGATCCCCTTGCTGTTAGGTTTCCTCTCCAGATATCCTGGCCAGTAAGTAATCCAGCTTTTATGTCCAGCCTTCCAATCAAGATCCCTGGACACTGGGTCTCTCTTCACATACCTTCTTGCACCAGTCTTAGGGCCCCTTCCAAATGCAGCCGTCTCCTTCAAAGGTGCCGTCTGGGAATTCCTGGCTTTATAACCCCACTCCTCTGGCTTCCTCCAGTCCAATGGAGTATGCTTGCCTCTGGAATCACTCCTAACACACGTACTGCTGTGGGCTCCTTCTTTAGACCTCCAAGATGTCTTTCTCTTCTTCCTTCCACGTTGCTTCTGCTGTTGTAGTCCTCTCTCTTCTTTCTGTCCCTGTATAGAATATCCTTTACTTTTAACGTGCTTAGAGGGACACTCCACCCTAGCACAGCCCAGGTGTGCTGAATCAAGCCCTGCCCTTGGAGATGAGTGATTGGGGATTACCTCATAGCTCTCCTGATTGAACACACGTTTCCCCACTTCAGCCCTTCTAGAGGCTGTTTGAAACCTGGTGCATTATGGGAGTGGTAGTCTTTTATGAAAACATTCTGTTTTAGTATTTCTACCAGCAAAGACAGGTTGCTTGTTCAGAGCCAATTCACCTCTTTTATAGCTCCCTCCTGAACTATGATAAGCTTCCTTATCACAGGCTAAATGGCCAATTTTCCCAATGGAGAAAGGTGATTAGTGGTGTACCCCAGGGATCTATGCTGGGTCCGCTGCTTTTTAACATATTTATAAATTATCTGAAAATGGGAATAACAAGTGAGGTAGTCAAATTTGCAGATGCCACAAAATTATTCAAAATTGTTAAGACCCAAAAGGACCTTGATAAATTGGAAGACTGGTCGTTCAAATGACAGATGAAATTTAATGTGGACAAGTACAAAGTTATGCACCTAGGAAAGAACAACCCAAACTACACAATGCAAGGTTACACATTAGTAACCACCACCCAGGAAAAAGATTAAAGGCATCATTATGGAGAACACGTTGAAACCCTCCACCCAGTGTGCAGCGGTGGCCAAGATGGCAAATAGAATGCTAGGAATCATAAGGAAAGGAATGGAGAATAAAACAAAGGATATTATAATGCTTCAGTATCGTTCCATGGTTTGACTGCACCTTGAATATTGTGTGCAATTCTCGTCACCGAATCTTAAAAAGAATATAGCAGAATTAGAAAAGCTACAGAGAAGAGCCACCAAAATAGTAAAAGGAATGGAAGGATATCTCTATGAGGAGAGGCTTAAAAGGTTAGGGCTTTTCAACCTAGAAAAGAGATGGCTGAGGGGAGATTGATAGAGGTCTATAAATTAATGTATAGAGTGGAATGGGTAAATGTAGATTGATTCTTTATGCTATCAAAAGTAGAAAGACTAGGGGGGGGGCATGCAATGAAGCTACAGTGTAATCAGTTTAAGACTAATAAGAGAAAATATTTTTTCACTCAACGCGTAATCAAACTCTGGAATTCATTACTGGAGGATGTAGTAAAAGCTGTTAGTGTAGCTGGGTTTAAAAAATGTTTGGACAAGTTCCTGGAGGAAAGATCCATTAACAATTAAGAGGGCCCAGGCAATCCATTGCTTGCCCCAATAAAAGCATTACATAACCTCTGAGTTTTTTTGGGAAACTGCTAGGTACTTGTGACCTGGATCGGCCACTGTTGGAAGCAGGATGCTGGGCTTGATGGATCTTGATCTGACCCATTTTGGCATTTCTTATGTTCTTATGTTAAATTGCAACCAAGAAGATCGTCTTGCATGTCAAATCCTTCAGAGTAGCATGCTTCAATGGATCAAAGGGCTCCGACATCAGGGTCCAAGCATCAGACACAGATCCCAAGAAGGGACCACAGACTGGAGGGGAGGATGCAGACGCCGAATCCCCAGAAGAAGGTGCAAAACATCCAGGTATAAACTAGAGACTTACCAGCCAATGGACCTCTGAAACAGACCAAAGCTGCCATCTGAACCTTCAGGGAGCTAAGAGAAAAGGCCATCAGAGATAGCACCTTAGCAGCCTAAGGAGCTAGCTGCCATGTGCCGCACCAATACTCAAACTGCACAAACCCCGTCAAACATTTAAACTTAACAACATACTAGCTGTTCTGTTTATTTCACTAGGAACCGGGTCTCAGAAAAAACTACCAGCACGTAATCTCGGGCACAAAGCCTCTTAACAGTGCCTGTTTTTTACATCAATGACCCTTTAACTTTATATATATATTTTTTGGAACAAATTTTTGATAATTTTTTATGAAAAAGTCCGATAACTCGATGTTCTGAATAATGATACGATTGATCCAAGAAAAAAATCCAACTTAGCTGTTTTTAAACTTCAGCCAGGTGATCAGAGATAAGGCAATTCCAACGCCTCCATCCAGGCTGCCCAAGCGTTTCACTATAGACGTTTCCTCAGGGAATTGTCATTACCGGCTAGAAAATAAAAACGTGAAATTAATAACATGAAGCCAGTTGTAACATTTCAATCTTGAAAAACCTAGGTAAAATCAAACCTTTATTAACCACAAGACCAGCGTAATCAGTGCACATATTTTGAATAGGTTTCTCTCAATCTGCAGTGCACAAAAACGCCGCGCATGCGGAGTTGACCCTGATCGCCATTTTTAAAGAGATGATCATGTGACTTGAACTGGTTGTCATAGTCCAATAGAAAAAATGCCTATGTAGTGCAAGCCATAAGCATCAAAGGAACAGTCCGTTATAAACAAAGTGACAGATCCAAGCGTACATTCAGACCTGATGGAAATACTGATTTTAACGTGAAGATCCATTTTTGTTCTTTCCAGAGCAACGTTTCATCAAGAGTTCTACCTCGCTTAGGTGTCATCACATGATCAATGACAAAACACCGTAATTGCTCAAAAATATGACTTTCTTTTAAGCAATGCTGAACTAAAGGTGCTTCCAGTATACGGCATTTAATGCGGCTATTGTGCTCCCTCATACGTATCCTAAATGTACGGACAGTTTTTCCCACATAAAGTAACCCGCAGGGGCATATTATAACATAAACCACATTCGTGGAATTGCACGTGGTATGGTGCCGAAAAACATAAGTGACTTCATGATGGCAAAATTCTGTGAGCTCCAGCGTAATGTCACAAATGTTACATTGCCCACACTTAAAATGGCCTATACTGAAAATAGAATCAGGAGACACTGTATTATCCGCAGTCGGTAAAATAGCTGGACATAATTGTTCCTTTAGATTGGTGTTGCGTCGCCAGACGCATCGCACGTTATAACTCTGTAGTCCTGGAACTGCCTGCAACACGTTGCTGTGTTTTCTGATAATTTTCTTAATTGCTTTACTGTACGGGGAAAACATAGTTACGAAATTTACATTAGAGTCTCCTCCTTGACTACCATTGCCTGGACTGGTAGATCGGCGTTGTAATAAGAGGGAGCGATCGCTAAATAGAGCTCTTTTGTAAGCGGTCTTCACTGTCCTAAGAGGATAACCCCTATCAAGAAAATCCCCCATCAGTTGCTTTGATTTGAACTTGAAATCTTCCCGAGAGGAGCAGTTTCTGCGATACCGCAAAAACTGCGATAATGGAAGGCTATCCTTTAGATTACTAGGATGTGCACTAGTATAACACAGAAAAGTATTGCGATCTGTCGCTTTTTTAAAAATCGATGTTTCCCACTGATGGGTACCTTTAGTGACAAGGATATCCAAATAAGTGATTTGATGGGGATGGCATGAAAAAGTGAACTGAATGCAAGGATCACAAGAATTCAACCAGAGAGAAAAATCTTTCAACTCAAGTTCTGTGCCCTGCCACAAAAGAAAAATGTCATCTATGTACCTGTGCCACGATTTAATCCGCTGTTGATAAGGTGTACTGCTTAACCATTTTTTCTCAAAATTCGCCATATAAAGATTGGCAATAGATGGAGCAACTGTGGCTCCCATAGCCACACCCGATGTCTGCTGGTATAGGGTACCTTCAAAGATGAAAATTTTTTTAAAAATGGCTAATTTGGCCACTTGCAGCAAAAAAGACAACTTAGCTTCACTGATGTCACCGCGTGATTGCAAAGCACTTTCAACCGAAGATAAGGCTGCTGGTTGGGGTATGCTGGTATATAAGGATACGACGTCAAAAGTGACAAGCAAAATATCTGTATGGCAAACCCAACCTGACAATCCTTGTAATATGGTCAAAAAACAAGTGGAATCTTGAACATAAGATGGAATTAATTTGACCAATGGTCTTAAATACGAATCAAGGAATGTAGATAATGGTTCGAGCACTGAACCTCGTGTGGAGACAATGGGACGGCCTGGTGGATGAAACTGGTCTTTATGGATTTTGGGTACTAAATAAAAAGTCGCCAAAGTTGGAGCCAAAAAATTCAAAAAATGATATTCTTTGTTGTTAATGTGATGATCTTCCAATGCTGCCTGCGTTATAATTTTGATTTCTCTCTGTAGTGACTGTGTTGGATCATGTTCCAACCGCATATAAGCTGTTGAATCCATTAATTGACGTTGCGCTTCGGAAATATAATCAGTACGGTTCATAACCACCACCGCGCCCCCTTTGTCCGCGCGGCGGATCACAATCTGAGTTAAACAGTCGGAGGATCAGCAAAAGCAGATTGAAACACTCCGTCGGGAAGTTATGATCAAGAAAGTGAACAAGCTTAAGAGAGATAATTTAGACTACACAATTGGATATGTTTATCCCTGGCAAAATCCCAAACGCAAGCAACAAACTAAACGACGGGTCATATTTGAGGACACTTCGGGAGGCAGTACCGATTCCGAAAAATCAACAGCAGAGGATTTTTTATCAACGGAGACGGACGACAGACGAAAGAAAAAGAAAGGAGAAGAAAAAGAAGTCACGCAAGAGCGCCATCCTCAACGACGCAAGTAACTACATCGGTGTCTGATTTGAAAGATTCTGCATTGGTTATAAATATTTCCAATATACAACTTTCTCCAGCAGAAATTTCTTTACTCGGCAAAGGTTTATCCTTTGTTCCGTTCCTACGATATGATTCTTTTCAGTTTTTAGTGGATTTTGAAGCTTTTTTGAGAAAATTGGCCCTTAAGGATTATTTTGCTACAGCTAGTGTATCTACCTCCTCGAGTACTTCGGTGTTTGAGTTAGGTAATGAGTTGCCAACATTATTGCCTACGGCGGCGTTACCATCACAGGTGATGGATCGAATTCAGTTACCTTTCCGCTCTAAATGGACTCCTCCAGGTCCTCCACATGTGGCGCTGTCTTTATTTAAAAAATTAGTACTTAGTGACATACAGACTTTAGAGCATATTCAGCCTCAATATCAGGCAAGATTATCATTATCTGAACGTCAAGCTTTGAGATCCTTGAAGAGGCGAACTCAGATTGTGATCCGCCGCGCGGACAAAGGGGGCGCGGTGGTGGTTATGAACTGTACTGATTATATTTCCGAAGCGCAACGTCAATTAATGGATTCAACAGCTTATATGCGGTTGGAACATGATCCAACACAGTCACTACAGAGAGAAATCAAAATTATAACGCAGGCAGCATTGGAAGATCATCACATTAACAACAAAGAATATCATTTTTTGAATTTTTTGGCTCCAACTTTGGCGACTTTTTATTTAGTACCCAAAATCCATAAAGACCAGTTTCATCCACCAGGCCGTCCCATTGTCTCCACACGAGGTTCAGTGCTCGAACCATTATCTACATTCCTTGATTCGTATTTAAGACCATTGGTCAAATTAATTCCATCTTATGTTCAAGATTCCACTTGTTTTTTGACCATATTACAAGGATTGTCAGGTTGGGTTTGCCATACAGATATTTTGCTTGTCACTTTTGACGTCGTATCCTTATATACCAGCATACCCCAACCAGCAGCCTTATCTTCGGTTGAAAGTGCTTTGCAATCACGCGGTGACATCAGTGAAGCTAAGTTGTCTTTTTTGCTGCAAGTGGCCAAATTAGCCATTTTTAAAAAAATTTTCATCTTTGAAGGTACCCTATACCAGCAGACATCGGGTGTGGCTATGGGAGCCACAGTTGCTCCATCTATTGCCAATCTTTATATGGCGAATTTTGAGAAAAAATGGTTAAGCAGTACACCTTATCAACAGCGGATTAAATCGTGGCACAGGTACATAGATGACATTTTTCTTTTGTGGCAGGGCACAGAACTTGAGTTGAAAGATTTTTCTCTCTGGTTGAATTCTTGTGATCCTTGCATTCAGTTCACTTTTTCATGCCATCCCCATCAAATCACTTATTTGGATATCCTTGTCACTAAAGGTACCCATCAGTGGGAAACGTCGATTTTTAAAAAAGCGACAGATCGCAATACTTTTCTGTGTTATACTAGTGCACATCCTAGTAATCTAAAGGATAGCCTTCCATTATCGCAGTTTTTGCGGTATCGCAGAAACTGCTCCTCTCGGGAAGATTTCAAGTTCAAATCAAAGCAACTGATGGGGGATTTTCTTGATAGAGGTTATCCTCTTAGGACAGTGAAGACCGCTTACAAAAGAGCTCTATTTAGCGATCGCTCCCTCTTATTACAACGCCGATCTACCAGTCCAGGCAATGGTAGTCAAGGAGGAGACTCTAATGTAAATTTCGTAACTATGTTTTCCCCGTACAGTAAAGCGATTAAGAAAATTATCAGAAAACACAGCAACGTGTTGCAGGCAGTTCCAGGACTACAGAGTTATAACGTGCGATGCGTCTGGCGACGCAACACCAATCTAAAGGAACAATTATGTCCAGCTATTTTACCGACTGCGGATAATACAGTGTCTCCTGATTCTATTTTCAGTATAGGCCATTTTAAGTGTGGGCAATGTAACATTTGTGACATTACGCTGGAGCTCACAGAATTTTGCCATCATGAAGTCACTTATGTTTTTCGGCACCATACCACGTGCAATTCCACAAATGTGGTTTATGTTATAATATGCCCCTGCGGGTTACTTTATGTGGGAAAAACTGTCCGTACATTTAGGATACGTATGAGGGAGCACAATAGCCGCATTAAATGCCGTATACTGGAAGCACCTTTAGTTCAGCATTGCTTAAAAGAAAGTCATATTTTTGAGCAATTACGGTGTTTTGTCATTGATCATGTGATGACACCTAAGCGAGGTAGAACTCTTGATGAAACGTTGCTCTGGAAAGAACAAAAATGGATCTTCACGTTAAAATCAGTATTTCCATCAGGTCTGAATGTACGCTTGGATCTGTCACTTTGTTTATAACGGACTATTCCTTTGATGCTTATGGCTTGCACTACATAGGCATTTTTTCTATTGGACTATGACAACCAGTTCAAGTCACATGATCATCTCTTTAAAAATGGCGATCAGGGTCAACTCCGCATGCGCGGCGTTTTTGTGCACTGCAGATTGAGAGAAACCTATTCAAAATATGTGCACTGATTACGCTGGTCTTGTGGTTAATAAAGGTTTGATTTTACCTAGGTTTTTCAAGATTGAAATGTTACAACTGGCTTCATGTTATTAATTTCACGTTTTTATTTTCTAGCCGGTAATGACAATTCCCTGAGGAAACGTCTATAGTGAAACGCTTGGGCAGCCTGGATGGAGGCGTTGGAATTGCCTTATCTCTGATCACCTGGCTGAAGTTTAAAAACAGCTAAGTTGGATTTTTTTCTTGGATCAATCGTATCATTATTCAGAACATCGAGTTATCGGACTTTTTCATAAAAAATTATCAAAAATTTGTTCCAAAAAAAATATATAAAGTTAAAGGGTCATTGATGTAAAAAACAGGCACTGTTAAGAGGCTTTGTGCCCGAGATTACGTGCTGGTAGTTTTTTCTGAGACCCGGTTCCTAGTGAAATAAACAGAACAGCTAGTATGTTGTTAAGTTTAAATGTTTGACGGGGTTTGTGCAGTTTGATTTCCATACCCGTTCTATAAATTTCAGACTAAAAGTTTATTGTTTGCACCAATACTCAAGGCACCAGACCCGCACTTCTGCCAGGTTGGTAGACCTCCTCCTGGCTCTGAGCAGAGTAGAAAACCATCATTGGAGAGTAGCCTGCATGCACCAACCATCTTCTTACAGGAGCCAAGCTGTAAGCAAGAAGGGAGCTGAGCTCTCCAGGACCAGTGGTCCTTGACACAATAGGCCCCAAGACAGAGACAAAGAAGTGGCACTTGCAGTAGCCACATCAGATCTCTGAACACGCTCTCCTTAGTCAACGCAGTGCCGCTAGAATAATCCTTCTCAGGTGGCACTCCATATGCCAAATCATACACCCCACCAGGGGCCACAGAGGAAACACAGACAGCAGGTATTGACATGGTCAAGATTGAGCCAGGGTGCCGATGCCCTTGGACCCCCATCTCCATGTGGCAACTGAAGAAACTGTACACTTTGGCATTGCAGTAGATCACCATCAGATCCCTCTCAGGATGACCCAGAGGTGCAGAAACCACTGAAACACCTCCTGAATCAGCTCTCACTTTCCTGGAACCAGAGAGTGCCGGCTGAGAAAATCCATTTCCACACTATCCACCCCAGCAATGTGCAGAGCGACAAACTAGGAAGTTTTTTTACCACCCAGACAAGCAGGAGAGCTATCTCCAGGACTGCCGTGGCACTCATCATGCTGCCTTGCCGACTGACATAAGCCACCACCATGGTGTTGTTTGAGAACACTCAAATCACCCGGCCCTCAACCAGGGGCCATAAATGCAGAAGAGCCAACCAGATGGCCCTCGCCTTAAGGCAGTTGATAGACCACCTGCCTCCCTGCGGTTCCAATGCCCTGGGCTTTGGTCTTGATAGAAGAATCAATGCAGAAGACTGAGATGCTGCCACCACTGCAGGCTGGCCATCAGCATCATTGGGAGCAGGAGTCTGAGCTCGAACTGCTGAGAACTTGGGGACCATCGAGTCAGTAAGGACCATTGGAGTTGCCACATATGAGCACATGCCCACAGTACCATCTCGATTGTCGCCGCCATCAATCTGAGGAGCTGAAGATAAATCCAGACTCTGGGAGCCTGCTATGAACAGAGCAGTGCTGTGTAACCCAACAGCCTTTGACTTTCTCCTCTGGCAGGAAGACTCTACACACTTGAGTATCGAAACATACTTCCAGGAATTCCAGTGACTGGGAATGCAACAACTGGATCTTTCCCCAATTGATCACCTAGCCAAGGCTCATCAGAAAGGACACTACTCGGGGAGCTACCAAAAACACCTCTGAAAGAGAATGGGCTTGGATGAGCCAGTAGTCCAGATAGGGTGCACACAAATCCCTTGGTGCAGGGGCGCTGCAGCCACCACCACCATGACCTTGGAGAATGTCCTTGGGGCAGTGGGGAGTGTGAATGGGAGGGTGGTGAACTGAAGGGGAGAGTGAATCATGGCAAAACAAAGATACTTTGCTGGTCCCTTGGATCAGGTTATGAAAATACGCCTCGGCCAAATCTAGAGATGCCAGGAACTCCCCTTGGTGCACCGCTTGAATCATGGATCACAAACGTTTCCATCCAGAAGCGCATGTGCACAAGCACTCGGTGACACTCTTGAGATCCAGAATGTTCCTTCTGTATTGGCACCATGAAACAGATGGAATACCTGCCCTTGCCCTGATCCTCCAGGGGAATGGGCACCACTGCCTTCAGGAGAGGCAGCTTGTCCAAGGTGATCCACACAGTGACCATGCTGGTTAAAGACTCACAAGGAGAGAAGATGAAAGTGGTGGGGATTGGCTCTTTACATTCCAGGACATAACCATACTGAATGGGAACTAGCACCCAATGATCCTTGTTGACCTGGGCCCATTCCTGAAAGAAGAAGCAAAGCCTGCCCCCAACTGGAGGAATCAGGGAATGGGTCCCCAAAACCTCATTGCGTAACCCAGACGAGTCCTCCTTAGGAAGGGACTGGGTCCCTGGGCCCAACTGCTCCATGAAGCACGAACCCCATAAGCAGAAGAGAAGGCTTTCCGGGCCTGTAGCAACAGGAGTCTGTGACCCTCGGGAGTCAACCAGCACACCCGTGAGGAACGGACGGAAGCTAACAGAAAAGAGGCCTCTGTCTGCTTGACAGGGTCCTTGGACTTGTCCTCCAGAAAGCAGAAAGATTTCATCTCGCCCAAGTCCTTCACCAGCTTCTCCAAATTCGACCCAACAGAAGTGTCCTCCTAAGGCCAAATGGGCAACTGGGCTTTGGAAGATGAGACCGCTGCCCCATGTCAGAGCCAAGCCAATGCCATGCCACCATCAACAGGACACAATCCCTGGCTGCTAGATGTACCAGGCTGTACATGGCATTAGAAAGGAAGGCGATAGCCGACTTCAAAAGAGTCAATAAACTGCCTGGAGATGTGAGTGGTGTTTCTAACATTATAATTCTTTCAGCCGCTGGTTTAACAGGGTGATGAGAGTATTCTCAGACAAAGCAACCATTGTGGCTTATCTAAATTGTCAGGGAGGCATGGGAAGTACAATTCTGGTGGACGAAGTGACTCCTCTTCTTCAATGGATAGAAATGCATCTTCTAGCACTGTCGGCAGCTCACATGGCTGGGACAGAAAATGTTCAAGCCAACTTTCTCCATTGTCATCGCCTAGACCAGGAAGAGTGGTCTCTAGACAGCTCAGTGTTTCAGGGTCTAGTGCGACGTTGGAGAAAGCCCATCGTGGATCTGATGGCATCAGCCTACAATGCTAAGGTAGAATGTTTCTACAGCTGCAAGCGAGAAAGGATGTCCGAGGGCTTGGATGCTCTGGCTCAGCCATTGCTGCACAACTCACTCCTGTATGTCTTTGCTCCCTAGCCTCTGATAGGCCGAGTACTTCAGAAGATAGAGGCTTTTCGAGGACTAGTAATTTTGATGGCACTGGATTGGCCTTGGAGGCCATAGTACGCCGATTTGAATTTGGTTGGCAGTGGACGTCCTATGTCACCTTCGCTGTCGCAGGGCTGATTCTCATGCTGAACATGACTCAGTTCTCACTTGCAGCTTGGCTCTTGAGAGGGCTAGGTTGAGGAAGAGAGGTTATTCCATGCCAGTTATTAACACTTTGCTTAGAGCTCAAAAGCGATCAACGTCTCTGTCCTATGTTAGAGTCAGGCATATTTTGAGAGCTGGTGTGAGGAGAAGGGTCTCCAGGTTTTCTCTTCCTCACTGCCCAATATCCTGGCCTTTCTGCAGACTGGCCTGGATAAGGGTCTGCCCTTGAATTCCTTGAAGGTTCAAGTGGCAGCACTGGCTAGTTATCAAGATTGGCTTCCCATCCAGATGTGGTTTGTTTTCTGAGGGGCATCAAACAAGTCAGACCATTGATGCGCCATTTAGTACCATTGTGGGACTTGAATTTAATCTTATTGGTTCTTACGGAGGCACCCTTTGAAGCTCTTGGTCGAGCTTCGCTGAAAGATCTTACTCTGAATGTGATTTTTCTGGTGGCTATCTATTCGGCACAGAGAATTTCGGAGCTAAAGGCCTTGTCCTGTAGAGAGTCCTTTCTCATGATCTCTAAGGAAAAGGTGGTAATTCGTCTGGTTCCCTCCTTTTTGCCAAAGGTGGTTTCGGTGTTCCACCTGAATCAGACTGCAATGCTACCTGTATACTCTGGTTTGGAAGACACTTCAGACTGATGTCAATTGCATCTGTTAGACATTTGTAGGGTCTTGTGGGCACTACCTTATGTGTACTGAAGCTTTTAGGAGGTCAGATCATCTTTTTTGTGCTGTTTGGAGGTCCACGCAAGGTCGAGGTGGTTGAAAGAGGCTATTGCTTCTGCATATTTGCTCAAGCGAGATTGCTTCCAGAGGGTTTGAAGGCTCACTCAATGAAGGCTCAGGCTTCATCACATTCCTTTGTGCAGTTCTACCGCCTGGGCATGCAGGGAAGAGGGGCTGCATGGTTCGCTGTGCAGGTGTTGCAAATCAGACTCGTAGGTCCCACCCGAAGTTAGAAAACTCTTTTTATTGTTATTATATTGCATAACCAACTCCAAAGACAAACAGTTGCCAGCATACATCTTAAATGTCAAACACAACGGAAAACATCTTAAATGGCAAACACAACGGAAAACAGCACTCAGCAGACAGCATACACCAGCATACAGCATACCCAAACCCTCCCCCTCCACCACGGACATAATACAGACATAATACAGACAGTAGTAGGCTCCATCACACATCAAATCAAACAGAGTACACACTATAGCATTCCCACCACGAACCTACACCCGCCTTCCCCCCTTCCCTTTAACCATAACCAAAACCAAAGCCGCCCCCCCTCCCCCCCAGCTGTACCCCCCCCCCTCCAGCCCAATCTACACCACGCTAAAAGACTACCAAGGCTTAGAGTGTCGTACGCTCCTCCAAGGGCCTCCCCCAAGGGAGACTCCCCACCCATCTTTCCCCGCCTTGCTCATCCGCTCAAAAGATTATGCCTCCTAATCGGGTCCCAGACACTGACCCACCTATCCCAAGCTACCCCCCCCAGACACTTCCCGGTCCGCTTCTCCATTTCCCCCAGGTCAAGCATAGCGCGCTCCCATTCTCCTATATCAGGGGGCGTGGGCAGCAACCAATGGCGCAAGATACATTGTTTCACCACTAGGAAGCCCTTTTCACATAACTTACGGTTCCCACTGGGCAAGGGACAGACCCCATCCCAGCACCCAAAAAGACCCCACTCCGGGGATAGGTGTACTGTAAGGCCCACCCAACCACTTAATATGACCCCTACCGCAGTCCAAAACTGTTGAATACGGGGGCAGAACCAGAACCGATGTGCTAGCGAGCCCGGGGCAGTCTCACAAAGAGGACACGCATCTGTCTTCGCCAGGCCCGCCCGCGCTGCCCAGACATTGGAACAATAGGCCCGCCACAGAAATTTATACTGTATCTCCTGCAACTGAACAGATTCAACCAAGCCTTTAATCGCCCCAAATGCAGCCTGTAAACACTCTACCGTACCCCCTGGCAGCTGGTCATTCTGCCACCTTAGCGCTAAGCATCGCAGGGACCGAGCATGCGCACTCGACACACCCCCGGGCACCAAATGCTCCCACAGGGAACGCACCGTTATTTTCCCATCCAGGGCACGAAACAATTCCAACATACCGCCTTGGGATAGCCTCAAACCGTCATGCCGCTGTAACCCATGCACATAGTGTCGAACCTGCAAGTAAAAATAAAAATCCCGGTGACTTAACTGATAGCGCGTGCACAAAGAGGCATAAGAATCCAGAGCTGCCATTCCTTCCATAGTCAAGTGACCGATACAGCAGACACCCTGCTGTGCCCAAATTCGTGCCACCCGTCCCTCCAGTCCCGGGACAAACCCATCATTGCCCTGCAGAGGAAGGCAGTCCGTCACTTTCCACGACCCTCTTCTATGCTGACACACACCACCCTCCAAGCCTGCCGCAGCATGCGCAAACCTTCAGAATATCTCCAGCCCCTCGAGAGGTTTCGCTGGGGAGAGTGTAACAACATGATGCGATGCTGTGGACTCGCCAAGTCGTCCAGTAAACTGAGGGGCAACACTTCTTCGGTCCCACAGATCACGTCGCGAAGGGAACGCATCATGTACACCAAATTGTAAGCACGGATCGATGCCAACCCCGCTCCCCCCTGTTCCACCGGCCCCATCAAAGTCGCTAGAGCGATTCGTGCTCTCCGCCCTCTCCATAAAAACTTAGTTAAGTGTCGCTGTAAAAGCTCTAAGTCCGCAGAACGGACCCAGATAGGGAGGTTGCGCAACACATAGAGCCACCGAGGTACCTCAACCATGTTGAAGAGCGCCACCCTACCCTTCAGGGACAACGGCAAGTCGCGCCATTTCCGCAATTTCGCTATGGTGCTGACCAGCAGTGGTTGGATGTTGGCCCGATAGAGTTGGGACAGCACCCCGGGAATCTGGAGGCCTAAATAACGAAATTGCCCATCAGCCCAAACTAGAGGGAACTCACCCTGCCATCCCCTCTGTACCTGTCCCCCCACATCCAGAGCCAAGGATTTAGTCTTATTAATCTTGAGGCCCGAAAAGCTACCAAACCGCTCAATCTGCTGCAGAGCTGATAGCAGTGAGCACTGAGGGTCGGTCAGGCACAGCAACATATCATCTGCAAACGCACTAATAGTCAGCCCTCCCTTCAACCAGTGCAGCCCCCGCACCTCCGCCATCTCCCGCAGCGTCAATAAAAGTGGTTCTAACTGGAGTACGAAGA
The DNA here is from genome assembly GCA_033557465.1 of Ichthyophis bannanicus. NCBI lineage: Eukaryota > Metazoa > Chordata > Amphibia > Gymnophiona > Ichthyophiidae > Ichthyophis > Ichthyophis bannanicus. The sequence continues at coordinate 41,543,922 of CM066051.1, read as the reverse complement.
GTAAAGGCGAGAGGGGACATCCCTGCCGGGTGCCCCTATGTAAGGCAAAAGAGTCCGACTGCTCACTGCCAACCGTCACGTACGCCAAGGGTGCCGTGTAGAGGGCCTGCACCCAGTTAAGGAACGTGCCCTCCAATCCGAACCTGCGCAGCGTCTCAAACATGTAAGCCCAAGAGACTCTGTCGAAAGCTTTCTCCGCGTCCAGACTGACAAGGAGCAACGGGGTGCCCTGTCGCTCACATTTCTCCATTCCCAACAAAATCTTGTGGATGTTCCGAACCGCCTCCCTTCCCCGTACAAAACCCGCCTGGTGGTCTCCCACCAACTGGGGTAGAAGGGTCTGCAACCTATTGGCCAAGACAGATGCCAAAATTTTCATATCGTAATTAATCAAAGAGATTGGCCGATATGCCGCGGGATCTAAGGGGTCCTTCCCAGGCTTGGGAATAAGAGAAATGGAGGCCGTCCGCATGTCCCTGGGGAAGCTGCCCACCTCCACAGCCTCCGCGAACACGGCAGCCAGGGTTGGAGTCACCTGAGTCTCCAAGATCTTGTAGAACTCGGAGCCATAGCCGTCCGGGCCCGGCGCTTTATGCGGCTTCCCTCTGCGAATGACCTTTTGAATTTCCCCCCCAGAAATAGGTTTGTGCAGCTCCCCGAGCTCCTGGGCCGATAGGCGAGGAAACGGGACCCCATCAAGAAACGCCCGCTCCTGAGAACGGCTCTCCCCGTCGGGGGTGTACAAAGTCTCATAGAACTGCCAAAAGACATCTGCCACTCGCCTGGACTCACTCTGTATCTGTCCCGCCCTGTCGCGAATAACAGTAATAGCCCGCACACCCCCCCGCTCCTTGACTAGGCGCGCCAGCAGTCTACCGGAACGATTACCATAGCGAAATAGTTGGTGTCGATAGTAGTGCATAGTATACACCGCTCTGTCTTGGAGCAAAGTGTTCAACAACCTTTGAACATCCAGGTACTTTTCCAAGTGGGCCCCACGGGTCATCCCTACCGCCTCCGCCTTCAGTCGAGCCAACTCCCGCGTTAGGCTCAGAATCTGCGCATCCCTTTGGCGTCTCTCGCGCGCTAAATACGCTATGATGTGCCCGCGCAAAACCGCCTTTCCGGCTTCCCAAAGCATCGCCACTGATGCACAACTATCCTCATTAAACTCTAAGAACTCCCGCCAGTGCTGCTCTAGGTAGCTTTTAAACGCTGGATCGCGCCATTTATGCCCGGGGAACGACCAGCGGCCTCGGCTGATACCCGAGCTTCGCCAGTCCATCCACACCATTGCATGATCTGAGACTAAAAGGGGCCCTATTTCAGCCTTCACGACCCTGCCAAATAGTTTATCTGAGACTAAAATATAATCCAGGCGAGACCAGGTCTGATGAGCGCGTGACAGATGCGTGTAGTCTCTTTCCCCCTCATGAAGGACACGCCAAACATCTACCAAATTCCCCTGCTGGCAGAGATAGCTCACCCCCTTACGTGACCAGCCCGAACTCTCGTTGGGGTTTGACTTGTCCAAAGCCGGATCATGGGGACAGTTAAAGTTAAACCATGCGGGTTTGCCTCAACTCTGCGCAATAGCCCCTGGAAAAAGGCATGGTCATATACATTTGGGGCGTAAACATTTACCAGAAGCACTGTTGCCCCCGCCAGGGTCACATGGAGGGCCAGAAACCGCCCTTCGGGATCTTCCTCCACTCCTAAAAAGTCCACTGGGACCCCTTTGCGAATCAAGATTGCCACCCCCCTCTTTTTTACAGATGCAGACGCGGCATATACCTGCGCTACCCAATCTCTTTTTAATTTAGCATGCTCTAACTTCGTTAGGTGGGTTTCCTGTAGCAGGGCCACGTGGGCTTTGGCTTTCTTCAAGGCCTGCAACACTTTGGTACGCTTGACCGGGGTATTAAGCCCTCCCACATTCCAGGAGACAATACGTAAGTGTTGGGTCATTTGGCTCATTTGGCTAGGGAATAGTCGACCCTCCCTTGCAGAACCTTATTATAAAGCCCTGAAAATATTCGAAACCAACTTTTTCCCAACCAACATCCCAGGGACCGCCCAGCCTCAGCCCCCAGCCGTCCTCCCAATCGGTAAATGAGCTTAAGAGACACCCTATCCCCCACATATGTCGTTACACTAGTGTAGATGAGCTGTGCCCTCCCCACCCCCCTGCCCCCCCACCCCTCCCATCCTCCCCCCACTATCCCCATACTCTACCCTCAAATTAAACTAAACCCCCAACCCCTTAGGAATAGCAAGTCTACTCCCGCCCCGTCTAGCCGAGGCAACTCCCGTATCAGACACTGCAGGGCCGCCCCAGCCTCCCGCCACCGCAATGCTCACAAACACACCCCAAATATCATGAAGTACCCTGTAACAGTTCCCCTCCCCATTAGCCACTTAAAGGTAAACCTTCCGAGATATGTATTATGGCGATTAAACAGTTCAATAAGCAATTAAACAATTCAGCAAGCAAAACTTTTCAGCAAGCAAATCCCCCCAGCCCATATGCTCTCAGCTCATTTGTAACACTACCAACTCCCCAGGCAACAACACAGAACCATGAGCTAAGTTCCCCAAGAGCACACAGGGCACTCCCGGGGAGTTCCAGCCAATGCAGTCCGCAGCCCAGGACAGTCCCCCGCCGCTGCGCATCTACTCGCCGAATCTCCCAGCACATCCCTGCCAGCAACGGCCTTGCTCACGTAGCGACGCTCTGTCTCTCCGACGAGGATTCAAGGCCCGCCACAAATGCCTTCGCCGCTCCCAGCGACTCAAACACATGCTGCCGCCCCAGATGGGTCACCCGTAATATTGCCGGGAAGGCCAAGGTAAAGCGCACATTTTTCTGGAAGAGTTCCGCGCAGAGCGGGGAGAAAACTTTGCGCTTTGCCGCTACCAAGGCAGAATAGTCCTGGAAAAGCAAGAGTTTGTGGTTTTCAAAGGTCAGATCTCGTTTCTTGCGGTAAGCCTGCATCAAGAGTAGTTTATGTTGGAAGTTCAGTAATTTCAAAATCACCACTCTCGGCTTTCTGCCCCCCTCCAGCCTGGCTCCAAGACGGTGTGCACGCTCCACCCTGATCTCCCCCACCAACTCCTCGAGGCCCAGTTCTTTCGGGAGCCACTGTTCAATCAGGGGAAGCAGCATCCGGTCTGTGGTGGACTCTGGTATCCCCACTAACCGTAGGTTGTTGCGGCGCGAGCGATTTTTGAGATCGTCAACCTTCAGTAGTAAAGACTCGATTTTCGCGGCCTGCGCCTCGTGCTCCTTCATGCGTTTCCCGTCCTCCTCCTCCATGAGAGTCACGCGCTGTTCCACCTCTTCGACGCGGCGATCAAGCTCCATCAGCGCAGTCCCCATCGACTCTAGTTTTGCCAGAATTTGGTCAAACTTGGGGTCCAACAGCCTGACGACTTCCCGCGCTAATTCCTCCGAGGTGGAGCCCACGCTGTCCGTACCCGGGGATGTCGGCTGGGACACGGGCGGCAGAGTGGGGCCTGACTTGCCTCCTTTCTCCCGTTCTTTCCGGGTAGGCAGCGGCATGTTGCACGGGCGTTGCAAAAACCCACTTGCGCTCCTTTATCCGCGCTAGGTAAGCCACCGATGGGGGAGGTCAAAATAGGGCTTTAATCACTTTGAAGCTGATGGCGGCCCCGGAGCGAGCAGAAGCACGCCTTCACTCGCTCATGTGTCAACCGGAAGTCCCACCCGAAGTTAAATACTACTCTGGTACATCCCATGCATTTGGACTGGACTGGAGGGATGATGAGGAAGGTGAAATTAGATCTCACCTCGAGTCCCTCCACTCCAGTCCAGAACCTGCCCATTTTGTTGTTTGACGAGCCCGGATATAGAAGAGATAAAGTGTATATTGCGCATGTTGAGGTTTTCCTTTGGCCTTCTGATCAAGAACTGTTGGGATTGGTCAACTCTTGCATACATTGAGTTTCACGTTCTTGGTTCTGTGCGGAGCTGTGACATTCAATTCCTCTATTGGTTTTATGTATATAGTTACTTTAGTAGTTGACTACGATTCTAATTTCTCTGTATGGAGTCTGCTTTGTCATAGGATACTGGAATGTTCAGAGATGCACAGATCCTTTATGAGGTGACATAATCAAAACCAGTGTTCTCAATCTCTATCTGCTGGTGATAGGGTATAAACCTATGCATCAGGACTGGACTGGAGGGACTCAAGGAAAGAAAATCAGCAGGTAAGGTCCAATTTCTTTGTAATTAGTTAGGGATAGTGATGAGGAATAAGAGAAATCAACTTTAAAAGTTTAAAGAAAGTAAAAACCAAATAAAAAAGGGTTTACGGGAAATTAAAGTTCTAAATTCAGAGTTTTAAATCAGATTAGTTAGGGTTTTTAGTTCTTGAATTGTTTAGAGTAGTAGTTAAGTGTCTTCAGAGAAAGAAACTTACCTGAAGATCCAGAGAGCTTGTAAAACCTGAAAAATAAAAGAGCAATTTAAAAAAAGAATCAGATCTAAACAAATTAATTTTAGAAAAAGACTGATACAAAGCCTTATCAGTAATTTAAAGTTTTTATCTGATATTTGAAGAAGCCTTGTCACATACAGAAGCTGAGATTTGATTCGCTTAAACTGAAACAAAATTTACACCTTGTTTATTGCTACAATTTATAGTAACTTATTGTAACTATTTTATGACCCACTGCAACGTGAGTGAAATTTTAACAAAGTTTATGTTCAAAGCCATTTTGAAAGAATACTGCTGTGCCCAAATAGTATTTGTGACAATAATAAATATAAAATTGATTGTGCAATCTTTTCTTTAATCTATTTAATTTAAAAGACGGCTAAAAATTCCTTCGAACAATTTGTGATTGCCCCCTCCCTCCAGGGTGTGGTCCGAGGTGTCCTCCTTAGGCCAACAGTGACAAAGGAATATTTAGTTTGCAAGGTAATCTGCGTAAGCACGCATTTCAGAAAGAACGGTGCACTCCCATTTGTATTTAGTTCATAACTTTCCATGTGGGTTACCCCCACATCATTCGCCCCGCTTTTTACTAAAGTTCTGCATGGGAGAATAATTAGCAAGGCATGGATCTGGGTTGTTGTTCAGAGGAGATATCAGACATAATACGCCAGTCTCCTTACAAAGAAATTTACAAGAAGATCTCCAAATTGCTAGCATGTAGCTTAAACGTGGGTTATCCTTACAGTTCTATGCCCCTTGTTCCCTATATCCTCTCTTAACATGTCAGTCTCTAGCAGTCCCCACCCCTCATATTACCTTACTCACTCTCTTTCCCCCTTCCCTACACAACCCCTCCAATCCTCTCACTCATGCTCCCATCTTCTTGTCAGGAGGAGGAAAATAGTGGTAGGATAGCTCATTGAGAACATTCTATGCTGCCTGGGGGCTCGTTTCACACTTTGAGCTGTGGGAATCACCACAGCGTTGTGTATTCAAAGCAAAAAAGGATGGGTCTGGGTCGTAGAGGAGAAAGAGGAAGTAGACCAAGGTGCTGCATTACCACTGTCCAAGTCTTCTAACAAACTAGAGTGGGCATGGTGTGGGGTGGGTCTGGAAAAACTGGAAACAGCCAAGAGCCGTATGTTTGACATCCTTAAGATTTGACCTGGATGCTGGGGAATTGCCACAGAGTGACAGCATTGTGCACGTCTGAAGTGGAAATTGTTCCTGCCGGGGATTGATCTCATGCTGATCTCTTCACTAACAACCCCCCCCCCCCCAAGGGAAGAGCTGTGAGCACCGAAGGCCTAGCGAAAGGATAATTATTTCAGCAATAGACATATCTCACGCTAACACCCCTGAGGAAGAAAATGAGACCCGGAAAATCTCCTGCTGCCGAGTGATTTATTTTAAGGTTGTAGCACACTTTATCCTACGTTACAGTTGCTGACACAGCAGAGCAGGAACATCTCTATCATGGTGCATTAAGGGATCTGCAGCACTGATTTCCATCTGTGTCATTAGGAACTACAAATCCCACACTGCACTGGGATTCAAAACCAGCGGTGGCCAAAGTGTCTCTCTCCTGAAATTCTATAACTTAGAAGCTCTGGAAATATGTGTCCTCTCAGGGACAGCTTAAGCTTTAGGGAAACTAGTTTGGGTGGGTGGGGGGCAAAGAGCAGATTTTGATGTCTCTAAAGAGCATGTTTAGTATAGATTAATGCACTTTGCTGTGCCCATAGAAATTAAAGGGCGAGGGCAGCGTTTAATACATCTTAACATTCATTAGCATGTGTTAACCTTTAGTAAACATGACCCTAACTCAAAGAACCATTAGCACATACTTTTGACTGCAAGGAGGTGGTTGGGCAATTTTGGACAGTGATCTCATTGTCTATATATCTTAAACTTGCTTCCCAGTAACTCCATTTACAGTCTGGTTACTTGGATTTTAGGAAAGGAGTTAAATCTTGGCTGTTTTGACAACGTGATGGAGACTGATTGGATGCATTTTTAAGATTGTTGTATTTTCTCTGTACATTTATACTATTACTTTATTGTGTATTGTGTATTACATCACCTCAAACAAATCTGTCAAGTTACCAGGATTGAGGAGGGACATTTTGGGCCATTTCTGGATTTTTCTGACGATGCATTATGGAATCTCTGGCACTGATTTCAGTGGGTAGAAACAGAGACTACAAATCCAGCACTGCTTTGGGATGTGAGTTCAAAACCAGGACTGGCCAAAATGTCTCCCTCCTGGGTGACTTTGCAGCTCTGCCTCAAGCTTCTTTTTCTATTACAAGCGATTGAGAAATGATTTTGATGTATGATGCCAAATTCTGTATGGGGTGATGTTGGTGAAGCTCTGCAAGGTTACATTTGTGGCTGAAGTGGGTCCCTGCAGGGCTGGCCCAAGAGTTTCTGCCGCCCCCCATTCTGAGCTGAACCAAGACGCTGCCGATTCCATTGGTGGGGTCAGGGGAGAGGGAAAGGTCTGGCTTGGTGCGGTAGCAGCGGCAGGCCATGTGCACATAGCCTGCTGTGGGTGTCATGCCATGCCACCCACAGAGGTCTGCCCTGGATTCTTGGTAACATCCTGTCACCACTGTAAGAATTTTATGCATTAGGCTGAGCAATAGCAGCTAGATCTCATGACCATCTTTTAGCTACATGCACAGTCCACAAAATGTTTGGTTCTGTTTTGGTTCATTTGTTTTTTTTCTCCAATTTTTGGGGTGGTTTTTTTTTTCAGTTCATTTTGCATAGTTATATTAATGCAGAATTTTTAATGAGCATTAGAATATTTTATGCACAAATCAATTGTACATGTATTGATTTGTATTCATAGGTTAATGCACCTTAGAAATTTCAGGTGCTTTTACAAACAGAATATACGCTAACAAATGCATTTCTCCACCATCCTTGATGCCTATCTTTCTGTCACAGGTGATAAATCTTTTGAAGACTGGCTTAGCTTTTAACCTGTAGAAGATTAGCTTAGCTAAATTGGTTTTGGAGACAGAAAATTTTTTTAAAAAAAGGCTAGAAGGGGACTCCTTTTCTAGTGTTTTTAGGGGACAGAATTAAGAAACAAACAAACCAAAATGAAAGGAAGCAGAAAAAAGTCCGATGGAAAGCCCCAAGAGAACTAAACAAAAACTCATCTGTTGGAGGAGTTAAGAAAAAAACTGCAGGGGTGCACCTGTTCAGAACTGTTTTGGGCTGATTCATCCTGCTTGTCCACAAAGAAATGCATATATTTTCCTTTATAAACATAAGACAGTTTGGTATAAAAGCACTGAAATGAATTGTCCCCATAAAGAATAAAATATACATGTTCCTGATAGTTTGAGGTCATTACAGGCACCCTGACCCCAGGGTAGCTTTTCCCTCACTGGAAAGACGGATTTGCTGTTTTTAATCATGTCCCTAGAACCAACAGAACTACAAGTTCCATGAGGCAGAAAGCCCATACTGCATCCTTGGCTTGCTCCTTCATGTTCTGGTGCTTTATCTGATGTCTTTACAGCTCCGTCTTTAGCAGGCGGGCTCACACCAGCAGCCAATGGAGGTGAGTGCAAGACCTCAGCTGAGATTCTTAGTCCATGCTCAGCAGGGAGGATCTTTTCCTTCTGTGTCTTTAGGAGTTGAAAAGCCTCAGAAGAATTGCAGAAACTTCCTGCTTCCTCAGGATCGGGAACTCCCGTAAGCTCCAACCCCTGGATCTCTTCTTCCACTCTGCCAAGTTGGGGTGGTGTGGGGGGGGGGGGGAGATATTTTATCTGAGATCCTCAGGGTTCAGCCTGGCTTCTCCTGTCTTATTCATCATTCTCAGCATCTGTCTCAGAAAAGGGACACCTGAATCCCTCTCTGCACCTGCACAGACCAGAAGGGAAATGTCTGCACTGGTTTCTGAGCCTGTAAGCAAACCGTTTATACCTCTTCTATTCAGAACAGCAGAGATTAAAGGGTAAAGGGAGGCGCATCTCCTCTGCAGCTCTTCTAACCTTCCTCTTTACAGTACGATACAAAGATATGTGAGAGAGCAGAGTTCCCTTCATAGGACGTCTACTGGGGTGGGGTGATGGATGAGGCATCCAGAGATAGGCTGCAAGTTCTGCTATGTACAGTAGATTGTTTTACTTATGAATGTTAGTTACTTGTTTTATTTATGGTGGCGGTGTTAAACCTTAGAGGCGAACGCATAGAAAAGACAGGCTACTGTATTTCTATCTCTGCTGCCTGGGATTCAGTCTCGTGCTAAGATAAGATTGTTTTTGTTTGTTGGTCTCCCAATTTTTCTAACTTCTGTGTGGAAAGAGGTTTGATTGTAGTGATTTTACAAGATCCATTGACAAAGGGTTTTCTTTCATGTGGGCGATAATTTTATAAAACATTTTAACAGGTGAAAAAGGGCTTTTATAAAAATGTGCAATGCTCGTACACAGAAGAGGTACACACAGGAAGTGCGCATCTATTTTCAGACAATCTGCATGTAGGTGCTCCCTAGGCTATAGTTTGGACGTAGCGGAGGGAGAGTTGCAGTGTATGTGTGTATTTTATAGAATATGCAGGTATTCAGAGAGGAGGTAATGATTATAGAGGTGTCAGTCCCCTAGCGACTATTCTGTGAATCATATTGAGAGGGAAAAGATCTTCAAGTACCAAGAAATGCAGTCGGAGACCAAGAAAATGTGGCAGAAAGATACTGAAATGTTTCCCATTGTGTTGGGTGCTACAGGCTTGATTAGGAAGAATTTCCAAGTGCACCTTGATAAATTACCCATACATGTTATATCTCATGAAGGAGGCTCTCTTTGGCACGATGCAAGTACTATGTCAAGCATTAGCAGTACATTTTAGAGGCTGAGAAAATACTCCATATTCCCCGAGTTAGCAGTGAGGTTCATGACGCCATGATATACGCAAAACTCATTTGGAGAAACTACCCTGAAGTCGCCGCTGATCGGGTAGCGCTGATATTAGACTGCTACCGGTTAACGAGCCACTAAAACTGGGAGGAGCCAGGTCTCAGTTAGAGCAAGAAAATGGAGAGCATTAGAGATAGAGAGATCACGAGTAAAGACACGTTTTTGAGTTGGAGTGTGCGTTCCACAAGGCACATGAGAAAGGGAGAGAGGATGGGGAACGGAGAGGCATATGAATAAGATTTGAGCTGTTGTGTGAAGAGCTGTTCTGGGAGTGTGACAAAAGTCTAGAGGGTCCAGGGTTGGGGTTGATATCTCCAGAAGAGAGAAGGAGAAGGAGTAGCAGAGTGTGGGGCAGTGAGGAGACAGCACGGTGGTAACGCGGGTGAGGTTGTTTTAGAGAGAGCGAGGAGATGGCTGAATGAGAGGGAGAAAGTGGTGAAGCTCAAGAGCTGATGATAGAGTAGAGGACAAGATGGCAGGGGAAGTGAGGATGGTAACGGGGAGATAAGGAGAAGGGAGGTGTTGGTAGGAGGGGAGACAATTAGAGAGTATGAAGAATAGGAAGACAAAGTGGTGAGGAGCCATAAAAGAGAGAGATGGATAGGAGAACAGAAGTCAGAAGAAAGAAGGATAGGTGGGAGAGAGATCACAGGGGATTAGGTGCACCTGTGAATAATCATGGTAATAGCACAAGATGGCTATAAGAGACTGAACGCCACAGGGTGGTTTGGTGGGTAGGTAGACTGGGAGGGAGGGATAAAAGTTATGAAGATATGCAGAGACAGGTACAAATGGAGAAAATGGACCAAAAGTATAGATAATAAATGACCCACTAACAATGCTAAAATAAATATATCAATAGACACATAGGACTCACAGGTTGGTAAGTAAACGAGCCCAAACTGGTAGCAAAGCAGGCAAGCAGCTTCTCGGTGCTCAGGCAGATTAAGCAAAGACTCAGGAGAAAACCCAGGGGCTGCTGGTTCACCAGGAGTCAGCATTTACTTGACGGCACTTAAAAGAAAACAACAACAACCCCCCCCCCCCCAAACAACTTAAGACAACAATAAAGCTTTCCTCACTGATATGTGCACTGGATAGTGACTGAATGTTGCTGCTATCTGGCTAGTGTTTCAGATCATCTTCACTTTCAGCCAGTAATGTGGTATCATCGGCATAGCGAAGGTTGTTGATGAGTCTTCCACCAGTCTTCACACCTCTGTTGCCTTCATACAGTCCTGCTCCTCTGATGATTTGTTCTACATATAAATTAAACAGGTAGGGGGAACGTATGCAGCCTTGTTGTACACCTTTGTTGATTTTAAACCATTGTGTTTCTCCTTGTTCCATTCGAACTGTTGCTTTTTGATCAATATAAAGGTTGTGCAAGAGAACGATCAGGTGTTCTGGTATACCCATGCTTCTTAATGTGGCCCAGAGTTTCTCATGGTTTACACAGTCAAAAGCCTTGCTGTAGTCCATAAAACACATATAGATATCCTTTTCATATTCTTTTGTCTTTTCAGGGATCCATCTCACATCCACGATGATGTCTCTCGTTCCTCGTACTTTCATGAACCCTGCTTGCACTTCAGGTAGTTCTCATTCTAGGTATGGTTGTAGTCTCTGCTGAATAATCTTGAGTAGAATCCTGCTGGCATGTGGGATCAGAGCGATTCCACAGTCAGTTGGGTCACCGTTCTGTAGTATTGGTATAAACACAGATATTTTCCAGTCAGTTGGCCATGATGTTGTCTTCAAAATTTCCTGGCAGAGCCTTCTAAGTATGGCAACAGCTGCATCAGATTGCTGTAATACTTCAGTGGGAATGCTATCAATGCCTGGTGCTTTGTTCTTTGATAAGGCTTTCAATGCTGTTTCAACTTCTTCTTTCATCCCCAATGGATCCTGATCATAAGGTATAGGATGAAACGGCTGTTGGTCCACTTGATCTTTATGGTATAATGATCTGTATATTCTTTTCACCTTTTCTTGATCTTCTCAGCATCATTCAACATGGATCCTTGAGCATCTTGTAGCATTCCAATTCAAGGCTTGAACTTTTTCTTTAATTCTTGTAGCTTTAGGAAAGCTGATCTTGTGTTCCTCTAATAGTTTCTGCTTCTATTTCCTTGCATGCATCATTGTAATACATCTCCTTGTCTTGTCTTGCTGCACGTTGAAAATCTCTGTTAAGTTCTGTGATTGCCTCTCTATCTCCTCTGGCTTTAGCTTCTCTGCATTTCTGGACAATTTTTGGAGTTTCTTTGGTCATCCATTTTGGCTGTTTTAGCTTTTTCACCTTTTGTAGGGACTTTTCACTGTTTTTCAAACACAATCTTCTTGATGTCATCTCATAACTCTTCCGGAGCACTGTCATTTGTATCTAAAACAGCAAATTGATTTTGCAGGCAATCTTTACATTCCAGTGGTATATTCTCAAGGTCATTTTTTGCTACATTCATGAGTGGCTTGCTCTTTTTCAACTTTAGCGTGAGTTTGCATACTAGTAGTTGGTGATCTTTACCACAGTCAGCTCCATGTTTTGTCTTTGTTGATGTTATAGAGCTTTTCAATCGCTGACTTCCATAGATAAAGTCAATTTGATTTTTATACAGTCCTTTGGCTGAAGTCCAAGTCGCTGCTTGTGTTGCTGGAAGAAGGTATTTGAGATGGATAGATTGTTGGTCTTACAGAATTCTATCAGTCTTTCTCCAGCTTCATTTCTGTTGCCAAGTCCATATTTTCCAACCACTTTGCCTTCTTCTTTGTTGCCAACTTTTCCGTTCCAGTCACCCATGACTATCAGGATATCCTGTTTGGATGTTTTGTCAATTTCAGCTTGTACTTGTTCATAGAACTCATCAACTTCATCCTCTTCTGCTGCTGTTGATGGGGCATAGATTTAAATTATAGTTGTGTAGATGAATAGAAATGATTGCATTGTATTTCATTACAGTTCTCGCAAGTTTCTTCTTAATTATAAATGCAACACCATTTCTTCTTTGTCTTTCATTTCCAGCATAGTAGACCAGGTGACCATCAGATGCAAAGTGCCCGACGTCAGTCCATTTCAGTTCACTGACACCCAACAGATCGAGTTGAACACATTTCATTTCATTTTTGACCACCTCCAACTTCCCTTGGTTCATGCTTCGTACATTCCATGTCTCAATATGTAAGACATCTTTGCAGTTTCTCTCATTTCATGCGCTGCTACATCAGCAGTCAGAAGTCCCTAGGGCATTGATCCAACCATATCATAAATGCTGGCTTTACTCTGAAAAGTCTTCAGCTCCTCCCCAGTAGCCAGTTGAGTGCCTTCCGCCCTGGGGGTCTCAACCTCCAGCTCTATATTGCAATTTGTTTTGTTGTGATTATCCATTTTTGTTTTCATGGCACGATATGGAAGTAGATTGCCAGGCCTTTCTTCTGCGCAGTTAATTCTAGTGTTGTTGCTGTTGTCACAGAATCGTGATCCTCCGCTGCCAACACCGTCCCATTCTGCTGCTGCCCAGATGGGTGGTTTGTCTTGGTCTGGCACCTCAGCAACTCCGCTGAGGCCTGTCCATCTTGGGAGACCCTGCCAGTAGTTAAGTTACTGATAGCTTAGCATCACTGATGCACACAAGACCTCACAGCATGACAAGCAATCTAAGTAAATTTAATACACATGTACTCTACATGTCTACTCATGTATTTTATAAAACATATGAATATATCACAGCTCTGAACCTGCTCCACCCAAACTGCAATCCTGGTGGTGTTGATGCTTGACGTCCATATAAAGATTAAATTAGACTTACCTGCTAATTGTAGTTCCTGAAGAAACTCCAGTCTAGTCCCGGAAACTCTAGGGTTGTGCTCCTCTTCCAGCAGCTTTGAGACTGAGAAACGTCATTCTTTGATGACACTGGTATAGGGGCATAGGCACCGCCTCCTCACTCCAGTAACCTATTGACAAAGTAGACTCACTGGAGCAACAATTAAGTAATAAAACAGTACCTATCTCAACAGTAAACTATAAGAAACTTTAAAAACAGCTGAGGCCCTCGCTCCCTCCTTCGGAAGAGGCCCGACCCTCGTATCATCCCCTTCCTCCAACCTCCCCATCTGGACCTGAAACCCCACAGCTTACTTTTCTCTTACCTGTGAGATTCACTGCTTCAGGCTCCCACCAATACTAAAACTGGGACGGGGTCCGGGACTAGACTGGAGTTCCTTCAGGAACTACAATTAGCAGGTAAGTCTAATTTAATCTTCCTTATCGTCCTTCCAGTCTAGTCCCAGAAACTCTAGGGATGTAACAGAGCAGTGAAAGAATTCAACGGGCGGGACCTGCTAGACCAGCCTGAAGCACAGCTGCCCCAAAACAGGTATTCCTACTCGCCTGTACATCCAGACGGTAATGCTTGAATTTAAAGATGACCATGTCGCTGCTTTACAAATTTCCACTGCCGGAACAAATCTGTACTCGGCCCAAGAAGCCGCTTGAGCTCTCGTCGAATGTGCTCGCAAGCCTTCCGGTGCCAGCTTACCCTTTAACTGGTACGCCAATGCTATCACACCTGTAATCCACCTGGCAATAGTCGCCTTTGATGCTGCTTCACCTTTTCGAGGACCTCCAATCAAAACAAATAGCCTATCCGATTTCCGTAACTCTGCTGTCCGTCAGATATACTTCAAGGCCCTACGAACATCCAACCAATGCAACTGATCCGTGGAAGAGTTCTCTGAAACCCTACGGAACACCGGTAAAGATACTACATGATTCATATGAAAAGGAGATAGAACCTTCGGCAAAAAGGACGGGACTGGCCGCAATACTACCTTCGAATCATAAAAAGCTAGGAACGGCTCCTTACACGATAAGGCCTGCAACTCTGAAATTCTCCTTGCCAACGCAATTGCCACTAGGAAAACCACTTTCAGGGTAAGATCCTTCAAAGACACCTTATCCAAAGGCTCAAACGGCTGACTTCCTAATGCTCCCAAAACTAACTGTAGATCCCATTGAGGAACGAGATGTCTGCATGGTGGACGCAAAAGTCCTACCGCTCTTAAGAACCTCTTAACATCCGGAAGCATGCCCAACGCTTGCCCCTTGATCTTTCCCCTATAACAAGAGAGCGCTGCCAACTGAACTCTTAAGGAAGACGCTGCTAACCCTTTCTGAAATCCATCCTGCAAGAATGCCAAGATGCACGTAAGGCCTCACAATTCCTATACACACACCATGCCTCAAAGATGCGCCAGACGCGAACATAAGCTAACGAAGCAGATCTCGTATGAGCTCCTAACAAGGTAGCAATCACCGCCTCCGAATATCCTTTAGCTCTTAACCTTGCCCTCTAAAGAGCCATGCCGTAAGCGAAAATCGATCCACCTGAGGCATTAACAGCGGACCTTGCGACAACAGATCCTTCCTGACTGGTAGACGCCAAGGCTTCACCAACAGCAGTCTCCTGAGGTCCGCATACCAAGGCCTTCTTGGCTAATCCGGAGCGATCAGAATTACTAATCCTCTGTGACGCTCTATTCTTCGCACTATGCAACCTATTAACACCCACGGAGGGAACACATACAAAAGTTGCTCCATTGGCCATTCCTGTATGAGAGCATCTAGACATTCTTTCCTTCCTTCTGCTGAAGAATCGACCAACCTTTGCCGAATTGAAAGTCGCCATGAGATCCATTATCGGATCTCCCCATCGCCTCACCACCATCTGGTACACCTCTGGATGAAGCGTCTACTCTCCTAGATCCACCTTCACTCGACTCAAATAACCGGCCATCACATTGAGAAAATAGTGAGGTTTCTGGAGTCCGGCGGATTACAGGATCCGAGGCAGCATGGATTCACCAGAGGCAGGTCTTGTCAGACAAATCTGATCGATTTCTTTGACTGGGTGACCAGGGAGTTGGACCGAGGGAGAGCTCTAGATGTGGTGTATTTAGATTTCAGTAAAGCCTTTGACACTGTTCCTCACAGGCGACTTATAAACAAACTGAGCACCCTAGGGATGGACCCTAAAGTTACTGCTTGGGTTAGAAATTGGTTGGGTGGGAGGCGACAAAGAGTACAAGTAAATGGAGCTCACTCTGAGGAGAAGGATGTTACCAGTGGTGTGCCCCAGGGATCTGTCCTTGGTCCGATTCTTTTTAACATCTTTGTTAGTGATATAGCGGAAGGGCTGTCGGGTAAGGTTTGCCTCTTTGCGGATGATACCAAAATCTGTAATAGAGTAGACACCCAGGAAGGTGTAGATAACATGAGGAGGGATCTAGCTAAGCTTGAAGAATGGTCTAGAATTTGGCAGCTGGGGTTTAATGTTAAAAAATGTAAGGTCATGCATTTGGGCTGCAGCAATCTAAGGGAGCAATACAGTATAGGAGGTGAAGTACTTTTGTCCACTAAAGAAGAGCGGGACCTAGGCGTGGTTGTGTCTGATGATCTTAAAGTAGCTAAACAGGTAGAAAAGGCGACGGCAAAAGCTAGAAGGATGCTTGGGTGCATACGGAGAGGAATGGCTAGCAGAAAAAAGGAGGTGATAATACCTCTGTATAAATCTTTGGTGCGACCTCATTTGGAGTATGGTGTGCAATTCTGGAGACCACACCTTCAAAAGGATGTGAACAGGATGGAGTCGGTGCAGAGGGTTGCTACTAAAATGATTAATGGGCTTCATTATAAAGCATATGAGGACAGACTTAAGGATCTTAATATGTACACCTTAGAGGAAAGGCGGGATAGAGGTGATATGATTGAGATGTTTAAATACCTCCGTGGCATAAATGTTCAGGGAGAGAGCCTCTTTCAATTGAAAGCAAGTTCTGCTACGAGGGGACATGGGATGAAGGTGAAGGGAGATAGATTCAGGAGTGATATGCGGAAATATTTCTTTACGGAAAGAGTAGTGGATCCGTGGAATAGTCTCCCAGTGGAGGTGGTAGAGATGAGGACAGTAACTGAATTCAAAAAAGCATGGGACCAACACAGAGGATCTCTAAAGGTAGAAAGTGGACTGTTGTAGTTGTTGTTATGGAAGGACAGACTAGATGGGCCTTGTGGTCTTTTTCTGTCATGTTTCTATGTTTCTATGTTTCTATTGTCCACTCCTGCCACATATGCTGCCGACAGCGCCTGCAGGTTTTGCTCGACCCATACAAACAGCTGATCTGCCTCGGCCCCAAACGGCGCACTGCTGGTGCCCCCTTGTCTGTTGATGTAGGCCACTGCCTTGACATTGTCGGAAACACTCTGATCGCTTTTCCCTGTAGATACGGCTGAAACGTCTGCAAAGCCTGCGCTACCGCTCGCAGCTCCAACCTGTTGATTGACCACGCTTTTTCCTGTTCTGTCCACTGTCCTTGGGTGAACCGTCCTTGAAAGTGCGCCCCCCAACCTAGCAGGCTTGCGTCGGTAGTCAGCGGTATCCAGCCCGGCGTCTCTAATGTCATGCCCTGTTCCAGAGCCTCCGGAAGCAACCACCACTGCAACGCTCTCCGCGCTACTTCTGGGCAGAGCAGCCTTAGAGACAATGGGTCATTCTGGTGTGACCACCTTCTGAGTAACACTCTCTGCAATGGCCTCATATGGGCCCTTACCCAGGGCACAAATTCGAGCGTTGACGCCATCGTTCCCAGGAACTGAAGATAATGCCACACCGTCGGACGTGGCCTGCTGAGAAATCGACGGACCAATGTTCTCAACCCACGCGCTCGATGTGGAGGCAGAAAAACTTTGCCCGCCACCGTATCGAAACGCGCCCCTAGGTACTCCAGACTCTGAGACGGCACTAAACTGCTTTTGGCCATATTGACCACCCAGCCTAAACTCTGCAGGAAGTTGACTACCCTGGACGTAACCTCCTCACTCTCTGTTCTCGACTTTGCTCGAATTAACCATTTGTCCAAAAAAGGATGGACTAGAACACCTTCCTTCCGCAGCGCCGCTGCTACTACTACCATTACCTTGGTAAACATCTGCGGGGCCATCGCCAGCCCGAACGGTAAGGCTCGAAACTGAAAATTCCCCATTGGCACCACAAACCTGAGAAACTTCTGATGGTCCTGATGAATCGGAATGTGTAAGTATGGTTCTGACAAATCGAGGGATGTAAGAAACTCCCCTTTTCTGACTGCTACGATGACCGACCTCAGCGTCTCCATACGAAAATGAGATACCCAGAGACACCGGTTCACTTTGTTTAGATCCAGAATCGGCCGATACATCCCCTCTTTTTTCAGAACCAGGAAATAGATGGAGTATCGACCGAAACCGCATTGGTCTCGAGGAACCGGCACTACTGCCCTGAGATCCAGCAATCTTTTCAACGTCTATTTGACCGCCTTGCACTTGCGATGCGCCATGCAAGGGGACTGTACCAACGAGTCGGTCACCGGACGTTGAAATTCCAAAGCATATCCTTCTCGAATCACCTCTAACACCCACTGGTCTTATGTAATCTGGACCCAGGCAGCATAAAAGTCCTGCAAATGACCTCCCACCGAAGGCGGATGAAAAACCTCTGCTCGCCCCTCGAAACCCCCGGTTTCTATAGGGAAAACGTCCCCTCTGACTCTGAGTGAACCATGGAGAACAAAACCGACGAAAATCCTTTTGAGGCAGTCTCGCCATCGGCGGGAACTTACCCTGCTTCTGCTTATCTTCCGGAAGCTTTCCGCCCTTAGAGTCTCCTAGATCCTTCACAATTTTGTCCAAATCCTCTCCGAAAAGCAGCTTCCCTTTAAAGGGAAGCTTACTCAACCTGTCCTTAGAAGACGCATCAGCTGCTCAATTGCGCAGCCAAAGGTACCTTCGCGCTGCCACCACTGAGGCCATACTGTTAGATAGTCCCCTAATAAGGTCATAATGAATATCAGCGAGATATGTCGCTCCTGATTCCAGCCTAGCTGCCTCACCTATTGCCTCATCGATCCGCTGTCCCTGGACCCGTTGAGACCAGCGCAGACAGGCCCTTGCTACCCACACCCCACAAATGGACGCTTGAATAGAAAGAGCATTCACCTCAAACACCTGCTTTAACAAAGCATCTCGCTTCCTGTCCTGCGTATCTTTGAGAGCTGCACTCCCTTCTACCGGAATGGTCGTCTTCTTAGTAACTGCCGACACTGCCGCATCTACTCTCGGTGACCTAAAGAGCTCCTTATCTTGGTCCATCAGGGGATAAAGACGCGACATGACTCTAACCCCCTTGAGGGATGCCTCAGGCATTTCCCACTCACCATTAATCATTTCTTTTTTCACTCAGTGCATGGGAAAGGCTCTCTGAGTCTTCCGAAATGCCTGTAACAACGGATCTTCCAACGTAGCCTTCTCCGACGGTCCTGTCGCCGGCACATTCAGCTCTTTAAGTGTCTCAGAAATAAGTGCGGGCAACTCCTCTCTCCGAAACATGCACACTACTCTGGCCTGATCTTCCTGTTCTGTGATCTCTCCTTCTTGCAACTCCTCATCCATTTCTAGATCCTGCTCCCCATCTTCCGTGCACAGATCTTCTGAAATCACCGACTGCTCCTGCTTCTCCTTCTCTATTCTGGCTTTCTTTGGCAATACCCCTGAAGCACCCACTGACAGCGGAGTCCCTGGTCTCTTCTGGCCTATATCCACCCCGCCTGAGCTCGAAGGAGCAGCTTCTCCTGGCATACCCCCAAACGCTCTTTGAATCAGCGCTACAAAGTCCGGGGAAAAAATGGAAGACAAGGATGCTTGCGCCAGAGGTACATCTGGAGCCGATGAAGGCCCCGGCACTGGCTCCGCAGGATCTATTACAGAGGGTAGGGAACCCTGCATGCCCTCCCCGTGATCCTCCTTTTCCATATCCAAGTGCTGTTGTTCTGTGGCAGAAGCTTGGCTACAGTTTTTACAGACCCCTGTGTCTGAGACCATAGACCTCTTTACTCCACACAACAATGTTTTAGAAGGCATGGTGACTCCTTAATCAGCGGCCCCAGCTTTAACCACCACCCAGAATCCCCAGGATCGAGTACCCTGAAAAGGTGTTTTTTTTTTTTTAAAACTATCCTCTACAAGAGCAGGAGACCTCCGGAGCTAAAACCTGAAGAAATAAAACTAAAATGAAGTTCTGCTGCTCCAGGCTGTGCGATTGAATCCCCGCATCCAGCCTTGCCCCTTCCCATGCAAAACGCATGCGGCCCGGGCCTGCTGCCGGTTCTGGCAGTAAAAACAGTAATTCCTTTTGAATAAAGCTCCTGCACCTTACCTTCTTCCCCAGGGCAGCGATATCCGCGCCGCTCCCTCGCTCCAGCAGAAGAATTACCGGCTGCTCACCAAGGGCCTTCTGCCCCCCGGGCCGAGACTGAGGTCTCTCAATTGCCTCGCTGCAATGCGGCCGCGTGTCCTCTCTGCCCCTCCCCCCACACCCGAGCGCTAACAGGCAAATCCTCTGATGCGCTCTGGGTGCCTGCACTTCTGGCTGCCTGCTCCCGCAGCAGACCGGGCTGCAATCGGAGCCTTTTTCTCTCGCTTTCCCAAACCTACAGAGGAACGGGAGGGGAAAGGGGAGAGAGGCCTCTCTGAATCTTAAAATTTAAAGGCACAGTAACGGTGCCTACTCAAAAAAAAAAAAATCAGAACCTATCAGGACTAGCAGAAATTAAAGTCCAATTAACTACAATTAAATTAAAAACAAGCTAACTCTAACAAAATGCCCTTAATTGTTCCTCTAGTGAGCCTGATCTCCAGGCTCACATCCTCCAGCTGCTTGGAGACTGAGATAACTGGATTGAGGAGGCGGTGCCTATGTCCTTATACCAGTGTCATCAAAGAATGACGTTTCTCAGTCTCCAAGCTGCTGGAAGAGGAGCACAACCCTAGAGTTTCCGGGACTAGACTGGAGGGACGATAAGGAATAATGTCATTATGTTGGTTATAAGTGTGTATATTGCAGGGCAATTCTGCAAAAAACAATTTGTGTGTGTAAAATGAGCTTTATACTCAGGAAAACCTTTATTGTTTGATAGTCCTAGAAGGAATTGTTATGGAGTTTTTAGGTGTGTCTGTTTGTGGGGTGGATGTTAACTCATTTAACCATGCTGTTTGCATTATATTGGGTTTTTTGGTGAGTCTGGGTAATTTTTCCATTTTTATTTTATCTAAATTTGAATGGTGTTCCCTGTAGTTTATTTTTTTTTTGTACACCCCTTTGATCATCCCTTCGGGTTTGGAAGGGTGGGTTATAAATTAATCATTATAGTTGTTACTTTGCTCTCCTTCTTTAGTTTATGTTTATTAAAAGCTTTAGATACTGCCTTTCTATTAAAAGTGTGGCAGTTTACAAACTCATTCTTCCCTTTCTTTGATGCCCTATGTATTTTTCCAACTTTTTCCCCATCCTTCACGCTTTCTTATCTCCCTCGTTTCTGCTCCTTTCCAGCAGCATGTGACTGTTGATTTGATTTATGTAAATTGTTCAGTGCTACTATTAGCGCTACGAGGCATACATAGTGCTATAGACATACACTGGCAGCAGCAGGAGAGGAAGGCAAGGTGGCCCCTCTATTGGCAGCAGCAACAGGATTCAGTGGTAATGAGTAGCTTTATTTTTCATGGCCCTGGTATTTTGGGTGACCAGATGTCCGGCCTGCCATAACTCCTTTTCATATCAGTGCTACAGAGGTCCCTTAGCTCTTGTCACCAGGACACTTAAACTTCCAGAGTTCACAGAATTCCCATCATCTCAGGTTTAGCCAAATGTTGCTTTTCTTAAGTCAATACCCAGGATTATTTAAAAGTGAATGATATCTTCTAATAGGCAGCCCAGGGTACAGCCCTGAGCCCACAGTACAGATCCTGAAAATTGAAGCTCCTCATATCAGCGACCAACTGGAAGAAGGAGAAGAAGATATTGCTAGGGGTGAGAAAATAAATTCCTTCATCATTCTTGCTAAAGAGAGAATGTTACTGCTTAATTTTGGTTAAATGTTCAGTTAGTAGCTCAGTGGCCAGATAACAGGTTGGATTTTAGCTGGTTCAGTTTTTGTGCATTTTCAGCCCAAATCTAGCCACTAATTTAAGAACACAGCAAGTGCCTTGCTAGATTCGACCAATTGTCCATTGATCCCGGCATCCTAGCTCCGAAAGTGGTCAACCTAGATCACTTGGAAGGAAATGGCATATTTAAGGGGAAGTTCATTCCATTTTCCTCATTCCCAGAAGAAAGAGGTGGCGACACCCAAGTCTATCTGGCTGATGAATGGCCCATCAAAGCTATTTTTGTACCCAGGTATACCACTGACTTTAGCCGCATCCTCTGGCAGCATATTCTACAGCTTAACTGTGCACTGAATGAAAAAAAAAATACTTCCTTAAATTTGCTTTATGGTTTATTGTACTTGCTATACTGCTTTTCCTGGTTAAGCAAAGCGGTTTACAATAAAAAAAACCATTCAGGTCAAAGGTTGAAAGGAACTCCATTGTAACTGACGGTAGAGGAAGAGAGAGAAGCGAGATGAAACAGATGTAGGACACTTCACAGACAGGGAGACAGACGTAGCAAAAGGTAGGGGAAACGTGTATACAAGTAGGTAGAGTGACTGCAGACAGGGTGCCCTGTGACTCTGAAAGATCAAAAGCCCATTTGAAGAGGTACGTCTTTAGTTCTGACTTGAATCTGATATAGGAAGTTTGAAGGCAAAGGTCGGTAGGTAGTCTGTTCCATAGTGTTGGGGCTAGCATAGTTGGTTTGCATGTATTGAGCACAGGAGATGGGCTGGACAGTAGGGAGTGATCAAGGATGAGAGGTATGCTGGTGCAATCTGGTGAAGGGCCTTCGGCGTTAGGGTAAGGATCTTGTATTCAATGCGGAATCTGATGGGGAGCCAGTGATGTGCGATCAAAAGTGGAGTTATGTAACTGTATCTTCCAGTGGAGGCCAGGAGCCGGATGGCCATGTTTTGAACAGACTTGTAGGCATCTAAATGTGGTATTTGGCAGACCAGCATAGGCGGAATTACAATAATCGGCGCAGGAAATCACTGCACTGAGAATAAGAGTGGGTTGTTTGGGACTGTCTAGGAAAGGGCGAATAGAGTGATATTTCTGCATGGCATTAAAGGGGGACTTCACCACGGAGCTAATATGTTAATTTTATTAATTAATTAATTTATTTAACAGGTTTTCTATACCGCTTTATCCTACTGTCAAGGCGGTTTACATTGAAACAAAACCTGATACTTTTTAACAGGGCAATGAACTTGGATAACTTAATACATTGTAATTGTTGTGTTGTGAAAAGGAGAGGTCAGTGTTAAGTGTTACACCTAAGTATTTAAGAGGTGAGGTCAAGGTGATGAGGATATCCTGGAGGAACGGGGTAACCATGGGGGGGTTGTGGCCCACCTGTGATCTAGGCGGCAGTAGTTTTGCTGGGGTTGAGCTGTAAGCAGTTATTATGCAACCGATTTGAAAGAAGGGCAGGACAGTAATTAATGGGACTGAGATCAGGATTCAAACTGCCTGTGTAAGAGAGTAGTAACATATCATTGGTGTACATATAGGTGGAGATCCCTGTACTCTAAGGATAGGAAGAGGACTTTTAAAGAGAATGGGAGCCAGAAGGGAGCCCTGGGGGACCCCATAGGTGAGTGGATAGGTATTGGAGACCTCGTCATTAGTGGCAATAGAGAAAGAACGACCTGAGTGAAATCACTGAAACCATCATAGAACAAGACCATGGACACCAACTGAGTGAAGGCGAGACGGCAAAAGATTGTAGTTTACAAGGTTGAAGGCTGAGGAAAGATATAATGATATGGCTACAGCAAACTTGCCTGAATCTAAGGAACTGTGAAGTTCTCTTAGAAGCACTGCGAGAATGATTTCGTACTGTGTTTGGGCCGAAAACCAGATCGCCGAGGATGTAGCATGTGATCGCGTTCGATATGGTTGGAAAGCTGCATAAAGACCAGGCATTCTGCAAGTTTGGACAGGAAAAATAGATTGGTAACTGGGTGGTAGTTGGTTGGAAATTTGATTTAAATCTGCTGCCAGCTAACGTAATGCATTGTCCGCTTGTCTTGGTACCATTTGAAAGATTAAGCGACTCTTATTCATGATCAAATAAACATCTTGCAGGACTGAGATCTAACTGGTAAGGGAAATTAAAAGCGCAAAGGGATGCACAGAGAAAAAAACATGCTGGGATTCTATATATTGGGAGTCACCTTGGCTAATACATGGAAATCCTCATCTCAGTGTTCACCAGCATTCAAGAAAACAACTCGAATGTAAAGAGGGTTGTTTGTTTTTTGGAAAGGAAATTGAGAATAAAATGTAGAATATCATAATGCATATGTATTGATCCATGGTGCAATCGCACCTTGAGAACAGTGTGACTTTCTTATTACCCTATCTCAAAAATGATAAAACGGAACTGGAAAGGTTTCACAGAGGTACTGGGCTGGTTGCAGCTCAACAGCCTACATTTCCTAGCGGCCTCGGTGTTTAGCTTTGATGTCACCATGATTCATCTCCAGTATGGGCAACAGCCACCGCATATTCTTGAACACTGGGGAGGTTGCATTTCATCTGTCCAGCTTCCCCAGCTGCCTTGGTGGTGAACACCAGAGCTTTCCATGGTCTATCTCAGGCCTGGTCTAGTGCAACCTACATTTCCTGGGGGATAATGTTGTGTGCAATTGAGGGTATTTTAGTCATTTAAATGCACACTTACATTATGGATGTGCACAGAGGTGGGCGGACTGCAAAGTTACATGTGTAAATTACAAACTATTACAATTTATGCACATTCCTTAGAAATCTAGGAATGGGCATCTACACTAGTTCTGGGGCTGGCTGTAGGTGATCACGCCTTAAATTAATATGTCTTTTTGAACATTCAGGCATTATTTTATAAAGAAAAGTCAGCACCTACTTTTCCTTATACAATACCAAAGTAGACGCCTCCTTATAAAAATACCCTCGACGAGTACTAAGCCAGGTACCGAAGAGGTTGCAGTTCATTGACCTACCTTTCCCAGCACCCTTGGTAGTCAACTCTAGAGGGCACCACAAACAATGGAGGTATTGTCTCAGGTTAGTACATTTTTCCTATCTTGGTATCTTATGGTTGTACTATATTTTCTCTTCCTGATGCTTTTCAAGTTTACAGTACCTGTTTTCTGCATTCTTCAGCTCACCGGCCATCCTGTTCTTTGGCTTGTTCACTTCTCTGAACTTCAACGTTTCCTTCCTTTCATCGTGCCATCCTCACCCAGACTGAGACCATCTCATCCTTCACTCTTGTCGCTTCTCTTCCTCCTTGTTTTATCTACTGGGGATTGTGAATCCCAATCCTGGCCCTCCTAGGTAATTGGCCCCCAGTATGTGCATATCTAATTGCTAGCCCTCCAATCTTTTTTCTATCCCCCCTCTCTCTTCCTCCGGCTCTCCTATGAAGAAAGGCTAAACAGGTTAGGGCTCTTTAGCTTGGAGGAGAGACTGTTAAGTGGGGAAATGATAGATTCATATGATCATGAATGGCGTAAACAGTTAAATAGAGAACATAAGATGTACCATAATGGGTAAAATCAAAGCATCCTTTCTCCGAAACTTGCTGATTTAGGTCACAAAAGTACCTGGCAGGACTCCAAGGAACATATCTGTTCCTTGTCACTCCCAAATGTAAATGATGGCTTTCCCAAGCATACAGGGAATTTTTCCTCGGGGAACTTGTCTAAACACATTTTGAATCCAACTATACTAATTAATTATTTGCCAATAAAAGCAAAGAAACCCAAGCCATCAGCAGATTACACTGCAACACAAAGCAAAACACAAATAACAAACCAGGAAATTCTACAAAAAAAAAAGATTAAAAAATTACAGAGCTACAACCCCGTTTTATAAAGTTTCTGCAAATAACAGTCTTAAGCTTTTTATGAAAAGATAATAAAATTTATTCCGTAATATTGGTCCAGCAATCAAGAAGGCTGTGACACGCACTGTGACCCATGCAATTAGCAAGGGTTCACCTAATACCACTTCAGTAGGTGAAGTTAAGTGCGCCCGCGTTATTTGTAAACTGTGTTAGGGCACAGGGCTTCATGTTAACTGCCGAGAACATACTTTCCATGCCCCCGATGGATAATGCACCGGTGCTACACTTAACGCACCATGATTTTGGCACTATTGGTATGTTAGGTGCAAAACCTTGGCACCCTTTAGTAAAAAAAAAAAAACCCTTAATATGATTACCAACTGGTAGCCACTGTAACATTTTCAAATATGGAGACATATGATAATACCTTGGTCTTATCCTTGGGCAACAAATTCAACAATTTAAATCATGTACCGAGTGAAAAAAATACGTCATCTGATTTGTTTTAAATGTGCTACCAATTAATTTCATGAAATGTCCCCTAGTCTTAATATATATATTTTTTAATTTTGGAATTTTCACAAAATTTACAAAAAAGTAAATTCAAAATAAACGTAGGAGGTAAAACTAAAGAATAAGAATCAGAAATATACTCAAGCCCACATTATGGCAGGGGGAAGTGTGGAACTAATATCAAAATTAAAATCCCCCAGCTAAAAGTCCATTCTTCTTGGTCAGAGGTTCCCAACCTTTTTGACTGTGTCGACTCCTTATTAACCTCCCAAAGGTTCAGGGACCCCCAGTTCATCCCTACCACTCTTCCCAGACCCCCTCCTCTCAGTGCCAAGCTGGTCCTCACTAGTTCTCTTTATCTCCCTTCCCTTCCCTTTCCAGTCTCCATCTCTAATCACCAGTCTCCATCCAGTCATCACCAGTCTCAGTCTCTTTCTTTCTCCCTCCACCCAGCCAGTTCCCTCGAATCTCGTTCTTTCCCCCCCAGCCAATTCCCACCAGCCACTTCCTTTTCACTCTTTTCTGCGGACCCTCTGTAACGTTTTCATAGACCCTCAGGGGTCCACAGATCACAGCATGGGAACCATTGTTCTTGGTTATAAAGCTCTTATTCCCAACAGGTCATAAGTAAATATTCAGTCAGTTGCATTTTTACCACTAACAAACAACTATGATTAGGATCAATTTAATTTAAATTCAGGATTTATCAAGGGTCTTTTCAATTCTACGGAACACACAAAGCGATGCACAATAAAATATTTAAAAACCCAAATAATATCTGAAACAATTTCGGGGATTGTTGAAAACCCATGCTGCATGGCAGGCACAAACAATTCCTTCCCCCCGAAAAAGGCATAGGGAAAGTAACTTGTACTGCACCACAGGTTTTTATCTGCTGTCAGCCACTCTGTTACTATGTCTGACTAAGCAAGTCAACCTATTCCCAGCCTAGCATACTAAACACTTGCAGGAAGCTAGAAGAAAAAGGTCCCACTTGTTCTCAACACACTACAAGACGGAGGAAAGGCTTCCTCCTAAGTTGTGTACATCTGGACACATCTGGGAATAAATATACCCTCTAACGCAACAAATTGTTGTCCAAATTCATGTGTCATAGTGCCCCATCTCTAGACTATATTCCAGGACTATAATAGACTTTCAAGGTTTCTAGTTAGTAACCCTAATCCAAGACTAAAAAAATACCGCAGAGTTGGGAGATAAGGATGGAATGCACGACCTTGCAGGATGACCTTGGATATTGCCTGGTTCCCACTGATCATGCCCTGTTGCATCCATTTACAAGTGCCTACTATTTAATAAGTCACAGAAAGCTTTTAAAGAATCTCTTGAGCTGAAAGCTTCCTGATATCTTTCCTGTCCATCGCTATAAAACTAATGAATTCTGTGAAATGTGTTTATATTGTTGTAAACTGCGTTGGGTAATCCATAATAAATCCTAAGGCAGGATATTAAGTGCAAGACAGAAAAAGAAAACATTTGTTTATTTGACATTTGATATATCATCTTTTGGCTGGAATAGTCGTCAAAGAGGTTTACAAAACATACCTGACTGAGCTTTTATTTTTATCTTGCAGAGGATGGATCCAAAAAGAATGAGATGCAGAGTGTGTGCGATGGCCAGCAAAGGGGTCAAATGAAACATCGAGATCTCTCTAGAGCCAGCCCAGGCTCTTTTACTTCCTATGAAGGATGTGTCAGTGGGACAGTAGCACCCAGGGTGGAACAAAAATCCCAGAAAGAAGAGAGGCCAACCACATCTACTGAGAGCAAAATACATTTCAATTTCTTCTCAAAGATTAGCCAAACTCAGATACTCAGTGTAAGAGAGAGACCATTTCAAAGTGCTGTTAAGTGGGGAAGCTTCAACACAAATCCACGTTTAGCTAAGCATCAACTATCACAGATTCCAACAGACAGAAATTTAGAAGTGCAAAGGAAACTGATCAAATGTAAGTGTGATAAACACTTTGCATGCAGAGCTGACCTGAAAGGACACATACAAATCCACTCTGAAGGAAGACCAGTCCAGCGTACTGAATGTGAGAAGAGATTTCTGCTTAAATCAAGCCTTGAAAAACATAAAAAATGTCACAAAGGAGACAAGCCTTTTAAATGATGTAATAATGAATGTGAAAAATGCGATATCTACAGATCACAACTTAAAATTCATCAGATGGTGCACTCAGGAGAGAAACAATTTAAATGTTCTGAACATGATTAAGGTTTTATATTCAGATCACAATTTAATTTCATCAGAGGGCACACTTGGGGGAGAAACAATTTAAAAGTATAGAATGTGATAAAGATTTTACTTTGAGGGCAAACCTTGGAATACACAAAGGAGTTTATGCAGGAAAGAAACCATATATAGAGAGAATTTAAGTGTCCTAAATGTGATAAAGGTTTTGGACAGAGGTCAGCCCTTAGGATACACAAACAGCTACATAGAAAAGAGAAAGTGTTTACATGTTCTGCATGTTATAAAAGCTTCTCTAAAAACGATTATCTAAGACAACAAGAAAGAATCGATATGGGAGAAAAACCATGTATGCTCTATAAGCAATTCAATTATAACTACCTTTTGAGATAATATGAAAGAATTCACATGGAATGAAGTCATTTAAATGCTATGTATGTGATAAAAGCTTCAGTAAATTGTCCAACATGAAACGACATGAGAGTATTCACCCACACCCAGAAAAAAGATAGTTTTCTTGTAGTGATTAATGAAAGTTTCTTTCAGGAAAACCTCCTCCGAAGACACCAAAAACTACATACTGGGGAGAGACCATTTTCCTGTTTTGAATGCGGTAAAACCTTCTTTCGGAAAGTGCACCTCACAAATCACCAGAGAATCCACCAAGAAGTGAAGCCATTTCCATGTCCTGACTGTGGTAAAAGCTTCAGGCAGAAGTCGAACCCCACAAGACGCCAACAAATACACGGTGGTGAGAGAACATTTTTATGTCCTGATGGTGGAAAAGTCTTTATTAGTAAGATAAACCTCACAGATCACCAGAGAATTTATACTGGTGAGGCCTACCATGGAATGCACAAAACTAACTGATTTGAAACATTATCCTAATGTGAGACCCTACCCTGTGAGGCAGTAAATTTGCAGGACTGAGATCCTATCCAACATATCCTGTCTTACAAAGGTGAGGCTCACTGCTGTCAAGGTATGCACGAAACGAACCCATTTGGAGACATATAAGGTAGCGTGGCTGAACCATTGGAAAATATTAAAATACTAATATTGCTGTATTAGAAAAACACAGGATGCTTAATCCTCACAACATAGCAAATAAGATGGTGTGATCAACTGGGATGTTCCCAATTTCACCCTTAAAAAGCTCAATGCTAGAAAACCAAACTTGTGGTAAAGGAGAAAAACGTAAGAACAACGTGTAGTTCTCAGCCATTTTAATATAAGAACGAAAAATAACCCTCCATGTCCATCACCTTATCGATAATAAGCTGTGTAAGGAGAGACTGTACATTTCAAGAGCTGACGGAGGTCTGGGTCTAGCTCTAGCAAAAATCAGATTACACATGCAGAGACCTTCGGGCATATTACCAGCATCAATCAACAGCACCAACCGTTTAAAAAGTGCAGAAGGATGAGGTCAAATGCCTTGATTTCCATCCGTGAACTTCAACAAATGTTGAAGAACATAAGAATTGCCATACTGGCTCAGACCGATGGTCCAACAGTGACAGATCCAGGTCACAAGTGTCTTGTAGGTCCTTAGAAACTAGCAAGATTCTGTGCTCCCTACCCTTAGGGATAAGTCCAAGTCCACCTTTTTGGAAGAACAGCAGTCACGAGCACAAATTAGATCAAAATCTGGTTCAGAAATGGCTTAAAGTGTGGTGAACCTAAACTGAAAGCAGGGCCAATGCAAGGGCCAACGCAAGGGTATTTAGTGCTCCTCCCCCCTCCCAAGGTTTTGAAATGTAAACACAATAATCGTGGATGGAACAAGCTGATGAAGGAAGCAGGGCTGGTCCAAGCACTAGGTTAACGAGGTAGTCACCTAGGGCGGCTGCTTCCTGGGGGAGGAGAGGGGGCAGCAAAGAACTGCTACAGTCAAAGCAAAGCAATAGTTCCTGGCAGCCACACAAACTTAAAGAGCCATCAGTGCATCATGCTTTTACCTGCAGGGAAAATGGACAATATGAAGGTCATTCTGAGGCATGAATAGCGGGGATGGACGTCCCATTGGGATGTCCATCCCTGATATTTGTGCCATTTCCCGACTACCTTCCCCGCGTGTTGTACGGGGAAGGTAGATGGGGGTGGGAAAAGGGTGGATTGGAGGCAATGTTGGGGTGGGCAGTGAGCGGTCACTGGCCCCGGATGTACAGGGCTGATTCCAATGTCAGGCCTGTACGTCCAGGGCCAGTGACTTACATAGGGAACTTATTCCACCTCGGAGGTGGAATAAGTTCCCCTAGTCGTCGGGGTACAGCAGGCCTGGGGCGTGGATGGGGCAGGGGGGGCCAAGGACATTCCCCGCAGCCTGACCCTGGCCTTATGAGGCCAGATTGGTGGTCAGGCTGCGAGGAATTCACTTTTAAAGCTGGAGGCTGGGGATCGTGGCTCTTCAATGGAGGGGAGGAACCGATGGCTGATATCGGCCGTCCAGGAGGATCGGTTAATGATTTGTGAATTTTAGGAAGAGTATAAATTGTTGGTATAATAGGGTGAGAGACTGTAAGGAATTCTACCTCATGTTTCGTGAGGTAGCCAGCTTGTTGACCTACAAATATTAAAGTATCTATATTGCTTTTCAAAGAAACGGTAGGATCTTCATAAATTTTTTGGTAAAAAGATGTATCGTTTATTTGTCGTAAAACTTCATTTTCATAATCAGTTCTATCTTGGATAACAAGGGCCCCGCCCTTATCGGCTGGTTTGATCACGATGGATTGATTGTTTTGCATCTCAAAAAGTGCCTGCTTTTGTGGTATTGTCAAATTATGAAAAGAACGAGATTTTTTAGTATATAAGGCCTCTACCCTAGAGTAAACAACTTTTTCAAAGGCCTCAATAAGTACATCGGTAGTGTTAGGTGGAACCCATGTAGAGGGCTTTCGAAGAACAGAAACATCAATTGTAATGTCACCTTGCTGCTTGAAAAAATCAATGATCTTAAGTTTTCTAAAAAATGTGTACAATTCAACATGTGTTGTGAATTGATCATGTCTTTGCGAACGGAACGAAGGAGAGACCTTTCTCAAGTACTTCAACCTGATTTTGGTTGAGGTTAAAACTCGAAAGGTTAAATATACCTCCTACATGCATTATTCCAAGGTCCTCCGATAACCCTGACCTCTCCCTCGACCTCTCCCCTGCGGGTGGTAACTGGGTCGAAATGATGAGGATTATTGAACATAAACGTTGTCTAAACAGAAGGGTTCTGGATAAACCAATGGTTAGCCATTGGATTGACAAGGGTCACCAGGTTTCAGATCTCAAGTTTTTTGTTATTAAAGTTGTTCATCCACATTGGACAGGAGGAGATATTGAAAAAATACTCCTCAGATTAGAACAACGGTACATCTATGATTTGCAGTCCCTGGAGCCTTGCGGCTTGAATCAGGATTTTAATTTAGCAGTTTTTTTGTGAGATTTCTTTTAAAAAACAAACGTTTTTGTTGTTTTTTTATGCATTTTAATCTTTTTATTCAAGTTGCATAGTTCACTTTTAAATGTGCAATGCTTTGCACGTTCTTTATTTAGGGTGAGTATTCAAGTAACCTTGGTTTCTCCGTTCATTATCTGTTCTGTTGCACAATGGGTGGGTCTAACTAATATCCTCATCTCTAATTTTCTCGTTTTTGATTTTAGTATAATTCCTCTTATAGAGTGTCTTTCAAACTTATGGCTGCTGGGATGCATAATGATATGTGATGTCATGGGCTCTTGCTGACGTGCAGCTTAGGGTATCATCTTACTTTAAAAAAAGGCGCGATTCACGGCGTCCTTTAGGCATTCAATGTTTGCTGTTCACTACAGGTAGAGCTGTCCCTCGTCCTTGATTTTATGTCCCCTTTTCATTTTTTTGTGTGTATGTTTTTGGGTGTCTATTGTACATCCTATATGACATTAGTCATTCATATATTTTTTGGTATTTTTCCCACATTGATTGTTTTTTTCTTTACACAACCAATACCGTCTATGTTACACTTCGGGTTATTGCGGGACCATTAATCTTTTTCTCTGCAAGTTAGAGCTCTTTGTCCCAGCTGATTTTATGTCACTGACTCTATTATGTGTTCATTTCTGAGAACAATGCATTTTTGTTTCTTGCTATGCCGCTACTTTGCGGGTTACACTAGCGTTTTTATATATTCATTGTTTTAATATTCATAGTTTCATTCTATTTTGTTTTATGCGATTCCACACCCTTGTCACTGTTTTTCGCCTTTCGTTTATCTATTGTGCAATTTTACACTGAGTGTGTTTAAGTTATGAGCCATGCACACAGTCTTCAGTTCTTGCACTAAAAGATAAGCCCATCGTTTTTCATGTTTGCTGATTTTATACTTATTCTTTCTTCAACAGAGTCTGGCGTCCCTATAAAGTTCTTCGGTTTATGTTACCTCTGCTGCTGTGTGATTAATCAATGTTCTCCAATAGTTTCTTTTGTTTATAGGTTTTTATCATATTTTTCCAGCACAATCATCATTGCTGGTTTTATTTATTTATCATTTTTTTCCGTTGTTTAAATGGACCTCTTAATTTATTCCATTACTTCATTTTATTATTTGTTTATATCTCTGTATATTTATTTAAACACAAAGTTTTTTTTACAATTGAGCCCGTCCCTTTTGGACTAGGTAGTTAGGTAGGGGTGTTCTTGGTACTTTACCTTTATTGTTATAATTTGTATACACGACTTCATTTTATTTCATTATAATTATTGAAATATTTATTATTATTTAATCTTTATTATTGTAATTTGCATTATCTTGATTCAGTGTTTGTACTATTTTTAGCTTTTTAAGGTTCTTTTGGGTTGTTTTGTGTCTTTTAGTCCTGGTTTCCCGCTATTGCAAATTATATGTTCTTTCACATATACCCTTCTATATTAATTTTGTTATTTGTGATATAATTTATAGCTTTTATTTTATGCATATGGTTATATCGGTTGCTGTGCACTCCAGAGAGTGTGTGTTTGACCCTCATAACTTGTGAGTACTTTTATATTATTGTATACATGTTATATCTTTTAGTCCATGTCTATTTTACATTAATGTATTTTATATTGTATGTTTCAGCATACTATTACGTGGATGATATTCTTCTCCTCTACCACACCTGCCCGCTCTCACCCGATCTCTCCCCTCTCAATTCCTGTCTATCCTCCATTGTTTTCTGGATGTCGTCTAACTTTCTTCACCTCAATCCTTCCAAGACCCAAGCCATCTGGTTCACCCTCGGTGGCCCTATCCCTACGGTTTCCCCCTTGCTCTCTTCCACCTCCATCCCTGTTGTCCCCTCCTTGCGCTACCTCGGGGTCATCCTGGATTCAGCCCTGTCCTTCCGTGAACATCTTTCTCTCGTGGTCCAGCGTTCTTTCCACTCTCTCAGGCAATTGCGAGCTCTTCGCCCCTTTCTCCCTGTCTCTGCCTTGACCACCCTACTTCTTGCCCTCACTCTTTCCCGCTTGGATTATTGCAACGTCTGCTTTGCCGGTCTCCCCCAACGTCAAATCCGAAGGCTTCAACTTATTCAAAACACTGCTGCCCGGCTTCTCACTAATGCTTCCCGTTATGATCACATCTCTCCCCTTATTGATCTCCACTGGCTCCCCATCTCTTACCGGATTCAGTTTAAAATCCTCACTTTCGTTCAAAGGCAATACACACTGGTGTCCCATGCTATCTCTCGAACTTGGTCCGTCTTCATGCTCAACGTTCCCTGCGCTCTATCCACGCCAATCGTATGTTTCTTCCCCCCTCCCCCCGCCTCTGCTCACCTCGAATCCACCCGTTCCTCTGCCTTTTTCTTCCTTGGTCCCAGGCTCTGGAACTCGCTCCCTCCTGCCCTCTGTCTTGAACTTTCTTTTAGTAAATTTAAAGCCGGTCTGAAGACCCACCTTTTTTGCACGGCCCACGATCTTCCCTTCCCCTCCTCCATTCCCTCAGACACCTCATAAGCTTGTCTCGCTCTCCCCAGTCTGTTTGTCCGTCTGTCTCTGACCTACTCATGTGTCCTCTCTTCTCTCTCTACCTCTGTCCCTTTCCTATTGCGTTAATGGAGTTCTTTTTCTTCTATCCTTTGTTTCCAGCAGCATTGTTATGACTCTTATTTTAAGCTTGTTGTGAACCGTGCTGGTGTCTCTGGTGTGTGCAGTATATAAAGAAACAAATAAAGATAAAGATTGATGGTTTTATTTGATTCTTTTAAAAATACTTTTTTCTAATGTTGTAGCTGGCTTTGTAATTATGTTTTGATGCATTAGTTTATACAATTTACATGTTTGGTCTTACATAATTCATGTTTTTATATTATTATGCAATATGTGTTATTTTTATTTTATTTTCATTATTATTATTTATTTTCTGTTTTGCAGTTCTCAGCCCCCTGACGAAGGCTGCGCCGAAACGTGTTGGGGCATTTCTTTTATTTTAATAAAGCATCAGTGACCACCTACCACCACTCACCCTTTGTCTGCTTCTTTCCTAGAGACATGTAAGAGACAGTCCCTGCTCATAAGAGCTTACAATCAAGTCAGGACAGACAAGACAACAAGTTGGGACTAGGATATATCAGGAGGACTGGTAAGGAAACATACAGTATAGGAGGTGAACAGGAGACGGGGATCAGATCCTAAAGCAGTCTCAAAGAAGTGAGTTTTTAGCCTGGATTTGAACAGGGCCGCAGATGGAGCCTGCCGTACTGACTCAGGTAGTTTGTTTCAGGCATAAGGAGCAGCAAGGTAGAAAGACTGAAGTCTGGATTTGACAGTGGAAGAGAAGGACACAGATAAAAGGAATCTGCCAGAAGGCACTTATAGGTCAGCAGGAGAAGTTTGAACTGGATGCGGAAATGGAAGGGGAGCCAATGAAGTGACTTGAGAAGAGGGGTGACATGAGCGGCGACGCTGGAAGAAAATTAGCCGTGCAGCTGAGTTTTGAACAGATTGAAGTAGGGACAGATGATTCAGAGGAAGACCAATGAAGAGGAAGTTGCAATAGTCTAGACGGGAGGTGACTAGAGAATGGATAAGAGTCTTAATAGTGTGTTCAGAAAGGAAGGGACAGATTTTGCCATTGTTATAAAGAAAGAAGCAACATGGTTTAGCTATCTGTTGAATGTGTGTGGAGTAGGAGAAGGAGGAGTCAAAGATGACCCCAAGGTTGCAAGCTAAGGAAACAGGGAGTAGTAGAGTGTTATCCAAAGAAATTGAGAAAGGAGGAAGGGGGAAAGTGGGTTTAGGGGGGGGGGGGGAAATAAGAAGCAATGTCAGATAGGCAGGCAGAGATCCAGGCCTGGATTGCCGGAGAATATTCAGGTGTAAAGAGATAGATCGGGGAATCATTAACATAGAAGTGGTACTGAAAACCGTGGGAGGAGATGAGTGCGTCAAGGGACTAAGTCATCAGCGAAAACGAGAGGTCCCAAGACAGAGCCAAGTAGTACACCAACTGAAAGCAGAATAGCAATAGAGAAGGATCCACCACACAATACACTAAAAGTGTGATGAGAGAGAGAAGACGAAAACCAGGACAGAAGAGAGGCCCCTAAATCCAAGAGAGGACAGAGTATCGAGGGGAAGGAGATGATCAACAGCGTCAAAAGCTACAGAAAGATCAAGTAGGAAGAGGCTCAAGTAAAGGCTCTTGGAACATGGTCTTTGGGACATTGTGATATCACGATACTCCTCATATCAAAGTGATAGTGTGGATCATATTGGTGAAGGAATAGCATTCTAATATTAAGAATGGTATGGAATCAAACAGGAAGAAAGTCTTACAGGAAACAAAATATCTTGTGAAACCTATATGGATAGAAATTCCATGTGTGATGGGAAAGAGAATACTGTCACCCATGTGAACAGGAATATGAGACAGACTGTGAAATGCTGGTAGAAATGAAGAAGGCTAACAAATTTGGTAACACAATAATAATGTGAGGTTTCAAATAACCCCAATATTGATTGGGTAAATGTCCCATCAAGGCATGCTTCGAAGGAAACATTTCTAGAGCAGCTGGTCCTGGAACCCCGATGAGAGGGGGAGTTATTTTAGATTTAGTCCTTACTATGCAGGACATGGTGGAGCCAATTGGCGTTAGTGATCATATTCCTTAGGAGAAGGAAACTCAGGAAAATGACTTGCTTTCAAAAAACCGAAAGCAGATCCAGAACACAAGCACTGGAAAGATAAAGCTTTAATAAGGTGGGCAAAAGTGAATTTAAAAAGAAGCTTACCACAGGGCAAAAACTCATAGTTCATAATATATCTGGAAAACATCTGGACGTTCAAATGGCAAATGAAATTTAATGTGCAAAGTTATGCACCCAGGAAAGAACAACCCAAACTATGGTTACATGATGCAGGGTTCCACATTAGGAACTACCACCCAGGAAAGATTTAGGCGTCATCGTGGATAACATGTTTAAACCCTCTGCTCAATGTGCAGTGGCAGCCAAGAGAGCAAATAGATTGCTAGGAATCATAAGGAAAGGAATGGAAAATAAAACAAAGGATATTGTAATGCCTCTGTATCGTTCCATGGTGCAGCCGCACCTTGAATATTGTGTGCAATTCTATCGCCCTATCTTAAAAATCATCTGTAATACCTGAAGATTGGAGGGTCGCCAACGTAACACCAATTTTTAAAAAGGGTTCCAGGGGTGACCCAGGAAATTACAGACCGGTGAGCCTGACGTCAGTACCAGGGAAAATGGTAGAAACCATCATAAAGAACAAAATTACGCAGCATGTAGATAGTCATGACCTAATGGGAGACAGCCAACATGGCTTTAGACAAGGAAGATCTTGTCTTACTAATCTGATATGTTTTTTTGAAGGTGTGCATAAACAGGTAGACAAAGGTGAGTCGGTTGATATAGTGTATCTGGACTTTCAGAAAGCTTTTGACAAAGTCCCCCATCAGAGACTTTTGGCGAAGCTAAAAAGTCATGGGATAGGAGGCAGTGTACTATTGTGGATCAGGAACTGGTTAAAAGATAGAAAGCAGAGGGTAGGGCTAAATGGCCAATATTCCCAATGGAAAAAGGTGAATAGTGGAGTACCCCAGGGATCTGTACTGGGTCCGCTGCTTTTTGACATATTCATAAATGACCTGGAAAAGGGAATAACTAGTGAGGTTATCAAATTTGCAGATGACACAAAACTGTTTAAAGTTGTTAAAACCCAAGAGGATTGTGGAAAACTGCAGGAGGATCTGGATAAATTGGAAGACTGGGCATCCAAATGGCAGATGAAATTTAATGTGGACAAGTGCAAAGTTATGCACCTAGGAAAGAACAACCCACACTATAGTTACACAATGCAAGGCTCCACATTAGAAACCACCACCCAGGAAAAAGATTTAGGAGTCATTGTGGATAACATGTTAAAACCCTCCGCCCAGTGTGCAGCGGTGGCCAAGAAAGCAAATAGAATGCTAGGTATCATAAGGGATGGAGAACAAAACAAAGGATATTATAATGCCTCTGTATCGCTCCATGGTACGACCGCACCTTGAATATTGTGTGCAATTCTGGTCACCATATCTTAAAAAGGACATAGCGTTATTAGAAAAAGTACAGAGAAGAGCCACCAAATTGGTGAAGGGGATGGAAGGCTACTCCTATGAAGAGAGGCTAAGAAGGTTAGGGCTCTTTAGCCTGGAGAAGAGACGGCTGAGAGGAGATATGATAGAGGTCTATAAATTAATGAATGGAGTGGAACGGATAAACGTGGATCAATTGTTTACGCTATCAGAGTATAGAAAGACTACGGGACATGTAATGAAGCTACAGGGTAAACTATTTAAGACAAATAAGAGAAAATATTTTTTCACTCAACGTGTAATCA
Organism: Ichthyophis bannanicus; assembly: GCA_033557465.1. Lineage (NCBI taxonomy): Eukaryota > Metazoa > Chordata > Amphibia > Gymnophiona > Ichthyophiidae > Ichthyophis > Ichthyophis bannanicus. Next base: position 41,506,062 of record CM066051.1, on the reverse strand, counting down.
AACTCTGGAATCTGTTACCGGAGGATGTAGTAAGGGCTGTTAGTATAGCTGGGTTTAAAAAAGGTTTGGACAAGTTCCTGGAGGAAAGGTCCATAAACCACTATTAAAAAGGGACCCAGGATATCAATGCTTGACCCAGTACAAGCATTGTGGAACCTGTCTTTTGGGGATATTGCTAGGTACGTATAACCTAGATTGGCCACTGTTGGAAACAGGATACTGGGCTTGATGGACCTCGGTCTGACCCAGTATGGCATGTCTTATGTTCTTATGTACAGAGAAGAGCCACCAAAATGGTAAAGGGGATGGAAGGATACCTCTATGAGGAGAGGCTAAAAAGGTTAGGGCTCTTCAACCTGCAAAAGAGACGGCTGAGGGGAGATATGATAGAGGTCTATAAATTAATGAATGGAGTGGAACAGGTAAAGGTAGATCGATTGTTTATGCTATAAATATGTAGAAAGACTAGAGGACATTCAATAAAGCTACAGTGTAACCCATATAAGACTAATAAGAAAAAATATTTTTTCACTCAACAAGTAATCAAACTCTGGAATTTGTTACTGGAGAATGTAGTAAAAGCTGTTAGTGTAGCTGGGTTTTAAAAGGTTTTAGACAAATTCCTGGAGGAAATGTCCATAAACCATTATTAAAGTGGACCCAGGAAATCCACTGCTTGTCCCAATACAAGCATTATGGAACCTGTGTGTCTTCTGGGGAAACTGCTAAGTACATGTGACCTAGATTGGCCACTATTGGAAAGAGGATACTGGGCTTGATGGACCTTGGTCTGACCCAGTATGCATATCTTATGTTCTTATATTTAGTGGTGGGGGGGGAGGGGTGGGGGGAGGAGGGATAGTGTGGCTTCATTCCCTTTCTGTCCAGCAAGATCTACCATTACAGGTAAGCAATCTCACTTTCTCCATGCAAGACAAAGAGGCCACCACACACACACACATAAGTGAATCCCAACCTGCATTCTGCATCTTCTTATTCACAACTTGTGGTAGTCTTTTCTGGGTTGATGAAGATGTTTTAATGAGCTCTTTAAATAAAAAGTTTCAAAGCTTATCTGGCCAAAGATACCGCCCAGCAAGATGACGAGTCCAGCCAGTAGTGCTTAGTGAAAGTGAGGACTGATGACCATGTCCCATATGGAAGCCTCCTTGAGGTTAGCAGAAACATGGACAGTGATAGGACACCTGCCGATTTGTAACAAAAGTCAATGCATTTGGATATCTAGTTTGATAGGGTATGTTTAGTCCTTTGAATGGATGGATTGTTTGGAGTGAAGGACATGAAAAGCTGAGAACACAGGAGTTGCTCTGACCTACTGTGTGTCTGTGCCTGGAGTTTCATGCTGGTGTGCAGTTGGCAGGAGGAAGCTGCTGCCTGGTCCATCTCTGCACCTGGAAGTGAGGTCATCAGGGGGCCTTTAAAGCATGGCTCCCTTCCATGGAATGGGGCCGTGGGTGTGTCCGAAGGGGCAGGATCTGCCCCTTCAGAGCAAGGAGGATCTCTACAAAGTACTAGATGATGTTATGGGTAAGAGAAAGAAGAAGGTGCCCACAGTGAGTACTGTTAATCCTGCTAAGTCATCGAAAATATTGGGACCAATGGATAGACATGTGGTTGTCCCTGTTCAAGGGCTAGAAAATCATTCCTTGCTGATAACAGACAGTCTGGGTTCTTCTGCAAACTTCTCCCTGCTTAATGAGGGGAGTATCCCTACCTCACAGAATGACAATGACTTTGTGAGCATGGTGGCTTTTTCTCCTATACTAGACAGCTCAGGGACATTCTCCTTTTATTCCCCTTTAGCTAGGCTTATACACCACTTTTCTATGAGTCAAAGTGGTGTACCTTCAGGTACTGAATATATATATATTTCTCTTGTCCCCAAAGGGCTCACAATCTGTTTTTGTACCTGAAGCAATGGAGGGTTAAGTGGCTTGCCCAAGGCTACAAGGGAGCACCCGTAGAGCTAGAAACCCCAGTTCTTCCAGCCCAAGGTTGCTGTCTCTAGCAGGACTTGAACCCCTGGCCTTCCTGCCCTATGTAACTTGACCCAACCACTAGGCCACTCCTCCCACCATGTGTAATAGTTCTCAGCGGGAGCTGGGTGAGGTTGTTCACTTACCTACAGTTGTGTGCGTTCTGGTGTTTGGGAAGTCCTCTAGGGTTTCTAGTTCTTTGGCTTCTGCTGTAGAAGGGACGGATATTACTTTAAGAGATATTTGGCAGGCTGTGTTTCATTTGGAAGCTTCTTTGTCAGGAACTATTACACAATTTGCTGATTTTACTAAGGATGCTGTTGCAAAGTCTGTTCATCATGAATCTCAATTGGCGCAGCAGGAATCTCGTCTCCAGAAACTACAATTTCAGGGCACTGTACAAGGTGTTATTACCTCCTTGGTTAAAGACAGTCTATTTCTCCACCATCAAGCTGAGCAGTTGGAAAACGCCTCTAGGGCTAGAAACTTACAGTGCCTAAACTTTCCAATCACTAGATATCTTTCGTCACTCGTATTCTATTTAAAAAGTATTTAAAGGGAGTTTTGGCATATCAGGGTTATGCTACTTCATCTCTGAATAATATTTACTATATATCCAGAGGGGTTAAGGTTGTTACTGAGGGTGCTGAGAAGCAAGAAGTGCAGAGCTCAGTGGAGAGCCTTGAATTATTGGAGTTTCTGGAGTCCTCAACTGATGAGATTTCTACTCGTGCAACCCTTTTAGTTTCCTTCAATTCTGAATATATCAAAAATCTGATATTGAAGCTATATTTTGCTAAGATAGATGAACTATTCTGTGGCCAAAAGCTTAGCTTGTTCCCTAATGTGTCCAGGCCTACACAGCTTAGATGCAAAGGGGGTGATCCTGAACTGCAAACAGCAGGGATGGATTTCCGGCTTGGATGTCTAACCCCCACTATTCGCTTAGACCCGATTCCGGCATTAGAGCTCCCCGCGTGTATTAGACCTTTGCGCTTGGAGCTCTGGATGGGGGCCGGTGGGGGTGGGCTGGAGGAGGAGAGTGGGCAGGGCGAAGGCAGGTCCATGACCCCAGATGTACAGGGCTGTTTCCACTCATGGCCCTGTATGTCCAGGGGTGCAAGAATAGCCACGAAACTTATTCCTCCTCCCCCGTTCAGGCGAACAGCACCGGTGGGCCCCACAACTCAGGTGAGGAGCAGCCCGATCTCAGTCTTGGCAGGCCCCTCCAGGGCTCCTGCATGGCGTCCCGGTGTGGCAGGGAATCAGGGCTCCTCCATGGTGCCCCAGGGGCCACGGCGATGGGACCCAATGGCACCAAGGCTCCATGCAGGAGCACTGATAGGGTTAGATGGGGTCTTGGCTGGTCATGCAGGGTGGCTGAATCAGGACCCATCCAAGCCCTTTACCCCAATTCTGCTCCCGCAAGAACAGAATCAGGTGCAAATCCAGCCCATCCAGATTCTGGACGTCTGGTCGGGCCCCGATCTGAATGGGCCTCAATATTTTTCACTCTGAAGCCTTGGGTTCTAGACTTAGGTGGCACGTTTTTTCTTAAATTTCTGTGCAAGTGCCCTGTGACACTAAGGGGGATCAGCTATATCTTTTTTGATGTTTCTCAGCTTGAAACTTTGCTTCATTTTGCAATACTGTGATTTAAGTTTGTTTAATTCTAATGCAGTAGCCTTTGTTTTGCCTATCCATTTCGTTAAATAGGGATCGATTGAATTATTCTTCAGGCTCGTATGTAATGTTTTGCTTTTCTCTCTTTGCAAGCTCGAGCTCCCCTTAACGTGGGCTTGCGGCTTGATATTGTTTTTGAATTATGTTTTGTTAATTTCTAATTTCTTCATGGATTTCTCTTTATAATAAGTTAAATGCTTAATAAAACAAAGCTGGGAACACTTTGCTTATTGTGTTGCATGTAGTACACTAATTAGGGCATTTTTGTGCCGGTGTGCAATGGTAAGGTGTACTGATGCCTTTTTCTGGGGAAGGGGAGGGGGAGCAGAACCTTAAAACAAAACAAAACAAAACAAAAAACCCTTTGCGATTCGCTCCTTCTCCCCCCACTGCTTTTCCTTTATCTGCAGTGGTGGCGGGTATCGGACTTTAAACAATGGGGAAAAAACCCCACGACACGTCAGAAGGGGCAGTCATTTGCAGGCCTTCCAAGCATGGAGTTGCAAAAACCCAGGCTTTCTTTTTCATTGTTTAAAATCCGATGCCTGCCACCACTGCAGACGCAGGTGGCAAAAGCACTGATACTAATACATAGCTACAATCCGGTGGGTATACAAAGCTGCCTGCTGAATGAGAGTGAGGTTTAAAAAAAAACAGCAGAAAGATGACTGATTCAGATGAAATTCCAAAACCACCTTAAGAGTACCTCTCTGTTAGGGAAGATCCGAGTGTAAGGATCGTGAATGAGGACTTTGATTTCACTTACTCATCTGGCAGACGTTACTTCTTATTAAGAATAGTTATTCCACATAAGGGACTTTTAGCAATGAACATAAGAAATGCCATAACAGGTCAGACCAAGGTCCATCAAGCCCGGTATCCTGTTTCCAACAGTGGCCAATCCAGGTCACATGTACCTGGCGGGTACCCAGAGTCTACAGCTTCCACAATGCTCGTCCTGGAGTAAGCAGTGGATTTGTCCTAGGAACTTGTCCCAGAAGCTCAAAAGGTGCTTCATTGAGTTATGCGAGTACAATATTAAGGTCCCATGAAGAAAGCAGTGGATGAATAGGAGGCTTAGTACGGAAGAGTCCTCTAATAAAGCATAGACAAGAGGGAGCAATGCTATGGGTTTATCACCCATATGATCATAGTAACATCCAAATGGCGGAAAAATCAAAACACAATAACCTTAACATATCTTTCCAGTAGTAGTTCAAGGTGAGGTACAGTAAGCATGTCCCTGTCCCCAAAGGACTCACAATCTAAGTTTGTACCTCAGGCTGCAGAGGGTTAAATGACTTGCCCAAGGCCACAAGTAGTACCAGTGGGATTTGTGGTAAAGGGACCATTAGGCCAAGGCTATCCAAGCCAGTTCTCTTTCTATTGCACAAGAGCTTTATTGTCACTAATTTATTTATTTAGCTAGGTTTATATACTGCTTTTATACCAGTCACGGTGTACATTCAGGTACTGTATATTTCCCTTGCCCCCCCACCCCCGAAGGACTTACAATCTATGTTTTTGTAGCTAGGGCAAGGGAGGGTTAAGTGGCTTGCCCAAGGCCACAAGGAACACCTGTGGGACTAATTCGTCTCACATACCATTTCACTAATGCCTTCTGTCTTTTTAAACAAATGTAATTTTGTCAGCTCCCACAGAGGTCTATTTTATAAAGTGAAGTACAGACCTACTTTACTTTCTAGAATAGGGACATATGCGGTATAAAGATCTAGGGGCAGGCACTCAAGCCTGCTCTAGGTTAGCTGATAAATCCTGCAGTCTAGATTTTTCAAACACACATGTAAATTGTAGTATTTTATAACATAAGTGAGCAAATTTGTGCTGCGCTGACGCTCTGCTCTAACTTTGCCCCATGCATGCCTACACGGAAATTGCACGCCCTAGGACTTAAAACGCACGCTTACGGAACAGCACCCACCTTTTGCGTATGCGTTAGGTGCCCCTTCGTGTGCCTGAGTCCTTGAAAAAAGGTGACTTACCTGCATAAACGGTGCGCGTCTTAATGCGGCGCCTTATAAAACCGGTCGAAAAATAAACAGCTTCCAAAATCCACATTGAGCACTAGACATCTAATTTGGCACTGCGCTTCCATCCTTTTACAGAAATAAACAAGCTGCTGTCAGTGATAAAAGTTTGTTTCACACTCATGTTCAAACCTTTGTAAAAGCTACGAGGTAGGCAATTTCAGTACCCATCTCTGTTCTTTGAATGATCTGTCAGCCTGCCTATGAAGGTATATCGTTTGTATTCCACAGACATTATATCATTGTTCTGTTATTTGACTGTTCTACTGTAGCTTCAAGGTGTACATTACTGACATTGTATCATATTGATGTTCATGATTGCCTACCTCCAAGTTTATCTCACTGTCTATTATGCTGACATGATGGTCATTTTGCTATTCTAAGTTATCTGTTGTATACCATTTTGGATGAATCTCTTCATAAAGACATCCTTTTTTTTTTTAAGTGCCTTCAAGTCAATGCTGACTCCTGGCAACCCAGCAGCCCCTGAGTTTTCTCGGCAAGCTATGACCAGAAACAGACTGCCAGGCCTTTTCTTCCAAGGGAATGGAGGGTTAAGGGACTTTATCAAGGCCACAAGGCATGTCAGTGGGAATTGAAGCAGGATCTCCCGGGTTGTAGGCTGTTGCTCTAACCACTAGGCTACTCCTCCACAAAGGCATCCTAATTAATTAATAAAGAAGTAAAACACACACACACACAGGTAACAAACGAAGAGATTCCCTCAATAAAATAAAAGCACGGCTGCCAAAGAAAAGCTGCAACAGCTTGACCAGGAATGTAGGACGTAACTAAACTGTTCGGAGAATAGCTGTAAAGAGAAATGGGAGAAGAAAATGTATTTCAGACTCTCCTACAAATCTTTTCAAAAGCTGTGCATAACACTAAGTCTGCCAGCAAGAGCGCTAGTAAATTCCTGGCTCATAGGTGCAGTTGACTGCTAAACGTTTCAGATACTAGAGGAATGTATGTGTAAATTGTACCAAGAACCAGTGTGTCATGAGGAATTTGGATCTAATTCATGCTTCTGTTTGCCTACGTGGATACTTCATGAAATGAATGATGATCAGAAGCCCTCCTTCATGGTTTTTCATTGTGACTTCCGAATTCTTGGCAACACATGATTGCAGGTAAAAGACATCCGTAGAACAGCTTCTGGAAGTGTAGTTTTCAGATTTTTTTCCCCTCACCTATCTAAATCACCAAGATAAAAACGTTGCTGCCTGCAAGTAGGTAAACTGAAAGGCAACATCAGGAACGACTTTTTCATGCCCGGAATGCCCCGCTGATGGAGGTTATCGGAGCCAAAACAATGACAGAATTCATAAAAGCATGGGACAGAAACAGAGGATCTTTATATAGCAACAGCAAAAGGATGGAATCAAAGCAAACAAATAACCTTTGCACTTTACAAAATAGAGGGGGCTTACGGTTGTACCTCCACGGTTGGACCGAGGAGGGTAACAAGCATGGAGCAGCTGGTACAACTTTAGCCACCCCACTGGTCCTGGCTGGTGTTTTATCTGCCATCGTTCAGTGTTACTGTATATATTGTATTATTCTCTTTTTTATATATATTTATATTGTACCCCACTTTGCTGTATTCTCGAAAGGTGGTTAATCAAATAAACATAAATACACACATACCAGCCTAAGAAAATACACAAGCACACACAAACATAAAACATAAATACACATGCAGAGGCAAAAAACATACACAAGACACACATGTAAGCAGGCAAGGCAGATACAGACAGGTGTGTGCATGTACACGAGGTGTGATCAAAACGTATTGAGACTTGTTGTGCAGCTATATAACAATACGTCACACCACAATGCTATGAGGCATGCAGCGACCTAGTTATGTAGCGGGGCTGCGGCACACCTTTACATGAAGTTTGTTTCCAAAACGGAAATAACCACTGAAAAGGAGATTTGACTTGGAAACCATTAAGGAAAATTCGGCACAACAGCTTCACAGCATAATGAAAGAGGCATTTCAAAACTGTTTCCAGCAGTGGCAGGAACGCTGCAGGAGGTGTGTTTTCTCAGAAGGGGATTACTTTGAAGGAGACTGCGTGCAATAACTGTCGGTGTTATACTGCTTGTGTTATTGCACAAGTCTCCTACTTTTTGATCGCACCTCGTCTACACACAAACACACACAAAGGAGTTGGAAAAAAAATTCAATGAGCCATGATCTGCACGTTTTCCCTCTCTTGCATTCATAATATATAGGCAGTAATATATTTTAAGAGGATTTGAGATTTAACAAGGTAGTTTTAGTTATTTGTATCTTTGGATTTAAATATTTATACTTTTGTTATTGTCATGTTCATAATTTGCCTTGATGCAGCTAACATGTATTTTATTGAAGGGAGGATTATAGGACACACAAGGATGCACTGTGGTATTGTAATTTTTGTTTTATAGCTGTAAAATTGACTTTCCTACAGTAAATTGATTAATTCCAACTTCCCTATATAAATAACCTGACTTCCTCACAGAAATCCTCCCTTCCTGAACCTCTAACAGAAAACAAACCACTCCCCTAACACCTCCATTGAATATATATTTCCTGACTTCCCCACAAAAAAAATCACCTCAGAAAAGTCCCCAAAGATTTTCTGAAAGAAAAAAAAAACCCTCCAATTTTTCCACAGAAAATAAATCCCTCTTCCTGAGTTCCCCCTAGAAAAATCACTTCAGAAAAGTCCTGACACCTTCATGAACCCCCCCCCCTTCCCCAGCTTCCCCGCAGAAATAACCCCCCTGGCAAACCACAGAAAATAAATCCTTTCCCTAGACTCCCTCATGGAGGGGGGGGGGGCACCGTTCCCAACTTCCCACTAGGAAATAAATCTCTTCCTGACTTCCCCAGAACAAAAATCACCTCAGAGAATTCCCTACTTTCCTCCACAGAACCCCCCCCCCACCCTTCCCCAGTTTTCCTGCAGAGAAAATAAGTCCACTCACTAGACTCCCTCACTTTAAAGAAAACTCTTCCCCGACTTCCCCACAGAAAGCGAGGTTACTTACCTGTAACGGGGGTTCTCCGTGGACAGCAGAATAAGTCAGCCACACCTGGTGATATCCTCCGGGCGGTGCCATGCGGAAGTACTCTCCAGAGCTCAGGATTTGAGCATGCCCAGGTAGCCCATCTCACCGGCCCGCCCCTAGCCCGGCCAGTGTGTTCTTAGCTAGCCTTCCCCAGCTAGGGGTGAGCCCATTTGGCTGACCTCCTCCAGGGAGGTGGGCGGGATTGTGTGGCTGACTTATCCTGCTGTCCACGGAGAACCCCCGTTACAGGTAAGTAACCTCGCTTTCTCCATGGACCAGTAGGATTGCATCAGCCACACCTGGTGCCTCCCTAGCTGCGCGGGGCGCACGAAGGTGGAGGAGGGAGGCGAGGATAAGGCTACAGATTCATTGAATCTGGGCATTAAGTATATTCTTATTTTATTTTTATTTTGTTTTTTATATATATATATATATATATATTTTTTTTTTTGGATACAGGTGTAATAGAACACAGTGCAAACAGTAAGGAGCGTACACGCTGTAAAGAGCACCCTACTGACATAGTGCGACAAACATGTCAAAGTGATCTAGTGCAACAGCAAACAAGTACAAACGTGATAACAGTGAAGTCAACAACCAGGTGAACGTAACCGTGAAGTCATAGTGTAGCAGTCTCAGTTTGTTCACGGTGTTCATGGAGGGTGCAGGGTGACGTCAGTTCCTTCCACCGCGATGCGAGGCCTGCCATGCCCACAGCACCATCTTCCTTTGAACGGAGGTCCAGACAGTAGTGTTTCTGGAAGGTGTGTGGTGACGACCACGTAGCAGCTCTGCAGATGTCGACCAGTGGAACAGAGTGGAGGTTGGCTAAGGAGGTGGCCAAAGCTCTGAGTCGGTGCGGTCCAATTCTCGGTGGGGCCTGGCCATCCGGCATGTTAAGGCAGAAAGAGATGCAGGCCGCCACCCAGTGGGAGAGAGTTCTTTTTGTAACAGGCCTTCCTGGCCTGTTTGGCCAGACGTTCTTAGCCATGCCCACCTCCTGGCGGAGATAGCTGTGCCTGTGGTTCTCATGGACGTGTCGAAGGAATCGAACGCTGTGCTGGCTAGGTGTCTGTTGCACTCCGACATGTCTGCGAAAGAGTTTGCAATGGACGCTTGGGCCTCCTTCGGGAGGAAGGAGATTGCGTTCTTTATGTTTGCCATGCATGCATCTTGGAATAGGATGTGCTGGAACTGGTGTGCGTCGATTTTCGCATTAAGCATGGCTCCTTGGAAGACCTTCTTGCCTATGTCGTCGAGGAGCTTCTGGTCCCATCCCGGTGGGCTGTTAGCGTGGGTGCGTGAGGACTTGATTCTCTTCAACACTGAGGAGATAACGATGGATTAGTGCGGCAGCTGTGGTGTGGTGAAGCCCGGTATAGGCTGGACCTGGTATTTGGAGTCCAGTCTTCTGGGAAAGGGGCGGCCAGAGGCTGGGGTCTGCCACACTTTCAGATAGTTGTCCTGTAGCTTGCTGTGTATCGGCAGTGCAAAGGAGGGTCTAGGAGAGGAGAGGTATTTGAGAACCTCGGGGTCTGGCTCAGGTTCTGTGTTTGGATCTACAAGGATTAAGATGCTTGTGACCCTCTTTAAGAACTTAGGGTAGGTAAGGTCCTCCGGAGGGGGTTGAGTACCTTTCGGCTCCGGGGATTGTCGGGCTTCTGAGGTGGTATGGTTGGATGCGGAGCCGACCATGGCTTCGATGTCTGGTTCCTCAGCGGTGCTATCCGGAGACGGGTTGACCGGGGTTTCCAGCGCTGGCGTAGATCCCTGCGGCAGTGTGGGCTGCATCCCGTGGTCCGTGTCTGGGTTGACATCCGGGGATCTGGAGCGCAATTTGGGCGTGGAGAGAGACCGAGTTGCAGGGGCCGAGGCAGAGGGGGCATTCTGCAGCAGCTGTGTAAGGAGTCTCAGGATGGCAGAGGAGTTGTGGCTGCAGGATCTGTCCCAGCTGCTTCTGCTGACAGAAGTGGAGCATATGCGGTGCTTTTTATGTCACCGAGAGGCGCGGTGCCTCCTGCGATGAGGTCTGCCGGAGCTGGAGCTCAGACTGCTGGAGGAGTCCCTATAGCTTCTGTGCCTCTTGGAGTGCCCGCTGTGCCGATTACTATGTCCGCGGTTGCCGCTGTTGTTACCTCCATGGTGCCTCTTGCGTGATCGGCGCCGGGGCTGTGCCTGCGTCGGCGCCATGGGGGTTTAAATTGTGCTGATCGGCGCTATAGAGAAGAGCCGGGTAGTGGGCGGAGTCCGTTACCTCGACGTGACGAGCTGCAGCAATGGCTCCCGGGGTTCCTGAGTCCTGGCCAATCAAAGGGCGGTGGGCGGAGCTGGAGGACTTGCCAGAGGACTTCCATCCGGCGCCATCTTTGGGAGCTGCATGGCCAGGTTTGGCTGCACTGTTGGAGGCAGGATTTTGGTCAGCGATGTCCCGGAAGGCTGGCAGCAGGGAGACTGTGGTCGGAGGCAAGACTGAGGTTGAAGAGGAGACTGGAGTTGTTGGAGCGCTGATAGCAGCCTGGCTAAGGATGGGGGCCCCATCGGGCGCATCCGGAGCCGGCGCATTCGTGGAGGAGGAGAATTTACCTGAGGAGGCAAGGTAATCCTTCAGGGCATGTCCTCTAGCCTTGCGGCCCCTCGGGGACATGCGGCTGCAGTGGGGGCAGACCTCCACACTGTGGCCCGAGCCCAGGCAGCAGACGCAGAGGTCATGGGCATCCGAATTGCTCATTTTCTTGCTGCAGTGCGTGCATTTTTTAAACCCCGGCTTTTGGCATGATGGGTGTGCAGTCGATCTGGAAGTTGTTAGGAGTGGAATCTTGGAATCGGCGAGAGGAGAGTAGGGTCCGTCTTGCTGGCAAGGCGGAAGGAAGAAGACTGGCCGGGCTAGGGGCGGGCCGGTGAGGTGGGCTACCTGGGCATGCTGAAATCCTGAGCTCTGGAGAGTACTTCCGCATGGTGCCGCCCGGAGGACGTCACCAGGTGTGGCTGACGCAATCCTGCTGGTCCATGGAGAACATGAACCTCCTTGACACCCTCACATTAACACAATTGCTTCTCCGGTCTTGCCCATAGAAAAACCTCACCTCCCTCAGACTGCAAACCCACCCGAAAAACCACCTCAGAGAAAATCCCGCCTCCTGAGAATTCTACTAAACCCCGCCCCCTTCTCTCCAACTGTCAAGAGCGGTCAGTTACAACCAGTATCTCCATAGCAACAGGGATGTATAAGAGCCACACGTGCCCAACTCCGCCCCCCTCTCTTTCGAGCGTCTGTCACTCATAACGTGTCTCCCAGTCCCACAGACTTAGAGCTTTCGAGGAGCGAGTAGGCTAAGCTAGAACAAGTTCAAAGAAAGGAAAAAAAAAGTACTCTAGCCCTTTGCTACTGAAGGAAGGCCCGTCCTGTGAACTTAGTGGAAGTGCTGTGTGCTGCATAGTAATATAAAGGAAGACATGGCCAGCAAGGTGTTTAGGGATGCAACCACTGTGTGCAGGTCACCCACTGGGCTGGCCCGCCCAACCGTCAAACTAGGCAGTGGCCTGGAGTGGAAACTTCTGGAGGCCGTAAAGATCAGGGGTTTGAAAGTTAAAATAATATATTTTGACAAGCAAGGGGGTTGTAAGGCTTACAGGCTGCCTAGGGTGCCAACATCTTGAACCAATTCTGGTCCTGGTTACCCACAAACTATGCTTTTTACTTTGTGACATCCTTGGTCCATTCCTTCTCAATTGGGTCTTTTACAGGGGCTGGGGAAGCCCTGGAGGCGATATGGAGATTCAGGGGAGTTCTGATCATTTACTCCACTCCTCCCCTACTCCTGACTTCCTAACAGAAAGCAAATACCCTCTGAGGATGAAAACCCCAGGAAATCCTTCCAAGTCCCTCACAGAAAATAGTTGGGCCTGTCCCTCCCCAGAACAGGCCCAACTATTAGACAAATTAGGCAGTCTGGGGCTAGCCCTGTCCCGCTCTGCAACTTCCCTACAGAAAATCCACCAGACTTCCTCACTGAAAATAACTCCTTTCCTCAGTTTCCCCATGGTAAATGACCCCATGAATAAACCCACAGAAAATAAATCCCTCCTGACTTCCCCTCAGAAAATGAACCCTCTTGCAACTTTCCCACAAAAAGTAATCCCCCTCCTAGAAAATCACCTCAGAAATTTCCCCAACCCACTCCCTCAAAGAAAATACGTCCCCTTTCCCCATAGAAAATAAATATCCCCGATTCCCTCACAAAATTTAAAGTGCCTCCCATGCCTTCCTTATAGAAAATGAATTTTCTTTGACGCTTACATAGTAAATTAACTCCATCACTCCCCATGAACCCCTCTCTGAAAACACATGCCATGTGCAACATCCAGGTTTGTCCCTTCCAGTTGGGTTTTCTGCTGGTGCTCGGGAAACCCTGGAGGCAGCGTGGGAGACTCAGGGGACTTCTGGTCATTGCCTAAGAAGGACATAGACAAATTCAGAGTCTGTGATGGCCCCCTGGCTCAAGATGGTCACTATAAAGACCATATCAAATATTGAGGGGTGGGGTAGGAGACTGAGGACAAAAGATATAAAATAGGGGTAGTTGTGTACGAAGCTAATGGTGCCGGATACTTATTTATACATACTTAATACCTCGCTTATGCCCAACCAAGAGTCTAAAGCCCAGCCCTGGTTCTTAAGGCAGAACTGAAGATTACAACACCCATCAGAAGAGGACCAATGGGGCATGGAGCCCCTGAGAGATTGGAGAGTGGCAGTCCCAAGCTCCACTTTTGGGGTGCTTTGAAAATCTGGTGCCCTAGGTACACACCTACGTTGCTTATGTCCGAATCCAGCCCTGTTGGTTCTTACTGTAATGGAAGCTCAGAGTAGGAGAAACAATCAGCTCAAATGAAAAAGGAAGCCTCCGTTTGGTTGCAATCCTTAATTTAACAGAAAAAGACAGGAGAGGTGGTTTGACCAATATGTCATTATAGAACTGGTGGACCTGTCTTAGAGCGGCTTATGGTTGGTATGATTTACATTCACGAGTTCTTGGGTGGGAACGATAGTTCAACTAACCAGTAATGTTATCTACATCTGTCTTTGTGGATTGAAACTAGCAAAGGAGGGGCAACATGTATCTTGAATTCAGTAAGGGTTATCTGGAGAACAGGGCTGGCAAAAGGGGTTGTGGTACCTGAGCCAGCTTGTTGCTTTTGCACCCTTATCTTGGGGACAGACGATGGGCAATCTGATCCTGGAGTCCTGGTCTTTGTGACTGCTGAAGCGCTGAACCAGAAGCAGAAGTGCTTAAGCACATGTCTTCGGTTGCCACTTTGCAGTAAGACTCGCTACGAGACAGGTCTCATTACGTGCCTGTCCTGCCGGAGCAGGGGTTCTTCGGTACTCAAAGACTGGAACTCCAGCATCATAAGGTGAAAGCCAAAGCAGGGCTGCCCTACAGCCGTGCTTCAAGTTTTGGGACACTGCCTCATCCTTCAAACCAGCCCTGCTAAAGAACGAAATAAAAGGCAGCTTTCTACCTATTATGCTGCTCCCAGTGCCAAGTTTAATTGAAATATGAAAGGACGTGTAGGGGAATCATCAAAAGTAGCAAGGTTACCAGATTGTTTTGCTGGCAGGTCTGGGACACTTATCTGAAGAAAGAGTGTGTGTATATATGTGGGGGAGGGGGGGGGTAGGAACAAATTAATTCTAATTTGCGTGGAAGAAGGAAAAAGGAGTGGCCTAGTGGTTGGGACAAGGTACTACAGGCCGGAAGGTTGGGGGTTCAAATCCCACTACAGGACAGCAACCTTGGGCCGGAAGGACTGGGGTTTCTAGTCCCACAGGTGCTCCTTGTGGTCTTGGGCAAGCCACTTAACCCTCCATTGCCCATGTTCCCTGTAAGTATTAGTGTATGTGTCTCATATCCCCTTGTGTTAAATGTATCCCCCAATCGCTTTGACCCGGTGAAAAGCGGGATATAAATGCAGCTAAATAAATAAATAATTACAGTACCTTGCCCCCTCCATCCATCCCATGACAGCAACAATATCATTTCTAAGCAGACAAATCAAAAGAGAAACCGATGCATTATCCCTGTACTGTGCAAATTACAAGGATAATAGAGGTAAAGTCTAAAAACTGACATATTCAGATTGATAATTTGAAAATAATATTTTTTTCTATCCCTTCTGTCCCCATTGCTAGAACTGGGGACAGGAGGCTGCCAAACATGTGGAAGTTCGGACACAACTCTAAAATCGAGGACATCTGGGGTGTGTGTGTGTGATCGCCTTCGAGTCAGTCCTGACTCCTGGCGACCCAGAAGCTCCTGGGTCTTTTTGGCAGGGTCACCGGAAGTAGATTGCCAGGCCTTTCTTCCGAGGCAGTGGAGAGTTAAGTGACTTGCCCAAGGCCACAAGGAGTGCTAGTGGGAATCGAACCCACATCTGGTAGCCGTAATAAAAACAGATAAAATAACGGAGGGCAACGCGCTCTTTTCCAATACTTTCAGAACATCTTGCTAGCTTAGCCTTTGTTTCTTTTGAGAGAATATTTGGGAACCAAGGCATTCAGTACTCAATGGCACGTTATAGACAGCTTTGGCTGGAGTGATTCTCATAAATATAGATGGGAGGAGGGGTTGGAACTGCAAGATTTAGAATCTTTTTGGACTGTCCTTTGGATAAATGTTTTCAAATATTCTCTCTTTGTGCGTTTAAGTACCAACGTGATTAAACAGCATTTTACCCATGTCAAGCGACAGAAATGCCTCAACCTTACTGTGGCTTAAAGCATGTATGGCTTTTTCCAACACAAATATGATGCAGACATTTAAGTACCACCGTGGCATAAATGCACAGGAGGAGAGCCTCTTTCGATTGAAAGGAAGTTCTGTAACAAAGGGGCATAGGATGAAGGTGAAAGGGGATAGACTTGGGAGTAATTTGTGGAGGTATTTCTTTGCGGAAGGGGTGGTGGATGCGTGGAATCATCTCTCAGTGGATGTGGAGGGTTGTGTCATTTCAGGAAGGCATGGGACAAATTACAGGAGATCTCTAAAGGAAAAAAGAGACTGTAGGGCTTAGTGGTTCGTATGGAAGGGCAGACTGGATGAGCCGTGTGGTATTTATCTGCTGCCATGTTTCTAAGAAAGAACTGTAAGGAGATATTCCCTGGGACATATTTAAGTTGGAGAGGAAGCACACATGGGCAGACTGCATTTGCAAACCTCTGGGGTAAAGCAGCTGCTGACGCTTGGACTTTCTTTTCCAGTGGGTAAAAGTAGAATTGTATTTCGTCAAAGCATGCTCAGTTTTGAGGACCATATTCCACAAAGGATATAAAAAAAGACTTGAAATGGTTTATAGGAAGGTGACCAAAATGATTTGGAGCCTGCACCAGAAGATGTATGAGAAGACTTGAAGACCGAAATATGTATACCCCCTAGAGGAGAACAGGGGAGATATGATACAGACCTTTAAATACTTAAAAAGTATTAATGAACAAACAAACCTTTTTCAAAGGGGAAGCTGTAAAACTAGAGGGCATACAATAAAACTGCAAGGTGGTAAACTTAAAGCAACAACAAGAAACTCTGTTACTATGAGATAATGCAACATACTTTCCCTGTAAGAACCAGTGTAAAGATCAAGAATAATGACTACATTAAAAACAAAAGAAAACAGTGAGCACAAAAGTAATGCATAGATACAGATTTGAAAGCAATTTGCTTTGTGCCTTTCCCTAGGAAAAAGACGGAGCATCACATGCATATATTGATACATACGTTAAGGATTGAACTTATTTGGGGGCAGGGGGATCTCTTAAGATGGGTTTAGTGGATGGACCAGTGGCTCATCTCTCCTGGTGAGTGGGTGGTGGTATGAGTAATAATTGTGAATTATTATGTATTTATTGATTGATGTATTTTAGATTTGAATTATTGTTGAATAGTACAATAGAGTGATAAAATTATCATGCAGTTGTATCATGGCTATTGTATTTTTGTTGTGGACCTCTTCGAGTTGAACGTATTAGTTGAAAGAGTTGGTATCCAAGTACAAAGTAGCATAACATAACATTTCACTGGAGGCAGTTTGACGGTTACCCTCTTAAGATCATACACCATGTCACAGCTAATCCATAAATGGGATGCTAGTGTTTCTTTCACCTGTTAAAGAACGTGCAGGGAACCCTTGATCATGCAGGTCTCTGAAGGGATAAGCCAGTTACTGGATTTAAACTCATCTATGTTACAGGTAGTTTGCATATTATCATTACATATCAAAGCAAATTCCAGTCTCTTAACGACCTCACACACAAATTGCTGAAAGGAAACTTCAAAAACATGCATGAAAGAAAAACATGTAAAATTACTACTACAATCGATCATTTATATAGCGCTACTAGGCGTACTTAGCGCTGTACAGAAACATGTAAAAAGACAGTCCCTGCTCGTCAGAGCTTACAATCTAGTCAAGACAGACAATACAACAGCTGAAAAGGATCAAGTATTTTAACACTGAAAAAAAAAAAGAGGACCAAATACAGACATTCGTTTTCTTACTTTTTACCAGACATAAAATATTGAAATACAAAGGAATCTGCATGGACAAGCAGGATGCGTCAGCCACACCTGGTGACGTCATTTGAAGGCGCCATGGACGGAAGTGCTCTCCAGAGCCCAGAAAGGATAAGCCCTATCCACCGACCCACCCCTAGCCCGCCCAGTCTTCCTTCTTCCACCTTGCAACAAGATGGATAACAAAGCTCTCCACATACAAAAAAAAAAGAAAACTCACAGCCATCAGAAGATCCGAAGCCATCAGAAGATCCAAGATCAAGCTGGGTTTCAAAAAGTACTCACGCTGCAGGAGAAAGATGACTAGCGCTGATGAATATGACCAGTGCATTCGGTGCCTGGGAGCCAGCCATCGGGTGGAAGACTGCCTGCATTGCTCCAGAATATCTCCCAGGGCAAGAAAATCCAGAAGCCACGTTCTCAAGGAACATCTGGCTGCCATCCCGCTCACATCCTTGCTTGCTCCATATGCTCCGGGACAGGACCCAACTACCGACCATAAGCGTCACACCAATGGGCCCACGGCACACAATGCACCTACTTGGGCCTCCATCCCTGGCTGTCCTGCCGCTGAAACTGCTGCTGCGGAAAGAACCATTTCTCTGGCTGCCCCCCCCCTACTCTGAGGTTCTCTCAACTGCCGCCGCCCCAGAAGGCTGAAGCCTGCAGATTCCTGGACCCTGGCATCATGGCGGTGACCGCACTACTGCGCCTGGCTCTGCCTCCAACAACCTCATTGGCTAGCATCCTGGCAGCAAGGGGAGTCCCGGCAAGTGTCACTGTGCTGACATCGACACTCCCCAGCAGCAGGACAGCTCCAGCAACAGACCCTCCATGGTGCAGATACACCAGACACACCACTGCTCTCTGTGCCGTGCATCTATGGACCTATGCAGAGAACCTGCTGAACGGTCACCCACTACAACAGCAACCCCACCAGTTGGTCATCACATCAAGCGCATCACTGGTAGGATAGGGAGCGCACTGTCTACAGAAACACACTCAAGAGTGCTGGACAGGAAGGAGCACACCTTCCACATCAACCTGGCATTGGTCCATGGCGTTTGTCCTGAAATGAGCATTGAATATGTGGTCTGGATTGTCATACGCTTATATTATGGTAACCTGCTGTTCCCTTTCTTCTCTTTGTCTTATCCTTTTGTCTGTTTCTGTCCTCTACTCTTTCCTATCTTACAAATGGCGTTCCTTTCATATTTCCACAAATGATATATTATTGTAAACCGCTCTAATGCTTCGGCCTGAGCGGTATATCAAATTCAAATAAACATAATAATAAATAATAATAATAATAACCTGTTGGAACTCAGAGTGCTCTGCTATGCCTTCAAGGCATTCCAGGACCATATCCAGAGAAAGACAATCCTGCTCCACATGGACAACCAGGTGGCCATGTTCTATGTCAACAAGCAAGGGGGGACGGGCTTCCACTGCTAATGCCGGGAGGCCCTCAAACTCTGAACCTTTGCCCTCTTCAGACACTGTCTCCTGCGGGCCTCCTACCTGCCGGGCAAGCAGAACAATCTAGCAGACAGGTCCAGCCACCAGATGAACCCACACGAATGGTCCCTCAACCCCCGCATAGCTGCGTTGCTCTATCAGAGGTGGGTACAACCACTGATCGATCTGTTTGCCATGGAGAGCAATGCAAAGTGTCCCCTCTTCTGCTCCAAGCGCCCCTCCAACTGCAGCATCACCTTGGATGCTTTTGACATGTTGTGGGGGAAGTGGTCACTGATATATGCCTTCCCCCTCTCTGCTCATCTCGATGACCATCCAACGCATCATCTCAGACAAGGCACGGGCCATACTAATAGTACTGCACTGGCTGCGCCAGGTATGGTTTCTCTACCTCTGCCACCTAGCACTGGAACCTCTGGTGAGACTTCCCCTAACACCAGATCTCATCACCCTAGATGGGGAGACTCTCCACCCCAATCTACAGACCCTGGCACGCACTGCAAGGAAGCTGAAAGGGTAATGCTGTCCTCCCTCAACCTGCCTTCAGAGGTCCAGCAGGTGGTGCTTGTGGCGTGGCGACCTGCAATGCGTAAGTCATATGGTTTGAAATGGAGGCGTTTCAATACCTAGTGCTCGCAATGGCAAATTGATCCCTTCTCGTGTCTGGTGGCAGTGGTCCTCCAATATCTCACCTCTCTCTTCCATGGTGGCCTGAAAGCATAGTCCATCTGAGTACATCTCTTGGCGATCGCGGCCTTCCATAACCATGATGGAGAAACCATCATGAAGCAGCTGCCTGTCGCGCAGTTCAAGAAAGGACTGGCCTTTAAGGGGAAGCTTCTGTTTGGAACTGATTTGGAGAAGCTGGTGAAGGACCTTTTTTTTTCTTTTTTAAGTGCCGTCAAGTCAATGCTGACTCCTGGCAACCCAGCAGCCCCTGGGTTTTCTTGGCAAGGTATGACCGGAGGTAGATTGCCAGGTCTTTTCTTCCAAGGCAAGGGAGGGTGAAGTGACTTGCCCAAGGTCAAAAGGAGTGCCAGTGTAAATCGAACCCCACCCTCCTCGGTATTAGGCTTTTGATTTAACCACTAGGCTACTCCTCCATTAGATGAAGGACCTAGGCAAGACAAATCTTACTGCCTCCAGGAAGACAGGTCTAAGGGGCCTGTGAAGCAGGCTGGTTCTGCTTTCTTGTCAGCTTCCTTCCCAACCACCAAGGGCATGCTGGCTGGATTCCCAGGGGTCTTGAGACTGTCGTCATTACCAAGAATCCTTTTCTTCCTCTCTGCTTCAGGGCCTCGGGCTCATTTTCAGTCCTTTTGTGGAGTGCATGGGCCCTGGGACTTGGTACCCTCCCGAAGAGGACCCTCCCAGCCTGCACAACTAGGGTTCGGGGGACCCATTCCCTGGTTCCTCTGGTGGGCGGCAGACTTTGCCTCTTCGTTCAGGAATGGGCCCAGATTACTAAGGATCACTGGGTGCTGGACACCAGCTATGTCCTGGAATGCAAAGAGACAATTCCTGATGCCTTTGCCATTTCCCCTTGTGGGTTTGTGATAAAAGGTGCTGCTGGGTGGACAACCTTGGACAAGCTGCTACCCCTGAAGGTGGTGGTGCCCGTCTCCCCAGACAAGCAGGACAAGGGCAGATACTCCATCTATACTGTGGTGCCAAAGGAGGACAGTTCCTTCCAGCCAATTCTGGATCTCAGAGGGATCAACGAGCACTTGTGCATCCTGTGCTTCCAGATGGAAATCTTGCACTCTGTGATTCAAGCAGTGTGCTGAGGGGAATTATTGGCTTCTGTGAATCTGGCCAAGGTGTATTTTCATATCCCGATCTGGCTGGATCAGCAGAAGTATCTGTGTTTTGCTGTGCTTGGATCTCACTATCAGTTTGCTGCCCTCCCTTTCAGGCTATCCACCACCCCAAGAATGTTTTCGAAGGTCATAGTGGTGGCAGCTGCAGTGCCAAGGGATCTGTGTCCATCACTATTTGGATGAATGGCTCATCCGAGCCCATTCTCTGTCAGGAGCATTTTGGGTGGTGTCCCGAGTGGTTTCCTTTATGGAAAGCCTTGGCTCGATGATCAATCAGGGAACAAGACAGCTTTTGCCTTCCCAGTCCTTGGAGTTTCTGGGAGCATGTTTCGACACTTGAATGGGCAGAGTTTTCCTGCCAGAGGAGAAGGTCAGAAGACTGTAGGATTATTGGGTGCTATTCAGTGTGTAGCTGGCCCCCAGTCTAGGATTATCTTCAGCTCCTCGGACTGATGGCAGCAACCATAGAGACGGTGCCATGGGTGCATGCTCACATGCGACCACTCCAGCAGTCCTTGTTGACTTGATGGTCCCTAAGTTCTCAGAAGTTTGAGTGCAGGTTTCCACGTTCGTTGATGGTGAAGGCCAGCCTTTGGTGGTGGCAGCAGCCCTGTTGTCTAAGGAAGAGCATACCACTGGATAATTCTAGATCCTGCTGACAATGGGGATGTCAGTCTCTCTGACTGGAGAGCCCACTGTCATGACTGTGCGGCCCAGGGCCATTGGACCTATAGGGAAGTGGTGTGGTCCATCAAACATCTTGAGGAGAGGGCCCTCAGGTTGGCTCTTCTGTGTTTCCAGCCCCTGACTGAGGACTGGGCAGTTTGAGTGTTTTCAGACAATGCTACAGTGGCAGCTATGTCAATCGGCAAGGCAGCTCTGGAGATGGATCTCCTATTTGCCTGGGTGGAGAAGAACCTCCTAGCTTTGATGGCCCAGCACATTGCCATGGTGGACAATGTGGAAGCAGACTTCCTCAGCCAGCACTCTCTGAATCTTGGAGAGTTGAGTCAGGAGGCATTTCAGTTGATTTTGCGCCACTGGAGTCGCCCTGAAATGGATCTGATGGTGACCCGCTCCAATGCCAAAGTTTGCTGCTTCTTCAGTTGCCACACAGATATGCCCTGACCCAGCCTTGGCCAAATCAGTGGCTGCCTTGGGGCATATGCTTTGGTGTATAGAGTGCCACCTGGGCTGGATTGTTTTGACAACGCCGGATTGGCTGCAGAGAGCATGGTTTGAAGACCTGATGCGGCTCCTGAAGGCGCCTTCTCTTTGGCTGCCTCCATCTCGTGGGCTATTGCCCTGGAAGACCCGGCTCTCTTCTCGCTTACGGCATGGCTCTTGAAAGGAGTCTGCTAGTGCATAAGGGCTACTCACCAGCAGTGCTCTCTACTCTGCTTGGTGCCTGGAGGTCTACCAAGCTAGCATATGTATGGATATGATGTCTCTTTGAGCACTGGTGTGACGCACAGCAGTTGGCTCATAAGGCAGCCAAGGTGTTCTCTCCGTTGTCCTTTCTGCAGAATGGCCTAGAGAAGGGCTTTTCACTTAGCTCACTGCAAGTTCAGGTAGAAGTTCTGTCAATGGACAAGATTTTGGCCTTGCATTCAGACATCTAACATTTTCTCCAGGGGGTTCAGAATCTGGGCTCCACTTTGTCTGTGATCTCTGTCTGGTGCTCTGATGGCACTCCCTTTTGAGCCACTGAAGCACACTACCTTAAAGGATTTTACACTCAAGATTGTCTTCTTGGTTGTGATTTATTCCGCAAGGTGGATTTCCGAGCTGCAGGCTCTGTTTTACCGAGATCTTTATCTGTCCTTTTCGGAGGGGGCCATTTCCATTTGGCCTATGCCTTCCTTCTTGCCTAAGTTGCTGTCTCCCTTTCACGTGAACCAGGTGGTTTGCCTGCCCTCCTTCCCAAAGGAGCAGTGTCAGGCAAAGGATAAGAATCTTCACCTAGTGAACACCTAGTAGATATCCACAAGGTGCTCCTCTGGTACCTGGAGGTTATGAATCTCTTCGTAAGTCCAACAATCTCTTTGTACTGTTTGGTGGCCTGCGTAAGGGTGAGTGGCATCCAAGTCAACTTTGGAACACTGGATTAAGGAAGCTATTGCCTTGGCATATCCATTGCGGAACAGACTGACTCTAGAGGGTTGCACACCCATTCTACTCAAGCAAAAGCATTCTTGTGGGTGGAGCTTGGTAGCCCTTTGGGCATCACTTTCTACTTATGTCAAACATTACTGTTTGGATGTCAAAACATGGGCGGACACGGCCTTTGGCTCAAGGGTTTTGCGAGCTCCTATGTCTTCTTCCTGCCCAGTGGTATTGTAGCTTTGGTACATCCCACTTGTCTGGACTGGTCTAGCAGGATGATACAGAAGGTGACATTTTACTTACCAGTTAATGTCTTTTACTTGAGTCCTGCTAGACCAGTCTAGGGCCTGCCCTTGAAGCTGTATTGTTCTGTTCTTCTGCTACGGTACCCTTGGGTCCGCTGTGATTTTTATACTCGACTCTGCAGGTTCATCTTTTGCTGACAACCTTCTGTTTGTACTTTCTTGTACATAGTTCTCTATGGTTGATTGCTCATTGTTGCCCACAACTAAGGTTGTGCGAGGCTTACTATGCATCTCCAATATTCTTCGGGACAAATACTGAAGGGACCTCTGGTGGCTGAGGTGAATGGAGGCATGAGAGTAATGTCATTGAAACCTGGGCTTTTCATTGGTTCTTTGTCTCCACCAATCTGCTGGTAGGGGAACACAACCCACTTGTCTGGACTGGTCTAGTAAGACTCAAGGAAGGACATTAACTGGTAAGTAAAATGTCACCTTATAAGTCAAACTTATAAACTGTCCTTCCCAAAGATATTACAAAGAAAGCGTACAGAAGACTAAAATATACAATATAAAGGCAATTAAATCAAATTAATAATAAGCAATTTCAAACAAACTGGTTTCACAAAGTTCATGAAAAGGAAGTAGGTCTTTCACCAATTTAAGATCAAGAGATGTCTTACATGGGAAGACTCAACATCTAGTGAGCATCCATCAGGACCTGATGGAATTCCAAAAGAGGAGAGTCTCTTTTTGCTGGAAAGCAAGCTCTGCTACAAGGGGGCATAGGATGAAGGTGAAAGGGGACAGACTTAGGAGTAATATGCATAAATATTTTTTTCTGGAGAGTAGTAGATGCATGGAATAGTCTCCCACTGGAGGTAGTAGAGAGGACAGTATCTGAAATCAAAAAAGCATGGGACAAACACAGAAAATCTCCAAAGGAAAAGGAGAGACTCTAGTATTTGATTTGGAAGAGCAAACTAGATAGGCCATGTGGTCTTTTTCTGCTGTCATGTTTCTATCTTAATTTCTGAGCATGGAACAAGGAGAAATTAGACCTTACCTGCTAATTGTCTTTCCTTGAGTTCTCTCCGGGCCAGTCCAGAACTGATGGGTAGTCAAATCCACCTCCTCTAGCAGCTGAGGACTGAATACAGATTCTTGTTGCCAGGTTACCCAGCACCCCCCCTGGAGGCAGCAAGCCAGTCGCAAAGTACAAAGCAAGGAACAGATAAAACAATAAACGAATATCTCCCGAAAACTATGGAAGAGTTACACAAAAGGCTACGGACCATGCGGAGTGATTGTCTAGCAGCATGGTCGCCGGGAAGATCACCCCGGTCTATGAAATTTTTTTTTCTTTTTTTTTTTTTCCTTCTTCACATTGTTAAGCATCTCTCGCATCCTGTGCTTACTTGACCAACCAACCCGGCGAGAAACGCACAGTATACCCCACCGAAAAGACACCGCGAACACTGACAGGGCGGGCTCTGGACTGGCCCGGAGAGAACTCAAGGAAAGACAATTAGCAGGTAAGGTCTAATTTCTCCTTCCTTATCGTCTCTCCGGGCCAGTCCAGAACTGATGGGTAGTACCAAAGCAGTAACTAACCCTGGGAGGGACCTGTGAGCCCCGCGATTACGGCGGAAGCCCCCACAGACGCATCCTGACGGGCAAGCACATCTAAACGATAATGCCGGGAAAAAGCATGCAGAGAAGACCAGGCCGCCGCCCAACAAATATCCACCGGAGGAACCAAGGCGGATTCCGCCCAGGAGGTCGCCTGACCCCGGGTCGAATGAGCTCGAAGGCCGACAGGTACGGTCCTACCGCTGGCGTCATAGGCGGCTCTAATGGCCTGTTTAACCCAGCGCGCAATGGAGGCTTTGGAGGCCGCCTTCCCCTTGGACGGCCCCCCATAGAGCACAAACAACCTATCGGATTGCCGAAACGACTCCGTTTCCTTAAGATACCGACGGAGCACACGCCCCAAATTCAATCTGCGGAGAGAACGATCGAAGTGAGCTCCGGACCCAGACGTAACAAAAGTAGGCAGCGTAACCGTCTGGTTGAGATGAAAAGCCGAGACTACCTTAGGCAGGAAAGACAGAACCGGACGTAAAATCACCTTCTCCACCGAGAACTGCAGAAAAGGAGGCCGACACGAAAGCGCTTGCAAATCGGAAATGCGGCGAGCCGAACACAAGGCCACCAAAAATGCTGTCTTCCAGGTGATCTCTCGGATAGAACTGGAGGAACGTGGCTCAAAGGGAGAGACAGTGAGAGCCTCGAGTACCAGATTCAAATCCCACGAAGGAATAACCGGCCGAACCGGCGGTCGAATATGCCGAGCCGCTGTAAGAAACCGAAGAACATCCGGATGCGACGAAAGACGAGAACCGGAAATGGACCCACGAAAAACCGCCAGCGCCGCCAATTGCACTTTAAGCGTGCTAAGGGCCAGACCCTTCTCCAATCCGTCCTGAAGAAAGGCGAGAATATCTGGAACAGCCAACCCACGGGGCTGCAAGGCGCGCTCCGAACACCAGGCCTCAAACACACGCCACACTCGGATGTAAGCCAAAGACGTGGAGCGCTTACGCGACTGCAACAACGTAGCGATCACCGCCGAGGAGTAACCCTTGCGGCGCAAGCGTTCCCGCTCAAGAGCCATGCCGTAAGCAAAAAACGATCCGCCTGAGGCATTGGCACGGGACCCTGATGAAGTAGGTCCAGGCGAGCGGGTAACCGCCACGGCGGCTCCACCAGGAGTCGCATCAGATCGGCGTACCAAGGACGCCGAGGCCAATCCGGAGCAATCAGGATCACAAGACCGTCATGAGAGGCCGCTCTGTGAATAACCGGGCCTATCAACGGCCACGGAGGAAACACATAGAGTAGCCGCCCCACCGGCCACGGTTGAACGAGACCGTCGAGACCCTCCGACATGTGCTCCCTGCGTCGGCTGTAGAAACGGTTGGACTTGGCATTCTGAAGAGTCGCCATCAAGTCCATCACCGGGTGACCCCAGCGCAACGTGAGCTCGCAAAAGACGTCCGCATTGAGCTCCCACTCCCCTGGATCCAGCACATTCCGACTGAGATAGTCGGCTTGCACATTGCTCTTTCCGGCCACATGAGCCGCCGACAGCGCCGTGAGGTGCAGCTCCGCCCATTGAAACAGACGCTGACTTTCTTCCAGGAGAGGGGCACTTCCTGTACCGCCCTGGCGATTTATGTAGGAGACGGTCACCAGATTGTCGGAGAAGACGCGAACCGGTTGTTCCTCCAGAAGCTCGGCAAAGGCGAGCAGCGCCAGATAAACCGTCCGGAGTTCCAGACGATTGATGGACCAGTTGGCTTCCTCCGGCGACCAGACGCCCTCTCTATGCGGGTCAGACAATGCGCCCCCCAACCGGTGAGACTGGCATCGGTAGTGACCAACACCCACTCCGGAATGGTCAGAGGAACGCCCACCAGAAGATGAACCGGATCCGACCACCACTGAAGACTGAGCCGGACATGCTCGGGGCAAGGCAAGCGCCGCGAAAGCGGATGACGCTGAGGCGACCACTGAGACAGTAGCGCCCGCTGCAGCGGCCGCATGTGCGCTCGGGCCCACGGCACCAGATCCAAGGCGGCTGCCATCAGCCCCAGCAACTGTAAGTATTTCCAAGCAGTCGGAGCGCGAAGACGCACAAAACTGGACACATGAGCGAGAAGCTTCCGAACTCGCTCCAGAGGCAAGAGGACCAGTCCCTTGCCTGTGTCGAACAACGCCCCCAGGTACTGAAGCCGCTGCACAGGCTGAAGATGACTTTTGGCCTGGTTCACAATCCAGCCAAGACTCTCGAGACAAGAAACCACGCGAGCGGTCGCCGCAAGGGACTCCGACCTGGACGCCGCTCGAATCAACCAGTCGTCCAGATAAGGATGAACCTGAACCCCCTCCCTGCGAAGCGCTGCCACGACCACCACCATAACCTTGGTGAAGGTGCGCGGAGCCGTCGCGAGACCGAAAGGCAAAGCCCGAAACTGGAAATGACCCATGGGAACCGCAAACCGGAGAAAATGCTGATGTTCCAGTTTGATAGGAATGTGAAGGTAAGCCTCCGTCAAATCAATGGAAGAGAGAAATTCCCCGGGATGCACAGAGCGAAGCACCGACCTCAAGGTTTCCATCCGGAAATGAGTGACGCGCAGACAACGGTTCACATGCTTCAGATCCAAAATGGGCTGAAAGGAGTCCACCTTTTTGGGCACCACAAAATAAATCGAGTATCGACCGAAGCCGCACTGGTTGCGAGGAACGGGCACCACGGCCTGGAGCTGCAATAAGCGCTGCAACGTGTCGTGGATCGCCTTTCACTTGGCCAGCGGCCCACAAGGAGAGAAAACGAAGGCGTCCGCCAGAGGACAAGCGAACTCGAGGGAATACCCCTCTCGGATAATCTGAAGCACCCACCTGTCGGTGGTAATGGCGGCCCAAGCGGAGGCAAACGCCTGTAATCGACCTCCCACCGGCAGCTCTGCCTGGACCGGCCTCGCTTCATTGTGGCTTCTTAAGGGAAGGGGAAGTGTTACCGAAGTAACCTCTACTTGAACCTCTAGCGCCTCGAAAGGACGACCCCCGGGATTGAAAACGACCCCGCTGATAAGGAGTGAAGCGAGCACCCCGAAAACGGCGAAAGTCACGACCCTGTCCGCGAGCAAAGGAAGACTGTTTAACAGACCGAGGACGGTCTTCCGGGAGACGACCACCCTTGGAGTCCCCCAAATCCTTAACAATCTTCTCGAGCGCCTCTCCAAAGAGAAGCCTACCCTTATAGGGCAACTTACTGAGACGAGCCTTGGATGAGGCATCCGCCGCCCAATTACGCAGCCAAAGAAAGCGACGGGCCGCAATCGTGGAAGCCATAGCTTTCGCGGAAATCCGGATCAAATCATAGAAGGCATCCGCAAGATACGCCGCCGCCGATTCCAGCTGAGCGCCTTGCAAGGAAGGAGCAGAAGCTCCCTCAGGAGTAGCCGCCAACTGACTCCACCGAATAGACGCTCTAGACACGTACGCCCCACACACGGACGCCTGGAGCGCTAAGGCGTTGGCATCAAAAGCCTGCTTTAAAAGTCCTTCGAGACGACGATCCTGCATATCTTTAAGGGCGGTAGCCCCCTCCACAGGAATGGTGGTCTTCTTGGTGACCGCAGACACCAGAGCATCAACCTTAGGCATACGCAGTAGTTCTCGCTCCTCTTGAGGAACAGGATACAAACGCGCCATCGTCTTTGCCCCCCGCAAGGAAGCCTCTGGAAATTCCCATTCGGATTTGATCATTTGCTTGATGACCCGGTGGAAAGGAAAATATTTCTGATCCGACCGGACCCCCTGTAACAAGGGATCCTCCAAGGGCTCCTGTTGCACAACCGGAGGGATAATATTGAGCGCAGAGAGGGACTGAGCTATCAGAGCCAACAACTCATCCCGCCTAAAAACCCTAAAGAGATTAGGGTCCTCCCCTGGCCCCAACTCTCCCTCTTCTAATTCTGTGGGCCAGGAATCAAAATCTGACTCAGCCAGGAGCTCCCCTTCCTCGGGCCCCAGCACCTCTGTAGCCAGGACACTCTCCTCCACCTTAGGGCCCTGGAAAACAGGCAAAGCAGAAATCCCCTCCCCGGGATCTGTCCAGCCAGAAACAGGAGCCTGAGAACCCAGAAGGGAATCGGCCCCCCCAGGCCCCGGAGCTTGAGACCGTTTAAGCAGGTAAGCCCTGTGAAAAGCTAATATAAATTCAGGAGACAGCAGCGGATCAAGCTCCTGTGGCAAGTTTGCAACCACAGGCTGTTCTCGCTCTACTTCGACATGTTTAGCCTTTGCCTTGCGTTTCGCCGGCTTAACCAACGGCACGGAGGAAACAGGAGAGCACCCTAAAATGGCCGCCGTTCCCGCGCTTTTCTCCGATGGCTGCGCTGAGGGAACGCGGTCCATAGGAGCCCCCGCCACGTCCTGCATCACCCCAACGGATGTCCACCGCACGGAGACCCCAACTCCGAAGGAGGCACGCGAAAACAAAGCCCCCCTCCCGAAAAACATTTGCGGGAAGGGAACCGGACCAGAGAAGGGAAAGCGCGGCGGTCAGAAAATACCTGCAGTGAGCCGGCTTCCGCGAAAACACTTCAGAGAGCTCAAAACTCGCTGCGAGCGGTGAGAAGGAGCCAGAGAGACAACGCTGAAGGATACCCGCAGCTGGGGGCCCCCAGGTCAGGATCCCAGTATCGGTACCACCCGAGCAGAGGAGACAGGCTCTGTCTCAAACCCCAGGTGAGGCCACCGCCAAAGCACACTGAAGAAGGCACAGCCAAACTGAATAATCAGACAGTGCTAAAGTACCCAGCTAGGATACAGAACTACTCCCAATGTGAAACTCTTCCAAAAAATAACAAACTTTAAGAAGGTATCAGCTCAGGATCAGAACAGAGAAATCTGATGGGGAGTCAAACCTCCACACATCCAGTCCAGCTGCTGAGGACAAGAAGACTGGCTTGCTGCCTCCAGGGGGAGGGGGGGGGGGGGTGCTGGGTAGCCTGGCAACAAGAATCTGTATTCAGTCCTCAGCTGCTAGAGGAGGTGGATTTGACTACCCATCAGTTCTGGACTGGCCCGGAGAGACGATAAGGAAGTATTCAGTTTCCCACTGTTAATCATGGGGCAAGAAAAAGATACATATGGTCTTCTTATCCAAACAGTTCTCTTTCAACTTATCTGCCAATCTGCTCTACTGCAAGCAAATATTTATTTGAGAATGGCGCTATTCCTACAATCCCCCAATTTATAGAACAACTGGATATCATTTAAATATATTGTATAATCACATGGGAAGGAGGTGAGAAAGGAAAATTGTCACGTAACAGAATGGGCACTACCCCTAATACTCAGGATCATCCTATGGACACTTGTAGGGTCCTGCCAAGTACTGAACATGCCTTACCTGCACGTGCCCCTTGTTGCTGACCTCTTGTCCGCCAATTAGATTCCGACTTGATTCTGGGTAAATATCCTGTCTCCCCACTTCATCTTTGGGTGGTTAGTAAATATACAGCAATCCCACAAAATGCCCTGGAGACACATTTCCCAGAAAGACGCCCACAATGTATTGGAATGAAGGCAACTCTCTTTGGTGGATCACTTATTAGCCACAGACACAAGGTTAACAAACTATGCAGTTTATTAAAGAAAAAAAAAAAAGAGAAATTGTGAACTGGAAAAAACAAATACAATTCACAGACAACAAGCAGGGAAAAGAAAGAGGGATTATACCAGTGCTTCCCAAAATTTTTTCCGGTGTGGTCCCATTGTTCGCAAAGGAAAATTCATGTGACCCCGGATGCTAATCAAATAAAATTATTACTCAAACAACATAAATATAAACACATACATATGTAAATCTATGCAACATGCCTGACACAAATGGGCTTCGAAGTTATAACACAGCTTCTTGAATATTTGCAGTGTGGTCTGGGCTGGTGTTAGATATGCAGGGGACCTGCAAGCAATGCCTCCAGCAGACTGAGGCCCCCTTTGGCATGGGGGCCCAGGGCAACTGCCATGTTTGTCATCCCCTAATGCCGGCCCTGAGTGTGTGGGTGTTTATGTGCAGGGGCTGTGTGTGGGAGCACTGTGTGGGTATTTGTGTGTGTGTGTGTACAGATTTGAGGGATAAGTGACCAGGGACAGCGTATGTATGTCTGAAGCTGAAGAAAGCACAGCTTCCAAGTGGGCTTTGAGGTCCCCTCCCAAAGTTTTACCCTGAGTTGGTCCCCAGCCATATCTGTCACCAGTCCTGACAGATGTGCATTCCAAAAGCTCATAAATTCCAATCACTAAATAGAAAGTAAAATCCTTTTTTTCTACCTTGTTTTCTTGCCATTTTATTTTTATAATTGTTTGGCTCTGGTTTCTGCTTTTCTCTGTCTTCTCTTAACTCTTTTTCCAGGGTCACCTGTCTACTTGCCATTTCTTCTATCTTCACCGTCATCTCCTACACCAATCTGTAACACTAATCTTTCTTTTCGGTTTTCTTCCTTCTCCGTTTATCATTCAGTTGTCACTCTCCCGCTGTTTACTGCATTTACCCAAACTTTCTATAAACTTTCCCTCATCTGTCCTTCCCATTTCCAAGCATCTTATTGCCCAGTCTTTTACTAACTCCCCCTCCCCCCCGTGTCCAGCATATTCCCTCTTACCTTCCCCATCCAGGGTCTCTCTCACTCTCTCCCTTATTTAATAGCTCCTTTCTGCCTCTCTAGTGCCCCCGACATATGTCCAGCATCTCTCGTCTCCCTAGTTCCCCCCCTTCACCAGTATCTTTTCTGTCTCCCTAGCCCTTCCCTTAATGTTCAGTCTCACCAGTTGCACGCTCCATGTCCAGCATCTCATCTCTCACATCCCCTGTAACCCCCCAATGTCAAATATCTCTTGTCTGTCTCCCTCCTTCCCATTCCAGCAGCTCCTCTATTTCCAGTTTCCCACTGTATTTCCCTAGCCCGTCCCTCTCATCGGTTTCCTTGAGTTCCTCTACAAAGGCCATCATTTCCATCTGTTTCACCAGTCGTCTTCCTATCCATATCTAGCAACTCCCGCCTCTCTGTCCAGTAGCCCCCTCCCCATGTCAAGCATCTCCTGTCTCCCCCCCTTCCCTGTCCAGTATCACCCCTTTGTCTCCCTATGCCCCCCCCCCCCCGGATGTACAGCATCGCTCCTGTCTCTTTATGCCCCCCTATGTCCCGCATCCATTCCTGTCACCCGGTGTCTCCCCCCCACATCTCCTAAGTCTCCCTCCCTGTCCTTTCTGAAACATACTTGTCGTGGCCACATGTTGGGTTTGGGGCAGGGGTGAATCGAGTATGTTCCAGGAGACCACCACGTGTCAAATCCAGCCCGTCGGTAACACAGGTATTATAGTTGTAGGGCCTTTCTGCTACAAGTGCATACGTGCCTCTAAGTTCCTGTGGCCCTCCTTTTCCCGCCTCCTCTGACATGAGAAGTACGTGTCCAAGAGGGAGGGCCAGCGGGGTCTTAGAGGCAGGCGCGTGCTTTTATCAGAAAGGCCCCGCACCTCTATTACTTTTGTTACTGGCAGTGGACAGCGGGCTGGATTTGACAAGGGGTGACCTCTCGAAAGCACCGATTTATCCCGTCCCAAACCCAAAATATGGCCACAACCTCAAATGAGGATTTTGTGAACCCATTTGGAGCCACGACCCACAGTTTGGGAAACGATGGATTGTACAATTCCTGGTGATCCGGCAGCCCCTGGGTTCCCTCGGCAAGGTGTGACCAGAAGTAGAGTAACATGGCTTTTCTTCCGAGACAACGAAGGGTAAAGTGGCTTGCCAGTGGCTGTTGCTCTAACCCAGTCCTCGGAACACACCTAGCCAGTCAGGTTTTCAGGATAGACACAATGAATATGCATGACGGAGATTTGCAGACAATGCAGGATTAGCTCGAGAACCCTGCTCTAACCACTAGGCTACTCTCCCATGCCAACGACTTAATTAAGGCTAACTTAACAAGTACAGAAGAAGCCTAATGGTTAAAACAGTGGGCTCGCAAGGAGGGCAGACAGGTCAAATCACACAGCTACGACTTGTAATCTTGGGCAAGCCACTCCACCCTCCTTTGCTTCAGGTGCAAACTTAGACTGTATGTCCTCTGGGGACAGGAAAATACCTACAGCACCTGAATCTAGCTCAGCTTGCACTTCTGAGGGAGGTGTGAGCTTGATCCGGTTCCCCAACTAGTCAATTGTTCACAGGACGCAGTGCAGAGCTGCGACGGGGTCCTGACTGTAAACCTGATTGCTACACGCCCCACTCAAGAATGAAGATGTCTGGCACATCCACAGTCCTCTCTTTTGAGTCTGTAAAGCTGATTCTATCCCACAGCTCTGGTTCCCTAACCAATAATAGTTCTAAGCAGTAACACCGTCACAGAACTTATACTAGAAATCTCGCAAGACTAGAAGAAGAGGCAGGCACACTGCATTTTGAATTAAGGCAAGAGAATTAACTTTTTCTGTTCTGCTATAAGCATACAAATATAAGAGAGCCCCCCCCCACCCCCTGGTTGCTAATAACTGAAGAATGCGGCAAAAGCCAAAGTGGCACCTGCATGATAACGTCACACCTGTAAGGGAAGGCGAACGTCCCAGAGGGAAGCAAAATAGCACATCATGCATATAAAACCCCATTTTGCCCCAGGATCGATGTGGTGAAAATGCATGCACTTAAGAGAGGGCATGAGGAAGGGAGAAAAAGATCTTGCGAGGGGAGCAGGGGTGTAGAGATACGGGGATGGGGGGAGGCGTAGGAAACGAAATGAAGCTAGGGAAGGGAACCTCCTCCCTTCCCAGTCCCATATTTTTCCTCCCCCTAAACTATACATCACTTCTTCCTCCTTCTCCCCTATCGCTGATTCAAAGACTGTCCTTTTGCCTATTCCAAGACTTCCCTCCCCATCCCTGTCTTTTCTCCCCCCCTCCCCCCACTATCCAAGAGCCCTGTTCACTCACCCAAAAAGAACCAATGGAATTAAACGAATACACAAAAGCAAGGCTGAAAAACAGACTTTACTTTTATAAACGGAAAACAAAACGGACACTGCAAATTTAGGAAAACACGAAGCAGAATTTTCTAACTCTTACTGCACAATCTCCTCTCTAGTGGCTACAAGAAACTGGGCGATGTGGGCTGTGTTAAAGAGGGAAACAACTCCCACCTCAGCTGGAACAACATTACTGCTGTTTGCCATCAAGTCGATGCCGAGTCTTGGTGGTCCTGGGGACAGTTTTCCCATCCGTCTGGTTTTCTTGGCAAGGAAGTAGGTAGCCAAGTTGCCGGCACTTTGGTGGCCCTGTGCCGAAATCCAGGCTAGGCAGCTGCGTTTTCAGCTTCGGAACCCGGAGTTCTTCAGCCTCAACTTTTCTACAACCTGTTTCCAGAAGGAGCAGGGACCACATTGGAAACAACACATTTTTTGATCTGCTGCAACAGGTCTCAGGTGCCTGTTCAGATATCCTGGCCTGCTCTGGATACATTGTTAGCTCGGGGTCTTCTAGTTTTCAGTAATTTATTTAGCATATTTTTAAATTCTATGATGCTGACCTTCCTTCTACTTTCAGGGTCAGTGGGAGAGGGTTAAAAGATTTTGGATGCTGGTCACCTTTCTAATGTTCTTTTCCAATATCATCCTCCTCCTTTTAACTCTCTCCCCTATCTGTAATAAAATTACTTTCCCTCTACGCTTTTGCTTCTAGGTTTTTATTAAGGGTTGTTTTGACTGCCCATCAAAAGTTCTCATGTTTCTGTGTAAAAATGTTCCTTTACGATTCTGCAATCTTTTAAGACATTTATCCATTTTGTCATCTTTAAACCATTGCTGTTCACAGTTCTCAGTAGTTTAAGACTTCTCTCTTTCTTTACTATGTCCCTGTTGGTCTCCTCTAATCATTCCTACCCTCGGGTGGTAGATGCATTAAGGATCAGCTACTGGCCACTGATCAGTTCTCCCATCAGACCCGGTGTACGCGTGAGGTAACTTGTGATGAATTTGCAAACACGACGGCTTCCTAGTATTAAAATCCCTACCCAGTACACAGTTCTTAATGCTAATTGTGAGAACGGAGCGAGTCTAACAAAGAATGAATGCAGAAAAATTATTTTTAGATGGATCATTTCATTTTGATTAAACATGCAAATTAAAGGGAGGCAAGTGTAAAAAAAAAAAATCCCCTGACGAATTTCCAGAAAAGCAGATCAGAGAGGGGGCGCTGCTTTGTGGATGCTTATCAGAAATGATCACACAAGACAGGACTACAGTAGCAGCAGCTGAAGAATAACCCCATGGATGCAGATTTGTTTTAAAAGACATAGCCATTGAACTAGCTATTGTCAAAACTGTAAAAATATAAATAATAAACTCTTATCTACAAATAGAAAGAGGACCTGAACATCACTCCTGCAGTGTGCATGAGTTAAAAAATACAGAAAAGGCAGTGTTATACAGGGTCCTTCCAGAAGGTTTGCATAAATAGTCCTTTTAGAGAGTGTGATTCTCTTGTCAGAGGTGGGACCTCACCAGGGTTATTATCCTGCCTCTGCAGGTTGTTATTCCCTTGGAGCACTATTCTAGTTGAAAAAAGCTGCTCTTACACGGTGGTGAGACTTTCTAGTATTAAGAACGGCCTGCTAGGCTACTATATTTCATTTCCAAGAGAATCGCTTTTCACATTTAGTACAAGTAGATTGTTTTTCTCTTCGTGACCCCCCTCTTTTTATGTAATGAAATACATGATCTGTGGGGAAAGCATTTGCACATTCGCTACATTTCAAAGGACAGTCATCCCGTGAACTGGGAAATTGCACCCAAGAGGTCAGCCAGTACCATGCAGTGACTCATCCGTGTCTACAATTTCCAAGCAACACTCTCAAATTCAGTACATTAAAAAATGGCTTCTCTTGAGGTAGTGTCCCCAAATGGGTTAGTTTCGTGCATGTCACGACTTGAAACTCACTCCAAAGCCAGGTATGCTGGATACAATCTCAGCATCTCAAATGTACTGCTATTCCGCCTCTTAATACTTGCCAAGGAGGGCTCCCATCTTAAGTTCACATCGGTGTAAAATGTTCAGGCAACGGATGATACTGTGCTTGTAAGTTATGTTTCAATCAAGCTGGTAGTGCCCAATACAATTGGAACCATTCCTATATCTTTCTGCCACATTTTCTGGTCTATTATTGCATTGGTTAGTGCTCGAGGATCTTCTCTCTCCAAACATTACATAGAACAGTCGCTTGGTATTGAAGCTTGTGGTAAGAATGCCATTATTGTGTTCCTATCTTTTTCCGCTATGTCCTGTCTTCTTGCATTGCGTTTTCTACAGGTGGGAACAGGAATGCCCCAGCTGTCCCTTTTGTGTGGATCTTTTCATGTCTTAGAAGGCTGGAAATATAACTGAAGCACTTACCACATTCAGAACATTTAAACGGTGTCCCTCTTGCATGGATCCTTTCATGACGTCTCAGGCTCGATATATAGCTGAAGCTTTCCTCACAGGCATTGCACTTAAATGGTTTCCCTTCCATATGGGTCATTTCATGTTGTCTCATGTTCCCCAGCTGAATGAAACGTTTATCACACTGAGAACATTTAAAGGGTCTTTCCCCCGTGTGGGTCATTTCATGTTGTCTCAGGTTTCCCAGCTGACTGAAACATTTGTCACATTCGAAACATTTATATGGCTTTTGTCTGGGTAGTTTCTCCAAATACACTTGTTTCTCTCCAACAAGGGTCCCATCGTGTGGCGCCAGGGTGCTTATCTGACTGAAACCGATATCACTTTCAGAACATTTAAATGGTTTTTCTTCCTTGTGGGTCATTTCGTGCCGTCTGAGGTTGCCCATCTGACTGAAGCATTTATCACATTCAGAACACTTGAATGGTGTCCCCCTCGCATGGATCCTTTCATGTCGTCTCAGGCTAAATATATATCTAAAGTATTCATCACATTCAGAACACTTAAATGGTTTTTCCCCCGTGTGCGTCATTTCATGTTGTTTTAGATTGCGCAGCTCACTAAAACATTTATTACAATGAGAGCAAATGAACGGTCTGTATCCTCTGTGGCTTCTTTCATGTCTTCTCAGGCAAGATATATAATTGTAACTTTTATCACACTCAGAACATTTAAATTTTTCTCCCAGGTGGGTTATTTTATGTTGTCTCAAGTTGCCAATCTGACTGAAGCATTTATCGCACTCAGAACACATAAACAGTTTCTCCCCAGTGTGAACTCTCTTGTGCACTTTAAGAGTCGACCTGTAGGCAAAACACTTTTCGCACTCAGTACATTTGAATGGCTTCTTCTGTAGCTCATTTCTGTTATGTGCCATGAGGCTGGTTATCTTTTCATACTCAAGATGTGGAAAGTGGTCCCTGCTTTTGCTATCTTGTTGCAAGACTCCATTGCTTGAGATCTGTGGGTATTCCATGGCGTGCGCGTGCGTGCTGAAGCTTTTCCCGCATTCACTATACCTAAAGGATGTCTCTCTTTCATGGAGCCTTTGAGGCTGTACAAGGTTTGGGCCGCAACTGAAATTTCTCTCGCAGTCGGTCCACGTGTCTGGTCTCTCTCCCTTCTGGACTCTGTCTTCCACCATCGGCAAAGTTAATATACTAACCCCTCCTTCGCAGTCCGCAGAAGGGCCGACGCGGTATACAGAGGGGTCGCTGTGCTTCCATTCTTCCCTCTGCTGCAGGTTGCACGCTCTTTGCATTTCAACGCTGTTCGTACATCCATCCTCTGCTGGATAAAAACGAGAGCTTGTTAGTTTCACAGCTATGAAAAAGACAGGGCCCGATATTTAAAGCCACGAATGCAGTTAGTACACCTGGTACCAAAGTCAACTGCCTTGACTGGGATGTTCAACGGTACTAATGCGGTAAGTACGGTGGGTGCTGCTGCTAGCAAGCATCGGGGTGTTCCTGGGGCACAATGGAGGCAGCGGCTGAATACTGTTTCTGTCCAGTTAGCTTCACCGCTATCTGGCTGCCCTGGACATTCAATGCCGGTAGCCGTATATGGTCCCGGCCTTGAATATCCGGGTCTTAGGTTAAGCAGCGGCTGCTAGCCACTGCGGCTTAATATCAGGAATTTAACCCCACGGTCTTCTTTAAAGGCCTCTGCTTGATGAACAACAGTCAATACTGTTCTTGTTTGCAGACGGGTGCAAGAGAAAAACAGAACACGTCTGAGGTTCATCCTGCTGGGTCTGTACATCCCACCTTTACCTCGGATCTGCAGATTTTTCCTGTCCTTTGATCACAGGCCCTAACTAGAGACTCTAGCCCATGCCAGGGACCTGGGACTCATTTTACGTATAGTTCCCTGATCCTCAGGCTAGCCAGTTTACTGAAACGAGCTTATCATAATTTAATATTTCAGATTTTAAGCCTTTCAGCTCGCCACATGGAATGTAGGTAATATTGCACAGAACACAGGGATCATTGCGGCGCTCTCTCACCCGTGATAATGCCGACAATGGCCTCTCCTCCCTCTGGTGGGTTGCTGACACACGCCTCTTCCATTTTCAGGGGATGCACCGAACAGGCAGGGCTGTACCCTGGGCTGCCTGTTTGAAAAAATATGAAAATGCCTTCAGGTGCTTCTGAATCTCAGAGACCGAGTTAGAAAGTATTCAAAAACAAGCCATCCTTACTAAGGACCATGCACTCCTAATTTTGTGAAACCAGAGACTCAATATCCTGGCGAGGATCGCAATAAACTGACAGATCACAGCGGTTACTAGTGGGAGACTGAACGCATTCAGGGTTTGGGTTGTTCCACCACTACATTAAATCCAGCACAGATCATCGGTCTCGTGTGGTTACTCACATGGGACTCTGACACTTGAGTTTCTCCTTTCCTCATATTCCTGCTGTTCAGTCACAAATTCCTCTTGCTTAATACGGATTAAAATGTCAGGTCTGATGCTGGGACAGCCTGTGATGGAAAAGGATGATTACTATGCATACGGAAAGGTGTCTATAATAGTCGGAAAGCCAGAAAGCACAACCAGAAATCACATATTCTGCAGAAGCCATCTTTTTCTAATATGAACATATAAAGAAAAGAAAATGCCTTTTGGGAAAAACGAAAGAAATCCTTGCAATAAAATTAGCAGGAGACGCTCTAGAGCCCTATACGACGATGAGAAAATTTAACAGATTGGATAGCAGTGTAAAAAAGGCAGCCATAAATAATGATTTTCCTGATAGGTTCACTGACATGTGTCAGTCCCTGCTAAGTACATGAGATATACTATGCTGGGTCAGACCATCAAGTCCAGCACCCTGTCTCGGACAGCGGCCAATCTGGATCATTAGGAGGTACCTGGCAGATTCATTCCTTGTTGCTCGTGCTTAAAGATGGGCGGTAGCCTACAGCGGACATGGATGTGCTATAAGACCCAAAGGTTTAGGAAAGTAATGTTGCCTTATAGTGAAGCGTTATATCTTTGTGTAATTCATCTAGAAAGGCTTCTTTCATACAAAGAGCACGCCCGGATCTGGACACTTCCCTCTCCAGACTAGAATACTCCCACGGACATAGTTACTAGGAATGAAAAAAGATCTGAATTCCTTTTCACAAAGCAAGGCTGCTGATAGCTCAGATTCTCTTAGCGAAGGGAGAGATGCCTTCAGGATCTTCTGGAAGGCCCCAAAAACACAACCTGTGCGTAAGTCAGCACAAAGAGTCGGTGACTGATTCACAGAAGTGTTGAGGTGACAGTAGATGAGGCGGGATCTTTGTTCCCTAGAGTTTATAAGTCAAGCAAGAAACATCCTGAAGGAATCTTGTACTTACCGGATGCAGAAGGGCGAGCCTGTTCTGTCGTTTCTGACTCGGCGCGTCCCATGAAATGCGGCTCTTCCTCCTGTTTCACATTCAGCGAGAACACAGATGTTACAATCGGGTGGTCTGTTGGAAGAAAATACATAGTTAGAAAAAGTCACTTATCATCTGCTAATGGTTGTGTTAGCACATCACCCCCCACCCATGCCTTCCTCCTCAATGCCCCCTGTTTATGTGTTACCGTAACTTAAAATTTAAAAGGTCGTCGTAAACCGCTATGATGTCTCAGTTCCTCTCATTGTTTGACGGCTTATCTCAGCCTCTCCCTACGCAGGTTCAACTCACCCACACATGGAGGGACCGGTGTGCACGCTTATAGGAGGAAGACGATGGTCCAAGATCCAGCTGACACACTATGAAGCGGATGGAGCTCCCAGAGGGAGCTTACCTTTACAAACCTGCTTGTGAACGACCCATTTTCTGCGATCTAAAAAGACACAACTCCTTTTCAATCCATCACCTTTACTTACTAAGGGTGGAATCTTTAACAGTTTCTTTTTCCTTCCAGTCATAGTGTTGGCTGATGTATTTCTCTTCTCTCTGTTTAATCCGGAATATGACGTCGGGGTTAATAATTGAATAACCTGTTGAGAAAAGTAATGTCACAACTATATGTTAAACTTTCCTTCAGAAGAAGCCTCAGAGGGTCTCATCCACTTCCTGTTCTGACACAGCAAAGTGTACGCATGATGTATGTGTGCGTATTTGCCCCGCAAAACTTTGCAATAAGAGATGGCTAATGCTCTGACATGTCTCTTTCTGTTACTCTTGTGCCCCAACAGTGAGATTTATAATAAGAAGCACAAGGCTAGCTGTCAAAGGCACACTTGTTCTGGTATGCTCTGTACAGCTACTGAGAGGGAGCAATAAACATAGAGGGCCTTTGCTGCAAAATTCCTAGAGCTGAGGTTTACAGAGGAACAGCACTACATGCCAGGGAAACAGGACGTGTTCTCTTACGTTAAGTCCGTTACAACCTATTGACGCGTTGGCCAACGGTGACCTAGGGGTATGGCAAGGATTGAGCACTGCTTGGTTATCACTTCAACAGGACTAAACAGTTCTTTTATAGTGAAAATGTAGCTTTATGTTGTCTAGCTTTGTGAAGCAAACTCCTATTTTATTACTGATGAGTACAGGGATCGATTTTGAGCAGGCACAATGACTAGTGTAAACTAAACACTGCTACTTAACTTAATCTCGACATTCAACGCCACTGTGAAGGTCATTTTGTATTCTCACGCAGAGTTTGGGCCTATTTCATAAGGTAAATTCATGCTATAAAACGGGGGCGTGCAGATGCACTGCAACTAGGTGTAAAATTCCACGCTTAAATCAGAGCACTCATGCATGCAAGTCACGTCTTTCTATATCTTATGTACATTAGTCATGGCTGCGCTATACTCTACTCAAGCACCACCCCTGTGCACGGCCCACCAGAAGATGCACATGTAAGTCCTTGAAAATAGGGACTGGCACACGTACCTTTCCATGACGCCCATACAGAATCAGCACTTCTATGTGTAAGCAGCGACGATGAATTTCCAGGCTGTCTGAACACCGCAGTGGCATTATCTGTTTAGTTTAGGCCTGTTATTTAGCAGTCCAAAATCCTTTTCAGCCTGTCCTCTCTCTGACATTTTCTTATACAGATACTTTCAGGCTGTTCGACAAATTTTTGGCCTGATACTATATGAGTTTTGAAAATATATGGACAGCAAAGTGGCTGGTGAACGGCGTCTGGGAGTATTCTTATTTTTGACAGGAGACTTTTCAAATTAAAGGCAGATGCGGTTGGAACATGCCCCTAGGACATGTGACTGCGCATGAAACAAGAGTCAGAAGCTACAAATGTGTCTTACATACTGGGATACTGAACTTATGAAGCATGAACCAAGAGGAAGTTGGAGATGGTCAAGAATGAAAGGCAAAGTGCACAACTCAATCTGTTGAGCGTCAGCGAACTGAAATGGACTGGCATTGGGCGATATGACTGTCTCTTTCCTTTCCGGCGTAGTATACCATGTGATCATCAAAGAAAAAATGATGCTGCATTTATAATTCAGAAAAAATTTACAAGGACTGTAACGAAATACAACGTAATCAGTAAATGCTTAATTTCTATTCGTCTACTGCCCATCAAAGCTGAAATCGATAAAGATATACTGATGGTCATGGGTGACTGCAATGTAAAAGATGGGAACAAATAAGGCGTCAAAGTGATTGGAAAATATGGACTTGGTGGCAACAAAAACAAAGCTGGAAAAAGCCGGATTGAATTCTGCAAGACCAACAGTCTATTCATCTCAAATACCTTCTTCCAGCAACACAAGTAGCGACTGTACACCTGGACGTCGCCCAATGGATAGCACAAAAATTAAATTGACTACATCTGTGGAAGTCAACAGTGACAAAACATGAAGCTAACAGTGGTAAAGATCACCAGCTATTACTATGCAAACTCAAGCTAAAGTGAAAAAAAAAAGGCAAGCCACTCATGAATATAGTGAATTATCTTGAAATTATACCACTGGAATTTAAAGATTTGCTCCTTTGGACAGAAACGACAGATCACCAGAAGAGTTACGGGATGATTTGAAGAAAGAGAAAATTCTCTGCAAAAGGTGAAAAAAGTCAAAAAGGCCAAAAAATGGATGACCAAAGAAACTCTGAAAACTGCTCAGAAATGCAGATACGCTTAAGCCAAAGGAGAAAGAGAGGTACTCATGGAATTTAACAGAATTTAAGAGAAGTATTGCAATGATCCATACAAGAAAATAGAATCAGAAACCATTAGATCAGAGGTTCTCAACTCAGTCCTCGGGACTCACCTGGTCAGTCGGGTTTTCAGGATAACCACAATATGCCCGAGAGAGATCCGCATACAGTGGAGGCAGTGCACACAAATATATCTCATGCATATTCATTGTGGCTATCCTGAAAATCTGATTGGCTAGGGAGGTCCTGAGAACTGGATCGAGAACCACTGCATTACAGGAAGAACAAGATCGGCTTTCCTAAAGCTATGAGAGTTTAGAGAAAATTCCAGCCTCAAATTGGAATGCTGAAAGAAGCTCAAGGATCCATTTTCGATGATGTTAAGACGAAGGACAGGTGGAATGAACACACATACCATAAAGATCAAGTGGATCAACAGCTGTTTCAACTGTACCTTATCATCTGGAACCATTGGTGATGAAAAACGTTGTTGAAGCAGCATTGAAAGCGTTATCAAATGACAAAGCACCGAGTACTGATGGCATTCCCACTGAACTATTACAGCAATCAGATGCAGCTGCTGCAGTACAAGGCTCTGCTGGGAAACTTGGAAGACATCATCATGGCCGAATGACTGAAAAAGATCTGTGTTCATATCAATGCTGAAAAAAGATGATACAACTGACCGTGGAAAATATCCTACAATCGCTCTGAACTCACATACCAGAAAGATTCTACTCAAAATCAGTGGAGACTACAACCATATCTGGAATGAGAACTGTCCGAAATGCAAGTAGGGTTCAGGGATGGGCAAGAAACAAGAGACAACGTTCTGAATGCGAGATGGATCCTTGAAGAGACAAAAAGATTACCAAAAAGATATCTATATGTATTTTACTGAGTACAGCAAAGCCTTTGCATAGACCATGACAAACTCTGAGCCGCATAAACCATGACAAACTCTGAGCCGCATTAAGAAGCATGGGTATACCAGAATACCTGCCAGTTCTCATGAAAAACCTTTACACTGATCTAGAAGCAACAAGTTCTAATGGAACAAGGCTGCTGATAGAACTCTATGTCAATTACTCTCTAACCTGACCTTTCATCAGCATATATCATTCCCCACCCATTCCGCAGGCCATACCCTTGATTTGATCCTCTTTTCCCCTACTCTCTCCTCCCTCACTTCCTTTTCCATTCCACGGTCTGATCATCTCTGTATTCTCTTCTCCTTTCGGTATTTCCTTATCTCACCTCCTCTCTCCTGTAGTTCCTCTCATTCATCGGCACCAGTGTATTCCCACAATCTCTCTCCTGC
The DNA here is from genome assembly GCA_033557465.1 of Ichthyophis bannanicus. Classification (NCBI taxonomy): domain Eukaryota; kingdom Metazoa; phylum Chordata; class Amphibia; order Gymnophiona; family Ichthyophiidae; genus Ichthyophis; species Ichthyophis bannanicus. The sequence goes on along the minus strand of CM066051.1, from coordinate 41,462,547 downwards.
AACCATTGACCGTTTTCCTACAGCTCATTCTCTATTTCCTCCACATTTCACCTCTCTTCCTGTTGACTCCCAGGCTGATCTTTGGTTTTCTTCTCTCTCCGTTGCCCCTCTCCGCCCCATCCAAGGCATAATCACCCATGGTTTTACCCAGGATTTCTTCTTCACCGCTGCCAACTCCGTATTACTGCGCATCAATGGCGCAAGTACCCCTCTCCGATTACTCTTCACGATTATAAGCTACTATTCAAACCTTATTGCCACCTCTGCAACTCCTCCAGGCGCCTGTACTTGGTACTTTCATCACTCTCCAAGCCCTACACTAGTTCATTTTCTCCTACTGATTCTCTGCTCCCCTCGCCACAACACACTGCGGACTATTTTAGTTCCAAGGTCTCCACCCTACGTGCCTCCTTTCCAAAATGTCCCCCACCCCTCTCTTTCTTACAGCCCTCACCTCTTCTTGAGCTCCCTAACACAGAGATGCCCACGGTGCCTTCTAGCTCTGCCTTGTTTCACACTTGGTTGTTTTTTTCCTTAATTACCTCAGCTGAACTCTTTAAAGTCCTTACTTCTTCCCATAAAATAACCACTACAACCAATCCCATTTCTTCTTCTTGGATTTCCATCCCTGCTTTTAACCCGTTTCCATTTGCCTTATCTATTCTTAACAGCAGCCTTACCTCTGGGGTTTTCCCATCTCCTTGGAAACATGCCATTGTTCGTCCGCTGTTGAAAAACTCTTCCCTTGACCCTTCCTCCCCGTCTAATTACCGGTCTGTCTCCGTGCTTCCTTTCCTTTCAAAGCTCCTTGAGAAACTAGTTTTTGCACAACTTTCTTCTCACTTCGATTCTTCTCTAGCCCGTCAATCCGGTTTCCGCTCGGGTCAAAGCACTAAAACTGTCCTTCTTTCTTTTCTCAGTGAGCTGCACCAAACCCACGATCGCGGTGATATCTCATTGGCAGTTTCCCTAGATCTTTCTGCCGCGTTTGACCTTGTTGATCACTCTACTTTGCTTTCTCGACTGTATGATCTTGGGATTAGAGGCAGGGTCTTTCGGTGTTTCCTTATCTCACCTTCTCTCTCCTGTAGTTCCTCTCATTCATCGGCAATGGTGGTTTCATTTGAATTCTAGTAAATCAGCAACTATTTGGCTCACTTTTGGCAGCTCCCTTCCCCCTTGGTCCCCTCCCTCACTGGTTCTCCCCTCCCTCTGGTGACCTCCCTCCGGTATTTGGGTGCTATTTTGGACCCAGCACTGTCCTTGCAGGCTCATCTGTCCTCCTTATCTCGTGCTTTTTATCACTCCGTCAAATACATGCTATCCGGCCTTTTCTCTCACCTCATTCCATTGCTACCCTGTTACTTTCTTTAGTCATATCCAAAACTGATTATTGTAATATTATTTACCTAGGTTTACCTCAGTATCAGCTCTGCCGTTTGCAATTAATTCAAAAGATGGCTGTTGGTATCCCGTCTTATGCCTCAAGATTTGACCACATTATACCACTCCTCATCCATCACCATTGGCTCCCAGTGCAGTTCCGTTTTTAGTTCAAGCTACTTATTCTGGTTCACCGCGCATTACACACTGGTCTCCCCCGTTCTCTCTCAGATTCCTTAATCCCTCACGCTCCTCACTATGCCCTCCATGAGATCCATGCTGTTTGCACCTCTCCTCCGCTTCGCGAGCGCATTTATCATCCATCTGTTCCTCTGCCTTCTATGTTCTTGGTCCCACTTTATGAACTCTCTCACCTCTACCCTCAGACTAGAAGCATCCTATACAAAATTTGAATATCTCCTGAAGACTCACCTCTTCAACATGCCATTTAACCTTTCTCCCTCCTGAAGCGCCCCCTTTCTGATTGCCCCATCCTCTTCGTTACCCTGTGTGAATGAAGCTCCCTCTGTCCTATGATTATTGGCATCCACTTCGGTTTCTTTTTATATTTTGTTTTTATATTGTACACCACTCTGGTGCAACTGTTTGAAGGGAGGAGTGGCCTAGTGGTTGGGGCAAGTTACCTCAGGCCGGGGGTTCAAATCCCACTAGAGGACAGCAACCTTGGACCGGAAGGACTGGGGTTTCTAGTCCCACAGGTGGTCTTGGGCAAGCCACTTAACCCTCCATTGCCCATGTTCCCTGTAAATTAGTTATCTCCAAATTATAATGTCCTGTTCAATGTAATTTCAGTTTGTTCAATGTAAACCGCCTTGATATCATGAAAGGCGGTATATAAGAAATGTTAAATAAATAAATAAAGAAAGAAACAAACTGTGAAGGGCAGTTAAGAAAGTTTTAATAAACATAAGGAGAAACAGAATGGTTTACAATCAGCAATGGTGTACGTTAAGGCTGCATACTTTCCCCATATCTGTTCAATTTCTATGCAGAACAAATCGCCAGGAAGCAGGACTGCATGAAGGCAACTGAGATGTGAAGATTTTTGAGTTTTCCGCCAACATCCTTCACGTTGCTGATGATAAGCATTTCAGCCAGTAATGTGGTATCAAGATCAAGGAACATGGTCTTAAAATGGACCTTGCATCTTAACATGAAGAAGACAAAAATTCTAAGAAGTGGCGAAATATATACTTTCATCCTTAATGGAGAAGAAATAGAATAGTAGACAACCTAACCTGCTCAGATCAACAATCAATACCGAAATGACAAACAGTTAAGAAATACAATAATACATACTTCTTGGCAGAATGGTTATTAAGGACCTCGACAAGATCTTCAAGCAGAAAGATAAAGCTTTGCATACAAAAATTGAACTTGTTCGAGCCACTGTATTTTCAATAACGTTGTAAGGATTTGAAAGTTGGAGAGTGAAGAAGAAAGATGGGAAGAAAATCGATGCCTTTGAATCATGGTGCTGGCGAAGGATACTGTGTATACCATGGTCTTCCCAAAGAACAATCCATTGGTACTACAGGAGATCAAACCAAAGCCTTCCTTAGAAGCTCAAATGACAAGTCTTGAACTGTCATGCTTTGGACACATTATGTGAAGAGAAAAGATCATTAGAGAAAGACATCACGCTTGGCAAGGTTTAAGGTCTATGCAAAAGAGATAGGCCAATAATGTGATGGATTGATATAATAGCAGCTATGGATGCCACTCTATCAACAAATGGTCACTTGACTGATGACTGAACACAGTTTAGGACAATTATTCACAGGGTCGCTACGAGCTGACATCGACTTGATGGCACTTAACAACAACACATGTAGAATTTGTTCAGAATTTGTTCCATTTGTGTTGTATTATTGTAAAGTGTGGATTTAGTATTGAATTTGTTGTAATCCATCTAGAACCCTATTTGGGTTAAGTAGAATAGACATGCCAAAATTAAATGAAAATATATTCAATTTTGAATTGTATATTTTTAGATAGCAGAATGTGAAAAGTGTACATGGAGTGTCAGGAGGTGTGTAAATTAATTTTTTTTGTTTCAGTCGTTACCAAAGAGGAGGTTGAAGAGATACCCACATCGGAAATAAGCTTTGAAAATGATGATTTACAGAAATTGAAGTAAATAATTCTGAAACTGAAAAATTAATAGAGCTGCTTAACCACCTAAAAATAATAACAAATCACCAGGGCCTGATGGTACTCACCCTAGAAGTCTAACAGAATATGAAATTGTAGACCCGTTAATGAGTAATCTGTATTTGGTCATTAAAAATCAGCCACTGTGCCCAACAGCTGGAAAATGCCAATTTTTAAAAAGGGTTCCAGTGGTAATATGGGAAACTAAAAACCAGTGAGTTGGACATTGATGCTGGGCAAAAAATGTATAAGCTATTCTCTGTTGACAAGCAGGAGATATGCAGCCATACTTGTTGGTGAAGCCTGTGAGCAGATCCTTCAAACAAAGCGCTCTCTCCTAGCTTTTGAAAGTTGTTTTTTTTTGTTGGGCACTGGGCATGAGTGGTAGGTCTCGCACCTCCTGACACTCCATGTACCTTTTTTCCACCACATCCTTCACACTTAACGGCTCTCCCCTCTCCTGACGCACTTGCTTTTTATTTTAAAAAAACTTTTCCTGTCCGCTATCATCCCATTGGTTTCTTAACATCAAAAGTACCAGCGCCAGCAGTTGTTTGTTTGTTTTTTTTTTGTTATTTTGTGCATATTAGTTTTTCAGTCATGCCGGAGCATAATGCTCAGACAATCCTACTGCTGGACATACGAAGCTTGCCTGCCACTCCGCCCCCTCCAGTCCCAACATTAACCGCTGGGGAGGAAACAGTTTGTCTGGACAAGAAGCTGAGCCATGCCAGGGAAAGCATTGTTCTCGCAGCGGTTTCAGTTAAAGCAGTAACCGGCCATACTACTCTGGACCGTGTCTCCTCAAAAGACAGAGCTAAACTACAGGATTCCGGTAAGAAGCGTCCAAGGTTAAACACTCAGCCGCTGCCTCTACTTTTTCTTCTGGGTTAAAGGGCCTGGATAAGCAGTCCCCAAGTCTTTCTACCATACCAACCCCACCTGAATCCTGCATTAGGGAGGACCATTATTTCCTGAGGAACCCCCCTATCTCACAGCGACAGCCCTCGCCAGGCTCTCATTCATAGCAAGATTCTCTTTTGCTTCTAATGCAAACGTTTTTATGGAAGACTACTCGGATGCTACACAACAACGTTTCCACTTTCACTAATCAGCATGTATTGGGCTGTCCATTACAATCATTCTCTCAGACCTCAGTACCTCAACCTGCAGAACAGCATACCATTCCCTGGGAACAACCAGAGACATCAGCTCTGTGGGTAAGCCTTCTAGTATACATGATTCAGATGATGAACCAGACCGAGAGGCCTTCACCTCATCTATGGCTAAAGATGCAAACTGTATCAATCTTCTATGCTGGTTCTAAACCTTTTAGCTCACCATCTCCAGATATTGCATTATCATCACTCCTTAATGGAACAGGTCACCGACCCAGACATCTTCAAGGACGACCCAGTTCATGCTCATTCAAGAGTGCGCCTATCATCTCTTAAGAGCCACCGATGATGCTTACAATGTGGTGTCTCGGTCAGTGGCCATTGCTGCAAGGAGAACAGCATGGCTTTGATCTTCTGGACTGCAAGAAGACTATCATGACTGCCTTAGCGGATGCCCCTTGCATGTGAGATTCCCTTTTTGGTCAAAATACAGACGCTACTTTCTCTTGAATGAAGGATAATTTCTCTGCGGTCAAGGAACATTTTGTTCCCACACTTGAAGATGTTCCTCTGTATCGCAAAACTCAACCTGTTTATGTCAGGAAACCCTACCCTCATCAATACTTTCAGTAATTTCTAACCTAGGCGACAATATCAGCTTTAGGCAAGACCACCCCCACCACATCATACTTCAACCCCATATTTGCCTTGCCAAAGATCTAGGGAATGCAAGCAGCAACCTGCTTCGGCTAGTTCCCACCAAGCAGAGCTCTACTTTCTGACTATCGTCCAGTAGGGTGTCGTCTAATCCATTTCAAAGACACCTGGCCCCACATAAGATTCAATCGCTGGGTCTTGGCCATAGTAAACCTGGGATACCAATTACAATTTTCCACTGTTCCCCCAAATACTCCGTCCCTCATCTCCGATCTCCTTCTCAACAGCATGCACACATTCTACAGAAAGAACTCTATTCCCTGCTGGAAACCAGAGAGGTGGAGCTCATTCCTCCTCCTCAGTGTGGCCTTCTCCCTTCTTCCTCCTCCCAAAGAAGACTAGAGGACTTCGACCCATCCGTGATCTGAGACAATTACATTTTTATCTCATGAAACTTAACACCTTGGCCACCATTCTTCCCTTCATTCAAAACGACGACTGGCTTGTGTCTTTAGATCTCAAAGATGCTTATGCCCACATTCCAGTTCATCCATCCAATTGGAAATTCCTCTGCTTCAGCCTCGATACTCATTATCAGGTCCTTCCTTTTGGCCTGGCTCTGGCTCTTCGGTTATTCACAAAGGAGGCCATTCCATACTGCGAACAGGCCGTTTGGACATGCACAGGAGATGGATTTCTCCTGAAAATGTCTACGGCCATATTTCGAACTCGTCCAGGGCGCGAACACGGGGATCTCAGAACGCTCCCGGGAGGGGTGGAAGAGGGGCATGGTTTGCTGCAGACATATAAAGCGTATTCGTGATTTTTGGAAGCTGAGGGCCATTAATAACTACACCTAAAGACGTTGTAAAACGAGCAATAGTGAATATGGTGGCTATGCTGACAGTTGCTGTTTGTGCTAAGGGAGTAAATCTGGGGGACCCTGACATTTCCTGTGTTCTGTAAAATGGGACAGTTGACGCAGTTTGAGTCTGCAATAGGGGTTCGTTTGAGTGTGAAAGGGGTATAGATATGTAACCCTGGCACACCGAGCTTATATGGTATCCATAAGTGTTGAGCATGTGTCTTCCTGTTTGAGGGTTATACAGGATGCTCTGGTGGGCTAATCTACATATCAGGGAGGAGGGCCAGGCACTGGGAGAAATGGCTGATGTAGTGCTAACTGCCCACAGATTGTGCATGGGGCATGCTATGGCCAGCGCATGCATTTGTGGCTCTGCAATATTATGCATCACTTGCGTAGATGTTATGTCAGTGTTGACAGTTGTGCACATGATGGGAGACCATCTTGAGCATTGCTAAGGGTGTAGGTTGAGCTGACACGTGCAGGACTCACTGGAGCCTTTATATGATGCCAAGTACCAGCTACTGCAAGGTATGTTCTGTCATACCAGTTCATATTTACCTTCTCTTTTCCTATCACTGAGTGTTCTGGGATTACCTAGCACTGTTCAGGCCATGTAGCGGACTGGGATATGGTCTGCTTTGCATCAGCATGCATTTCCCATCAGTATTTATGTCCTGTATGCATCAGCAAACCACTGTCAGTGAGCACAGCAGCTTAAGAGATGCATGTTTTAAAAGTGGAGGCATGGCTAGCCCAGAGACGGGAATGACCAGAAATGTCTATCTTTACAGAATACTGTGAGCATGGGCCTGTCCAAAACCACTGCTATTGCCGGAGATGTGATTCTCTGCTACATGTCTTGTGTCTGCATCAGTGCGTGGGCTTGCTGGACGTGCCGCAACACACCCACAATTCCGATGCCAGAAATGCAGACGTGTCTAAACCTGTGTTTTCTGAATCGGGTCTGAATCGCGCCTGAATCCAAGATAAACATTTCCACATTTGCTAGATGGCCTATATGGAACTGGGCTCAAAGTGTCTTGCTGTAGTGGTGGCTCATCTACGCAAGGACGGCCACTTTGTTTTCCCCTATCTCAACAATTGGTTGATCTCGGGAAAATCATCTCAAACGGTGAACATCACTCTGACTGTTACGATCCAGTTTCTTCGGTGCTTAGGCTTCCTCATCAATGAGAGAAAATCTCACCTAGTTCCAACCCAGCAACTATGCTTTATTGGAGCCAACCTAAATACCCATACTGCCACTGCTTACCCTTCTCAAGAAAGAGTGCAGACCATAATTGCCTTGACAAACTCCTTTCTGGCTTCACACACAGCTTCAGCAAGGTTAATCTTATGCCTCCTGGGACACATGGCTGCTTGTGATACAGGTAGCTCCCAATGCCAGATGGAGAATGAGCTCACTTCAGTGGCATCTCAAGAAATCTTCGAACCTGATCTTTCATCCTCTCTCCAAGAAGATTTCTCTTCCAAACTCTCTAAAGGCTACTCTTCGCTGGTGGACCCATCTTTCAAACCTATCAAAAGGTCATCCCTTCCATCCACCTCCGGTGCAACAGGTTCTCACCACTGATGCTTCGCCAGTGGTTGGGGAGCTCATCTTGGTTCTCTCCATACCCAAGGTCTCTGGTCTCCCACAGAACATCAGCTACATATCAACCAGCTCGAATTGCGAGCCATCTTTTACAGTCTCAAGACTTTCGCCAGCTGGTTAACAAATGTCAACCCTCAAATTTGCACAGACAATCAAGTCGCAATTTTTTATATAAACAAACACAGAGGATTGGAATCCCTGCACCTTTGCAGGGAAGCTCTTCAAATTTGGACATTTGCAGCTACTCTTAACTGCATGATTCAAGTGACCTATCTTCCGGGTGACCAGAATCAAATTGTGGTTTCCCTAAGCAGGCAACTACAACCTCACAAATGGTTTCTCAATCCCCAGGTGGCAAAATATATTTTTCACAAGTGGGACATTCAATGGATAGATCTCTTTGCCTCTGCAGACAATCCAAATGTCCCCAATTCTGTTCCCTCAGACCAGCACTGCAATGTTTTCACCACAATGCTTTTGCAATTTCCTGGCACAATGGATTAATGCATGCCTTTCTGTCTTTCCCGCTCATACCCAGAGTGCTTCGAAAGGTACTACAGGATCAAGCATCTGTGATTCTCATTGCCCCCTGTTGGTCCAGACAAATCTGGTATCTTCTGCTACTTACGCTAATGGTCGATACCCCATTGCTACTAGGCTCTCATCCTCATCTCTTGACACAACAGAACAGTCATCTTCTACACTCTAATCTGCACAGCCTCTCTCTAATGGCATGGATGTTAAAGATCATTTAGTTCTTCGACTTCCTTTCTCTCACAGTGTCCACCACGCAATTCTAGCATCTAGGAAAGATTCAACTAAGAGGTCATATGCTTTCAAGTGGGCTCGGTTCTCCCGATGGTGCATCGATTGCCATCTTCAACCTTTTTCCTGCTCTTTGTCTGATATACTTGCCTATCTTATGTCACACTCAGAAGGTGGTCTCAAGATCTCTTTGTGCGCATACATCTCATGTTTATTTCCAACTACCACGATATGATTGACAGCAAACCTGTTGCTCATCATTCTTGGGTCACAAAGTTCATGCGTGGACTAGTGAACCTCAGACCTCCGATTTGGCACCTGCTCCGGCATGGGACCTAAATGTTGTTCTCTCAGCACTGGTCAAACTGCCTTTTGAGCCGTTAGCCCAGGTATCCCTGAAACACCTCTCTTGGAAGACAATTTTCTTTATTGCTGCAACATCTGCTCAATGCATAAGCAAACTTCAAACCTTGCTTCACTATCCACCTTAAACCCAATTTTTACCCAATAAAAGTCCTTCTCCATACCCATCCTTAATGTTATCCTAAATTAAGTTGTTTCTGCCTATCACTTGAACCAGTCAATAGTCCTGCCTGTGTTTTTTCCTAAACCTCAAGCGTCTGAGTCCAAAAAGACGCTTCATTCTTTGGAATGTTGCAGAGTCTTACTCTATTATCTTCACGCAATACGAAACTGCCGTAAGACCTCACGTTTGTTACTTTTAATCCAAATAACCCTGGCCTTCCAGCTTCCAAGAAGACTCTTTCCACCTGGATTTCAGACTGTGTTACCTTTGCATAGCAGAGTCACCCTGCTCCTGGAAGAGTTAGCCCTCATCACCTCATGGCGAAAGCCTGGACAATAATTTATCTCCGTTCGGTCTCTATAACAGATATATGCAATGCAGCTACATGGTCGAATATCCAAACCTTCACTAAGTATACTGTCTGGACTATTCGTCACCTACAGATACAGCCTTCGGGCAATATGTGTCATGCAACCTCTTCACACTCTAGTCTTACTAACCATCTCCCCAGAGCTTTGTTGGGCCGTGTCCTAAGAACAATTATGACTTATTCACTCCTATTCAGCGACCCACTGCTCTGGATTCACCAACAAGTATAGTTGCATATCCCCTGCTTGTCAACGGAGAAAGCGTGGTTGCTTACCTGTAACAGGGATTCTTCATAGACAGCAGGGGCACGCAGCCACATTTTTCAATCCCACCATGTCCCCCTTTTCTTTTTTCCCTTTTTTGATATATACTTTGGATAGACTGATAGTGCATGAAGCGTCAGGAGGGGCGAGACCTACCATGCATGCCCAGTGACGAACGAACCCCCCCCCCCAAACTCCTCTCTTTCAAAAGCTAGGAGAGAGCTTTGCGCTTGAAAGATCAGCAGGGGAATGCAGCCACGTTACAGGTAAGCAACCATGCTTTCTGCATAAAATAATTACTGTCCAACACAGAGGAACTCCAAAGACTCGCAGCCAACCAGCGGACACCAAAGAGAGACGTGAATGCTGGAACAGATGAGCTGATCAAATATGCCTATGACACACATTTGGACCTGGTCTCTGTTGCCTCAGAAACACATTCAGGCATCTATTTATTGGATAGCCACTTTTGCTTCGTTGACTATTTTAAATGCTGCCTTAAAAACAGACAGGATTGATATCAAAAGCAAGTTCTGCATTCACTGACCGACAGTCAACCTCTCACTGGCCTATCAGTGGATTATCGGCCGTCATCCGGATAGGATGGGCTAAAATCTGTCTCAACAGTCTGATACTATCCATAAAGTAAAGGTGGGGGAAGGGAGGGTGAAGCAAGGGCAGGTCACAAGATAATGACGATATTCAGCCACTGTCTGGGTAAATAATGTTTCGTTTAGGTTTGTTAGACAATCGACCTAAACTAAATGAGTAGCGGAAGCCGCAGTGACTACATGATATGTATATTTAACACCACTGACTATGGGGGCCAGTTTAGAAACGTTATTTGTGATTCCTACATCTGAAAACACTCATTCAGGTGTGCAAATCACATTGACACGCCAAGAACCATTTCAGAACACCCCAGGTTTACATATATCTGTTGCGATCACATCTATATCACATGGGGGTGTGCCGGGTGTTCCTAAAAAGATAAGAACATAAAAAATGCCATAATGGGTCAAACCAAGGTCCATCACTCCGTGTATCCTGTTTCCAGCAGTGGTCAATCCAAGTCACAAGTACCTGGCAAGTTCCCCAAAAGGTCACTGCGGAGCAAACCTCTCTCCAACAGTGAAGTTGTGTTTCTCAGGTGGGAGCCAGAGGTAAATCTTCCCCGCTCTACCCCCATGGCCAGCTTTAAGCTGATGCTATACCAAGCAGCAGGTTTGGGCTCCAGGTCTCCCTCTGCCAGGACAGGGAGGTCACAGAGGGGGTACAATGAAAGCAGAGTCTTTAGATCGACCTCCCTCCCACCCTAACCCGCCTCCCCCAATAATGGGGGTATGGGAGAGCTATGTGGTAACCCCCAGGCGCTGTTGTTGTTAGGGGTGATGAATAATAGACAAGGCATCTTTACCCAGTGACATTAGGACGCCATGAATCTCCTTAATGACCTTCCTATACAGTTCCTTCTGCCATTCTCCCAGGACGTCCCACTCGGCCTCCCAGAAATAAGCAGCGACGTCGCGGAATGTGACTGATGCCTGAAAAAACAAAAAGGACACATTCAACCCCTTGTCCCTCCAGCTTAGTATTATATGTATGTAATAAACATGTTATATGGCCTCTATAACAAAAAGAACTATTTTCTTTTGACATATATTTGTACGGTGATGTGCTACTGACCAAAATTTCAGTTTTGTGGGCCTCGATTTCTCTATCGCGCTCCTCTCTCTCTCTTTTCCTTTCCTTCTACATCCCCAGCTCTCCCCCCTTCTTTCTCTCCTCCCATAGCTTGATCCCTGTTCCTCTCCTCTCGCCCCTGGTCCTGGTGGTCATACTCTCTCCACCCAGTCTTCTTGAAAGCAGAAGGCAGAGCCTCCTGCTTCCTTCCACCAGACCAAAACATCTAATTCATGTATTGAATTAGATGAGACAGCTGGACAAAGTTCTCAGACGCTGCTTTCTGCTTGCCCACCAGTAGGGAGGAATAGGCGAAAAACAGACATTGGCTGGAAGGGAAGGAAAACAGAAAACATCAGACCGGTGTGATGGTGAGGAAAGAAGGTAAGGGGTATGTTTACAAAGCAGCGGTAGCGGCCTCCGTGCGAGGAGGCCACTACCGCTGAGAGTATGCAATTTAATTGCTGAAAAGAAATTACCAGGAACAAGTAAAGACAAAGGACGGGAAGGGGTAGAGGGAGAAGCAAAAACTGGAGGAATCCAGGAACGAAGACGGCTAGTCTTTGGCAGAGAGAACAAGGGCACAGGGTATGAAGGAGAGTACGTTTTTTGTGGAAATGGAGTGGTGATATGGGAGGGGGGGGGATGCAAGAACTCACGATGTAGGGGAGGCATGTACTAGTAGTCCTGGGGTGGGGGGATAGAGATTAGCATTCAGACTAGGGTGGGAAGGATTCCCTTTTCCTAGTCCCATTTCTCCCCTCCTAATACAGTGTTTCTTAAGCTGGTCTTGGAGTATCTCCTACCCAGTCTAGTTTACTGGATAACCTCAGTGGTCGTGCACAAAATTGCTTTAGGTTTTATCGGCAGCAAAATCATCTGTTGCTGGAGAGGCTGGAGGCAGTAGGTGTTTGAGGGATCACCTTAATTTGGTTGCGCTCTTTTTTGATATATTGTACACAGAGTGCTATGGGTCAGTATGCAGTTGGTCAATGGGTGACCATTGGAATTCCTCAAGGGCTCAGCTGTCACGATGTTTGTTTGCTATTTACTTAGTGCCTTTGGGTGGCTTGCTAGAGCGGTTAGGAATTCCATGTCATCTTTATACGGCTGATGTAACTTTGATTTTACTGGTGGATGCCACGAGGCGTCTGGCACAGGAAGCGTTAAGACTGATTGAAAGCTGGCATAACATTTCTCAAAGGTTGCGTATGCATTGCTTGAAGTTAAATCCAAGCAAATGCAAGATGATGTTGTGGTGCAGTAGGAGTCATGTGTGGAGGCAATGGTGTTGGAGCCTCAGGGGGTAGTGCTGAATTTGGATAAACAGACTGCAGGAGTGGTAAAAGGGGCATTTGTAGCATTAAGGCACCTCAAGAGATTACCCTCTTATACTGGAAAGTGGGACCTTTTGATAACGACGCATGTCTTGGCTACATCACATATTGATTTGTGCGATGCGATGTACCTTGGTCTGCCCGAGTAACAGCGACAGAGGAAACAACATGGGCAGAACTGTGTAGCTAGGAAGGTTCATGTAGAAGGCATACAAGAGCACGTCGGAGTTCCACTGGTTGCCGGTGAAGCAAAGGGCTAAGTTTAAAATCTTGTGTGTGGTGTGAAATGCTTGGGGCACGCAGGCATATGAGGCTGATTTATTGCACCCTATTAGGGTCACACGTCCATTGTGATCGACCCAGTGCGTTGTGTTAGAGCATAGGTGTCAAACTCTGGCCCGCGGGCCAAATTTGGCCCGTAGTGTAATTATATTTGGCCCGCGAGGCTATACCAAATGACTACTAGAGCTAGCCCGCCGGTATTATACAGCGCATTCATTCATCGCTAATACTACAAATCCCATAATGCCTTGCTGTTGTTTTGGCGCGTCAATCAGGACAGGTCCCAGAAACGCCCTCTCCTGTGTGACAGAAGTCATAGCGATCTCAAGCTACAACTGTCACTGTGGAACCCCTTCCCAAAAATGGCAAAAAGAAAGGCAGACAACAGGAACTTTCTGGACAGGTGGGAGACAGAATATTTGTTTACATATGTAAAAGACAAACCTGTTTGTCTGATTTGTGGAGTCAACGTGGCTATAACTAAGGAGTATAACATTCGACGACACTATGAAACAAAACACCATGACAAGTACAAGGACCTGGACATGACTCAAAGGAGCCAGAAAGTGGAGGAGATGAAAAGAAGTTTGGTTTCACAACAGAATATGTTCAAAAAAGCCACATCACAAAGTGAGGCTGCTGTAAAGGCTAGTTATATTGTGGCAGCAGAGATCGCAAAATCAGCCCGGCCCTTTAATGAGGGAGAGTTTGTGAAAAAGTGCATGTTGAAAGTTTGTGACATCGTGTGCCCAGAGAAAAAGCAAGCCTTTTCAAACGTGAGCCTGAGCAGAAACACAGTAGCTGATCGCACATGTGATCTTGCCACCAATCTGTATGACCAGCTTTTGGAAAAGGGAAAAGATTTCGTTGCATTCTCCCTTGCTGTGGATGAAAGCAGCGACGCATCTGATACTGCTCAGCTGTCAGTCTTCATCCGTGGAGTGGACTCAAATATGTGTGTTACGGAGGAGCTATTGGGATTCAAATCAATGCATGGCACAACCACAGGAAAGGAAATTTTTGAGGAGGTTTCCAAATGCGTAACTGAAATAAAGCTGCCGTGGGATAAACTCGTGGGATTAACGACAGATGGTGCGCCAGCGATGTGCGGTAAAACAAGTGGACTGGTGGGCAGGGTCCGGGAGAAGATGCAGGAAGAGAACTGTGCAGGTGAACTAACTGTTTATCACTGCATCATACATCAGGAATCATTGTGTGGCAAAGCCCTAAAGATGGAACATGTTATGACCACAGTAACACAAGTAGTTAACTTTATAAGAGCCAAAGGTCTGAATCACCGCCAGTTTAAGTCTTTTCTGGAGGAGTGTGGTTCGGAATACGCAGACATGCCGTATCACACAGAGGTGAGATGGTTAAGCCGAGGAAAAGTACTGAATAGATGTTTTGAGCTGCATGAGGAAATATGTCAGTTTCTGGAAAGCAAAGGGAAGGACACAGCAGAGCTTCGGGAGAAAAAGTTTCTGTGTGAGCTGGCCTTTCTGTGTGACATCTCGAGCCATCTCGATGCGCTGAACCTGCAGCTTCAGGGGCGGGGGCGCATCATCACAGACATGTACGCTGCAGTGAGGGCTTTTAAAACTAAACTGTGCCTGTGGGAGAATCAGATGCTGCAAGGAAACCTTGGCCATTTTCCCTGCTGCCAAACCATGAAAACGCAGTTCTTTACCAACTTGTTCCCATGCGCACAGTTTGCTGAAAAACTCAGTGTACTCGGCGCTGAGTTTAGCCGGCGATTTGCCGACTTTGATGTCCAGAAATGTAAGTTTGAACTGCTCAGTAATCCCTTTGCAGTTAATGTGGAAAACGCACCAACCAACCTCCAAATGGAGCTAATTGAACTCCAGTGTAATGACACGCTGAAGTCAAAGTATGATGCTGTGGGCGCCGCCCAGTTTCCACAGTTCATCCCTGACACAATGCCTCAGCTCCGCACCCAAGCTGCTCAGATGCTCTCCATGTTCGGCAGCACTTATCTATGTGAGCAACTTTTCTCCTCGATGAAGATGACCAAAACATCTCACAGGAGACGTCTGACTGATGAACACCTTCGCTCAATACTGAGGATTTCCTCAGCTCAAAGCCTGAGCCCAGACATTGATGAACTATCATCCAAGAAGAGATGCCAGGTATCTGGCTTGGGCACATCAGATTAGATCAGTGTGCAGCAAACTGAGCAATAATTAACGTTTTCTTTATGCACTTTTTCTTGCTACTCCAAGACATGGGCTTGAATGGTTGATTAATTTTATTATTGTTATTTTATTTAAAAATTATTATTTATTATTATTTAAATCTTATTTAATAAATGAATGTCATTGATGTTTTTTTTTATTTGAAATTGTTTTTTGCATATCTGAACTATTAAGTTATAAATTGTATAGTAATAAGTGTTGCTTCATATTCAATGTTAAAGCAAATCTTGTTTGGGTCCATATTAAAAGGTTCATTTGTTCAATGCTGGCCCGCGACTTTGTTCAAGTTTTACATTTTGGCCCACTGTGTATTTGAGTTTGACACCCCTGTGTTAGAGGTTCGCCCACTTTCCACAGATTCCGCTAACCACAACCTGATGTCGCAAGCTTTTGCTGTTTTCAGGCAAAATTGAATTATTTGAAGTTTCAGAAAGGAGTTAAAGCATGGCTATTTCGTGGAGCCTTTGAGAGGGTCTGTGGTGTGGTTATAGAGGGGGGAGGGATGTTGCTGTATACTGCGGTGTAATGTTTCATGATGTGTCGCTTTAGGGCCTTTATTAGTTATAAGTGAGATTAACAATTAACTGAAATAAATGAAGAAAAAAAAAAAAAGAAGAAATCAATCTGCATGCAAATCTCTCCGCCACATACTCAAGCTGGTGCAGAGCACCCTTAGCATGAACTAGATCTGCATGCAAATCTCCCTCATACATATTCATTGGTGCAGAGTGCCCCTACCATGAAACAAAGCTACATGCAATAGAGGAAGCTCATGCAAATCTCTCTCCTACATTCCTTGTGGGCAGCTTAGAAGCCGGGATCAGCTCGAGCAGCACCGTGCTCGCATCCCAGGCCTAAAGATCAGGGCCCAGCGCGAGCCCGGAAAGCACCAGCGAGCCCCGAACTGCGCCCTCTCTGCAAACCCCGGCTAGAAACATTTAGAAAAGAATCGCTCACCGGCTCGGAAACCAGCGCAGCCATTTCCCTGCCGTTTTCCTTCGGGATCTTGCAGCTGCGGGCAGGGGCAGGGGGGCTGCAAACGTCCCCCCCTCCTCTTAGGCAGATAATGAAAAAGATAAATAACGGAGAAGCAGGGCTGATGCCTGGGGAGGGAGGGGGGGAGGGATCTCAGACAAGAGTGCCTCCCCTCTCTCCCCCCCTCTGCAGCATGCAAGGGGCAGATCTAGAGCTGGGGGGTTGCAGGGATTTGCAACCCCGACGAGCCCGTCCTGGCGCTTGCAGGCTTTGTGCTGCGTGCAAACAGAAGCTCGAGCCCTGCAGAGCCCAAAGAGGAAACGGAGGCCAGCCGAGGCACCCCCCCCCCCCCGGGCTGCGCATGCGCCGAAGCCATGCTGCCTCCCGCCGGGGCGAGACCGCCCGCTTAAGGCGGAGCCGGGGAGGATGACGCAGTCCGCAGAAGCCAATCAGGAGGGAGGCTTAGGCCTGGTGCATCTTGGGACTTGTAGTTCCGGGCAGCGCTTCCGAGCTCCCCCCAAGTCTCGAATGCTTGGAAGGCTTTAGGAAAGAGATGATGCAACGTGAGGTTTTGTGAGTCCACCCCTGAAGCAGGCAGGGCTCACACTCAATCTGCACAGGGGCTCTGCTGATCCCTCCAGAACTGGAAAACTCTGCAGAGGGGGGCACTGGCTGAGATCCGCAGGGGTCATTGAAGTGATCATCTGCATTTTCCCGATCTAGCTTATGCTGTAGGGTTGCCGGAATGTTGCAGTAAATCTGGGGTACTTAGCTGAAGTGTGCTGGGGTGGGGGTGGGAGAGGGGGTCACCTTAGTTTCAGGTTCGAGCAACAAGATGTGGAGGAAGGGAGAGGAGTCACTACCCTACCCCACCCTCCAATCCATCCCATATCAGCAAAAATAGCACTTCAAGCCGGCAGATCGATAGAGAAATAGAAATAGTGACAGTTCTCCCCCCCCCCCCATTCTGTGCTAAATATAAAGATAAAGGGTGTAACTGACATATTCAAATCATTAAATTGAAAACAATTTGTTTTGCCAAACTCTCTCCCCATTGCTGGAGTCAGGGACAGGAAGCTGCCAAACAGGTGAGGTTCATCTAATAACTTTAGTATACTACTTTAAATTGGATCCACAAAGGATCTGGTTTTTTACTTATTTAGCGGCAGGGATTTAAATGGTGATTGATGCAATTGCCCCCTGCAGCACTAGATCCAACTTAGGGCAGGGATTCTCAACCCAGTCCTTAGGACACACCTAGCCAGCCAAGTTTTCAAGATACAGTGACTATAACATATTGTGGTTGTTTTGAAAACCTGACTGACATGGTAAGTCCCGAGGATGGAGTTGAGAACCTCTGGTATAGCGTTTCAAAGCATATGCAGCTTGGTAAATCCAGGCCAGTTTTTTTTCAGCAGTGAAAGGCTCTACTTAGATCTGAGTGATTCCCCCCACCCGGGATCTAACGTGAGTCTTGCTGCTGAAAAAGCGACCTGCCCGGATATCCTGGATCTCCGTTATGGAGGGAGACAACACAGGAGTCAATGCATCCACAGAAGGAAAAGCCTCCAGCGGTGCTAGTTTGCAGTACTGGGCACATTTCTTTTCCAACACTGAAAGACTCAAATAAGATCCAACTCTGGATCCACAGCCAGATCCCAGGATCTAACTTTTCGTGTTGGAAAAGAAGCCTGGCCTGGATTTAACTTGTGTCTAGTGCTGCAGGGTCAATCATTCCAATCCTCATTTAAATTCCTGCTGTTAAATAAAAGCCGGATTCTCTGTGGATTTGATTTAAGGTGGTATAACTTAGATCTGGAGGATCCGGTTTTTAGCTGTTTCCTTATTCCAGCCTTCTCCTGTGTTATCCTATTTCTTGGCATCGGACCAGAGCTGGGTATCTCCCCAGGCATCAGGGACATTCCCCCAGGCATCAGGGACATTCAGCTTCATAATCCAGGAGGGAAATGTCTGGGCTAATTTCTGAGCGAGAAATTATTTATGAAATTTTAAACTGTGCAAGACCCTGATACACAGATCTAAGGATAAGTCCTGCCGGGTGGGCAGGGTGGACCAGAGGAGGAGGGAACTAGAACTCGTGGATGAAAGATACTCTCACCTAATCTAGCAATTCCAGAGGTACTCTGTGCAACCCCCTTACTGCATGGCCAGACATTACTTCACCAACTGTGGTGTCATCTAGCAATAGAGAAATCCTGGATTCTTTACAGAGAGAACTATTCCAGCAACTAGTAACAGAATCCACACGTGAGGTGGCCATACTGGACCTGGTGCTAACGAATGGGGAAAGTGTTTCTGATGTTATAGCAGGTGATCATCTTGCATCCAGGGATCATTGGATGATGTGGTTCATTATTAGCACTTGGGCTGATAAAGTCCAATCAAAAGTGAGGGTCCTAAACTTTAGGAAAGCTAACCTTTCCAAGATAGGACAATACCTCAAGCAGTTGTTTGTGGGATGGGAAGAGCTGGAAGATGTTAGAAAAGCAGTGGGCGAAACAAAAGGGGATATTTTAAGGGCAACAAACCTTTTTATTAGGAAAGTAAGTAAATGGGAAAGGAAAAGGAGGCTACTATGGTTCTCGAAAGAAGTAGCTGAAAAGGTGAAGAAAAAGAGGGTGACCACAAAATACAAGAGATCACAGAAAGAGGAAGACGAGCATCAATATGCAGAAAAGCTTATAGAAGCTAGGAAAGTAGTCAGGAAAGCAAAGATACAAATGGAAGAAAAAGGTGAAACTAGGCCTTACCTGTTAAATGATGTTCCTTGAGTGACTCCAGTCCAGTCCCGCACCTGTGGGTAGTGTCACCTTACCAGCAGCTTGGAGACTGAGCATGTCATGCTCTAATGACATCAGGATATACATACCAATGGCACCTCCCACCAGATCCAGTATCCTATTGACAAAGCAGACTCAGGAGAGCAACAATTAAGAAGCTATGTTTAACCAACTACTAGAAAAACCCACAGGCAGAAAAAACCCACTCCCCTGCGTAAGAACAAGATCGCTTACCACATTTTAATTTCACAGTGGAATACACTCTCCAATCGAGTCCATCTGGGCACTCTCAACTCCGTCGACTCATACCAAAAGGTTCCTCCATTGTGAATGACATCCGGCCTTTGTCACCACAAAACCTCCCCCGACCTGATACTCCAGGATAATAGCAGTGGTAATAGTCTGGCAGTTTTTGGACTTCCTTCCACTTTTCTTAAAGCATGGAATACAGCTGGTCTGGGCTTCCAAGATAGTATTTTTAAACAACATCCATCCTTTGCACCAGCTCCTTTTAGTTTTTTCTTAACTATTTTCCTCATTTTGTCATAGTCTCCCTTTTGAAAGTTAAAAGGTAGTACTGTGGATTTCCTTACTATCCCTCCTCCATTAATTAAATCAAACGCGATCATGCTTTAATCACTATTGCCAAGTGGTCCCAACACCCTTATCTCTTGCACCAGATTTTGTGTTCCACTGAGCACTAGTTCCAAAACGGCTTCCCCCCTTGTTGGTACATGAACCAGCAGCTCCAAGAAGCAGTCATTTATTTCATCTAGAAACGTTATCTCCCTAGCATGTCCTGCAGTGACACTGACCCAGTCGATAACGGGGTAATTGAAATCACCCATTATTATTACTGTGCTGTAACTTTTGTTAGCTTCCTTGATTTCTTTGAGCATTTCATCATCCATTTGTTCATTCTGGCCAGGCGGTCGATAGAACACCCCCACTGCCATCGCCTTCCTCTTTTTACATGGAATTTCAATCAGAGTTTCTACAGTGTAGTTTGTTTCCTGCAAAACTTTAATCCTGTGTGACTCAATGCCCTCTCTAACAAAGTGCGCAACCCCTCCACCAATTTGATCTACTCTATCATTGCGATATAGTTTGTACCCAGGTATCATAGCGTCCCACAGGTTGTCCTCCTTTCACCAAGTCTCTGAGATACCAATCATATCTAATCTCTCGTTTAGTGCTATATTTCTAACTCTCTCATCTTATTTTTTAGGCTTCTAGCATTTTAGAGGATGCATTTTATTCATATTAATCTGGCTATCGGTAGGCAGGGGTAATTTGGAATCTTTAAGCTCTATCTTCTCTCTACTCAAGGGCATTTGGGTTACTTTTGTCTTTATTGGAACCTCTCTGTTGATATGCCCAATCTTTTGCTAGTATCCTTCAAGGATACATTAGTCCGAACCATGCGCTCTTGGGCAGCTGTTCGCTTTCCCCTATTATCTAGTTTAAAAGCTGCTCTATCTTCTTTTTAAAGGTTAATGCCAGCAGCCTGGTTCCATCCTGATTAAGATGGAGCCCATCCCTTCAGAAAAGCCTCTCCTTTCCCCAGAATGTTCCCCAGTTCCTAAAAAATCCAAAACCCTCTTCCTTGCACCATCATCTTATCCACGCATTGAGACTCTGGAGCTCTGCCTGCCTTTTGGTGCTGCGCATGGAACGGAAAGCATTTCGGAGAATGCTAACCCTGGAAGTTCTGGATTTCAGCTTCCTACCTAAAAGCCTAAATTTGGCCTCCAGAACCTCCCTACCACACTTCCCTATGTCATTGGTTCCATTATGTACTGAAACAGGAGACTCCTCCCCAGCACTATCTAAGACCTTGTCTTGGTGGCGCGTGAGATCCGCTACCTTTGCACCAGGAAGGCATCTTACCAGGCGATTCTCATGTCTGCCAGCCACCCAGCTATCTACATGTCTAAAAAGTTTGGTTTGGATATAAGAAACATTAGGATGGTATCGGGGAGATTCCTGGGATGGATGATGGGGAAGGGAGAAAAGACAGGAGGGAATTAAATGACTACAGTACCTTCTGCATTTTTCAGGTTATTAGTAGTAGAGAGGTTAGAGGTCATATCCCTAACAACGACTTTGCACTTTTGGAGGGGTGGGCAACTTTATAAAGCCTTTCCCTTCTTTGGAGCGGGTGTAAATGTGTGCATGGCATTTATGCATTAATAGGACTGGTTCTGGGAGCCTAATTGATAAAGGCACATAGGTGCCCTTGTTATCTTTATAAAAGAGGCACTTTTTTGATTTCCTACATAGCCGCTCAATGAAGCTGTCATGAAATTGCCCCATTGATTGTAAGAACCAAAGAATTTTGAAGAAGTCAGGACCCATTGGTGGCTTGGGTCATGATTTATTTATTTTTATTTATTTATTACAGGCTCTTATATACCGCACTATTTGAGATCAGCGCGGTTTACAATATAACAATATACCAGAACAACAGGTTGTTTGGTTTTACATATAACAGGAACAAGAACTTGGATAAAACAAGGAGGAAAATGCTGAACTGAAACTATTTACATATGTAATTACATGTATATACAGCAGTATATGATCATGTGCCAAGCTCATTGGCCCAACTTTAGTTGAGTTTATTTTAAATCTGATGATTTACTTCTGATATAACATCTCAAAGTGAAGTACAACCATAAATTGATAATCATAGAGTGGAAATGCTGTAGCTAATAAAATGCAAATATTAATCCATCACCCTATTTATTAAAATCTGGTAGACCACTAAAATTTGACCAAAAGCATTAGAGGCGATTTACAATCACATAGAAAACCAGTTAAAATGAAAACACATCTTGCATACGATTCCCACTCAGTCCCCATTCCTTAAATCTCGCCAGTGCAAGCAATACAGAACTTGGTAAATACGGGGCCGATATTCATCGGTGGTAGCCAGTGCTGTTAAAGGGGCTGGCCGTCACCGCTTTAATTAAGTCCCAGATATGCTATGTCAGGGTCCTATCCGGCCATCGTCATTGAATATCTAGGTTGGCCAAATAGCATGCGATATTCAGCCGCTGCATGGTTAACTAAAGTGGTTAAAATGAGAATAGTCTTTAATCTGCTTAAGTTTAGTCACTTTAAGGTAGCCGGGCAGTGGATGAATATCGCCGTTGCCCAGTTATCTTTAGCAGTGCTCTTGGAACACTCCCATGCCAAGCGGTTAGCATCGGGGCGTCTAGTGGCATTTCAGTGGTATAAACAGTCTACGTACCGCTTAGTATCCTGCTCAGTGCAATTAACGTGGTTAGCAGGTCTGCTCGTCATGTTAATCTCTCTGAGCATGCCCCCTGTAAAAATACCCCGGCCCTGCAATCTTCAAGCGGCCTTCTCGTCATGGTAGATGTTGGTGCCACGCTCACAGATACTCCATTTCAATCTGATGCAGGTGTCATCGTTCCAGCCCCGAGCTGAGGTTTTCTGGAAGATCAATGCACATTCCTCTGTGCCACCTCTGTTGTCTGGCTGATCAGGACTCCAGAACCTGAAAAGCGGGAGGAGAGGGACGAAACTGAGATCAGGTCCCATTAGCATGTGCCTTGCTATGCTTTTTCTTTGAAGTGCCTGGTGTCCAATAGGTCACCCTGGCTACAAAAAACAACCATTACATTGCATGTAAATTGTCGTCTCTTGAACTATAAGTCCCACGATTACATACCTTCTCAAAAACACTCAAGGTGAGCTACAATATCAGTAAAAAAACAAAGCAAAAAACAAATAACACTAAAATCCACCTAAACTCTAATAGAACCCTATTAAACTTCAAATAAAATTCCTTATGCATAGTTTAAATGCCAAGTTTTTACCAATTTCTGGCTCTTCAGCATGGAAAAGAGACGACTGAGGGGGAGATATGATAGAGGACTACAAAATAATAGGTGGAGTGGAATGGGTAAACGCAGATCGTTTGTTTATTCCTTCAAAAGGTACAAGGACTAGGGAACATGCAATGAAACTATAAAGAAGCACATTTAAGACAAATCTGTCTAAATAAATAAATAAGTGGAGAAAATACTCAACATGTAATCGAATTCTGAAGTTCGTTGCTGAAGGGTGTAATAGAAGCTGTTAGTGTAGCTGGGTTTAAAAGAGGTTTGGATGAGTTCCTGGAGGAAAAGTCCATAAACCATAATTGAAATGGACTGGGGAATTCCACTGCTTACCCCTGGGATAAACGATGTGGAATCTGTCTATCTTTTGGGAACCTGACAGGTACTTGTGACCTAGACTGGCCGCTGTTGGAAACAGGACACTGAGTTCGATGGACCTTTGGTCTGAGCCAGTATGGCTTATCTTACGTTCCAGTTAAATAAAAAAACAAAACAAAAAAAGGAAGATAAGGTGATACGTTTTTATCGGACTAACTTAATATATTCTTGGACCAGCTTTTGAAGGTTAAAACCTTCTTCGTCAGCTCAGGACAGCATGAGCAAGAGATGACAATACCATAATATATAAATGATTTGCAAAAGCTTTCCATTGGCTATATCAGGGGAAGGGGGGAGAGCAGTGGGAGAGATAGATGGGTGGTCAGAGGGTGATGAGGCTGTAAATATTTATAGTTTACAATGCGTCACCTCAGAAGTTGGAGAGCACTTCTCAGGACCAGAACACAGTAGCAATGATTTTATGACAAGAGTCCCAAGAGGATGGTTCCAATCAGTCAAAGAATGTAAAACCTTTGAAATTAAGGTCATAGGAGGCTCTCACTCGGACCAGACAGGCCTTCACAAAGATGTGGGCTTTTTGTTACATTAGAAATTATAAATATTTCCAGGTTGGTCACCTTTTGATCACTCACCCATCCCTTCCACTCTCCACCCCCGCCATCCTCTATCTTTTTTTTTTTTTTTTTCTTTTTATTTAACTACCATGACAATCACGCTGCTTTTACCAATTTCTGGAGCCTCTTATAGTCCCCTTCCAAACACTCAATGGTAAGGATGCCTACCACATGCTACGGCTATTTGTACAGGAGGGGCAGGACCGTGAGATCTTGGTGAGAGATAGTAAGGGAGGCTCAGAAAATCTTCTCGCTGTTACCTTGGGGCTGTTGCCTGGCCCTGCCGGACACAGGAGTTTTAGGCAGGGGATCTAGGAAAGGAGTCAGGAAAGGTAGGAGCACTGGAGCTGCAGAAGAGGAAATGGGATGTATGGGGAGAGGCTACGACGGGTGGCAAGAGGGCAGACTGGAAAGAGAAGAGATGGGAATAGCTTGAGGATAGGAGCCGTGAGGGGAATGGGTAGGAAGCCTTCTGTGGTGATATGGGAGAACGGGAAACATGGGGAAAGTAGACGTTGGGTCATAGGATATATGAAGACGAGCGTAAAAGATTTAAGAAACAAATCCATAGGTGGGGGGGGGGGGGGGTGAGACATAAAATAGAGGATTCATTTATTTTAATTTTAAAATGACACTTTGGATATATCCTGCCTTTACAGGAAGCTTTTTGGTTCAAAGCAGGGAACATAATACCAAACATATCAACAGAAACATAAGAAGCATAGCACTACATAGAAATAATAGCGAAAATAATATTAATCAAAGCCATTGTAAGTTTTTTGATGGCATTGGTTTTCAGCTCGGCTCGTCCCTGATGCCATTTGTTTATTTATTTTATTTGGCATTTCTTATATACTGCCTTTCAGTTTTATCAAGGCGGCTTACAATGAGCATAACAACAGTTTTACATGGAACAGGTAAACTCAACAACTATTTTACATGGAACAACTAACAATCCTCTTCTATATATCACCATTTGACTGTGCAACATTTCGATAACCACTGTTTACAGTGTAGCTTTAGGACTAGATTTCGTGTAGTGATTGACTGGAGCTCTTGAGTGTTAAGGTTAAGTGCCATAGGATTTGCTAGCGACGCCCATGAGGAGT
Organism: Ichthyophis bannanicus; assembly: GCA_033557465.1. NCBI lineage: Eukaryota > Metazoa > Chordata > Amphibia > Gymnophiona > Ichthyophiidae > Ichthyophis > Ichthyophis bannanicus. The sequence continues at coordinate 41,437,586 of CM066051.1, read as the reverse complement.
GGGCATCAGCATTGCCAACTGGGAAGAAATCCCATTACTCACGAGGTCTGGTTGGTCAAGGTTGTGCCATCTACCCAAGTCCAGATGCCCCTCTTATTTTTTGACAGCCCAATCCAGAAGCCAGAGGCGCCGTGATTTTCCAAAAATCGCTGTGAAGTACAGAAAAAGGAGTTAATATGGGGCTTTATTCGATACAGATATTTTTCCTAGTTATTTTGAATTGGGCCCCTGTATGTTGCTGATTTTCCATGTTGTTAAACATGAAATACCCTGTCACAGATTTTTCTAAGTAATGAAATACAATTTATTATCATTATTAAGCACATCGTCTCCTGCAGCTGGGACCAAGTCTTGCCGTCAGAGTCGTGTGATTTTACCACTCTCATCGCAAGGCTTGGCCCTTTGACAGCAGGGGATAATGCATCTGCTGTTGGGTGGGACTGGGTATTTCAATTAAAGAAAAAGGTTGCGAGGCAGTACAGCAACACTCAACTCCTGTCTCCTCCTCCCAGCTATGAGGGGGCTCTCATAAAGACTTTGCTTAAGGGCCAAGTATTTGAACATGTCATTGAGAGAGGATGTTGAGAGGGCAGAGTTGCAACGTTAAGCCTCTTTCAACTGTTGGGACCTCCCCCAAAGTGTGACAAGCCTCCCCGACGTATTCCTGTGCTGCCAAATGCAGGGTGGGATGGGGCAGAAGGAGACTTCAGATAAAAAATTTAGCTTGCGAGATATACAGTTGAAGAGCAGGACAAAGTGGACCTTTTCCCCATCCCACCCCACCCCACACCTCTTCCTCTTCATTGTTGATCACGGCTAGGTGAGCCTCCATCTCTTCGCAACTCTGCTTGCTGGATGGCCAGTCCAGGGAGACCGTGTGCAAGAAATAGCAGGCTGTATTATGGAAATACCAGTTTATGGAGCAGTACTCGCAGATCGGCCCTGTATAATTCAGAAAAGGAGGACTTCAGAATCACAGACACGCGGAAGGGACGTGGTCAGCTATCTTAAGCTCTGCTTGTTAAAAGTACGTTTGTTTGCCAGAAGCTGTAGCATGGACAATTGGACATAGATTGGGAAGCTTGACCTGCCTGCTTTCATGACCTTGACCTGCCATTGTAAGGCAACTATCGTTCCATTGACCTCTCCCCATCTCTGTCCTCTTGCCACCCAAACCCATGATATCCTTTCATGTCTTGCATTTTGCTTTCACATTTGGGTTGTAAACCTTAAGGACAGGGCCTAACAGCCCCTGAAGTCAGTCTTTCATAACTCTACGCTTTTATTGCCCTTCTTTTGTTTAGTGCCGAGCATGTTAATGGAAACCTGCAAGCAGAAAAATCAGCCCTGTCATCGAATGATGATCTCTGATGGGGTCAACCCTCATCCTGCTTTGATGGTCGCCATGGGCCTCTGGGGCTGGTCATTTTTAGGCTGAATGTATGACCGCTTTACTGTCTTCTACACACACACACACACACATAAAAGCATCCCTCCATCCCCCTGCATTAATGCAACTTAACTAAAAGTCTGACATATACAAATGGATATCCTGAGCATAGCAGAGTAGGGTTGAAAAAGTCCATTGAAAAGTGGGGGGTCTTAGACTTTAGGAAAACTAACTTTGCCAAGATGGGACAATACCTCAAGGAGTTGTTAGTGGTAAGGCTGGCCCGAGGATTTCTGCCACCCTAGGCAGAAAGCCTGGCTGTACCACCCACCCACCTGCTGCCGCCCATATCAGCTGCCTCTGCCACTTCTCTCTACTAGTTGTCACAGATTCCATCTCAGGAGAGACAGGCAGTGTCTATATTTCTAAAAATGATAGTAAAAAAGCAGCCACTTTTGGAAATACTGCCGCTGCCCGCCTCCCCCTCCGAAGACGGAATCGATGGCAGCTTGTGGGGGGCAGCAATGGAAGCTTGTGGGGGCGGTGGCAGCAACTGGAGTGAGCGTAACATGGCCGGTCAGGTGTGCCGCTGCCACCCCCATCCAGGCAGGCTGCCTAGCTTGCCTAGTGGATGAGCCTGCCCTGGTCAGTGGGATGGATATAGCTGGGAGATGTAGAAAAGCAATGGGTAAACTGAAAGGGGATATTTTAAGGGCAACAAAACTTTTTGTTAGAAAGGTAAATACATGTAAAAGGAAAAGGAGGCCACTATGGTTCTCAAAAGAAGTAGTCGAAAAGGTGAAGAAAAAGAGGGTGGCCTTCTTTGGAACTATTCAAGTCCATGCTGAAGACCCACCTCTTTGAGGTTGCTTTTGGATCCTGATGCTCCTCATTCTCTTGTCCACTCTTTATGTGTATCTTGCCATACTCTAGTCCCCAGTTTTGTGATGTTTTTTCATCTTGATTACTTTGTAAACTTTGATGAGCAGGGACTGTGTCTTACATCTAAATGTACAGCACTGCATGAATTGTGTAGCGCTATACAAATGATTAGTAGAGGTAGATCAGAAAAAGAGGAAGGCAAGCATCAATATTTGGAAAAGCTTAGAGAAGCTAGGAAAATAGTCAGGAAAGCAAAGACACAAAAAGAAGAAATAGCCAATGTAATAAAATTGGGAGGGGGGGGGGGAAAGACATTTTTCAGATATGTTAGTGACAGGAGGAAGTGCAAAAGTGGTATTGTCAGACTGAAGGGTGAAGGGGAGGAATATGTGGAAGCTGCTGAGGATAAAGCAGAATTGCTTAAGAAATATTTCTGTTCTGTGTTTACAGATAAAGGGCCTGGAGCAGGACCTCAGAAAATACCCACAAATAGGAAAAGACGTGATGGGGATCTTGAATGACTTTCAGAAGACTATGTTCATGAAGAACTAGCTAAACTGAAAGTAGACAAAGCAATGGGACAGGATGAGATACATCTGAGAGTACTGAAGGAACTTGGGGAAGTTCTAGTGCCTCCATTGTCTGAGCTCTTCAATGCTTCTTTAGAGTCGAGAGTGGTCCCAGAGGACTGGAGAAAGGTACATGCGGTCTCTTTACACACATGCAGAAGTAAGGATGAGGTCGAGAACTGGTGAGTAAATTAATGGAAACACAGCTAAAAGGGAGGATAGTGAGGCTTCTGGAGTCCAATGGATTACTGGATCCACAGGGTTTACTAGAGGCAGGTCTTGCCAGACAAATCTGATTAATTTCTTTGACTGGGTGACCAGAGAGTTGGACCGAGGGAAAGCCCTAGATGTGGTGTACTTAGATTTCAGTAAAGCCTTTGAAACCGTTCTGCACAGGCAGCTTATAAATAAGTTGAGCATCCTAGGGATGGACCCTAAAGTGACTGACTGGATTACAGATTGGTTGAATGGAAGGTGACAAAGTGTACAGGTAAATGGAGCTCACTCTGAGAAGGATGTTACCAGTGGTGTGCTGCAGGGATCTGTCCTTGGTTTGATTCTTTTTAACACCTTTGTTAGTGATATTGCAGAAGGGCTGTCGGGTAAGGTTTGCTTGTTTGTGGATGATACCAAAATCTGCAATAGAGTAGATACCCAGGAAGGAGTAGAAAACATGAGGCGGTATCTAGCTAAGCTAGAAGTATGGTTAAGAATGTGGCAGCCAAGATTTCATGCTAAAAAATGCAGGGTCATGCATTTGGGCTGCAAAAATCCAAGGTAGCATACTGTATAAGGTGTGAAGTACTTCTGTCCACAAAAGAAGAGCGGGACCTGGGCGTGATTGTTTCTGGTGATCTTAAAGTGGCTAAACAGGTAGAAAAGGCAATGGCAAAAGCTAGAAGGATGCTTGGGTGCATACGGAGAGGAATGGCTAACAGAAAAAAGGAGGTGATAGTGCCTCTGTATAAGTCTTTGGTGCAACCTCATTTGGAGTATAGTGTGCAATTCTGGAGACCGCACCTTCAAAAGGATGTGAACAGGATGGAGTCGGTGCAGAGGGTGGCTACCAAAATGGTCAGTGCTCTCCGTTATGAACTATAATGGGGCTAAACTTAAAGATCTCAATATTTGTACTTTAGAGGAAAGGCAGGATAGAGGAGCTATGAGAGAGACGTTTAAATATCTCCATGGTACAAATGCAGAGGAGGACAGCCTCTTTCAATTGAAAGTAAGCTCTGCAATGAAGGGGCATAGGATGAGTGTGTAAGGGGATAGACTCAGGAGTAATATGTGGAAATATTTATTCTCGGAAAGAGTGTTAGATGCGTTGAATAGTCTCCCAGTGAAGGTATTAGAGACGAGGACATTATGGTTTATTAAAAATTTGATATACCGCCCTTTATTACATCAGTACGGTGTACAATAAAAGAACTAAATTAAGAAAGGAAGGGGAATGCCATAAAATCAATAGGACAGGATAGGAGGGACAAAAAATAGGAGAGAGGAGGAGGAGGGGGGAATCTGGAATGGAAGGGAGCAGAATCTTGAGAAACAGAAGATGGATATTGTGCAGAGTAGGCCAGCAGGGTTTGAAGGGGCATAAGAAATGGGAGTGGGAAGATCGAATGCTAATTGAAATAAATGTGTTTTGAGAGATGCGTTAAATTTGCGGAAAGAGGGTTCAAGACGAAGGTCTGTCCGAAGAGAGTTCCACGAAATTTGACCCAGAAAGAAAAATGCAGAGTGTCGGTTGCTCTCTAACCGGGCCTGTGAGGGGGAAGAGAGGTGTAGACGATTTGCATGTATGGATCTAAGAACCCTTGTTGGTGCGTATGGAATAAGAAATGAAGTCAGACATGAAGGGGAACCTGAATGCAAGGTTTTATGGATGATAGCGAGAAGTTTGTATTGGGAACAGTGAGATACTGGGAGCCAATGGGATTTGACGAGGAGCAGGGCGACATGGCTGTGTCTGGAGGCATGGTGGAGAAGACTAATAGCAGTAGTCTGTACATATTGCAGACATTTGGTTTTGGTAATGAGGGAGTCTAGAGTAGATCACATTACAATAGTCAAGTTTAGCGATTACGAGAATGAGAAGAAGAAGGGACCAAATGGATTGAATCTGACATATAAAAGCACCGCTTCATGACGGAAATGATGTGGGAATGGAACATGAGAGCTGAATCAAGTGTAACTCCAAGATATTTGAGGGAGGAGACCACGGGAATAAAACAGACTTTAAGGGAAGGTGAGACAGAAGGTGAGGAGAGAGAGCCTGTGAGCCATAGAGTTAGAGAGGTTGAGTTTTAGGTGATTGGAATGAAGTCAACATATCACCAGGCCAAGCAGGCATTATTGGGAGAGAGATCTGGAGAGCGAGGGTGTGTACGGACAGCAGCAAGAAGCCATCTGCATAAAAATATGCAGACACACCCTGTGCTGGATCAGAGTGGCAAGAGGGGTAGGAAGAGTCCCTTGGGGGACACAACAAGAGAGAGGAAAATGGGACGAAGTCAACCCTTGGAAAGATGCTTGGTAGGAGTGGGAGGAGAGAAAAGAGCGAAACCATTGTAGAACAGTGGCATTCAGACCAGCAGAAGAAAGACGTGACAGGAGAAGAGAGTGGTCCACAAGGTCGAAAGCAGAAAATAGATCCAGGGAGATAGCCAGTGTGATGTCACCCTTGTCCAGCATAAGACGTTTTTCATTGAGAACTGATAGAAGGATTGTTTTGGTGCTGTGTCCAGCTCTAAAACCTGATTGACGGGGATGGAGGAAGTTGGTTTGGGTAAGATGAATAGATAACTGAGAGAACACTAGCTTTTGAAGGAGGTTTGAAAGAAAAGGGAAATTAGAGACAGAAGGAAGGGAAGGATCGGGAGTTGGGTTCTTCAGAATAGGGCAAACGATGGCATGTTTCCAGCACTGGGGTAAAGTCCGTGAAGAAAGGCTTTTATTGAAGAGGGAGAGAATGAGGGGGTAGAAGTGCCTGAAGGCATGGGATAAGCTACTTATCATTTGTATAGCATTACAAGGCGTACGCAGCGCTGTAGAGACGTATGTAGAAGATGGTCCCTGCTCATCAGAGCTTACAATCTAGACAAACACAGAAGATCTCTAAAGGAAAAAAAGAGGACTATGATAGTTGATATGGAAGGGCAGACTAGATAGGCTATAGGGTCTTTTTCTGCTGTCATGTTTCTATGTTTCTATTAACCAGGTGACTTTGGTGTCCTACTGAATCTTCTCTCTCCCCTTCAATCTGTTCAGCACTCTGCTGAGCAGCTGATCTTCCACCAGCTTCATCATGCTCATATTACTCCTCTTCTCAAGTCACTTCATTGGCTCCCTACCATTTCCGCATCCAGTTCAAACTTCTCCTGCTGACCTATAAGTGCATTCACTCTGCAGCTCCTCACTGCCTCTCCTCTTTTATCTCTCCCTACATCCCTCGTCGGGAACTCCGCTCTTCTGGCAAATCGCTTTATCTGTGCCCTTCTCTTCTACTGCTAACTCCAGACTTCACTCCTTTCACCTTGCTGCTCCTTATGCCTGGAACAAACTACCTGAGTCTGTACGCCAGGCACCTTCTCTGACCCTTTTCAAATCCAGGCTGAAAACTCACCTCTTTGCTGCTGCTTTTGGATCTTGACTTACCTGATCCCCTTTGTGTTTCCTTACCATTCCCTCTAGATGTATCCCATGTCTACAGCTACTGTGTTGCAATCTTCCTGCTAGCTTGCGCTGAGTCCGCCGCCAACATTTCTGCCGGCGGGGGGAAGTGCAGAGCGAGCGACACTCTGCCCCTCCCCCACCGACAGGAATGCCGACGGAGGACTCGGCGCAGATTAAAGAGAACATTGCGAGGGTGCTGCGGCATGTGTTAGACCCAGCGCAGGTTAGCGGGAACATTGCTGTGTTGTCTGTCTTGACTAGATTGTAAGCTCTGATGAGCAGGGACCGTCTTTTACATGTCTATGCAGTGCTGCGTACGACTTGTAGCGCTATACAAATGCTCAGTAGTAGTAGTCGTGGTGATCTAATTCCACCTAAAATACTTCTAAGGTCTATAGGGAAGGAGCACTAATTGCATAGACTGTATACTGGTACTGTGATAATAAATAAGTGAATGTATTTCCCCAAAAAATATTTCCCATCTTTCCCTCCAGAACCCTGTCCTTCCTGTAAGTTTCCAGTTCTATATTAACCTGTAGCGCAGAGAACAGCTCTGATTCCATGTGATATACATCTCTTGACCTCCAGGTGGAACTATAAGAGCAGCCTTAGGTCCTGTGACTCCATTGACAGGGACTGTTGTTACTCCTGTGGAAACTGTAAGTGCTGAAGAGTAGGGAAAGTGAGATTTCCCTAGCTTGGGGAGATGTCCTCAAGGTGGCCAGTCAGTGTAAAAAAGCCACCAGGAAAACTAACAGTATGCATGACTATATTAGCAGCAGGTCAGAGGAGGTGATATTGCTCTTGTATAGGTCACCATTGGGACTCCACCTTGAGTACTGTTTTCAGTTCTGAAGGTAGTATCTTGGAGCTGTTCAGGAAAAAGCTACTAAAATGGAATAGTACCTGTAGTACCAATCAATAAAGAGAAGCTTTAGACACTCCCAGTGTACTCGACGAAGGAAAGAAGGACAAGATAGAAACTTGTGATACCTTTAGCAGGCTTCATTCAAGCCTGGGAAGTTGAGAGTTTCCATAGAAAAGGCAATTCAAGGACAAGGCTCATGCTCTGAAGTTGGAGGGAAGAAAGTTCAGAGGATGCATAAGGGAATACTCAAATGGGGGAAAGGGCGTACCTGAAATAACTACCAATGGAGGCGATGAAATGTAGTACCATGATAGAATTCATGCACACTTGGGACTTGTGTGAAGTGGCACTTTAGAAAGAATGTCCAGGGTAAAGCATCAGAGAAAATCCCTGCAACGTTTATAGTTTGGCCCGATTCTATTAACTTGGACATCCAGAAATGGATGGCCATACTAACGGCTTCTTGGACGTCCCAGCTCGCTTTTTCCAGAAGGGGGCATCCATGTTTGGTGGCATTTCAGACCTTCAGACTTGCGGAGGTGGGTTGGTAATTTGTCTGGGCTTTGTATTTAAATGCAGGTTTCCTTGCCCAGGAAATGTTGACGGTGACAATGGCGGCGTGTTGTGCTTTACTCCGAGTAGCATTGCCGCTATGAAATGAGCACTGTTTTGCTCCTTATTCGTGGTCAGGAGCAGGTATAGGCATGGACTCCTCAAAATCTAGAGTCAGACGTGCTCGCGCCTTTCTGGAATCACACTATGACATGTATCTTTGTTGCTCCACCCAGGTCATGCTTCCAGCACGCCCCTGTTCTATGTTGATGTCCTCGTACTAGGGACATCCATAAATCCGGTTTCTAAAATGGCCCCAGGGACACCCTTGTGAACTGGACATCTGTGTACCCATTTTCAGACATCCAGAACATGAATAGGGCTTCTACAATAACCCCCATAGAGGACAGTGATGGGAATGGGGTAGAGAGGTAGGGTAAAAAACATGGTAGTGGTTGGCGAGAGGATGAATCTAGGAGTAGATTTAAGTATGGGAACGTAGAGAACCATGGAGCAAGACTACTAAACTGATTTGGATAAAAAGTGATATCCGGCAGGCAGTCAAGCATATGTAAGTGACAGCTGCTGGGAGATATTCTTAGCTAGGGCAATATAGATGGGAACAACTGAGAACACCGAGTATGCTACTTGATCTTTATCTGCTATCATTGACTCTTGTTACATTTTTCCTTGAGAACTGGCCTTGGACCAGAAAGCCTCCTCTGAATAATGTCACCTCTATTTTATTCTCAGGCATGTGCAAGTGTCAGGAGAGATGAAGGATCCCCGTTTCACAGCAACTGATCCCTTCAGCTTACCCCCTGCCCCCAAGCATCTGCTCTTTGCATTATTGCCCCCTTCTCTCAGCATCGTCTCTCCTGTTTCCTTCCTTCACGTCCTCTCCCCTGCCTCTTACTCGCCTGTCTCTTTTCTTTCTCTGCTCTCACTGCATCTCCCCCCTGCCGATAGGATATCTGCTCAGCGGTGGAGCTAGGTTGCCAACCGAGAGAGAAAAATGACACATATTGTATACTGCGGCCTACCCCCGTCCTGGTTCTCTAGCATTCTGACTTCCAACCTCATACCTTAATCCACTCAGGCTGTTTCATACGCACTCCATATTATTTTACTCCCCCTCTCCACTGTGTCACCCAAACCTACTATATTCCTGCCCCCTCCCGGTTCTCTTTCACCCTCTCTGTTCTGTCCTACTTGTGAACTCACACTGCTGCAGAACCCATGGCCGTGCAGACTTTGGAAAGGTTAAAGGTACCAAAGAGTCCAAGTCTACACTGCTGACTTCAGTAGGATCATGGGATGGTATTCACTATCTCCTTACCTACCCCCCTTAGCATTCCCCTTCCTAATCACCTGTTTCCTACTATTAGACCCTGCTTGCATCTTCCCTGCCCCCCTTATTTATTTGAGCTTATTTCTATACTGCTTTTCTACAATTCAAAGCGGTGTACATCGAACAAACACACCAGGGCATCGAGTGCGGCCTGGTGATCATACATAGAACATGGAACGAAAGAATGAACATGGAAGTAGATAACAGAACAGTGTAATACAACAGGTCGAACATGATTATGACCTAACTATATACAAGTCAGTAAGTAGGATCAATAGCAACCGCCATGTGTAAAGGGTTCATGTGTGAAGATGGATCATGATTGCTGTAGGTTATGTCTCTGGGACCGGTTAAGTGTTGAAGTGGACCTGAAAGAAATATGTTTTTAGACTCTTCCTGAAGGTACTCGGATCGGAATATGCTCTGAGATTCAGGGGTAGGGAATTCCACAGGGTGGGGGCAAAGAGTGAGAATGCTCGGTCGCAGATGGACTGTTTGGACTCGGTCTTCCGAATGGGGATGGAAAGAAGGTTGTTGGTGAGGTGTCGTCAAGGCCTCTCCTTTCTGGCTCTGGAGATCAAGGACTGCAAGCAGGTGTCTGGTTCACTGTTCAGGACTTTGAATGTAAAAGTAAGTGCCTTGAATCGGATTCTTGCAGCAGTCAGTAGCCAGTGGAGGCTCTGTAGGATGGGGGTAATATAGTCTTGATGGGAGGCTCTGTAGATTATTCTGGCTGCAATATTTTGTGCCATTTGCAAGGGGTGAGGGAGTGATTAGGCAGGCCTTGATATGTGATATTGCAATAATCTAGTGTGGGAGAGATCATAGCTCGGCACATGGTTCGGAAGAGGTCAGGGCTTAGTAAAGGACTAAGGTTCTTCAGAACTCAGTTTGTGGTAAACTGAGGAGATTTTCCTTACGTGATTGTGGAATTTCAGTTGCTGATCTATGGTTAGCCCGAGATATCTGACTTTGGACATAACTCAGTTGTCAATATTGTTGAATCTCAGGGTTCATGGTTGTGAGAAGGCTGACTTAGAAAAGACAAAGTTCTTCTGTCTTGTTCTTATTGATGTGAAGGTTGTGGAGATACAGCCATTTTCTCACTTCTGTGAAACAACTGTTCAGGGATGTGAAGTCTGGTGTTGAGATATTGAATGTGGTGAAGAACATTATGTCATCCGCTTAGATCTGGTAAAACATCTTGTGCTCTCTGAAAATATTGCATATTGGCTGTATGAATGAATAGGCTTGAGACCTGGGCTACCTCTGTGGATTGGGTAAATAGGAGGGATAGCTTCTGACCAATTTTTACTTGCTGTCTTTTGTCGAGTGGGTAAGAGCAGAACCATTTAAGCTCAGAGTCCTGGAGGCTTATATCTGCAAGGCGTTGCAAAAGTAGGTGGTGAGGGAGAGAGTCAAAAGATGAAGAAATGTCCAGGAATATGAGTATGAAGCCCAGGGAGGTGTCTTGTACACAAGTTCGTAGAGTGTCCAGGAGGGATGTGATGAGGGTTTCTACTCCATGGTTCTGTCTAAACCCATGATGGTGAGGGTCCAGACGGACGTGGGCAGTAAGATGATCTTGCAGTTGGAGTTGAACTACCATTTCAATTATTTTCGCGATGTATGGTATACTGGAGACTGGTCTGTAGGAACTGAGGGAGGAAGGATCAAGCTTGGAATTCTTGAGGAGTGGACGTATTGAGCTATGTTTCAGGGTAGTGGGCATAAGACCCTGAAGAAGGGACACATGCACTATGGATTGCAGGTAGGGGCTGAGGTTTGATCTGGCAAGTTTGAGCCAGGAAACTGGACAAGGGTCAAGTGGGGCGGTAGGTGTATTAAGGCTCTTGATTGTATCCTCAATGTTTGCATGAGATGGTAAGTCGAAAAGTGCCAGTGTGGTTGGATAGTGGCTTGTGGTTGGGGCTACTCCTTGTTTCGAATTGAGATGGTCAGCCACGTTTTGTGGGAATAGTTGGTTTAGTTGGTCAGGTGAATTTGCATTGGCAGGTTCTTATACTTACTCTTCCCTACTTTACGTCACACCCTTCAGTATTCAGTGAGTTAGCATTCGCTTTTGCTTGTTCTCTTGTAACTGTCTGGTGTGGCTGCAGAGGTTGGGCCTGCAGGCCACAGCATATGTTTAAGGAGGCAGAATTTTTAATGCAGTTGGACCCCAGCGGCATGAATGCAGGTGATGGTCAGCTTGTGCTGTCACTGCTTCTGCTCTGGCCCATCGGTACCCAGGGTCGGTGCACGAGACACCCTAGGCAAACCTTGCAATTAACCTTTAGACCCCTAGCACTTTGCAATGTTTTGATAATTAAATTCAGTCCTAATCATCTCAACACCATCCCTCCCAGAACAATCCTATAAAAACGCATATTTGAACATCATACTTTAAAATATTAAATTTGTTTTGTAAGTATTTATATGATGATGGAGATTTCCAAAATCCACTTACAAGGGTAAATAGACTGTAGTTAAAAGTATCGTGGTTTTTAATGGTTGTGCCGGCCCTATCTGTATAGGCCCTACAATTATATTCAAAATTCATGGATTGCCTCTTCCTCTATGCTGTTCTCATGCATCTAGAGTTACCAAGTTAGAGCCAAGAGTTAAATTTTGCCAATTAAATTTGCATCACCATCAACTATGGTATTTATAGTTCCTGATATTATCCATTGAAATTAGTGCTGCAGGTCGCATAATGTATCAGAGTGAGATGATCAGAAATCCAGGACTGGCTTAAAATCTTACTCCTGAAACTGGGTAACTTGGCAACTCTGTGCATCCAGAGATTGGTAATGCAGGACGTTCTGGCCTGCACATTTTCAGTCTGCTCGCAGGGTTAGCACAAATGGGATAGAACAGCACTGCTTCTCTTTCTTTTCTCCTGTCAGGCTGTGTGTGGCTAGAGAGCCTGTTTGCGAGGTTGAGCAGGCAGACAGCTTAGAGGTAACAGTGCTTCAAATGTGCCTTTTCTGAGCAGGATCCCTCACCATTATGAACCTAACAAGATAGAATCATTTACCGGGTCTGACACAGATGTCTGTTTTCAGTTGCTGTAGTTCTGACTGGTGGGTCTTGTTTGACGAATCATTCAGAAAGGTTTCTGAACAAGAAGAAATGGCATGGACTTACATAAATGTTTTGAACACCAAATAAATACATTGTGGAATCTATGTGTGGAAGCTCGATCTCTGAACTAGTAAATAAATACCAAGGCGCACATAAGCAAAGAACACTGGGTATTCTAGCAAGAGGCTATCAGAGAGAATTTCATTTAAATCAACCAAGGAGCTTTTCATTTAAGCCCAATTAGAGTATAGCTTAGCATAGAATGTAGAAAAGGGTAAATATTCTTTGAGTAGAAAGAAATAAATTGTTTCTAGAGACCTTTACAAAGAGGTCTTCCAGTTAGGAGGCAAGAGACTTGTGAAATTGTTTTAAATAGGTGTTAAAGCCAAGTGACAGATCAAAAGGGCAATTTAAAAGGCTCCCTTTATCAAACCAAGGGCTGTGTGAATCATCCATGAAATTGTTAAGAGATTACCTTAGAAGCACAGGTATAAATAGGTCAATCAGAGCTCTGTGATTCTCAGTCTTGAAGGACTACCAAAAGGGACTGCTATTGCTGGAAAGAAATCTGCACTCTAAATTTTGGGGTAAATGGAATTATTTGGGTTAAATTTGATAAATCTGTATATTTTAGAATTCATTGTTTTTGTTAAGTCAGTCAGGGTTTAGTATCACCAGAGAGATTTCATTAATTTTAAAGTCAGTCAGGATTCTACCAGATTGCTTTTCATGTGAATCAAAATCAGAATATAGCTTAGCATGGAAGGTAGAATAGGGTAAACATTCTTTGTAAAGGTTTCTATAAACAATTTCTTTCTTTCTACTCAAAGAGGCCTTCCACCCAGGAAATTGTTAAGAGATTATATTAGAAGCACAGGTCAGGGCACTATGTAGCAAGCCAGCTTTTAAAGTTTTTCTTTCCCTCCTTCCCACCCACCCAAGCATAATCTTAGATTTATAGGCTTTTAAACCTATTAGAGGGAAAAAGGTGGTCAAATTCACTTTTAGGTTCAGCTGGTTATCCTCATCAGAAGTAGATTAATTAAGGCCCTGAAATTAATTAATCTTGAGATGAACAAAGTCCCTTAAACTTATAAAGTATCCCTAGCAACTTTAAGTAAACAACTCAAATAACTAAACAAATCCTTAAAATTAAGATGCACACAGCAGTCCAGCAGTGAGATGGGGGCTATCCAGTCTTTTGCATTGTGTCACATGTACAATTTTTTCCCAGTTGGTGAGAGGTCTTACGTGTGCACTAGAAGCAAGGAGCTCTTTGCTCTCAGGGAATGAGTCCATTCTCTGGAGGCTAGAGTAGCAGGCTTAGAGGACCTAAGGAAGACAGAGAGGTATAAAGATGAGACCGCAGGGATGCAGTACTGAAGTCCCACCTCCAGCTTGGCAGCTTCTCTGTTGCCATGGAGAGGTCACGCAAAAGGAGAGCAATGCCTTGGTATGGCAGAAGTGATCCTGCAGCTAGGACTCATGAGGGAAGGGTTAGGATGGCCATTATAGTTGGTGATTCAATCATTAGGCATATAGATTGCTGAATGACTGGTGGATGTGAGGATCTCCTAGTAACATGTCTGCCTGGTGTGAAGGTAGTGGACTTCAGGTGCCACCTAGACAAGGTTTCAGATGGTGCTGGGGAGAAGCCTGATGTCTTGGTATATATTGATACCAATGACATAGGAAAATGTGAGAGGAAGGTTCTGGAGATCAAATTTAGGTTTTTAGGTAGGAAGTTGAAATCTAGAACTTCCATGATAGCAATCTCAGGAATGTTTCACATTCCACGCACAGGACTCAAAAGGTAGGCAGAGCTTAATAGTCTCAATGCATGGATTAGAAAATGGTGCAAGGAAGAGGGTTTTGGATTTGTTAGGAGCTGGGCAACATTCTGGGGAAGGGGGGACTTTTCCGAAAGGATGGGCTCCACCTTAACCAGGGTGGAACTAGGCTGCCGGCATTAACCCTTAAAAAGCAGATGTGTGTGTATGCCTTCGAGTCACTGCGGACTCCTGACGACCCAGTAGCTCCTGGGTTTTCTTGCTAGTCTGACCGGAAGCAGATTGACATGCCGTTCTTCCAAGGCAGTGGAGGTTTAAGTGACTTACACGAGGCCACAAGGAGTGCTAGTGGGAATTAAACCCTGGGTTCTTCGTTACCAAGTCAGTGCTCCTCCACTAAAAAGGCAATAGAGCAGCTTTTAAACTAGATAACAGGGGAAAGCAGACAGTTGTCCCTAGAGCACATGGTTCGGAAGGATGTATCCTTGAAGGATACTAGCAAAAGAGGAAAGTTAGTGCATTGCAACAGAGAGGTTCCAATAAATATAAAAATAACCCAGATGCCTTTAAGTACAGAGCAGACAGAGCTGAAAGATTCTGAATTACCCCAGTCTACTGATAACTAGATTAATAGGAATAAAATACAACCTCTAAAATGCCTGTATGCAAATGATAGAAGATGGGAACACTAGAATATATAGTAGTAAATGAAAGGTTAGTTATGATTGGCAAATAAAAGACCTGGTGGAAGGAGGACAACCAATGGGATATCATGATACCTGGGTACAAACTATATCACAATGATAGTGTAGATCAAATTGGTGGAGGGGCTGCACTCTATGATAGAGAGGGTGCTGAATCACACAGAATAAAAGTTTTGCAGGAAACAAAATACACAGTAGAATCTCTATGAATAGAAAATCCATGTAAAAAGGGGATGGCAATGGCAGTGGGAGTGTACTACTGTCTGCCTGGCCAGAATGAAGAGATGGATGATGAAATGCTAAAAGAAATCAGGGAAGCTAACAAAAGTTATAACACAGTAAGAATGGGTGATTTCAATTACCCCAGTATCAACTGGATCAATGTCAGAGCAGGAAATGCCAGGAGATAAATTTTCTAGATGAAATAAATGACTTCTTTTTGGAGCAGCTGGTTCATGAACCTACAAGAGGGAAAGCCATTTTGGAACTAGTCCTTAGTGGAACACAGGATCTGGTGCAAGAGATAAGGGCATTGGGGCCATTTGGCAATAGTGATCATAGCATGATCACATTTGATTTAATAAATGGAGGGAGAATGGCAAGGAAATCCACAGTAATACCTTTTAACTTTCAAAAGGCACACTATCATATGAGGAACATAGTTAAAAAAAAACTAAAAGGAGCAGCTGCAAAGGTTAAAGTTTTACATCAAGCATGAGCGTTGTTTAAAAATACCACCTTGGAAGCCCAGACCATATGTAGGGAGGAGTGGCCTAGTGGTTGGGGCAAGGTACCACAGGCCAGAAGGTCAGTGGTTCAAATCCCACTAGAGGACAGCAACCTTGGGCCAGAAGGACTGGGGTTTCTAGTCCCACAGGTGCTCCTTGTGGTCTTTGGCAAGCCACTTAACCCTCCATTGCCCATGTTCCCTGTAAGTATTCGTGTATGTGTCTCATATCCCCTCATGTTAAATGTATCCCCCAATTGTGTTGTGACCACTTTGATTGAAGGATAAGGTGGTATACAAAACTGTCTAAATAAATAAATTCCACACTTTAAGAAAGGAAAGCCAAAAAACTGCCAGCATGGCTTAAAGGTGAGGTCAGGGAGGCTGTTGTAGCCACAAAAGCATCTTTCAAGAAATGGAAAAAGAAGCCAAATGATGAAAACAGGAAATAACATAAGCATTGCAAGTAATGTTCCCTCTAATTTTCTGCAGGCTGTGTGCGCATAAAATATCAGCTGTGTGCAGCTTTTGAAGGAAGGTTAAATTTTTGTGTGCCACATAACGACACTCGGAG
The DNA here is from genome assembly GCA_033557465.1 of Ichthyophis bannanicus. Taxonomy (NCBI): domain Eukaryota; kingdom Metazoa; phylum Chordata; class Amphibia; order Gymnophiona; family Ichthyophiidae; genus Ichthyophis; species Ichthyophis bannanicus. The sequence continues at coordinate 41,421,414 of CM066051.1, read as the reverse complement.
TTATATACTTTAAAATTTGACTACACGTCAGAATACAGTATGTATACCACATTGATTTTAATCAAATTAAATGAAAATAGATGATTACTGAAAGCATGTATATTAGTATGGGGTGCCATACACTATTAGACTAACTAAAACTGAGAAAGAGTTAATTCTGTTCAGAACCTTGCTTAGAAATAAAACTTCATATATTAGCTTACTAGGTGAAGGTTTACATAAATAAGGAAAGGGCAGGTTGTACCCCAGCCTCTCTGTCTCAGAGATACCAGATAGCAGTCTCAGGGTTATTAGCTAAAATACTTTCAGGGTTAGTAATTAGTAGATATCAAGAGGTATTAGCAGTAAACAATTATGTCAATTAGGTCATTCTATATCTTGGATTCCTGTATGTCTCCTTATAATGGCCATGTAACAGTAAACAATTATGTCTTGGACTCCATTTATGGCTCCACATTGACCCACACCGAATAAGTTGACCTACAATATGATAAACATACATGATGTATAATGATAAAGTGAAATTATGCTGTATCATCTACAAAAGCCTTATAAATAAAGTGAACCATGGCTGAGAAGTTAGAGTAAACAGGGAGAACGTGCTTCTCTCAGTTTCTCTCCACAAAGCTTTGGTGTATTTTTCTATAGAACTGTGTGTGTATTTTATTGACTATTTGATAACCTTCCCATTGTTTGTGAATGTAGTTCTTTGTAGCTTCAAGAGCCCAGTGAGGTTACTGGTGAGGAGAGAGTTAGAGTAAGCTCTTCAATTACTAAATGAAGCAGGAAATTTCTAATAATTACAATCATAACTTTTACATTTTAAGATATCTGTGTTGTTTTCTATCAGAATCAGAGCCGTAATTTTTGTGCGCTCTGTTGTAAAGTATGTGCGCTCGCTCGGTGAGGTGTGTGCGCGCGCACACACGCACAGCTTAGAGGGAACAGTGATTGCAAGTTAGATGCAAGGCATTGATAAGGCAGGCAAAGAGAGAATTTGGTAAAAAGCTTGCCATGGAAGCAAAAACACACAATAAAATCTTTTTCAGGTACATTCATAGTAAAGAAACCTGGGAGAGTGTCAGTTAGACCATTAGATTACAGAGGAGTTAAAGGGTTGCTAGAGAGGACAAGGCCATAGTGGAGCCACTGAATAAATTCTTTGCTTCGGTCTTTACTGAAGTTACCCATGCCTGAAATGGTATTTAAAGGTGATGTATCATTAAAATTGAAACAAATTTTGATAAACTAAAGAGTAGCAAATCACCTGGACCAGATGGTATACATCTGAGAGTGCTGAAAAAATTGAAATATGAGATTGCAGACCTACTATTAGTAATCTGTGAACTATTATTAAAATAATCTGTAGTACCTGTAGATTGATGAATGACCAATGTAACACCAATTTTTAAAAAGGTTTCTGCGGTGATCTGGGAAACTACAGACCAGTGAGACTGATTTCAGTACTAGGCAAAATTGTAGAAACTATTATAAAGAACAAAATTACTGAACATGTAGATAGTCATGGTTTAATGGGAGAAAGCCAACATGGATTTAGCCAAGAAAGATCTTGTCTTACCTATCTGTTATATCTGATAAAGGTGAGACAGTTGATATAGTGTATCTGGATTTTCAGAAAGCCTTTGACACGATGCCTCATGAGAGACTCTTAGTGAAATTAAGATGTCTTTTGGATAGGAGGCAATGTACTATTGTGGATCAAGAACTGGTTAAAACACGGAAAGCAGAGAGTTGGGCTAAATGGCCAGTTTTCTCAATGGAGAAAGGTAAATAGTGGAGTACCCCAGGGATTTGTGCTGGGCCCGCTGCTTTTTAACATGTTCACAAATGATCTGAAAATGGGAATAACGAGTGAGGTAGTCAAATTTGCAGATGACATTAAATCATTCAAAATTGTTAAAACACAAGAGGATTATGAAAAATTGTAAGAGTACCTTATTTATTTATTTCTTATATACTGCCTTTGATGATATCAAGGTGGTTTACATTGAACAAACTGAAATTACATTGAACAGGGCATTATAACTTGGAGATAACTATTTTACAGGGAACATGGGCAATGGAGGTTTAAGTGGCTTACCCAAGACCACAAGGAGCACCAGTGGGACTAGAAACCCCAGTCCTTCCGGCCCAAGGTTGCTGTCCTCTAGTGGGAATTGAGCCCCTGACCTTCTGGTCTGAGGTAAGGTGCCCCACCTACTAGGCCACTCCTCCCTCCTTAATAAACTGGAAGACTGGATGTTCAAATGGCAGATAAAATTTAATATGGACAAATGCAAAATTATGCACTTAGGAAAGAACAACCCCAACTACGGTTACATGATCCAGGTTCCACATTAGGAATCACCACCCAGGAAAAGGATTTAAGCATCATCCTGGATAATACATTGAAACCTTCCGCCCAGTGTGCAGCGGCGGCCAAGAAAGCAAATAGAATGCTGGGAATCCTAAGGAAAGGAATGGAGAATAGAACAAATGACATCATAATGCCTCTGTATCAATCCATGGTGCGACTGCACCTTGAATATTGTGTGCAATTCTGGTCGCCGTATCTTAAAAAGGATTTAGCGGAATTACAATAGGTACAGAGAACAACCACCAAAATGGTAAAGTGGATGGAAGGATACCTCAAAGAGGAGAGGCTTAAAAGATTAGGGCTCTTCAAATTGGAAAAGAGACGGCTGAGGGGAGATATGATAGAGGTCTATAAATTAATGAATGGAGTGGAACGGATAAAGGTAGATCGATTGTTTGCACCATCAAAAAGTAGAAAGCCTAGAGGACATGCAATGAAACTACAGTGTAACCCGTTTAAGACTACTAAGAGAAAATATTTTTTCCCTCAATGCGTAATCAAACTCTGGAATTCATTAACAGAAGATATTGTAAAGGCTGTTAGTGTAGCTGGGTTTAAAAAAGGTTTGGACAAGTTCCTGGAAGAAAGGTCCATAAACCATGGAAGGACAGACTAGATAGACCATGTGGTCTTTTTCTGTCATCATGTTTCTATGTTTCTATTATTAAGGAGGACCCAAGAAATCCACTGTTTACCTCAGTACAAGCATTGTGTAATCTGTGTACCTTTTTTGGAACCTGACAACTACCTGTGATCTGGATTGGCCACTGTTGGAAACAGGATACTGGGCTTGATGGACCTTGGTCTGACACAATTTGGTATTTCTTATATTCTGAAGTGGGCTCTCTCTCTTCTAAGCCAGTACTGATCCGGTGTCAACAAAGTGTTAAGAACAGTCTTTCCTATCAGACAGTACCGATCCTAATGTTCCAGTTCCTTATGGCGTGGAGCACTTTGGCTACAATTTGGCAAAAAGTGAGGGGACAGGCACAGGCTGTTGCCGTGAGCCTGTTGATCCAGGTATGGAAGGTTCAATGAATCTACTAGAGGGAAGTAGATGAAACACTGACAGATACCCAGGAAAGTGAAGCAGAAACACTCTACAGCAAATCCTACATAATAATACTATTTGAACAGAGAGGACATGAATTGACAGTTCAGTCCTGTACCAATACAGTTCTATGCTTCGGGTCTGCATCACATTCTTCCTTAGTGGAGAACATTTGCCTTGATCAACCGCTTTATCATCACCCTCGTAGCTCCTGGTCCCCTGTTCCTTGTTAGCTTTTTCAGCATTTAAAACTCTTCTGACTGTTTGAATTTGAAGCTCACAACTTTGAGGGAATTCTTAACTATGCGTTTGCACAGCAAGTGTATGCTGTTTACTTTTTTTTTGTCTGAAAAGGACTTACTTGCCACGAAAGCTATCCCCAGCCCAGCGACTATGAAAAAGAGGGTTAAGGAGAGAATAGCTGTTGCCCTCCACCTCCGCAGCACCTTATCAGATCCTGTGAAATAAGGACACAAGGAAATAAAAGAAGATGGGAAGACGGTATTGATTAGTCATTGGTTCTGCCATCCGAATAAAAGCCAACAGATGATTTCAAGTCAACCACAAAGAACCATCCCTAGGAGCAGGTCTGCAGGTCAGACTCTCCTTAGAACAAAATAAATCTCCTCAACCAATTCCACCACATTGGAGTCTGTGGTAGCCCCTCAAATGGTTCCATTCTTATCTCTCCAACTGAAGTCAACGAATAAAAATTGAAACATAAACCTCAACTCCTTTCACCGTAACCCAGTGAGTGCTGCAGGGATCATCCCCCTCCTCCCTGCTGCTCAACATATGCATTCAACCACCGTGTTCCATCCTCCAACAGTTCAGAGTAAATACTCGATATACGCTGATGACATAATGATCTACGCACCATTCTCCACGTCTAATCCTGATTACTCCACACTCACAAGTTGCTTCACTGAATTAATCAGATGGCTCCACCTTCATAACCTATCCATGAACCCCAATAAAACAGAGCTTCTTATGTCACAAAGTACCCCAACTTCACCCCCCTTGCTTCCATCAGAATCGGCAGCACCTTGGAATCATAGTTGACCAGCAATTGACCTTCAAGACCCTTCTAAGAATCACCAAAGCTGTATACTGTAAGCTCAAAACTCTCCGAAACCTATGCCCCCTCCTATCCACCGATATATTCCACTCAGTCTGCCAAGCTACCATCACACCCCTATTTGACTACCGTAATTCTGTTTATTAAGGCTTACCTAAGTATGCACTCCTCCTATGATAGCTCGTCAAGAATACTGTAGCTAGAACTATTTTCCAAGCCCCAAGGCAAACCCACATCACTCCCATCCTCAAAGTCCTCCACTGGCTTCCATTCAGCTCATGAATACAATACAAAGTCCTAACCATCGTCCATTAGACCCTACACAGTCTTCAGAGCACCTTCAAATGTTAATTCATGCCTTGAACCCTGACAGACCAAGAAGAAAGATTACTCAAAACCTCCTCAGTCTCCCAACGCAAACTTGCAAGAGCAAGCAAACCCACACGACTTAGATCATTCACTCTGTACACCCTCACCCTCTGGAATTCACTACCCCCTCAATACGAAGCATCAACTCAACCACAGACTTTTGCAAAAAACTAAAGACCCATCTCTTCCTGGAGCATTTTGGCAACAGAGACCCACCAATTTCAGAACAAAATGATCGTGCACAAACTTAACACAATATCCCCCACCCCGTCCCCATAAAAACTCCCCCACCCCACCCCCATAAAAGCTCCCACAACCCCTCACGCTCCCCAACCCCTACTCCACACTGTATATAGTTTTTACAAATGTTTTTGCACTAACATTGAGGTCTCTAAAAGATGTTCACTGTTCTTTGTTCTATCCAAAATGTTTACAATGTTCATTGTAAAATGTTCATAATGTTCTATATAATTTGTTCATTGCAGTCACTCAGTTTCAGGTAAACCGCTTTGACTTGTAGAAAAACGGTATATCAAAATTTGTTAAATAAATCAATCAATCTCCCTGGATAAAACCAGAATGGACTCGGCCTATGCTTGAAGAGGAACCATGTGACAACCTTAAACATGAAACGAGAATCTTCCATGTCTGCATGTTCCCGGCCACAGCAAGCCTTGCTGATCAAAATGTACGTGGAATCAGTAACTTATTCTCACTTCCAACACAGGAGTGCACCGATGTCTCAGATTTCAAGTGTTCTTTGTCCTACATTATTAGCTGAGTTATTGCAATTCACACATTATGTCCACTATTAGGGGTACTAACTTCAAGCACTAGCCCTAACCCAGATCCTAAGCCTTAACCTATCCTTATCCATCCTTAACCCTAGCATACACTTTAACCCTAAGAGTAGCCCTAATCCTTAAACCAAACCTTGACTCTAACCCTAATCCTAGTCTTAATTATAACTCCAACCCTCACTCTAAACTGAACTCCTAAACCTAACCCAGACTCTAGCCCTAACCTTACACTTACCTCTCAGGAACCTCTCCTCATCTCTTGTCTGCTGCTTCCGGAACGGGCTAGTCTGGTATTGGAACTGCAAGTTCTGATAATTTTCTTTGGAAATAAAACATAAAAGTGGGGTGGGGGGCAGGATAGAAATCTGAAAGTGTGTCTCTTCTGACAATGGCATTCTGTTTTTAAGAGACAGGCAAAAAACATTCTCAGCAAATATGAGGTGCTACTGATTGCAGACTGATTCAATCTAGGTGTGAGTGAAAAAATAACCAAGAATAGCTGCCTATAGCTTCCCCTCCCCTCTACATATTACCTCTGCTTCACTCTCGTTCTGTCTCCAGCTTTTCCATTTCTCTCCGCCATCCCCTGCCTACAGCCTCTTCCTAACGCTGCCTCTTCCTTCCCTTAAAGTACCCCTGCCTAAAACCTCTCCCACTCACTAGCCTTCTGCCTACAGCTTCCCCCAGCTCCCGCCTATAGACTCTCCTTTAGTCTCCCACAGTCCTCAGCCTATAATTCCTCCCCCCCAAACACACACTACTCCCATCTATAGCCCTTGAGTTTCCCCTAGACAAATGGGTTTCTTCATCCAAACTCCAAAAATGACGGGCTGATGCATAAACGTGCACTGCTTTTAGCACAGGTATCTGAGCTGTGTTTACACACACTTTGCTGGGGTAGAAGGGTCTCCCCCAGCTGTTCCAGATGCAGGTACGATTTGGCTTCTGTAAAGGGAATATACCTCCAGCTTTTCCCATGATGTCAGAAGCTTTGGTGTCTTGTCAGTATTAGTATTCTGGGTCGATACTCTTATCTCTACCAAACTCACACTTGCCCACACCACCTTCTGCCAATAAAATAAAAGACACTTTGAAAATCACCTACTTGCTTTTCTTCTTAAGGTGCTTAATGTGTTCCCGCTGACCCCTATTTCCTTAAATTTTGCACTTCCCCCAACTCTCTTCCACCCCAGCAACTCCCCCATGTGCAAACTTCAAACTCTGGATAGAAAACAAGGAATTGAATGGAAAAATCTTGTCTTTAAAAACAGGTGGTCTCAGGATTGTTTGCCCCAGAAAGACCAAACCTTTGAGAGGACAAAAGCTCTCTCCCACCTCCCGAAATTGGCAATTTTCACATCGTTATTTATGTGAATGTATTTTTGTTCTCGTGGGATTGTTTCCCCTTTCCAGACTTCACAGGAAGTCAGAGAACAGACTGGATCTAAGGAGCCCGTTACCCCTGAGGGCTTCTGCTCGGGTGCTGCTCACTCCCAAGTTATTTTGTCTCTACCCAGCAACTTTGTTGGCTTTACAGTATGTCTTGGCAAGCTAACAAGCCTTTGGTGTTGTCCTCTCTCTCACCTTGGTTCGCTGGTTTATCCAGGATCTTGAACGGATGATTGTTGAGATCCTTATAAACATTCTGCTCCTGGAACTGAAGTTCTTCGTAATGTCTCTCCAACGCCATCCCTGCAGCTTTTAGTGATGCTTTACTCACCATGAAAGAGCAAGGAAATGGTTTTGCAATGCTCTTGGTCTTGGGACAAGCTCTGGTCAGATGGCACGCAAGCGCCAATGGTATGTAGAACACGCAGGAAAACAAGCATCTGTAATTCAGCATATTACACGGTCCTTATCAGATCTCTTTCACTCCCACCTCCAACCAACCCTGGAAATCCAGACGCTCTCAGGAAATCTGTGGCTTTGCATGAAGGTTGTGGCTTTTCTTTGGTTTTGGTTTTTGTTTAGAGAAGCATTTCTTGACATTCAACATTTTCCTCACGTAGCTCTCATTTCCCTGACATTTTTGGGGGGTTTAGCTCACACCCTTTGAGTAGTAGCTGAAGATAAATTGCATACAGGTACAGTAGGTACTTTCCTGTCCCTAGAAAGATTATAATCTCACTTTGCATTTGAGCACATTTAGAGATCTCTATGCGTGTATACGCTTTTTTCCCCCTTAGAACATTCAGTCTAAACAATTTTTTAAAATCATATGGATTTTTTTATAAATTAGAGATGTTCAAGTTGGTCGATGTGATGACCCAGTGCTCATCTTTCTCTGCTACCTCTCTGAAAGCGCAGCAGCCCCTTTTCCCCCTAGACAAAAGGGCTCCTCCAGAAGTGAGGGAGGTTTCAGTTTGTGAGGCGTCAAAGAGTGGGAAGGACTGGTGGAATGAGGGGGTCTTATGTGCAACTTGCCCAGAATGTGGACGGTTGGGCATACAAACAAATGTGATTAAATACATGCATAAATAATAAAAAGCACCAAAGAAGTCCCAAAACACAATTCAGAGGAGATGACAGCAGATGAGGACCTCTTGTTAGACCCTACTTGATCACTAAACCCATAGCTAGCCTTAGCAATTGCGGGACCCAATTTGGACCATTTTAGTGGGGTATCTTGGTCCTAAGATTAATACATTGTATTAAAAACAAAACAATATCTGTATTTATTAGATTCTATTTTGACATAAAATGTGTTTAAAAAACTGTACTTTTAAAGAAATCTTTCTTGATTTCTGTTCTGCAAACTCTTCCGAAATCCATTAACTCTCTCAGGGCCCCATTGGGTCAAATAGGTTCAATTGACCTAAGAGCAGCAGTGACTGAACTTGTCCATTCCCCCTCTATCTAGCTCATGCATGCATGAATTATGTCCCGGTTGTGGCTCTGATAATTTCTACTGGATGTCCGCTCCACCCTCTCAGTGAAAATGTATTTTCCTGCATTTCTTTTCTTCATGTCCATACGATGACTTCTTGACCTTGGGTTTCTCATAAAATGGAAAATGCTACTTTCTGGTACCTTGTTGAAACCTGCATGCCTTTGAATATTTGGACCGCATGTCCCCTTTTCCCTTCTTCCTTCGAGAGAGTATACCTGCAGCACCTTCATTCTCTCTACGGAGAGCTTATGGTGCAGACCATGGTCCATTTTGGTGTCTCTCCTTGGAATCATGGGATCCATCTCTTAATAGATCTCGTCTCCAGAACGACGACCCAACCTTTTTATCCCACTATCATTCAGCATCTCCCACTGTCAAAACACGTTCTCAGTCTGCTTTCCACCCACCTCAGACGACTGAGAGTTGCAAATCCCAGCATTCAGTGGGGGTAAAACCAGTCGCCCTAGAGGAACTGTGCTTGCCTCATGATATAATCTGAAAGAAACCATCACTTCCCTTCTGACAGCAAAGGAAGCCCCGAGTACTCTTTGTGCTATCAGGACACAGGAAGCGAGGTTTTGCAACATGGCCATAAGCTGACTACGGTTTTCATTCATTTAAACCAAGTGTGAGTTGTCGTTTTAGTTTGTTCACTGCTACTCATGATTCATGTAGTGCTTACTAGGCTGAACACGTAGACATAAAAGACAGTCCCTGCTGCACAGAGCTTACCATCTGCTAAGGTTTCACAGAGCTGTCTTTAGCCCATTATTAATTCAGGGCTGGAATTACGGGTCAGAAAACAGGGCAATTGCCCTGGGCCTCGAGCTGAAGGAGGCATAGCCTGCAGGTGGGTTTTGGGGTTCCCTCGCCAGTTCCTGCCCTGGACCCCTGCATGTCTAATTGACAAATTGAGTCAGGCCAAAGGTTATTCTCACTCAGCCTCTTTTCTCTGACTACCAGTTATACCATTTGGCTCCATAGTGCCCGTGGCAGCGGATCCCAGTGGGTAACTTTGTGTCATGTGAAAAAAGTACTTCCTTTTTTGTAGTTTTTTTTTTTTTTTTTATTTATGCAATTTTACAAAATTAATCAAGCAAAAGCTTGTACAGCAAACAACAACTTGTAAAAAAATAATATAATAAAAGGTAACAGGAAATGAAAATTACAAGAGTATTATTAGCCCACAATATAGAGGGAGTCAGCCTAAGGAAAGACAAACTCAAGGACAGTGGTTCCTTGAGAAATATAGGAAACAAAGTACCAATAAGTAAATATAAGATGGCGAGAGAGGACAGAAAAAAACCCCAACTTGATGAGAACACCCTGCGATAACATTCACTGAGGAGAAGAGGTAAACATCATTACCTTCTTCCCCAAATATAATACGGACCTTTTCCTAAAGTACAATTTCAATATCCAATCCCTATCAGATGGTAACGCGAAGGTCACTAACATTGTAGAAACTGACAACTCAGCTTCTTTAGGTGATTGTAGAAGAGCAGAGACATCCAAAACATCCATAACTATACCATCCTGAGATATATTTCTTTCTTTCTTAGCTTTAGGCAAAAAGTAAGCTTTTACTACTGAGGGAACTAAATCAGCAAAAACATTGAGAACTTCCTGTATATATTTCTTAAACATTTCAATCGGAGATAAACCTACTAATATTGGAAAATTTAACAATCTTATATTAGATGCCCTCACAGCATTTTCTAAGTTTTCCAATTTCATTCTTATCGAAACATTGTCTTTCATAATAGTCTCATTTACTAAAGAATTCTGAGTCGCTTTCTGTTCCCCAACTTCAATCCTCGAACGGAGGTTGCCCAGCTCTTCCCGCATCCCAGACGAAACACTCTCCAAATTCTCCAAGCGCAAAGTTGTCAGCTCCACTTGCTTACTAACTGCTGAAGAAAGCTGTGAAATCGCGTCCCATATCGTGCCCAGGGAGATCACCTCAGGGCGCTTCAAGAAAATACCTCCAAAAACGTCAGACTCCAAAGACAGTACCTTTACTCCTACTTCTCCCTCTAAGCGTGCAGGTAAGGCCGCCTCAGATACTATCGAGGAATCCACATCCACAGCTCCCAGCACTGAGAGCTGCACTCCGGGGCTCTCCTCCAGCGAGGCCCGCATATCCGATGCAGCACAACCAACTCCGGGTGGGGCTGCCTCTCCTCCCGCGAGAGGTGGCACCGGATAGTTCCCTCGTGTCGGCGGCAAACGCTCATCGGGGGAGAGAGATACCTCTAGGGCAGGCAGCACCGGAGCCACTCCATCCGACGCCACAGCGCCCGCACGAATCTCCCCCTTCTATTTATCCATCAGCTGAACGAAGCGATCCATAGGACCGACAGAAACAGCAACAGGAACGGCAGGTAGGGGCTCCGCGGGAGGAGCCTTCTGTTTGCCTTTACGTTTAGGCATGTTCAGCCCAAAACGCTCACGCCGGTATCTTAGAAGTCATCTGATCCCCTCAGGTATTCCAGTTGCCTTTTGTAGTTTTATCTTGCCACCATTCATGCGGAAGTTTGATTACAAAGGCATACTGCAGCGTTTCCAGGACTAGAGTGTTATGGTGTCACCATGGGGAAATGTTATCATTTTCTGATGCTCAGGTTACGATCGGCATGTGGGCTCTGCTGTTAACATCTCTCAGCAATAAGAGATGCCAGTAGTCACTCTTAAAAATGCAGAGGAGGACATTCTGAAAGGTGGGTTGCGGGGCTGCACGTTGGGACATGCAGCCCCTCAAGCTGCCTGTACTCTATTCCCCCACTGGCTGTCCCTATACGTCCTGTGCATCAGAACGGGGAGATCCGGTGGGGTGCAGGATCGGGAAGAAACAGGGGTGGGCCAGCACGTACAGGGCTGATTCAGGTCATGGCCCTGTACATGCTGCTGGGCCTGTTGGGACGTGCTGCTTATACCACCTCAGAAGTGGTAAATAGCAGCACAATTGGGAGAATCGGGGCAGGTGAGCCACCCCTGGGGTTGTGGCTGGGTGCGGAAGGGTCCCTGCTGCCTGATCCAGGCCACGGCAGGGATTTGGGGGGCTGGAGTCGCAGATGTATGGGGTGCCTGTGGGGAAGACATCCCCACAGGCAGAAGGGGCATGCCAGCCATCCTCAGGCCCAATTCTGGCTCCTGCGGGAATGTTTTGCTCCCATGGACCATCTTAGTTGGGGACGTCCAGATGGCTTGGACATCCTCTTCCCGGAATTGGGCTCAAAGGCTCCTATCTGTCTGAGCACATATGTAGTCATACATGGCTCTCTCTCTTCTACATACAGCATGAACCTTGGAATGGGAGAATGAATAGGCGGCATGTAGAGTATGAATAGCCGGGTCTTGCTTGTGCAGTACACACATTGCTCACGGCATTTTCTCTTGTTTTCCTCTCCTATCATGCCTCTTGTAGGGTTTTCCGTGGTTCTATAGCCTTTCTTTTGACCATATAAGCCCCTTCCATGTCCACACTGCCTGCTTCACTACGGACGTTGGTGTGCTGCACAATATTTTTGAAAATGTCGATGTGTCTTGGACTTGAAAAGATTGGAAAACATTGGTGTAGAATAATCATGAAAATCTATTACATATAACAGATAAGCAAAGGAAAAGGTGATTGGGGCCTAGCACCATTCAAGGTACGAGCCTCAGTTTGAAGTATCGACCAGAAGGGAGGGGGTTGTCACTAGACCTGCTCCTTTTCTTGGAAGAGGATTGATGTTTCCTTGGAATGCTAAAGCTGAGTCTTTTGTTCTGACCAGTGTCCGTAGCAGATCTCCACTAATGTGGTCGTGGTCTTGATCATTGTCTATTCATTTATTTTATATTTAACTCACACCTTTCCAGTAGTAGTTCAAGGCAAATTACCTTCAGGTACAGTCAGTATTTCCCTGACCCCAAAGGGCTTACAGTCTAAGATTGTACTGGAGGCCATGGAGGGTTAAGTGACTTGCTCAAAGCCACAAGGAGCAGCGGTGGGATCTGGGCCCTTCCTGCCCACTATTCTATCCCACTCCATTTCTATTATATGCCCTCCTTCTACCTTAGTATCTGGGCAGCTGGGCAATGGACTGAGAACCCTTACCTACAACATTTGCGGGATGAATGGAGGAGGGGGGGGGGGGGGTGGCAAAAGGTGGGCCCAGACGTGGAGTTCTCAGCATTGACCCCTATTGTTGCCACTCTGGATTTTGGGCCTGGGAGGGAAGGAACATTTTGGTGCTGGGAGAGATTAGGTATCAATACTTTTGCTAAGCTTATAGACTGTGGGGAGGTGCAATCTTTTGCTGAGCTGAGAGATAAATATCCTTTGCAGACGAAGGACTTGTTTACTTATGAAAATATTATGAGACTGGGTGTAATGATTTGGAGTCTGTATGGATGGGCTATCATTGGTGTCAGGGGTTCATAAGGCTGTTATATCGAAGCTTACTACAATCTGGGGTCGTAGAGAAATTTCCTTATATAGAGGCTTGGGAGAGGAACTTGGGGCTTTCACTAGAGGACAAGGAAAGGGAAAGCGTGTGTATGGGGGTTGCAAAATCTGCTATCTCTGTTATTATGAGAGAAAATGCTTAGAAAATATTGATGCACTGGTACTACACTCCAGAGAGATTGCATAAAATATTCCCGAATGTATCTGATCACTGTTGGAGGGGGGGGGGGGTCTATGATGCGTATTTTGTGGTCTTGTTCTTAATAACTGGATACTGGCAACAACTTCGGGGGCAGTTTGAAATATTTTTGGGTTGGATATGGAGATGTACCCACAGTTTTATTTGCTGGGCATCTGGCTGGAGGGTCTTTGTCATAAATCGGCCGATAAAGGTCTGTGCGATTGCAGCTCGCTGAGAGACAGCCTGGAACTGGAAGACGCTGGGAGCTCCAAGCTTGCAGAACTGGTCCCAAAGGCTGCGGAGAGTGGCGTTGATGGAGCAGCTAACAGCTCTGCGCAGGAACCAAGGCAGTCGGTTCGAGGTTGGTTGGAAGCCACTTTTGGACTTTTTGGCAAAAGACTGATACCTTCCTGGTTTGGACGGGGAGGTGGGGGGGGAACTATGTTGTCATGAATGTTATGGTTGTTACTCATGTTTGAGTAGGCTGATGTGTAATGAAGGAAAAGTTTGAAATAAACATAAAAAAGGGAAGCTTACAATAAAACTTATTTATATAGATTATAACAATTAACACCCAAACTAAATACATAAGATTTCCTAAAAGCATCCATACTATCACAATCATGATATAATATCATCCCTTTCAAAGCCAGGTGAGCCTCATCACTACCAACCCAATCAGACGTCTCGACCTCAAATAAGCTACACTGTAAGCCTTAAAAATGTTAGCCTCTCATTCATTCCCAAATGCACCATCCCCCATCACTCCACTACAGGAACAGCTCATAAAGTCAATTCCTAATATTTTATAAAGAAATGAAACCTCTTACTTTGATGGATTTTAACACCAATTTTGGGCACAACCCATATAGGAGAAGACCAGATGCTGGTGCATCATGGGAAATTGTTGGCCCCCAGTCTCAGTCAGAAGGTGGCGTTCTCTAGGACACAAGTCCCATATCTAACCCTTGCAAGCCCACTCCTGCCTCGATTCTGTAAGGAAACTACGAAAGGGCTGCTACAGACCTCCAGAGTTACCTCTGGCTCACCCTGAAGAGGCATAATTCAGGATGCTTCGAGTGCTAATGCCACATTTGGGGCTACTTTGCCCCTTTCACTATGTCGTTGGGTGTTCATGTCACGCCCTATGCCACTTTGCCCCATTCTTGGTGATGTTGCTGGTGCTTCTGATGCCTGCCTGCAAGTTTCCTAAAACGTCCATCAAAAACTGTTATGTTAACATCAGAATTAGGAAGACTGCTTTCCCCATTGACTTTAAATAAAAATAAATAATTTGGCTAATGAAATGACAGAAAGGGACAAGAGAAACGAAATTAAAAAAAACCCCCGAAAATGTTTCCCATGCATATCTCTACTAGGCTAGTTCTTCATTGTATTCCAAAGAAAGGCATATATTCTTTGCCGAAGATTGGAGAATAGCCAAAGTAACACCAATTTTTAAAAAGGCTTCCAGAGATGATCCTGGAAACTACAGACCGGTAAGCCCGACACCTGTACCGGGCAAAATGGTAGAAACCATTACAAAGAATAAAATTACTGAACATGCAAATAGTCATAGTTTAATGAGAGAAAGTCAACATGGATTTATCTAAGGAAAGTCTTGGCTTACTAATCTACTTGCCTACAGATGGCTGCTGCTTCTGGGATCAAACAGGTATATGTAAGTCCATTGTCCCTCCCCAGACATGCCTCTGTCACACCCCAGAGCCTACTTGAACATCTCCATACTGGAGATGTCTGCAAACTGCATTTGTGGAAGAGCTACGGAAATGTGATTATATAGGGTGATTGGTTGTGATTTCTGAGTAGATAGGGTAGATTGGTTGTTTACTCCTTCAAAAAGTAGAAAAACTGGGGGACACTCAATGAAGCTCATTTAGGACTAATAAGAGAAAATATTTTCTTACATTACCGGAGGATGTTGTAAAAGCTGTTAGTGTAGGTGGGTTTAAAAAAGGTTCCTGGAGGAAAAGTCCACAAACCATTATTGCCCCTTTGAAAAGTGGGGATGTTATGAGAAGATAAGTGTGTTTTTTGATTGAAGGGCATTTTATGCACAACGTGTTGCTTGCTGAACTTTTACATTTCGAGTTATGACATGCTTTGAGAGACTGCAGGAGAATATTGTGATAAGGCAGAAGCCACTGAAGGCAGAAACAGAAAAAAAAGCTGTTTCTTACAAAACAAATAACTTGCAGAAGATGCAGTTCCCTTACAAGGCAGCTAGAGGGAGCATGCATGAACTTACAGAGCCTGAGCTAACACACCCGGGGACTGACTGTGCAGGAGCTAATCAGCTCCACCTGAAGAGTAGCTGGAGGAACTCAGAAGTAAAACAGCTTTATAAGCAGAGAGGCAGCTCAGAGGCGGAGAGCCCGGCCTGGAGGGAGGAAGGAACCTCAGAAGAGAGCCTGGCCTGGAGGGAGGAAGGAACCTCAGAGGAGAGCCCGGCCTGGAGGGAGGAAGGAACCTCAGAGGAAGAGAGCCCGGCCTGGAGGGAGGAAGGAACCTCAGAAGAGAGCCCGGTCTGGAGGGAGGAAGGAACCTCGGAAGAGAGCTCAGAAGGAGAAAGAGAAAGATACAGACCAAGAAGTGCTGGAGTGAGACCTGGGAGAGCCATACTGGAAAGAGGCCCGGTAAGAAGGAATCCCAGAGGCAGTGAGCTGAGAAGGAGGGAGCCTAGCCTGGAGAGAGGTCTATGCTCACCGGAAGGGTCTGTAACAAGATTTAAAAGTACTGGAAAAGAAAGTCCTGATAGGAGGATTACTTGTGCTAGAAAGCCAAGAAGCCTGGAGGCTTTATCTGGTCTTCCCAAGCTGCAGAGAAGACAAGCACTATCCAGGAGGATTCCAGAGGGAGTCTACAAAAGAGACTGTGTCCAGAGTAGGGTTGCCAACTGGCTCCAGATGCGCCCGACAGACTTGATCCAGTCCTGTGTTTACCCCATTGCATGCAGGGACTTGTAGTCTTGCTTTTCTTATGGAGTGCAATGGAGAAATCAGAACTACATCTCCCTGCATGCAATGGAGTAAACTCAGGACTGGATCAAGCCTGTCGGGCGCATCTGGAGCCAGTTGGCAACCCTAGTCCAGAGAGAGGTGCCTGGTTGGGCAAGTACCGGTCACACGGACGTTACAAAGCCAAGGTACAGTGACTCTTTTTGTCTAAAGAGAAACCCAGCTCATAGAGCGTCTGTGAGAGCAGATAAGCAGTCTGAGAGAAAAGAAAGCAGGCAGGAGTTTTACAAGCCATTGCCTAGAGGTGTGGGGACAAGCCCTGCTGTTTACGGGAAAGCCCTAGAACAGCCCAGCTGGAGGCTAGGGAGAAGGAACATTAACTTTCAAACCACTTCAGCCAGGGAAAGGTCAATTGCTGAGGGAAGCACAAATGACCCAGAGCCCATGCAGGTGGAATATGGGTATTCAGTTATATCGTCCCAGGAAGATTTAATGGATTTCTCTATGTGTATCGCAGGAAGCCTTGAGTCACTCCCTGAGCTGTAATTGTATATGGACAAGCTCTAATATTGTTTTGTTTGTGCTGAGCGAAAGAGAAAAGCTCACCAAGTTATTTTTGCTCCAAAGTTGAAAAGCCTGGGTTGTTTTTACAAAGAAGCTGTGAAAGAATGTAACAGTTTATTTGTTCACCTTATGCTTTGGTAGAAGAACCTGACAAGAAGGAAATACTTTCATTTCTCTGTCACCTAGTGAACCTCAGTGCATAAAAGGGAAATAAAAACCTTATTTACCCTCCATTTTGGCTCACACAACTTATTCTCTTAAGGAGGAGGACTACAATACCCAGGGTGCATCTGGCTTAAAGAGTATTTTACCTCCATCAATAACAAAATGCTCAACCTGCTCTTGCAGCCACAGGCCACCCGGGGGGGGGTGATGACAATATATAAGAAATGAATTGAAGAAAGAAAATATATAAAGTGTGGATACATGAATTAAAAAGATGGCAGGAGGTTTTCTGAGCCGTTGATGTTAGAGGTTTGGGTTTCAGCTCTCCCACCTCATTGGAATCTGAGGCTCTTTTCTCCTTCCAGTTTGTATACACACATATGCTTTCATCCATGTTTATGCACCGGATGTGACTGTGTGTATAGTAGTGCAGTGATTTTATTGGGTTTGTTATTACCTTTACCTGTAGGCAAAGGGGGCAGCTGTCCCAGGCCCTTATGCAACACGGGTCCAACTGCCCCGCTGCCTACAGCTAACAGTGGCTCTGCTCCTGCCCCCCCCCCACCCACCATGCCGTGGTGGTGTTCACGTTTCTTCTTCTTCTGTCTCTGATTCATCGGAGGGGGTAGAAGTGGAAGTACGAATGGCACCGCGGAGCCGGAAAGAAGGTAACTCTGGTGCTGCGGAGCCTTTTTTATATGTTGCTCACCGCTACAAGTCCCAGATAAGGGCAGCCAAGGGAGATCGGCATGTGGATGAGGTGAGGCATAAGGACGGGTTTGCTGCAGGCCTTGGGAATGATGGTGCTCTAGGTGACGGCACTGCTTGTTTCATGCTTTCTTGAATTCAGATACGATTCTCCTCCACCACTTCCACTTCCCTTTCTGTAAAGAGATGTGGCTTCAGATTACTCGTGTCTCTCCCCTTTTACCCTCATCATATGTGGAAAATTGCAAGAAGATCTTGATAGCTTGGAAGACTGGGCATCCAAATGGCAGATGAAATTTAATGTGGACAAGTGCAAAGTTATGCACCTAGGAAAGAACAATCCAAACTATGGTTACACGATGCAAGGTTCCACATTAGGAACCACCACCCTGGAAAAAGATTTTGGCGTCACGAAGGATAACATGTTAAAACCCACGGCCCAGTGTGCAGCGGTGGCCAAGAAAGCAAATAGAATGCTAGGTATCATAAGGAAAGGAATGGAAAATAAAACAAAAGATATTATAATGCCCCTATATCGTTCCATGGTGAGACCGCACCTTGAATATTGTGTGCAATTCTGGTCGCCGTATCTTAAAAAGGATATAGAGTTATCAGAAAAGGTTCAGAGAAGAGCCACCAAAATGGTAAAGGGGATGGAAGGATACCCCTATGAAGAAAGGCTAAAAAGGTTAGGGCTCTTTAACCTGGAAAAGAGACGGCTGAGGGGAGATATGATAGAAGTCTATAAATTAATGAACAGAGTGGAACTGGTAAACGTAGATCGATTGTTTACATTATCAGAATATAGAAAGACTAGGGGACATGCAATGAAGCTACAGGGTAAATATTTAAGACAAATAAGAGAAAATATTTTTTCACTCAATATGTAATCAAACTCTGGAATTGTTTACCGGAGGATGTAGTAAAAGCTGTTAGTGTAGCTGGGTTTAAAAAAGGTTTGGACAAGTTCCTGGAGGAACGGTCCATAAACCATTATTAAAAAGGGACCCAGGATATCACTGCTTGACCCAATACAAGCATTGTAGAACCTGTGTCTTTGGGAAAACTGCTAGGCACGTATGACCTAGATTGGCCACTCTTGGAAACAAGATACTGTGCTTGATGGACCTTGGTCTGACCCAATATGGCATTTCTTATGTTCTTATGTTCCTCAAGCTCCTTTTCCATTGATAGAGGCTTGCCTTCTGTGTATTTCGAAATTGATATTGGCTGCTTTTTGTTGGAATTCTCCTACATTCTTGAGAGCAGCTTTGTTTGAAAGTGACATCATACACACATATGCAGATTGGTGGATAATGGCAGATGACAACCATTCAGGCTATTACAGGTTTGTACCATGCCTACCCTACTCTTGCTATGGCCAATGCCATTGCTTGGTCTGTCAAAGCTCTCTCAGTTTCAGCTTAACTACCTGCAGAAGGCCCCTTCAACTTGTGTTTTGCCATTAACTTGGAAGTGTAAGCAAGTCATCCCTGCTATCTCACCCTATTTATACCCTGTAAACATAAATTGGTTGTTTACTCCTTCAAAAACAACAAAGACTATGGGGCATGCAATAAAGTTTGAATGTAGTGCATTTAAGACTAATTGGAGAACATTTTTTTTCATTTGATGCGTAATCAAACTCTAGAATTTGCTGCTGGAAAATTTAGGAAAAGCTATTAGTATAGCTAGGTTTAAAAAAGATTTGGAGAAATTACTGGAGGAAAAGTCCATACCAAAGTGGACTGGGGAAATACATTGTTTACCCCTAGGATAAGCAGCATGGAATCTGAAAACCTTTTGGGAACTTGACAGATACTTGTGGTGTGGAATGGCCAGTGGACTTCATGGATGTTTAGTCTGACCCAGTATGGTATATCTTATGTTCTTATAAGCCTACCAAAGCCCTATCACTGTATCATCCTGGTCGACCTTGCTACATTTTACTGCTAGTGTTTTGTATCGTTGATGTCCTCTTCTGTCCTCATTGGCCCGCTAACATTTTAGGCTTTGGGAACAAGGATTCCCTAGTTCAACCACTACCCTAACCTCTCCATTTCTTTACCCCACCTCCTTCCCTATTTGCTTAATAGTGACTATCTAAAGCATACACCTAATGGAAGGATAAAATGTGTTTGTACTATGGAATTTCAAGTTGACTATATTGATTGTGCCAAGCTTAGACTATGGGTGGAAGAGAAGATTTACCATGACAAACATGATGATAGAACATACTTCTGAAAATGAATGAAATGAGCATTGGGATGTCACTCGATGTAATCAGACAGACTCAGTGAATAATAAATTTTAAATATTTGCAATCTTCATTAATGCTAAATCGGTTGATGGTTGCCATATTATGAGCCAGTAATGTAAGTCTACATTCTAATGTTCATCTTCTCGGTTAGGGGGGGGGGGGGTGTGTGGCGGTTATTTACTAGGATTACTGATTTAAGTAAAAGTATTGTCACAAAACAAGATAATATCATGCAAGCTCAGATATTTATTGACCGGTGTATTAAAGTACAATCATATTGTTTTCTTGAGATTTCCTGATGTTTTCCCCATTAGAAATTCTTTAGTGTTCATCTCTGGTCTGATTAGGATGATATAACATTTTGGGAAGAATATACAGCCCAGCAACCCAGCACTGGAGGACAAAATTGCAAATATTTCCACAGCCACCGTGTATTTTCCTGTTGTGCTCATGTAAGCAGGGATGAAAGAGAGCCACACGGCAGTAAATATAAGCATGCTAAAGGTGATGAACTTAGCTTCATTAAAGCTGTCTGGTAACTTTCTAGCGAAAAAGGCCACAATGAAGCTGATAGTAGCTAAAAACCTCATATATCCCAGCATGCAGCAGAATGCAGTCAATGACCCTTCATTGCATTCAATGATTATCTTCCCCATCTGGGATTTCATGTTCATTTGGAAATATGGGGGAGCCACCATCAGCCAAGAGACACAGATGAGGACTTGCACCATGCTGCAGGATAGCACTAGGGTACTGGGCAGTTGGGGTCCCAGCCATGATCTTAGATTGCTGTTTGGCTTGGTGGCCTTGAAGGCTATGACCACCATGATGGTCTTGGCCAACAGACAGGAGACACAGAGAGCAAATACAACACCAAAAGTGACCTGACGCACCATGCAGGTTGGTGTTGTTGGTTGACCTATGAACAGTAATGAGCACCCAAAGCACAGGATGAGGGCCAGTAATAGGAGATAGCTGAGCTCACGGTTATTCGCTTTAACAACTGGGGTCTGGCGGTTCCAGATGAAGATGACAAGGATGGAAAATGACACCAAGGCCCCAAACAAGGAGCTAATAGCCAGAATCATACCCAAGGGTTCCTGGTAGGAAAGGAATTCGATGGACTTCTTCTGGCATGCATCTTTCTTCTTGGTTGGCCATTGGTCATCGGGGCACTTCAAGCACTCTGTGGCATCTATAGGAAGAAGCGATTTCACATGTGGCTTTCCAGATACTATATTTTGTCTTTTTGTTTAAATGCAAGATTACTTTTCTAACAAAAGAATTAACACTATGGTGTAATGTTATAAGACGCTGTGGAAAGCTACATGCCATCAATGCGTATAAATCATGTATTTTCAATGATTTAGAGACATCGATGGGCCTTTATGCATGAATATTAGCTGGTCGCCATTCTATAAGTATGTTTGTTAGGCCGACGATGTTCACATTGATGGAGCTTGAACAGACTGCACATTAAAATGCAGGCTTATGAGCTTAAGATACACGCGTTCATTTCCGCCAGCCATGGGACTGCTAAGTATTCGCGCCTAGATTCAACATGCATTTCCTACTACTTACACCCATATTTTATAAAGCATGCGTGAGCAACGTGCATTCAAATTTACATTAACCTACGCATGTCTTATAAAATTAACCTCGCCATCTAGGGTGAGAGGACAAGAAGGCATGAAGTGCCTATCTTTAGCCTATTTTATAAAGACACATAGGCACCATTTACACCTGCTCTTGATGTGGCATAAATTTTAGCTCTTAAAATACACATGTAGGTGTGTATTTTATGAACAATGCAAATAAATTGCAGCTCCACCCACATTCTGCTCCAGCACATTTACATGTGGGTTGTGCTGAGGTGTGTGCTGATTACGTAATTTTATAAAAGCCTTTTATGTGCCAAAAATGAATAAAATTATCCACATAGGGGGTCACTTTAAAAGGCTTAGTCATGATTTAGGACATCTGAAGACGAGCACGTGGATGTCAAAATCACAGAGACATCTCCGAAGCCATTCCACAAATGACATTTACAGATGTCTCTGGTGCAGGGACGTCCAAGTAGGCAAGGGGGTATGGTGCAGGCATGTCTGGGGAGGTGCAAAGGACTTAACATGTCCCCATTCAATTTCAGGAATGACATTCTGTAGGCACAAATAGGCATCAGGAAAGTGCTTATTTTTGGCCTTAAAACATCCAGAGTGTGTAGAGAAGATAGGAGAATTAAGGTCTAGTCTATAACCACACAGACCCATATTGGGAGTTGAACGCTGGGTGCTCCGTGACCGACCTACTACTTTAACCATTACGCCATTAGATATCCATGCTTTGAAATGATTTTCTGGGGATGTCTATGTGGACATCTTTATAGACGTCCCTATTGAGCACGTCCACATTTCTGAAATCGTGCCTGAACTTGCACGTGCCTGTTTTCTTTCCCCAACATTCTGGCTTTGATGTCCCAGATTGCACATGGATGTCACATTGTAAAATGTGCCTTATATTATCCAGTCAGCTGAACGTTATTCAATATAGTCTAAAAGTTAGTATCATACCATGGATATGAGAACCTTTAATATTTTACAATGCCTCACATAAACTGGCTTACAATTTTTGCTGCATCCTTGACCCAGAAAAGATAGAAAACTTCAAAGTTGCGCAATCCTCTAGTAGAGCATCCTAAAGACAGAAGGTCCCTTCTTCATAGCATGTACCTGTTTTGTTACTAAACTCTTCTTCAGAGCAGGGGATACAATCAAAGCAGCAGTCAGGTTGTCCATCCAGAATGGCTTTCCGGTACCCTGGACCACAACTCTCACTACAGGTCGAGACAGGAATCTTGAGAAAGAGAATATAAGGAGGACTTCTCAATACATATATTTATTAATAATGGGCCAAGAGACACTTTTTCAGACAAGAGCGGTATTGCTTGTATTTTATGAATGCAGGGGTTTACTGTAGGTTTATGTTTATTAAAAGCTTCTATACCGCCTTTCATGAGTATTTTGTGAATTGGTTTTCTATAAAGACACAGGATCCTCTAACCTGTGTATATCCTTCAGTCCACACGATGGCGCTGGTGTTGATGTTGAGGTTCTGGTCACTGGCTGCCCCAGAGTCGTAGTGGCCGATGGTTACATACGAAAAGGAGCCGCTGGATGATAAATGCCAGTTCAGGATCTTGTAAGAAGCAGGGGGATTGCCCTTTTGATCAAAGAAGATGTCCCGGCCCATGGTGTTCTGGAAACGCACCTTCTGTATGTAATGCAGGAGCTGTGCTGACAAAAGGAGACAGACTTACATTGGTGTTACGGCACTGGCCTAATTCTATTGGTGAACCTTAGCACCCCACTTTATCCAATCATATAGATGGGAAGCTGATGTAAGATTTCCTAACCAACACTGAAGTCTCGACCCTGAGCATATGGTTTAAAGACTCTTCAGAGCCACTGTTCAACTCAAAATGTCAGTGTGGTTTGAATATTTCCTGTAGTTGTAATGCACTGAGCACCTTCAGGGGGAAAATCCTTTTTAAATGTACAGTTATTTTTTCTGTAAAATCAGGGCTTTCTGAATTAGGGTACATTTATTTTGCCCATTTCAGGATCAACCAAGGGACTGATCCAAGGATATCAGGTTCCTTAATAGACTCGGTAAGATGCTGAAATTATGTAATCTAATGTGTGCTAAACACCAGACTAGAAAGAAAATAAAATCATCTTATTAAAACTCTTTTCTCTGCTTATGTAGGTTTGCCCACTAGTTGTACTTTTGGTTTTTAGCTTATCCAGTCCTCATTTTACTATTTTGCATGCATGAACCTATAATCCTTGTGCTTTTTCTTGTGAAATCATTTCCAAATGTCCTTGCATGCAGCAGGATAAGGTAGGAATCAGTATAATCCTGACTTCAAAGACTTGGGGCAATCTTGGAGGCACGGGGAGGGTGGTGGGGTCAGGATAAGAAGAGAAGGGGGAGGGCAATCTGGTGAATCCTTAGGGGACCTTAAATTGCAGTATACAAGAGCTGAGGAACCTGGTTTAGGAGGGGCAGGGTTTGATATATTTTTCTTTGTTTGGTTGATTATTAGAAATATACATCTTCTTAGGTAAAACCTTAAAAGATTTCGGATTGTTATAATTTACATATTGTCTGCATTTATAAAATATAATGCCTTATTACTCTTCATAGGACGAAACCTATACATTGTTTAAAACATGCTTTGATTGGGTGGTATGCTGGATTAACTCTCGTCATTTAAATTTGAATTTTGACAAGACTGCCTTTCTTAGGAACATAAGAACTATCAAACTGGGTCAGACCAAAGTTTCATCAAACCCAGTGTCCTGTCTCCAGCAGTAGCCAATCCAGGTCACAAGTACCTGACATATCCCAAAAGTAGCCAGTCCCATGGTACTTACACCCAGGAACAAGAGGTGGTTTTCTCTTATACTACCTTAATAACGATATATGGACTTTTCCTCCAGGAATTTGTCCAAACCTTTTTTAAACCCAGCTGCACTACCTACATTCAGGGATCAGGAAAGGGACAGGAATGGGATAGATCCTTGAAAACACAAAACAATACTAAAATGATATCTATATGTGTTTTATTTACTACACCAAGGCCTTTGACTGTGTAAATGATGAGAAACTTTGGGCCACATTAAGATGTATGAGTATACCAGAACACCTGATAATTCTCATGTACAAGCTTTACAACTGAACAAGAAGCAACAGTTTGAATGGAATAAGGAGAAACAGAATGGTTTAAAAACAGCAAAGGTGTATGACAAAGTTGTATATGGGATGATGTTCCAAGGGCTGCAGAGCAGAGATGGCGTCCATCTGTCCAAGAAGGGTCGAAGTGTCTTCAGCAGCAGACTGGCTAAAACTAGAGGGCTTTAAACTAGATTCACTGGGGATGGATGAAGAAAGCCCCTAGGTAAGTGGAACATTAAAATACCTTTGTAGAAATGGGTAAAAGGGGCAACATCTGGAAAGTAGTGTATATAAATGCCTGTAGCATGAGAAATAAGATCAGATGTTGAGGCTTTAATGGAAGAGGCTGTCTTGGATTTAGTGTCCGTTATGGAGACATGGTGCACGGACAACCATGACCAGGATGTAATAATACCAGGCTATACTTTATTCAGAAAGGACAGGGTAGGAAGAAGGGGAGGAGGAGTGGCATTTATATGTATAAAATAATATTAAAGCTATAGAATTACAGGACTTAAAAATGGAGAGAGGCGGCACTGTGGGTTAAACTAGAAAGAGGGAAAGAGAAATCACAGGGAGTAGAAGTGGACGGGGATTTAATAGAAGTCATACGCAGCATTGCTAGGAAAGGGGAAGCGCTACTGACACTTGATTTCAATATGCCGTATGTTGATTGGCACATCCCTGTTGCGGTGTCCTCTAGAAGTAAGGAGATCCTGGATTCTCTACAGGAATAACTATTCTGGCAACTGGTATCACAACCCACACGTGAAGGCACCATACTGGACTTGGTGCTTACCAATGGTGAAAGTGTTTCTGATGTTTTATAGTGGGAGATCATTTTACATCCAGTGATCACCAGATGCTGTGGTTCAGTATTAGGACTAGGGATGATAAAATCTATTCAAAAGTGAGGGTTTTAGACTTTAGGACAACTAACTTTGCCAAGATGGGCCAATACATCAGGGAGTCATTAGCGGGATGAGAACAGCTGGGGGATGTAGAAAAACAGTGGGCAGAACTGAAAGAGGATATTTTAAGGGCAACAAAACTTTTTGTTAGAAAGGTAAATAAATGTAAATGAAAAGGAGATTGTTATGGTTCTCAAAAGAAGTAGCTGAAAAGGTGAAGAAAAAGAGGGAGGCCTTCATGAAATACAAGTTATCACAGAGAGAGGAAGACAGGCATCTGTATTTGGAAAACCTTAGAGAAGCTAGCAAAGTAATCAGGAAAGCAAAGATACAAAAAGGAGAAGAAATAGCCAATGCAATAAAATGGAGGATAAGACATTTTTCAGATATGTTAGTGAGCGGAGGAAGGACAAAAGTGGTATTGTCAGACTCAAGGGTGCAGGGGGGGAATATGTAGAAGCTGATGATAAAGCGGAATTGCTTAACAAATATTTCTGTTCTGGTTCATAGCTGAAGGGCCAGGAACAGGACCTCAGAAGGCACCCACAAACAGGAACAGAAGTGACGTGGATCTTGAACAATTTTCAGAAGACTGTGTTTGTGAGGAACTAGCTAAACTAAAAGTAGATAAAGCGATGGGACCGGATGGGATACATCCGAGAATACTGAAGGAACATGGGAACGTTTTAGCAGCTACACTGACTGACCTTTTCAATGCTTCTTTGGAATCAGAAGTAGTCCCAGAGGACTGGAGACAGGCACATGTGGTCCCTTTACACAAAAGAGGAAGTAAGGATGAGATTGAAAACTACAGGCTGGTTAGTTTAACCTCTGTGGTGAGTAAATTATTGGAAACACTTTTTAAAGGGAGGCTAGTGAGGTTTCTGGAGTCCAGTGGATTGCAGGATCCAAGGCAGCATAGGTTTACCAGAAGCAGGTCTTGCCAGACAAATCTGATTGATTTCTTTGACTGGGTGACCAGGGAGTTGGACCAAGGGAGAGCCCCAGACGTGGTGTACTTGGATTTCAGTAAAGCCTTTTGAGACAGTTCCACACAGGTGACTTATAAACAAACTGAGCATCCTAGGGATGGACACTAAAGTTACTGATTGGGTTAGAAATTTGTTGAGTGGGAGGCAGTAAAGGGTAAATGCAGCTCAAACTGAGGAGAAGGAGGTCACCAGTGGTGTGCTGCAGGTATCTGTCTTTGGTCCAATTCTTTTTAACATCTTTGTTAGTGATATTGCAGATGGGCTGTCGGGTAAGGTTTGCCTGTTTGTGGATGATACCAAAATTTGCAATGGAGTAGACACCCAGGAAGGAGTAGATAACATGAAGAACAATCTAACTAACCTTGAAGAATGGTCTAAACTTAGGCTTCTGAGATTTAATGCTAAAAAATGTAGGGTCATTTATTTATTTGACCAGTTTTCTATACTGCCTTATCCTTCAATCAAAGTGGTTTATGTTATGTAGCTACTACAAATAGGTACTGGATATATTCCCTTGTCCCCAAAGGGCTCACAGTCTGTGTACCTGAGGAAATGGAGGGTTAAGTGGCTTGCCCAAGGCCACAAAGAGTACCTATAGGACTAGAAACTCCAGCCCCTCTGATCTGAAATTGCTGTCCCTAGGTGGGACTTGAACCCCTGGCCTTCTGGCCTGAGGTACCATGTCCTAACCACTAAGCCACTCCTCCCTCCTGTCCTGGATTTGAGTCATGCATTTGGGCTGCAAAACTCCAAGGGAGCAGTACAGTATAATAGAGGTGAAGTACATCTGTCCAGAAAAGAAGAGCGGGACCTGAGCGTGATTGTGTCTGACAATCTTAAAGTAGCTAAACAGGTAGAAAAGGCGACGGCGAAAGCCAGAAGGATGCTTGGGTGCATAGGGAGAGGAATGGCCAGCAGAAAAAAGGAGGTGATAGTGCCTCTGTTGAAGTCTCTGGTGCGACCTCATTTGGAGTACTGTGTGCAATTCTGGAGACCGCACCTTCAAAAGGATATAAAGAGGTTGGAGTCGGTGCAGAGGGTGGCTACTGAAATGGTTAGTGGTCTTCATTATAAAGCATATGAGGACAGACTTAAAGTTCTTAATATATGTACTTTAGAGGAAAGGCGGGATAGAGGAAATATGCTAGAGATGCTTAAATATCTCTGTAGCATAAATACACAGGAGGAGAATCTCTTTCGATTGAAAGCAAGCTCTGCTATGAGGGGAAATATTTCTTTACGGAAAGAGTGGTAGATGCATGGAATAGTCTCCCAATGGAGGTTGTAGAGATGAGGACCGTATCTGAGTTTAAAAAGAGTATGGGACAAACACAGAGGATCTCTAAATGTAAAAAGGAGACCATTGTAGTTGATTGGAAGGGCAGACTAAATAGGCCACGTGGTCTTTTTCTGCTGTCATGTTTCTATGTTTCTAAGTATACTGTCCCCCTACATGTTTAATTTATATGCAGAAGAACTCATCAGAGAAGCAGGACTGTATGAAGACAACTGAGATGTGAAAGATTGATGGAAGATGCATCAAACAAGCTTTGCTAAGCTGATGATACCACATTAAAACATAAGATATGTCATACTGGGTCAGACCAAGGTCCATCAAGTCCAGTATCCTGTTCCAACAGTGACCAATCTAGGTCACAAGTACCTAGCAGATTCCCAAAGGCACACAGATTCCGCAATGCTCATCCTGCAATAAGCAGTGGATTTCCCGGGTCCTCTTTAATAACGATTTATAGACCTTTCCTCCAGGAACTTGTCCAAACCTTTTTTTGAACCCGATTACACTAACAGCTTTTACCACATCCTCCAGTAACGAATTCCAGAGTTTGATCATGTGTTGAGTGAAATAATATTTTCTTTTATTAGTCTTTAAAGGGTTACATTGTAGCTTCATTGCGTGTCCCCTAGTCTTTCTACTTTTTTGATGACATCATCAATCAAACTACATTTAACTGTTCCACTCCATTTATTAATTTCTAGACCTCTATCATATTTCCTCTCAACCGTTTCTTTTCCAAGTTGAAGAGCCCTAACCTTTTAAGCCTTTCCTCATAGTGGTATCTTTCCAGCCCCTTTATCATTTTGGTGGATCTTCTCTGTACCTTGTGATAAGGAAGCTTATCATAGCTCAGGTAGGAGCTATAGAAAAGATGATGTGACTCTGAACAAGCAGCCTGTCAGTTCTGGTAGAAGCAAGAAAACAGAGTTTTCACATAAAAGACTACCAGTCCCAGAATGCACCAGGTTTCCAGCAGCCATGAGAGGGGCTGAAGTGAGAAAATGTGTGTGCAATCAAGAGAGCTATGAGGTAATCCCTAAGCACTCATCTCAAAGGGCAGGACCTGATTCAACACAGCTGCGCTGTGTTAGGGAGGAGCACACATTAGAACAGAATAAGAATAGAGCTTATTCTTCAGATAACAGCTACAGAAAGAGCTTCAGGGAGAGCTTCAGCAACGGCTACAAGCTCCAGCCCAACTTCAAGCTCAAGCACCAGTATCACCTGGAGAAACAGAAGCCAAGCCAAGCGGATAGAGAAAGAAGGAAACTCTCTGGAAGGAAGAGAAGAAAGCCCATTGGAAGGTCTGGGAGAATCCAAGGCAGTACCCATACTGGGAGGTATTCCAAGTGCCAGCAGAGTCCATTGGACTGGAGTCAGCCAGAGGAATGGAAGGGCAGAGATAGGAATCACCAGTGGCTACCTAGAAGAGAGAAGACTGCACGTGGAAAGGACTTTCAGACCTATGCCAAAAGGTATGTGAGGGAAGATCCAGTGTCCAGGGATCAAGATTGGAAGGCTGGACATCAGAACTGGATTACATACTGGCCAGGATATACAGAGAGGAATTATGATAGCAGGAGAGGCTCAGGTATGAACACTGATCCAGACCCTATCTATAATAGTGAATGGCAGCAAGGGAATAAGCATTCTCATGATAGTGCCTTATTGAAAGACTCGTCTGTGCCAATGTATGATAGTGACCCTAGGCTGATTGATGAAGGGGGAGATACAGCAGATGAAACTATTCATTACATGGACTGTTCTCTATCTAAATGCTATTGCTAGCTTTCTGTGAGCAAACGCCTCAGCCATCACAAAGAAACCTAACTTTGTTCTTTATTTCCACTGCAAACAGCTCTTAAAGCAGGATTTGGGTTCACACAGTAGCAGCCAGCCAGCTAAAGGCTTTCAGCTGGTCAATTGATAGTAATTAAAGCTGCACCTGATTGTGTGTGTGAGCAAGGGAGAATCACTGCTGGGATCTGCGTGGAAAATAAGCAGAAGTTAACCTAACAAGCAAAGTTTATTCATTTCTTTGTGCCTTTTTTATTTGGTAATTATTTGCTAAGAAAACATTAGCTAATTGCCTGACAAGCTGAAGGTTGTTTTCTGATTTGCTTTGTGACTTTATGTTATCCATTTAAACACTGCAAGCAAGTAACCTCGTTTATATTGCTATCAAGCATATTTGTGCTGGGTGAATTAAACCCCATCAATAAAAGAAGAATTTTTTTGGCTTTACCACTTGGTTTCACAACTCAATTATTGTCTTCAGCTGTGTTTGGGAGTGAATGAACTACATTACCCACAATACCTTGCAAGAATCATATGAATATATGCATCATCAAGATTGTGTAAGTTCTCACCCTAGGCAGCCGTCTGACAACCTTTTCTAATACCGTTATCTCCTTTTTAAGATACAATACCAGAATTGCACACAGTATTCAAGGTGCAGTCGAACCATGGAATGATACAAAGGCATTATAATATCCTTGGTTTTATTCTCCATTCCTTTCCTTATGATACCTAGCATTCTATTTGCTTTCTTGGCCGCCGCTCCACACTGGATGGAGGGTTTCAATGTATTATCCATGATGACGCCTAAAGCTTTTTCCTGGATGGTGGTTCCTAATGTGGAACCTTGGATCATGTAACCATAGTTTGGGTTCTTTCTTAGGTGCAGAACTTTGCACTTGTCCACATTTAAATTTCATCTGCCATTTGGACGCCCAATCAGGTCCTCTTAAGTGATAGTGTCATCTGCAAATTTGATCCCTTTACTCATTATTCCCATTTCCAGGTCATTTATGAATATGTTAAAAAGCAGCAGACAGCACAGATCCTGGGGTACTTCACTATTCACCTTTCTCCACTGAAAAAATTGGCCATTTAGTCCTACCCTCTATTTTTTATCTTTTAATTAGTTTCTGACCCACAATAGTATACTGCCTCCTAACCCATGACTTTTTAATTTCGCCAAAGGTCTCTCATGAGGGACCTTGTCAAAGGCTTTCTGAAAATCCAGACAGACTATATCAACCGGTTCACCTTTGTCCACCTATTTATTCACACCTTCAAAAAACTATAACAGATTAGTAAGACAAGACTTTCCTTGGATAAATCCATGTTGGCTAACTCCCATTAAACCATGACTATATACATGATTGGTAATTTTATTCTTTATAATGGTTTCTGCCATTTTTCCCAGTACTGATGTCAGACTCACCAAACTGTAGTTTCCCGGATCACCCCTTGAACCCTTTTTAAATATTGGCGTTACAATTGCCATTCTCCACTCTTCAGGTATTACAGATGATTTTAATGAAGTTCACAGATTACTAATAGTAGGTCTACAATCTCATATTTCAGTTCTTTCAACACCCTTGGATGTATACCACCCAGGCCTGGTGATTTGCTACTCTCTTCAGTTTATCAAATAGTTGTAATACATCGTCCCAGTTTATCAATATTTCTTTCAATTCTTATGATGCATCACCTTTAAGTACCATTTTAGGCATGGGTAAATTCCCTACATCTTCTTCAGTAAAGACCGAAGCAAAGAATTCATTAAGTCTCTCCGCTATAGCCTTATCCCCTCTTACTGCCCCTTTTAACCTTCTATCATCCAATGGTCCAACTGACTCTCTCAGAGGTTTTTTGCTATGAATGTACTTGAAAAAAGTTTTTATTATACAGTTTTGCTGCCATGCTAGCTTTTTTCCAAAATCTCTCTTTGCCTGTCTTATCAATACCTTGCATCTAACTTGCCAATGCTTATGTTGTTTCCCATTTTCGTCATTTGGCTCCTTTTTCCATTTCCTGAAAGTTGCTTCTTTGATAGCAACAATCTCTTTGGCCTCATCTTTAAACCATGCTGGCAATTTTTTGGCATTCCTTCTATCTTTCTTAAAGCATGGAATACATCTGTTCTGGGCTTCTAAGAGTAGTTTTAAAAAAATACCCATGCTTTATGTAAATCTTTAACCTTTGCAGCTGCTTATTTTAGTCTTTTCTTAACGATTTTCCTCATTTTATCATAGTCTCCCTTTTGAAAGTTAAATGATAGTACTGTGGATTTCCTTGTTATCCAAGTTTGTACACCTGTTCTCTGTAAAACCGAACAGCCTGTTGTTCTGGTCCTTTTGTTTTAATGTAAACCGCGATGATATCGAATAGTGCGGTATATAAGAAATTGAAATAAATAAATAAATCCTTCTTTCATTTATTAAATCAATTGTCATCAACCCCCCCTGGTGGCCTGTGGCTGCAAGGGCAGGTTGAGCATTTTATTATTGAGGGAGGTAAAAGACTCTTTAAACCAGATGCACCCTGGGTATTGTAGTCCTCCTTATGAGAATAAGTTGTGTGAGCCAAAATGGAGGGTAAATAAGGCTTTTATTTCCCTTTTATGCACTGAGGTTCGCTAGGTAACAGAGAAATGAAAGTATTTCCTTCTTGTCAGGTTCTTATACCAACGCATAAGGTGAACAAATAAACTGTTACATTCTTTCACAGCTTCTTTGTAAAAACAACACAGGCTTTTCAACTTTGGAGCAAAAATAACTTGGTGAGCTTTTCTCTTTTGCTCAGCACAAACAAAACAATATTAGAGCTTGTCCATATACAATTACAGCTCAGGGAGTGACTCAAGGCTTCCTGCCATACACATAGAGCAATCCATTAAATCTTCCTGGGATGATATAACTGAATCCCCATATTCCACCTGCATGGGCTCTGAGTCATTTGTACTTCCCTCAGCAATTGACCTTTCCCTGGCTGCAGTGGTTTGAAAGTCAATGTGCTTTCTCCCTAGCCTCCAGCTGGGCTGTTCTAGGGCTTTCCAGTAAACAGCAGGGCTTGTCCCAACACCTCTAGGCAATGGCTTGCATAACTCCTGCCTGCTTTCTTTTCTCTCAGACTGCTTATCTGCTCTCACAGACGCTCTATGAGCTGGGTTTCTCTTTAGACAAAAAGAGTCACTGTACCTTGGCTTTGTAACGTCCGTGTGACCGGTACTTGCCCAACCAGGCACCTCTCTCTGGACACGGTCTCTTTTGTAGACTCCCTCTGGAATCCTCCTGGATAGTGCTTGTCTTCTCTGCAGCTTGGGAAGACCAGATAAAACCTCCAGGCTTCTTGGCTTTCTAGCACAAGTAATCCTCTTATCAGGACTTTCTCTTCCAGTACTTTTAAATCTTGTTACAGACCCTTCTGGTGAGCATAGACCTCTCTCCAGGCTAGGCTTTCTCCTCCTGAGCTCACTGTCTCTGGGATTTCTTCTTACCGGGTCTCTTTCCAGTATGGCTCTCCCAGGTCTCACTCCAGCTCTTCTTGGTCTGTATCCTTCTCTCTCTCCTTCTGAGCTTTCCTCTGAGCTCTCTTCTGAGGTTCCTTCCTCTCTCCAGGCTGGGCTATCTTCCTCTGAGGTTCCTTCCTCTCTCCAGGCCGGGCTATCTTCCTCTGAGGTTCCTTCCTCTCTCCAGGCCGGGCTATCTTCCGAGGTTCCTTCCTCCCTCCAGGCCGGGCTCTCCTCTTCTGAGCTGCCTCTCTGCTTATAAAGCCGTTTTACTTCTGAGTTTCTCGAGCTACTGTTCAGGTGGAGCTGATTAGCTCCTACACAATCAGTCCCCGGGTGTGTTAGCTCAGCCTCTGTAGGTTCATGCCTGCTCCCTCTAGCTGCTTTGCAAGGGAACTGCATCTTCTGCAAGTTATTTGTTTTGTAAGAAACAGCTTTTTTTTTCTAAGTTTCTGCTTTCAGTGGCTTCTGCCTTATCACACAATGTGATCATGCAATGATCACTATAGACAAGTGTCCCCTACAATCTTATCTCTTGCACCAGATCGTGCATGCCACTAAAGACTAGGTTCAAAATTGCTTCCCCTATTGTTGGTTCATGATCCAGCTGCTCCAAGAAGCAGTCATTTATTTAATCTAGAAACTGTATCTCCCTAGCATGTCCTGCTGTGACACTGAGCCAGTCGATACCAGGATAATTGAAATAACCTATAATTACTGTGCTGTAACTTTTGTTAGTTTTGCTTATTTTTTTCAGCATTTCATCATCCATCTGTTCATTCTGATCAGGTGATCAGTAGTACACCCCCACTGCCGTTGTCTTCCCCTTTTTACACGGAATTTCTATCCATAGAGATTCTACAACGTATTTTGTTTCCTGCAAAACTTTAATCCTATGTGGCTCAATGCCCTCTCTAGCATAGAGCACAACCCCTCCACCAATTTGATCTGCTCTGGATGAAAGCATTCTAAAACATATGGTTACCTAGATCAAAGGACGTAGTCTTAAAATGGGCCTGCACCTTAACGTGAAGAAGACAAAGATCCTGACAACTGGAAAAATCAATAAGTTTATTATTGATGGAAAAGAAATAGAAATAGTGGACAAACTTTAAACTGATTGGATCAATAATCAATAAAGAAATGACAAACAGTCAAGAAATCGTACGACACATTGCACTTGGCAGAATAGCTATGAAGAACCTAGACAAGATTCTCAAGCATAGAGACATACCTCTCCACAGATGGATTCTACCTGTTCAAGCTATGGTATTTTCAGAAACATCATATCAATGTGAAATTTGGACAGTAAAATGATTGACAGGAAGAACATTGATGTCTTTGAAGAATATTGTGCATACCATGGACTGCCCAAAGAACAAACCAGTCGATACTACCTATGCTTTCTTTAGAAGCTCAGATGATAAGATTTCATCCTTCATACTTTAGACACATCAGGCGAAGAGAGAGATCGTTAGAGAAAGACATGCTTACCAAGGTTGAAGGTCAATGCAAAAAATGAAGGTCAGCAATGAGATGGATAGATACAATAACATCCATAACTGCTGTTATTGTATCAACAATTAGCCATCTGACTGAAGACTGAGCACAGTTTAGGACAACTATCCAGAGAGTTGCTATGAGTCGGCACTGACTCAACAGCACTTAACAAAGACACATTACCTGGTTTTACCGCATCAGCCCACAATGAATTCTAAAGATTAATCATATGTCGAGAGAAAAAAGATTTTCTTCTATTTGTTTTAAATATACTACTTTTTGTAGCTTCATGGTGTGTCCCCAAGTCTTTGTATTTTTTTTTTAAAGATTAATACAAGGACTAGGTGACGCACGATGAAGTTCTGGGTAGGCGGTTAAAATAAAGTTCTGCCGGCTGTTAATTCAGTTGTGGATGGTTTCACTTGCCATTAAAAACTACCCTCAGATTGTGATTAATTCTCATTTGGACATGGAATAGGAAGTGAGTAAAGCTGCACAGAATATCTCCTATTACTTGAGGATGGTCCAACAGATTTGGGATCTTCTCTCATAGGAAGACTTACGAAAGGTTATCCAAGCAGTGATCCTGGCACGCCTGGATTACTCGGATATTTTGTACGTTGAACTATCTGAAAATATGTTAGCTAGGATTCAATTCATTCCTTTACATTAGCTGCTGGTTGGGGCAAGGAAGACTTTAAAGATGCTCTGCTTGTTCTTTAAGATAGATACGTATGAACAGCAATATGTAGAAGAGTGCACTGCCATTATCATAGCCATCTGTGCAGTGTTATGCCCTATTTTCTGCAATAGTATGTGTTCAAAATGTAGAAAGGGATTTACTGCAAGCGTGATCATGGCACAGATGCCCAAGGTAAGGGCAGCGCACAGCGCATTTAAATCCTTCAAACTATATGATGATTAAACAGCTATACGGTGCAGATGCACATTAGTGCGCAGAAGAGCAAAAGGCTGAACTCAACGCCGGGACTTCAACACCATGTCAGAGAAGACCATAGGCAGCGGAAAGGGATGAGAGCTTGGGGGAAGAGATTGAGATTGGTTTTTGGTTGGCCCCCTCCAACCAAAAGGGTGCTCTGCTGTCCCTGGAGGAGACGTAAGGATTTGCTCAAGAGATCTGCGGTCAATGAGGAGGAGGAGGAGGAGTCTATCCTCATTTCTTATGCAGACAATCCCTGCAGCTTTTTTGAGCTTTGCTGAAACGAGTCCCGAAAAAAGACACTACAATTATTACTTATCATTTGTATAGTGCTAAAAGGTGTACGGCAGGGAAGCATGTCGGGACAATGTGTGTAGATGTGCTAGATTGCTATCAGGCAAGTAAGAGCAACCATTCTGCCCAGAAGTTCTTCTCTGAATAATATCGATATTTAATGGCCACCAATATTATTTTGAGAAGAACTTCTGAACAGAATGATATTGCTCTTATGGCCTACGTAGCAATCCAGCACATGTGCAAGATGCCTTTTGTGCGCAGGATCTAGGTGCTGCTAACGCAGACACCTGTGCACATGTGCTTGGCTTGGTCTCGTGGTTTAACGTAGACCTTTTGCACACAGCTCATTTGCATGCTGTTTGCATTACAGCTGCGTAGAACATCTGCGCTAAACCTGTGTTTGAAAACCCGGCGCTAACACATTAGCGCTGGGCTCTAGCGCTTGGCTTCTGCATCGAGGCCTGGATGGGCTGGACCCTTCTTAATTACAATTATGTTCAATGATTACATCTACACCAATAACTGGAAGTACCCAATGCCCAGGAATTCAGATTGGCAGACATGAGGAAAAGACTATGACAAGTAGAAGCTCCAGGACTGGGGAATAGCTTACCCGTGGAAATTTGGACTGAAAGAACTTATTTAAAATTCCAAAGACTATTAAAGACTTGGTTGTTCAGAAAATATTTTAACCATTCCAACATTCCAATCATGGTTTTATATTTTACTGTTAGTCACTCTGAGCTATTTGTGGGCACGGGATAGAAGAGGTAGATTAAATTAAATTGATTAAATTCCAACCGTGGTCTTTAACCTTTGCAGGTCACCAAAATGTTCCAGGTTTCAGAACAAATATATTGATAACTCTAAACAGCAGTGGATTCTCCTGTGACTTGGTTGCAGATACCTAGTATCATCTAGTCCTAGAAGTCATCTTATTTTGAAAAAATGGGTTTGTAACAGGCTGTGATACCTTTTATCAGTTGGTCTGGTGAAGGCCCAAGCATCTCAGAAGCTGACGTGGAACAGCTTCTCTGGATACTCCATATCTTAGCCTAGCAAAGGGTATCACAGCCTGCAAAGAAACACATTAGCCTAGAACTGTCCTAGGCAATTGTGAATTAAATATTATAAAGAGAGAAAAGCTTAGTGAAACATTTACTGTGTCAGGCCATGCTTAATTACAGACATGTATCTGGAACAGACATTGGCACATACCTGCCATGGCTCAAAGTGTTTGAGGTTTGCGCATGACCCATTGAAGAAAGGCCCTTCTCCAGGCTCACAGGAAGACATGGCATGCAGGGCATGAGCTACCACATACACGGCATTATAGACGTTGTACACAAATCCTAATTTTGTCATGTCAAAGAAACGAATATCAAGGGTCTTCAAGTCTTCCTTTCCTGTGCAGAGTATCCTTTCTGTGGCCTGGTCTATGTTGGAGTCATTCCACCTGCATCCAAAGGCTTCTTCCCAAAACTCCCCAACAAATATGTCTTCTGTCATTCTGAAAGGATGAAGGTCATAGAGGTACTCTTTAAACCTTGGAATGTTGCCTGTAGGAACAGAGAGCGCAATGGTTCCTTTAAGAGTTTTTAAGAACAGCTCTTTGTTAAATATTGGACTCATAGCCCAGCCATCTGTAGCAATCCAGACTTTCCCATATACCTCACTTTTTTCAATTGCCAACATCACAGAATAGAGGTTGTTGGCGGTGGAAAAAGCCACAATGACTCTGGTAGTTGACCTTTTCACCACCTCCATAATGTGCTGGATCTTCTTTTGAGAGTAGAACATGGGGATGGTTTCATAGAAGGCTACACAGACCCCAGCCTTGGCCAACTCTTGTTTCAGCATCTGACTCCCTATCAGTCCATAGTCATTGTCCTCAGCGAGGATTCCGACCCACATCCAACCGAAGAAGGCGATCAACCGGGTGATGCCCAGAGCCTGGTACTCATCACTTGGAGTAGTGCGAAGGAAAGAGGGAAATCGACTCTTATCACTAAGAGCAGCTACGGAAGAGGCATAACTGATCTGGAATTGCACCAACAATTAGTTTTTTTTCTCAATATATATGAAAATGGTAACATGCATTATTTTAAAATAATTTTTCTTAAAGGCTATCTCAAGATCCTTCATATTTCTTCAGTTCTCTCAGTAGCCCTAAGAATTAAATATCCCCCCCCCCCCATGTATCTACTTTGTCGATGAACAGTTGTTGACATGCTTTAGAGTTTACTGAAATGACCATTAGAGGTATCCAGAAATGTCAAAAATGCAGGTACAAACTTAGATTATAAGCCCTCTGGGAAAATGACAATGCCTACTGTACCTGAATATAACTCGCCTTAACTACTAGTGGAAAGGCATGAAGAGTTACAGAACATTAGGAATTAACTGGATAACTGAATTCGTGGGACCACTCGCTGGTGAAATTTTAACTGGACAGCTCATTATCCAGTTAAAACTGATTTGGTTAAGTCCAGGAAGAGTGAGGGGCAATCAAGGGACATGCCTCAAAATTAACTGATTTGTGACGATATTCAGCGGTATCTGGCTAAAGCCAACTCACACTGCGTAAATAGTTCCCTGTCCTGTTATCCTTTGGGGCTACATATTCTCTAGTACGACTTATTAGATAAGTCAGCTGACTATTCAGTTAAATTGAACCAGATACATTTAATTGGATATCTTACTGCTGACTAATGGCCCTTAAGTTAATAATGGATCCCGTCACTTTAAGGAAATTGTGCAAGGCATGACTGTCTGAGGCTGTCTTTTCATGGAAACCCTAGGGATCTATGCTGTTATTTTAATCCCAGCAAGTTCTGGAAATTATTTATGCTGTATTTATTTACTTATCATGTTCCTAGATTGCCTTCCCAATCCCGATGGAATCACCCAAAGCAGTGTATAATTAAAACAAGAAAAAGAAATGAAAGGACTCATAAATAAAAACAACAATCATATACTCAAACCGTGAAACAGAGTCTACAGAGCTTCAAATAATTTTAGAATTTCATGTTCGTACGATAGTGTTTTATGCTGCTGCTAGAGAAATATGAATGTCGTGCAGGGATTTGTTTTAATCCTTATTTAACTCAGCAGAATATTTTAATTTTATTGAGGTATCTATTATTCTTGATTTGTGTTAATTATTATGTTGCTAAGTTCTTTATTGTCTGATATGATTGCATTTTTCCTCTGCTGAGAGCCACTTTGTAGCTTTCTTGGGAGAGGCAGTCCATAAAACTAAAAAAAAAAGTTAATAAAAGTCCCCGATCCATACCTGTGCTTGTTTGAATACCCCCAGCAGATGAGCCATGGTTATGGACAGTCGAGACTTGTCATCTCCGATCACTGCAGCCAAAGGCGTTGTTCCCCTGCAGGTGTAATTTGGAATGGGGTCTTTATGTCCACAGAGTTGCCACATTGTGCCTTGCAGGGACCGAGACAGGGTATCGCAGGAATCATATATCCAGAAACCCAAGGTGACGTTGAGCAGTAAGGAGCCATTTTGGTTAATTTCTTCTAAGGCAAACACCATCGCTAGCAGGTGCTGGTAAAAATTTAATTGTAAGCTAAAAATTCAACAAACGTTGATTGTATATGAAATAGAAATTTATTTTCAATTTATAAATCACATCTTCTACACCGCTGAGATGATATACAAACAGATAATGAAAACAAGAAATACAATTACAATTCAAAATAAGACATAGAGTGGAAACCCTTCCCCCCCATCCATATTACAACCGAGATTAAAAACCTTTACAATGGAAAAGCCTTCCAAAAGAAATTTCCCCCCCCTTCTACTTAGAATATAACATTGCCAGATAAAGCAAGATTTCATGCTTTTTCTAAGACTAAATAATCATACAGGGATGTACATCAGTTTTAAAGTCTAGGGGCTTCCACTGAAGAAAGAATTACCTTGTGTTTGAACTTGCCTGAGATATTTAATAACTCTTGATTAGCTAATACAGTATCATTCCCAGCCCCCTTTGCACATGGGGCAGGTGCCCCCCTGTGCTGCCGGTAGCGCTGTGTGCGCACAATGCACCCCTCCCCCCCCACCGGGCACATGGAGGTAGCTCTTTGCTGTAGTGTCTCACACTCCAGGGACCGGCTGCTCTTTCCTCCTGCCTAAAGTCATTCATGAGACTTTGGCTGGGAGGGAAGAGTGGCTGGTCACTGGAACGTGAGGCACCACGGCAAAGCCAGCTTAAATGTAAGTTTGCGGCACTGGCTCTGTGGACCCAGCAAGGGTGCACCCCCCCTTCCAGCCAGCACTTGTGTGGGCTGCACCAACTGCCTGATTGCAAATTTCATTGAGGAATACAAGGGTGCAAATTTTGTCTTAATTTTTTTTTTAAGTGCAGTCAAGTCAGTATTGACTTCTGGCAACCCAGCAGCCTCTGAGTTTTCTTGGCAAAGGATAACCACAAATAGATTGCCAGGCATTTTCTTCTGAGGCAATAGAGAGTCAAGTGACTTGCCCAAGGAGACCCAGTGGGAATCAAACCCTTGATCTTTTAGGAACTCAGCAGTTGTTCTAACCACTACGCTACTCCTCCACTCAATACGTAGAAGGGTATAACCCAAATAGGAGACACATAACCCTCTGCCTTTAAGCTACCTAAGTGGCTAATGGCTGTCTTTTGAAGTATTTGAAGAAAGCTTGCAGTAATTCAACCCATACTTAAATAACGTTTAGCTTCATTTTGCCATCTCAGAAGCAGATATTTATGGTGCAGGCAAGAACACTGGTGAGTCATATCAAGATCAGCATCAAGAAACATCCTTAGATCTCTAACCAATTGGGGCACCAGCAAGATATAGACTCCCTTTTACTAAGGGACGCTGCCAGCTGGTGTAGGGCTAAGATTTTGCAGGATGATTTCCACGCTAACTGTGCAACCAGCATCAGAGGCATGAGTGGGTAGGGTAGGGGCAGAGTGTGCGCATGGTGAACTTGGTGCGTTAGTGCTGTATTCAGACCGCATGCTAACTGCATTAGCTCGGATGCACCTATCATCACCTTAAGCACATTAGTAAAAGAACCCCATAGTCATTTGACTAGATCTCCAGATATTTATGGAACATAAACAAATGTATGCATACTGTAGACAGACAAATGGATCAGTAGACAGATGGACACGTAACCGGACTAGGCATATCAATGACTCAATTGATAGATACATGAATACGGCACTAAGGACGACAGAGAGATGGATTGGTAAGCAGATACACGGAGTATGATAAATGGATGGCTATATACTCTTCACATTCTGCTGTCTAAAATAATACAGTGCAAGATTTTCAAAAGGTCGATATTCAAACACCAGGGCTGTCAGTCATGGCGCTTAAAAATCACAGGCAGTACTGGATAGCAGCTGCCACCTCATATCTGAATTCGGCACTGCTATCCGGCTGAAAATCTGGATTAAGTTGGTGCTTTTCTAGATAGTGCTGGCACCGCCCCTGTACATAGAAACAAGACGGCAGAAAAAGACCACATGGCTTATCCAATCTGCCCTTCCATATCAACTACAACAGTCCCCTTTTTACCTTCAGAGATCCTCTATGTTTGTCCCATGCTTTTTTAAATTCAGATACTGTCCTCATCTCTACCACCTCCACTGGGAGACTATTCCACTCATCTACCACTCTTTCCTAAAGAAATATTACTCCTGAGTCTATCTTCTTTCACTCTCATCTTATGTCCCCTCGTAGCAGAGCTTACCTTCAATTGAAAGTGACCCTCCTGTGCATTTATGCCACAGAAGTATTTAAATGTCTCTATCATATTGCCCATATCCCGCTTTTCCTCTAAAGTATATATATTAAGATCTTTAAGTCTGTTCTTACATGCTTCATAATGAAGACCACTAACCATTTTAGTAGCCACTCTCTGCACCGACACCAACCTGCCTATATCCTTCTGAAGGTGCGGTCTCCAGGATTGCACACAATATTCCAAA
The DNA here is from genome assembly GCA_033557465.1 of Ichthyophis bannanicus. Classification (NCBI taxonomy): domain Eukaryota; kingdom Metazoa; phylum Chordata; class Amphibia; order Gymnophiona; family Ichthyophiidae; genus Ichthyophis; species Ichthyophis bannanicus. The sequence goes on along the minus strand of CM066051.1, from coordinate 41,379,580 downwards.
TGAGGTCACACCAGAGACTTATACAGAGGCATTATCACCTCCTTTTTTCTGCTGGCCATTCCTCTCTCTATACACCCAAGCATCCTTCTGGCTTTCACAGTCACCTTTTCTACCTGTTTAGCTACTTTAAGGTCATCAGACACAATTACACTTAGGTCCCATTCTTATTTTGTGGACAGAAGTACCTTACCCCCTACACTGTACAACTCCTTTGGATTTTTGCAGCCCAAATGCATCACCCTGCATTTTTTACCATTAAATTTCAGCTGCCATATTTTAGACCATTCGTCAAGTTTAGCTATATCCCTCCTCATGTTGTCGACTCTTCCTTGTGTGTCTACTCTATTGCAAATTTTGGTAACATCTGCAAACAAGCAAACCTTATCCGACAGTGCTTCCGCAATATCACTAACAAAGATGTTAAACAGAATTGGACCAAGGACAGATCTCTGTGGCACACCACTGATAACCCCCTTCTCCTCAGAGTGAGCTCCTTTTACCTGTACCCTTTGTCACCTCCCACTAACCCAAGCAGTAACTTTAGGGTCCATCCCTAGGGTGCTCAGTCTGTTTATAAGTGACCAGTGTGGAACGGTGTCAAAGGCTTTACTGAAATCTAAATACACCACCTCATCCCCACTTAAATAGCGAGAACATCAGCAACAGTGGCAATCAAGCAGGCGAGCCCTCTCAACAGGTGTCCCTAACACTGTAAACCACCAAACAGTCTCCTTTTCTTGCGACACTCTTCATGTAAATAGTTTCCCCTGTTATCCAGGTTCTACTTCCTGTTAATTGTAAGACCAGACATATGTAATTTTGTCGGATGTTTCTGTTCCATGTAAACCGCGCTGATGTCAAATAGTGCGGTATATAAGAAATGTTAATAAATAAATAAATAAATAAATTTAGGACTCTTCCTCGATCCAACTTTCTGGTCACCCAGTCAAAATAAATCTATCAGATTTGTCTGACAAAACCTGTCTCTGGTGAATCCATGCTGCCTCAGATCCTGCAATATATTAGACTCCAGAAATCTCTCTATTCTCTCCTTTAGTAACTTTTCCAATAATTTACTAAGCACAGAGGTTAGACTAACCGACCTGTAGTTCTCAATGTTATCCTTATGTTCGCTTTCGTGTAAAGGGACCACATGTGCTTTTCGCCAATCCTCTGACATGACTCCTGACTCCAAAGAGGCACTGAAAAGGTCAGTCAGTGGAGCTGCTAGAACGTCCCCAAATTCCCTCAGTATTCTTGGATTATCCCATCTGGACCGATGGCTTTGTCTACTTTTAGTTTAGTTAGTTCCTCTCAAACACAGTCTTCTGAAAATCGTTAGAGATTCCCCTTGCTTCTGTTCCTGTTTGTGGGTGTTTTCTGAGTTCCTGCTCCTGGACCTTCATCTGTGAAAACAGAACAGAAATATTTGTTAAACAATTCTGCTTTGTCCTCATCAGCTTCTACATATTCCTCCCCTTCACCCTTGAATCTGACAATACGACTTTTGCCCTTCCTCCTCTCACTAACATATCTGAAAAATGTCTTATCCCCACATTTTATTGCATTGGCTATTTCTTCTTCTTTTTGTATCTTTGCTTTCCTGACTACTTTGCTAGCTTTTCTATGTTTTTCCAAATATAGATGCCTGCTTCCTCTCTCTGTGATTTGTTTACCTTTCTTACAAAAAGGTTTGTTGCCTTTAAAATATCCCCTTTCAGTTTGGCCCACTGTTTTCCTACATCCCCCAACTGTTCCCATCCTGCTAACGACACCTTGAGGTATTGTCCCATCTTGGCAAAGTTAGTTTTTCTAAAGTCTAAGACCCTCGCTTTTGAATTGATTTTATCAGCCCTAGTACTAATATTGTACCACACCATCTCATGATCATTGGATGCCGTGGTGGTCTGTGATTGTGCCCCTGAATAACCCTTATCAGCTTCACAATTCAAAACACATTACAGTAGGAGTTTTGTTCTGTGATCTATACAACATATGCAACACTTTCAAGGAGAAGAAAACAATTATAGAAATATTCAAAAAGTAATTGAAGAATAAGAATCCAGAAAGTCTTGGTGGTGTAAGTCTTCAAATTAGAAACATAAAAACTTGACAGCAAAAAAGACCACTTGGCCTATCTAGTCTGTCCTTCCATATCAATTACAATAGTCCCCTTTTTACCTTTAGAGATCCTCTGTGTTTCTGCTATGCTCTTTTGAATTCAGATACTGCCCTCGTCTCTACCACTTCCACTGGGAGACTATTCCACGCATCTACCACCCTCTGTAAAGAAATATTTCCGCTTATTACTCCTGAGTCTATCCCAAATTCATTGTCATAACAACTCAAATGAGCTCCATTTCCAAAAGCTGTCTGAACAAGGTCTGCAATAAGTTAATTAAAGGCCAAGTATGTTCAGCTGCAATGTTAAGCTGATAAGAGTATTTCCTGGATGAAGAATGAAGCTGTTTCAGTTGTATGAAGTGACTTTGAAACAAATCGAGAGCTCCCATTTTATTTTGAGATCTGAAGTGTGTCTTACTGTGTCAAATGGTCCTGCTACCACCGTCCCTATTAGGTGGTTGCCTAGGGGTGTGAGGTACGGGTTGCCTTTATAAAGAATAGTCTGTAGCCGTGTGTTAAAGGCAAAATATAATGATGAGGTTTTATTCCCCTTCCCTTGTGGATTTCTGTTTTTCTCATACAGCAACAAAGAACTTAAACAAAACTGTTTCTTCACAGCAAAATAAAATGCACCTTTTTCAAACAGGTATAACAAAGCTCTTGCTTCCTTAATTAACAAAGAGACGTAATCTCATCCGAGATACATAGCGTGCAATCCATAGCACTGGAATCAATGTCCTGGTCAGTGTTTTCCCATTGCATTTGTTCACTGTCAGAAATTGTAAATGGGTAACATTCACCACAGCTATTATTTACACAACTCTCTCGAGAGGCAGCAGTTCTTAAGGCAGGAAACTGTTCTGCATAAGGAGGGTCCTGGAGACCTGTACTGAAGCCTGTTTCACTGAGGCTTCCCCTTTCTCTCCACCAAGGATTATCCTCCCAAGTATTAGCTTTTACTTTCCTAGCCGAGCCCACCTCTTGCCCTCTAGAGAAATGGGTGTACTTAGCTCTGCTTCTGGGGTGGCTGGCTTCTGCTCCTTCCTCTGTAAACCAGGCTCCTTTATTTGGGCTGTAGCCTGCTTTTCCCCGAGAGTTCCACTCAGCAGTTGTCTGGTCTGGGCTGTAGTAACTTCCAGGAAAGGTTTCCCTTCTACTGCTACTTGCTGTCGGGACCCAGCTTGTGCTTCCTGGACCCGGCAAGCTCTCCTGCATGTGACCTCTGCCCTCCAGCTGCTTACTCACTCTCCTCGGGAAGATGCCCCCTCTGGTTTGGGAGACTTGTGCACGAGCACGTCCAGCTCTCTCTGTGTCAGCTGCTCCTCCCTTTGCTGCTCCTCCCTTTACTGCACCTCCCCCTACTGGGATTTCCCAGCCACTTTTATCCTTCTGGCTCCTGCACGTTGTACGTGCTTCCTTGCCCAGGTGGACGTGATTGGCTTTCTGGCTTTCTACTGCGTCACACCCAGTGTAGGGAAAGTTTGTTCTACTATTCTCTGGCTCCTTATAACCTGAATATGCTTTCTGCCCAGGTGACTGTAAGGCAAGCTCTTCCTTTTCTCCTGTATCCATGGGTTCTGTGCTGGCCACTGTATCACAACTGGTAGAGAGGTTGGGGAGGTGCCTAGAGGTAAAAGAAGCAACTGAGAACTCCATGACGTTCAGCCTGCTGTGCGTTTGGGGTAGAAGTATAGTCTGGTCTTGATAGAGATTTGCCGTTTCAGTCTAAACTTTGAAGTGGATCCAGACTGAACATGGAACCAGTTAATCTTTCTTTGCTGGCTATTTTTGTGTTTTGCCCTCATTAACAGTGACTGCAAAAAATGCAATGTGCGCCTTCAAGTCAATGCTGACTTCTGGTGACCCAGCAGTTCCCGGGCTTTCTTGGCAGTGCGACCTGAAGTAGATTGCCAGACCTTTCTTCTGAAGCAATGGAGGGTTAAGTGACTTTCCCAAGGCCACAAGGTGTGCTAGTGGAATCAAACAACATTGACTGTAAACCCTCCTAAAGGAGTCAAGTTTAAGGACTCTGAAGGAGTTGGATCAGTATTGCTACTGACCTACGCAACAGCCGTTTCAGGAGCTCAAGAAGCAGAATCCAGTCATGGGATGGAAGTGAACTTATAAGTTCTTGCAGCAAATTGGGTCAACTCTAAATCTGGACTATACAAACCTTGATGAAGTTATAGAACATTGGAATAGCACAATCAACGCAGCTGCCCGAGCACCTGAAAAACGAAGCATCAGGTGCATCGTTATGACTGGAACTCGGAAGAAATCAGAGTAGTAAAAAGGCATCTTCGCAAAATAGAGAGGAACTGGAGAAGAAACAAAATCCAAACTACACAACTATACAAGTATTTGCAACAGGATTGAAACAACCTAATTAACCGCTGCAAACAGGAATACCACACAAACCTAATCTTACGTTCAGCCAACAGACCCAGAGAATTATTTGAAATAGTACGGTCCCTCACGAAACAGCCCACTCCCCATGGAATTGAAACCATCAGCCCTCAAGCCTATGCAAACTTCCTGATCACTAGATATATTTCACTACAAAATCACTCCATGGCAGCCTATGCTCCATTCAATGAAAACACACCTCCATTGCACACTTGCAGGGAATTTAGCATACCTACCATTGAACAACTCACACGCACTATAGCTAACTTAAATACTTGCACCTCACCAAATGATCCATGCCCTGTTCCCCGGATAACGTCCACAAGGGTTGTGCTCTCTATTCACATCCACAAGTTAGTCTATTCTTCTCTAATTCAGGGTTCTGTGCCTCAGTCTCATTAAATGTGCAGCCATCTGCCCAGTACCCAAAATCACCACTCTCATTAAAGATGACCTTTCAGTATACTGTCCAATCTCAAGCCTCCCATTCCTTACAAAGATACTTGAGAAAACAGTCTACCATCAGATTCAGGACCACATTGACTCTCATGCCCCTCTGGACCCCCACCAATATGGGTTCCGTTGCAGACACAGTGTGGAATCATTGTCAACAGTAGTTCTTGACAATTTAATAAGAGGGATTGATGGCATGAAAATAGGATTTCTACTCATCTTTACTGATGTATCTGCAGCTTTTGACACCATTTCCCAAAGCATTCTTCTGTGGAGGCTCAGAAACATCGGTCTGAAAAACATGACTCTCAAATGGTTTAACTCATACCTCACTAGCAGGCAACAAGGAGTCAGAACTGGCCCAGTCACCTCATCTATCTTCCCCTCCACACAAGGAGTACCACAAGGTTCATCTCTATCTGCCCTGCTCTTCAAGCTCTAAGTCCCATCTGCGATGTCATCAAAAAATGCAACATCCTCTATGCTATATATGCTGATGACATCATGATTTACACTCTGATCAACTTGGATAAGCCAGACTACATGACAATAGTTACTTGCCTCTAAGATATGACTACCTGGCTCTCTCATAACATCCTAACCATCAACTATAATAAAACAGAAGCCCTCATTATTACACGCAACACCTCCTTTACCCCCCCTCAAACAATCAATCTAACAAACTATGCTATACCCATTAGAAAAGAAGTAAAATATCTTGGTGTCACTTTAGACGGCAACCTTAGCTTCCAATCCCACATCAGCAAGACCACCAGAAAAGCTTTCTATAAATTAGCCATAATACAAAGACTCAAACCCCTCCTCAGCTATGATCACTTCCGGACTGTCTGCCAAGCTGTCTTAACACTCTTATTGGACTACTGTAACTCCATATATCTCAAAAACCACAAATGGAGTGAAGACTACTCTCAAAAGGAAACAGAACACAGCAAAGCGAGTATGTATGAAGGTCACGGGTGCTTTATTAACATAAAAGCCCCCTACACGTTTCGGCAACTGCCTTCTTCAGGGGGTAAGCATCCTCAAAAAAATAAATATAAATAAATTAAAAACATTATAAATGATTTTAAAAATAATATCTAAGACAATAAGACATCAATGCATAATGGTAACTAACAACAAACAAATAAATTAATAAGTCAATACATAAATAATTTATTTATTTATTTTATTTATTTAACATTTTTTATATACCGCACTATTCATCATCAGTGCGGTTTACATTGAACAACAATATACCTGTCAATACATGACTGATCTAGGTTTACAGATAACAGGGAAGATAAACTGGGTGTGAACTGGGGGTAACTATCTACATAATTATATAAATTATATATACATTGAATAGGTTATATCAAGATTTTGATCCTTTGTTCTGGATTGTTGTTATGTGTAGGAGTTATCTGAGTGAGGCGGGAGCCGGTTCTATTGTGTGTATGGTAGCCTGAAGTGCAAAGTGAATAAATAGTGCTTGATGGACTTTCTAAATTGGGTGATATCCCTGATTGATCTGATGTTTGGAGGTAGTTTGTTCCAGCACTTGGGAGCATAGGACACAAAAGCTCTGTTAGTAGTTTGTTGTGTCCATTTTGTGGAGATACTAGGAGTAACTAGTGTGTTTTCTGCTACTAGTCTCCTGGGTCTGTTGTTTGGTGTGTGGGTGATGAGCTTTGAGATCGATGCAGGAGATAATTTATTAATAGCCTTGAATGTGATGAGGAGGGTTTTGTATATTATTCTGCAATAATATTCTAATAAATAATAATAATAAATAATATTCTAATAAAAAGTGACAGCAGTTAAAACCTATATAGAAGGCGAGACATATGGCGGGGTACATGCAAAAGTACTTGACCATATCATACTAAAATAAAGGCATATATTGTCTGTGTCTTGGGGCACTAAAGAGAATTGAGGAGGAACTGAATTTTAAACCATTTGCGATATACTGTAATTTGTATTTACAAAGGCACTCCCTGTAAAATCTTGTTCCCCTGTTTTGTATCAAGTTGGTGATGCTCATTATGGCACTTCCTTTTTTTGAGGGTACAGTGACAGTTTATAACTGTATGTTACTCCTCCTTACTTCACAGATGAGTTCTTAATTCCTGTGGTTTTGGAGTGAGTTCCTTCTTTCAGATTTTACACGGAGTGCCTTTGTAAGTACAAATTACAGTACATCACAGATGGTTTAAAATTCAGTTCCTCCTCAATTCTCTTTAGTGTCCCAAGACAGAGACAATATATGCCTTTATTTTAGTACGATATGGATTTTAACAGTTGTCACGTTTTATTATTATTTATGTATTTATTTATTGATGTTAATGTTATTTTTAATATCATTTCTAATGTTTTTAATTTATTTATATTTATTTTTTTGAGGATGCGTACCCCCTGAAGATGGCAGCTGCCGAAACATGTAGGGGACTTTTATGTCAATAAAGCACCTGTGACCTCCATACACCACTCGCTTTACTCCAAATATCTTGACCCGCCCAAGCAAATTATCCAACCTCTGCAGATGGTTCAAAATATTGCAGCTCGCATCATTCTAGGTTCCACCAGATACGACCACATCATCCCTCTTTTGATCCAACTCCACTGGCTTACAATCATATCTCATATCCGCTTTAAAACCACACTAAATATATTTAACATCAAACATAACTTCTCTGCTGACAGTCTCAAGATCCTCATCATTCCTGATTCTAGCACCAGACGTAGAAGACACAGCGCAATCGGTATTATAAAGACACCATTCACCCTTCATCAGCAAGGGCTCTTTCCCTTGCAGCCCCTACCCTATGGAACAGCCTCCCGGATGCCTGAGAGCCGTAACAGACATCAAGGACTTTCGGAAGCAGCTAAAGACATTACTCTACAGAGATCACTTGGAGTCTGTCTCCTAGGGCATCCCACGAACTGCAAATTACGATCTTTTCACTTGCCGTACATTCTGTATATAACTAATAATGTAAAGTAGTTTTAGTGGACAAATCCTGCATGCCTCCCCTCCTTTTTTTGTTTGCTATGTAATTCCTTTGTAAACCGCTTTGATTGAAGGAGAAGGGGTATAGAAAACATGTTAAATAAATAAATACAGATATGTACAGTGCTACATAAGCCTTGTATTGCTATATAAGTGATAATTAGTAGTACTAGTTGATGCAAATCAGTGTTATGGATAGTGCTGCATTTTTCCGCACTGGAGATCTCTCTAGTGATGAAGAACAAATTTATATCAGCATGTCACATTTTAAACCAGTGTGAGAGACAGAGACAGGGATAGATCTACTATGAAACCAATGAACATTAAGCTTTAGGGCCCCTAATCTCGGAGGGGCCCCAGAAGCGACTTTAGTCCACATTTCTTAAAAATTTTGAGTCTACTCTTTGAGAAGGTTTTTAAAAAAAATATTAATAATATAGCATAATTCAATATAAAATTATAGTTAAAATAAGGTTTTTAAAAAATATTAATAATATAGCATAATTCAATATAAAATAATAGTTAAAATAAAAATGAAAAGGTTATTAAAGAATCATGTAGGCTAGCTGTAAACAAAAAACGTTCAAATTAAGGATGTTTCATTCTAAATATGTTTAATTTAAAATATTTATAGATAATTTAAAACACTTTTAGCATTTATGACAGAAATTAAAACTTTATATTAAAATTATATAAAACTTCCCTAATTTTCATCTCCCCATAACTCGAAAACTCTAAGGCATAAGAAATTTTTATTCACACCAGTAACTTTGACATGTGAGATAATCCAGTACAACAATTTTAATCAAAATCTGAGATGTAGTGGTTAAATTTTTAAAAAAGATTTGTGGTGATCTGTTGTGCAAGAACCCCATTGAAGAAGATAACAGCGATTACCCAGACTTTGTTGCTGGTTGCAATGCACTTTATCTATATTTTAAGTTACATAAGGTGAGATTTCCAGTTGGTGTGGTGAGCACTTCATATGTATATACAAAGTTGTTGTCTGTATGTTGTTCTTGTGTGTCATTGAGTCAACGCTGACTCCTGGAGACCCATTGGCTGGATTTTCTAGGCAAAGTGTGCCTGGAAATGGTTGGCCAGACTTTTCTCCCACATACTAGGTCTACAGCACCTGGTATTCCAAGGTGGTCTCCCATCCAAGTACCAGCCAGCCCTGACCCTGCTTAGCTCCCAACATAAGCCTTATTTAGGGTGGCATCACTGTAGTAGGTAGCAGCAGCTGTCTATGGATAGTGTGATCATCATTCTGGCACTGTCCATTTCATTTAGACCAGCTATCGAGAGGCCAGATAGTGGCAATCTTTAGCTGCTATCCAGTTAACTTTTATGTTTACTTTGCTCTTGCTACTGACTAGTTATCCATATCAGTTTTTGGCTCGCCCTGACCTCACACCAAATCCAGTCCTTTCTTCTACAGATAGTGTCATGCCATTCAGTCATATACTATCCATATAAGTTCCTAAAATCTACAGATACTTAAGATATACATTCAGTGGCTGTCCTCCAAAGTATAATTTTTTTCAAAGCCAGACCGATAGTTTCTGAAAATTGATATGGACAAATGGAAAAATTCAGAATAATAATGGTACAGCTATCAAGAGGAACGCCTTAAGAAACACAGAAACATATTTTTATTCTTTTATTGTATCATTTATAATTTTGTGACTGCATTAATTGTCTCTTGATGTGAATTTGTAATCGATTCTGTATGCTCTGCTGAGCGAAAGGGCAGAATAGAAATCTTTTAAATTCAATAAAATTAAAACAATTTATAACTTCACAGGAATGAGCAATAACAGCATGGGGAAAATGATCTCCCACTTACGTGTTACAGGGTTGGACACTGGGAGGGTCAGTGAAGAGAAGCAGGGGGTTGCTTTTAGCACTGTGAATAGGGAAGAGCCCCCCTATAAGGATGTCCCCCTCTTTCTTGTACCCCGTTACATTTACGCTGCTCGCTCGGCAGTTCACCTTAGTGATACCATAAACGGGGATCGGTAGTAGCAGGAAGTAGGTCAGCGCTATCGCCATAATTTCCTGCACCGAGCTGCGGCGGTCTCAACTTATCTTCCCTTCAGTGTTTTCCTTGGGTAAAGCAGAAAAACAATCCGATTAGCACACATCAGTTTGAAGGGTTATGACTAGGGTTCAGGTAGAACAATATGGCTAGCGTTAGGGTAAAGGGTTTAAGGTTAGAATAACTATTAGTATTAGGCTTGGGGTTAGCTCAAGGATTGATTTTCATAGGGGACGTAGTATAAGTCTAGCTGGCTAGGAAGGACTGAAAATTGTTTTAAATTTGGCTGGCTAGATTTAAGCCAGCTGTCCCTGCATATAGAGATCACCAGCTTGTGCTGGAAATTTCTGCTAATCAGCTGAGGAGCCAATTTAGCTGCTACGGATGGCATTTTTTAAAATGATAGCTGTAGTGGCCCAAAAATCTGGATATTCAAAACAGGTATCTGAATAGTGGCCGGCGCCAAATATTTAGTGACTGGTGTTCCTTTCCTGATAAAGTGATATTTCATCCACTGTCCAGGTACCTGTCTGGGCGAAATTAGGAAATTCTGGGCACCTCTCCCAGATCAAGCTAGGAGAGCAAGAAAAGGACAGATAGAATATCGTGGCTATCTGGATAACTCCGGAGACGGCCCATGCTCCACCCACGCTGGCTCCCAGCCTCAGTTTAGATAATGCTGAGGCGGTCAGGAAGATTTCAGTGGCACTACTGTATGTGAATAGAGCTGCTGAAAATCGTCAAGAGAGTCCAGTGTAGTGCTGCTATTCAGATATGTGGTTTTGAATCTTGCCCCCACCCTCCACTGCCTCCTGAACACAACCACACCTTGAGAATGTTCAGCGGTGAAAGATTTTATACAAGAGATGCTCGAGCAACCTCATCCCATAGCTAGACCAGTTGGGAGATTTATTCTTATAGTTAACGTGAGAAAGTCTGCTTCTGAGGGTTTATGTATAAAATGTTTTTCCCAAGCATGAAAAGATGACTTGAAACTTATTTGAAGTCCCATGCAAATTTCAGTAAATGAAACAACTCTTCCCACGAGTGCTTCTGGGGGAAAAACAAAATCATTCAGCAAACATGATGTTTGTACAGTACAGGGCAGAATCATCTGACAGCTAAATGAAGGCATATTTTTGAAGGATTTGTCTTTCAATTTAATTATGCTTTGTTAGATATGATTGGAATATCAGAGACATGGAGGAAGGAGGACAACCAGTGGGACACTGTGATACCTGGGTACCAACTGTATCGTAATGATAGAGCTGATCAAATTGGTGGAGGGGTTGCGCTCTATGTTAGAGAGGGCATTGAGTCAGAAAGGATTAAAGTTCTGCAGGAAACAAAATTTGCTGTAGAATCTCTATGGATTGAAATTCCATGTAAAAGGGGGAAGGTGATGGCAGTGGGGGTGTACTATCGACCGCCTGGCTAGAATGAACAAATGGATGATGAAATGCTCAAAGAAATCAAGGAAGCTAACAAAAGTTACAGCGCAGTAATAATAATGGGTGATTTCAATTATCCCGGTATCGACTGGGTCAGTGTCACAGCAGGACATGCTGGGGAAATGAAGTTCCTAGATGAAATGAATGACTGCTTCTTCGAGCAGCTGGTTCATGAACCAACCATAGGGGAGGCCATGTTGGACCTGGTCCTTAGTGGAACATGAGATCTGGTGCAGGAGATAAGGGTGTTGGGGCCACTTGGCAGTGGTGATCATGGCATGATTGCATTTGATTTAATTAGTGGAGGAGGGATGGTAAGGAATCCAGAGTACTACATTTTAACTTTTGAAAGGGAGACTATGATAGAATGAGGAAAATAGTTAAGAAAAAACTAAAAGGAGCAGTTGCAAAGGTTAAAGACTTACATCAAGCTTGGGTGTTGTTGAAAAATACTATCTTGGAAGCCCAGGCCAGCTGTATTCCACGCTTTAAGAAAAGTGGAAGGAAGTCCAAAAAACTGCCAGCATGGTTTAAAGGTGAGGTCAGGGAGGCTGTTGTTGCCAGAAGAGCATCTTTCAGGAAATGGAAAAAAGAGCCAAACGACGAAACCTGGAAACAGCACAAGCACTGGCAAGTCAAATGCAAGGAATTGATAAGGCAGGCAAAGGGAGACTTTGAGAAGAAGCTTGCTGTGAAAGCAAAATCACAAAATAAAGACTTTTTCAAGTACATTTGTAGCAAAAAACATGTGAGAGAGTCAGTTGATACATTAGATGATAGAGGGGTTAAAGGGGCACTAAGAGGCGACAAGGTGATAGCGGAGAGACTGAATGAATTTTTTGCTTCGGTCTTTACTGAGGAAGATGTAGAGATGTTACCCATGACTGAAGTGGTATTTAAAAGTGTGGAAGAATTAAAGGAAATATCGATACATCGGGAAGATGTATTACAACTATTAGATAAACTGAAGAGTAGCAAATCACCTGGGCCGGATGGTATATATCCAAGGTGTTGAAAGAACTGAAATATGAGATTGCAGACCTGCTATTAGTAATCTGTGAACTTTCATTAAAATCATCTGTAATACCTGAAGCTTGTAGGATCGCCAATGTAACGCCAATTTTTAGAAAGGGTTCCAGGGGTGATCCGGGAAACTACAGACCGGTGAGCCTGACATCAGTACCGGGAAAAATGGTAGAGGCCATCATGGGGAGCAAGATTGCTCAGCATGTAGATGGTCATGTGGGAGACAGCCAACATGGCTTTGGACAGGGAAGATCTTGTCTTACTAATCTGTTATGTTTTTTTAAAGGTGTGAATAAACAGGTGGACAAAGGTGAGTCGGTTGATATAGTGTATCTGGACTTTCAGAAAACCTTTGACAAGGTCCCTCATCAGAGACTTTTGGCAAGGCTAAGGAGTCATGGCATAGGAGGCAGTGTACTATTGTGGATCGGGAACTGGTTAAAGGATGGAGAGCAGAGGGTAGGGCTAGGTGGCCAATTTTCCCAATGGAGAAAGGTGAGTGGTGGTGTACCCCAGGGATCTGTGCTGGGTCCGCTGCTTTTTGACATATTCATAAATGACCTGGAAAAGGGAATAACGAGTGAGGTTATCGAATTTGCAGATGACACAAAACTATTTAAAGTTGGCGAAACCCAGGAGGATTGTGGAAAATTGCAAGAGGATCTTGATAGATTGGAGGACTGGGCATAAAAATGGCAGATGAGATTTGATGTGGACAGAGTCAGGGTTGTGCACCTAGGGAAGAGCAACCCAAGCTATGGTTACACGATGCAAGGTTCCACATTGGGAACCACCACCCAGGAAGGGGATTTGGGTGTCATTGTGGATAACATGTTGAGGCCCTCGGCCCAGTGTGCAGCGGCGGCCAAAAGAGCAAATAGAATGCTAGGTATCATAAGGAAAGGAATGGAAAGTAAAACAAAAGATATTATAATGCCTCCACACCTTGAATATTGTGTGCAATTCTGGCCGCCGTATCTTAAAAAGGATATAGCGTTATTAGAAAAGGTTCAGAGAAGAGCTGCCAAAATGGTAAAGGGGATGGAGGGCTACTCCTATGAAGAAAGGCTAAAAAGGTTAGGGCTCCTTAACCTGGAAAAGAGACGGCTGAGGGGAGATATGATAGAAGTCTATAAATTAATGAATGGAGTGGAACGGGTAAACGTAGATCGATTGTTTACGTTATCAGAATGTAGAAAGACTAGTGGACATGCATTGAAGCTACAGAGTAAACTATTTATTTTATTTTATTTACATTCTCTTATATACCGCACTATTCGGCATCAGCGTGGTTTACATGGAACAAAATGCTCAGTACAACAACATGTATGAGTTTACAATAACAGGGAACAAAAACTTGGATAACAGGGGTAACTATTTACAAAACTTATTACATGGAGAAATCAAAGGATTCATAGAAGACACAATCATGTCATAGGTTTGAGTATCAAGTTGTTGTGTTGTTGGTATGCTATAAGTTTGTCTGGGAATGTGGATGGTAAGGGGGTGTGTTGGAGCTCTAAGGGATGCAGTTGGGCTCAATAAGGTGCTTGTTGAAGAGGTGACCTTTGAGGGCTTTCCTGAACTGTGGTAGACTATTTAAGACTAATAAAAGAAATATTTTTTCACTCAACATGTAATCAAACTCTGGAATTTGTTACCGGAGGATGTAGTAAAGGCTGTTAGTGTAGCTGGGTTTAAAAAAGGTTTGGACAAGTTCCTGGAAGAAAGGTCCATAAACCATTATTAAGAAGGGACCGAAGATATCAATGCTTGAACCAATACAAGCATTGTGGAACCTGTGTCTTTTGGGGAAACTGCTAGGTACATATGACCTAGATTGGCCACTGTTGGAAACAGGATTCTGGGCTTGATGGACCTTAGTCTGACCCAGTATGGCATATCTTATGTTCTTATGGAATTAGGACTGATATATTTTATTTTGATGTCTTTATATTCATTTTTCATAATCCACTTTACGCCCCAGCAATCAGGTACAGGTGGAATAGTAATATCTGTTTAAATTTATTACTTGCTTTTCCAAATGTTTGTTCATAGCAAGTTACAGTTTAAGTCCAGAATGTAGGTCCCTGTCTTAGCGAAGACTCATGTCTGAATTGTCTACTGTTTGTGACATTTGCACATTTTGGTTCCTAGGGCTTTTTTTGGTGAGGCGAGGCTTGACACGGTTTTGATAAGAGCATGGTTCTGGTCTCTGTTTTGATCCAGGAGGAAGATGGATTCTTTTCTCTGGGAGCGGGGTGGGGGTTGAGGCCACATTAATTCTCTTCTTCATTAATTATCTGGCTATGTCTGAAGGAGGAAGCTGTCTGGTCTCTGTTACTGACGTACAGTGACCTCTTGAGAGAATATTTGTGTCTGCAGTCCAGCAACACGTACCCTAACTCACACGTGGGTCAGAGTGTACATAGAGAAATACCATTGAAGAAGGCAGGGAGGAGATAAGTAGGGGCAATAACCAGAGATACAGGAACTGCTGAAAGATGCGAGAAAGAGGTAGAGAGGGCAAAGCAGGGACTAGAAAATGTCAGACATAACTGAATAGTTAGGAGACGAGGAATAATTGTTTCCATCCTTGAAAGGCCGAGAACCAGCATTAACGTTTAGGCAGGAAATGTGCTAAAAACCTCACAACACAGTTTATTTCACATACATCTGATGCTGCATCTTCTGGAAGAATTAGAAATTAAAAAAAACCAAAAACTGAAAAACACCGTGTAATAAACTACTGAGGGACTTTTTACTTACACGAGGATTTGGATTCACACCATTTGTAATCTGTCCAATACTAAAATCCAGTCGTACAGTTTTCAGTTCTATAGCACCTTTCAGCATGGTGGCAGAATCCAAAACGTCTCTTAAATATTTAAAAGTATACCTACTTCTGGTCGACGTCCTTTAAAGAAAAGTTGGAGCGCACGCACGATCTGACGCTGATGCTGCCAATTTACCATTTTATAACTTTCCACGTATTCCCTCTTCATCAAGACCAATTTCCATGATGGAATAATTGCTAATTGTTCTGTGATTTTCACAAGCCACATGGGGGAAGATGGGATTGATAAATAAAGAAATAAACTCTGAAAGGAGTAGAGTTAAATTGATTTTCATTATTGTGGGGTACCAGTGACCTACTGTAATTGGACCCTTCGGGCCCGATATTCGAAAGACATTTACACAGTTTATTGCACAGTAAACCATGTAAATGCCTTAAACGGGGATGTTCGATGGCACCTACACGCTTAGTGCTGTTAAATATCTCCTGCTAACTCCCCTACGCATCCTGTTGCTATCCTTTTTTGCGTAGAACCCAGACATTCAATGCGGTTGCCACGCATAACCTGCCCAGTTCAATAGTAGACTCTTAAAAATTTATAAAAGAGACCTGCCAATGCCATAGTCTAGAATCAGTAGATGGTGTGCATAAAGGACACCTGCCCTCTCCTCCTTTAGGGATCAGTGTGTACAGTGTTTAAAGAAGCTTTTTCCTCTGGCTTGATTTAGCATGTGTAATGTATATTACAGACCAACCTCTTTCTCCAACTGGCCTCAGTATATGGTAAAGTAGACCTGCTCTTTTCAGTGACTGGAACTAGCGTGTGACGTCTTTCAGTCCTTTGGATGTAGCGTTTATATTTGCATTAGCAATAATATGGGGAAGGGAAACACCAGATAGGGCCATGCGTTCTTTGAGGGCCTGATATTTCCAAAACCAGACAACGCTTTGGAAACGACACAATCAAAACCCAACGAAGAATTCTGAACATAAAGACAAGCATGTTAAATCACCCTCCAGCGAAAGTAGATTAATATGACCACTCTCAGAGAAATCCATGTAACACGCAAAGATTCGGTAGACATTCTTTTCTTTTATTATGTTAGCTTAGTGTATGATTTAAGTGTTTTATGCAATTTGTAAATCGTTATTGTTATATGCAAACCGCTTTGATTATATGATGAAGCGGTCAATAAAAACAAACAAACGTATTTAAAAGGATTAACGTGGTTAGCAGACCTAATCGCATTAATACCCTTGGCTGGCGTATTCAGCACCAGTAACTCGGTTAGTGTTGCATGTCCCCGTGGCAGCTGGGCCGCTTCGGGGCATTCCTGGAATGGAGTGGAGGGGGCATCCTGCGATAACCAGGCAGCCGTACTATTGAGGCGCTTTCTGGTTCTCACGACAGGGTGGAATGTGAGGCACTTTAAAGGCTGCCCTAACTTTCACCGCAGAAGCTAATCGGGCAGTGACTGAATATTGCAGCAATTCGGGCATCCTGAATATTCAATGCCGGGCCCCGTATATAGCCTTGGCATTGAATATGCAGTCTAAAGTTTAGCAGCCACGGCTGGCCACTTTAGCAGCATTAGCCAACGCTGCTGAATATCAGGTCCTGAATGTCTTATGAAAATCCAACGACACCCTAACTAGGCAGCCCATGACCTGTATTACCATCCCGCTAGATAAAATCCCTGGTAACACTTCATTTGTTCCTGGGCATAAACCTTCTATTGGTGAAGCTGGTCATTCCATTCAGCCCTATTATCTATTTATTTATTTAGACAGATTTGTATACCACCTTATCCTACAATCAAAGTGGTTACATCACATCCCAATTGGGGTTACATTTAACATGTGGGTGCTTTACAACATTTAACATGAGGGTATTTAACAACATTAAGACATCACAATTGGAGGGTTACATTTAGCATGAGGGTGCTTTCATGAGTCTAGTTGGGTTGAATGGGTATTGAGTTTGCGTGGGTAGTTACGTTGCAATACCGCTCGGGTGGGGACTATTGTCTATCTGCTCTTGAGTTGGCGGGGGTAGTTGCAATACCGCTCGGGTGGGAACTGTTGTCTATCTGCTCATATGTTTCTGTAAAGAGCAGGGTTTTAAGGGCCTTGCAGAAGTCTGTGATGTCTTCTAATGCCCTTAGGCTTGTTGGGAGGGAGTTCCATAGTGTGGATGCCAGTAGTGATGGAGCTCTTCTTGACATATTTTGTTTAGTCTTGTGGTATACAGCATGTGTGCTGATCATGTTGTCATTATTGTTCCTTCTTGGTCTATTACTGATGTTCCTTGTTATGATTTCTTGTAGTGTATCTGCCAATAGATGGTGGATGATTTTGAAGATAATCAAGATTATATTAAATTTTGCTCTGGCCACCATTGGGAGCCAGTGTAGTTGCTGTAAGATAGGGGTGATGTGTTCAGATTTTGGAGTGTCAGTTATGATGCGTGCTGTAGTGTTTTGCACCATTTGGAGTGGGTGTAGGGTCTGTTGGGGGAAGCCTTGATATAACGAATTTCCGTAATCAAGCAGAGGTGTAATGAGTGCTTGGCACACGGTGCGGAAGTGGTCCTGGCGAAGTAGTGGTTTGATCTTTCTTATGGCCTTGTTTGCAGTTTTGGCAATATGAAATTTCAGGTTCAGAGTTCTGTCCATTGTGATGCCCAGTTTCTTAACTTCATCTTTGACTACTATGAGTTTGTTTAGAATGCTGATATTCTGTGGTGGAATGAAGGTAGGGTTCCTGATGATGAACATTGCCTCAGTTTTATCATAGTTGACCGTCAGGTTATTGGCTGTGAGCCAGACATTCATGTCTTTAAGGCATTTGGTTATTGTTGTGGTATTAGGTGTTAGTAGGTTGATTGGAGCATACACCCAGGGCCGGCCCGTCCAGTGAGCAAGAATGTTTTTTGCACAGGGCCCCGCGTTTCAGGGGGCCCCGCGCAAAAAACATCTTGCATCAGCCTGGCCAGCTAAGTTTAAAAAAAACCAGAAACCGGCTGCTGCTGCCGCTGCCGCCGTGGCAGCGGCAGAATCGAGAATCCCGCAGGGCCCCCCTGCCCTGAAGAGTCTTCTAGCGGCCTCAGCATCAGCTGTCAGAGCCGCGCAAAGAGAGAGAGCTTCTCCTCTCGCGGCTCTGTTAATCCAGCCGCGGGGCTGATGGGAAATACCAGCAGCCCCACGGCGGGATTAACAGAGCCGCGAGAAAGGAAAACTCTCCCTTCGCGCGGCTCTGAAAAGCCCGTGCTGATGCCTCATAGAAGACTCTGCAGGGCAGGGGGGCCCCGCGGGATTCTCGATTCTGCTGCTGCCACGGCGGCAGCGGCAGCAGCAGCCGGTTTCTGTTTTTTTTTAAATTTAGCTGGGCTGATGGGGGGGGGGGAAGGGGGTAAGGACTGTAAATGGGCTGATGGGGAGGGGTTAGGACTGGTAATGGGCGATAGGGGGTTCGGACTGGAAGGGGGCTGATGGGGGGGGGTTAAGACTGGAAATGGGCTGATGGGGGAGGTTATGACAGGTAATGGGCATGGGGGGCTGTGACTACAAGTGGGCTGATGGGGGGGGGTTAGGACTGGAAATGGGCTATGGGGGCGGGGGGCTAAGACTGGAAATGGGCTGATGGGGAAGTTAGGACTGGTAATGGGCTGATGTGGGGTTAGGACAGGTAATGGGCTGTGGGGGGTTAGGACTGGTAATGGGCTGATGGGGGTTAGGACAGGTAATGGGCTGTGGGGTGTTACAACAGGTAATGTGCTATGGGGGGCTAAGACTACAAGTGGGCCGATGGGGGGTTAGGACTGGAAGTGGGCTGATGGGGGGTTAGGACTGGTAATGGGCTATAGGGGTGGGGGGCTAAGACTGAAAATGGGCTAATGGGAGGCATTAGAACTGGTAATGGGCTGATTGGGGGGTTAGGACTGGTAATGGGCTGATGGGGGGGGGGTAAGACTGAAAATGGGCTGATGGGGGGGGATAAGGACTGGAAGTGGGCTGATGGGGGGCTTAGGACTGGTAATGGGATGGGGGTTTACTAGGACTGGAAATGGGCTGAGTGGAAGGGGGCTTGAACTGCAAATAGCTGATGGGGACAGGGACTTGGAATGGAAATGGGCTGAGTGGAAAGGGGGCTCAAACTGCAAATAGCTGATGGGGAGGGGGGCTTGGAATGGAAATGGGCTGTGAGGGGAGGGAGCTAGGACTGGAAATGGGCTGAGTGGGGGGGGGCTAGGACAGGAAATGGACTGATGGAGAGGCTAGGATAGGACTGGAAATGGGCTGTTGAGGGGTGCTAAGGTTGGAAATGGGCTGTGGTGGGGGCTTGAATTGAAATGGACTCATGGATGGGCTAGAACTGGAAGTAGGCTCGTGGAGGGCTTGGATTGGAAATGGGCTGAGTGGAGGGGAGCTAGGATTTGACATGGGCTGATGGTGGGGCTAGGAAAGGACTAGAAATGAGCTGATGGGGGGCTGGGATTGGAAATGAGCTGATGGAGGGACTCTGATAGGACTGGAAATGGATGGGGGAGCTAGAACTGGAAATGGGCTGATGGTGGGGCTAGGATAGGATTGGAAATGGGCTGATGGGGGGCTAGGACTAGAAATGGGCTGATGCAGGGACAAGAAGGGAGCAGATGCTGGGTGGGGCTGGAACTAGAAGGGAGCTGATGTTGGGGGAGGATTAGAATGGGATGGAGCTGGGAGAGTGAAATGGAGAGGGAAAAATATTTTGCGTGGGAGGGAAGACAAATCTACATTTGGCCGGATATTGGGAGAGTAAGTGGGGATTGAGGATGGAGGGGTAAAATTTGAGTGGATGAAATAGGAATGAGGAAAGAGCAAAAGGAGAAAGATTAGTATGTTAAAGCAGATGTAGAGAGAGAATGGAAAAAAAAAACTAGAAGAGAGAAGAAAGGACAAATGGACAGCAGACGGAGAGTTAGCAGAAGACACGAAGAAACCAGAAGAACGTGGCTGGAACAATTGCAACTGAAAAAAAATGCACAAAAGGTAGAAAAATTTATCTTTAATTTGAATTTATTAACTGGAATATGTCAGCTCTGGGAAATGTGCATCATTAACATTTGCGCTTTGTTTAGTACAAGCTTTCCATCAGCTCTTCCTCAGGCTTATAAGCGCGGCTTGAAACACTACTAGTGTCGCGGGGACCCTACGAGGACGGGCATCGGGAAGGAATGCCAGTTTCGGCGATGGAGTTGTACCCATTTGTTTGGGAGTAGAGCTGAGTGTTTGCTGAGTTCCAGCCGAAGAGATTTTTCCTTCTAATTTATCGAGGAAGCTAAGTACCTACTCTCTGGACTGAGATATTCATTGTAGAGTGTTGGTTTGAGTACTGGTGAGCTTCATTTGACTGTGAAAGAGTTTCCAAACTCCTACTAGAGATTTCAGTAAGGGGAGTGCTGACAGCGACTTGTGTTGCGAAGTCAGGTTTTAATAGCCTATGGGTGGCTGAATTTACTTGATTAAAATGGAGGGCTCACTACGAGAACAGGATAATTCCTTTTCAAGGTGAGCGATCCGACAAAAAACTAATTGTAATACTGAAAGAATCTAGAGACATCTGGGGAGGAACACTGGGGGTGTATGGGAGCATTTTCTTTGATTAAGCATCTATGAAGAAGTTCCAGGAAGTGCTATTGAGGAATCAAGAATTTATTTTGGGATTTATGAGAGTTGATTCCCTTGGGTGTAATTTATTGGACTATTTCGGATGGGTTCTAAATGGGCAGTGCTTGTAGTAGTTCTTAATGTGCCTGGCGGTTGGTACTGGATTATAGTAATGTAGAAATCTTTTAGTCTTTCTTCATCCATATACTCATTAAGAGGCATGTTTACTAAAAGTTAGTGTATGGTAACATTATGCAAATATTTATGCAAATGAGGCACCTTATGCAAATGAGGACTTTATGCAAATGAGGCCCCGCACTGAGTCTCCGCACATGGCCCCGCACCCCCCCTTGGGCTGCCCCTGCATACACCATGATGTCGTCAGCATAGATGTGATAGTGGATTTTGTGTCGTTTGATGATGTTGCATATGGGTTGGATGTAAATATTGAAGAGCATTGATGACAGTGCTGATCCCTGAGGTATTCCCTGCGGGACGGGGAATTGCAATGATTTCTTTTGGGTGCATTTGACTTGTTGTGTTTGATCTTCCAGGTATGAGGTGAACTATTTCAGCGTGTTCTTGCGTAGTCCTATCTGTTGCAGCTGCTGCAGTAGTCTGGCGTGGGACACTGTGTCAAAGGCTGCCGAGATGTCTATGAACACTAGCAGGAATCCATTTTTTATATTATCTATACCTTTTATGAGGTTGTCAAAGAGTGAAGTGAGTAGCGTTTCCACACCGTGCTGGGGTTTAAAGCCATGCTGATGGATGTCCAGTGGGGCATTCATGTCAATGTGGTCCTGAAGTTGTTTTTGCACTGTCTTTTCAATGATTTTCGCAAGGAATGATAGGCTGCAGATGGGACGGTATGATTTTGGTTCAGATGGGCTTAGGTTGTTGCTTTTAAGCATCGGTCCTATCATGGCATGCTTGAGGGATTGAGGCATGTGTTCTTGTTGGAGTGAATCTTTGACGATTTTGTGAATGTGCTGGGAGAGCTGGCTTCTTGTGACTTTTATCCAAGCCACTGGGCAAGGGTCCGACGGTGAGGCTGTTGTGTTGAGCCCATGTATTATGTCCTCTACTTGATGTCTTCATGGTATGCTGAAATCCTCCCAGGTATGATGTTGCTCTTTCATTTCATGATCATCTGTTTGTAGTGTGATGGAGCATGTCTGGGTAGTGTTTTTCGCTCTCATGTAGTCCGCAAATTCCTGTGGGTCAGGATGGTGGGTACAATGCTGTGTGGGTGTCCCTAGTGAGCTTTTGGACAATGCTAAAGAGTTCTCTCGGTTTGTTGACAGATTTCATGATTAGGTTGGTGTGGTGCTGCTGTTTGGTTATCAGATTGTTATATTCCAGTAGCTTGGCTCTATATAGAGTCAGGGAGTTATGCGATTTGTTCCGCCTCCATTTTCTCTCCAGTCTTCGGAGAGTGCGCTTTGCATCTCTGATATCATTTGAGTACCATGGGGCGCTGAGTCTCCTTCGTGCTTGTGTTTTTATACTCGTAGGGGCTGATGCTGCATTAGATATTATGGAGTTCCATTTCTCTAAGCTTAGGTCAAGGGTGTCGCATTCTTGCTGGAGTTGTGGGGTGATTTCATCTATGAATGAGTCTTTATTGAAGGCTCTATATCGCCTAGTTATACTCTCATCTTCCATGTGTTGGGTGGAGTTGTTTAGGGTCAGGGTGAATTCTATCACATGATGATCTGACCAAGGGACTGGTGTGATTGTTGGTGTTGTGGCCTTGCCCTGTTCCACCAAGTGTATTGGAATAAAGACCATATCCAGTGTTGTGCCATGCTGGTGCGTTGGGGTGTTGATTGTCTGCCTATATTTTAGTGACTCCATGGCTTTTAAGAATGTTGCAGCTTCCTTGGTTGGTGCGGAGGTCAGGTTGTAGTCTCCTAGTACAATGAGGGGTTTATGTTTTGTGTTATGTGCACATATTGCTTCAAGTACCGTGGAGAGATGTTCAGTTGTGGCTCCAGGAGGCCTGTAGGTGAGGGAGATGCTTAAGTACTTGTTAGCTATGGTGATTGTGTTGGATTCAATTGTATTAGTGCTAGAGATTGTTTTAAATCTGTATTCCTTTCTGGCCAGTATTAGCACACCTCCTCCTCTCTTTTGTTCTCTGATGCAATTGAATGCTGAGTAGTCTGTAGGGGTTACTTGGTTTAATATTACCTGGTCTGAGTCATCTAACCAGGTCTCGGTGATGCAGATTATATCCAGTTTTTTATCGAGGATGAGATCTAGGATAGTGTTCGGTTTGTTCCTGATTGATCTCGCGTTTATTAAAGCACACCTCATTCTAGCTGTTATGATTGGGTTGGTATGTACACTATTTGTGGGATTAGTGGATGTAGTACGTGTGGCATTATGCGGATTGTGAATTGTAGGCTTAGTATGCTTGTGTTCTTTAGGGCAGGATGAGCCTATTGTCCATACAGGTTGGGTGGTATGTAGGTGGAGCAAGGGGAATTGCTGGTTGGGTCCGAAGCCCTGTGAGAAGGTTGCGAATACGTGGAGGAGTGTAAGGTAGGCAATGAGGTAGTAGGGAGTGGAGTGCATTTTTGTGAATTACTGATCTGGGGTCTGCTTGAATTGTGGCGCAGTACAGGTAGGTGTTTGACCCTTATCTTGTATCTCTAACTTGCCTGTTTTCTTTGGTCGGTGTCTCCTCCTCCCATGTGGTTCAAGACTGGTAATAGATTCTGTATGCTGTGCAATATGTTATTATACAAGTAGTGAGGTAGTAAACAAGCGAACAAGCAATGGGGTAGGGTAGCAATGGAGTCAAAAGGCTACGCAGCATATGTTATCCACAAAGTAGTGAGTTATTAGTGGGGCAGCAAAGAGGTTGCATTGGACCACGCAGGCTGAGCAGCATATGTTATCTAAAGCGGCTAAGCAGTATATGTTATTTACAATACATGTACATACATCTATAGCAGGTTATGCAGCATATATTATCTTTATAGCAATGAGGTATTAGGTATTAGTGAGTCTACAGTCTATAAGCTGTGCAGCAGAAGTATTTGCAAGCAATGAGGCAGCAGTGTAGTCCACAGGCTAGGTAGGAAATGCGGATTTGCAAGCAGTGATGTAGCAGAGGAGGTGGTATTTAGTGCGGTTGAAGCGGGATCCACATGGGTATGCCGTGCAGATCGTGCTACACCTACCAACAATGAATGGGTGCAGGAGCTGTCGACTCCCCGATGTGGATTTCCTTTCTGTTGCTGCGTTAAGCCTAGAGCCCGCAGGTCCCCGCTGCAATTGGTTTGCTCCCGCGACAGGGCCCTCTGGCGAGGCCTGCCCAGCGCGGGCGCGCCTGCTGGCAGCTTCCTTTTAAATGTGACTTCCTGGTCTCCCACAGCCCCAATTGGGCTGGAGCCTCTGAGCGGGAGGGTTTAAAGATCCCGCTCAGGTGCTCGACCCTGATCGGGGTGCTTTGATGATGGCGACGTGTGTAGGGCTCTCAGATCTTCTTTCCTGCTGGAAACTTCCTTTTAAATTATCAACTTTAATTTGGGCACAGTAATTATATGATGTCCTTATTTTGATGTAACTGAGTAGCTAAAATCCTATAGGCCTTTATCTTTTTCATAAAAGCTCCTTCTTGATTTTTTTTTATTTGTCATGGCCCCCATCTCAGTTGGAACAGATTTCTACTGGGCTATGGTATAATGAGCCTTTATTCAGAGTTACCAGAGCATTCCCCATCCTCCCTCCTATTTTATACCCCTCTTCCAGCTCACTAAGGTTGCATAGGAAACCCTGAAGTTGTAGGCCCTAAATCCATCCATTGATTGTCTTCATTGGATGATGGCTGGATCTACCCCTTTCCTTCAGGGGCTGTGAACCCTGCTTCTCCTGCATTCTCAACCTTTGCTGCCCGGGGCGCAAAATCCTGAATTCGAAATCAAAAAGAGATCCCTCTGCATGTGCGGACAGTTTGCTGCATGGTGGAGCAGGTAGTTTTTGGGAGTCAGGGCAGTTTGATAGTAGTGGATAGGCTGCGGATGGAGATCTTTGAGGGTCAGGGCAGCATGCAGTGTGACTGGGCAGTTGTAGGGCTCTGTTTTTGGGGATGGGGGAGATTTGGGGAGTTGCAGCAGGGTAGCCTTTGGAGGTGGGGAAGTTTCCCCTGGCTTATTTCTTTGAAACTTCCATTTTCAAACTCAATATGTTTTTTATTGATTTTTCCCACAAACCAAGTTTTAGTCCATTCTCTTAAATGTTGCCCATAGACAGACAGACAGATGTCCTCAACTTTGGAAAAAAGGCTTGGCAGGCTACTTATGGTCACATTGCCAAGGAAACGCAACAGTTGCTGGGTCACCAGGAGTCAGCATTGACTTGATAGCAAACATTGCTTTGCATTGAACATGATCATATGGCGTTCTTGAATCCAGGTAGCTTCACCATCTCAACTGAGAGGCTGTTCCATGGGTCTACTAACATTTATCCTTTGTGTAAAGAAATATTTTCTTAGATTACACCTGTTTCCAACCACTTGCACCCTTATCCTATCACCGTCTCATTTTAGAGCTTTCTTTCCATTGAATGAGGCCTGCCTCTTGTGCATTGATATCTGTAAGAAGTGATGTATCAATCATTTCAAGCTGTTTGTTAATCTTTTCATTGTAATTTCCTACATTTTTGAGAGTAGCTATATTTGAAAGTGAGCCACTAACAACATCACACAGACAATAGCTTTTGGCAGATGACAACCATTTAATCTACCCAGACTGCACGATTGCACCATGCTTACACTACTTTTGCCCTGGTCATCGCCCTACTGTGTTCTGCCACATCTCTCTGAGCTAAAGAGTTCTTCCACTTTCCATTTCTTGAAGCTTAACTGTCTGCAGGAGGTCACTTCAACTTCCAAGTTGCCGTTAGCTTGGAAGTGTAACCAAGTTATCCCTGTATGTCATCCTAATTACACAGTAGAAGAATACCAAAATTCTACAAGTGCTCCATCTTGGTTGACATTACCACCTCTTCCTGGGAGCTTGATGCAACCTTAACAGTGGTCTGAGTTGGTTGATGTCTTCATTCCTCCTTTTTGGCCTTCTAGCATTCCAGGCTCTGGCAATAAGCATTGTTCGACTTTCATCAGTACTCTAGCCCTCCACTTCTTTACCCTCCTCTCCCTACATAATCCTACATGAACTGACACAATCTGCAACATATCTTTCATTCTAAAGAATGTACCTTAGAGAATACACTTTAGGCACAACAAATGCAATCTTTATTAACACCAGATTGGATGATGATTACCCTAGGATGAGTCAGTAATGGACATCTAAAGTCTAATATTCATTTTTGCAGGAGGGCATCCTGATATATTTTATTTTAGTTGTCAAAGAAATTATTATTTAATAATGGTGTTTTTGATTTAAGAAAAAGTAATTGTACAAAACAAGATTATATTGTGCGAGCTCAGATATTTACTATGTCAGTTACAGTAAAATTACTTTATTTTCCTGTGGTTTTGCCCATTAGGAATTCCTTGGTGTTCATCTCTGGTCTCATTAGGATGATATAACATTTGGGGAAGAATATACAGCCCAACAACCCAGCGCTGGAGGACAAAATTGCAAATATTTCCACAGCCACCGTGTATTTCCCTGTTGTGCTCAGGTAAGCAGGGATGAAAGAGAGCCACACGGCACCAAATATAAGCATGCTAAAGGTGATGAACTTAGCTTCATTAAAGCTGTCTGGTAACTTTCTAGCTAAAAAGGCCATAATGAAGCTGATGGTAGCCAAAAATCCCATATAGCCCAGCATGCACCAGAATGCATCCAATGACCCTTCATTGCATTCAATGATTATCTTCCCCATCTGGGATTTCATGTTCATTTGGGAAAATGGGGGAGCTACGATCAGCCAAGTGATACAGATGAGGACTTGCACCAGGCTACAGAAGAGCACCAGGGCACTGGGCAGTTGGGGCCCCAAACATGATCTTAGATTGCTGTTTGGCTTGGTCGCCTTGAAGGCTATGACCACCATGATGGTCTTGGCCAACAGAGAGGAGACACAGATAGCAAATACAATACCAAAAGTGACCTGACGCACCATGCAAGTTGGTGTTGTGGGCTGACCTATGAACACTAATGAGCACCCAAAGCACAGGATGAGGGCAAGTAATAGGAGGTAGCTGAGCTCACGGTTATTGGCTTTTACAATTGGGGTATGGCGGTTGCAGATGAAAATGACAAGGATAGCAAGTGACACCGAGGCACCAAAAAAGGAGCTAATAGCCAAAATCATACCCAAGGGGTCTTGATAGGACAGAAATTCGATGGTCCTTTTCTGACATGCATCTTGTTTCTTGGTTGGCCATTGGTCATCAGGACACTTCATGCACTCCGTGGCATCTGTAGAAAGAAGGGATTTCATGTGTGGCTTTCCAAACACTTTGTTTTGTCTATTTGTTGGAGTACAAGATAACTTATGGCAAAATATGGACAGGTTAATTTTATAACAGAGCTCCCAGGATTTAGTGGGCTGGCAGGCACTTATTTTAAAAAAGACTTATAGATCCCTACTTGTCTGTATAAAATACTAGCATAAATCCTGCACGAATCGCTCCTGGATTGCAGACACAGACGTTACGCCTGCTTGAGGGCAGGTGTAAATGTCTATGCGTGCCTTACGCACATACATGCATATTTTATAAAATTAGCATTGGCTTTGAGACTGCAGCAATTCTCCTCTCAAACTCCCCCCGTGCATGCCTATAGAAATCGTACATGCCAGGTTGCAGTGTGCACACTTTTATGTCTGATCTAGTTTTGCACACATAAGCGGCACTCTAGGCGCAAAGAAGTTTTGTAAAATTACCCTCCACGAGATGAATTTTGCTAAAGGTCCCTAGATTGAGAGGGCAAGAAGGCACCTATATCTAAGCTACACAGGAACAGAGTTTTACGTGACAAAACAATGTATAAAATTATCCCCATATTGTCCTGTCAGCTGAAAGTCATAGAATGAAGTTTAAATGTAAGTATCATTCCATGAACAGGAAATACTTTAGCATATTACAATGCCTCACATAAACTGGCTTACAATGTTTGTTGCCTCCTTGTCCCATGAAAGGCAGAATACTTCAAAGTTGCGCAATCCTCTAGTAGAGCATTCAAAAGACAGTAGGGCAAAGGTCCCTTCTTCATAGCATTCACCTGTTTTGTTACTAAACTCTTCTGCAGAACAGGGGATACAGTCAAAGCAGCAGTCAGGCTGTCCATCCAGAATGGCCTTCCGGTACCCTGGACCACAACTCTCACTACAGGTCGAGACAGGAACCTTGAGAAAGAGAATAGCAGGAGGATTTTTCAGTATGTATGATTACTAATAAAGGGCCCAGAGACACATTGCAGTCAAGAACGGTATTGCTTGTACTTTATGGATGCAGGAAATGTGACACTGGGCTGAGATTCACATTCAGGTAATAAGTGAGAACATTGTTCTCTGTATTCAAAAGAACTAGAGGGCACGCTGATATGATCTGACTTTTACAAATTATCTGTAAATGAACAGCTTTGTGAATCAGGTCGTTTGATTTTTGTGCATAGAGAATCTTATGATATCTTCAAATCTTGTTTCTCTCTTTTCTGTTTTTTTTTTGTTTTTCTTTCATTCTTTTTTTCATTTTATTGATTTCTTTTGTAAACATGTTTTTATCCTATTGTTTCTACTGTTAGCTTTTTATTATTGTTTTAGATGTAGCCTGCCTTGAAAATCTCACTATGAAAGGTATACATAATAAGTGACAGCAGATAAAGACCAACATGATCCATCTAGTCTACCTAGTAAGGTGGCTTGAGTTGTAAACTGTACCTGCTGCTCCGGTTAGGTTACTCCTCTCTATTTTTAAAGTTATTTAAATTTGCTTTGGTATTATCCTCTTGCTATATAATGATCCCCTATATTTACCCCATGCCGTTTTGAATTCTATCACAGTTGTTGCCCCCAACACCTCCATCAGAAAGGGCATGCTACGTGCTTTTAGAAATTAACAAATATAACATAACATAACATAACATAACATTCCTTATCGTCCCTCCAGATGCGTGGGTTATCTCCCTCAACCAGCAGCTGGAGACTGAGCATGCCAGGTTTTGCTGATATCACCTTAGAAAGGCTCTGTGCTCTGCCTCCAAGACCAGTATCTCAGTCTCCAGTAGCTGATGAGGAGCTTCTGTGCAGTCTGGACTCCACTGAAAGAACAAGTGAAGGAGATAACAAAATTTAGTTTTGGCTATTGTCAGTATTTCTATAAATGCTATGGGCCATTTTGACAGCCATTAAAAAAGAGAGACTCATATTGAGAAAGGGGCAGCAGTGTACAAAGAGTGCTGAGACCTCTCATGGTAAGCTGAGACCATTGAGTCAATTAGGCTTGTATATGGGGTGCATTACCTGTGGTCCGGGTTCCTTCCCCCCTCCCACTCTCCATCACAGCCCGGAGCTGCTCTTTGTGGCAAGACAGGCAGTAAGTTTTTCTTTGCTTCAGCGCTTACTACAGCAGCCTGTAGTATAAAAAAATGAAAGACATAGCGTCAGAGAGCAGGAAAGACTGCAAATCCTCCAAAGCTTGCCAGTCCACGTTTTTTTCTTTCTGCCGGCTGGGCTCACGGGCCTCCGGGTTGAGTAAAAATTGCTTTTTGGGCTTTTCTTGAGTTTTGCCATCCGACTCGCTAAGGGTTTTTCACGGACATTTCTTTTTCTCAGAATGGCTGACAAGATTAAATGTGCAATGAGTGGAAGCTGTCAGGGCTCCATGTCAGTGACTGGTTTCTGCAGGTCCTTTGAGAAGGAGGGATGAACTGCAGAAGCTGTACTGACAACATCATCTTTGGCAGCAGGGGAAAAGGCAGGAACGCACACAATCTCGGGGCCTGTTTCCTCTCAGCAGGGGCCTATGGTTTTGGTGGGATTGGCGGCCATGTTGTTTCCTGCAGGTTTTTCCGTTTCTGTCGTGGAGGAAAGGCAGGATTTAGTTTCTGCTCCTCCTAAACTTTCTCTTTCATCTGTTTCAAGTTCTTCTGCAGTTCCCTTCTCAGCAGATTTTGTTCTTTTGCTGCACCAGGCCTATTGCTGGTAGCAGGGCCTGTGGCAGCAACCTATCCGTGGGAGTGCCTCAGGGAGGTCAGAAGACGATCTGCTAGACCTCCATCAGGGCAGTGGCACACAGTTGGAGGAGCCAGCTTCTTAGCAGCACACACTGGAAGCCAACATGTGGGACATCAGAGGACCCTTTGGAGGATCCATCAGATCTTTGGGGAGATGCAGTGGCACCGGAGCTAGAGGAAGAAGAGATCCCGCTAGGGAAGATCCCAATGTTGTCAGAGTTTTCAGAAGGGACACTCTTTGGTAGCC
Source organism: Ichthyophis bannanicus (assembly GCA_033557465.1). Taxonomy (NCBI): domain Eukaryota; kingdom Metazoa; phylum Chordata; class Amphibia; order Gymnophiona; family Ichthyophiidae; genus Ichthyophis; species Ichthyophis bannanicus. The sequence continues at coordinate 41,349,216 of CM066051.1, read as the reverse complement.
TTAAACATTGCTCAGCCATTGAGGCACTTGAAGAACCCCTGGAAGATGCCCTTCTGCAGTATTAAGTCTTCTCAGACCTCCCTTCTGGTACACAGGGCTATAAAACAGTTGATAGAAACTGAATAGGAAGACCTGGAGGCTGGGCTGAAAGGTGAAGGAGTTATGGCTCGTCTGTATCCTATTCCCCAGTCAGAAAAGGATCTGCTGAAATTGCCCAAGGTTGATGCCCTAATCTCTGCTGTGATTAAGAAAACCACCATTCCCGTGGAAGGAGGAGTGGCTTTGCAAGATGTGCAGGATCAGAAACTGGAAACTCTTCTGAAGCAATCCTTTGAAACCAATGCCTTTGCATTGCAAGCCTCAATTTGTGGGGCCTATGTAACAAGAGCTTGTATATATGATGGGCTCAGTTGTTGCCATACTCAGAGGTAGAGCCAAGGCAGCGAGGCCGCGAAGTTGGAATCAGCCTCGGCATATCTTGCAGATACGTTTTATGATCTGGTGTGAGCCTTGGCCAAAAGCATGGCATCAGTAATAGTGGCCATGAGATTTCTCTGGCTTTGTAATTGGTCAAGAGATGTCTCTCCTAAGACTTGACTCAGTAACTCCCTTTTAAGGGTAAGCTCTTGTTTGGAGAAGCTTTGGAAAAAGTTGGTCAAAGAACTTGGTGAGACCAAGGGAGCTTGGCTCCCAAAGGATAAATCTAAATCAGTGAAGACGACAAGGCCATCTAGGGGGCAGTCTCGAGATTTTAGGAGATTTTGTGTGGTTCATTTTGTCCCTTTTCAGCAAGGTCATTATTTCCCTGGAGGACAGTGCTTTTGTAGGCACACGGGAGTGGGCCGAGGTTACTATTTCAGAACCTTTGTGGCTTCCAAGAAACCCTAATGAATTGAGGCTGGCCCAGTTGGAATTGATTCTAGTAGGGGCTTAGCTACAGCAATTTTATTCTGACTGGATCTGAGGAGAGGCTTAAAAGGTTGGGGCTCTTCAACTTGGAAAAGAGGTGGCTGAGGGGGGTATGATAGAGGTCTATAAATTAATGAATGGAGTGGAATGGGTAAATGTAGATCATTTGTTTATGCCATCAAAAAGAAGAAAGACTAGAGGACACACAAAGAAGTTACAATGCAACCCATTTAAGACCACACACATAAAAGGCAACATCCTTGACCTTACATTTGCCCCACAATCCGCACACAATCAACTTCAAAATATTCCACTAGCAATTACAGCTGTCCCATGGTCATACCATAATCTCATTATGTTCCAGATTCCCATTCAAAAGAAACAATATTCAAACAACAAGGACCTAAACAAATACTCAAATACCACATCCAGATGCTTCCAACCTTTTAACAGGGAACAGATCCTCGATGAAACTGATCCACTCTTCAAAGATTCTACCCTAAACCTGGAAGAGATTATCACTTCTTGGAATAACAGACTCAACCGCATTTCATCTCGTCCACCCAGAAACAAGTCCTCAAGAAAAAATGCTACGGCACCTTGGTTTACATCAGATCTGAAAGAATCCCTAAAACTTTTGCGAAAGCTCGAGAAGAAATGGAAGAGGTCACGCACCAATACCAATCAGACTACATACATGCAACATCTTGACGCCCACCGTAAAGCCATTTCAGAAAAAATTAAACTATATCATACAGACACCCTGAGACATGCTCTAAATAAACCCCACGACCTATTTACTCTTGTCAAGAAACTAGCCAAGGAACCTTCACCGGAACACCAGTGTGAAATCAACCCACAAGAATAAGCTCTTTACATACAATCTAAGATGTGCTGTACAAATAAAATTACAATACCCCCTGTCCCGAGCATTCAAGGGCTCCCAGCTCCTTTAGTATCATTCACCACCCCTTCTTTGAAGCTGATTGAAGACACAATCTCATCTCTCAACTTATCCACAGCACATACTGATCCTTGTCCAGCCTTCTGGATAAAGGATCTTCGCAAAAAACTTGCTCCAATAATATCCAAGATCATAAGGCTATCATTCGACACTGGCTCATTCCCTGCTGCCCTCAAACAGACATCTATCAGACCTCTACTGAAAAACCTCAAGTTAGATCCACAAAAAACAGACTCTTACCGACCCATTTCCAGCATACCCACTCTTGCAAAAATAATTGAAAAAATAGCCTACAGACAACTACAAGACCATATTGACACTGAAGCGCCTTTGGATACCTGTCAACATGGTTTCAGAGAATCGCACGGGGTCGAGACGCTCCTCACTTCACTCCTCAACAGCCTAAACTCTGGTATCGATAACATCAAACAGGGTTTTGTTCTCATCTTTTTGGATATTGCGGCTGCTTTTGATTCGGTCTGTCACGATCTTCTCATTTTCCGCCTAAGAGAGAAGGGCCTTTGTGGAAATGCTCTCGAATGGTGCAACTCATACCTCTCAGAGAGATGGCAGCATGTTCGCTCAAACGGTGAAACATCAGTTCCGTTTCATCAAGGACAAGGAGTCCCGCAAGGTTCCTCTCTATCATCACTACTATTTAACATATACATGCAACCTATATGCAACATTACCAGGTCCTTCAATGTCAACTGTATGATCTATGCTGATGACGTGTTACTATATATGCCGTTCTGCATAGATAATATGAACCTCACCCCCATAACCAGCTGTTTTAACGCCATCTCAAATTGGCTACTGACTCAAAATCTCAGAATCCAGCACAAAAAAACGGAAGTTCTTTTTATCTCAAGGAACTCTAAGTTCACACCACCCACATTCCTTGAGGTTCAAGATGCCAAGTTGCAAGTAAAATCCCACATCCGATACCTTGGAGTGACTCTGGATCAGAATCTGGATATGAAGTCCCACATAATCAATACAGTAAGGGCAGTGTATTTCAAGATTTGCTCCCTCAGACACCTCCGCCAACTAATTGATCCAGATGATTTCCGTACGGTCTACCAGGCTCTAATTATTCCCCATTTTGACTTCGCAAACTCTATATTACAAGGGCTCCCTCAATCTACCTTAAACCCGCTCCAACTAGCCTTAAACAGTGCAGCAAGAGTGCTTTTCGGGGTACCTAAAAGAGAACATGTAACACCTCTCCTGAAACAACTACATTGGCTCCCTATCCAAGCGAGAATCACCTTCAAGACTCTGCTCCTGACCTTTAAAGCTCACAAAGGACTCGCTCCCTCATCATTATCAGAGATGATCCAACCAATCCCCACCAACAGGCTAAGAAGAACCACGGAATTAAACATGCTAATGGTACCAAAAGAGTCATTAAGATACAACTCCACAACAGTAAACCGATCCTTCGGTTTATGCGCTCCAAAACTTTGGAACACCCTCCCACCACACATTAGGGCCATCGCTGATCTCTTCCAGTTCAAGAAGGCCTTGAAACATCACCTTTTCATCAAATATTTCCCAGAGAACATAGTAACACAGGCACACTCAAACAGCAACAATCCCGTTCTTTCCACGTAACCTCTGTTAACCCAACAACACTTCACACCTCTCTCTCATATTAACAAGGTTCTTTTTATACAATATGTCTTCCAAATGTAAATAGTTACACTGACTATTATTTGTTGTAAATAATTACCCCGGTTACCCAAGTTATTGTTCCTGTTATATGTAAACAAAAAACAGATAATTGTACTTTGTCTGATGTTTTCTTGTTCTATGTAAACCGCGCTGATTATGAATAGTGCGGTATATAAAAGATGTTAAATAAATAAATAAATAAATAATAAGAGAAAATATTTTTTTACTGAATGTATAATCACACTCTAGAATTTATTACTGGAGGATGTAGTAAAAGCTGTTAGTGTAGCTGGGTTTAAAAAAGGTTTGGACAAGTGCCTGGAAGAAAGATCATAAATCATTAATAAAGAGGACTTGGGAAATCTACTGCTTGCCCTGGGACAAGAATTGTGGAACCTGTGTGCCACTATGAACCTTGTGACCTGGATTTGCCACTGTTGGAAAGAGGATACTGGGCTTGATGGACCTTGGTCTGACGTATTAAGGCATTTCTTATGTTCTTATGGTTCAGATGCTGGTGGCGGAGCCCTGGTGCCTTCCACAGATGGACAACTTGATTGCTCAGAGACCCATTCAGATGACCCAGGTAGATCAATTCTTGCTTACAGCCTGATTCTTGAAAGGGCAATGTTGAGAAGATGAGGATGTTCAGCTCAAGTGATTTCTACCTTGTTGAAGGCTCTTTCATATATAAGAGTTTGGCGAATTTTAGGGGACTGATGTGTAAATCACCATCTCTGTGCCGTGTCAGCTTCAGTGCCGGATGTGCTTGCATTTTTACAGACTTGTCTGGATAAGGGTCATGTGCTCAACTCTTTGAGGGTGCAAGTGGCCTCTTTAGCCTGTTTCTGGGGTTGGGTACAAGAGTTTTCAGTAGCCAATCACCAGGACGTAGTTCAGTTTCTTAGAGCATAAAGCAGATACATCCACTGCTTTGCTCACTGGTTCCGCCCTGGGATCTCAATCTGGTTTTGTCAGGTTTAACAGGTCCTCCCTTTGAACTAGTAGCTCAGGCCATACTTAATGCTCTTTCTCTGAAAGTGGTATTTTGGTGGTTATTTGGACAGCCAAATGGATATCACGCTCCAGGCCTTGTCGTGCAGGGAGCCTTTCCTGCTTATCTCAAGGGAAAAGGTTATTCTTCAACCAGTTCCTTCCTTTTTGCCTACGGTGGTGTCAGTTTTTCACCTTAACAAACCAGTAACTCTTCTTGTTTTTCCCTCTGGGGCAAAGGTCCAGAGGATCGGCAACTGCACCTGCTAGATGTGTGTAGGGTTTTGTGCAAGTATCTCAAGTGGATAGAACTCTTTTGTAAAACAGACCATCTCTTTGTCCTGTTCGGAGGCAGCGCAAAGGAGAGGCAGTCTCCAAAGCTTCAGTTTCTTGCTGGATAAAAGAGACAATTTCCTTGATGTACTTGTTGAAACACAACCCTTACCGGCCAGATTACGGGCTCATTCAACTAGAGCACAGATGGTATCTTGGAAGGAATTTGCTTTATTTCCGCTGATTGATATCTGCAGAGCAACAACATGATCGTCTGTTCATACCTTTGTGAAGCACTATCGACTTAATTTACAAGCACAGAGAGATGTGCAGTTTGGAGCCAGTGTGCTACAGGCTGGGCTCACGGGTCCTACCCATTATTGAGTACTGCTCTGGTATATCCCACATGACTGGACTGGAGAGACGATAAGGAAAGCAAAATCAGACCTTACCTGTTAATTGTCTTTCCTTGAGTCTCTCCAATCCAGTCCAGGATCCGCCCTGTCTCTTGATTGTCAGTTTTTTAATTAGCGCGAGCCCAGGCATGTGCAGTTTAGAAGGGACCTCTCAGAGTTCGGCTTACAGAGTTGAAGGTCTCTTGCTCTCTTTCACTCATTTCATTGCTGTATATAGTTCTTAAGCTGTTACTCTTTATCTCACGTATTTAAAAAAAAAAGTTCCTTTTGACTTTTTTGTACTCTCTTTGGAGTTTGCTTTGTCAATAGAATACTGGTCTTGGAGGCGGAGCACAGAACCCTTCTAAAGTGACATCAGCAAAACCTGGCATGCTCAGTTTTCAGCTGCTGGTTGAGGGAGATAACCCACGTGTCTGGACTGGACTGAAGGGACTCAAGGAAAGATAATTAGCAGGAAAGGTCTAATTTCACCTTACTTTTGATGATGGTAAAAATAAGTTGTCTTATTTGTCAGGGCGTAGAGAACTTGAGGTGAGGAATGAAGGAAGGCAGGCTGATAGTTATTACTGTGGACATAAAGGACATAAGAATAAAAGATATGCCATCTTACCTCAGCCCAAAGATCTGTCAAGCCCAGCATCCTATTTCTATCAAGTAGTGACAGGATATTAAATTTTGGATCCATTCTTATTGCTTATACTGTCGTGAGCCCTCTCGGTGCACCTACCGGTGAGATCAGGTATTGCACTGGGCCTCAGTGTAACTGGCCTCCTGGTAGTTGTAGTTGCTGCCAGTTACAAAAATTAGTTGTGGACAACCGATGTAAGGTAAACAGGGCTTTATTTCCCTTTCCCAAATAGGATATTTCAATAGGTACAAAAACAAAACATAACCCTTCTTGGGTAAAACAGAAAGAAAACTGTAACACAAAAATGGCTTTCTTTCAGCTTCTTAACAACAGAAATATACTTTAAACACAGACCTGTAGCCACCCAGAATAAGGCCTTCTCTTCACCTTGTCAGGCTGCTTATTCTTCTCTATCTTAGGGAGATTATATTATCTGCCAGAGAAAGGCTACAATCCATTTCTTCAATATTCTGTTCAATCACAGAGGCTTCACATTACATCGGCTCCTCAATAGGAATTAATACCTCTTTACTTTCTCCCTGTGTGTGCTTGGCAAACAGTCCGTCCTGGCTGTGACGTACTTCTTTTTCACTAAGGGACAACTGTTTGCTGTTACCACAATTGCTGGGGTTTTGGTAGTAGGAGCCTCCCCTCTGTTGATATCTGTTTGGCAGGCTGATGAATTCCCTTGCCCCTCTATTAGGAGGAATTACTCCTGCTCTGATCTCTGCTCTGTTTAGGAGCCTGGAACCAGCTGGAACTTCTGACGGCAGCCCTTCTGAAACTCTGTCTCACGTACCTCTCAGAGTGTTTTACTTCTGCAGGTAAAAAGCCTACAGAGTGTTTTACTTCTGCAGGTAAAAAGCCTTTCCTTTGTTTATTATAAGGGTACTGGAGTTTCTCTGCTGCCCTTAGGCTAGCTTTGGATGGCTTCTGGACTTCCACAAACTGTCCCTTGTCTCCAAGCCATGAACTCCCCCTTTTTGGACCGGAATAAAACTTCCTGGCTTGTACCTTTTTTCTTCTGTCTCTGCTCCAATCTGGGCTGTTACATTCACTCTCACTTTCTGTGTCAAGCTGTCTGTAGCTTTCATTCAAGCATTCCTTGGACTCACTCAGATCTCCGTTCAGGCTTCCAATGTGGTAATTAGACAGGCTCTCTTCACAGCTTCTCTCGTCCTCCTCATTCATCCAGTTCCTTCTCTGAGTTCCTCTCGAGCTCCTATCCTGGCTCTTGGTCTGTACCTGGCTCTCGGTTTTGGTCCTGGTCTTGTTCTGTCTAACTGCTTGTGAGCTGAGTTTATCTAGGTATTTCCTAGCTGCACCACTCCCCAGCTGATTAGAGTCAGGTGAGAATCTCCTGGCTTCTCTACTGGCTGTGTGTGTCTCCCTAGCTCGTGACCTCACTTGCTTACATTGCCCATGGCAACTTTCTACCATGTGCTTTCCCCAAACGTTAGTATTTCCTTGCATTGCAATATCATCTGTCTCCATAGGGGTCACTAATGAGTCTGCTCTGTGACAGATTCCCCCCCTTAAAATATTACGGGCTGCCACACAACTACACGGACAGCACATAATTCTGCCCGGGGTGCACCTATAGTGCTCCCTGTAAACTAAATTAGCCTGGGCCTCTCTCTCTTTCCAAGGCTTTAACACGTTAAGGTGATAAACCTGTCTTCGTCCCCTATCGTTTTCTATTAAATAGGAAACAGGCCCAACTCTTTTTACCACTGTACCCGGTCCCTTCCAGTGGGATTCAAATTTGGGACCCGGATCCGCTACCTGGATGAGGACTTTATCCCCGACTTCTAGGTGTCTGGGTTGTGTGCCCTTATCGTAGTAGCGCTTCTGACGCTGCTAGCTAGCCTTGAGATTGTCTATCGAGGCTTTAGACGTCTTCTCTAAGCGCGTCCTTAAGTTATTTAAGAATTGTGGTACCCCTACCTCCGGTATCTCGGGTTCTACCCACTCTTCCTGCAGAATGTCTAATATACCTCTTGGGGCCCTGCCGAACAATAATTCGAACGGGGATGCCCCCAAGGACGTTTGAATACGCTCCCTACATGCGTACAATACGAATGGGAGCAAGGTGTCCCACTCTGCCATTTCTCCCTTCCTTAATCCTCTCCTCAATAGATGTTTAATGGATTGGTTCATTCGCTCCACTAATCCATTTGACTGGGGGTGGTATGCCGCAGTCTTAATGTGGCGAATGCCAAATGCTTCCCACACTCTAGCAAGGTATCGCGACACAAAGTTGCTTCCCTGATCTGTTAAGATCTCCTGGGGAAACCCCACAAATTCCATAGCTTAAGGGAATTATTTTAGAAGTTTTATCCATGCCTTGAATGTCTGAAAACCGGCATGTATACCTCCAAAGTATGGAGATGTCCCTAGAGCCATTTTAGAAGCCAATTCTGTGAAGATTCCCAGGACAAGGACTTTGATGTCTGAATGGAAGCATGGAATAGGCATGTCTGGGGGATTCCCAGTACTTGGACATCTTCATCCGATTTCAAAAATGCCTTGGACATCTTGAGCTACATCCTAGTGGTCTATATGACTGCTTCTTCACCATTTCTTCTTCTTTCAACCTTTTCTAAAGCATGGAATACATTTGGTCTGGGCTTTCAAAACGGCATTTTTTAAAAACAATTTTATTGAGGATTAAGAATAATAGAAATACCACAATACCCCACAATTCCCCCTGCCAAGAGTGTCAAATACAAATAAAGACATAAGAAACATAACAACAAAATCCGGACATGCAAGAATAAAACATCCCACCTTCATTTACAATAATGGTTGTGGCACATAATCCTACGCAGGAACAACAAGAGAGCGTGACCTCCGTACACAGCACAGGTAACACAACAGGCATTGGTCAGAACACTGGTGCAAATTGTTTTTTTGTTCAGAAACCCCAACATGTTTCAGCGTGAACGGCTTCTTCAGGGGGAACACCTAATGGCATCAAACATCACGTGTAAGTGTTGAAAAAGACTCCAATGAACCAGTAATGTATACTTAAAAACAGTCGGGAAACCAGAAGGTAACTCGAGGATTACTTCTTAGAGCTCAAGGGCAAAACCTATCTTCTATCGCAGTCACAGCCTTCGAAGTAGTAGCAGCAGTACTCCACCCCCCCCCCCAACTCGGCAACAGCATTAGTAGCGTCTGAAGAGGAAGACAAACTATCCCAACCTCCCACTCCTGTTGAACCAGACTGCAGAGGAGAGTGCAAAAAGAGATAAATCCCCAAGTCTGAACTCAAGTAGGGAGAAGGGCAGCATGGAAGTACCCTAATACAGAGGGAACATGGAGTAACTGGCATTCCCTCATGTATGGAAGTGAGATGGACAAGCTTGCAGAAATACCTCAATCTTAGCTAATAGGAGGAAGAAAATGCGTCCAAAGGCATTCTTTATCTGGTTGTCCCCTTAGATCAGCTGTTAATTTTTCCATCTTATAAACATCCCAGACTTTCACCAGCCACTCTTTTAAAGAAGGATCACAGTATCATTTCCAGTATCGGCTTATCACTGAACGGGCCGCTAGCAGTAGGCAATTTATCAGTATAGCAATATCAGGAGAAATGATCTCCAAGGGAAGGTGTCCCTTCTGTATCTTCCGACATTCCCACCACATGTGCTTAAAAGTTCCACGCTTGCCGCATAACCGCCAACACAAAAAATCATTGGCTCAGCCCCAGTGATATAGGTCCTCGGGAGTGATAGACATACGAAATAAGATACCAGTGACAATGAGATGGAATACTTATGCGAGTAATGAAAGGTTTCCAACCAGAAATCGTCCAATTTGCCTGGAAGATCTCACTCCCAGTGTTTATGGAAACTAGAGATCGAAGAGGGAGAGGATAAGTCCGTAGAGAGAGCCTTATAAAAATGAGCCATAATAGCCCTAGGACGGGAGCTATCAAAGAGTATATGCTCCCAGGTTTTAGGTAGCTGTGTGCCTGGGGTAATGATTGGTTGCCCGCTAAAGCAGTGTTTAAATTGGTAATATTGGAAATCAGAAATGGAGGCTCCAAGCAGTTGTTCCAACCATTGCTTAGATAGGAAGATTGAGTGATCATAAAGAGACGAAAAGCGTACCCTTGCACCAATCATTTCAAAGGGACCACCAAGGTCCCTAATGACAGGCAAAGTCCTGAGATTTGTATAAGGAGACAGAATGGAGTACAGCAAAGATCTTTTACATACCTTTCTCCATGCCCTACACAAGAAAGAGTGTTGTAGAATGATCTGAGTGCCCTTGTGATCTTGGGCAAAGGGTGTGGCCACCAGCCATATTGGCGTGATCCAGTCAGCTTCAATAGCCTTCCACGATGAGGCAATATTATTTGACCAAAAGTGAATAATATGTAGACATGAACAATCGTAATACATTTCAAAGTCTGGGAGCCCAATACCTCCCAACAGCTTAGGGCAAGTCATCGTTTGACAAGGAAGCCACAGTCCGTGACCTTGACAGATAAATTTTGTAGGCAGCTGACGCAGTTTCATGAAAAAGAGTCTGGGAATAGTAATAGGAAGTGGTTGAAAGAGAAACAACAGTTTCAGTAAGAAAAGCATCTTTATCACGTTAACTCTTCCCAACCATGAAACTGAAAGAGGCAGCCATCTGTGAATATCTTCCTTCAGGGAAGACAGCAGAGACTGGTAATTCATAACATATAAATCTTCCAGTCATTGGGGAATCATGACCCCCAAGCAGCAAAACTGTGTCACTGTTAAAAAGTCACTGGAGTCCAACCTCCCTCCACTGTCAGAAGCAGTTTGACATGGTAATAAAGCCAATTTTTGAAAGTTCACCTTGAATCCCAACAGATAAGAGAAGGTATGCAATATGCCAACAATTATGGGCAGTGAGACATCTGGATTCTGAAGGAAAATTAAAGTGTCGTCCGCCTAGAGGAATATTACGTGATATTGATTTCTCAAAGGGATCCCAATGGACAGGGCCTGTTTTCGTAACTGAGAGGCAAGAGGCTCAAGAGCAAGAGCAAAGAGAAGCGGGGAAAGAGGGCAGCCTTGTCTCATGCCACATCCTAAAATAAAGGGCGAGGAGCAAAACCCATTGACCTGAATGACCCCCCTTGGAGACTTGTAAACCATGGAAATAAGGTGCGAAACCAAAATGTTGCAGAGCTGCTAATAAATATCACCACTCCACCCTATCAAAGGCCTTTTCAGCGTCCAAGGAGAGGACTGCAAATCTTCCCACTTTCTGCCACAGACTAAGTAGCACATCTATTAGCCTACATGTGTTTTCAAAGCCATAGCATCCTTTTATAAATCTGATTTGGTCTGGGTGTACAACTTCCTGGATTTTAGAGTCGAGACGCATTGAGAGAATCTTGGTAAAGATTTTATATTCTAAATTCAGTAGCGATATTGGTTTATAATGCTACACAGCGAAGAGTCCTTGCCCTCTTTCAGGATCACGATGACGGAAGCTTGGTACATAGAGTCGAGAGGGCACCTTGAGGTAAGATATCATTGGAACTCTTTACCCCTCAATCTCAGACTGGAAGAGAACCACAAGTCATTCAAAACCCTCCTGAAAACATACCTCTTTGGCACTGCCTTTGAACTCCCCCTTCCTACCTGATAGCACTCCTGTCTCAATAATACAAGCACATTTATTAGGTAGTTGTGTCTTGTTTTTCGTCCATTATGTAGTGTTGCCCTATTTCTGTTTGTTTAGTCCAGCTACCCCTTTATATTTCTGTTTACCTTGGTCCCCCCTCTTCCTCTTCTCTATCATTAAAATCATCTCTAATACCTGAAGAATGGAGGATCGCCAATGTAACATGATTTTTAAAAAGGGTTCCAGGGATGATCCGGGAAACTACAGACCGGTGAGCCTGATGTCAGTACCGGGAAAAATGGTAGAAACCATCATAAAGAATAAAATTACTCAGCATGTAGATAGTCATAGCCTAATGGGAGAGAGCCAACATGGCTTTAGACAAGGAAAATCTTGTCTTACTAATCTGTTATGTTTTTTTGAAGGAGTGAATAAACATGTGGACAAAGGTGAGTCGGATGATATAGTGTATCTGGACTTTCAGAAAGCCTTTGACAAGGTCCCTCATCAGAGACTTTTGGCAAAACTAAAGAGTCATGGGATAGGAGGCAGTGTACTACTGTTGATCAGGAACTGGTTAAAAGATAGAAAGCAGAGGGTTGGGCTAAATGGCCAATTTTCCCAATGGAGAAAGGTGAATAGTGGTGTACCCCAGGGATCTGTGCTGGATCTGCTGCTTTTTGACATATTCATAAATGACCTGGAAAAGGGAATAATGAGGGAGGTTATCAAATTTGCAGATGACACAAAACTATTTAAAGTTGTTAAAACCCAAGAGGATTGTGGAAAATTGCAAGAGGATCTTGATAAATTGGAAGACTGGGCATCAAAATGGCAGATGAAATTTAATGTGGACAAGTGCAAAGGGAAGAACTATGGTTATAAACTATGGTTACACGATGCAAGGTTCCACTTTAGGAACCACAACCCAGGAAAAAGATTTAGGCGTCATTGTGGATAACATGTTAAAACCCTCAGCCCAGTGTGCAGCGGCGGCCAAGAGAGCAAATAGAATGCTAGGTATCATAAGGAAAGGAATGGAAAATAAAACAAAAGATATTATATTGCCTCTATATCGTTCCATGGTGAGACCGCACCTTGAATATTGTGTGCAATTCTGGTTGCCGTATTTTAAAAAGTATATAGTGTTATTAGAAAAGGTTCAGAGAAGAGCCACCAAAATGGTAAAGGGGATGGAAGGATACTCCTATGAAGAAAGGTTAAAAAGGTTAGGGCTCTTTAACATGGAAAAGAGACGGCTGAGGGAAGATATGATAGAAGTCTATAAATTAATGAACGGAGTGGAACGGGTAAACATAGATTGATTGTTTACGTTATCAGAATATAGAAAGACTAGGGGACATGCAATGAAGCTACAGGGTAAACTATTTAAGACTAATAAAAGAAAATCATTTTTCATTCAACGTGTAATCAAACTCTGGAATTTGTTACCGGAGGATGTAGTAAAGGCTGTTAGTGTAGCTGGGTTTAAAACAGGTTTGGACAAGTTCCTGGAGGAAAGGTCCATAAACCATTATCAAGAAGGGACCCAGGATATCAATGCTTGACCCAGTACAAGCATTGTGGAACCTGTGTCTTTTGGGGAAACTGCTAGGTACGTATGACCTAGATTGGCCACTGTTGGAAACAGGATACTGGGCTTGATGGACCTTGGTCTGACCCAGTATGGCATATCTTATGTTCTTATGTTCTCTACTGTGTTCGTTTATTGTGTCTGTCTATCCTTAGTTTTCTCTCCTGGCTGTCCTGTTTGAAATTGTAATTTCCTTTCCTTTTCTAGGCCAATGGCCAACTTTTTCCTTTACGAATTGTAAACCGCCTTGATTATTGTTTGAAAAGCTCAATAAACATAAACATAAACATAAACATAAACATAAACATTGAAAACTCTGAATAGGATTGGGGCAACTAGGTCAGAGATAGCTTTGTACAGTTCTGCCGGAAATAGATCAGGACCCAAGGCTTTGGCATTTTTAATGTGTCCAATAGCCCCCTGCACCTCTGCCATCGTAATTGGCCATTCTAGTGCTTCTCATGTTTCTGTTGACCCTTGAGGTAAATCCGCCTCCAAAAGCCAATTGTTGATACTCTGATCATCCAGAGAATGCTGAGAAACATAGAGAGTTTCATAAAAGCTTGCAAAACACCGTGCAATGTCTATAGACTTTCTATGCCTCCGCCCCCCTCATCCATCACGATAGAGATCCTTCTCTTCAGCCGCTGACATTTCAACTGCCATAGAAGCAACTTGCCTACTTTATTCCCTTGCTTATAGAAATTATGACGTGTGCGTTGTAGTTGAGAGGCTATCTTTTCTGTTTCTAGCACTGCTAGTTCCCCCCGTAAGGCCGTCAGATGACGCCACACTTTAACAGTATGTCCCTTCCTATGTTTCTCCTCCAGTATAGAGATCTGTTGTCGCAACTCATCCTGTCTGGCGACTTTCTTACATTTAAATGCCTTCGACAAGGAAATTAATTGTCCCCTCAACACCGCCTTCCCTGCTTTCCAAAGAAGAAAACTTGGAGTACCTGCCTGATCATTAAACTACAGATACTCTTTTCAACTATTTCTTAGTTGTTCAATGAATTCTTGGTTTTTCAGTAAATATTGGTGCAGCGTCCAGGAATTAGGGGGCGTCTCTGCGTCACTAATCATCCAGTTCAAGGCTACCAAATGATGATCAGAAGGCCCTAGAGCCCCAATGTGAATGCAGGAAATTTGGGAAAGCAACGATCTGGAGACAAGCCAAATATCAATTCCAGAGAAGGAATGATGCACACGGGAAAAAAAAGAGTAATCCCTTTCCCCAGGATGCAAAACCCTCCATACATCTACTAAATCTGATTCGGAGACAAAATCCAACAAAGATTGGGAGCCCCCGATGGAGCCAGCCCTCGAACCTGACTTATCCAAATCTGAGAATACACTTCAAAGTTGCCTCCTAATAGTACCTCTCCTGCGGTATGAGCTCTAACCGCTTCAAGTAGTTCCTTCGATGAGCTAGTTATTTTTTTAGGCGGAATGTAGACATTGACCAATGAAATTGGTGTGTCATTTATCAAACCAGATACAATGAAGAAGTGGCCATAAGTGTCCAAATATTGATCAGGAAATAGAAAAGGACATGTTTGTGAAATCAAGATGGCTACTCCTCACTTCTGGGAAGAGAAGCTAGAAGAAAATACTGGTGGGAACTTCCGGGATATTAAGTGTGAATGTGCCCCAGGAGCGAAGTAAGTTTCCTGAAGAAACACAATATCTGTCTGTTCTCTGAGCACTTGATCAAAAACCCTACATCTTTTAATATGTTGATGGAGCCCACAAATCTTCTATAAGGTAAGTTTAAGCATTGGCCCAATAGAAACTCTGCTTATACTGAATGCGAAGCAGAACTGGGATTACCACCTCACCCCACCTCCCTTGCAAGGATCCTCTACCTGCTTAAGTATAAGAGTATACCTCTTTACTGCTCCCCCAGGTCCATAGTGTCGTCAAATCATTCCCCCCTCTAGAACCCCCCAAAACAGCCCCCTTCCCTCCCTTCCCCTCCGCCACCCCCCCATCCCCTGGCCCTGGATTTAGAGGCCAACCATTCCCTCTCCAACGCAAAGAAACTGAAAGAGGCATACTGGCTTCTAAGAGGGCAAAGAGATTGGAAAGCTCCTGACTTATCAGTCCCCCCCACCTCCCCCACCAACCATCCCCCTTTTCCCAACAGAGCTGTTTATCCGCCATTTCAATTACATTTTCCTCACCCGCCCCTACCCGAAATACAGTTATGAATTATGAGCCCCCAAACAAATATCTTAAAGCATTACAAGGGTAGAAACCTAGCCAGTAAACAACATCAGTTGGAATAATGTCTACCATAATGGAAAAACGTGTAATTAAAAAAAAGTACAGCAACTTTATATCAAAAGCAGAAAAGGAAGAGATTGCAGAAAACGTAACTACATAGTCCATTATGGTTGCGCTGCTGTATCCATTGCTTTGCCTGTTGCATCATCCAGTTCCGCTTCCGACTGTTGGCGTGAATGTGGAATTTTCGGGGTTGGTACTTCCCATTCAGGTTGCATTACATGCTATCGCGGAGTTCGGTCGCCCTCATACTGGATATGGTTGAGAAAGTCCATCCACGCGGATATATCAGAGATCTTCTGCAGAGTATTGTTCCATTCAAACACTAGCGCGAATGGAAAGTTCCAGCGGTACTCAATTGCTTTCTTTTGCAAGATCTGGGTGAGCGGTTTAAAGCTACGCCTCCGCTCTAACGTAAAAGAGGGCAGCTCTTGATAAATTTGAAGTTCCCAATCACAGAAGACTATTGATTTCTTGCCGCAGAGAGCACGCAGTAGTGTCATCTTGTCATCATAATACCGAAAACAGGCCACAATGGGGCAGGTTCGTCTGTCACCACCTATTCTAGAGTGTCCACTTCTGTGTGCCCATTCTAATTTAACTGGACTAGGTCTAACACACTAGGGACACATAGAAACATAGACATATGACAACAGGAAAAAGACCACATGGCCTATCTAGTCTGTTCTTCCATATCAACAACTACAACAGTCCCCTTTTTTTCTTTAGAGATCCTCTGTGTTTGTCCCATGCTTTTTTGAATTCAGTTACTGTCCTCATCTCTACCACCTCCACTGGGAGACTATTCCATGGATCCACCACTCTTTCCGTAAAGAAATATTTCTGCATATCACTCCTGAATCTATCCCCCTTCACCCTCATCCCATGTCCCCTCGTAGCAGAACTTGCTTTCAATTGAAAGATGCTCTCCCCCTGAACATTTATGCCACAGAGGTATATAAACATCTCAATCATATCACCTCTATCCCGCCTTTCCTCTAAGGTGTACATATTAAGATTCTTAAGTCTGTCCTCATATGCTTTATAATGAAGACCACTAACCATTTTAGTAGCCACCCTCTGCACCGACTCCATCCTGTTCACATCCTTTTGAAGGTGCAGTCTCCAGAATTGCACACTATACTCCAAATGAGGTCCCACCAAAGACTTATACAGAGGCACTATCACCTCCTTTTTTCTGCTAGGCATTCCTCTCCGTATGCACCCAAGCATCCTTCTAGCTTTTGCCGTCGCCTTTTCTACCTGTTTAGCTACTTTAAGATCATCAGACACAACCACGCCTAGGTCCAGCTCTTCTTTAGTGGACAAAAGTTCTTCAGCCCCTATACTATATTGCTCCCTTGGATTGCTGCAGCCCAAATGCATGACCTTACATTTTTTAACATTAAATCCCAGCTGCCAAATTCTAGACCATTCTTCAAGCTTATCTAGATTCCTCCTCATCTTATCTTCACCTTCCTTGGTGTCTACTCTATTGCAGATTTTGGTATCATCAACAAAGAGGCAAACCTTACCCGACAGCCCTTCCGCTATATCACTAACAAAGATGTTAAAAAGAATCGGACCAAGGACAGATCCCTGGGGCACACCACTGGTAACATCCTTCTCCTCAGAGTGAGCTCCATTTACCTGCACTCTTTGTTGCCTCCTACACAACCAATTTCTAACCCAAGCAGTAACTTTAGGGTCCACCCCTAGGGTGCTCAGTTTGTTTATAGGTTGCCTGTGAGGAACAGTGTCAAAGGCTTTACTGAAATCTAAATATACCACATCTAGGGCTCTCCCTCAGTCCAACTCCCTGGTCACCCAGTCAAAGAAATCAATCAGATTTGTCTGACAAGACCTGCCTCTGGTGAATCCATGCTGCCTCGCATCCTGTAATCCAGAAACCTCACTATTTTCTCTTTCAGCAGCGTTTCCAATATTTACTCATCACCGAAGTTAAACTAACCGGCCTGTGGTTTTCAACCACATCCTTACTTCCTCTTTTGTGTAAAGGCACCACATGAGCCTCTCTCCAGTTCTTTGGCACCACTCCCGACTCTAATGATGCATTGAAAAGATCAGTCAGTGGAGCTGCTAGAACCTCCCCAGGTTCCCTCAGTATTCTAGGGTGTATCTCATCTGGTCCCATCGCTTTGTCTACTTTAAGTTGAGCTAGTTTCTCGTGAACACAGTCTTCTGGAAATTGTTCAAGATGTCCCTCGCTTCTGTTCCTGTTTGTAGGTGTTTTCTGAGGTCCTGCTCCCGGTTCTTCATCTGTGAACACAGAACAGAAATATTTGTTAAGCAATTCGCTTCATCCTCATCAGCTTTTACATATTCCTCCCCTGCACCCTTGAGTTTGACAATACCACTTTTGCCCTTCCTCTTCTCACTAACATATCTGAAAAATGTCTTATCCCCCCATTTTATTGCATTGGCTATTTCCTCCTCTTTTTGAATCTTTGCTTTCCTGACTACTTTGCTAGCTTCTCTAAGTTTTTCCAAATATAGATGCCTGTCTTCCTCTCTCTGTGATCTCTTGTATTTCATGAAGGCCTCCCTCTTTTTCTTCACTTTTTCAGCTACTTCTTTCGAAAGCCATAGCGGTCTCCTTTTCCTTTTACCTTTATTTACCATTTGAACAAAAATGTTGGTTGCCCTTAAAATATCCACTTTCAGTTTTGCCCACTGTTTTTCTACATCCACGAGCTATTCCTATCCCACTAATGACTCCCTGAGGTATTGGCCCATCTTGGCAAAGTTAGTCTTCCTAAAGTCTAAGACCCTCACCTTTGAATGGATTCTAACAGCCCTAGTCCTAATACTGAACCACACCATCTGGTGATCACTGGATGCAAAATGATCTCCTACTATAACATCAGAAAGACTTTCACCATTGGTAAGCTCCAAGTCCAGTATGGCCCCTTCACGTGTGGGGTCTGTTACCAATTGCCTGAATAGTTCTCCCTGTAGAGAATCCAGGATCTAGATGATACTGCAGCAGGAATGTGCCAGTCAACATCTGGCATATTGAAATTCCCTATCAGTAGCACTTCCCCTTTCCTAGCAATGCTGCGTATGTCTTCAATTAATCTCTGTCCACCTCTTCCTCTTGTGAGGGAGGTCTGTATATCACGCCAATGCATATAGTGCCACTCCTCCCCTTCTTCCTACCCTGTCCTTTCTGAATAAAGTATAGTCAGGTATAATTACATCCCATTCATGGTTTTCTGTGAACCATGTTTCTGTAACTGCCACTAAATCCAAGTTGGCCACTCCCACCAAAGTTTCAACATCAGGGATATTATTTCCCATGCTACGGGCATTTATACACACTGCTTTCCATATGTTAACCCTGTTACCCATTTCCATAAAGGTATTTAATATGTCACTTACCTGGGGTCTTTCACTTACCTAGGGGTTTTCTTCACCCATCCCCAACAAATCTAGTTTAAAGCCCTCTTCAGTAGATTAGCCACTCTACTACTGAAGACGCGTTGACCTTTCTTGGACAGATGGATGCCAACTCTGCTCTGCAACCTTTGGAACAGCATCCCATGTTCTAGGAAACCAAAACGCTCTCGATGACACCATCCATGCAGCCATGCATTCATCTCCAGGATGTGAGCATCTCTGCCTTGGCCTTTACCCTCAACAGGGAGGATTGAAGAGAACACCACCTGCACACCTAACTGCTTTACCCTCTGTCCCAGAACCATGAAGTTACTCTTGATACGCTCAGAGGGATACCTGGCAGTATCATTTGTAATGACGTGGATTAGTAACATTGGGTAATAGTCAGTGGGCTTGATGAGTCTCGGCAAACTCTCCATAACATCTTGGATTTTGGCATCAGGCAGACAGCATACCTCTCTGGACATCAAGTCTGGTCGGCAGATGGACACCTCAGTACCCCTCAGAAGAGAGTCACCAACCACCACTATGCTTCACTTCCTTGTGGTCACTTATTCTGCAACTTTGGGGTACTTGAGCTCTGGTTCTTCCATTTCCAGGGATGCTTTCACCTCCTCCACTTCCAGGGTTGCATAATGGTTCTCCAATTCAAGGGCTGGAGAAGTTGGCTTGGTGATTCTGCAGGCCCTGGTGACTTGTGTCCAACCTTCATCATTCTGTCGGCACCCATCTTCTCCTCTGCTGGAGAGCTTGGTTGCTGCAAGAAGCATATCATCAGTGTACTTCTCACTGTCTTGAATGCTCCTCAGCCTCGCCTCCTCCTCTCCGAGTTCCTCCATTTGTTTCCTTAGAGCTTCAGCATTCAGGCACCCTGCACATGGAACCGGTCCTTCAACTGGTATTGGGACCTCTGTCTGGAGAGAGGCAGAAGCTGTAACAGGGACAACAGCTTTAGCGATACGATTTTTCCCAGCCATTGTTCTGTTCATGGAGCTTAGGTATATGTTAAAGCAAAAGAGAGAGATCTACCAAAGTACCAGCCGGTTTCCCAGCGATGTTTGACCTGTAGAGCCCCTGTTAGGAATGCCTTGATGCATAAATCTCTTGTACTAGCTCCATGATGTTGCCATTAGTATTAGTGGACTCTGGCACTCCACAAATCCTTATGTTATTCCACCTTTGCCTGTTCTCGAGCTCATCATGATGCTCCTTCAAATCCGTGGTGAGTTGTTCCAGTTTATGGATCTTAGATAGGAGAACAAATTGATGCTACGGCTATGCTCCAATGTTAATTTTGTTTTGAGTCACCCGATCATGTAAGAATTTAAAATCCAACTGAAGATCAGAGATTGCTTTGGAGAATTCCAGCCTAAAGGAGCTGAGTTCCTGTAATACTTCCATCAGATCAGCTTTAAACGCGGGTTGCGCTACTGCAGCTGTGTCTGCACACATTTCCGGTGAACTAGGTGGCGTCGCTTGAATACATGAAGTATGGCTGGTCCCAGTAGTATCAGTTTTCCGCGAGAACTTGGATAGCGCGGTGGCATAATTGTTTTTTGAAAACATATTGATTAGCACAGAAGTACGTAGTCCAAATAAACCTTAGTACTTGTTTCTACTTATGGTGCTGGGGAGCAGAAAAGAATTTCCCTTTTTGCAGGATCTAATAAGTGTAGAGCCCCTCAGAATATGCCAGGATCCCCGGCCCGTCCAATGCCTTCAATAAAATTGGGCTAAAACGGAGTCAGCTCAATACTGTATGTATAGCCTTAAAAGTGAAAGAAATGTCCAGTATTGTCCGCTAGATGGAGCTCTCAGCCCACTTCTATCACGGTGTTTCCCTAGAAGAATGTCAAAAGACTGTAAAATAAAAAGCAAAAGTTCATCATCACATAGAGCTTCTTCCCAAGGAAGAAAAGGGTAGCATTAAGGAGTCACAGCATGAAACCTTAGCTTAGGCACAGGATTCCTTAATAGTGCTTCTCGTGTGCAGCTGCTTGAGGTAGCTGAGAGGGATGAGGAGACTGACACTGGAAGTGACACTATTCCCGCCCTTGGAGGACATCACTGCATTCCAAATTAGCATCTCCAGCTGCACAAGGTAATGGCTACAAAGGGAATCCCCTTCAAGACAGCATAGGGGACCTTAAATCACACTTGACGTGAGCCCCGACATGCCAATCTGCCTCCACAATGAACTTTGGGAAAGCGCTGAAAGGTAAGCTGATCTTGATCACCCCAAGCGGGAAGGAAACTAGCAGCAAAGAGCTGTCTCTCTCAGTTTCCCCTTTAAACAGTACCTTAGTCTTCAGGACAGGGGATCTTGCATTCTGAGGTCACACGAGCACCAATTAATTGAATTTGGGCTGGCGGCTCACTTCGCAGTCGATCGGGTGCAGAGCGATCATTAGAATTGTGTCGGGATGGCGAGCGGGAACATCAGCTGCGGCGAGACTGCTCTTACCAGCAGCTGAGGAGGCATGAAATGGTATTAGACTTGACAATCTCAGCGAATTTGGGCAGCTATATACAGTTGCACCCACCACGTGTCAGCTCTGTTCAGAAAAGTGCTCATTGTCCAGCGATTTAAAGGGGGGGAAAGGACCCCGGCACAGAGCTCTACTAAAAGCCAGCCATCTTAGCGCGGGCACACCCAAAATGGCATTTTTAAATATCATTGGGTAACTTGCATGGAGTGATAATACTAAATAGTAGTGGTACAACAGAATCAGGCTTCCAAGAAGACTTGAGTGACTAGCATGGTTAAAACCCAAACTTCAGAAGGCTGGATTTCTTTTTAAGAGCCCTATTGACTCTGGACTGGCCTATTGCAAGGTCTATCACTATCCCAGGCATTCTGGGGCATGTAGCTAATACAGGAGGGAGAGCCGGCCCCAAATGAAGCTCGGGGGACTGGCTGGGATTCCCCCTGGTAATGCAGCCACCAGCTATCGACTTTCTAAGAGCTCAGAAGAGCTCCTCTTCCCACAGCTGTTGTAGTCTCCTCTCACCCACCCTGTCTGATGACCTTGGCTCTGAGGATTGTTACAAAAATGTTGGACGTTGGCTTCAATATTGGTCTCATAAGATTCAAAGTTGAAGATTGCAAGGCCTGAAATTGTCTACCAGTGGAGGGGATTAATGCCACCATACTAAAGGTCAAGTAAGTTTAAACGAGGCAGGGGAGAGCCACTGTTGGGCTGCATATTGGAATTCACCTGTTCATTTCCCCAATACTGTCAATTCGCAACTGGGCAGACTGATGGGTGATTTTGGTCTTTATCTGCTGTCATTTACTATTTTCCACATGGAAAATCTAGTATTTCCACATGGAAATTGCATCAGTTAATTGTCTAGAAACTGCAAGGAGGTGGAGCTTGGTTTGGACACAGCCTGGGCGAGTCAGGAATCTACATTGCTATTCCCCTTTCATATAAGGAATGTATGCAAATGACTAAAATTATTCACGCTGAGATTTACAGCTGCTCTCTAACACATATTGTACACTTTGTAGTTAATTGGTGGCATTTAAATGTCTAAGTTTGCAAGTATAACAACATAGAGGTGTAAGTTTCGAAGCTTCCTCTTATTCTTCCCATGTATAGATTTGTACATGACTCCTCTGACTCTATTCTGGTGAACTTTTGCGTATCCTCATAAGTATTTTAGAAAAAGCAACCACATTTGGCATTGCCTTTTTTAAAATACTGACTGGGAGATCACAATTCCGGTCTCCACATGCTATCTCCCATTTGCCTTCATGAGTTTTTATTAATTTGTTTTCTATAAAGACATAAGCTCTTCTAACTTTTGGAATCCCTTCACTCCACACAATGGCGTTGGTGTTGATCTTGAGGTCCTGGTCACTGGATGCCCCAGAGTCATAGTGGCCGATGGTTACATAGGAAAAGGAGCCGCTGGACGATAGATGCCAGTTCAGGACATTGTAAGAAGCAGGGGGATTGCCCTTTTGATCAAAGAAAATGTCCCAGCCCACGGTGTTCTGGAAACGCACCTTCCATATATAATGCAGGAGCTGTGCTGACAAAAAATGACAAACATGCATTGTTATTAAGGCACTAGCCTAATTTTGTGGGGGTACCTTGGCACCCCACTTTATCCAGTCGTACAAAGAATTTGCAGTGCATGTTCAGATATATCACTGCCCTGCTGCAAATGTGAAGGGTGGAATCTCAAATTTAATAAATAGAAACATATATAAAAGTTTATAAATAAAAATAAAATAAATGGAAAGCTGATGCAAGATTCCCTGACAAACACTGAAGTCTAGACCCTGAACATATGGTTTAAAGACTCTTCAGAGCCACTGTTCCCTTTGAGAAGTCAGTATGGTTTGAATATTTCCTGAAGTTGTAATGCATTGAACACTTTTAGGGGGAAAACAGATTTTTTAAAGGAACACCTATTGCCTCTGTAAAATCAGGGCTTTCTGAAATAGGATACTTATATTTTGGCACTTCTGAGTCAACCAAGGGACTAATCCAAGGATGTCAAGCTCCGTGACAGAATCGGTAAGATGTTGAATAGGTCCAAGGAGAGGATTATGTTATCAGATGTGCGTCATGACCACATTAGAAAGAAAAATAATCATCTTATCCAGACAGTTTTCTCCGCTCTATATAGGTTTGCCTACTGGCTGTACTTTTGGTGATTAGCTTATCCAGTCCTCATCTTACCCTGTTGAGCATGGACCTAAAATTCCTGTGCTTTCCTTGTGAAATCAGTTGCAGAGGTCCTTGCATGTAGCAGGATAAGGTGGGATTCTGTATAACCCTGACCTCGAAGACTCGGGGGACAATTTTGGAAGCACGGGAAAGATGGAGGGGTTGGGCTAAGAGAAGGGGGGGGGCAATCTGGTGGATCCTCCGGGGACTTTAAATTTCACTCTACTAGCAGCAATAGCAAGCTAGCAAATGTGCACAAGCAACTTTTGGGGTGCAGGATAAAAGTGCTGCTAATGGAGCCACCTGTGCTCAGGTGCCTGCCATATTCTCGCGATTTATCTCAGACTTTCTGTGCACCGCTCATTTTCTTGCTGTTTGCTTACTGCCTTGCTACGAAAGCCTCTGTGCTAAGGCTGCGTTTGGAAACCCTTCGCTAGAGCTTTAGCGCTGGGCTCTAGCGTAGGGTTTCGGCAGTGAGGCCTCACTGGGTTAGGTCCTTCTTTTTGAGCTTCTTATTTGTACTGACAAAATCTACTGCAACAATTTAGATCAATAGATTGAAAGTACCTGCTGCCAGGAATTCAGATTCGTAGGCATAAGGAAAAACTGTTGCAAGTAGCAACTCCAGGACTGTGGAATAGCTTACCCTTAGAAATTGGGAGTGAAAGTAATTATTTAAGATTCCAAAGACTGTTAATGACTTGGTGGTTTAGAAAATATTTTAACGTGTAAAGGGGTGATTGGGGTATGTAGGCCTAAATTTTAATTGTAATAGTCAAATGTAAAGTCTTTTACGCAAACAAATCATCATATAACAAATTAAACTCTGTTAGTCGCTCTGAGTTATGGGTGGGGGTTGATAGAAGAAGTTTCATTAAATTCAATTGATAACATTTCACCATGGTCTTAACTCCTTACAAGCCACCAAAATGTTCCAGGTTTCAGAAGAAATATATCAATAGCTCTGAATAGCAGTGGATTTCCTTGTTGCTGGTTGCAGATACCTGGCATTATATAGTCCTAGAAGTCATCTTATATTGAAAAATTGGGTTCCTTACAGGTTGTGATACCTTTTATCAGATGGTCTGGTAAAGGCCCCAGTGTGTGGTCTCAGAAGCTAACGTGGAACGGCTTCTTTGGATATTCCATATCTTATTTATTTAGCAGACTTTAGAAGTGGAGGGGTAGGCTAATGCTTAGAGCAACTACCTAATACCCAAGAGATCAGCGTTCAATTCCCACTGGCATGCCTTGTGACCTAGAGCAGATCATTTTACCCTCCATTGCCTCAAAAGAAAAGGTCTGGCAGTCTACTTCTGGTCATGCCTTACCAAGAAAGCCCAGGGGCTGCTGGAACTCCAGGAGTCAGCATTAGCTGGATGGCACTAAAAAAAATCAAAACAGGTTTTATATACAGTTTTATCATTCTAGTTAAAATGGTTTACATTGTAATTTAAACTTGGTAATGTACATTAAACAAGGATATTGATAATTTAGATTCTCCTGAGGTAATGGAGGGTTAAGTGACTTGCCAAAGGCCACAAGGGGTGCTAATGGGAATCAAACCTTGGTCTTTTGGTTCCCAAGCCAAAACTCTAACAAAGGGTATCACAACCTGCAAAGAAACACAGAGCCTAGAACTCTCTTAAGCATTTGAGTATTAAACACCGCAAAGAGAGAAAAGCTTAGTGAAACATTTACTGTGTCAGGCCATGCTTAATTAAAGACATGTATTTGGAGCAGACATTGGCACATACCTGCCATGGCTCAAAGTGTTTGAGGTTTGCACATGACCCATTGATGAAAGGCCCTTCTCCAGGCTCACAGGAAGACATGGCATGCAGGGCATGAGCTACCACATACACGGCATTGTAGACGTTATACACAAATCCTAGTTTTGTCATGTCAAAGAAACGAATATCAAGGGTCCTCAAGTCTTCCTTTCCTGTGCATAGTGTCCTTTCTGTTCTTCCTTCTTGAAGAGTGGCTTGGTCTATGTTGGAGTCATTCCACCTGCATCCAAAGACTTCTTCCCAAAACTGCCGAACAAAAATATCTTTTGTTGTTCTGAAAGGATGAAGGTCATAGAGGTACTCTTTAAACCTTGGCATTTTGCCTGTAGGAACAGAGAGCGCAATTGTTCCTTTAAGAGTTTTTAAGAGCAACTCTTTGTTAAATATTGGACTCATAGCCCAGCCATCTGTAGCAATCCAGACTTTTCCGAATACCTCATTTCCATCAATTGCCTGCATCACGGGATAGAGGTTGTCGTCAGTGGAGAAGACAACAATGACTCTGGTGGTTGATGCTTTCACCACCTCCACAATGTGCTGTGTCTTTTTTTGAGAGTAGAACAGAGGGATGGTTTCATAGAAGGCTACACAGACCCCAGCCTTGGCCAACTCTTGTTTCAGCATCTGACTCCCTATCAGTCCATAGTCATTGTCCTCAGCGAGGATTCCAACCCATGTCCAACCAAAGAAGGTTATCAACCAGACAATGCCCAAAGACTGGTATTTATCACTTGGGGTAGTGCGAAAGAAAGAAGGAAATCGACTCTTATCACTAAGAGCATCAACGGAGGAGGCATAACTGATCTGAAATTGCACAGCATAAATTAGTTTTTCTTGTCAATGTATGTGAAAATAAGGATGACTATTGTTTTTTTTTTTTAATTTTCCTTAAAGGTTATAGATTGTAGATGTTCAACCCCCTCCCCCTTCAACTTTATCAATGATAAGGGTTTCACATGAAACCACATGTTTTAGAGTTCACTGAAATTACTGTTAGAAGTATCCAGAATTGGCAATACAGAGGTACAATCTTAGATTTTAAGGCTTCTAGGAAAAGGGAAATACTTACAGTACCTGAATATAACCCTCCTCCATCTACTGTTGGAAAGGCATGAACATATAAAATAAATAAAGTATAGTTATTCACCTATAGCAGGTGTTCTCCATGGACAGCAGGAATAAGTCCTCATGTATGGGTGACATCACCTACACAGCACTGTGCGAAAATGCTCCCCAACTTCCATTGCAAGCTTTGGGAGGCAACACCACACATGTGCACCTGCCTGCTGTGGTACCATATTCTCCAGTACAATAATATAGCCAAAGAGCAACTGTTTGTGGAGGTGGGAGGGTTGTGAGGACTTATTCCTACTGTCCATGGAGAACACCTGCTACATGTGAATCACCACGCTTTCTCCATGGACAAGCAGGAAAGTAAGTTTTTACCTATGGGACTGCCATGCTCCAGGCTTCCAAAAACTGAGGAAGCCAAAAACCCAACATAGGCAACAAAACTGGAGAAACACAAGAAAAGTGTGAGCAGTCCCTTTAGAGGATTCAACTGATTCAGCATCGTAAGTATACATCCTCACTAAGAGATCTCTTTTTTTTTTCTTTTTGGTTGTTTGGACGAACAGAAGGGCTGGTGGGAAGTAGTTGAACCAGACAACCATGAGATGCTGGAGTACTGCCTGGCTGAAGTTACTATCGAGAATCCCCATCCAGACAGTAATGAGCTGTGAAAGTGTGGACAGAAGATCATGTTGCAGCCCTGCAGATCCCTTCCATGGAGACTGATGCATCCATGTCTTGGACATTTGGACATGACATGACCTTCAAGGCTCTGGCCTGCCTGGGCATAATCAAAAAAGATGCAGTCTGCTAGCCAAATGAACAATATGCATTATGAAACAGCAGCCCCCAGCTTGCTAGGGTCGAAGGAGATGAACAACTTGGTGGCCTTCCGGTGAGCCTTTGTCTGCTCAAGGTAGAAGGCCAAAGCTCGCTTGTAGCCCTGCATGTGCAATGCAGCCTCCCCTTGATTGATGTGAGGCCTGGGGAAGAAAGTTGGCAGAACAAATGATTGAGGTGGAAAGCAGAGACCACCTTGGGTAGGAAGTGCAGATGCATTCTCAAGACCACTCTCTTGTGGTGGAACCTGCTGTATGGAGGATGAGTCACCAAGGCATGGAGCTCACTGATATGGCATAACTGCCACCAGGAATAAGACCTTCCTGGTCAGAAACTTCAAGGTGGCAGGAAACAAACAGCTCAAAAGGAGCCATTGAGAGCTGCACAAGAACCATGTTGCAATCTCAGGCCACTGCATGGGGCTTGAACAGAAGCTTAGAGAGGAGCAAACCACACATGAAGTGGACCACCAAGGGCTGAGCAGAAATGAGTTTTCCCTCCGAACCACGATGATAGCCCCCAATTGCGTTCAGATGGGTTCCGATGGAGTTGGACTTGAGACCCGAGTCTGAGAGGTGCAGGAGGTACTCAAGAAACATGTCAACAGCACAGGAGAAGGGAATCCAGAGACTTGTCAATGTACAAGGAGTATAACCCTCACCATTTAAACGCATAGGATCTGTGTGTGGAATCCTTGTGGGAAGTGACCAGGACTTCCATGGCATTCTCGGGCATGTTGAGCTCCGAGAGGACTACCCACTCAACATCCATGCCATAAGAGCCAGGGACCAGATGCTGGGGTATAGTAAAGTTCCATCTTCTTAAGAGATGAGGTCTGGTGCAGAACCCAAACGCAGAAGCTTCTGCCAAGAGAGTTGAAGCATCAGAGGAAACCACAGCTGCTTGGGCCAGTACGGAGAGATGAAAATCAACATGCTGTTGTTGGCCTGCAGTTTCAGCAGGGATTTTGCCACTGGCAGCAGCAGAGGGTAGGCATAAACAGGCCCAAACCCCAGTGGTGGAGGAGGGCATCTGGCACCAGCTGGCTGCTGGAAGCTACACTGGAGCAGAACTGGTCCACCTGGACATTGCACATAGTACCAAACAAATCAATTGTGGGGGTACCTCACTCCCGAAAGATCCGAAGCACAACTTCACTGTTAAGGGTCCACTTGTGTGACTGGAGGATGTGACTCAGCTGATCTACCAGAGAGTTGAGTTCCCCCAGCAGGTAAGTCACCTGTAGCTCCATACTGTGGTTGATGGCAAACTTCCACAAGGCAATCGCTTCCCAGTACAGGAGGTACAGTCCTGTGCTACCCTATTTGTTGATGTAGTACAAGGCCACCTGGTTGTCCATCTGGATCAGTACCACTTGTTTGGCCAACTGTGCCTGGAATGCTCGGAGGGCATTTGCGATTGCCTGCAGTTCAAAAAAGTTGATCTGGTGAAGGCTCTCCTGCTAGGACCAGAGGCTTTGTGTGCACAGGCCATCCAGATGAGTCCCACAGCCCAGCTTGGATGCATCTGTTATCAGCATTCACTGGGGGGAGGGGGCGATGCTTGAAATGGGAGACTCTTGAACATGTTCTGACATTCTACCCACCAGTGCAGGACTGGACTAGAGGCACGGTGACCACCACCCAGTCTTGCAGACGGCCAGTGGTTTGTTTCCATTGTATGCTCAGAGTCCACTGTGCTTGTCTCATGAAAGGTGAGCCAGGGGATTGACATGCACCATCAAGGCCATGTGGCAAAGGACTGTCAGTGTCCTTTGGACTAGTGTGTGGCGTGTCTGCTGGACATCGCTGGACACCACCATTAGCCTCTGCAGATGATCCATCAGGAAGAAGGCCCAAGCCCAAGTGGTATCAAGAAGCGCACCTATGAACTCCAGCTGTTGTGAGGGCTGAAGGTGAGACTTGGGGAATTTGATCACAAACCCCAATTGCTCTATTACCTGGATGGTCAGGTGCACTGACTGCCGGATGCTGTCCAGAGAGAAGCTCTTTATGAGCCAGTCATCAAAGTAGGAGAAGACGAAGACCCCCAGGGTTTGACGAAAGGTGGCTACCACTATGAGGCATTTTGTGAAGACCTGGGGTGCTGATGCTAGACCGAAAGGAAGTATTCCGTACTGGAAGTGATGAACACCCAGGACGAAACTGAGATATTTTCTGTGAACAGAATGGATCACTATGTGTATACACATCTTTGAGATCCAGGGAGCATAGCCAATCATCCTTTTGCAGGAAAGGGGGCAGGGTCCCCAGCAAGACCATCTTGTACTTCTCCTGCACCAGGAAGGTGTTGAGGTTCCATTTTCTTGGGGACCAGGAAGTACCTGAAGTAGAATCCCTGCCTGACCTAAGCCAGGGGCATTTGCTCGATGGTGAGTTTGGTGAGGAGAGTGGTGATCTCCTCCTTCAGCAATCTGTGGTTCAGTGGATCTAGGGGGAAGTGACTGGCAGCATGTATCTGCATGTACCAGTGCGGATATGGTCAATACTCCATCTATTTTGTGGTTCCGAAGAAGGAAGGATCTCAAGCACATGAACTGTTGCCTCGTCATGCCCATATTACTCCTCTTCTCAAGTCACTTCATTGGCTCCCTATCCGTTTCCGCATCCAGTTCAAACTTCTTCTGCTGACCTATAAATGCATTCTCTCTGCAGTTCCTCACTACCTTTTTTCTTTTATCTCTCCTTACAACCCGCCTCGGGAACTTCGCTCTTCTAGCAAACTGCTTCTATCTGTGCCCTTCTCTTCTACTGCCAACTCCAGACTTCGCTCCTTTCACCTTGCTGCACCTTACGCCTGGAACAAACTACCTGTGTCTGTACGCCAGGCACCTTCTCTGACCCTCTTCAAATCCAGGCTGAAAACTCACCTCTTCGCTGCTGCCTTTGGATCTTGACTCACCTAATCTCCTTTTTTCTTTTCCTTTTCCCCTTGTTTTATTCCTGGGTACACCCTCTGTGTTGTCTGTCTTGACTAGATTGTAAGCTCTGATGAGAAGGGACTGTCTCCTACTTGTCTATGCAGCGCTGCGTATGACTTGTAGCGCTATACAAATCCTCAGTAGTAGTAGTAGTATCTGCTTTGAACTATCTGCATTACCCATGCATCTGAGGTGACAAGAAGTCACCTATGTGCAAAATGAATGAGCCGCCGCCCCCCCCACCAGAAGATGTACCACTTTGGGCAATGACACTTTGGCTATGCTCCAAAGGAACCAGTCAAAATACCGCCACGAGCTTCAACTGTGTGGCAGGTTGGGCCTTCTGAGACTTCGCCTGCCGCTGTTGGTGAGGGGCCTGTGTCTTTGGCTGAGGGCTCAGGTAGTAGAGGCACTTGGACTGGTAATAGGTCTTCTTCTGTGAGGGCTCAGAGGTCTTCCATAAGAGGCTGGAGAGGATTACATGCTTCTTTTCAATCTCCCCCATTTTGTCCTCTACTGGAAAAAGATTTAGGCGTCATCGTGGATAACATGTTGAAACCCTCCGCCCAGTGTGCAGCGGCAGCAAAGAGAGCAAATAGAATGCTAGGTATCATAAGGAAAGCAATGGAAAATAAAACAAAGGATATTATAATGCCTCTGTATCGTTCCATGGTGCGACCGCACCTTGAGTATTGTGTGCAATTCTGGTTGCCGTATCTTAAAAAGGATATAGCGATTTTAGAAAAGGTTCAGAGAAGAGCCACCAAAATGGTAAAGGGGATGGAAGGCTACTCCTATGAGGAGAGGCTACAAAGGTTAGGGCTCTTTAACCTGGAAAAGAGACGGCTGAGGGGAGATATGATAGAGGTCTATAAATTAATGAACGGAGTCGAACGGGTAGACGTAGATCGATTGTTTACATTATCAGAATATAGAAAGACTAGGGGACATGAAATGAAGTTACAGGGTAAACTATTTAAGACAAATAAGAGAAAATATTTTTTCACTCAATGTGTAATCAAACTCTGGAATTTGTTACCGGAGGATGTAGTAAAGGCTGTTAGTGTAGCTGGTTTAAAAAAAGGTTTGGACAAGTTCCTGGAGAAAAGGTCCATAAACCATTATTAAAAAGGGACTCAGGATATCAATGCTTGACCCAATACAAGCATTGTGGAACCTATGTCTTTTGGGGAAACTGCTAGGTACGTATGACTTTGATTGGCCACTGTTGTAAACAGGATACTGGGCTTGATGGACCTTGGTCTGACCCAGTATGGCATATCTTATGTTCTTATGTTCTTATTGAAGTGGTTCTCCCCCCCCTGCAAGGCATGTCCACCAGTTTATCCTGGACTTATTGTTTCACATCCGATGACTGGAGCCAGGAGAGATGGCATGGCCTGATGCCCACAACCATAACCCTGCTGGCTGACTTGAAGGCATCTTAGGTCACCTTGACCATGTACTTGGCTCACCAGGGTGTGAAAGGAGTCAAGACTCTCCGAGGGGATCTGGGAAGCGAAGTCGGCCAGGTCCAGCATGATGACCTTGAAGAACATGCTCATGTACAGTTAGTACAGGACCCTGGCCACAAGCATGGAGCCCTGGGAGCACCGCCTTCCAAATAAATCCAGGGTTCTCGCCTCCTCACCCAGGAGCAGTGAGGAATGAGTCTTGTTGCTTTTGATTCTCTTCATAGTCAATTCTGTCGCCATGGAGTTGTGGGAAAGTTGAGACTTCTTAAGCTCGGGACCTTCTGCATCTGGTACATCAAATCCAGCCATCAGCTGATCCCTAGCACTGAGAGGGGGTTCTCCCACATCCTCAGAAGCATTTCCAACCCCTCCAATCTAGGCTCATCCTTGAACTCCAGGGAGAAGTGTATGGCCTTGGCCATATTCCTGATGAAGTCCTGGAAGAACATGTTCTCCAGAGGCAATTTACGTCATTTGTATGGAAGCAAGTGGTCCGAGAAACGGTCTTGTGATCCCCGGTCAGACACCACCTATTCCTCCTCCGTCTCCCAGCCATCAGAGTCTGACTCTGAGAGGAAGTCGAAATAGAGTTGAGCCTATTTCTGGTGCTTATGCTGATCATGTGGCAAAGTTGGGCATTGGTGAGACCGACTGTGCTCTGAGTGTTTTCGATAAGCATTGTTTTAAGAGAATCCATATACAGCTGGCCATAATAAAAACAACCTAAAGGAAATATGGGGCTAGGGTCAAATGTGTAAAAAAATGCTAAACTAAACATCAAACCAACTTAAGGAATGTATAGGGAACCTGTAAGGACAGTTGTGAATACCCTATTTGAAAAGACAGGAAGCTACAAAAAGAAAAAAGAAAGGGGTTGGAAGGAGGGAAAAGGGGGAGGGGGGGAGATAGACAAGGGTGGAAGGGGATCAGGAATACTTAAAGCCAAAATAAACCCTGATGAAAATAGCATTAAAAGCAAATGATAATTCAATATAACATAGTCCAATCTAAAACAGGGGTTCAAGTGTGCCCAAGCATCCCTCACTGCTCGTGCCTCTGTGGAACCTCGCGAGGACGTCAATGCCGATGCTGAATTTGACGGTCCAAAGAGGGACTCCTGTCGTTTCTCCCAGACCTTCATGCCCCGGTTGCAAGATGCGGGCTGATGGTCAGGGCCACGGCACTGAGGGCACCAGCTGTGCCGGTCGGTGACCGAGATGGTCCAACCGCACTTGGTGCACTTCTTAAACCTGCTGGCTGGCTGGCTTGGACATGTCCGGGAATGCAGCCACGGCTAGGTCGAAAGGCAAAATAAGCTGCGGCCCCGGATCAGATGCTGCTCGTGATAGGCGTGATATGTAACTATGTGGAAATGCAAAAGAAAGACCCCACAAGGGGGTAAATCAAAGACGCTTTTGTGAGGAGAGCAGGAACATGTCCTAGGGGCTGCATGGAAAAAAGAAGACCTGGAGAAGATGGTGCCATGGCAGGTGGGAAGGGAGGTATGCATGCATGGTGGAGCCTCCAAAAGTGTCCAATGGGAGCTGGGGAGCGTGAGGACTTACTTCCTGTTTGTCCATGGAGCATAAATATCCTGTTATACGTTTGTATGAGAGAAGTTCCAGATTGTTGTAGCATAGAAACTTATATACAATGAAACATAGCTGTCAGAAAATTCCTTCTTTTAATTTCCTTCTCCCTGGTCTCTACTCTCCCAACCTCTCAAAACTGCTCTCCCACATCTGCCCTCAAAAACCGACCTGCCATCCCACCAAATACACCCCACACAACTGCCTCACATCATGCAAGCTGCCCTTCCCCCCAAAAATGATACCCCTACAACAGCTTCATCACATTGTTAACTGCCCCAGCCGCAAACACTACACCATCGCAATTGCCCCACCCCAGATTTCCTACTGTCTGCCAACTGCTCTCTCTCTCAAAACCTAATGCACGCTGACTGTCCCACTGCCCTGAAAACTGCCCCACTTAAATTTGTTTTAGCAATGGGAGAGTTTTATTATTGTTTATCAATAAAGATCTAAAATCAGAAGCCCTGCCCATAACATCCTTCTATCACAATTGTTCCAAGAGGTTAAAGGCAAAATATGTAAATAATTTTGTCCTTTTTGAAGAGGAGAACACAGAGACCATATTGGAAAAATGATTTCTTAGTGGTCTGGGCCTGCTTAATTCATGTTTTGGTTACAGAGACCACTACGGAGAGGTCTTTGCCCATATGGTAAAACCAAATCAAGAAGTGAAAATACCAGAAGCTGCGTTTGATTCTGACTTAAATACACTGTAGACCCGATACAATGCGGGTGATGGGGTCCAAAAATTTGTCCTGTGTTATAAATGAGCCCATGATATCTCCAGTCTGGCAGCTCGCTTCCTACATTTAAAGCTACAGTTGTGGTTTCTTCTTGTAGCTTTCCTCTGTACTCAAGCCTCTGTCAATCTCTGCTGAGTCCCACCTCCTCAGACGCACATTTCCTGTTGCTCCGTGGGGGTGGGATTCTGCAGAGGCTTAAGTGCATAGGGGCTCCACAGTGCTTTAACCTTTTCTTTCCTTCTGATGATGACGGCCACAAGAAGGAATGTCAAAGATATGAAGGGTGCTGCTGGACTTGATATACAGCGGGTTCGTTATAAAGGGAGCTAACCTTGACCACCTATAAGTGATCCCGCATGATACTGAGCTGTGTTATACCGAATTTATGGAAGGGGTCTCCGACTCTAGTCCCAAAGATCTCTCAACCAGTCAGGTTTTCAGAATATAACTAATGAATATGTATGAGATATATTTGAATACCGCGGGGCAAGGCATGCAGATATAGCTCATGAATATTCATTAGGGATATCCTGAAAACCTGATTGGTCTTGATCTCCAGGACTGGAGTTGAAGACCTTTGGGATACAATGTATTTAGACTCTGATTATTTTGATGGTGAACATTTTTTTCACTCATCTGTACCATGCAACTATTCCTAGAAAAGTATGATTTAATTATGATGTGTGATGGTGCATTGTAAGAACCAAATAAAAAAGTTTCAACTGGTGAAAAACACTGTGGGTATGTTTAATTTCAGGAGCTAAATGTTGTGATTGCATTTGACCTTGCTAAAGACCTTACACTGGCTTCCAGTTGCTCAAGGAGTTGAATTTAAGATATTCTTTTTGGTTTATAAAGCCTTAAGTGATTTAGCCCCTTAATATCTGAGCTCCAAACTAAAGCAAAATGTGCCGGAGTAGATATTTGAAAGAACTCCATGGCCAAATTTGCGGGACTGCTCACTAGTTAAAATTTAACTGGACAGCTCGCTATCCACTTAAAACGCATTGAATTGAGTCTGGAAGAGTGAAGGGCAGTCCAGGGACATCTTTGTTGCTATTTTAATCCAAACTAGTTCTGGAAATATTTATGCTATATTTACTTATTTATCCTTTTTCTAGGTTGCTTTCCCAATCTCGATGGAAATCACCCAAAGCAGTAAACAATTCAAACAATTGCAAAAAAACAAAAAAGAAAAAAATTGCAAATAAAACCAACCAGGGCAGCACTGAGCCATAAATGCGTTCTGTGCGATTTGCACATCTGACGCTTCCCTTCCCTCCCATCGCATCACAGATTTGCCATTTGCCCCATGCCCAGCATCTCCTCACACACGTCCATGTCCAGCTGGCTCCACGCACTGCCTGCCCATTCCCCGCCGCAATTTTTCACGTTTCCTTGGCCATGGTGGCGGCGGCGGCGGCGGCGGCAGTGGAACGGATATAAAATTGAAAAAAAAAAGTGGGTCTTTCCAATTTCCTGATAGCATGCAGGTCTGATTCCTCCCTCCTCTGATGTATGTCCGTGTAAGAGGAGGGAAGGACCGGACCAGCCATTCAAGCGTGGAGTTGCAAAGACTCGCATTCGAATGGCTTGTCTGGCCCCTTCCTCCTCTGACACAGGCATACGTCAGAGGAGGGAGGGATCAGACCTGCATGCTAGCAGGAAATCAGAAAGACCCATGTCTTTTTTTTTTTGATGTCTGCTCCGCTGCTGCTGACGATGCCAAGGAAACATGAAAAGCGTGGGGTGGGGTGTGGAGCTGAGGTCAGCAAATGTGCCCCTATTTTTTGGCGTGCTGTGTGGCCGCACCGCTCGCACAAGGGCTAGGCACGGTGTTGAAACCAACAATCATACACAAACTGTGAAACAGAGCAAACAGAGCGTCCAATAATTTCAGAATCTCAGAATCTGATGTTTGTAGGCCAATGTTTTATTATGATGCTAGAGAAATATGAATGTCATGAAGGGATTTGCTTTAATCACTACTTAACTCAACAGAATATTTTATTTTTATTCAGTTATCTATTATTCTTAAATTGTAATTATTATATTGCTAATGTTCTTTATTGTCTGATATGATTTCATATTTTCCTCTTATGAGAAGCACTTTGTAGCCGTCTTGGGAGAGGTCGTCCATAAAGCTTAAAATAAAATACATATAAAAGTCCCTGATCCATACCTGTGCTTGTCTGTATACCCCCAGCAGCTCAGCCATGGCTATGGACAGCCGAGACTTATCATCTCCGATCACTGCAGCCAAGGGAGGTGTTTTCCTGCAGGTGTAATTTGGGATGGGGTCTTTATGTCCACTGAGTTGCCACATTGTGCCTTGCAAGGACTTGAACAAGGTATCGCAGGAGTCATAAATCCAGAAACCCAAGGTGACGTTGGGCAGTAGGGAGCCATTTTGGTTAATATCTTCCAAAGCAAAGACCATCGCTTGCAGAAGTTCATAAATATGTAATTGGAAACTAAAAATACAATGAAAGTTTTTTTGTATACAAAATGTAAATTTATTTTCAGTTTATGAATCACACCTTCTACACAGCTGAGATGATATATAAAAAGAGAATGAAAACAAAGAATTGCAATTATAAGTCAAAATAAGACGAAGAGTGGAAAACAACACCCCCCATCAATATTACAGCCAAAATAAAAAAACCTTTACAATGGAAAAGCCATTCAAAAAAATTTTCCACCTTCTACTTAGAATATAACATTGCCAGATAAAGCAAGATTTCACGCTTTTCTTAAGCCTTTAAATATTCAGACAGAGAATGTACATTAGTTCCAAAGTCTAGGGGGATCCACTGAAGAAAGAATTTACCCTGTGTTCGAACTTGCCTGAGATATTTTTGGCTGAATACAAATTTCATTGGGGAACATAAGGTAGCAAATAATCCTCTGCCTTTAACCCAGCCAGGAGCC
This sequence comes from Ichthyophis bannanicus, assembly GCA_033557465.1. Taxonomy (NCBI): domain Eukaryota; kingdom Metazoa; phylum Chordata; class Amphibia; order Gymnophiona; family Ichthyophiidae; genus Ichthyophis; species Ichthyophis bannanicus. The sequence goes on along the minus strand of CM066051.1, from coordinate 41,312,367 downwards.
TAATGGCTGCCTTTTGAAGTATTTGGGGGAAAGCCTACAAAAGCGTCTTGCAGTTCAACCCATACACAAATAATATTTGGATTAATTTTCCCATATCAGAAATAGATACCTAAGGGTGCCGGCAAGAACATTAGGACATCATATCAAGATCAGCGTCATGAAACATCCCGATTGGTGCATCGGTAGGATATAGACCCCCTTTTGCTAATGGGCGCTAGCTAGCATGTTAGCATGTTCTGGCATGTGTTAAGGGCTCGCTGGGACATGCATTACCTGCTAGTACAGGCCCATGACAGTGCAGGATGATTCCCATGTTAACTGTGTAACCCGCGTTAGAGGTAAGAGTGGGCAGGGTAGTGGTAGAGAATGGGCATGGTGAGATTGGTGCAGTTAGCGCTGTGTTCAGACCGCACACTAATTGCATTAATATGAGCGCACCCAACAACACCTCAGTGTTTTCCATGGCCCCAGTTCGGCACTATTGACACTTAAATATCTGAGGCCATACTGGATAGCAGTTGCTGCTAAATATCTGAATTGGGCACCGCTATCTGGGTGAAAATCGCGCTATCTGGATTAAGTTTGTACTTTTCTAAATAGCGCTGGCACCGACCTTACTCCACCGACGGACCGCCCTGATGGATGAATTGGATAGTGCCGCAGCTGTCTGTGAGGATATTCCTTGGCACTATCTGGATTGGGTCCCTGAGTAACCCTTATCGACCCCACAATTCAAAGAGCATTAAAGTAAGAGTTTGCTTCTGTGATCTATGTAAGAATTCTAGAAAGATTCCAAAAGTAATTAAGGATAAGAATCCTAAAAGTATTGATGGTGTACATCTTCAATTCTTTGTCATAGCGACCCAAATTAGCTGCGTTTCCAAAAGCTGTCTGAACAAGGTCTATAATAATTTATATAGAGGCCACGTGTGTCCACTCACAACAGTTAAGCTGATATGAGTATTTCCTGGATGAAGAAGGAAGCTGGTTCTGTTGTATGAAGTGGCTTTGAAACAAAGGTCTAAACATGCCAAACATGGAGCTGGCAGACCTATAGTCGAGCGCTCCCTTCTCATTTTGAGATCTGAAGTGTGTCTTGCTGGTAGAGAGGTTGGCGAGGTCCCTAGAGGAAAAAGAAGGAATTGAGAACTCCATGATGTTCAGCCTTCGGTGCTTTTGGGGTAGGAGTATAGCCTGGTCTCGACAAAGATCTGCCATTTCAATCTAAACTTTGTAGTGGATCCAGACTGAAAGTGGAAACACTTAAGGGCTTGTTTACAAAGCTGCGGTAGCGGTTCGCGATCGTTATTGGAGCCGCGACCCCATTGATTTCAATGGGGCCGCGGCTCCGATAACGACCGCGAACCGCTACCGCGGCTTTGTAAACAAGCCCCTTAGTCTTTCTTCCCTGGATATTTTTGTGTTTTACCCAGTTTAACTGTGACTGTAAACCTTCCTAAAAGAGAGTGAAGTTTAAAGACTCTGGAGAAGGTGGATCAGTATTGCTACCGACCTATGCAATGGCCATTTCAAGAGTTCAGGAAGCAGAATCCAGTTATAGGATGGAACTGAACTCAACTATTTTTCAGTGGGGGAAAAATTAGAAGATGCCAGAACACTACACAGTTGGACATCCCATGCCACCGAAACTTCCCTACTGCAGAAACTGAACCTTGTTGCATTATAATATTTATTTATTTAAAAGTTTTTCTATACCGCCTTATCCTTTAATCAAGGCGGTTTCCACAGCAAACAATCATAATGGTGGTTCAAGTGTGTTCATGCAGTGATGCAGATTGTGTGTGTGTTGGTGTATATTAGATTCTTTTGAGCTATATACATTCTTATGTACAGGACTATTTACATTATGAGCTATATACATTCTTATGTACAAGGGACAGGGGAGGGGGGTTGGTCTTTTGTTCCTGCTTTTTGAGTAGATCATGTGATGTGTCCAAAGTGTTCAATGAACAGTGTTGTCTTGAGCTGCTTCCGAAAGTCTTTGAGGTCTGTTGTTAGTCTTAGTTCATCTGGGAGGGTGTTCCAAATTGCTGGTGCGGCCAGGGAAAGGGCTCGTTCTGCTGTGTCCTTGCGGACCTTGGTGATGTCTTTTGGGGTGTTAACGCAATTGGAAGTGCCTCTCCTCCTTGGTCGTGTGCTGCTGTCTGGTTGTATGAGTGTTTGTAGGCTCAGAGCTGATGACTGTTGTTTAATCTTGAAGATGTTTATGACCATTTTGTATTTGATGCGTGAGATGATTGGGAGCCAATGGAGGTCTTTCAGTATGGGTGTGATGTGTTCATGTCTTGTTGTGTCAGATATTATGCGGGCTGCTGTGTTTTGTGCCAATTGTAGTGGTCTGAGGGTTTGTTTTGGTAGACCAATGTATATTGGGTTGCAGAAGTCTAGTAGAGGGGTTATTAGTGCCTGGCAGACTGTACGGAAGTGCTCTGGGGCGAGGAGGGGCTTGAGGCGTCGGATAAATCTCATCCTGTGGTATGTGCTTTTGATGGTTTTGTTTATGTGTGATTGTAGATTCAACTCATATTAACTCATTCCACCTTAAGTAATGCAAGCATCTAGGAAGTACCAGCCTGTGCTATACAAATGATAACTATTAGTACAAGGCTGATTTTGGATCCTGACCCATTACTGTTTATCACTGAAATGTCTTAGAACCATCTCCTCTCCTCTTTGCTATCTTTATCTTGCTTAGATTGTAAGCTCTATTGACTACGGGCAGTCTCGCATATATATATGAATAGAGCTGCGAAAGCCTTGTGTTGGTATACAAATGATAATTATTAGTACTACTTAATTCAGTCCACTGTTAAGGATAGTGCTGCACTCTTCCCCACTGGAACATAAGAAATGCCATACTGGGTCAGATCAAGGTGCATCAAGCCCATTATCTTGTTTCCAATGGCGGCCAATACAGGTCACAAGTACCTCACAGGTTCTCAAAAGGCACAAAGATTCCACAATGCTTGTATTGGGGCAAGCAGTGGATTTCCTGGTTCCTCTTTTATAATGGTTTATGGACCTTTTCTCCAGGAACGTGTCCAAATCTTTTTTAAACCCAGCTACACTAACAGCTTTTACTACATCCTCCGGTAACGATTTCCAAAGTTTGTTTATGCGTTGAGTGAAAAAATATTTTCTCTTATTAATCTTAAATGGGTTACATTGTAACTTCATTATGTGTCCCCTAGTCTTTCTACTTTTTGATGGCGTAAACAACTGATCTACATTTACCTGTCCCACTCCATTCATTAATTTATAGACCTCTATCATATCTCTCTTCAGTCGTCTCTTTTCCAAGTTGGAAAGCTTTAACCTTTAAGGCTTTTCCTCTCTGACGAACAGGAACAAATTTACGTCAGCATGTCACGTCTTAAACCAGTGTGGGAGAAACATGTCTACCAACTGATATTTAGATAGACACACATACACTTTCAGGTTTATTTAGCTGTATTTATATCCCGCTTTTCACCGGGTCAAAGCGGTGTAACATAAAAAGGGGGAGGGGAACAATAATCGACTGGTTCATTCTGAGGCATGAATAGCGGGGATGGACGTCCCATTGGGGCCCTCTTCCAACCCCGGCTAACTTCCTCGCACGTTGTACAGGAAAGTTAAATGGGTGCAGAGAGTGGCATCACGTTGTAGAAGAAAGTTAGATGGGGGCAGAGAGTGGCATTAGGGTGGGCAGTGGGCGATCGGCGGCCCTGGATGTACAAAGCCAATTCCAATGTCGGCCCTATACGTCTGGGGCCGGCAGCCTGAACGGTGAACTTATTCCACCTCTGAGGTGGAATAATTTCCCCTAGTCGGATGGATCAGGCAGGCTCGGGGCAGCCTGACCCTGGCCTTGGAAGGCCAGATTGGGGAGTCGGGCTGTGGGGAATGCACCTTTAACCTCTCCCGGCATTCGCGGCTTCATTGAAACAGCTGCCAGCATGAAGGAAAAGGCTCTTCACGCTGGCTGGCTGTGCAGAGGGAGCCGGGGCCTCGCGCGGGCTTCCCCGGCTCCCTCTGCAGCCGTCCATTGAGCAAGAATGTGGTTCGTGCGGAGCCCTGTGCGAACAACATTCTCGCTCAATGGACGGGCCGGCCCTGCTCACACCAAATCCAGTCCCCTTACAGATAGTATCATGCAATTCAGTCATATACTGTACTATCCATATAAGTTCCTAAAATCTACAGATACTGAAGATATACATTCAGTGTTTGCCAAACCATTTATAATTTCTTTTCAGTGCCAGACCGATAGTTTCTGTAACTTGATATAGACAGATAGACAAAAGAAGAAACACATAATAAGAACAATAGAGCTATCAAGATGAACACCTTAAGAAATACAGAATCATTTTTTTATTGTATCATTTATAATTTTGTGACTGTTTTGTTTCTTGATGTGAATTTGTAATCCACTCTGTATGCTCTGCTGAGTGAAAGAGCAGACTAGAAATCTTTTAAATTAAATTAAATTAAAACAATTTATAACGTCACAGGAATGAGCAATAACAGCATGGGAACAATGATCTCCCACTTACGTGTTACAGGGTTGGACACTGGGAGGGTCAGTGAAGAGAAGCAGGGGGTTGCTTTTAGCACTGTGAATAGGGAAGAGCCCCCCTATAAGGATGTCCCCCTCTTTCTTGTACCCCGTTACATTTACGCTGCTCGCCCGGCAGTTCACCTTAGTGATACCATAAACGGGGATCGGTAGTATCAGGAAGTAGGTCAGCGCTATCGCCATAATTTCCTGCACCGAGCTGCGGCGGTCTCAACTTATCTTCCCTTCAACGTTTTCCTTGGGTAAAGTGGAAAAAGAATCCGATTAGCACACATCGGTCTGAAGGGTTATGACTAGGGTTCAGGTAGAGCAATAAGACTAGCGTTAGGGTAAAGGGGTTTAAAGTTGGCGTAAAAATTAGTATTAGGCATGGGATAAGCTCTAGGACCTGATTTTCAGTATAAGTCTACCGTAGTTGGCTAGGTTGCAACTGAAAATTATTCTAAATTTAGCTGGCTAGATTTAAGCCAGCTGTCCCTGCATATAGAGATCACCAGTTTGTGCTGAAAATTTGTGCTAATCAGCTAAGAGGCCAATTTAGCTGCCAAGGTTGGCATTTTTTAAAATGCTGGCTGTAATGGCCCAAAAATCTGGATATTCAAAACAGGTATCTGCATAGTGTCCGGCGCTGAATATTCGGTGACTGGTGCTGTTTTCCAGATAGAGCGATATTTCATCCACTGTCCATGAAACTAGCAGCACAAAATTAGGAAAGACTTTTTGCTGCCCTACCTTTAAGCCAGAGAGCTACCTGGATAGCAGATAGAATATCGTGGCTATCTGGATAACTCCGGAGACGGCCCATGCTCCACCCACGCTGGCTCCCAGCCACAGTTTAGATAATGCTGAGGCGGTCAGGAAGATTTCAGTGGCACCACTGTATGTGAATAGAGCTGCTTAAAATCGACAGAGAGTCCAGTGTAGTGCTGCTATTCAGATATGTGGTTTTGAATCTTGCCCCCCTCCACTGCCTCCCTCTTCCCCTGGACACGTCCACACCTTCAGACTGTTCAGTGGTGGAATGTTTTATACATAAGATGCTCGAGCAACCTTATGTATTAAAAGTTTGTCACAAGCATGAAAAGTCACATGCAAATGAAATAACTGGGAAAAAAATCATTCCGCGAACATGATGTGTGGAGAGGATGGGGCAGAATCGTCTGACAGAAAAATGCAGGCATATTTTTGAAAGTTTTGGAAGTGGTGGGGGCAAATACAGTGACAGAATTCAAAATGGCACGGGACAGACACAGTGGATCCCTTTACAGCAACAGGATAAAATCAAAATAAACGGAACTATCTAATTTCTCAACATACAGGGGTCTCCTACACGGAGCGGTGGGTTCACCCCCAAATAAAGAGATGGGGAGGGGTGACCTGCGTGGAGCGGCAGGTGCACCTACTCTTGCCATCTTACTGGGCAGACTAGATGGACCATACTGGACTTTGTCTGCCGTCATTTACTATGTTACTATGTTACTGTGAATTATGGTTTATTAATTAGGACTCATGTATTTTGTAATAATATTTTTTTATTTATATTCATTTTTTATAATCCACTTTAAGCCCTAGCAATCAGGTATAGGTGGAATAGGAATGTCTGATTAACTTTATTACTTGCTTTTCTAAACATTTGTTCGAAGCGAGTTACAGTTTAGGTCCAGTACGTAAGTCCCCATCCACAGTCTCATTTGGCTTCTGATTGTAACTTTTGCACATTTGGATTCCTAAGGCTTCTTTCCATTGACTGAGGACTTCACACGGTTTCGATAAGAACATTGTTCTGGTCTCTATTTTGCTCCAGGAGGAACCTGGATTATTTTCTCGGGGGATTTTGAGACCACGTTACGTCTCTTCCTCAGTAACTATCTAAAGGAGGCTTCTGTCTGCTATTACTGATCTACAGTGACCTCTTTAGAGCCTTGTTGTGTCTGTCTACAGTCCAGCAACACGTAACCCTAACTCGCACGTCGGTCAGAGTGTACAAGGGCAATACACAGAGAAATAGGTGCCGTTGACGAGGGCAGGGAGGAGACAAGCGGGGCAATAGCCGGAGATACACAAACTGCTGAGGGAGAGAAAAAGCGAGGACTATAACCAGAGATAAAGGAATTGCAGGGTCGTGGGGGAGAGGGAAAAAGCAGGGGCAATAACCGGAGATACAGGAACTGTCGAGGGAGATGGGAAGACGGTAGAGAGGGCAAAACAGGGGTGAGAAACTGACAGACATAAATGAATAGTTAGGAAAAGGGGAATGATTTTTTCCATCCCTGAACGGCGAAGATTTAAGATTTGGGCAGGAAATGTGCTAAAAAACCCACAATTCAACTTGTTTCACACCTATCTGACTGCTTTTGCCCCGAATTCAACTTTTTGCAGCTTCTGGAAGAGCTGCAAAAACCTCACAAAAAACTGAAAAACATGGTGTAAAAATCTACCGAGGGACTTTTTACTTACATGAGGTTTTGGGCTCACAATAATCTACCCAATACTAAAATCCAGTTCTACACTTTTCAGTTCTACAGCACCTGGTGGCAGAATCCAAAACGTCTCTTAAATATATATTACTTTAAAAGTATACCTACTGCTGGCTGACGTCCTTCAAAGAAAATTTGGAGTGCACGCACAGTCTGACACTGATGCTGCCAATTTACCATTTTATAACTTTCCACGTATTCCCTCTTCATCAAGACCAATTTCCGTGATGGAATAATTGTTCTGTGATTTTCACAAGCCACATGGGGGAAGATGTGATTGATAAACCAAGGAATAAACTCTGAGAGGAGCAGAGTTACATTGATTTTTTTTTGTTTAGATAATTCTGTATACCACCTTATCCTTCAATCAAAGTGGTCACAACACAATTGGGGGATACATTTAACACAAGGGATATGAGACACATACACTAATACTTAGAGGGAACATGGGCAATGGAGGGTTAAGTGGCTTGCCCAAGATCACAAGGAGCACCTGTGGGACTAGAAACCCCAGTCCTTCCGGCCCAAGGTTGCTGTCCTCTAGTGGGATTTGAACCCCTGACCTTCTGGCCTGTGGTACCTTGCCCCAAACACTAGGCCACGCCTCATCAGCTGCATACCGCAATCAGCTGAATACTGGGTTCTAAATTTCTTATGAAAATCCAATGACACCCCATTCATTTATTGATTTATGTTATGTATTTATTTAGCTCCTTTACTGGGGTGAGGTGTGACAACAACGGCCTACCTTCCCTCCTTATAAACAGGAAGATGCAGAAATATGATCTTTCTGTCATCTAAGTACAAAACATTCATCATCTGTAGAGGTGATAGAGGACTGTTAGTCGAAGGTGATCCAAAACCATGTAACAAGGGGATTAATCCTGACCATGGATCCTGACCCTTTCGGGAGGAGGTGGGATGAATGTGTAGGCAGCCCGTGACCTCTATCACCTTCCTGCTCGATAAAATCCCTGGTAACACTTTGTATCTACTCCTTGGCATAAGAGAAGTTAGCCATAATTTCATAGAAACATAGAAACATGACGGCAGAAAAAGACCACATGGCCTATCTAGTCTGCCCTTCCATATCAACTACTAAAACAGTCCCCTTTTTTCCTTTAGAGATCCTCTGTGTTTGTCCCATGCTTTTTTGAATTCAGATACTTTCCTCATGTCTACTACCTCCACTGGGAGACTATTCTATGCATCTACCACTCTTTCTGTAAAGAAATATTTCTGCATATCACTCCTGAGTCTATTTCCTTTCACTCTCATCCTATGTCCCTTTGTAGCAGAGCATGCCTTCATTAAATTTATGCCATGAGGTATTTAAATGTCTCTATCATATCGCCCCTATCCCACCTTTCCTATAAAGTATACATATTAAGATCTTTAAGTCTGTCCTCATATGCTTCATAACAAAGACCTCTAGCCACCCCCTGCACCAACTCCAATCTGCTTATATCCTTTTGAAGGTGCGGTTTCTAGAATTGCACACAATACTCCAAATGAGGTCACACCAGAGACTTATACAGAGGCATTATCACCTCCTTTTGTCTTTCCTCTCCCTATACACCTAAGCATCCTTCTGGCTTTCACAGTCGCCTTTTAGCTACTTTAAGATCATCAGACACAATTACGCCCAGGTCCCGCTCTTCTTTCGTGGACAGAAATACCTCATCTCCTGGCCTACACTGTACAGCTCCTTTGTATTTTTGCAGCCTAAATGCATGACCCTGCATTTTTTAGCATTAAATTACAGTTGCCAAATTCTAGACTATTCTTCAAGCTTAGCTAGATCCCTCCTTATGTTATTGACTCCTTCCTGTGTGTCTCTTCTATTGCAGATTTTGGTATCATCTGCAAACAAGTAACCTTATACGACAGTCCTTCCTGAATATCACTAACAAAGAGTGAGCTTCATTTAACCTGTACCCTTTGTCACCTCCCACTTTACCAATTTCTAACCCATTCGGTCACTTTAGAGTCCATCCCTAGGGTGCTCAGTTTGTTTATAAGTCACTTTTGCGGAACGGTGTCAAATGCTTTACTGAAATCTAAGTATACCACATCTAGGGCTCTCCCTCGGTCCAACTCCCTGGTCACCCAGTCAAAGAAATCTATCAGATTTGTCTGACAAGACCTGTCTCTGGTGAATCCATGCTGCCTGGGATCCTGCAATCCATTGGACTCCAGAAACCTCACTATTCTCTCCTTTAGTAGCCTTTCCAAAAATTTACCAACCACAGAGGTGAGACTAACCGGCCTGTAGTTCTCAATGTCATCCTTATGTCCACTTTTTGGTAAAGGGACCACATGTGCCTTTCTCCAATGCTCTGGCACAACTCCTGACTCAAAAGAGGCATTGAAAAGGTCAGACAGTGGAGCCGCTAGAGCATCCCCAAGTTCCCTCAGTATTCTTGGATGTAACCCATCCAGACCCATGGCTTTGTCTACTTTTAGTTTAGCTAGTTTATATATCTGATCAATTATTCATTTATTGATTTATTTTATTTATTTATTTGGTTGTATATACCACACGTTTTATAATCAGCGCAGCTTACAGAAGAACAACTCATTACAAGGAACAGGTTAAATTACATGGAACAGGTTGCAATGAATAAGTAAACATAAGTTAACGCAATAACAGATTACATTAAATATGTGAACAAGAACTTAACACAGTGATCAATAACAGTCTTTAAGAAAGGTGAACTATATACAAGCTGAAGGGAGCTGGGCATTGTATGGAAGACAATAATGATCTATGGTACCCGGTCGAATGAAAGCTGGAATAGACGTGTCTTAATTGCTTTACGGAAAATTGAAAGGTCAGTGATGAGACAGATAGGGGCAGGTAGGTATCTCCCTTTTTATCTACATAAGAACATAAGAACATAAGATATGCCATACTGGGTCAGACCAAGATCCATCAAGCCCAGTATTCTGTTTCCAACAGTGGCCAATCTAGGTCATACGTACCTAGCAGTTTCCCCAAGGGACACAGGTTCCACAATGCTTGTACTGGTTCAAGCATTGATATCCTGGGTCCCTTCTTAATAATGGTTTATGGACCTTTCCTCCAGGAACTTGTCCAAACCTTTTTTAAACCCAGCTACACTGACAGCCTTTACTACATCCTCCGGTAACAAATTCCAGAGTTTGATTACACGTTGAGTGAAAAAATATTTTCTTTTATTAGTCTTAAATAGTTTACCCTGTAGCTTCATTGCATGTCCCCTAGTCTTTCTATATTCTGATAAGGTAAACAATCGATCTACGTTTACCCGTTCCACTCCGTTCATTAATTTATAGACTTCTATCATATCTCCCCTCAGCCGTCTCTTTTCCAGGTTAAAGAGCCCCAACCTTTTTAGCCTTTCTTCATAGGAGTAGCCTTCTATCCCCTTTACCATTTTGGTGGCTCTTCTCTGAACCTTTACTAAAATCGCTATATCCTTTTTAAGATACGGTGACCAGAATTGCACACAATATTCAAGGTGCGGTCTCACCATGGAACGATATAGAGGCATTATAATATCTTTTGTTTTATTTTCCATTCCTTTCCTTATCATACCTAGCATTCTATTTGCTCTCTTGGCTGCCGCTGCACACTGGGCCGAGGGTTTTAACAAGGTATCCACAATGACGCCTAAATCTTTTTCCTGGGTGGTGGTTCCTAAAGTGGAACCTTGCATCGTGTAACCATAGTTTGGGTTGTTCTTCGCTAGGTGCATAACCTTGCACTTCTCCACATTAAATTTCATCTGCCATTTTGATGCCCAGTCTTCCAATTTATCAAGATCCTCTTGCAATTTTCCACAATCCTCCTGGGTTTTAACAACTTTAAATAGTTTTGTGTCATCTGCAAATTTGATAACCTCACTTGTTATTCCACTTTCCAGGTCATTTATGAATATGTCAAAAAGCAGCGGACCCAGCACAGATCCCTGGGGTACACCACTATTCACCTTTCTCCATTGGGAAAATTGGCCATTTAGCCCTACCCTCTGCTTTCTATCTTTTGACCAGTTCCTGATCCACAGTAGTACACTGCCTCCTATCCCATGACTCTTTAGTTTTGCCAAAAGTCTCTCATGAGGGACCTTGTCAAAGGCTTTCTGAAAGTCCAGATACACAATATCAACCGACTCACCTTTGTCCACCTGTTTATTCACTCCTTCAAAAAAAACATAACAGATTAGTAAGACAAGATCGTCCTTGTCTAAAGCCATGTTGGCTGTCTCCCATTAGGTCGTGACTATCTACATGCTGAGTAATTTTATTCTTTATTTTATTTATTTATTTATTTATTTACAGTTTTTATATACCGCGCTCTTTGGTATCAGCGCGGTTTACAGATAACAAATTTTATGATGGTTTCTACCATTTTTCCCGGTACTGATGTCAGGCTCACTGGTCTGTAGTTTCCCGGATCACCCCTCGAACCCTTTTTAAAAATTGGTGTTACATTGGCGATCCTCCAATCCTCAGGTATTAGAGATGATTTTAATGATAGTTCACAGATTACTGTTAGCAGGTCTGCAATCTCAAATTTCAGTTCTTTCAACACCCTTGGATGTATACCATCCGGCCCAGGTGATTTGCTACTCTTCAGTTTATCTAATAGCTGTAAGACATCTTCCCGATGTATCGATATTTCCTTCAATTCTTCCACACCTTTAAATACCACTTCAGTCATGGGTAACATCCCTACATCTTCCTCAGTAAAGACCGAAGCAAAGAATTCATTCAGTCTCTCCGCTATCGCCTTGTCGCCTCTTAGTGCTCCTTTAACCCCTTTATCATCTAATGGACCAACTGACTCTCTCACAGGTTTTTTGCTACGAATGTACTTGAAAAGGTCTTTATTTCGCGTTTTTGCTTCCGCAGCAAGCTTCTTCTCAAATTCTCTTTTTGCCTGCCTTATCAATGCCTTGCATTTGACTTGCCAGTGCTTGTGCTGTTTCCAGGTTTCATCGTTTGGCTCTTTTTTCCATTTCCTGAAAGATGCTTTTTTGGCAACAACAGCCTCTCTGACCTCACCTTTAAACCATGCTGGCAGTTTTTTGGACTTCCTTCCACTTTTCTTAAAGCGTGGAATACAGCTGGTCTGGGCTTCCAAGATAGTATTTTTCAACAACACCCAAGCTTGATGTACGTCTTTAACCTTTGCAACTGCTCCTTTTAGTTTTTTCTTAACTGTTTTCCTCATTTTATCATAGTCTCCCTTTCGAAAGTTAAAGGGTAGTACTGTGGATTTCCTTACTATCCCTTCTCCACTAATTAAATCAAAGGTGATCATGCTATGATCACTATTGCCAAGTGGCCCCAACACCCTTATCTCTTGCACTACATCTGGTGTTCCACTAAGGACTAGGTCTAATATTGCTTCCCCTCTGGTCGGTTCATGAACCAGCTGCTCCAAGAAGCAGTCATTTATTTCATCTAGGAACTTTATCTCCCTAGCATGTCCTGTTGTGACACTGACCCAGTCGATGCCGGGATAATTGAAATCACCCATTATTATTACTGCACTGTAACTTTTGCTAGCTTCCTTGATTTCTTTGAGCATTTCATCATCCATTTGTTCATTCTGGCCAGGCAGACGATAGTACACCCCCACTGCCATCGCCTTCCCCTTTTTACATGGAATTTCAATCCATAGAGATTCTACAGCAAATGTTGTTTCTTGCAAAACTTTAATCCTTTCTGACTCAATGCCCTCTCTAACATAGAGCGCAACCCCTCCACCAATTTGGTCAGCTCTATCATTACGATATAGTTTGTACCCAGGTATCACAGTGTCCCACTGGTTGTCCTCCTTCCACCATGTCTCTGATATTCCAATCATATCTAACCTCTCGTTTAGTGCTATATATTCTAACTCTCCCATCTTGTTTTGTAGACTTCTAGCATTTGCATACAAGCATTTTAGAGACTGTATTTTATTCATATTAATTTGGCTATTGGTAGACATGGGTAATTTGGGATCTTTAAGTTCTGTCTGCTCCATACTCGAGGGCATTTGGGCTACTTTACTCTTTTTTGGAACCTCTCTGCTTTTTGTAGTATCCTTCAAGGATACATTCTTCCGTACCATGCACTCTTGGGCGACTGTCGGCTTTCCCCTATTATCTCTGCCTTCTAACCAAAGTATGATTTGAGTATTTATTGTTTCTATTGTTTTTAATTCATTTCTTGTTTTTAATTTATTTATTGATACATGTTTTATTTGTATTTTCTTATGTACGTTTCACCACACAGAGTTTTGACCCCTGAAGAAGGCTTTTGCCGAAACACGGCTTGTGTAGGGTCTTTTTGGTAGTGGTATTCCTGGTTGCCTACTGTTTTACCTATCCGGTCTTAATAAACTCTTTTTTGAGTATCTCGCTTCCTGGATTTGAAAAGGGCCAGAGAAGGCGCCTGACATACAGGCATAAGGGGCAGCAAGGTGAAAGGAGCGAAGTCTGGAATTAGCAATATAAGAGAAGGGCACAGGTAAAAGCAATCTGCCAAAAGAGCGGAGTTTCTGGGGAGGGGTTTAGTGAGGTATAAGAAAGGAAAAGGTACTGAGGAGCTGCAGAGTGAATGCACTTATAGGTCAGCAGAAGTTTGAACTGGATGTGGAAATGGATAGGGAGCCAATGAAGGGACTTGAGAAGAGGGATAATATGAGCATGACGAGGCTGGTGGAAGATTAGCCGCTCAGCAAAGTGTTGAACAGATTGAAGGGGAGAGAGATGATTAACATGGAGACCAGCAAGGAGAAGGTTGCAATAGTCAAGACAGGAGGTGATTAAAGAGCAGATTAATGTCTTAGTAGTGTGTTCAGAAAGGAATGGGTGGATTTTGTTGATGTTATAGAGAAAGAAACGGCAGAACTTAGCTATCAGATGGATGTGTGTGGAGAAGGAGAGAGAGGAGTCAAAGATGATCCCAAGGTTGCGAGCTGAGGAAACAGGGAAGAGTAAAGAGTAGAGAGGGAGGAGTGGCCTAGTGGTTGGGGCAAGTTACTTCAGGCTGGAGGGCCAGGGGTTCAAATCCCACTAGAAAACAACAACCTTGGGCTGGAAGGACTGGGGTTTCTAGTCCCACAGGTGCTCCTTGTGGCATTGGGCAAGCCACTTAACCCTCCATTGCCTCAGGTACAAAAACTTAGATTCTGAGCCCTTTGGGGACAAGGGAAAATATATATACAGTACCTGAATGTACACCATTTTGACTGGTAGAAAAGTGGTATATAAGCCTAGTTAAATAAAAAAGACCCTTTCAGTTTTGCTCACTGTTTTTCTACATCCCCCAGATGTTCCCACCCCGCTAATGACTCTTTGGGGTATTGTCCCATCTTTGCTAAGTTAGTTTTCCTAAAGTCTAAGGCCCTTGATTTTGAATGGATTTTATCAGCCCTAGTCCCAATACTGAACTATACCACCTGGTGATCACTGGATGCGAGATGATCTCCTACTGTAACATCAGAAACTCTTTCCCCATTGGTAAGCACTAAGTCCAGTATTGGCCCCTTCATGTGTGGGGTCTGTTACCAGTTGCCTGAATAGTTCTCCCTGTAGAGAATCCAGGATCTCCTTACTTCTAGATGACACCGCAACAGGGATGTGCCAATCAGCATCCAGCATATTGAAATCACCTATCAGTAGCACTTCTCCTTTCATGGCAATATTGCATATGTCTTCTATTAAATCCCCTTCCACTTCTACTCTCTGTGGAGGGAGGGTGGATCTGTATATTACACCAGTGCAAATGGATTTCCCTTTCCCTCTTTCTAGTTTAACCCACAGTGCCTCCTCACTCTCTTTTAAGCCCTGCAGTTCGATAGCTTTAATATGGTGCCACTCCACCTCCCCTTCTTCCTACCCTGTCCTTCCTGAATAAAGTATAGCCTGATATAATTACATCCCAGTCATGGTTGTCCATGAACCATTTATTTATTTATTTATTTTACATTCTCTTATATACCGCGCTATTCTGCATCAGTGCGGTTTACATTGAACAAACTGAAATTACATTGAACAGGGTATTATAACTTGGAGATAACTATTTTACAGGGAACATGGGCTATGGAGGGTTAAGTGGCTTGCCCAAGACCACAAGGAGCACCTGTGGGACTAGAAACCCCAGTCCTTCCTGCCCAAGGTTGCTGTCCTCTAGTGGGATTTCAACCCCTGACCTTCCGGCCTGAAGTACCTTGCCCCAACCACTAGGCCACTCCTCCACTCCATGTCTCGGAAACCACCACTAAATTCAAGTCAGCCTCTCCTATTAAAGCTTCAACATCTGGGATCTTATTTCCCATGCTACGGGCATTTATACACACCGCTTTCCAGATGTTGTCTCTATTATCCATTTCTACAGAGGAATTTAATGATTCACTTACCTAGGGGTTCTCTTCACCTATCCCCACCGAATCTAGTTTAAAGCCCTCTTCTTGGTTATCACATTCAGCCCCTTATCATCTTTAATTTGGAAACAGCAATTTTGCCATGCTCCTGATTTTGATGTGAGTAGCTAATATCCTATCAGCCTTTCCGTACTATTCATAAAAGCTTCATCTTGCTTTTTTTTTTTATTTGGCATGGTTCCCACCTTATTTAGAACAGATTTCCACGGGGCTTATGACACAGTGAGCCTTTATTCACAGCTACTGAAGCAGGCCCGTACCTAGCCCTGTGCGAGCGATGCGGCTGACAGGGCGCAAAGCCTTAAAGGGACCATTTTAACTGTTTGCCGTTGCCTGCCGCCGACACTTTTTCTCTCAGCGGTGGCAGGTAATGACAGAGAGCTAAAATGCACCCCTTAAGCCTTCTTTTATTTGCTACTTTGTAAAAGCAAGGGAAAGGAAATCTGACATTAGGACAGGCAGTAGAAGAAATCACAGACACAAGAGGGTAATTGGGAGCAGGGCCGTACTGAGTGTAAATCGTGCCCTGCGCGACTTGCACATCAGGCGCAATTTACAAGAGCAGGGAGGGACAGATCTGCTTAACATGCTGGCGACTTGCACATCGGGCGCGCCTCTTCTCTCCTGCTGCGGGGAGTGGGGTGGGGGCGCCCGATGTGCAATTTACACTCAGTACGACCCTGTACTGAAGAATTCCCCCCTATGTTGTACTCTTCTTCCAACTCACTAAGGTTGTTTACGGAATTCTTGAAGCCATGGGCCCTAAATCCATCCATTGAATGTGTTCATTGGATGACGATTGGCTCTCCTTTATCGTTAGGGGTTGTGAATGCCGCTTCTCTTACAGTCCCAGCCTTTCCTAGCCCAGGGAGCAAAGACCTGAATTGAAAAACAAACAGAGGTCCCTCTGCATGGTGAAGTGGGTAGTTTTTGGGAGTCAGCGCCGTTTTTGGGTGGTGGATCAAGTGTAGAAGGGGGGATCTTTTGGGAGTGAGGACAGTATGAGAGGTTTGAGCAGTTGCAACAGGGTAAATTGGAGGAGTGGGGCATTCTAGGGGGTACAGGGAACAGGTAGAGGAAGCTTGAAAGGATGAATTTCAGCTAACCGCCATATTTCAGAGTATGTATTATTTATTTAACAGTTTTTATACTGCTTTATTATATAGTCAAAGTGGTTTAAATTGTAACTTAAACTTGGTAAGGTATATTAAACAGGGACATTAATAGCTTGGATTTTTCTGAGGCAATGGAGGGTTAAGTGCCCAAGGCCACAAGGAGTGCTAGTGGGAATCACACTTTGATTTTTTGGCTTCTAAGCCAGTGCTCTAACCATTAGGCTACTCCTCCACTCCACTATTTATGTTTCTATGTTACAGAAGCGGCAACTCATTTTCCCATGGAAATGCATTGGGCCATTTTTTTGGAGGGGCTTATTTCTTTGAAACCTCTTATCTGATTTGGCCCATTTTCAATCTCAATATATTGTATATTTTACTGGTTTTAACACACTTACTAAATTTCATCACATTCTGTTAAATTGTAGGAGAATTATTTTGTCTACGGACAGACAGCTATCCTTGACCCTTCTTGCAGAATTCCTGTCAAAATTCAGTTGGGTGGAAAGAATAAAAACGTCAGGAGAAAAAGACAATATGGCTTTTTGAAATTTAGATAGCAAATAATCACCTCTTCTGAGAGACTGTTCCATAGGTCTACTAGCTTTTACCCTTTGTGTAAAGAAATATTTTCTCAGATTACGTCCGCGTCCGCTCCCTTTCACCCTTATCCTATGATTCACCTCATTTCAGATCTTTGCGTTTATACCTGTAAGTGGTGATCAATCAATCCATTCAAGCTGATGTTTGCTGTTTTTTTATTGTAATTCTCTTACATTTTTGGGACCAGCTATGTTTGAAAGCGAGCCACTAGTACATCACTTGCACACACATTAGTATCTCACAGATTGATTTCAGATGACAACCATTTAAGCTACCCAGACTGCACAGTTGTGACCATGCCTACACTACTCTTGCTCTGGTCATCACCCTTCTTTGGGTCGCCACAGCTCACTGAGCTAAGGAGTTCTCCCACTTTCCATTTGTAGAAGCTTAACTGTCTGCAGAAGTTCACTCAAGCTTCAGTTTTGCTATTAATTTGGAAGTGTAGCCAAGTCATCCCTCCTATTTCACCCTAATTATACCGTAGACGTATACCAAAGCTCTACTGCTGCTCCATCTTGGTTGACGTTGCTACCTCTTCATGGGAGCTTGATGTAGCATTAATAGTGGACTGTGTCGGTTGTTGTCTTCATCTCTTTCTTTTTTGGTCTTCTATCGTTCTAGGAATAGGCATGGTTCTACTTCCATCAATACCTTAGTCCTCCACTTTACTATATTTCCCTCACTTCACTTTTAGCTATGCAGTGCCTGTCTAAAGCATGTGCCTGTTTGACAGATAAAGTATGTGCATATGTACTGTGGAATTTTAGATTGGCTATGTTCACTCTAGCTAACATTTCCTCATTATACTTGCCAAGATCAGACTACGGATGAGAGAAAAGATTTACCATGACATATGTGATGCGAGAACATACGTGCTATGATAATGAATGAAGTGAACATCAGGATGTAACCCTATGTAATCTGACATATTCTGCATTAGATCTTTTATTCTAGAGAATTTACCATGGTTTTCAGTACCATCTTTATGCTGATGACTATCAGATCTACCTTTCTGTGCCTTAAATCTCTCCAGTAATCCAGGCCCAGATCTCTGCCTATTTATTTGACATTGCTGCCTGGATGTCTCACCGCTGCCTAAAACGGAACACGAGCAAAACTGAGCTTCATATCTTTCCCACTATACCCACCTCCCCTACTTCTGTGGAAGACCCTACACTGCTGCTCATTTCCTCAGCTCGCAATCTTGGGGTCATCTTCAACTCTATGCTATCTCTGCACACATTGAACAGAAAGCTAAAATTTGCCGCATCTTTCTCTATAACATCATCAAAATTCACCCCTTCCTTTCTACTCACATTACTAAGGCCCTTATCCATTCACTAGTTACCTCCTGCCTTGACTACTGTAACCTGTTCCTTGCTGGTCTCTCTCTGAATCTCCCCTTCAATCTGCTCAACACTCAGCTGCATGGCTTATCTTCCACCAGTATATCTATGCTCATGTAACCCCCTCTTCTCAAGTCACTTCACTGGTTCCCTATCAGTTTCTGCATCAGGTTCAAACTTCTCCTATTGACCTACAAGTGCATTCATTCTGAGGCTCCTCACTACCTTTCCTCCCTTATCTCACTCTAGACCCCTCCTCGGGAACTGCGCTCCTCTGGCACATACTTTTTATCTGTGAACTATCTGAGTCTGTGCTTCGGGCTCCTTCTCTAGCTCAATTCAAATACAGGATAAAAACCCACCTCTTGAAAGCCACTTTTGGATCTTGATACTCTTCACTCTCTTGTCTACTAGTTATTTTTTTTTTATTATACATATTTAGTAGTATTTAGCTGACACCTTTCCAGTAGTTCAAGGCAAGCTACATTTGGGTACAGTAGGCATTTCCCTGTCCCCAAAGAGTTTACGTTCTAAGTTTGTACCAGAAGCAGTGGAGGGTTAAGTGACTTGCCCAAGGCCACAAGGAGTGCTAGTGGGAATGGAACGCTGGTCTTTCTTGTCCCAGGCTATTGCCCTAACCACTAGGCTATTCCTCCCTTCTTATGCATATTCTACCATACTCTAGTCCCCAGTATCGCTATGTGTTTTGTCTTGATTAGATTGTAAGCTTACATCTATAAGTACAACGCTGCAGATGCCTTGTAGCTCTATGCAAATGATTAGTTGTAGTAGAAGTAGTAGTACCATAGACAATACATTTAAAGCAAAGCATATGCAATCTTCATTAACACCATACTGGCTGATGGTTGCTATATGACGAGTTCTAATATTCATTTTCACGAGGGGAGCGATCCTCGTGAATTTTAATTCAGTTGTCAACCAAATTCTTATTTCATAGGGTTTTTGATTTAAGAAAACATTTTTGCACAAAGCAAGATTATATTATGCAAGCTCAGATGTTTATTTTCAATTTATTGCAGTACAATTACTTTGTTTTCTTGAGGTTCCCTGCGGTTTTGCCCATTAGAAATTCCTTAGTGTTCATCTCTGGTCTCATTAGGATGATATAACATTTTGGGAAGAATATACAGACCAGCAACCCAGCGCCGGAGGACAAAATTGCAAATATTTCCACAGCCACTGTGTATTTCCCTGTTGTGCTCAGGTAAGCAGGGATGAAAGAGAGCCACACAGCAGTAAATATAAGCATGCTAAAGGTGATGAACTTAGCTTCATTAAAGCTGTCTGGTAACTTTCTAGCTAAAAAGGCCACAATGAAGCTGATGGTAGCCAAAAAAGCCATGTATCCCAGCATGCACCAGAATGCAGTCAATGACCCTTCATTGCATTCAATGATTATCTTCCCCATCTGGGATTTCATGTTCATTTGGGAAAATGGGGGAGCCACCATCATCCAAGAGACACAGATGAGGACTTGCACCAGGCTACAGGACAGCACCAGGGCACTGGGCAGTTGGGGCCCCAACCATGATCTTAGATTGCTGTTTGGCTTGGTGGCCTTGAAGGCTATGACCACCATGATGGTCTTGGCCAACAGAGAGGAGACACAGATAGCAAATACAATACCAAAAGTGACCTGACGCACCATGCAAGTTGGTGTTGTGGGCTGACCTATGAACACTAATGAGCACCCAAAGCACAGGATGAGGGCAAGTAATAGGAGGTAGCTGAGCTCACGGTTATTGGCTTTTACAACTGGGGTATGACGGTTCCAGATGAAGATGGCAAGGATAGCAAGTGACACCGAGGCACCAAAAAAGGAGCTAATAGCCAGAATAATACCCAGAGGTTCTTGGTAGGACAGAAATTCAATGGACTTCTTCTGACATGCATCTTGTTTCTTGGTTGGCCATTGGTCATCAGGACACTTCATGCACTCCGTGGCATCTGTAGAAAGAAGGGATTTCATGTGTGGCTTTCCAAACACTTTGTTTTGTCTATTTGTTGGAGTACAAGATAACTTATGGCAAAATATAGACAGATTAATTTTATAACAGTGCACCCAGCTTTAGTGATTTGGCAGGCACTTATTTAAAAAAAGACTTAAAGATCCCTACTTGTGCATATAAAATGCTAGCATAAATCCTGCTGAAATCGCACCTGGATTGTAGGCACAGACGTTTTGCCTGCTGCAGAGCAGGTGTAAATGTCTATGCATGCCTCATGCATGTACATGCATATTTTATAAAATTAGCATGTACTTGGTGAGTTCACACATGCTCCTCTCATGCCTATGGAAATCGTACGTGCCAGGTTGCACTGTGCATACTTTTATGTCCGATCTAGTTATATAAGAACCCATTTGCGACATAAACAGCATTCTAGGCACAAAGATGGTTTGTAAAATTAGCCTATATAAGAGGAATTTTCTAACAGGTCCCTAGATTGAGAGGGCAAGAAGGCACCTATTTCTATGCTATTTTATAAAGACACACAGGCACAGAGTTTTATGTGCCAAAACAATGTATAAAACTATCTCTATAAGGCCCAATTGTGTCCTGGACATAGAAGTCCTCTGTACGTCTGGTCGGAACCGAACGTACAGAGGATGTCATGATTCTGATCCGATGGGGCATGTCTAGCCCCGCGGGATCAGAATCGCGAACAGTCCTGTATGTACAGGCCGGGACTGTGATTCAGCCTGGCCTGCATGTACAAGGCATGCCTGACTTAGTCAGTCAGGGCTTTACAATAAAGCCGCGGCACCATGGCGTCCAGTTGCTATGGCACCGTGGCTCCATTGTAAAGCCGCAATCCTGGCCACTGGCTCCTTCAAAGCATTCACCGCAGCCCAACCCCCAATCCAGGTTATGGTCAGGGTCAGGCTGCGGGAATGTCCTCGGCCCCCCCCCCCTGCCCAACCTGCATCCCGGGTCTGCCGATTCACGACATCTGGGGAAGTTATTCCACTTCGGAGATGGAAGAACTTGCCTGTACAAGTTGCTTGCCCCAGATGTACAGTGCCAACATTAGATTCGGCCCTGTATGTCCAGGGCCGGTGACTGCCCACCGCCCGCTCTAACTCCATCCCCGATCTGCCCCTCCTCACCTCGTCTAACTTCCCCATACAACAGGTGGGGAGGGCCACGAATAGTGGGGATGGACATCCCGTTGGGACGTTCATCTCCGCTATTCGTGGGACAGAATAACTCCCTGAATGGGACATCCATCCCCGCTATTTGTGCCGGCTTTCCCCTTCTGTCTAACTTCCCCGCTGGTTGTACACGGGGGCGGAGAGTAGGCGGGCAGTGCGCAGTCACTGGTCCTGTACGTCCAGGGCCGGCAAAATGGAGGAAGGTGAAATAACTCCCCTGGTTGTGTTTTTTTAAGAGGCCCAGGGTGCAGAAGGGGCTGGGGGGGGGGGCAGGATTAAGTCCCTGAAGCCCGATCCTGGCCTTAGGAGGCCAGATAGGGGGTCGGGCTGCGGGGGAATTAACTCCATTTGCAGGCGGCTGGCATCGCGGCTTTTAAATGGAGCAACAGAATCGCAGTCCCGGCCTGCACGTACATGCCTGTTCGCGATTCTGATCCCATGGGGCTAGTCGTGCCCCACGGGATCAGAATAGCAATCTCCTTTATACGTCCGGGTCAGCCCAGAACTACAAAGGAGATGTACACGTGGGACAGAATCATGCCCATAGTGTCTAGTCAGCTGAAAGTCATAGAATAAAGTCTAACTGTAAGTATAATTCCATGAATAGGAAAACGTTTACCATATTACAATATCTCACATAAATTGGCTTACAATGTTTGTTGCCTCCTTGACCCAGGAAAGGCAGAATAGTTGTGCTATCCTCTATTAGAGCATCGATAAGACATAAAGCAAAGGTCCCCTCTTCATAGCATGTACCTGTTTTGTTACTAAACTCTTCTGCAGAGCAGGGGATACAGTCAAAGCAGCAGTCAGGTTGTCCATCCTGAATGGCCTTCCGGTACCCTGGACCACAACTCTCGCTACAGGCTGAGACAGGAACCTTAACAAAGAGCATAGAGGAGAGGTTCTTAATGTATTTATCTATTAATATTGGGCCGAGACACCTTTCAGTCAAGAACAGTATTTCTTGTACCTTATGGATGCAGATCATTGGTGCTGAAAGAAGAAGTGCAGTATTGTAAGCATTATCAGAGAACAAAGTACCAGGCATTGATGGTATTCCCATTGAAGTATAACAGCAATCTGGTGCAGCTGTTACCATATTTACAAGGCTCTGCCAGGAAATTTGGAAGA
Source organism: Ichthyophis bannanicus (assembly GCA_033557465.1). Taxonomy (NCBI): domain Eukaryota; kingdom Metazoa; phylum Chordata; class Amphibia; order Gymnophiona; family Ichthyophiidae; genus Ichthyophis; species Ichthyophis bannanicus. The sequence goes on along the minus strand of CM066051.1, from coordinate 41,289,513 downwards.
CAACATCATGGCCAACTGATTGGAAAAGATCTGTGTTTATTCCGATACAAAAAGAAAAGTGATTCAACTGTCTGTGGAAATTATCGCACACTCACTCTGATCCCACATGCCAGCAAGATTCTACTCAAGATAATTCAGCAGAGACTACAACCATACCTGGAACGAGAACTGCCTGAAGTGCAAGCAGGGTTCAGGAAAGGGTGAGGAATGAGACACATCATCACAGATGTGAGATGGATCCTTGAAAAGACTAAAGAATACCAAGAGGATAGCTATATGTGTTTTATTGACTATGGTAAGGCTGTTTAAACTATGAGAAACTCTGGACCACATAAAGAAGCATGGGTTTACCAGAACATCTGATTGTTCTCTTGCACAACCTTTACATTGTTCAAGAAGCAATAGTTCACACAGAACTAGGAGAAACAGAATGGTTTAAAATCAAAAAGGTGTACAACAAGGCTGCATACTTTCCCCCTACTTCTTTAATTTATATGCAGAAGAAACCATCAGAGAAGGACTGTATGAAGGCAACCGAAGTGGGAATATTGGTGGAAGACTCATCAACAACTTTCACTATGCTACCACATTACTGGCTGAAAGTGAAGACGATCTAAAACATTTACTTCTCAAGATCAAGGAACATAATATTAAAATGGGCCTTCACCTTACTGTAAAGAAGACAAAGATCCTGACAACTGGCAAAATCAATAAGTTCATCGTTGATAGAGAAGAAATTGAAACAGTGGACAACTTTAATCTACTTGGATCAACTATTAATAAAGAAACAACAAGCAGCCAAGAAATCAGATGATGCATTGCTCTTGGCCGAATGGCTATGAAGGACTTAGACAAGATTCTCAAGAGCAGAGATGTCTCTCTCCATACAAAGATTCAACTTGTTCAAGCTATGGAATTTTCAATAACATCATATGGATGCGAAAGTTGGACAGTGAAAAAGATAGAAAGGAAGAAAATCGATGCCTTTGAATTATGGTGTTGGCAACAAATACTGTGTATAGCATGGACTACCTGAAGAACAAACCAGTCAGTACTAGAGGAGATCAAACCAAAGCTTTCTCTAGAAGCTCAGATGACAAGACTTGAACTTTCATACTTTGTGTTAGTGTGGGTTTTTTCCTTTCCCAGCACTTTATATCACTTACCCTCAGGATGTCCGTTAATCCTCTGGGCCGAGGAATCACCTTACCTTCTCTGTCTGGAATTCTAGGGGAACAAACACACACACACTCGCACATAAGTAGTATGTAAGTTTATTCCACCAGTAAATAGGCTGTCTGTCTTTTATACACTGACAAAAACATATGCATACGTCATCAACTCTTCCCTTGAAGGCCACCACTGCTTATCAGCAACTGCACAGATGTTAGCCGTCTCCTTGCAGGACAATCAATTGGCCTTCACACAGCACATTCCCTTTCCATATAGATATGTACAAAAGTCCCATTTCCTCATGTGAGCCTGGTGATCCTCCTGTACACATTTTCCAAGCTGTATAATGTATTCTTCCCCTTACAATCCCCCCTTTGGGCCTGCATAGGCCCACTCGAAAAACAGCCTAATAGTCTTTTACAGGACAATTAAACAGGCGTTATTAACTGAATGTCTGGAGTGGTCGACTCAGGTACATCAGCCACCATGGAAGCAGGTATACATAAAGGTGGTGGAGCTCTGCAGAGCCTTCCAACAACAGCCAAGAATAAATGAGAATATACAACAGAAAAGGACAAGGATTATAAAACCGCTCAATAGGGCAATAATCAGCCCTCTGAAGCCACCCCAAAGGAAGATACATCAGGGGGTAAGCATGAGAAACTGCTGTAGTTGAAGAACAGTATAGAGCAGTATTAGACACGCTAAAAAGCAGGAGTAAGAGCCTTTATAAAAATAAAACAGTCTGTAGCATTGAGACTAGAGATAATTTGCAAAGAGCAAGGGACCTGGTTATATCCCAAAGAGGGACGAATAACACCAATGTTATAAAAAGAAACATGGGGCTGGGTGCAGTTTGAATTGTCAAGTACAGTAAATGTCTGCATTTCACACAGATTAGAAGGTACAGCAATGAGACATGTTGATAGAAAAGCTCCAGCATGTAGCGAGCTGCGCACACAAAGGTCTGATACATTTAAGGCAGTTTGGGCAAGTAGTATTGCCGTATTAACCGTTCCAGAGATGGGCTGAAGGAGACACCACATGAGTGGTAGGAGGAGCGTCAACTCAGTCTTGCTCATGATGGTCTGTAACCGAAGAAGGCGTCAGTGAAGGCGGTGCACGCTTGATTCTTGACGTGTAGATCCATGAAGGGGAGGAGTCACACAGGATGGCTGTCCATGTGATGGCAATCACTGTAGTTGGAGGTCTGTAGGGCAGGTTCAGGATATCGTGCTTGTGAAGCACTCTGACCTGCACCTGGTCACCAATCTTGAAGGGATGTGTTGGTTTGGCACCTCCAGGCCAATAGCCGCTTTTCTTCAGGAGTCTTCTCCTCTCCTCTCCAGTTGCTAGGGCCTTAGCTGCCCCGGCGTCAGCTACTTCTCATCCTGGTCCTGAAGCCTAATCTATAGATGGACTGTGTGCTGATGGTATGTCTTTACCAGGATCCAGTCTCTGGATTGAAAAGAAAGAGCTGAGTCATCTAGCAGAAGGGACTGGAACTGCTGAGCATACCTGTGGAGGGAAGAGAGTTGCCTCTGCTGCTAGGAAATACGAGAGATCAAACGTGAGGCTCAAGAGTGTAAAAAGTAGGCAGTTTTCCATATAACAGTTCAAAGGGAGAAATTTTTTTTTGTTGTTGAACAGAGTCAAAGGCAAGACAGTTTAGTTTCTTTACAAAGTTGTTTAAGGTTTCGGAGGTTCCCCCCTTCTTGGATTGCTGCTTGCCTACAACAGCCAATCCTACGCAACTCAATTAGCTAATGCTGCGGCGCTCCTGCCCGGCCTTGGGGCTAAAGACAGGAGCGGCGGTCTAATGCTTCGTGAGGAAGGAGAGTAACCTGTATCCAGGGAATGCTGGGTATTGTAGTTCCTGCTCCTCTCGCTCCGAAATAAAGAGTTGTAGTTATGGGGTTTCCAGTATATTTATTATAGTAAAGGATATTGTTCCATCACATGGCAAATAAATGCAAACAAAATAGGTGCTTCAAATGCTAACAGGAAAACTTAGGATAAAGGCAACTTAAAGTATAACTGCTTCTTTTCACTTCTAAGCAAATTACTCACTTTGCCCCAAGAGGTCAGTTAGTTTCACTGCAGCCTCTTTCAGCCACTGTTACCTTCACAGTGCTGGGGAAAATCAGGTGCACATAATTAGAGCTTTCTCAGCAAGGCAATACAACAGCTCCGTAGCATTCAATTCACATACGGTAAAAAGCAGTTTCTTTCAGCTTGGCATCTCTACACAGCAGACCATGCAATCCATGCTCTCACAATCTGGTAAGTCTGTATTATCTTGTGTTAATTCTTCAAGCTGTATGGAATTACTGACTTCTGGTAACACTGGCTGTCTTCTAGCTTGCAACTCTAAAAACTGCTTAAAACTCTGTAGGAGCAATTCAGCCTGCTGTTTGGGAGGTAGGGAATTGCTATCAGCTATACAACTTCCCTCTGGCTTAAGGCTGTTTATTTTCTCCTCTCTTAGATTAATTGTATCAGAGAAACTGCTAGTCTCTTTTGCTAATGTTTCACACACAGGAGAGTTAGCTTTACGTTCAGCCTGGAAACTTTGTGGCAATTCACTTACTTGTTGCCATGCCGTTCTGACTTCAGATGGCTCCAACGTTCTCCAGCTGTTAGAATGTTTGTTGCTCTCTGGCTCAAACGGTACTTCACAGAATGATTGTTTTCTTTCTTGTGCCTGCCTTGAAGGCTTCCTTTCCCAGGGCTGTGCCTTCCAACGTTTGTCTAATTCAGGGCTAGGTCCTCTCTCCTTGGGACTTCTACTCACTGCCTCTGAATAGAACTTTGCAGGTTTCTTTCCAATGCCAGGTTCCCAAGTATCAGCATACTGTTTTCTGGACTTCCAATCATTCTTCCTCTTCTCCTTCTTTCTCCTCTCCTTCTCCTCATTCCTCTCAATCCCATTCCGACTAGCAAAGCCATGCTCTGGTTTAAAACCACGTTCTCTCCTGGACACGCCCCTTCCAAGGGCAGGGTGTGCCCAATCAGGACTGCAGGACTCCTCCCCTGGGCTGGTCTCCATGCTCAGCTCTGTGGAATAGAGTCTCTCTTTCTTCCTTGGTTTCTCAAATAGGCATAAATCCTGCCGAACCTCAGGATTTTCATCCGTTTCAATAGGCTCAGGAGGGCGCTGTTCACCACAATACACATTTTTTTTTATAGATCAGAAAAGTTGAAGACAAGATGCCCACACTTCCTCAATTTTCACAATTTTAGGAGTATACCAATTTGTCTCCAAGTGTCTATTTCCAATTATTGAGTATATATCTGGGCTAGATGACTTCCAAAATTGGAGTTAATGGAGATGTCATAATCAAAAATTGTAGAGAGTTCATCGTCAGTTCCTCTTCTAGGTGGATATATCATTTCACATCTTAATTTATCTTCATCGTTTTTTACTGTCAATCTGAGTTCTCTTTTCCGACATAAATATTCCATCACACTCCTCTCAACACCACTTTTTTTTCACTTACATCATTCCATCAAACTACATGCATAGGTCCTTCTGTTTTTTTTTATACCATACTAATGTATCCTTATTTGGCAAGGCTGCTAAGAACATCAAACAATTGTTAAAAAAAACTTGGTATTGTTGTAAACAAATGGTAGGTAGAAAATATAAATTTGGATTCTTCTCAATAAGCATAACAGTGTGAGTAAACAGCGCTCCTTTCCCACTAACTTAATTGGTCCAGTACTAAGTGGACATGTGCTCATTCTAAATACAATGTAAAACTATTATTTTACAACATTTTATAATATCAATCCCAATAGGAAGAAGTATGGCTTCTAACAGGACGGCCACATATCTCTCAGGTGTGACTAGCGTCTATCGTATACACTGTTCCCAGTGAGAGCGCTGTAGGAAACTCAAAACATTTGAGGACTGATCTTGTAACTGCAGTGTCCACAAGGATTTGTGTAAGCTACTCATGGTGTCAAAAAGATCATTTTTGAGGTGAGAGGCCTAAGAAGGTACAAGACATTTGTGGTTGGGCCTCATGGCGATACTTCCTCAGGTTCTTCTTGGCCTACTCTCCCCTGCCTATTCATGTCTCTGCTGAGGCATAAATATACAAGGTTCATGTTCTTCAGGCCTTGGGGGTCCTCGAGGAGTCTTAGAGCAGTCAGAATTCCAGTGGCCCAGATCATCACATTCGAAGCAGCACGTTTATTGCCTTTTCCTAAGCTGTGGCCTCACCTTCTGTCTCTCTCTCTGTCTCTCTCTCTGATTCTTTTTCCCAAACCGCCCTTGGATCGTTGCTGACAAGCAAGATTTTGGTTTTTTTGTCCAATGAACTCAGGTTAATGTTATTGTTTTTATTTGTAAATAACATTACAAATATTGTCATATTTTTCTGGGAATTCAGTTCCATCTTTCTACTAAATGTGATCTATATGCTTGGGAACAAAGCAATTTCAGATCAGCCTCTGTCCAAAATTCCAGCAAACGTAAGGATAATACAAGTTCAAAAGAAACAGTAAGTGCTAGAACATATATCTGTTTTTCTCAGGAATTGTATTCCTGAACCTGAAATTAAAAAAGCTTTCAGAACAAAATACATTTTTTCTCTGGACACCAACACGTAAAATTCAAATACAGAAAAACAGATGAATTTATCCTAAAACCCAATATTGTAGCAAATAAAATTGGAAACTTGGTATTACTGTCCTGTTCATCAGTCATCAGCACAGAACTTAACAATGCAAAGTAATAACTAAAATCTTACAGTTCAGGAAGCAGCCATGTTGGTGGATATCTGGAATATTCCCCTTTTTATATTTTTAACCAAAATGTTAGTATTTTGTCACATTTAAATTAAAACCTTATACATAATGCCTGAGACTGGTATCAAACTGATTTGAAAACAATGAAGTTACTTTAAAGCAAATTACTCAGAGTTACAGCCAACCTTGATATTATCTTAAACACAGATAGCAAAGTAAACAGCAGGTCACTCTTGTGTCCAGATTCCTTCAGGCAAATGCAGATTACTATGTCATTTATCTAAATATGCAGCTGAATAAGAGAGAGAGAGAAGTCCTAAATACTAAGAGTTAAAAATTAAAAAGTTGCTTGAGAATTGTCACTAATTCTGATTGCTATTAAATTCCTAAATAAACCTATAGTTGCAACTCTTTGTGTTTTTGTAATATATGAACAATAATTATGCCCTCTATGAGGTGCTTGCCACAATACATAAAATTCATTTTTTAACTCTTTAAGTTTACTCAATAGTATATACAGGCTAAGACAAAGAACAGACACATAACATAGCATAATCTTCTTATTCACTCAGGATTTAAATCATTTTCAAGTTGCAATCTCATAATTACTGGCTCATGCAATCTCATAATTATTGGCTCAGAATGCCCCATTGTCCTGATAGGGTTCTCAACCCCTACTTTGAAGGTCAAAGGAAAACAGAATAGCTTCCACCAGACCTTTCTGACATCATCACAGCCCTTTTATTTCACCCTGCATACTGAACTAGACCCCCCTCCTTTTCTCTTTAAAGGGGGTATTTGGAGCCCACCCCTCTCCCTTGATTTCTCCACTTCAGACTTACTATTCACATAAATATTTAATGCCTAACAAATCCAGTCTTCCTCAGCCCCATACTCGGGCCAAAAAAACCCATCAGGAAGATGGGTACTTTCCTTTGTTCAAAGGAAACAACAGTATATCATCATCTTCTTCTTATCTTAATGGTCTTATTATCTTTCCAATGTTTTTGCATCTTTCCCAAGGGAATATCTGGGGGAATGTTGGAAAGACTACATTTCTTATCATTCTTATCATTCTCCCCCTTTTCCTTACTATTGCCGAGGCTTCCTCCCATTCTATTTATTATCCCACTGAGACTTATTACACTTACTCAGCCTCTTCACTTTGTCTGGCTCTGGCTGTCCCCCTCGCGGGAGTACAGAACCGCGGATAAGGACTCCACACTTACTTTGTACACAATTGTACGTCTCACTCACACACAGTCAGTCTCAGATCCCGATAGAATGTCCCAACCACCAAGGTAGGTACTAAAGTTCCACTTTTCTTTACCTTGGTCCGTGCACAGAATTACTTGGTTACTGCAGTTCCTGCTTTTAAGTCACCGTCTTTCACACTCTGATTCACAACACCTCTGTTCACCTCTTCAGTTCCGGGACCATTACTAACTAGCAGAGAAACGTATCCGCAGAGGGGGAGGTGAGACTGTTGAAATGAACAGGACGCATATTCCCACCTCCTCTCAGCAGAAGTCACTCTACTGTGGGAAAATCCCAGCGAGCCCCAGCTGTTATCTACACCTTTACCGGTGGCCAATTCACCTGTGGCCAACCTGGCCAATGAGACTCAGAGAGGAATATTGTGAAGCAGGTTAAGAGCTCTTTATTATTATTATGCAGTACATTGCTATAGCAATGGATGTGGATGTGGTGCTTAAACATATATCTGGTTTTTCCTTAGTTGTTCCTCCAAAACTGAAATCAGGAATTTTTTTCAAAACAAAAGTGCATTATTTTTCGTAGCTTGCAGTACAGAAGTAATGTAAACACAGAAAGCACTGCCAGGCTTGTTATCTGTACGGTCTGCTTTTAAGGTTCTTACTTCAGTGAACAATACATTCCAATCCCAATCCATTGCCTCAGAAAATCCATTCCATACTACAATGCAAACTCATACAGACAAGAAGAAAAGAACTAGCTGTCCCAACACATTAGTTCACAATTAATGGATGAGCGAGCTACAGCAGACCCTGGGAGATGTTTCGTTGTTTTAAATTTTATGAAAGGTTTAGTGGGTCGGTCCCCCTTACCCAGGAACCCTCCCATTAGCTAAAGAAGACAGGAAACACTTGTAAGAATAGAGGGACAAATAAACAAACACCGCCTGTCACTTGCCTTCCCGAGACTCTGAGTCAATGGTTTTACCCTCGCCAGAGACTGGGGGCGTCTTACAGGCACATAGATAAACTAAGACACAGGATTCCGGGAGACAAGTACTACCACAGTACAAAAGCCAAATTAGTCGAGGGCTACCGCAGCCACTCTTCTAGTGAGAATTCGAGGAGTGGGACCAGACAAACAACAATGTGTTACTGAGCCAATCCATCGAATCCATACAATGTGTGTGTATTGCCTTTGCAAGGCTAAGCTAAAAAGGCTTTCTCTGCAAGGTTAGCAAATGACCTTTGTCCTACCTTCACAATAAACAAGCTAACAGACTTCTTCTGCAGATTTGGCAAATGTCCTGTGGCCCACACTGACAGCATATGTCTGATACATATCAAGAATAGGATGCCTTCTTAGCTGCAGTTTTAAACCTTATCACAACATTTGGCTGCGCACGCACTTCCGTGGATTCTGGAGCGGTCCCCTTACCTTGGGACCCCCCCATCCTCTAATTAATTCAGAACAAGCACATGCCTGGCCACTTGCTTTCTGCCAGCACCTGTCACTAGCGCTATCGCTTCGGGGCGAGGCAGGGGCATCTTGCCAAACTCACACACTCACACAAGCCACAGAGAAGGAAAAGGGTAATCTCCAGGAACAAACAGGAATGTAGTCCTCACATATGGGTATCGTCGGTACCGACGGAGCCTGCGTGGGAACGCTCCCCAGCATCCAATTAGAAAGCTTTTGGGAGCATCCCACAGCGCCTGCATGCTGCCTTCCTGCCTTTCCCAACTGCCTCTCTCCAGTTCTTCGTTTTCCGCGGAGCCAGCAGGTCGTTGTTCCTGTCACCACAGAAAATTCTTCCTTATTACTTTCTTTTTTTGTGGTCGCGTCTGCCTTCCTCAACGCTTTACCGGTACCGCTGATTTTTCTTTCTTTATTTCTGTTCTTTAAAAAAAAAAAAAAAACTTAGTACTTTTTTCCATTTTTCCCAGGTGCACGGGCCATTTTGGGCCTTAGGCCCAAAGTTTTTCCTACAATGGAGAAACCTGCTTCGGGTTTCAAAAAGTGCACCAAGTGTGGCGGTACCATCTCCGTCACCGACACCCATGAATGGTGTCTAAAATGTGTAGGTCCTGACCACTCCATCACGGATTGTATGTCCTGTGCCATGATGTCCAAAAGAGGTCGGCAGAACCGAGCTGCTAAGCTCAGTACCCTGTTTCCCTCTGATGCAGCTTCGGTGGCATCGACGTCTTCCAGGGCTTCCTCTTCCTCCCGTGGATCTCAGGTAACTAAACATAAGTCCAGCCGGTCCTCAAAGGGTAGATCTCCTTCTAAGCATCGAGATGTCTCTGGCGTTGCCCTTGAGGATTCTGCACCGGCAAAATTGCCGCGGTGGGAGGCTTCGGCTTCCAAAGCATTATCGGGGCTCCAGGATGTTCTCGAGGCCTCAACCTCGGCAGAACTACTGGTGCCATGCTTTGGGTACCGGCTGTCTTCTCCGGTACTGACATCCAGGCATCGGCAGCGTCGATAGACCAGATGTTCCTGGCTATTGAACGCAGTCTGGCAGCTCTCTTTGTGGCATCGACACCCTCGGAACCGCGTCAGACAGTTCAACCGGTACCGGCACTGGTATTGATAGCATTGACATCAACATCGGTGTCCGCATTGCCGGCACCCAGTCACCCGATGCCTTCCGGTACTGATACACCGGTACCGATTCCTCCCGGTACCGACTTTGGTCGGTATGGGTATCGGGCTCTACAAGATCATCCGGACAGAAGGTACTTCGAGTCCTCAGAGGAATCTAAGGATTCTGATAGTTCTGTCGATACTGGAGCACTTCTTCCAGAGGAGCCCTCCTCCCCTAAACGCAGGATGTCTCCTCCAGAGGATATCTCCTTCCAGGATTTTATCAGGGAGGTGGCTCGGGGTCTCTCCATTACTGTGGCTCCTGAAACAGAGCCCAAAGCAAAGGAGTTGGAAATTGTACAGTATCCCAAAGCTCTTAAGGAGGCAGCTAATTTGCCCATCCATGAGATCTTGCATGATCTCATGCTCAGAATGTGGGAGACCCCTCTTACCACCTCTCCTCATTCTCGTAGACTTGACACTATGTATCGAGTCCCTCCTTGTCCTGGTTTCCAGAAAACTCAGCTCCCTCACCACTCTATTGTAGTGGAATCAGCTATGAGAAGGATCAGGAGTGCAAAGAGGCATGCCTCTAATCCCCCAGGACGTGAGTGCAGAACTTTGGATGCTTTTGGACGCCGTACTTTCCAAGCTTCCATGCTTTCTGCCAGAATCAGTTCCTATATTTTATATATGGGGATGTTCCTGAAGGAAATCACAGGAGATTTAGAGGTTTTGAGTCCTCTTCTTCCTGAGGATAGAAGACAGGATTTTCTCACATTGGTCAAACATTGCCAGGATGTTTCCAAATTTGTCAACCGTGCAGCTTTTGACTGTTTTGAGTGCATAAGCAGAACCTCTGCCATTGCCATAGGTGCACGAAGAATTGCCTGGCTCCAGGCATCTGATTTGGAGCTCTGGGTACAAGATAAACTGGGCAATATTCCTTGTACTGGTGAGAACCTGTTTGGCAAGGATTGGCAAGAAAAAGCCAATGAGCTGGATGCTGACAACTCCACCTTGGACAGATTATTCAAAGCCACAGCTAATCCTGCAAGAAAGAAATCTTTCAAAAAACCTCTCTTTTCCAAAAAGAAAAGGTTTTATCCTGCTTATTCCCAGCAGGGAAGTTCTGCAGGTCAACCTGTCCGGAAGGGTCAGCAACCACCCAAAGAAAGAAAGGCAAAGACTGCTAAGCCTCAACCGTCCCAGCAGTCTCAGCCTCCACAAGGCCTTTGACTTTCAGCTAGAGAACTTAGCCTTCCTGGCTCTCATTGGACCAGAGCCTTCCACCATTCCAGGAAGGTTGTGTCACTTTGCCCCCAGATGAGGGCAGATAACAGCAGAGCATTGGACACTCTCCATCATAAAAGAGGGGTACAAGCTTCTTTTTTTGAGCATGCCCCCTTCCACAATGATAAGGCAGTTCAATTCTCAGACCTCTCTCACCAACCTGTTAGATCAAGAGGTCACCATGCTTCTTGCCCAAGGGGCAATAGAAGAAGTACCCATTCATCAACAGGGTACAGGGTTTTACTCCCCCTATTTCCTTATCCCAAAGAAAACAGGGGGATACAGACCTATCTTAGACCTCAGAGAATTGAACAAATTCCTGTTCAAGGAGAAATTCAAGATGATTTCTCTGGGAACTCTGCTGCCATACCTTCAGAGTCAGGATTGGCTTTGTTCTCTAGATCTCAAGGATGCGTACACCCATGTTCTCATCCATCCAACTCACAGAAGATTCCTCTGGTTCCTTTTTCAAGGAAAGCATTACCAATACAGGGTGCTTCCTTTTGGCCTAGCCTCAGCACCAAGGGTGTTCATGAAATGCATGACTGTGGTAGCAGCATTTCTCCGTACTCTAGGGATATTCGTCTTCCCCTACTTAGACGACTGGCTCATTCGAGCCCCAACAGAGTCAGAGGCCAGGACTTCTCTATCCTGCACAATGCGTATCCTTCAGTATTTGGGTCTGGTAATAAACATCCCAAAATCCAGTCTAACTCCCACTCAGTCTTTAGAATTCATGGGAGTTTTGCTGGATACCAAAAAGGCAAGGGCCTATCTCCCCCAGGCCTGTTGCCTTCGCATAGTGCAGTTAGCATCTCAAGCAGTGCTAAAACCTCATCTCACTGCCTGAGAAATGCTACAACTACTAGGCCACATGGCATCCACCGTGCATGTGGTTCCCTATGCTCACCTCCATAGGAAAGCAGCCCAGTGGACTTTATCCACTCAATGGACCCAGGCATCAGGATGCCTGTCAGACAAAATAGCAAACACAAGTCACCTTATTTTGTCCCTCCAGTAGTGGAAGTCCACTCAAAACCTGTTGCTGGGGTCCCCTTTTCAGCAACCCTTACCCCAAGCAACTCTCACAACAGATGCTTCTCCAATGGGTTGGGGAGCTCATCTGCAAGACCTCTCCATCCAAGGCACCTGGACTCCACAGGAGACTCATCTACATATCAATCTCTTGGAGCTCAGAGCAATCTTCCTTGCTCTTCGAGTGTTCCACAGCCTGCTCAGCTACAAGACAATCCTTATTCATACGGACTATCAAGTAGCCATGTTCTACATGAACAAGCAGGGGGGAACAGGCTCTCTGTCGCTTTGCAATGAAGCTTTGCGACTATGGGCCCTCGCCAGAGAGCATCAAATTCATCTCCTGGCAGTGTATCTTTCAGGCATACAAAACTCTTGGGCAGACAGACTCAGTCAAGTTCTGCTTCCACATGAATGGTCTCTACATGTAGACCAGCTGGCCAAGATTTTTCAAATTTGGGGAACCCCGGACATAGACCTTTTTGCAAGTCCGTGGAATGCCAAACCTCCCCGGTTCTGTTCCAGAATTCCGGCTCAGGGGGCTCAGGCCAGGGATGCTTTCCTCCTTCACTGGGGTCAAGACTTAATTATGCCTTTCCACCCATTCCCCTAATTCCCAAGACCCTATTCAAGCTTCAGAGAGACAGAGGCCATATGATTCTCATAGCTCCACATTGGCCTCGGCAAGTGTGGTATCCTCTGCTTCTACATCTCTCTCAAGCTCCCTCCCTGGAGTTAGGGTCTGCTCCAGATCTCCTATCTCAGGAGGACGGAATGTTACGACATCCCAACCCCCAGTCTCTGCATCCCAGGGCTTGGTTGCTGAAGGCCTAGATCTCCATGATCTTAACCTCCCTCAGCAAGTAAAGGATATCCTTTTTGCTTCCAGGAAGCCTTCCACAAGATGCTCTTATGCTTTCAAGTGGAAAAGGTTTACCATATGGTGTTCACAGAAGGGTCTTAACCCCCTTGCGGTACCTCTGGAATCATTACTGGAGTATCTCCTTCATTTATCCAATGCAGGACTTAAAACTAACTCAGTGAGGGTCTATTTGAGTGCTATTGCAGCTTCCTTCAAGCCCCTGAATGAACAACCTATTTCCTCCCATCCTCTTATAGCAAGATTTATGAGAGGCCTTCTGCTAACTAAGCCTCCCATTAGGCCACCACCTGTGGCATGGGACTTAAACTTGGTTCTTGGTCAACTCATGAAGCCACCTTTCGAACCCTTAGTTACTACCTCCTTGAAATTCCTTTCTTGGAAGGTTATCTTTCTCATTGCAATCACATCAGCATGTCGCATCAGTGAGTTGCAGGCACTAGTGGCTGATCCACCTTATACAAGGTTCCATCATGACAAGGTTGGACTCATCCACACTTTATGCCAAAGGAGATCTCGCCTTTTCATCTAAACCAAGCGGTCTACCTACCTGTGTTCTTTCCAAGGCCTCATGCATCAAATGCAGAAAGGAATCTTCATACTTTGGACTGTAAAAGAGCTTTAGCCTTTTACTTGCAAAGAACACAGCAACATAGAAAGTCCTCTCAACCCTTTGTTGCTTTTGATCCTTCTCATTTGGGACTTCCAGTCTCCAAGAGAACACTGTCTAACTGGATTGCTCAGTGTATTTCCTTTGCCTATCAGAGTAAGAATCTTCCTCTGGAGGGCCATGTCACAGCTCACAATGTGAGAGCCATGGGAGTTTCAATGGCTCATCTGCACTCTGTGTCTATCAACGACATCTGTCGAGCAGCCACCTGGGCCTCGGTTCATACCTTTACAGCCCATTACTGCTTGGACAAGGACTCCCACCGGGATGCCTTGTTTGGTCAAGCTGTTCTCCATCACCTGTTCCATACCTAATCAACTCCTACCCACCATCCCTGGGTGGATGCCAGAGATCCATGGGGGGAAGTGGAGCCCTTTCACAGGGACACACAATCTCTGGGGTCTCTCCCTGGCATCTAAAACTAGGGAGTCCCCATATGTGAGGACTACATTCCTGCTTGTTCCTGGAAATAGCATAGTTACTTACCTGTAACAGGTGATCACCGGAAACAGCAGGAATTTAGTCCTCACAACCCACCCACCTCCCCTAGGAGTTGTATCTCTCTATCTCTTTCTCTTTCCCCCTCTCTCTCTCTTTGTCTCAGCTTTAAACTCAACTGGAGAGAGGCAGTTGGGAAAGGCGGGAAGGCTGCATGCAGGAGCTGTGGGATGCTCCCAAAAGCTTTCTAATTGGACGCTGGGGAGCGTTCCCGCGCAGGCTCTGTCGGTACCGACGATACCCATATGTGAGGACTAAATTCCTGCTGTTCCCGGAGATCACCTGTTACAGGTGAATAACTATGCTTTACCACAGGCCCAGCAGGATGTCCCTGTTATGCATAGTGCTACAAAAGCGCATGTTATGCACAGCACTACCAAAGCACATGTTATGCACAGCGCTACCAAAGCGCATACCCAAGATGAGCTACCAAAGCGTCAATTTAGAAATCCTAGAAATCCCAGTGCAGCTATCAAAGCTGCTTCAATTTAGGAAGTCTGAAAATCCCAGTGCAACAGGGAAATCCTCACTTCTGACACCAAATTGTTAGCGTGGCTTTTTTCCTTTCCCAGCACTTTATATCACTTACCCTCAGGACGTCCGCTAATCCTCTGGGCTGAGGAATCACCTTACCTTCTCTGTCTGGAATTCTAGGGGAACAAACACACACACACTCGCACATAAGTAGTATGTAAGTTTATTCCACCAGTAAAAAGGCTGTCTGTCTTTTATACATTGACAAAAACATATGCATACGTCATCAACTCTTCCCTTGAAGGCCACCACTGCTTATCAGCAACTGCACAGATGTTAGCCGTCTCCTTGCAGGACAATCAATTGGCCTTCACACAGCACATTCCCTTTCCATATAGATATGTACAAAAGTCCCATTTCCCCATGTGAGCCTGGTGATCCTCCTGTACACATTTCCCAAGCTGTATAACGTATTCTTCCCCTTACACTTTGGACACATTGTGCGAAGACAGCGAGATCATTAGAGAAAGACATCATGCTTGGCAAGGTAGAAGGTCAATGCAAAAGAATAAGACCAGCAATGATATGGATCGATACAATAACAGCAGCTATGGGCGCCACTCTGTCAACAATGAACCGCCTGACTGACTACTGAACACAGTTTAGGACAACTATCCAGAGGGTCGCCTTGAGTTGACATGAGTTAACACTCTTAACAACAAAAAGGATGCAGAGATGTGACACTTGGCTGAGATTAATATTCAAGTCTTAAGAACGAACATTGTTCTCTGTATTCAAAAGAACTAGAAGGGCAGGCCGATATGATTGTGGCACATACAAATTATGTGTAAATGAACAGCTTTGTGAATCAGGTCATTTGATTTTTGTGCATAGAGAATCAAATGATACCTTCAAACTTGTTTCTCTCTTTTCTGTTTTTTATATTTCTTTCATTCTTTTTTCCTTTTTTCCAGTTCTTGGTTTCTTTTGTAAACATTTTTTTATCTTATTGTTTTTATTGTTAGCATTTTATTATTGTTTTAATTATACCCCGCCTTGAAAATATCATTATGACAGCAGATAAAGACCAACATGGTCTATCTAATCTACCCAGTGAGGTGGCTAAAGTTGTAGAGATGTACCTGCTGCTCCATGCAGGTTACTCCTCTCTATTTTTGAAGTTATTTAAATTTGGTTACATCCTCTTGCCATACAATGATCCACTGTGTTTGTCCCATGCCTTTTTGAATTCTGTCACTATGGTTGCCCCCATCACCTCCATCGGAAGGGCATGCTACGTACTTTCACAAATTAATATACATAGCATAATAATAACATTACCTTTCATGAAGAGGACATGGAATAAGGAATGATGGTAAGAAAAGTTAAGTCTTATTTTCAAGGGTGTAGAGAATGCGAGGTGAGGAATGAAGGAAGGGCAGGCTGATAGTTATTGCTGCAGACGTAAGGGACTTAAGAACAAAAGATATGCCATCCTACCTCAGCCCAAAGATCCATTAAGCCTAGCATCCTGTCTCCATTAATTAAATCCATACTGCTTGTCCAACAGTACAGGATCTCAGCATATTATTACGCTGATGATATTAGTCTTATGAATCCTTCTGCGCCTGACCTACTTTCATTGAACACTTGCCTTTCCCACATTGCTAACTGGCTATCTGATAATTTTCTTCACCTCAATCCCTCTGAAACTGGCATCATATAGTTTCCTTTTTCTGGCCTTTACCCCTCACTGGCTCCTGTGTTTCTGTCTGGTCCAATTGCTATGGTTGATTCACTCCGTTATCTCAGGGTAATCCTAGACTCCTCCCTTACCTTCCAGGCACATCCATCGTGCTTTCCTCTCTCTTTGCTGCAACTTTACCGCCCACCTTTTCCTGTCCCTTTCATCTCTTATTACCCTTCTCTTAATTCTGGTAATGGCCAAATTGGACTATTGTAACGTCATTCTTCTCGATCTCCCTCAATACCAGATCCATCGTTTGCAACCCGTGCAGAATACCGCAACCCATATTATTGCACATGCCACCCGTTTTGAGCATGTCGCCCCTCTTCTGACTCACCTTCACTGGCTTCCCCTCGAGTATCGTTCTCAGTACAAACTTTTGACTTTCGTCCATAAAGCCCTTCACATCGGTACTCCCACTTATCTTTATGATGTCTTGCACCTTCATGCCCCCCACTGAGTTCTTCCTACATTGCATGCCAACCGCCTTCACTTACCTTCTGCTTCACATTCCTGATTAGAGTCCACTCACTCCTCAGCCCTGTACATCCTCGGACCTGCCCTTTGGAATTCCTTACCTCCTGACCTCCACCTTGAACTCTCCTACCCGAAATTCAAAGCCAAGCTCAAAACACATTTGTTTCGCCCTGCTTTTGACCTTCCACAACCAAACTCCTAGTCCCCCCTCCATCCTTTCTGCTCTTTGTATGAGTGAGTACATTTCCTGTCTTGCAAATAGTGTTCCTTTCTCCTTTCCACGCCTTTGAATGTTTTTAATTGTACACGGCTCTGCTGTTCCGAAGGTGCACTCTATCAAGTACAATAAAACATAAACATTCTTGTTGCTTATATCCAGAAGTAAACAGTGGCTTTCTCACATCTACATAGCTAATAGTGGTTTATGGACTTTTTCTCCAGAAAGCTATCGAAAACCCATTTTTGCTGTGCTATCTGCTTTGAATGTATGAAAATCGACATGTAGACATCCAAAGCATGGAGACGTCCCCAGAGTCATTTTAGACTCTGTGGAGATTCTCAGGATGAGGACGTTGATGTCTGAACAGGAGTGTGCAGTAGGCATGTCCGGAATGTTCTCAGTACTTTGACGTTCTCGCCCAATTTCACAAATGCCCTGGACATCTTGAGTTGCGTCCAAGCTTATACCTGCTTCAGGCATAAATAGGCATTATTAAAGTACGTGTTTGTCAGACAGATATATGGAGGGTGTGAAGAAGAAGGTCCACTCATGCTTCTTATAATGTCCATGCTGATAATGACCATGTTTTCATTTTGCCACACCGCTGGACTTCCCCCTTATGCCAGCTTGCATGAGATGCATGTCCCCGCCCCCCACTTTCCTAAGGATAAGTCTATGTGGCTGCCGGGTACAGATGTCCACATTAGGGACGTCTATGTTACTAAAATTTGCCAGAGACATAGACATCACTGTTGTTTCTTAGCATGTTCTGTCTTGGACGTCCCCGATTTGACTTGCGCATCCTTCCTAAAATGCCACATACTTTCTCTGATTCATATTAAACGTATTCGTTTCTTGAAATGAAACTGTTTACCCATTACATCCTGCTTGTGATTTTATCGACCTCTTTCAAATCTCCTCTGAGCCGCTTTTCTCAGAATTGAAGAGCCCTAACTTGTTTAGCCTTACCTCATAGGGAGTTGTTCTATTGCCTTTATCATTCTGGTTACTTTTCTCTGCACTTTGTCTAGTTCCACTATATCATTTTTGGGATGGGGTAACCATGGATTGATGTAGATACATGACGATATCCTCTGTTTTGTTCTCCATTCACTTTCAGTCAAGGCCTTCTGCATCCCATCCTCTTGTCGCTGTGGTTGGGATGCGGCAGGTGTTGAGTGCGTGGGAGCGTACACGGATACTCAAAGGGCCACCACGGAGACTCCTTTAAAGGACTTCCTTGGTGTTCTCTGAAGGCTGAGCCAGTACTGCACTGCTGTCCCCACCCCCAAAGCCCAATGTTGTTGGCCTCCCGCAGAGGTAGAGTGATGGGGCAGCAGCAGGGCTGATAAAGGGAAGTACTATGTGCAGTAGTGCAGAGGTGTTTGGGAAGGGGTTGAATGGGGGGAGGAGGGGGAGGATAACAGGGTCCTGCAGGGTGAAGCCTGAGCGGTGAAATGTCTTTTATTTTTCTGTACACTGCCTTGAAGGCTTGTACATATAAGTGTTTTAAAAGAAATAAATAAATACATAAGCAGATGGAGTTGCTGGACACCTTGTGGGGGCGGGGAGGGGAAGAAAGAGTGGGGATATGCTACCTAACTTGAGGGAGGAAAGGAGAGAGATGCTGGAGATTTGGGAGTGTTGGAAAGGGGAGATGAAAGACTCTTGACAAAATTAAAATGTCATGGGGTAGGAGGCAGTGTACTATTGTGGATCAGGAACTGGTTAAAAGATAGAAAGCAGAGTGTAGGGCTAAATGGCCAATTTTTCCGATGGAGAAAGGTGAAAAGTGGAGTACCTCAGGGATCTGTGCTGGGCCTGTTGCTTTTTAACATATTCATAAATGACCTGGAAATGGGAATGAGCAAGGTGATCAAATTTGCAGATGACACAAAATTATTCAAAGTTTTTAAAACAAAAGAGGATGGTGAAAAATTGCAAGAGGACCTTCATAAATTGGAAGACATCCAAATCGCAGATGAAATTTAATATGGACAAGTGCAAACTTAAGCATCTAGGAAAGAACAACCCAAAGTATGGTTACACAATGCAAGGTTCCACATTAGAAACCACCACTCAGGAAAAAGATTTAGGCGTCATTGTGAATAATACATTGAAGCCCTCCGCCCAGTGTGCGGCAGCAGTAGCCAAGAGAGCAAATAGAATGTTAGGTATCATAAGGAAAGGAATGAGAACAAAACCAAGGCTATTATAAAGACTCTGTATCGTTCCATGATGTGACTGCACCTTGAATATTGTGTGCAATTCTGGTTGCCGTATCTTAAAAAAGATATAGCAGAATCAGTAAAGGTACAGAGAAGAGCCACCGAAATGGTAAATAGGATGCATGGATATCCCTATGAGGAAAGGCTTAAAAGGTTAGGGCTCTTCAACCTGGAAAAGAAACGGCTGAAGGGAGATATGATTGAGGTCTATAAATTAATGAATGACATGGAACAGATAAATGTAGATTGGTTATTTACACCATCACAAAACAGAAAGACTAGGAAACATGCAATGAAGCTACAATGTAATCCATTTAAAACTAACAAGAGAAAATATATTTTTCACTCAACGTATAATGAAACTTTGGAATTTGTTACTGGAGGATGTAGTAAAAACTGTTAGTGTAGCTGGGTTTAAAAAAGGTTTGGACAAGTTCTTGGAGAAAAGGTCCATAAACCATTATTAAAGAGGACCCAGGAAATCCACTGCTTACCTTGAGACAAGCATTGTGGAACCTATGTACCTTTTTGGGAACCTGCCAGGTACTTGTGACCTGGATTGGCCACTGTTGGAAACAGGATACTGGAATTGATAGACCTTGGTCTGACTCAATATGGCATTTCTTTTGTTCTTATGATACGGATGGAGCAGGAGAAATGGTAGAAGGTTCGCCTAGGATAGCATATACCCTTGGACTGGCCCTGTTGGTAAACATTTTTCAATTTCTCTTTTGGCCTGCTTTAGTGGAACTTTACATCTAACATTCCAGTGTTTATGCTCTTCACTGTTTTTTTTATTTGAATTGGCTTTACACTTTTTGAAAGTGGTCTTTATGACTTTTGTAAACACTATGATTTCACTATTTCTTCTTCTTCAACTTTTTCTAAAGCATGGAATACATTTGGTCTGGGCTTCCAAAATGGCATTTTTAAATATCATTGGGTAGCTTGTATGGAGTGATTACAATACTAAATAATAGTGGTACAAAAGAATCAGGCTCCCAAGATGACTTGGGTGACTTGCATGGTTAAAACCTAAACTTCAATGACCATAGGAAGGCTGGATTTCTTTTTAAAAGCCCTAGTGACTCTGGGCTGGCCTATTGCAAGATCTATGAATATCCCAGGCATTTTTCAGGATATAGCCAATCACAGGAGGCAAAGCCCGCCTCAAATGAAGCTGACGGAGCTGGCTGAGGCTCCTTCTGGTAATGCATCCACCAGCTATCATTTTTCTAAGAGCTTTGATGAGCCTCTGTTCTCACAGATGTTGTAACAGTGGGATGGAGAGCTTTGGTTTCCTGCCTCCTCTGACAAGATGCATTGGTGCATCCTGCTTGGATGTCCATCTCACCCATCCTGTCTGATAACCTTGGCTCTGAGGATTGTTACAAAAATGTTGGACGTTGGCTTCAATATTGGCTTCATAAAAATCAAAGTTGAAGATTGCAAAGCCTGAAATGGTCTACCAGCAGAGGGGAATGAAAGGTCAACTAAGTGGACACGAGGCAGGGGAGAGCCACTGTTGGGTTGTATATGGGAATTTATATGCATATGGGAATTCTGGCCCAGCAGCCCTCCCAGGAGGGAGAGGCCCACCGCCAGCATCAAGGCTGCCTCCGACGCCCCCAGCCTGCTCCTGCTGCCCAATCGGGGCAGCCCGGGGCTGATTTAAGGAGCGCCGGAGGGCGCGCCCATGCCTGGCAGGCCCGTGCCTGAGGGCCTCGCCAGAGGGCCCTTTGGCATGGCCCCGACAAACCTGCCGGACCCACCAAGAACCTGATGCCCCCTCGGGGTCTAGCCTGATCTCCATCATCACCGCCCACCTTACACCTCTGTGAGCTTACAACATTGGAAAACGGTCTCTGCCACGTGCCCGCGTAATCCACCGCTCCAACCAGAGCAAATACAGAAGCAACCTGGAACGGAAACCTGAACCTAATGAGACTAAAAGCAAGTACTATTTCACACAATATCTGGTCCAAAAAGCATGAAACTCTAAGACAACACTTCCAGCTAGGCCCTAGAATGACCATATAACTCACACACACTATCCTAAATGCTTATAATGTTGTTTGATAGCTAGCTGCTCTGATAGTACATTAATCTAGCTACCTACATTCTTAGTCTAGCTACCTAACTGTTCCCAGACATCTTACTTTTGTTAAGCCCAGAAAGACATTCTACAGCCATTAGTTAACGTATCACCTACCTGTATTTTACATACTAAATAGCGTCTATCCTGCTCTAACATCATATAGCCATAATAGTCAACATAAATGTCTACCAGACTATAACCGTTTACTAGACAATGTGCTTGTTTAATTGATGACCGCAATCACTTACTAGATACCGTGTCTGTTTAACTGCTGATCATGACTGCTCACTGGACACTGTGCCTGCATAACTGCTGTCTTTAACTACTTACTAGACAAAGTGCCTGTTTAATTAATGAATCTAACAACCACCAGATATAGAACCTTAACCACCAATCGGTGAAAGTCCCGCTGAACTTAACCCAGTAGGCCACACGCTCACCCACGAGCAATATTATTACTATCCCAATCAAGTTACTACAGGAACAACCTAGAAGATGCACCCAATTATAACCTTGACCAGTATCTACATCATCGCCTGTCTCCCCAGTGGATTTCATGCTTTTAACTCAGCCCTCAACCTTATCCCAATACTCCGGAGTGATGGAAAAAGATGGACTGAAAACCCTCACCACTCCACAACTGAAGTTAATCGCACACCTCACTCCCATCTATTGCACATCCCATTACAGCATCTCAAGAAATCTCAATCAGAGAAACACCAGTACCAACACCCACTGAAATGTGCCCTCATCAATGCCAGATCAATACGCACAAAATGGCCAGTGGTCACTGACCTGATAACCCTCTACGATCTGGACATCCTGATGATCACAGAGACATGGCTAAATGACTGCGACAACGTACTGCTCAACCAAATGCTACCTCCCAAGTTCTCACTCTTCACCTGCCACAGAACCAGCCAGAGAGGAGGTGGAGCACTCATCCTCGCAAAAGCCGAACTACAATTCCAATTGAACAACGCTACTAGCACAGCTCACCTAGACACAATCACCATAGAAAGCAACCACTGTGCAATCAACCTGCTATACAGAGCCCCAATATCATCACCAGATGACCTTTCCACAATAATCAACCTAGCCTGCAGCACAAACAAACCACGATCCCCAAATTTGCTACTAGGTGACTTCAACCTACCTACCCTGCAGGAAACCCAGGCCACTGCCTTCCTTGAAGCACTTGACGAGCTGGGATATAAACAACTAGTAAACGCACCTACACACGTGAAGGGAAACAAACTTGACCTGATTTTTGCCCCACAAACGGCATCAGAAGAAACCCACGACCCTGCATTAACCATAACACCAGTACCTTGGTCTGATCACAGCCTACTTAGATTCCAAATACCCACCAAACAGCACATCCTGAAATCCAACAATGCTACTACCTCCCCAAAAATACCGGTGAGAAGATTTAGACCCTTTTTCAAAGAAGAAATACTTGAGAAAGCCCTTCCACTCCTTGACAACTCAGCCTTCGACTTGGACGAAATGATCGATAATTGGGACAACAGCTTCAACTCCATTTCTCATCACACAGCCATGAACAAAAAGCCCAGAAAACGAGAACACGCAGCATGGTACTCTAAAGAGCTCCGTGCATCGCTCCTCTATCTACGCAAACTTGAGAGGCGATGGCGCCACTCACGCTCCCCTGAAGCGCATAGCGAGTATAACTTATTTCTGAAAAAACATTGTGATGAAATAGCTGAGAGAAGGAGGCAATTCCACACAGACCTCCTGAAGCACTCAATAAACAAGCCACATGACCTATTCAACATTGTAAAGACCACTAGCAAAAGAGCCAACATCAGACCAACCATACATGCCGCACACGCAGGCATACTCTGACTACCTACAGTAGAAAATGATCCTGACCTACAAGAGCACCAACCTCTCAAGCTGCACCCTTACCCACAAGCCACCACCATCATCTATACTGGCTAAATTCAACACCATTTCAAACAAAGAGACAGAAGATGCTATCGCCTCCATCAATGCCACCACTTCACCTAGCGACCCATGTCCAGCACCCTGGATAAAAGAAATGCGTTGCGAACTAAGTCCTCTCCTGAGTAAAATCCTGAATCTATCACTCTCTACGGGATCCTTTCCACAAAAACTAAAAAACACATCCATCAGACCATTATTGAAAAGCAACAAGATGGCCCCATCAAAAGTCGAATCCTACAGGCCGATATCAAGTATACCACTTCTCGCCAAAATAATCGAAAAGGTTGTACTTCATCAAATTCAACACCATATTGACACCGAAGCACCACTGGACCCAGCCCAACACGGATTCAGGGAAGCACACGGTGTTGAGACCCTCCTAGCCACCCTCTTCAATACCTTAATTTCAGGTATTGATAATGTTCGACACGGCTTTGCCCTCATTTTTATGGATATCGCAGCAGCATTTGACTCTGTGAGCCACGAAATACTCATACGTCTCGAGGAAAAGGGATTACAAGGCATCACCCTAAACTGGTGCAAATCCTATTTATCCAACAGATGGCAACACGTGAGGACCAACTCCACAACCTCAAAACCATTCCTACAAAATCAAGGTGTGCCCCAGGGATCAGCACTATCGGCATTGATGTTCAACATTTACATGCAGCCCGTCTGTGCCCTGATCCGATCGTTTGGTGTACACTTTCTGGCATATGCAGATGACATCCTTCTATACATGCCATTTTTGACTGACCATCCAGACTTCTCCCCGCTAACAAGATGTTTTAATGCAGTTGCGGACTGGCTGTAACACGCAAAACCTTCGGATCAACCATAACAAGGAGCCAAGAATTCACCCCCCCACCTGCACTAAAAGTCAAGAATGCAGAACTGTTAACCAAATCCACAATTCGATACCTTGGTATCATGCTAGACCAAAGGCTGGACATGAAAACACACATAAAAAACTCGGTAAAAACAATATACTTCAAAATATGGATACTCCAACAGCTATGAGCTCTACTGGATCCCAGTGATTTCAGAACAATCTACCAAGCCCTGGTACTCCCGCATTTTGATTACGCTAATGTTATACTATATGGGCTCCCGCAGTCAACGCTGCACCCACTCCAATTAGCAATGAACACAGCTGCAAGAGTTCTAATTGGGGCATCAAGGTCAGATCACATCACACCAATCCTGAAGAATCTCCACTGGCTACCCATCCATGCCAGGTTAACCTACAAAATCTTAGTCCTGACGTTCAAAGCCCTAAACAGCCATCCCCCCACATCCATTAACGAAATGATCCACATTGCACCCCCAAACAGAATCCGAAGATCTACAGTGGTGAACACCTTAAAAATTCCAAAAGAAATGACAACGTGCACGAAAAAAACGTCCAACAGGGCCTTCACGATCTACGCACCCAGAGCCTGGAATGCTCTCCCCACAGACATGAGAGTCATTACTAGCCTGACCCAATTCAGGAAAGCACTGAAACATCATTAGTTTATAAGACACTATCTAGAATCCAGCTATAGAAACCAACTAAAGAGCATCACCATCAACCACCTAGAGCCCTCCAATGGCATACCTAACAAGATAAGAGACAGCCAGCGCGATTAGTCCTGAATAGATTTTAGCCTGTAACATGGACTTCACCGTAAATAAAATGTAGATATGTTTCCCCAGTTAACTCCAAGTTCTACATCCGGTTCAATGTAAATACCATGCAGTCCTACTGCACGTTATAAGGTTTCTGTGTTATTGTACACCGCACTGATAATGAATAGCACGGTATATAAGAAATGTTAAATAAATAAAATAAATAAATAAATTTATGTTCATCTACTCAATATGTGCAATTTGCAACTGGGCAGGCTGATGAGTGATTTTGGTCTTTTATCTGCTGTCATTTACTATTTTCTACATGGAAAATCTAGTATTTACACATGCAAACGGCATTCACATATAATTGTCAATTTTAGAAAAGGCTGAATTTACATGTGAATGTCCACTATATCCAGAAATTGCAAGGAGGCGGAGCTTGGTTTGCACATAGTTTGGGCGGGTCAGCAATCTACACAGATATTCCCCATTTCATATAAGGAACGTATGTAAATGACTAAAATTATTCACGTAGTTAATTGGCGGCATTTAAACATCTAAGTTTGTAAATATACCAACATAGAGGTGTAAGTTGCCAAGTTTTCTCCATTATTCTTCCCATGTATAGATTTGTAACATGAATCCTCTGACTCTATGTCAGCAACTACAGGTGAACCTCTGCGTTTTCTCATAAGTAGTTTAGAAAAAGCTCCACATTTGGCATTGCCTTTTTTAAAATACTGACGGAATATTGTGCGTCCTGACTGGGAGATCTCATTTCCGGTCTCCACGTGCTATCTCCAATTTGCCTTCATGAGTATTTTGTTAATTGTTTTTCGATAAAAGACACGGGATCCTCTAACCTGTGTAATTCCTTCACTCCACACGATGGCGCTGGTGTTGATCTTGAGGTCCTCGTTACTGGTTGCGCCAGAGTCGTAGTGGCCAATGTTTACATAGGAAAAGGAGCCGCTGGATGATAGATGCCAGTTCAGGACGTTGTAAGAAGCAGGAGGATTGCCCTTTTGATCAAAGAAAATGTCCCGGCCCATGGTGTTCTGGAAACGCACCTTCCGTATGTAATGCAGGAGCTGTGCTGACAAAAGGAGACAGACTTACATTGGTGTTACGGCACTGGCCTAATTTTGTGGGGGTACCTTAGCACCCCACTTTATCCAATCATATAGAGAATTTGCAGTGCATGTTCAGACATATAAAAGTTTATATATAAAAATAAAATAAATGGGAAGCTGATGTAAGATTCCTTAACAAACACTGAAGTCTTGACCCTGCACATATGGTTTAAAGACACGTTAGTTACACTGTTCAACTCAAAACATCAGTGTGGTTTGAATATTTCCTGAAGAATTAATGCACTTCACACCTTTAGGGGGAAACAGCTCTTTAAATGGACACCTATTGCTTTGTAAAATCAGGACTTTCTGAACTAGGGTACTTTTATTTTGCCCACTTCAAAGCCAACCAAGGGACTGATCCAAGGATATCAGGCTCATTGAGAAGGCTCAGTAAGATGTTGAAATAGGTCCAGGAAGAGAATTATGCTATCAGATGTGTCAAGACCACATAAGAAAGAAAAAAATCACCTTATCAAAACAGTTTTCTCTCTTCTATATAGGTTTGCCTGCTGGTTGTACTTTTGGTGATTAGCTTATCCAGTCCTCATTTTACCCCATTGCATGCATGGATTTATAATCCTTGTTCTTTCCTTGTGAAATCAGTTCCAGAGGTCCTTGCATGTGGCAGGATAAGGTGGGATTTTGTATCATCCTGACCCTAAAGACTCAGGGGGCAACTTTGGAGGCACGGGAAGGGTGGTGGGGTCGGAATAAGAAGAGAAGGGAGGCAATCTGGTGGATCCTCAGGGGACCTTAAATTACACTCTACTACCGGTGATAGCAATCCAGTACATGAGCCCAAACACCTGCTAATGAAGACACCCGTGCAATGGTGCCTGGCATGTTCTGGCAATTTATCCCAGACTTTGTGTGCACAACTCATTGGCATGTTGTTAGCTGACAGCATCGTTATGCAAAATGTCTGCTCTAAACCTGTGCTTGGAAACCCTGTGCTAGAACTTTAGCGCTGGTCTCTAGCGTAGGGTTTCTGCATTGAGGCCTGACTGGGTTAGGTCCTTCTTTTTTGGCTTCTCATTTGCAATGACGAAATCTACTGCGACAATTTATGTCAATAAATTGTAAGTACCTGCTGCTCAGGAATTCAGATTCATAGGCATGAGGAAAAAGATATTGCAAGCAGCAGGTCTAGGACTGTGGAAGAGCTTACCCTTGGAAATTGGGAGTGAAAGTTTATTTAAGATTCCAAATACTGTTAATGACTTGGTTGTTTAGAAAATAGTTTAACATGTAAAAGGGACGATTGGAGCATGTAGGACTAAATTTTAATTGTAATAGTTTTATTTATTATATGATGATTTATTTGTGTAAATGACTGTATATTAGACTGTTAGCCACTCTGAGCTATGGGTTTGAGCAGGATAAAAGAAGTTTCCTTAAATTAAAATTTCCCCCATTGTCGTAACACCATGCAGGCCAACTTCTTTGGATACCCCTACAAAGGGCTCCACACCCTGCAAAGAAACAAAGTAGCCTAGAATCGTCTTAGACATTCATTTGAGTATTAAATACCATAAAGAGAGAAAAGCTTAGGGAAACATTTACTGTGTCAGGCCATGCTTAATTACAGACATGTATCTGGAGCAAATATTGCCACATACCTGCCACGGCTCAAACCGTTTGAGGTTCCCGCATGATCTATTGACGAAAGGCCCTTCTCCGGGTTCACAGGAAGACATGGCATGCAGGGCGTGAGCTACCGCATACACTGCATTGTAGACGTTATACATAAATCCTATCTTTGTCATGTCAAAGAAACGGATATCAAGGGTCTTCAAGTCTTCCTTTCCTGTGCAGAGTGTCCTTTCTGTTCTCCCTTCGTGCAGAGTGACTTGGTCTATGTTGGAGTCATTCCACCTGCATCCAAAGACTTCTTCCCAAAACTCCCCAACAAATATGTCTTCTGTCGTTCTGAAAGGATGAAGGTCATAGAGGTACTCTTTAAACCTTGGAATGTTTCCTGTACGAACAGAGAGGGCAATGGTTCCTTGGAGAGTTCTTAAGAACAATTCTTTGTTAAATATTGGACTCATAGCCCATGCTTCTGTAGCAATCCAGACTTTCCCAAATACCCTATTTCTTTCGATTTGCAGCATCACAGGATAAAGGATATTGTCAGTGGAAAAGACCACAATGACTCTGGTGGATGACCTTTTCACCACCTCCACAATGTGTTGTATCTTTGTTTGAGAGTAAAGGAGGGGGATTATTTCATAGAAGGCTACACAGACCCCAGCCTTGGCCAACTCTTGTTTCAGCATCTGACTCCCTATCAGTCCATAGTCACTGTCCTCAGCGAGGATTCCGACCCACATCCAACTGAAGGAGGTGATCAACCAGGCGATCCCTGGAACCTGGAATTCATCACTTGGAGTAGTGCGAAGGAAAGAGGGAAATCGACTCTTATCACTAAGAGCATCTACAGAAGACGCATAACTGATCTGGAATTGCACCAACAATTAGTTTTTCTTGTCAATAGATAGGAAAATGATAACATGCATTATTTTAAAAAAATATTCCTTAAAGGCTGTCTCAAGATTCCTTCATATTTTTTCAGTCCTCTTAGTAAATGTTCCCCCCACCCAGTGTATCTATTTTATCAATGATCAGAATTTCACATGCTACAGAGTTCACTGAAATGACCTTTAGAAGTATCCAGAGATACCAAATATGAAGGTACAAACTTAGATTTTTAACCCTTTGGGAAAATGGACCTACTGCACCCAAGTATAACTCGTCTTAGACTACCACTGGACAGGCGTGAGGAGCAGTTACAGAACATTAGGAATTAACTGGATAACTGAATTTGCAGGACCACTCACTGGTGAAAATTTAACTGGACAGCTCATTATCCAGTTAAAACTCATTGGATTAAGTCCAGGAAGAGATATTTAGTGGAATCTGGCTAAAGATATCCAGGCAGCTCACACTGTGTAAATAGTTCCCTGTCCTCTTATCCTTTGGGGCTGAATATTCAGTTAAAGTGAACCAGATAAGTTTATTTGGATAACTTACTGGTGAATATTGGTGCCTAAGTTAAGGAGAGATCCAGTCAGTTTTAGGAGATTATGTAAGGCATGACTGTCTGAAGCTGCTTTTCATTCAAACCCTATTGTTGTTATTTTAATTCCAATTAGTTCTGGAAGTATTTATGCTGAATTTACTTGTTCGCCATTTTTTTAGATTGCCTTCCCAATCCCAGTGTAATCACCCAAAGCAGTGGACAATAAAATCAAGTGCAAATAAAAGAATAAAGAAATTGCAAATAAAATGAAAAATCATACACAAACCATGAAACATAGCCTGCAATTAGATGTTCGTAGGATTATGTTTTTTTATGCTGCTAGAGAAAGATAAATGTCATGCAGGGATTTAATCCTTACTTAACGGAATACTTTATTTTTAAATCAGTTATCTATTATTCTTGATTTTTGTTAATTATATTGCTAAGTTCTTTATTGTCTTCTAAAGACTGCATTTTTTCCTATGTTGAGAACCATTTTGTTGCCTTCTTGGGAGACGTAGTCCATAAAACTTAAAAAAAAATTAATAAAAAAGTCACTGATCTGTACCTGCGTTTGTCTGTATACTCCCAGCAGCTGAGCCATGGTTATGGACAGCCGAGACTTGCTATCTCCAATCACTGCGGCCAGGGGAGTTGTTTTTCTGCAGATGTAATTTGGAATGGGGTCTTTATACCCACTGAGTTGCCACATTGTGCCTTGCAAGGACCTGGACAAGGTATCACAGGAGTCATATATCCAGAAACCCAAGGTGACATTAGGCAGTAGGGAGCCATTTTGGTTAATTTCTTCCAAGGCAAACACCATCGTTAGCAGATACTCGTACCTATGTAATTGGAAGCTAAAAACACAATAAAAGTTTATAGTATATGAAATTTAAATTTTTTTTTCAATTTATGAATCACATCTTCTACATAACTGAGATTATAGAAACATAGAAACATGACGTCAGAAAAAGACCACATGGCCTATCTAGTCTGCTCTTCCATATCAACTACAATAGTCTACTTTTTACCTTTAGAGATCCTCTGTATTTGTCCCATGCCTTTTTAAATTCAGATACTGTCCTCGTGTCCAACACCTTCACTTGGAGACTATTCCATGCATCTACCACTCTTTC
The DNA here is from genome assembly GCA_033557465.1 of Ichthyophis bannanicus. Taxonomy (NCBI): domain Eukaryota; kingdom Metazoa; phylum Chordata; class Amphibia; order Gymnophiona; family Ichthyophiidae; genus Ichthyophis; species Ichthyophis bannanicus. Next base: position 41,259,279 of record CM066051.1, on the reverse strand, counting down.
CGTAAAGAAATATTTTTGCATATTACTCCTGAGTCTATCCCCTTTCACTCTCATCCTATGTCCCCTTGAACAGTGGGTTCAAGATAAGCTGGGCAACATACTTTGCACAGGGGAAAACCTCTTTGGCAAAGACTGGCAAGATAAGGCCTCTCAATTAGAGTCAGAAAATACTACTCTAAATGACCCTACAGTATTAGGAAAAAGACAACTGCAAAAAAAATCTTTCTACAATATGAAGAAGAGATTCTTCTCTACTTATCTTCCTGCTTCCCAGGACCAGGGTTAGGCCCCACAGAAGAGGCAGCAGCCTCCTAAGCAACTAAAGAAGCCACAAGTGGCTATACTGCAACCAGCTTCACAGCTACAGTCTGCGCCTGGTTATTGACTCTTTTCTAGAGAGCATTGCCACCCTGCCTCTGGAGGGACCCCCATCCCCTCCACCTCATCACCTCAAAGCAGTGGATACTCACCATAGTCCAGGAAGGGTACAGACTTCATCTGCAAACTCTGTCTCTCTCCACTTTCACTGGGGAATATCAAACGTAACTCCCACTCACTGCTCTCCTACAGGACAAGGTGTCCTCTCTTCTGTCTCAGAGCACCATAGATGTCCAAGCATTCCAACATGGAATGGACTTCTACTCTCCATACTTTATCATTCTAAAGAAATCCAGATAATACAGGCCCATTCTGGATCTCAGAAACCTCAACAAGTTTCTAGTCCATGAAAAGTTCAAGATAATCTCTCTCGGGACTCTTCTTCTCTACCCCTAGAGTCAGGACTGGCTCTGTTCTCTAGATCTAAAAGAAGCATATGCACATATCCTTATCCATCCAGGACATAGGAAATATCTATACTTTATCTTTCAAGGAAAACTTTATCAATACAGAGTCCTTCCCTTCGGACTTACCTCTGCCCCAAGAGTCTTCACAAAGTGCATGGTGGTCGTAGCCACATATTTAAGATTTCTGAGCATATTCATCTTCCCTTACTTAAATGGCTGGCTAATAAAAGCAGACACCTCCTAAGAGGTACTGCTTTCCTGGCATTGTACTATCATAGTACTTCAACACTTGGGATTTGTGATAACGTCTCAAAATCCCAGCTCACTCCAACTCAAAAGCTAGAGTTCATCGGGGCCCTACTACATACCCAAGTGTCCAGGGCATTTCTGCCCCAGCTCCGTTGTGCCCATCTAGTCGAACCAGCATCCCAGATGCTCCTACGAGACCATCTGACTGCCCAAGAAGATGCTGCAGTTCCTTGGCCACATGGCCTCTACAGTACATGTCGTTTCATATGCCTGACTACATATGCGCCAGTGGACTCTTGCCTCCCAATGGAAGCAGACCTAGGTCCTTCTCTGGGACAGGATCCTAGTCACTGCCCCTCTAACCACATCCTCCAGAAAATCTCCTTGTAGGGCCACCTTTTCAGATGTCTCCACTTCAATGCACCCTGATGATGGATGCCTCCAAACTGGGTTGGAGAGCCCACCTGGGTAGCCTGACTACACAGGGTCTAAGGACAACGCAAGAGTCACAACTCCAGATCAATCTCCTGGAACTTTGTGCTATCTCAAATGCCCTTCGGGTGTTTCAACACCACCTCAGAGTGCAACAAGTCCTAGTCAGGATGGACAATCAGGATGCATGTTCTATGTGAACAAGCAGGGATGAACAGGCTTTTGGGTCCTCTGCGAGGAGGCTCTATGTCTGTGATCCTTTGCTATTGCTCGTCAAATACACCTCCAAGAGATGTACCTACCAGGGGAGTTCAATGTCTTAGCAGACAGACTGAGTCTCATCTTTCTTCCCCACAAATGGCCTCTCCATCTGGGCACAACATCCTACATCTTCCAGACCTGGGGAATTCCAGACATAGATCTGTTTGCTGCACCACAAAATACCAAGCTTTCTTGCTTCTGCATGAGAACCCCAACATCCAGCAATCAACAAATGGATGCCTTCCACCTACACTGGGGTCAGGGTCTGCTTTATGCTTTCCCTCCTATACCCCTCATTCCCAAGACTCTTTTCAAGCTTCAGTCCGACAAGGGCTAAATGAGTCTCATAGCAACTCACTGGCTGCATCAACCATGGTTTCCATTTCTACTGCGTCTGACTCAGATTCATCCTCTGTGATTGGGATCTGCACCAGATATCCTCTCCCAGGACAATAACTCACTACTCCATCCCAATCCACAGTCTCTTTGCCTTATAGCTTGGCTGCTGAGGGAATAGCCTTACAAGGCTTTGACCTTACTCAAGAGGTTAAGGAGATCCTTTTGGCTTCTAGAAAGCTCTCCACCAGATGTTCATATGCTTTTAAGTAGTGTAAATTCTCTGCCTGGTGTTCCCAGAAAGATCTAAATTTATTTTCTGCTCCAGTGGAGTCACTCCTCCAGTATCTCCTCCACCTGTCCTCAACAGATCTAAAGACCAACTTGGTGAGAGCCCACCTCAATGCCATCGCGGCCTCTCACCACCTACTGGATGGACAGCCCATCTCCACGCAACTGCAAGTAGCGCGTTTAATGAAAGGTCTCCTGCTGTCCAAACCGACATTAAGCCGCCTCCAGTAGCTTAGGACCTCAATATCATTCTAGTGCAGCTTATCAAGCCACCCTTTGAACCATTAGCCACAACCTCACTTGAGTTCCTCTCTTGGAAGTAATCTTCCTAATTGACCTTACTTCAGCTAGACACATTAGTGAGCTTTAGGTTTTGGTGGCAGATCCACCCTATATCTGCTTCTACCATGACAAAGCTGTCTTTTGGACTCACCCACACTTTGTGCCTAAGGTGGTGTCTTCTTTCCATTTAAACCAGTCAATTTACTTTACAGTTTTCTTTCCTAAACTGCATGTGTCTCAAGCGGAAGCAATTCTGCACACTCTTGACTGCAAACGTGCATTGGCTTTCTATCTCCAAAGAACTCGAGATCATCGTAAAGCCTCGCAGTTGTTTATCTCATTTGACCCTAGTCACACCTGTTTCGAAGCATATGCCCTTCAGAAGGATAGCGGACTGCATTTCATTTGCCTATGACAAAGCAGGACTCTCCCTGGAAGGGCATCTCACTGTTCACAACGTTCGCACCATTGCAACCTCGATGGCAAACCTATGCTCAGTAGCTATTGATGAAATTTGCAAGGCAGCAACATGGTCTTCTGTCCATACCTTTGCTACCCATTATTGTCTGGACAAGGATGCTCGTCGGGATGCCATGTTTGGTTAGGTTGTACTTTAGAACTTCTTTCAGATTTAGATGCAACTCCTACTTTCTGTCCCGGACTTTGATGATACCAGAAATCCATGTAGGATCCATGACCTCTTCATGCCTACTCTGAGGTGAACCTCTACCGGTTCTGAGGTCACTTCATCTGGGATCTAGGGAATCTCATATGTGAAGACTACATTCCTGCTTCTTCCTGGAGATAGTGTAATTATTCACCTGTAATTGTAACAGGTGATTTCTGGGATCAACAGAATTTAGTCTTCACAATCTGCCCTCCTTCTCTTGGAGTAATAGGGTTTCATTTACTCTCCTTTTCTCAGCTACAAACTCAACTGTGGAGAAGGAGTTGGGAAGCGGGAAGGCAGTCACACAGGTGCAGTGGAGTGCTCCCAAAAGCTTTCCAATTGGACACTGGGGAGCGTTTCCACACGGGTTCCGTCGATACCAATGTCACCCATATGTGAAGACTAAATTCCTGCAGTTCCCAGAGATCACCTGTTGCAGGTGAGTAACTATGCTTTACCGGATAAAGCAAGATTTCACACTTTTCCTAAAACTTTAAATATCTATACAGAGAATGTACATCAGTTCCTAAGTCTAGGGGCATCCACTGAAGAAAGAATTTTGCCTAATGGTGCAGATAAGAACATTGGGAAGTCATATCAAGATCTCTAACCAATTGGTGCACAGGTAGGATATAGACCGCCTTTTACTAACGGGCGCTAGCTAGCATGTTCTAACATGTGCTAAGGGCTCACTGGGACATGCATTACCTGCTAGTACAGGCCCATGACAGTGCAGGATGAGTCCCACGCTAACTATGCAACCTATGCTAGAGGCAAGAGTGGGCAGGGTAGGGGCAGAAAGTGGGCATGGTGAGATTGGTACAGTTAGCTCTGTGCTCAGACCGCACACTAACTGCATTAGCATGGGCATACCCAATGCCGCCTCAATGTTTTCCATGCCCCCGATTTCGGCACTATTGGCACTTAAATATCAGAGGCCATAATGGATAAATATTTGAACTGAGCACCGCTATCTGGGTGGAAATCGCGCTATCTGGATTAAGATCCTACTTTTCTAGATAGCGCTGGCACCTATTTGGGGCTCTGATTTTTCTTTACAATCAGATACCTGGGGTCCCAAATCTTCCTCTTCACTCACCTCCCTCTCTCGGGCACAGGTGGCAGCTAAGCTTTTAACCCCTTTGACATCAGTAGAACCAAAGCCTTTGGCTCCACGTTCAGAATTCTCTAGGGATGTGACCTCCTCCACAGGTGGAAAACCCAGCCTCTCACAAATCAATTGGGCAATTTTGTCTCCTGTCTTCACATGATACTCATTCTGTCCAAAGTTAAACAACAGAACTTTAATATTGCCCCTGTAATCGGGATCAATTACTCCCGCACCCACATCGATGAAATATTTAAGGGCTAATCCGGACCTTGGGGCTACTCTCCCATAACATCCAATTGGTATTTCCACTTGGAGACCGGTGTCAACCAGGGCTCTCCCTTGGCTAGGTACAATCTATGCTGCACAGGTCAAACCCAGCAGACTGAGGGGTTGCCCGCCTAGGAGCTTGGGCCTTCTCAGAGACCTTATGGTACTTTAGGACGAATATCTGCTTTGGGGTAGCTTGGTCTTCTGGACGCTTAACCATCTTTTTAGCTGGGGTCTGAGGACTTCCAAATAAAGGCCCGGGAGCTACTACCATTAAACCTTCTCCCTCCTTTTTTCCTAGTCCTTCCACTAGACCCTGCTTAAATCTTGGCCAGTCTCTTCCTAGAACCAAATCAAAGGGTAGCCTAGGCACCACTGCTAATAGGACTTCCTCTTGTTTCCCTAGGCACTTAACCTTTAGCCTATAGGTGGGATATGATGATGCAGCACCATGAATGCATCTGATGTGAACTTGGCTTTCAGGGGTTCTAGGCACAAATCTTTCTTGGGCCTCTATCCTCTTCCAAAGCCTTTTTGACATCATACTCTGGTCTGCCCCAGAGTCTAATAATGCATTTGTGGTAATTCCTTGCACATCAACCATCAAAAGAAATCCTTCCTTGGGTTGTTTTAAATCCAGACCCATTAAACTAGTGTGTGTCTGGCATCTCTTCTCTAAGTGTCCCACTTTTCCACACTTGAAACATTTCTTTCTATTCCACTGTGTCATCTGGTTTGATACAGTACATTCATTTTTAGAAACATTCCTAATTATTCCTTTTTCTGATACAGCACATCTAGCCTCAGCATCCATCTTTAGAGGGCCACCCATTCTATGGCAAGCCTGCGTGGCTTCCAAGAATCTCTCTGCTAGCATGGTTGCCTCTCCAAGATTTTGGCAATTTTGCTGTATAAGAAAAACATTCAAATCTTTAGGTACCCCAAGCATAAATTGTTCCAGCATTATAATATCTAATAACATTTCTACTGTCTTTTGCTCAGGCTCCAACCATTTTACAGCTAAACTTCTGATTCTCTGACTCAGAGCCCTGGGTCTCTCACCCACTTTCAATGTAACAGCTCTAAACATTCGCCTATACTCTGAAATTGACAACCCTAGGTGATCTCTAATAGCTGCCTTTACATCCTTATAAATCAAAGCCTGGGCTGCTGGCATTGCTCTGTAAGCTGCTAGTGCCTCACCAGTTAATGAGGCTGCCAGCCTTACTGCCCACTGGGTCTCTGGCCATGCTAAAGCCTGTGCCACTCTTTCAAAAGACTCTAGAAAATCATCGACATTATCTTCTGGAGTTAATTTCCCAAAATTAAATGCCCCAATCCCTTGATTGAGTCCCACAGTGTCCACATGTGGTGCACCAGTACTAACTGCTGGTCTTGCATCTGTTCCACTTTGGCTCTGCAGCTGAACTAGAGCTTGCACCAGATCAAGCACTGGTTTCTGCTGTTCCATTAAGGCCTTCATAGCAGTGTCCTGGGCCTGCTGTGATAGCTCCTGCTGCTTGCTGAATTGGGCTGCCATCCACTGAGCCATCTCCGTCGGATCCATCTTGACCCCTGCAAGAAAAGAAAAAAGAAAAACCCAAGAGCAGCACCTTCCAACCAGGTGTGGTTTTTTTTTTTTTTTTCTCAACTTTTTTTTCAATTACCCCCTGTGCTTACACACATCCACCACTAGACATGCCCAGGTACATATTACCTTGTCTCAGTGATGAATCCAGCTTTGCACAGGGTCTTTTCATCTGGGACAGCTTCCTGGAACAACCACTTTTCTTCCAAAGTGCAGATGAGGGAAAGAAATCTTCTTACAGCTTTAAACTTGACTTTTATTTGTAATCCACAACAAGTAAATCCTCTTGGTGCAAGAGCAATCCTGCCGACTACGCCATTTGTCAGACGGCTGCCTAGGGTGAGAACTTACACAATCTTGACGATGCATATATTCATATGATTCTTGCAAGGTATTGTGGGTATTGTAGTTCATTCACTCCCAAACACAGCTGATGACAATAATTTGAGTTGTGAAACCAAGTGGTAAGATCAATAAAATACTTCTTTTATTGATGGGGTTTAATTCACCCAGCACATGTATGCTTGATAGCACTATAAATGAGGTTACTTGCTTGCAGTGTTTAAAATGGATAACAAAAAGTCACAAAGTAAACCAGAAACAACCTTCAGCTTGTCAGGCAATTAGCTAATGTTTTCTTAGCAAATAATTACCAAATACAAAGGCACAAAGAAAAGAATAAACTTTGCTGGTTGGGTTAACTTCTGCTTATTTTCCATGCAGATCTCAGCAGTGATTCTCCCTTGCTCACACACACAATCAGGTGCAGCCCTAATTACTATCAATGGACCAGCTGAAAGCCTTTAGCTGGCTGGCTGCTACTGTGTGAACCCAAATCCTGCTTTAAGAGCTGTTTGCAGTGGAAATAAAGAACAAAGTTAGGTTTCTTTGTGATGGCTGATGTGTTTGCTCATAGACAGCTAGCAATAGCATTTAGATAAAGAACAGTCCATGTAAATAGTTTCATCTGCTGTATTTCCCCCTGCATCAACAATCATAGGGTCAATATCATACATTGGCACAGATGAGTCTTTCATTAAGGCACTATCATGAGAATGCTTATTCCCTTGCTGCCATTCTCTATTATAGATAGGGTCTGGATCAGTGTTCATACCTGAGCCTCTCCTGCTATCATTATTCCTCTCTGTATAGCCTGGCCAATATGTAACCCAATTCTGATGTCCAGCCTTCCAATCTTGATCCCTGGACACTGGATCTTCTCTCACATACCTTCTGGCCCTGGTCTGAAAGTCCCTTCCACATGCAGTCTTCTCTCTTCCAGGTAGCCACTGGTGATTCCTATCTCTGCCACTCCATTCCTCTGGCTGAATCCAGTCCAATGGACTCTGCTGGCTTTTGGAATACCTCCCAGTATGAGTACTGCCTTGGAATCTCCCAGACCTTCCAATGGCCTTTCTTCTCTTCCTTCCAGAGAGTTTCCTTCTCTCTCTATCTGCTTGGCTTGGCTTCTGTTTCTCCAGGTGATACTGGTGCTTGTAGCCGTTGCTGTCTCTGTATCTCTTCCTCCCTCTGTAGCCGTTATCTGAAGAATAAGCTCTACTCTTATCCTGTTCTAATGTGTGCTGCTCCCTAACACAGCGCAGCTGTGTTGAATCAAGCCCTGCCCTTTGAGATGAGTGCTTAGGGATTACCTCATAGCTCTCTTGATTGCACACACATTCTCTCACTTCAGCCCCCCTCATGGCTGCTGGAAACCTGGTGCATTCTGGGACTGGTAGTCTTTTATGTGAAAACTCTGTTTTCTTGCTTCTACCAGAACTGACAGGTTGCTTGTTCAGAGTCACATCATCTTTTCTATAGCTCCTACCTGAGCTATGATAAGCTTCCTTATCACATACCCCCCTGCTTAAGTTATTACGGACTGGTTTTACTGGTGAAACTTCTTCTCTACAGTCCGTAATACGGGAAAGTGCATCTGCATTCTTGTGTAACTTCCCGGCACGATGTTCAACTTGGAAATCAAACGCCTGTAAGGCCATGTACCAGCGTGTCAGCCTGGCATTGTGGTTCTTCATTTGCTGCAACCACTTAAGTGGGGCATGGTCCGTGACCAACTGGAACTTTCTCCCTGTAAGGTAAAACCTTAACGCCTCCACTGACCACTTGATAGCCAAACACTCTTTTTCTATCGTGGAATACTTTTGTTCAGCCAGTGACAACTTCCTGCTCAGGTACATCACAGGATGCTCCTCCCCATCATGGCACTGGGATAGGACTGCTCCTAGCCCTACATCCGATGCATCGGTTTGAACCAGAAAGGGTTTCTGGAAGTCTACTCCTTTCAGTACCGGTCCTGTACACAATTTTTCTTTTAATACTGAAAACGCTTTTTCAGCTTCTGGTGTCCACTTTATCTGGTTTGGACAATTCTTTCGCAGCATATCCGTGAAAATGGCACTTTTCTCTGCGAATTGCGGTATAAACCGGCGGTAGTATCCAATAAGTCCTAAGAAACTTCTTAGTTGTTTCTTGGTTGTTGGAGGAGGAAAATTCCTGATGCTATCTATTTTGCTTAATAGAGGTTTAATTTTTCCTCTTCCCACTAGGTGGCCTAGGTATTTTACCTCCCTATTTGCAAAGGCACACTTCTTCGGGTTTAAAGTGATTCCCGCTTGCTTCATAGAGCACAAGACTGCCCTGATCCTCTTCAAATGCTCCGCCCAGGTGTTACTATGGATTATGACATCATCCATGTATGCAAAAGCATAACTTTGGTGGGGTCGAAGTACCTGATCCACTAACCTTTGGCAGGTAGCCGCTGCTCCATGCAGTCCGAAAGGCATCCTCTTGAACTGGAAAAGGCCAACGGGGGTGCTGAACGCAGTTTTCGGCTTCGACTCCCTGGTGAGCGGGATTTGCCAATATCCTTTTGTCATATCAAGGGTGGTTAAGTATTGAGCCTGTCCCAGCTGGTCTAGCAGCTCCTCAATTCTTGGCATTGGATATGCATCAAAAACTGATATGGCGTTTACCTGCCGGAAGTCAATACAAAATCTTAAGGATCCATCAGGCTTCGGCACCAGGACTATGGGGCTATTCCAGGGACTCTTTGACTCCTCTATTACCCCCATGTCCAACATCTCCTGGACTTGTGCCACTACCTCCTGTCTTTTGGCTTCAGGCAAGCGGTATGGCCTTTGACGAACCAATTTCCCAGGTGGAGTTATTATTTCATGGGCCACCAAATGGGTCTCCCCAGGTATGGGTGTCAACACATCTGGGAATTCCTTAAGCAACTTCCTAATTTCTTCCTGTTGTACCATTGTCAGGTCCTCACCTATTTGGGGCTCTGATTTTTCTTTACAATCAGATACCTGGGGTCCCAAATCTTCCTCTTCACTCACCTCCCTCTCTCGGGCACAGGTGGCAGCTAAGCTTTTAACCCCTTTGACATCAGTAGAACCAAAGCCTTTGGCTCCACGTTCAGAATTCTCTAGGGATGTGACCTCCTCCACAGGTGGAAAACCCAGCCTCTCACAAATCAATTGGGCAATTTTGTCTCCTGTCTTCACATGATACTCATTCTGTCCAAAGTTAAACAACAGAACTTTAATATTGCCCCTGTAATCGGGATCAATTACTCCCGCACCCACATCGATGAAATATTTAAGGGCTAATCCGGACCTTGGGGCTACTCTCCCATAACATCCAATTGGTATTTCCACTTGGAGACCGGTGTCAACCAGGGCTCTCCCTTGGCTAGGTACAATCACATTTTCTATGCTGCACAGGTCAAACCCAGCAGACTGAGGGGTTGCCCGCCTAGGAGCTTGGGCCTTCTCAGAGACCTTATGGTACTTTAGGACGAATATCTGCTTTGGGGTAGCTTGGTCTTCTGGACGCTTAACCATCTTTTTAGCTGGGGTCTGAGGACTTCCAAATAAAGGCCCGGGAGCTACTACCATTAAACCTTCTCCCTCCTTTTTTCCTAGTCCTTCCACTAGACCCTGCTTAAATCTTGGCCAGTCTCTTCCTAGAACCAAATCAAAGGGTAGCCTAGGCACCACTGCTAATAGGACTTCCTCTTGTTTCCCTAGGCACTTAACCTTTAGCCTATAGGTGGGATATGATGATGCAGCACCATGAATGCATCTGATGTGAACTTGGCTTTCAGGGGTTCTAGGCACAAATCTTTCTTGGGCCTCTATCCTCTTCCAAAGCCTTTTTGACATCATACTCTGGTCTGCCCCAGAGTCTAATAATGCATTTGTGGTAATTCCTTGCACATCAACCATCAAAAGAAATCCTTCCTTGGGTTGTTTTAAATCCAGACCCATTAAACTAGTGTGTGTCTGGCATCTCTTCTCTAAGTGTCCCACTTTTCCACACTTGAAACATTTCTTTCTATTCCACTGTGTCATCTGGTTTGATACAGTACATTCATTTTTAGAAACATTCCTAATTATTCCTTTTTCTGATACAGCACATCTAGCCTCAGCATCCATCTTTAGAGGGCCACCCATTCTATGGCAAGCCTGCGTGGCTTCCAAGAATCTCTCTGCTAGCATGGTTGCCTCTCCAAGATTTTGGCAATTTTGCTGTATAAGAAAAACATTCAAATCTTTAGGTACCCCAAGCATAAATTGTTCCAGCATTATAATATCTAATAACATTTCTACTGTCTTTTGCTCAGGCTCCAACCATTTTACAGCTAAACTTCTGATTCTCTGACTCAGAGCCCTGGGTCTCTCACCCACTTTCAATGTAACAGCTCTAAACATTCGCCTATACTCTGAAATTGACAACCCTAGGTGATCTCTAATAGCTGCCTTTACATCCTTATAAATCAAAGCCTGGGCTGCTGGCATTGCTCTGTAAGCTGCTAGTGCCTCACCAGTTAATGAGGCTGCCAGCCTTACTGCCCACTGGGTCTCTGGCCATGCTAAAGCCTGTGCCACTCTTTCAAAAGACTCTAGAAAATCATCGACATTATCTTCTGGAGTTAATTTCCCAAAATTAAATGCCCCAATCCCTTGATTGAGTCCCACAGTGTCCACATGTGGTGCACCAGTACTAACTGCTGGTCTTGCATCTGTTCCACTTTGGCTCTGCAGCTGAACTAGAGCTTGCACCAGATCAAGCACTGGTTTCTGCTGTTCCATTAAGGCCTTCATAGCAGTGTCCTGGGCCTGCTGTGATAGCTCCTGCTGCTTGCTGAATTGGGCTGCCATCCACTGAGCCATCTCCGTCGGATCCATCTTGACCCCTGCAAGAAAAGAAAAAAGAAAAACCCAAGAGCAGCACCTTCCAACCAGGTGTGGTTTTTTTTTTTTTTTTCTCAACTTTTTTTTTCAATTACCCCCTGTGCTTACACACATCCACCACTAGACATGCCCAGGTACATATTACCTTGTCTCAGTGATGAATCCAGCTTTGCACAGGGTCTTTTCATCTGGGACAGCTTCCTGGAACAACCACTTTTCTTCCAAAGTGCAGATGAGGGAAAGAAATCTTCTTACAGCTTTAAACTTGACTTTTATTTGTAATCCACAACAAGTAAATCCTCTTGGTGCAAGAGCAATCCTGCCGACTACGCCATTTGTCAGACGGCTGCCTAGGGTGAGAACTTACACAATCTTGACGATGCATATATTCATATGATTCTTGCAAGGTATTGTGGGTATTGTAGTTCATTCACTCCCAAACACAGCTGATGACAATAATTTGAGTTGTGAAACCAAGTGGTAAGATCAATAAAATACTTCTTTTATTGATGGGGTTTAATTCACCCAGCACATGTATGCTTGATAGCACTATAAATGAGGTTACTTGCTTGCAGTGTTTAAAATGGATAACAAAAAGTCACAAAGTAAACCAGAAACAACCTTCAGCTTGTCAGGCAATTAGCTAATGTTTTCTTAGCAAATAATTACCAAATACAAAGGCACAAAGAAAAGAATAAACTTTGCTGGTTGGGTTAACTTCTGCTTATTTTCCATGCAGATCTCAGCAGTGATTCTCCCTTGCTCACACACACAATCAGGTGCAGCCCTAATTACTATCAATGGACCAGCTGAAAGCCTTTAGCTGGCTGGCTGCTACTGTGTGAACCCAAATCCTGCTTTAAGAGCTGTTTGCAGTGGAAATAAAGAACAAAGTTAGGTTTCTTTGTGATGGCTGATGTGTTTGCTCATAGACAGCTAGCAATAGCATTTAGATAAAGAACAGTCCATGTAAATAGTTTCATCTGCTGTATTTCCCCCTGCATCAACAATCATAGGGTCAATATCATACATTGGCACAGATGAGTCTTTCATTAAGGCACTATCATGAGAATGCTTATTCCCTTGCTGCCATTCTCTATTATAGATAGGGTCTGGATCAGTGTTCATACCTGAGCCTCTCCTGCTATCATTATTCCTCTCTGTATAGCCTGGCCAATATGTAACCCAATTCTGATGTCCAGCCTTCCAATCTTGATCCCTGGACACTGGATCTTCTCTCACATACCTTCTGGCCCTGGTCTGAAAGTCCCTTCCACATGCAGTCTTCTCTCTTCCAGGTAGCCACTGGTGATTCCTATCTCTGCCACTCCATTCCTCTGGCTGAATCCAGTCCAATGGACTCTGCTGGCTTTTGGAATACCTCCCAGTATGAGTACTGCCTTGGAATCTCCCAGACCTTCCAATGGCCTTTCTTCTCTTCCTTCCAGAGAGTTTCCTTCTCTCTCTATCTGCTTGGCTTGGCTTCTGTTTCTCCAGGTGATACTGGTGCTTGTAGCCGTTGCTGTCTCTGTATCTCTTCCTCCCTCTGTAGCCGTTATCTGAAGAATAAGCTCTACTCTTATCCTGTTCTAATGTGTGCTGCTCCCTAACACAGCGCAGCTGTGTTGAATCAAGCCCTGCCCTTTGAGATGAGTGCTTAGGGATTACCTCATAGCTCTCTTGATTGCACACACATTCTCTCACTTCAGCCCCCCTCATGGCTGCTGGAAACCTGGTGCATTCTGGGACTGGTAGTCTTTTATGTGAAAACTCTGTTTTCTTGCTTCTACCAGAACTGACAGGTTGCTTGTTCAGAGTCACATCATCTTTTCTATAGCTCCTACCTGAGCTATGGTAAGCTTCCTTATCACACTACCAATGGATGTTTAGATAGACAGATATGTGCATATATGTTCAGAATGCCGGACATATAGAGGGGATCGCGATTCTGATCCTGTGGGGCACGTCTAGCCCCGCAGGATCAGAATTGCAGATAGTCCTGTATGTGCAGGCCGGGACTCAGTCTAGGCTCTTCTATGGAGCCGCGGTGCCATGGCGTCATGTTGCCATGGCACCGCGGCTCCATTGAAGAGCTGCGATGCCGGCCGCTGGGAAAAAAAGCTTGTTCCCTGCAGCCCAACCCCTTCTCTGGCCTCGTAAGGCCAGGGTCTGGCTTCAGGAAATGTCCTCCGGCCCTCTCCTGTCCCATCCGTTCACACCAAAAGCAAACATCCGGTGAAGTAATTCCACCTCGGATGTGGAATAACTTCCCCGCACATGTCGCCAGCCCTGGATGTACAAGACTGACATTGGAATTGGCCCTGTATGTCCAGGGCCGACGACCAGCAAGACTGCGCCCAGACTTCACCCCGAGTTGCCCTTTCCCCGCCCCCATCTAACTTCCCCGCATAACCAGCAAGGAAGTTAGATGCGGGCAGGAAAGGCATGAATAGCGGGGATGGATGTCCATCCCCGCTATTTGTGGCACAGAATCGGGCCCTTTATGTATATTTTAAGTTACATAGGGCGAGATTTCCAGCTGGTGCGGTGAGCACGTCATATATACATACAAAGTTGTTATCTGTATGTTGTTCTTGTGTGCCATTGAGTCAATGTTGACTCTTGGAGACCCATCCCCTGGGTTTCCTAAGCAAAGTGTGACTGGAAGTAGATTACCAGACCTTTCTCCCACACACTAGGTCTACAGCACCTGGTATTCCAAGGTGGTCTCCCATCCAAGTATTAGCCAGGCCTGACCCTGCGTATCTCCCGACATAAGGCTCATTCAGGGCAATATCGCTGTAGGAGGTTGCAGCATTTTGCCTATGGATAGTGAGATCATCATGCTGGCACTGTCCATTTCATTTAGAGCTGCTATCGAGATAGTGGCAATCTTTAGCTGCTATCCAGATAACCTTTATGTTTACTTTAGGCCTGCTATTGACCCGTTATCTGCATAAATTTTTGCCTCGCCCTGACCTCACACCAAATCCAGTCCCTTTCTATATAGATAGTACCAGGTCATTTGTTCATATACTATCCATATAAGTTCATAAAATCTACAGACAGTGAAGATATACATTCAGTGGTTGTCATACAATGTATAATTTATTTTCAATGCCAGACCGATAGTTTCTGTAAATTGATATACTGTAGACGATAGACAAAAGGAGAGATACATAATAAGAATGTTAGAGCTCTCTAAAGGAACACCTTAAGAAATACAGAATAATCTTTTTATTCTTTTACTGTATCAATTATAATTTGGTGGCAGTTTTAATTGTCTCGCCAGTCCCCATATACTCATATAACCCCTCTTCTCAAATCACTTCATTGGCTTTCCTTCTGCTTCTATATCCAATTCAAGCTTCTCTTCTTGACCTATAAGTGCATTCACTCTACTGCCCCTCACTAACTTTCCTCTCTCCCTACACCCCTCCTCGGGAACTCCGCTCTTCCTCTGGTTCGTTCCTCTCTTTGCCCTTTTCTTCCACTGCCAACTCCAGACTTCGACCCTTTCACCTTGCTGCTCCTTATGCCTGGAACAAACTTCCTGAGTCTGTACATCAGGCTTTATCTCTGCCCCTTTTCAAATCTATGCTAAAAGCTCACCTCTTTGAGGCTACTTTTGGCTCTTGACCCCTCTTTTTCCTTGTGTCTTCTTCCCTTCCCTTTCTCTTATTCTTATCCTGTTTTTTTGTCTGTCTTGATTAGCTTATATATGTCCAGTGTTGCACATGCCTTGTAGCGCTAGATAAATGATTAATAGAAGCAGTAGTAATAGTAGTATTGTGAATTTATAATTGACTCTGAATGCTCTGCTGAGCTGAAGGGCAGAATAGAAATCTTTTAAATTAAATACAATTAAAACAATAACTTCACAGGAATGAGCAATAACAGCATAGGGAAAATGATCTCCCACTTACATGTTACAGGGTTGGACACTGGGAGCGTCAGTGAAGAGAATCAGGGGGTTGCTTTTAGCACTGTGAACAGCAAACATCCCCCCTATAAGGATGTCCCCCTCTTTCTTGTACCCCGTTACATTTACACTGCTCGCCCGGCAGTTCACCTTAGTGATACCATAAACGGGGATCGGTAGTATCAGGAAGTAGGTCAGCGCCATCACCATAATTTCCTGCATCGAGCTGCGGCGGTCTCAACTTATCTTCCCTTCAGTGTTTTCCTTGGGTAAAGTGGAAAAACAATCTAATTAGCACACATCGGTCTGAAGGGTTGTGACTACGGTTAGGGTAAAGGGGGTAAGGTTAGAATAACGATTAGTGTTAGGCATGGGGCTAGCTCTATGGACTGATTTTCATAGGGGTCTCAGTGTAAGAATAGTTGGCTAGGTCACAGCTGAAAATTGTCCTAAATTTAGATAACTAGATTTAAGCCAGCTGCCCCTGCATATAGAGATCACCAGCTTGTGCAGAAAATTTGTACTGCTGAGCTAAGGGAAGCATGGAGAATGAAGACTGACCACAGCTATAGCAATACTATCTTCGCAAACAGAATTTTAACAAAGGAACCAGAGTTGGCCAAGTTTCGGCATCGGAGCCTGCATCAGGGGTGAGTCAAAATGCTAGTCAGTTCCAACTTGATGACAGTACAAACTATGTAGTAGAACAGACATTGACGAGAACAAAGCACTTTGGCTGAGGCTAAGGCCCTCCTGTACTTTTGACCTTCCTTTGGTTTCATCTCTGGATACTGCCCATGCTCTCAGCTGACTTCCAGCACAATTTAGATAATGCCGAGGTGGTCAGGCAGATTTCAGCGTCACTACCGCATATGAATAGTGTCCTGAAAATCGCCAGAGACCCCCGTGTAGTGCTGCTCTCCAGATATGAGGTTTTGAATCTTGATCCCCGAAATTGCTCCCTCTTCCCATGGACGCAGCCACAGCTTGGGACTGTTCAATGGCGGTAAATTTTCAAAAGAGATGCTCGAGCCGCCTTATTCCATAGCAAGACCAGTTGGGAGATTCACTCTCGCAGTTAATGTGAGGCGTTCGGCTTCTGGGGGCTTGATGTACAAAAATCGTTTATCCCAAACATGAAAGGATGGCTTGAAACTTATATGTCAGAAGCAAATTTCAGTAAATGAAATAACTATTTGCATGGATGCATCGAGAAAAAAATAATCATTCAGCAAATATGATGTGTGGAGAGGACGGGGCAGAATCGTCTGACAGTCTAATGCAAGCACATTTCTGAAGGTTTTGTGTTTCACTGGAATTATGGTTTATTAATTAGGACTCATATTTTGTAATGATTTCTTTATATTCATTTTTTATAACCTACTTTAAGTCTCAGCAGTCAGGTACAGGTGGAATAGTAATGTCTGATGAAATGTATTAGTTGCTTTTCCAAATGTTTGCTCAAAGCAAGTTACAGTTTAAGTTCTGATTTAGCAGTCTCAATTGGCTACTGGTTGTGACTTTTGCACATTTGGATTCGTGAGGCTTTTTTCTGTTTATTTATTTGGTTTTATATACCGTGCTCTTTAAATTCAGTGAGATTTACAGTATAACAACTTGATATACATATGACATGTTTCCACTGAACATAGATACATTGAACAAGCAACAGGTAACAGCGCTTACAGTAGATAACAGAGTTAACAAATAAATCTGTTGAGGTGAGAACTTGACACGGTTTCGATAAGAACATTGTTCTGGCCTCTATTTTGCTCCAGGAGGAAGCTGGATTCTTTTCTCGGGGGATTTTGAGACCACGTTACGTCTCTTCCTCAGTAACTATCTAAAGGAGGCTTCTGTCTGCTATTACTGATCTACAGTGACCTCTTTAGAGCCTTGTTGTGTCTGTCTACAGTCCAGCAACACGTAACCCTAACTCGCACGTCGGTCGGAGTGCACAAGGGCAATACACAGAGAAATAGGTGCCGTTGACGAGGGCAGGGAGGAGACAAGCGGGGCAATAGCCGGAGATACCCAAACTGCTGAGGGAGAGAAAAAGCGAGGACTATAACCAGAGATAAAGGAATTGCAGGGTCGTGGGGGAGAGGGAAAAAGCAGGGGCAATAACCGGAGATACAGGAACTGTCGAGGGAGATGGGAAGACGGTAGAGAGGGCAAAGCGGGGGTGAGAAACTGACAGACATAAATGAATAGTTAGGCCAAGAACCAGCTTTAAGATTTGGGCAGGAAATGTGCTAAAAACCTCACAACTCAACTTGTTTCACAAGTTGCTGCTTTTGATTCAACTTCTTGCAGTTTCTGGAAGAGTTGCCCCCCCCACCCCCCGCTCAAAAAAAGAACTGAAAAGCACTGCGTAATAAACTACCGAGGGACCTTTTACTCACATGAGGTTTCAGGCTCACACCATTTCTAATCTATGCAATGCTAAAATCCAGTCCTACAGTTTTCATTTCTACAGCATCTTTCAGACTGGTGACAAAATCCAAAATGCCTCTTAAATATAGATTACTTTAAAAGTATACCTACTGCTGGCTGATGTCCTTCAAAGAAAAGTTGGAGCGCACACACTATCTGACACTGATGATGCCAATTTACCATTTTATAACGTTCCACGTATTCCCTCTTCATCAAGACCAATTTCCATGATGGTCTAATTGCTAATTGTTTTGTGATTTTCACACACCACATGGGGGAAGATGTGATTGATAAACAAAGGAATAAACTCTGAGAGGAGCAGAGTTCTATTGATTTTCTTCATTGCGCAGTACCTGCCGTGATTGGACACTTCAGTTTATAAAGGATACCTGCCATTTCCGTAGTCTGGAATCAGTATGTGGTGTGTACGTGAAAGGACACCTGCCCTGTCCTCCTTTAGGGATCAGTGTGTACAGTGTTTTAAAGGAACTTTTTCCTCTGGCTTGAATTAGCATCTTTAATGTGTATAGTAGGCCATCCTCTTTCTCCAACTGGCATCAGTATTTTTCAGTGACTGGAACCAGTGTGTGACGTTTACAGCCCTTTGGTTGTAGGGCTTCAATTACATTAGGAAAAATTTGGAGTGGGGAAACATCAGCTAGGGCCACATTAGAAGAAGGGCCACCTGTTCTTTCAGGGCTCCATATTTAAAGGGATTAACACGGTTTGCAGACCTAGCCACATTACTCCACTTGGCTGGGATATTTAGCGGCACTAAAATGATTCTACTGACCCGCTTCCTGGTTATCGCAACGCGGTAAGTGTTAGGCACTTTAAAGGTTGGCCTACCTTTCACCGCAGAGACTAACTGGGCAGCAGCTGCCTATTGCAATCAGGGTTCTAAAATTCTTATGAAAATCCAATGACACCCCATCGGCTAGCTCCCTTACTGGGGTGAGGTGTGACAACACCAGCTACCTTCCCTCCTTATAAACAGGAGGATGCAGAAAGATGATCTTTCTGTCAACTAAGCACAAAACAGTCATTATCTGTAGAGGTGATAGAGGACTGTTAGTGGAAGGTGATTCAAAACCAGATAAGGGGATTAATCCTGACTATGGATCCTGACCCTTTCGGGAGGAGGTGAGATGAATATGTAGGCAGCCCGTGACCTCCATCGCCTTCCTGCTAGATAAAATCCCTGGTAACACTTCATATCTGTTCCTGGGCATAAAACCTTCTATTAGTGAAGCTAGCCATAATTTCTTCTTGGTTATCACACTCAGCCTGTTATCATCTTTAATTTGGACACAGCACTTATGCAATGCTCCTGATTTTGATGTGAGTAGCTAATATCCTATCAGTCCTTCCATACTAGTTATAAAAGCTCCATTTTGCTGTTGTTTAATTTGGCATGGTCCTCACCTCAGTTGGAACAGATTTCCATGGGGCTATGGCACAGTGAGCCTTTATTTGCAGTTACTGAAGTATTCCCCCCATGCTGTACTCTTCTTCCAACTCACAAAGGTTGCTTATGGAAACCCTGAGGTCATGGACCCTAAATCCATCCATTGAATGTGTTCCTTGGGCGACGACGAGGTCTCCTTTACCATTAGGGGTTGTGAATGCTGCTTCTCTTGTAGTCCCAGCGTTTCCCAGCCCAGGGAGCAAGGATCTGAACTTCAAATCAAACAGAGGTCCCTCTGCATGGAGGAGCAGTTTGTTGAGTGGTGGAGAGGGTAGCTTAGCTTATGGGAGTCACAGCCGTGTTTGGGTGGTGGATCAGTTGCAGGAGGGGGATCTTTTGGGAGTGAGGACAGTACGTGCTGTCGATGGATAGTTTGGGGGGTTTGAGTGTTGCAGCAGGGTAGATTAGAGGAGTGGGGCAGTCTAGGGGGGCAGAGGGAACAGAAACTAGGTAGAGGAAGTCTGAAAGGACAAATTTCAGCTAACGCAGAGAATGTAAGTTTCTATGCTACTGAAACTGCCACGTGTCCTCCCATGGAAATGCATTAGACCATTTTTTTGGGGGGCTTATTTCTTTGAAACCTCCTGTCTGATTTAACCCATTTTCGAAATGAATATATTATTTATTTTATTGGTTTTACCCCACTTACTAAATTTCATCGCATTTTGTTAAATTTTAGAATTATTTTGCCCATGGACAGACAGCTATCCTTGACCCTTCTTGTATAATGCCTTTCAAAATTCAGTTGGGTGGAAAGAATAAAAATGTCAGTAGAAAAAGTCAATATGGCTTTTTTGAATTTAGATAGCAAATAATCACCTCTACTGAGAGACTGTTCCATAGGTCTACTAGCTTTTACCCTTTGTGTAAAGAAATATTTCCTCAGATTACATCTGAGTCTACTCCCTTTCACCCTTATCCTATTATTCTCCTTTATACATACCACATACTGATTCCAGACTACAGAAATGTCAGATCTTCTTTATTTTAGACCTATAAGTGGTGATCTATCAATCAATTCAAGCCAATGTTTGCTGTTTTTTTATTGTAATTCTCTTACATTTTTGGGACCAGCTATGTTTGAAAGCGAGCCACTAGTACATCACTTATACACTCATTGATATCTCATAGATTTTGGCAGATGACAACCATTTAGGCTACCCAGACTGCACGTTTGTGATCATGCCTTCACCACTCTTGCTCTGGTCATCACCCTTCTTTAGTCCGCCATAGCTCTCTGAGTTAAGGAGTTCTCCCACTTTCCATTTGTAGAAGCTTAACTGCCAGCAGGTGGTCGCTCAAACTTCAGTTTTGCCATTGACTTGGAAATGTAGCCAAGTCATCTCGGCTCTCTCACTCTAAGTATACCGTTTAAGAATACCAAAGCTCTACTGCTGCTCTATCTTGGTTGACTTGCTAACTCTTCATGGGAGCTTGATGCAGCCTTAACAGTGGACTGTGTTGGTGGATGTCTTCATCTCTCCTTTTTGGCCTTCCAGACTCTAGGAATAAGCATTGTTCTACTTCCATCAATACCTTCGCCCTCCACTTCATTACTCTATTTTCCTCAGTTTGCTTTTAGCTATTTAGTACCTGTTTAAAGCATGCAACTGTTTGACAGATAAAATATGTGCATATGTACTGCAGAATTTCAGATTGGCTATGTTCACTTTAGCTAACATTTCCTCAATATATTTGCCAAGATCAGACTACGGATGGGAGAAAAGATTTACATATGTGATGCGAGAAGATACGTGCTATGATAATGAATGAAGTGAGCATCAGGTGTAAGCCTATGTAATCTGACACATTCTGTATTAGATCTTTTATTCTAGAGAATTTACCATGGTTTTCAGTACCATCTTCATGCTGATGACTCTCAGATCTACCTTTCTGTGCCTGAAGTCCCTCCAGGAATCTAGGCTCTGATCTCTGCCTGCTTATATAACCTTACTGCCTGGATGTCTCGCCACGGTCTGAAATTGAACACGGCCATATCTGAGCTCCTTATCTTTCTCCCTAAACTCACCTCCCCCATTTCTGTGGATGACACTACACTCCTCCCCATTTCCTCAGCTGGCAATCTTGGGGTCTACTCTGAGCACATCCAACAGGCAGCTAAAACCTGCTGCTTCTTTCTCTATCACATCAGCAAAATTTGTCCCTTCCTTTCCACTCACACTACTAAGACCCTTATCCACTCACAAGTTACCTCCTGCCTTGACTATTGTAACTTGCTCTTCACTAGTCTCCCTCTCAATCATCACTCTCCCCTTCAATCTGTTCAAAACAGTCACACAGCTTATCTTCTGCCAGGGTCGCTATGCTCATATAACCCCTCTTCTCATGTGACTTCACTTGCTTCCTATCGGTTTCTGTAGCCAGTTCAAAGTTCTCCTATTGACCTACAGGTGCATTCATTCTGCAGCTTCTCACTAGCTTTCCTCTTATCTCGCTCTACTCCGCTTCTCTGGCAGATCCCTTTTATCTGCACTCTTCTCTTCTACTGCCAACTCCAGACTTCATTCATTCCGTCTTGCTGCTCCATACGCCTGGAACAAACTACCCGAGACTGTGCATCGGGCTCCTTCTCTAGCCCTATCCAAACCAGGTTATAAACCCACCTCTTGAAGCTTCTTTTGCATCCTGGTGCTCCTCACTCTCTTGTCCACTACTTATGTGTATCTTACCATACTCTAGTCCTCCGTTTCGCTATGTGATTTGTCTTGATTGGATTGTAAGCTCTGATGAGCAGGGATTGTGTCTTGCATTTATATGTCTAGTGCTACATATGCCTTGTAGCGCTATACAGATGATTAGTAGTAGTAGTAGAACCAGAGACAATACATTTTATGCAAAGCATATGCTAATCTTCATTAACATCATATTGGCCGATGGTCGACATATGATGAGTCAGCAATGTGCATCTAAGTTCTAATATTCATTTTTGCAGGGGGAAGGGATCCCATGAATTTTAATTCAAGGGTCAACCAAATTCTTATTTCATAGGGTTTTTGGTTTAAGAATAAGTATTGACACAAAACAAGATTATATCGTGCAAGCTCAAATATTTATTATCAATTTATTGCAGTGCAGTTACTTTGTTTTCTTGAGGTTCCCTGCGGTTTTGCCCATTAAGAATTCCTTAGTGTTCATCTCTGGTCTCATTAGGATGATATAACATTTTGGGATGAATATGCAGCCCAACAACCCAGCACTGGAGGACAAAATTGCAAATATTTCCACAGCCACTGTGTATTTCCCCGTTGTGCTCAGGTAAGCAGGGATGAAAGAGAGCCACACGGCAGAAAATATAAGCATGCTAAAGGTGATGAACTTAGCTTCATTAAAGCTGTCTGGTAACTTTCTAGCTAAAAAGGCCATGATGAAGCTGATTGTAGCCAAAACCCCCATATATCCCAGCATGCACCAGAATGCAGTCAATGATCCTTCATTGCATTCAAGGATGATCTTCCCCATCTGGGATTTCATGTTCATTTGGGAAAATGGGGGAGCTACGATCAGCCAAGTGATACAGATGAGGACTTGCACCAGGCTACAGGAGACCACCAGGGCACTGGGCAGTTGGGGCCCCAACCATGATCTTAGATTGCTGTTTGGTTTGGTGGCCTTGAAGGCTATGACCACCATGATGGTCTTGGCCAACAGACAGGAGACACAGATTGCAAATACAATACCAAAAGTGATCTGACACACCATGCAGGTTGGTGTTGTGGGCTGACCTATGAACACTAATGAGCACCCAAAGCACAGGATGAGGGCCAGTAATAGGAGGTAGCTGAGCTCACGATTATTCGCTTTAACAATTGGGGTCTGGCGGTTCCAGATGAAGATGACAAGGATGGCAAATGACACCAAGGCACCAAACAAGGAGCTAATAGCCAGAATCATACCCAAGGGTTCCTGGTAGGAAAGGAATTCGATGGACTTCTTCTGGCATGCATCTTTCTTCTTGGTTGGCCATTGGTCATCGGGGCACTTCATGCACTCCGTGGCATCTATAGGAAGAAGCGATTTCACATGGAGCTTCCCAGATACTGCTTTTTGTCTTTTCATTGTAGTACAAAATAACTTTTATAACAAAATAATTAACACGATGATGTAATGTTTTAAGGAGCTGTGGAAAGCTATGCATCATCAATGCCTGTAAATCACATATTTTCAATGATTTAGGGGCATCGTGGGCCTTTACGTGCGTATGTCAGCAGGTTGCCATTCTATAAATATGCTGGTTAAGGCAATAGCGTTCAAATAGAACCTGGATAGAGTGCGCCTTTCTGTGCATATTTTATAAATTACGGACCATGTAAACGGTGTAAATGCCCCTCAGTGGGGTAATCAATGACACGGTTAGTGCCGCTAAATATCCCCGATCTTCTCCTTTACACGCCCCGATGCTAACCGCTTAGCATCAGAGCGTGTTATGGGCTTTCCGGGAAGGAATGGAGGCAGTGACAGTCGATAACGGGGCAACGGCGATCCTCCATGTTGCCCGGACAACGACCTGTAGCTAAAAGACAGGCAAGACAAAAGCTCGCCTATCTTTTAGCCCCAGGAGTTACCCAGGCAGCATGAGGTATTGCTGTTGCCTGGTTATCTACTGCAGCTAGAAGGCTGCGCAGCAAACCTGGCTATGCAACGCCGCGGGCTGCATATGACTCCGGCATTGAATATCCGGGGTTAAGGGTCGGCACATCGCCGGCATAACTCAATATCGGGTCCTACAGCCTTAAGTGATTAAGAAACGCACGTTCATTTATGCCAACCAAAGAGGCGGTGCCTAGATTCAACGTGCATTTCCCACTACTCACACCCCTGTTTTTAAAGGATGCAGGATTGATGTGCGTAAAAACACACATGAACCTATGCAAGCCTTTTAAAATTATCCTCGTGCAGGGCAATTTTATAACAGATCACCTAGGGTGGGAGGGCAAGAAGGCAAGATGTGCTTATTTTGAGCCTATTTTATAAAGTTATATAAGCACCTCTGTGTGTTTCTAGTGGTAAACTGGCAGAAATCACAGCTAGACTGAAGTTATGAATACTTACACCTGCTCAGGAGGCCGCATGATTGTTAGCACCTAAAGGACATGTATAAATGTGTATTTTATGAATTATGCACATAAATTGCACCTCCACCCATGCTCTGATTTTGTGCATAACTTATAAGGAAATTTTATAAAAGCACTTTTACGCATGTAAAACAGGATTTTACATGCCAAAAATGAATAAAATTATGCCAGTGTTGTTCAATCAGCTGAAAGTCATACACTGTAGTCTAAACTTAAGTATCATTTCATGAATGTGAGATCATTTACTCTATTATAATCTCTCACATAAACTGGTTTACAATGTTTTTTGCCTCCTTGACCCATGATAGGCCGAATACTTCAAAGTTGCGCAATCCTCTAGAAGACCATCCAAAAGACAGTAGGGCAAAGGTCCCTTCCTCAATTCATGTACCTGTTTTGTTACTAAACTCTTCTGCAGAACAGGGGATACAATCAAAGCAGCAGTCAGGTTGTCCATCCAGAATGGCCTTCCGGTACCCTGGACCACAACTCTCACTACAGGTCGAGACAGGAACCTTGAGAAAGAGGATAGCAGGAGGACTTCTCAGTACATATATCTACTAATAAAGGGCCCAGAGACACTTTTCAGACAAGAATGGTATTGCTTGTACTTTATGAATGCAGGGGTTTATGTTTATTAAAAGCTTTCTGTACTATTCTTCATGAGTAGTTTGTCAATTGGTTTTCTATAAAGACATAAGCTCTTTTAACCTGTGTATATCCTTCAGTCCACACGATGGCGCTGGTGTTGATCTTGAGGTCCTGATCACTGGCTGCCCCAGAGTCATAGTGGCCGATGTTTACGTAGGAAAATGAGACACTGGACGATAAATGCCAGTTCAGGATGTTGTAGGAAGCAGGGGGATTGCCCTTTTGATCAAAGAAGATGTCCCGGCCCATGGTGTTCTGGAAACGCACCTTCCGTATGTAATGCAGGAGCTGTGCTGACAAAAGGAGACAGACTTACATTGGTGTTACAGCACTGGCCTAATTCTATTGGCGAACCTTAGCACCCCACTTTATCCAGTCATATAGAGAATTTGCAATGCTTGCTCAGATATATAAAAATATAACAAATAGGAAGCTGATGCATTACTAAATGTAAGATTCCCTAACAAACACTGGGGTCAAGACCCCAAGCATATGGCTTAAAGACACGTCAATTCTACTGTTCGACTCAAAACGTCAATGAGGTCTGAATATTTCCTGAAGTTGTCATGCACTGAACACCTTTAGGGGGAAAACAGTTTTTTAAATTTACACTTATTTTCTCTGTAAAATCGGGGCTATCTGAACTAGGGTACTTTTATTTTGCCCACTTCTGGGTCAACCAAGGGACTGATCCAAGGATATCAGGCTCCTTGAGAAGGCTCAGTAAGATGTTGAAATAAGTCCAGGAAGAGAATTATGCTATCAGATGTGTGTCAGGACCACATAAGAAAGAAAAAACTCATCTTATCCAAACAATTTTCTTTGCTTTGCCCGCTGGTTGTACGTTTGGTGATTAGCTTATCCAGTCTTCATCTTACCCTATTCCTGGGCTTTCCTTGTGAAATCGGTTCTAGAGATCCTTGCATGCGGCAGGATAAGGTGGGATTCTATATGATCCTGACCCCGAAGACTTAGGGGACAATTTTGGAAGCGTGGGAAGTGTGGTGGGGTTGGGATAAGAGGAGAAGGGAGGCAATCTGGTGGATCCTCAGGGGACCTGAAGTTTCACTATACTAGCGATGATAGCAAGCCAGCAAATGAGCACAGGCATCTTTTCGTGTGCAGGATAAAAGTGCTGCTAACGCAGACGCCTGCGCACATGCGCCTGGCTTGTTCTCCTAATTTATCCCAGACTTTCTGCGTACCGCTCATTTGCCTGCTCTTTGCTTACAGCAGAGCCACGCAAAATGTCTGCGCTAAACCTGTATTTGGAAACCCTGCGTTTAGAGCTTTATTGCTGGGCTGGAGCATAGGACTTCTGCATCGAGGCCTGACTGGGTTAAGTCCTTCTTTATTGGCTTCTCATTTGCAATGACGAGAAATACTGCAATAATTTATATCAATAAATTGAAAGTAGCCGCTGCCCTGGAATTCAGATTTGTAGGCATAAGGAAAAAGATGTTGCAAGCAGCAGTTCCAGGACTGTGAAATATCTTACCCTTGGAAATTGGGAATAAAAGTACTTATTTAAGATTCCAAACACTATTAATGACTTAGTTGTTTAGAAAATATTTTAACATGTAAAAGGGTGACTGGGGTATATAGGACTACATTTTAATTGTAATAGATTTGAATTTGTTATATGATAATTTATTTGCGTAAATGACATTATATTTGACTGTTAGCCACTCTGAGTTATGAGTTGGGGTGGGATACAAAGTTTCATTAAATTAAATTGATTAAATTTCTCACATGGTCTTAACACCTTGCAGGCCACTATAATATTCCAGGTTTCATAAGAAATATATTGACAGTTCTGAACAGCTGTGGATTCTCCAGTGACTTGGTTGCAAATACCCAGTATCATATAGTCCTAGAAGTCATCATATTGAAAAACTGGGTTTCTTACAGGCTGTGATGCCTTTTATCAGATGGTCTGGCGATGGCACCAGTGTGTGGTCTCAGAAACTGATGCGGAACAGTTTTTCTGGATACTCCATATCTTAGCCTAACAAAGGGTATCACAGCCTGTGAAGAAACATATTAGCCTAGAACTGTCTTAGGAAATTGTGAATTATACACTATAAAGAGAGAAAAGCTTAGTGAAACATTTACTGTGTCAGACCATGCTTAATTACAGATGTGTATCTAAAGCAAACATTTGCACATACCTGCCACGGCTCAAAGTGTTTGAGGTTTGCGCATGACCCATTGATGAAAGGCCCTTCTCCAGGCTCACAGGAAGACATGGCATGCAGGGCATGAGCTACCACATACACGGCATTGTAGACGTTATACACAAATCCTAGTTTTGTCATGTCAAAGAAACGAATATTAAGGATCTTCAAGTCTTCCCTTCCTGTGCAGAGTGTCCTTTCTGTTGTTCCTTTTTGAAGCATGGTCTGGTCTATGTTGGAGTCATTCCACCTACATCCAAAGACTTCTTCCCAAAACTCCACAACAAACACATCTTTTGTTGTTCTGAAAGGATGAAGGTCATAAAGATACTCTTTAAACTGTGGAATGTTGCCTGTAGAAACATAGAGCGCAATGGTTCCTTTAAGAGTTTTAAAGAACAATTCTTTGTTAAATATTGGACTCATAGCCCATCCTTCTGTAGCAATCCAGACTTTCCCAGATACCTCATTTCTTTCGATTGCCATCATCACAGGATAGAGGCTGTTGGCAGTGGAAAAGACCACAATGACTCTGGTAGATGACCTTTTCACCACCTCCACAATGTACTGAATCTTCTTTTGAGAGTAGAACAAGGGGATAGTTTCATAGAAGGCTACACAGACCCCAGCCTTGGCCAACTCTTGTTTCAGCATCTGACTCCCTATCAGTCCATAGTCATTGTCCTCAGCGAGAATTCCGACCCAAGTCCAACTGAAGAAAGTGATCAACCGAACGATCCCTGGCACCTGGAATTCATCACTTGGAGTAGTGCGAAGGAAAGAGGGAAATCGACTCTTATCACTAAGAGCAGCTACGGAAGAGGCATAACTGACCTGGAATTGCACCAACAATTAGTTTTTCTTCTCAATAGATATGAAAATGATAACATGCATTATTTTAAAATATTTTCCTTAAAGGCTGTCTTAACATTCTTTAATTATTTTTTCAGTCCTCTTAATAGCCATAAGACTGTAGATGTTCTCCCCATCCAATACATCTATTTTATTGATGATCAGGATTTCACATACTACAGAGTTCACTGAAAGGACCATTAGAAGTATTCAAAGATACTGGAAAGGTGTGAGCAGTTATATAAAATTAGGAATTAATTGTGTAACTGAATTTGCAAGTCCGCTCGCTGGTAAAACTCATTGGATTACGTCTACGAAGAGTGAGGGGTGGTCCAGGGACAACTAATTTCTGTTGATATTTAGTTGTTATTGTTGTTAAGTGCAGTCAAGTCAGTGTGGACTCCTGGAGACCCTCTGGATAGTTGACCTAAACTTGGTTCGGTCTTCAGTCTAACGGCTCATTGTTGATAGAGTGGTGTCCGTAGCTGCTGTGATTGTATCGATCCATCTCATTGCTGGCCTTCCTCTTTTACAGTGACCTTCTACCTTGCCAAGCATTATATCTTTCTCCAGTGATTTCTCTTGTCGCAAGATGTGTCCAAAATATGAAAGTCAAAGTCTTGCCATCTGAGCTTTTAAGGAAAGCTTAGGTTTGAGCTTCTCTAGTACTGTCTGGTTTGTTCGTCGCCAGCACCATAATTCAAAGGCATCAATTTTCTTCATGTCGATCTTTTTCACTATCCAACTTTCGCATCCATATGACGTTATTGAAAATACCATGGCCTGGACAAGTTTAATCTTTGTATGGAGAAAGACATCTCTGCTCTTGAGAATCTTGTCTAGGTCCTTCATAGCCATTTTTACCAAGAGCAATACATCATTGGATTTCTTAAGTGCTAGTCCTTTCTTTATTGATTGTTGATCCAAATAAGTTAAAGTTGTCAAGTATTTCAATTTCTTCTCCATCAACGGAATTCAAAATGGCATGGGACAGACACAGTGGATCCCTTTACAGCAACAGGATAAAATCAAAATAAACTGAACCATCCTACATGGAGTGGTGGGTTCACCCCTAAACAAAGACATGGGGGGGGGGGTGGCCTACATGGAGCGGCAGGTGCACCTACTCTTGCCATCATACTGGGCAGACTAGATGGACCATACTGGTCTTTATCTGCCGTCATTTACTATGTTACTATGTTACTATGTAACAATGAACTTATTGTTTTTGCCAGTTGTCAGGAACTTTGTCTTCTAAATGTTAAGGTAAGATCCATTTTAAGACTACGTTCTTCAATCTTGAGAAGCAAATGTTTCAGATTGTCTTCACTTTCAGCCAGTACTGTGGTATCATCAGCATAGTGAAGGTTGTTGATGAGTCTTCTACCAATCTTCACACCTCGGTTGTCTTCATACAGTCCTGCTTCTCTGATGATTTATTCTGCATATAAATTAAAGAGGTAGGAGGAAAGTATGTAGCATTGTCGTACACCATTGCTGATTTTAAATCATTCTGTTTCTCCTTGTTCCTTATGAACTGTTACTTCTTGATCAATGTAAAGGTTGTGCAAGAGAATGATACCCATTTTTCTTAATTTGGCCTTGCTGTAGTCAATAAAACACATATGGATGCCCTTTTGGTATTCTTTTGTCTTTTCAAGGATCCATCTCACATCCGCAATGATGTCTCTTATTCTTCACGCTTTCCTGAACCCTGCTTGCACTTCATGCAGTTCTCGTTCTAGTTATGGTTGTAGTCTCTGCTGAATGATCTTCAGTAGAATCTTGCTGGCATGCGGGATCAGAGCAATTGTGCAATAATTTCTATAGTCAGTAGGGTCACCTTTCTTCAGTATTGGTATAAATACAGATCTTTTCCAGTCAGTTGGCCATGAATTTGTCTTCCAAATTTTCTGGCAGAGACTTGTAAGTATGGTAACAGCTTCATCCGATTGCTGTCATACTTCAATGGGAATGCCATCAATGCCTGGTGCTTTGTTCTTTGATAGGGCTTTCAATGCTGCTTCAACTTCTTCTTTCATCACTAATGGTTCCTTATCATAAGGTACAGGTTGAAATGGTGGTTGGTCCACTTGATCTTTATGGTATAATGACTCTGTATATTCTTTCCACCTTTTCTTGATCTTCTAAGCATCATTCAACATGGATCCTTGTGCATCTTGTAGCATTCCAATTCGAGGCTGGAATTTTTTCTTTATCTCTCATAGCTTTAGAAAATCCATTCTTGTTCTTCCTCTAATAGTGTCTGATTCTATTTCCTTGCATGTGTCATTGTATTACTTCTCCTTGTCTTGTCTTGCTGCACTTTGGAAATCTCTGTTGAGTTCTGCGATTGCATCTCTTTCTCCTCTGTCTTTTAGCTTCTCTGCATTTCTGGACAATTTTCAGAGTTTCTTCAATTATCCATTTTAACCGTCTTTGCTTTTTTACCTTATATAGAGACTTCTTGCTTTCTTCCAATACAGTCTTCTTGATGTCTTCCCATAACTCTTCTGGAACTCTGTCATTTGTATCTAAAGCAGCAAATTGATTTTTCAGAAAGTCTTTAAATTCCAGTAGTATATTCTCAAGGTCATATTTTGCTACATTCTTGAGTGGCTTGTTCTTTTTCAACTTTAGCTTGAGTTTGCATACTAGTAGTTGGTGATTTGTAACGCATTCAGTTCTAGGTTTTGTCTTTGTTGATATATTCAAGCTTTTCCATCATTGTCTTCCACAGATGTAGTCAATTTGATTTCTGTACAATCCATTGGACGAAGTCCACGTGTACAGTCGGCACTTGTGTTGCTGGAAGAAGGTGTTTGAGATGGATAGATCGTTGGTCTTGCAGAATTCTATCAGTCTTTCTCCAGCTTCGTTTCTATTGCCAAGTCCATATTTTCCAACCACTTTGCCTTCTTCTTTGTTGCCAACCTTTGCGTTCCGGTCACCCATGACTATCAGGCTATCCTGTTTGCACGTTCTGTCAATTTCAGCTTGTACTTGTTCATAGAACTCATCAATGACATCCTATTCTGCAGCTGCTGTTGGGGCATACATCTGAACTATAGTTGTGTTGATAGGCTTTCCTCGTAGATGAATAGAAATAAAGCGTTCACTGACTGCATTGTATTTCATTACAGTTCTTGCAAGTTTCTTCTTAATTGTAAATGCAACACCATTTCTTCTTTGTCTTTCATTTCCAGCATAGTAGAACATGTGATCATCTGATGCAAAGTGCCCAAAGCCAGTCCATTTTAGTACACTGACACCAAACAGATCGAGTTGTACTGTATATGTTCCATTTCATTCTTGACCTCCTCCAACTTCCCTTGGCTCATACTTCATTCATTCCATGTCCCAACATGTAAGACATCTTTGCAACTTCTGACTCTCATTTCATGCACAGCTACATCATAAATGCTGGCTTTACTCTGAGAAGTCTTCAGCTCATCCCCAGTAGCCATTTGACTGCCTTCCATCCTGTGGGTCTCATCTTCCAGCATTATATTGCAATTTCTTTTGTGACTATCCATTGGGTTTTCAATGGCAAGATACAGAAGTAGATTTGCCAAGCCTTTCTTCCGTGCAGTTAATTCCAGTGTTGTTGCATTTGTCACAGAAATGTGATCCTCCGCTTACAACACCGTCCCATTCTGCTGCTGCCCAGATGGGTGGTTTGTCTTAGTCTGGCACTTCAGATGAGACCTATCTATCTTGGGAAACCCAACCAGTAGCTGAGCTACTGATAGCTTAGCTCTTAGCATCACTGATGCACACCAGCCCTCACAGCACGACAAGCTGACAAACCAAGTGAGGGCAATATTTAGTAGTATCTGGCTAAAGATATCCAGCCAGCTCACAATAGCTCCCTGTCCTATTATCCTTTGACCACATATTCAGTAGTTTGACTCAATTAGTTAAGCCAGCTGAAAATTCAGTTAAAGTGAACTAGATAAGTTTAATTGGATACCTTACTGCTGAATATTGATCCCTAAGTTAAGGACGGATCCAGTCACTTATAGATTACGTAAGGCATGACTGTCTGAAGCTGCTTTTCATGTCAACCCTGTCTTTGTTGTTATTTTAATTCCAACTAATACTGGAAATATTTATGCTTTATTTACTTGTAAAACAGTGTACAATAAAGCAAGTTAAAAAAGAAAAAAAGAAAAAAGGAAATTGCAAATAAAACCAAAATTCATACACAAACTATGGATTTGATGTTCGTATGATAATGTTTTATGCTGTTGCCAGAGAAATATGAGTGTCGTGCAGGGATTTGCTTTAATCCTTACTTAACCCAGCAGAACATTTTATTTGTATTCAGTTATCTATTATTCTTGATTTGTGTTAATTATTATATTGCGAAGTTCTTTATTGTCTGATATGATTGCATTTATTCCTCTGCAGAGAAGAACTTTGTAGCCTTCTTGGGAGAAGTAGTCCATAAAACTTAAATAAAAAGTAAACAAAAGTCACGGTCCATACCTGTGCTTGTTTATAGACCCCCAGAAGCTGAGCCATGGTTATGGACAGACGAGACTTGTCATCTCCGACCACTGCAGCCAAGGGAGTTGTTTTTCTGCAGGTGTAATTTGGAATGGGGTCTTTATACCCACTGAGTTGCCACATTGTGCCTTGCAAGGACCTAGACAAGGTATCACAGGAATCATATATCCAGAAACCCAAGGTGACATTGGGCAGTAGGGAGCCATTTTGGTTAATTTCTTCCAAGGCAAACACCATCGCTAGCAGATGCTCGTACATATGTAATTGGAAACTAAAAATACAATAAAAGTTTATTATATACAAAATTTAAATTTATTTTTAATTTATGAATCATACCACCTACACAGCTGAGATGATATACAAAAACAGAATGAAAACAAAGAAAACACCCTCATCAATATTTCAATCCCCATCTAAAAACATTCTTCTATTTCTTCTTTATATATAAGATTGCCAGATTAATGGAGGTTTCACGTTTTTCCTAAGACTTGAAATAGTCATACAGACAATGTACATCAGTTTCAAAGTCTAGGGGCATCCACTGAAAAAAGAATGACCCTGTATTTGAACTTGCCTGAGATATTTAGTAACTCTATTAGCTGAATGCAAAATTCATTGGGGATCACAATGGTGTAATTTGTCTTAAGTACACAGGGCATAACCCATATAGCATTTAAATGGAATCCTTACAGGAGACACAAGCCAAGAGCCTGATGGCTGCCTTTTGAAGTACTTGAGGAAAACCTACAAAAGTGTCTTGAAGTAGTTCAACCCATAAATAAATAACATTTGGGTTCATTTTGCCATTTCAGAAACAGATACCTAATGGTGCAGATAAGAACATTGGGAAGTCATATCAAGATCAGCATCAAGAAAATCAAATCCCACTAGAGGACAGCAACCTTGGGCCGGAAGGACTGGTGTTTCTAGTCCCACAGATGCTCCTTGTGGTCTTGGGCAAGCCACTTAACCCTCCATAGCCCATGTTCCCTGTAAAATAGTTATCTCCAAGTTATAATGCCCTGTTCAATGTAATTTCAGTTTGTTCAATGTAAACCGCACTGATGCAGAATAGTGCGGTATATAAGAGAATGTAAATAAATAAATAACAAAAGAAACATCCCCAAATCTCTAACTAATTGGGGCGCTAGCGGGTAATGTGTGTTCCAGCTACTGCAGGTCCATGACTGTTATGTTTATCCCATGCTAACTGTGCAACCCATATTAGAGACATGAATGAGTAGGGTAGAGGCAGAGAGTGGGCATGATGATCTTGGTGCAGTTAGTGCTACGTGCACACCGTGTACTAATTGTATTAGAGTGCATGCATCTAATGCTACCTCCATGTTTTCCATGCCTCCGATGGTTAATGTGGAGGTGTTGCATCTAACGCACAATGGGAACATTCTATAGCAGTGATGGCTAACCTTTTTGAGCCCGAGTGCCCAAACTGCCGCACAAAACCAAAGAATTTCCTCAAAGTGCCAGCACGTCAATTAAACCTTAACAACAATATTTTAGAGCCTTATAATGATGTTCCAGATCACCCATTTTGGGCAAGGATACTGGGGCGTTACAAATTACACAACACTTGTCTTTCACCATGATGAAGAAGTAGTCCATTTCCCATTCATCATGAAAGTGGTAGGTTTTGCTCTTCTTTGGAACCCAGCTCCCGCGCGGGTCCTATAATCTCGAGAGAGGACGGCGCACGAGCTCTAGCGTGCAGCTTCTCGGCGAGAGGCGCGCAGAAGCTCCGACCGGAAGGGGAAGCGCGGGGCCGGGCTGGGGCCTTTCTCCTACCACAGGGGTCTGCAACCTTTAAGACATAAAGAGCCACTTGGACCCGTTTCCGAAGGGAAAAAAAAAACTGGGAGCCGCAAAACCATTGCGACATTTAAAACAAATCTAACACTGCATATATTGTTTCTTACAGTGTACCATCATAATCACAATCACAATCATAGCCTGAGGTAAATATGAGGGCCCAAATGTAATCCACATTATAAATATATTATTATATTATTGTCACTTTTCTTTTAATATTTTTTTGACCCCCCTCAGAACTACTTTTCATAGAAAACGTTAAATTTACTTACCGTATTTTCCGGCGTATAAGACGACTGGGCGTATAAGACGACCCCCTACTTTTCCTGTTAAAATATAGGTGTTTGGCCTATACTCGCCGTATAAGACTACCCCTCTTCCAGCGCACACCAAAAAAAATACGCCGGAAAATACGGTTAATTAATCACAACAAGTAACAATATTTGATTTCAAAATTATGATGATTTTGTAGTCAAATCACTAATATGAAATAAAATTATTTTTTCTACCTTTGTTGTCTGACCAATTTATTCTCTGATCATGCTGGTCCCGATCTGAGGCTTCTGCTTTCCTGTCTTCTCTTAGCTCTGTTTCTGTGGTCTATGGTCCATCTGCCATTTCTTATCTCTTCTTTCGTTTTCTTCACTTCTTTCCATCAGCCTATTTCCAGTCCCAGTAACCCTCCCCAGTATCAGCCCCTTTCCAGTCCTCACTCCCAGTACCTTCCAATGTCAACTTGCATTCCCATGATTGCCACTGGTGTCCATTCCCTTCCAGTCCCCCTCCTTCCCCACTGACCAGTCCCTTCTAGTACAAATACCATGGCAGCCCCTCTCAGATCCACTCCCTTCCAGTTCCATTCTCCCATCCCCTCGCATCAGCCCATTTGTAGCCTTAGCCCCCAGTTTTCTTCCAGGGCCAGCAGCTCTATCCTCCCCTCCCCACAATCAGCCCATTCTCAGTCAAAGCCCCCCAATCAGCTCACTTCCAGTGCTAATCCCCCCTCAACCCCATTACCAGTGCTAGCCTCCCCTAATCAGCCCAATACCACCAGTCCTACCCCCCCCCATCACCAGTCCTATCCCCCCATCAGCCCATTTCCAGTCCTAACCTCACCGATCAGCTCATTTCCAATGCTAGCCCATCAGTCCATTATCAGTCATACCCCCCTATCAGCCCATTACCAGTCCCAACCCCCCCCCTTGATCAGTCCATTCCCAGTCCTAGCCTTCAACCCATTACCAGTCCTAGTCCCCTCCCATCTGCCCATTACCAGTGCTAGCTCCCCCATCAGTCCATTATAATCCTAAGCCGCAATGTCTCTCGCTTCTCTCCAGCATTTATCCCGTCTGTCCAGTATGTCCCTGTCTCTCCCCTTTGTGCATGCCAGCCCCCCTCCCTCCAGGTCAGCCCCCGTCCTTCCATCTGTCCATGTCAGCTCCCTCCCTCCCTCCCTGTCAGCCCCACTGTCCATGTCAGCCTCCCTCCATGTCAGTCCCCCCTCTGTCCATGTCAGCCCCCTCCCTCCATCTATCCCTCCATCCATGTAAGCCCCCCTCCTTCCATCCATCCATATCAGCTCCCTCCCTCCATCCATCCATATCAGCTCCCTCCCTCCATGTAAGCCCCCCTCCTTCCATCCATCCATATCAGCTCCCTCCCTCCATGTAAGCCCCCCTCCTTCCATCCATCCATATCAGCTCCCTCCCTCCATGTAAGCCCCCCTCCCCCCCCATGTCGATGGTAGCCCCCCCTCCCCATGTCGATGGTAGCCCCCCTCTCCCCATGTCGACCCCCCCCCTCTCCCCATGTCGACCCCCCCCCCCCTCTCCCCATGTCGATGGTAGCCCCCCCCCTCTCCCCATGTCGTCCTCCCTTCGTCTGCAGCCGCGGCTCCCTGCCTGTTAGGGAACCGCGGCTGTGCTTGTAAAATCGTTGCGGAGCCCTTCCTTTCTTGACGGGCTCCGTGCAGCATTGTCCCGCCTCTAAAGGAAGTTGTACTTACAACTTCCTTTAGAGGCGGGACAATGCTGCACGGAGCCCGTCAAGACAGGAAGGGCTCCGCAACGATTTTACAAGCACAGCCGCGGTTCCCTAACAGGCAGGGAGCCGCGGCTGCAGACGAAGGGAGGCAGACACCTGTTTTAGCGGACCTTCCCGCGTGCCAGCTGCAAGGCCTTCGCGTGCCACAGCTGGCACGCGTGCCATAGGTTCGCCATCGCTGTTCTATAGCATTGCAACTTCTCTGCTGCAGAAAGTGAACCTTGTTGCATTATTTTATTAACTCATTCCACCTTACGTAAGGCAAGCCTCTAGGAAAGAGCCAGCCAGTGCTATACAAATGATAACTACTAGTAGTAGGCTGCTGTTGGATCCTGACCCATTACTCTTCTGTTTATCACCCATGTGTGTTAGAACCATCTCTTCTCCCCTGTTTGCTGTATTTGTCTTGCTTAGGTTGCAAGCTCTTTTGAGCATGGACTGTTTTTCATATGTACTATACGACCTCCGCTGGCTCCCAGTAGTAAGCCGGATAAAATATAAGATGTTAATGATAACCTTTAAATTGATCAACAACATCTCCCTATCATACCTATCTACTCTTCTACAAATGCAACCAGATAACAGAGCGCGTAGGCAAAATGCTAACCATTCTCTTGTAATCCCCCAATCATTTCGCAAGACAAAACAGATCATGAGCTCCAGAGCCTTCACATTTACTGCCCCTGGTCTCTGCAACTCTTGCCATTACCAATCCATGAGATCAAAGACCTCCAGACATTCAGAAGAGAACTCAAAACGTTCCTATTCATTGCTCACTATGGAGATGCAAATGAAAACCCCTTCGTGGAAACACCCAATCAACATATACAATAGCTGTCCCTTAGACCATACATCTAACAATACCCCATTCATATCCAAATGCGATAAACTAATATTAGTCAGTTAACCCTGTATATAGTGCCTAGTTGATTAATGTTAAGGCTACGGATCTCATGTAGCAATTCTCTCTACTGTACCTATTATATAAAACTTGTTAAATATTCCAATTTTACTATGTAAATAGTTTTACTACTGTTTTATGTAACACGTTTCGTTATCTGTAAACCGCCCCTGATCTCTGGAAGGGGCGGTATAGAAGAATTAAGTAAATAAATAAATAAAATAAAATGTACAGTGCTGTATAAGTCTCGTAGAGCTATAGAAATGATAAGCAGTAGTACTAGTAGAAGAAATAGATAAATAAATAAATAAATAAATAGTCAATCCAGTCCACCGTTATGGTTAGTGCTGCACTGCTCCCCACTGGAGATCTCACTGGTGACGAGGAACAACTTTATGTTATGTTAGTGTGAGATAAACATGGCTACCAAAGGCTGTTTAGATAGATAGAGATGTTATGTAAGTACAGAATGTATGCACACACACACACACACACTTTATATATAGTTCAAGTTACATAGGAGCAGATTTCAGGCTGGTGTGGTGACCACATCAAATGCATATTCAAAATTATCTGTATGTAGCTGTTCTTATCTGCCATTGAGTCAATGCTGACTCCTGGAATCCCATCCCCTGAGTTTCTTTGGCAAGGTGTGACCAGAAATGGATTGTCAGGGCTTTTCTCTCCACAGTAGGGGGTTATTCTGCAAGAGATGCATGTGGTTGGGATGTTCGAAAAGAACAAGGTGGACGTGTTCCTGGCCAGGACGTAGAAAATGAAATCGCAAAAGTGGGCAAATCTGAACGTCCCCATAGCGGGCACATACAAATTTCAACATACCAAAATGGGCATGTTTGAAGGGTTCTGGGGCGCGGCCAAGGTGGAGCCAAGATGCAGACACACAAAGCATATTTCACGCAGTGTCCCAGGCGTGTTGTGCATGGCAGCCAGATGTCCCGTCCTGGAGTTGCTATAAAGCTCGCACAGGTAAGGGACTTTGCTGTCCATGCTGACTGTGGATATGTTTGTGCTAGGAGGAGAATGAAAGAGAGAGAGAGAAAGAGAGAGGGAGGGAGAAAAGACTACTTGTTGTTGCCGTCTGCTGCATGCTGTACCCAGTGAACCGCTGTGTCGCAAACCTGTACCCCATCCACCATCCCTGTTCACCCAGCCTCGATAGGCACCCCTTGGCCCTACACCCCCTACCCCAGCCACAGATATCTGTCCCACCTTTACCCCCCTACTGCTACCAATGACTCCCTGGCCCCAGTGTCTGCACAAAGTAAAACTGTCAGTGCAAGTGTGTACAGAGTGC
The DNA here is from genome assembly GCA_033557465.1 of Ichthyophis bannanicus. Classification (NCBI taxonomy): domain Eukaryota; kingdom Metazoa; phylum Chordata; class Amphibia; order Gymnophiona; family Ichthyophiidae; genus Ichthyophis; species Ichthyophis bannanicus. The sequence goes on along the minus strand of CM066051.1, from coordinate 41,220,585 downwards.
TAGAGGACGTTTGTGTGCAGGTGTACGAGCAGAAGAGGGTACGTGAATATCCGTTTGCTGTGTGTCCCTGTGCATGTGTCCATATTCATCCCTGCCATCATTGCATACAACAGGCATCATTGCATGTTGGTGATGGTAGCCCAGGGAGGTGATGGTGGGTCCCCACATGTGTAGGTGGATGAAGTAGACATGCAGCGAGTGAACTAGTGGTTTGCAGAAGCTATCAAAGAAGAGCTGCAGAGGGGGAACAGGAGGTTTTGCAGAGGGCACCCATACCAGAGAATATATACCAACCGAGAGGCAAGTTCATGGGGCTCATGGATGAGCAGTGTCTGATGCGATTTTGTTTTGACAAAGCCACTAGAGCAAGATCTTAGTGCCAGCAGGCAGCGAGGCCGCCCCATATCTGTGGCTGTCAAGTTCACCACAGCCCTCACATTTCTGGCGACTGGCAGCTTCCAGTCTGTGCTTGCAGCCATGACAAGCATCAGTCAGTTGACAATGTTGCTGTGTCTCACGCAGTTCCTTGCAGCATCCCTCCTCAGGATGGCATCATACATAATCTTCCCTAGCACAGCCTACTGGCAACAACAGACCATTATGGGTTTTCATTGAGTAGCAGGGTCTCCAGCAGAACTTGGTGTCATAGACTGAATGCATATAGCCACGTAAGAGGGAAACAATCTACCAGAATCACAAGTTCTATCATTCCATCAACAAGTAGGTGGTGTGCAATGGCGAGGATGGAATAACAGATGTCTTACTCAGTTTCCCAGGGTCATGCCATGATTCCTGTATCCTGTCACAAGCAGGGCATCCATGAGCACTTCAGCAGTGGGGAGATCACAGGCGGTTGGCTCCTTGGTAAGTCACAGCCTCCCAGGCCGAGGCCTAGCACTCTGGCTACAGTTTGTGCCAGGAAGCAGGAGAAGAAAGTGTGTACATACATCTGCATGGAACCAAAGGCTGGGTTTGAGTCAGCGAAATGGCAAAGGAATGGTTGTGAGAGAGAGCGCTGCAACACGTGGCCACCAATACTCTATGATTCCCTCTCTTCGTATTTCCTGATACAGGTGATTGTGGCTACTTACTAAGGAGCCGTCTACTGACCCTTACCATTTTCGACACAATGAGGCAGAGTGGTATAACTAGGCACATAGGTCAACCCATTCAGTCGTCAAGCGCATATTTGGCCAACTAAAACCATGTCTCATTGCTTGGACAGGTCAGGGGTGAGCTGCAGTACAGCCCACAAAAGGTGTGCCAGATCTTCATGGCCTGCTGCATTCTAACAACTTTGAATAATTTTGTGTCATCTACATATTTGATCACCTCACTCATCATTCCTATTTCCAGGTCATTTATGAATATGTTAAAAGCAGCAGGCCCAGCACAGATCCCTGCTCTACTCCACTATTTATCTTTCGCCATCGAGAAAATTGGCCATTTAGCCCTACTCCCTGCTTTCTATCTTTTAACCAGTTCCTGATTCATAATACTACACTGCCTCCAATTCCATGACTTTTCAATTTCGCCTAGAGTCTCTCATGAGAAACCTTGTCAAAGGCTTTCTGAAAATCCAGATACACTATATCAACTGGCTCATCTTTATCTATCTGCTTTTTCAAAAAAAGTTAAAAAAAATTATAACCGATTAGTAAGACAAGACTTTCCTTGGCTAAATCCATGTTGGCTTTCTCCCATTAAACATGATCAGTAATTTTATTCTTTATAATGGTTTCTACCATTTTGCCCAGTACTGACGTTGGGCTCACCGGTCTGTAGTTTCCCAGATCACCTCTTGGAACCCTTTTTAAAAATTAGCATTAAATTGATCATTCTCCAATCTTCTGGTACTACAGGTAATCAGGTGATTTGCTACTCTTCAATTTATCAAATAGTTGTAATACATCTTCCCGGTTTATCAATATTTATTTCAATTCTTCCAATACATGTTATGTTCCATGTAAAAACAGACTTGCCGCACTGTTCTTTATCTCGTTCTTTGTAAACCGCACTTGATCCCTGGAAGGTGCGGTATATAAGTGATTGTTAAATAAATAAAAATAAATAAACATGAACTTTATATACCATTTTAGGCACAGGTAACTTCCCAACATCATCTTCAGAAAAGACCAAAGCAAAGAATTCATTCAGTCTCTCCGCTATGGCCTTCTCCTCACTTAGCGCCCCTTTTACCCCTCTATCATGCAATGGTCCAACTGACTCTCTCACATCTTTTTTGCTATGAATGTACTTGAAAAAGTTTTTATTATGCATTTTTGCTTCCATGGCAAGCTTTTTTTCAAATTTTCTCTTTGCCTGCCTTATCAATGCCTTGCATCTAACCTGCCAATGCTTATGTTGCTTCCTGTTCTTGTCATTTGGCTCCTTTTTCCATTTCCTGAAAGATGCTTTTTTGGCAACAACAGCCTCTCTGACCTCACCTTTAAAACATGCTGGCAGTTTTTGGCCTTCTTTCCACTTTTCATAAAATGTGGAATACAACTGTTCTGGGCCTCCAAGATAGTACTTTGAAACAACACCCATGTTTGATGTAAACCTTTAACCTTTGCAGCTGCTCCTTTTAGTTTTTTCTTGACTATTTCCTCATTTTATCATAGTCTGCCTTTTGAAAGTTCGGTGGTAGTACTGTGAATTTCCTTGCTGTCCATCTTCCATTCGTTAAATCAAATGTGATCATGCTATTATCATTATTGCCAAGTGGCCGTTATCTCTTGCAACAGATCCTGCATTCTGTGGACTAGGTTCAAAATAGTTTCCCCTCTTGTTGGTTCATGAACCAGCTGCTCCAAGAAGCAGTCATTTATTTCATCTACAAACTTTATCTCCCTAGCGTGTACTGCTGTGACATTGACCCAGTCAATACCCGGGTAATTGAAATCACCCATTATTACTGTTTGTAACTTTTGTTAGCTTCCCTGATTTCTTTGAATTAAATAAAATTAAAACAATTTATAACTTCATAGGATTGAACAATAACAGAATGGGGAAAGTAATCTCCCACTTACGTGTTACAGGGTTGGACATTGGGAGTGTCAGTGAAGAGAATCAGGGGGTTGCTTTTAGCACTATGAATAGGGAACATCCCTCCTATAAGGATGTCCCCCTGTTTCATGTACCCCATTACGTTTACACTGCTTGCCCGGCAGTTCACTTTCGTGCTTTCATAAACAGAGACGGGTAGTATCAAGAAATAAGTCAGTGCCATCATCATAATTCCTGCACCGAGCTGTGGCTGTCTCAACTTGTCTTCCCTTCAGAGTTTTCCTTGGATAAAGCGGGAAAAAAGTTTTGATTAGCACACATCAGTTTGAAGGGTTATGTTTGTGATTAGAGGAGAGCATTATGACTAGCCTTAGGACAGTGGGTTTAAGGTTAGAGCAAAGATTAGTGTTAGGCATGGGGTTAGCTCTGATTTTCAAAGTGTTCTCAATATAAGTCTAGCTAGCTAGGTTATGGCTGAAAATTGTCCTAAATTTAGCTGCCTCGATGTAAGCCAACTGTTCCTGCATATAGAGATCATCAGCTTGTGCAGAACATTTGTACTAATTAGTCGGGCCGGGACAGTGCAAGAGTTGAGGTGCCCTAGGTAAACCTCTTCCCTTGCACCCTCTACAGCCACCCCTCATTGCTGCCACTGTTGCCCCTCACCAGAACCTACAGAAACAGCAATGACCTAAACAGCCCTACGGCACTTATCTTCAAACTTCCACCCCGATACAAACAGAAAGTAAAGTTGCTTATTTGTAACAATGGTTCTCCAAAGACAGCGGGATAAATCAGCCACACAGATGGGTGTCATCATCCTTGACAGCACCAGGTCGGACTTGCTCTCACAGAGCCTAGAAGAGTTTAGAAAATTCATTCAGTACAAGTGAACCCCTCCTGTATACCTGTTGCTGCCCCCTTCAGTCCCTCCCAGAGCCTAGGCAACTTCTGCCAAGAATTACAGACACTTCAACCAGTCAGGAGGATGGAGGGATTGAGTGGCCAATATATCCCACTGTCCATGGAGTACCATCATTACAGGTAAGCAACCTTGCTTTCTCCATGGACAAGGAGACTAGAATCAGACACACGGATGGGTGAATCCCAAGCTGTGGGTGCAGGGATCGAGGTTTTTGGACTAAAAGAGGGCCCCTGCACCTAGGGAACCATGCTGTGGTGAGTTGAAGCCAGTATCCTAGGGTTATCCAGAAGGGTGGTTGATAAGGTGACCCCTCAAAGGGAAATAGACATAATGGTAGGCATAGTCTGTAGCTGGTTGTTGGCCATGTGTGTGATCTGCTGAATTCTCAGTGACTGCAGTTGTTCAGGCAATAAGGGATTTTTTTCTCTCTTTTATGCCGTCTCTGGAAGGGTGTGCCAAGGAGAGGTCTTTGGTTGGATATGGAGGTGAAACGTCCCGCAGTTTGGGACAAAAGACAACAGTGTTCCTTACCTAGAGGTGTATGGAGCTGAGTTTTGGAGAGTTTGGCCTTTTCCATTGCCACTTTTGAAAACCACCGCCCAATGTGGCAGCTGTTGCTGGTCAAACCCACTTCTGTATGTTCTAGATGTGAAAGGGGGGAATGCTGGATATTCTTGCCTCATTTGTTTTAGTGGGTCACTGTGCCTTGGAATGGGAGGGAACATTCAGCCTGACATCTGTGTACAGGTCATGAGGTTGCAGCTGCAGGACATCACAGGACCATAGGGTTGGATTGGACATTGTGGTTCAGAGGAATCGGAGGCAGGACAATTTCTTAACATGGGTTCATTTTGCACATCGACCACATCGGATGAAAGACCGGGTTCTGTTTTCAACATGGCATGTCAGTGTTAACAACTTTGGCAGTTAAGCTGTTTGCAATAATTTGACACAACCATCTGGAACTGAGAAAAGTGTCTATAGTTCTGGCTCATGGATTGGACCATTAAACAGATGGAATGGGGGCTATTTTTGTTCAATACGCGTAAATTAAAGAAATAGTGAAAAAAAAGTGAAGAGTTTTTTTCTGATCAATGAGAATTGGGGCCTTATGTAAGATTGAATCAATTGTTGATGCAAAGGACTAAGGTCTTTTCCCCTTCACAGTTGGAGAGTCATTTATAAGTTTTAAGATAAATGATATAAAACTCTGCAAGTTTGTCTCAGTATTCATTATTGAAGAAGGAGGAGACTATATGGAGCGTTGTTGGCTGATGTGAGTTTGCACCCGTAGTAGCCTTTTTGGATATTGGCGATTGAGCTATGCGCATACCATCTCCCTCCTATGTGTAGAGTATGATCTCAGTCTCTCAAATTTACTGCTAATGCTTCATGTAGTACTTACATTGTACCAAAGAGAGCTTCCTTCTGGAGTTCGTAAGATGTAACATGTATGAGTAATTTGTCAAGATGTTCTTGGAAATTCTTCTTCATCAAGCCTGTGGCTCCCAATACGATGGGAAATGTTTCTGTATCTTTCTACCACATTTTCTTGGTCTCGATTGCATTTCTTGGCATTCAAGATCTTCTGCTTCTCCACGCGATTCACAGAATAATCACGTGGAACTAGCAGCTCTATTATCAATGCCGTTCTGGTGTTTTTCTCCTTTACCACTGTGTCAGGTTTCCTGGCATCCAGTTTCTTATCCATCAGAATGGTAATGTCCCAGATGATCAGAACATCTTCATTCTCTGCAATTCTTTTAGTGACACGATCCCAGTGCTTTTCAGGGACAGTGATATTGTAATGCTTACAAAGATTCCATTGGATGAGGTATGCTATTTTGTTGTGCCTTTCTGTATAGAAATTTTCTGCCACCAGAACTTCAAAGCCAGATACGTATGAGGTGAGTGACTCTTTCTAGGACTTTCTAACAGAATCGACATGTCTATTTTGCCAGTTTTTTCAATGTTCGCTATAAAGCATCGCATCTGTAATCTGGTGTCCTGGGCTGCAACTATCAAGCTCTCATCCTTCAGTGGCTGTGAGGGGGAGGATGTATGACATCCATCACTCATGTGTGGGGCGAGAGAAGGGCTAGGAAAATTATTGGAATATTTGTCGCATGCCCTAAGTGGTGGGAGGCGGGCACTGAGGGGATTTCCATCTACATACTGAGATGTGGGCACCAGAATTTCCCTTCAAGAGTGGATGCAATGAAATTTGTACATAAAATAGGCAGAGCATAACATCCCATAGAGATCCCTGAGACTCAGGCAAAGTGGAGCCTGGACCAACATGGCTGCATGAGGCTGTCGAGCTGAAGGCCTCACATTTAATCAGAGCATTTCATGCTGGGAAGTCTAAGTGAAAAAAGCTTGCTGGATCCTGAACAGGGGGGGGGGGGGGGTGCTGTCACACACTGGACAATATGGCTCCAGAGGCTTGGACGGCTGGAGGATGATATAACATGAGCAGGTCTGGCCTGAAAACATGGATTGAAGTTCAGGTGATAACTGTGTGCATCCCCTTCATGGGCCTGTTGTGAGGCCGGGGACCAGCACTGCCTTGGCTTTGGGATAGTGAGGACCAAGTGGCTGAGCTGGTGGAGCTGGGCAGATGGATTCGGTCAAGCATGGGACAGTTCCCCGCCAGTCACCTCATTTGCAGGTGTGGTTGATGGAGGGACCTACTTGATGCTTGCTAGGGAAGCTGCTGTCATGAGGAAATGCCAGGGAAGCAGGAATGGGAACCTTGGTGCGGAGAGACCAGTTTGGCTGGCTGGCCCATTTTCTCTCTAAGGCCACAAGGAGTGCCCATGGGATTCAAACGCTGGTCTCTTGTTGCCAGGCCGCTCTTCTAACCATTGGGGTACTCCTCCACCCATAGCATGAATTCATTCTGAGTGAGGTTCTGGTCTTGGGGCCAGCGATATGGATTTTGGTTCTTCCTGCATTTGCCATTATGGATGGGTTACTCTATTCAGTGTTGGTTTCTGCTGCTTAGGAGGCAGGGTGGATTGGAGTGGAGTGCAGACAATGGCATCTTGTGAAGAGAGAACGGTGCTAGCGCACAGCTTCAGAGTTATTTCTGGGCTCATGGGGAAGGAAATGGGGCTATTCCATTCTCCCCTTGAGAATCTTGATTGGATATGGATGTTGGACCACACATGTGAGGGGGGGGGGGATGGGTCCTTTTCTTTGTTGTTTGGAAGAGAGTAGTCAGACGAGAAGAACTTACGGGCCAAGTCAGTGGCTCCATAGCCTTTGTTTGGGGATTTTTTTAAAACTTTGTTTAGTTTTCCTCCCAGTGGTGTAAGAGAGGATGTGGAGGTGATGCCTCCAATATAGAACAGGACTGTGGTACGAACTCGAGGACTGGGTTCAAGCACCCTGGATTTTTTTTTTTTAATCTATCTATTTGTGGATGTTCAGTGCCGAAGTGGGATCTCTAAATCCGCCATGCTCTGTACTTTCTTTTTTATTTTACCATGGAAAGCTTCTAAGATCGGGGCCCTTAGCTCCAAAATTACCAACCCCTGCTTTCAGGGAAGGGCTGTGGAGAAGCCACCCAAGGTCTCTCAGATGTTCACTGGTTCAAGCACAGGGGAAGGAAAGGGAGGTAAGACTCTCTTTAGACAGGAGCAGCCCTCTGGTCGGTGACTGTCTCTGGAGTCATGGCAGCCAAGCTGTGAGGGAATATAGTCCTCAAAATCGCGTACACAATACTGCAAGTCCTTGGCGAGGAGTCTAGTTGAAGACTCCCATTTGGGCTTTGGACTGTGGGGCACAAGTCCATTGGTTGGCCCAAGCAGTAGGAACTAGGTTGGTGCACAGAGGTTCCGGTGTCTGGCTGACCTTTCAGTGACGGGTTGAGAACAGTGAGGCATCCACGGTGACCTGCGGGACCGACACTTTGTTTTCTTAACATTGTCTGACCGAAGCAGTGATGCACCCATGTCTGTGTGGCGGGAGCACCGTTTTCTTTTTTAGAAGGTAGGCTGCTGTGTGCCAGAGCAATGGAGTGGGGACTGCCCAATGTGCCATGGAGCTGATTACCCCACCTTGTGAATACTACTGTCCTCACCCCGTCTGGCTCCACAAAGAGGGACAGAAACCAGTGCACATTCATGCTGAGGTGGGCGGAGGCCCATTCCAGGCCCCACGATGGGAGCTGTTCCAGCAGGGGGGAGGAGTAGGGTGGCAGCAATTTGGCACAAGCTGCTCTGTGATCGCTAGGGAATGGCCAGGTCTTTCCATGGGTACCTAGTATGGGTCCCCTTGGAAGCTTAAGCTGCTTGAATGGTTCTTATTGCGTGTAATCTGCTCCTGACTGCCTGGCTGGGGGTAACAAACATACAGGCAGATACAGAAAACTGATGCTAGATGCGCGCTGAATCAACTTTTATGCGCCCTGACAATGCGCACCTTTTAACGCAGGATGCAGCTAAGATAGGATATGCAAATGAAGACTGCAGTAACCATGTGCTTGCAAAAGAGTCACGCATTAAACTGGGTGCAAAATGGCAGCGTTAAACTGGGAGAGCAAGTCAAACACATGCACACAAGAAGTCGGTGCTAGTTTGGTATGCTCTCCCAGAGAAACGGGCACTGCGTGGCTAATTGGCATATCAGCCCTGACAGTATTTTGATGGCATTGGGGATGATCGTGCAATCAGGAAAAGCCCCCAATGCTATAAAAATACTATGAGGGGCCAGTGCCCCGACAATAAGAGAATCCCTGGTAGCCCAGGGGCTCCGAACTCCCCCCCCCCTGACAGCATTTTGATGGCATCGGGGATGATTGCAGCATCGGGAAAAGCCCCTGATGCCATCAAAATACTGTCAGGGGCCTGTGCCCCATCAGAAAGTGACTACCTGGTGGTCTAGTGGCCCCTGTACCCTCACCTCCCACTCCAAATTAAAATCAAATAACCTAATGGTCTAGTGGTCCCAGAACCCCCATCTCACTTAAAACCAAACAAACCTGGTGGTCAAGTGGCCCCATCCCATTTAAAATCAAATTAACCAGGTGGTCTAGCAGCCCCAGAATCCCACCATCCCCCTTCCCCCATCCCACTTAAAACCAAACAAACCTGGTGGTCTAGCAGCCCCAGAACTCCCGGCCAGTATCTTTCAAAGCGGGAGAGCCACCTACGTACTCCTGCTCTCGGTCTGCCACCTTGGAAAATCCTGTCAGGAACACACGCTAGAGCAGCGGTTCTCAACCTGTGGGTCACGACCCCCATGGGGTCGCCACAGGATTTAGCGGGGGTCGCATCACTCCGCCATTAAAAAAAAAATGCACAAGTTGCTGCCGCTGCCGAGTCCACTTCTCAGCCTGCCTTCTAGTGCAGCCGCAGCTCCCTGCCTTTTAAGGCACTGCGGCTATGCCTGTAAAACCATTGCGTAGCCTTCCTGCCTCTTGACAGGCTCCGTGCAGCATTGTCCCGCCTCCAAAGGAAATGGTAAACAACTTCCTTTGGAGGCAGGACAATGCTGCACGGAGCCCGTCGAGAGAGAGGCAGGACGGCTCCGCAATGGTTTAACTGGCATCCCCGCGGTTCCCAAAGAGGCAGGGAGCCGCGGCTGCAGAAGAAGGAGGCAGACATGGGGAGAGGGGAGCAGGGAACCTGCAACGGGGCTGACATGGACAGAGGGGGCTGACATGGAGGGAGGGGGGCTGACATGGAGAGAGGGGGGCTGACATGGAGGGAAGGGGCTGACATGGACAGAGGGGGGCTGACATGGAGGGAGGGAGGGAGGGGGCTGATATGGATTGATGGAGGGAGGGGGCTGACATGGACGGAGGGGGGCTGATATGGATGGATGGATGGATGGATGGAGGGAGGGGGCTGACATAGAGAGAGGGGGGTCTGACATGGAGGGAGGGAGGGAGGGGGGCTGACATGGACAGTGGGGCTGACATGGAGAGAGGGCAGCGGATATGGATGGAGGGTGGGAGGGGGGCTGACAAGGAAGGAGGGAGGGGGGGAGTCGGCTGACAGGGACAAAGGGGGGCTGACATGGAGGGAGGGAGGGCTGACATGGACAGAGGGGGGACTGACATGGAGGGGGGCGCTGACATGGACAGGGGGGCTGACATGGAGGGAGGGAGGGAGGGGGCTGACATGGAGGGAGGGAGGGGGGCTGACATGGACAAAGGGAAGAGACAGGGGGACATACTGGACAGACGGGGGATAAATGCTGGACAGAGGGGAGAGACAGTGCAGGTTAGGATTATAATGGGCAGATGGGGGGCTAAGACTGGTAATGGGTTGATTAGGGAAGGCTAGGGCTGGGAATGGACTGATCAAGGGGGGTTGGGACTGGTAATGTGCTGATAGAAGGCTAGGACTGGTAATGGACTGATGGGGGGCTAGCATTGGAAATGAGCTGATCGGGGAGGTTAGGACTGGTAATGGGCTGATGGGGGGGGGGTGGTAAGACTGGTAATGGGCTGATTAGGAGAGCCTAGCACTGGTAATGGGGTTGAGGGGGAGACTAGCACTGGAAGCGAGCTGATTGGGGGGCTTCGACTGGGAATGGGCTGATTGTGGGGTGGGGAGGATAGAGCTGCTGGCCCTGGAAGAAAACTGGGGGCTAAGGTTACAAATGGGCTGATACGAGGGGATGGGAGAATGGAACTGGAAGGGAGTGGATCTGAGAGGGGCTGCCATGGTATTTGTACTAGAAGGGACGGGTCAGTGGGGAAGGAGGGGGACTGGAAGGGAATGGACACCAGTGGCAGTCATGGGAATGCAAGTTGACATTGGAAGGTACTGGGAGTGAGGACTGGAAAGGGGCTGATACTGGGGAGGGTTACTGGGATTGGAAATAGGCTGATGGAAAGAAGTGAAGAAAATGAAAGAAGAGATAAGAAATGGCAGATGGACCATGGACCATAGACCACAGAAAGAGAGCTAAGAGAAGACAGGAAAGCAGAAGCCTCAGATCGGGACCAGCATGATCAGAGAATAAACTGGTCAGACACCAAAGGTAGAAAAAATAATTTTATTTCATATTAGTGATTTGACTACAAAATCATCATAATTTTGAAATCAAATATTGTTACTTGTTATTATGATTAATTATTGTGGTTTAAATAAGTAAATTTTATAAATAAAAACATATTACAAAGGCCTATAATATATTAATAATTCAACAAATGATTACAGCGACAATGCGTTAACGGTAAAAGAAGAGAGACGCATTTGATTTTATCATTGGGGGTCACCACAAGTTGACCAATGGTAAAAGGGGTCATGGTACAAAAACGTTTGAGAACCACTGCGCTAGAGGTTTATGCCACCTCAGACCTATACGTAGAGAGATTGGCAGTGAAGCTGGTTGTGAAATCCTCTACGCTTGTCTCTGCATCGGACGCAGCCATTATTTGCATATTATTTGCATACCATTTCAGTATATGCAGCTCAATTGCCTTCATTTAGATAGTCTTGACGTTAATTTTGCGCTAGTTTTTCTGTTGGTGTTTAAGCGCGCGCCCGTTTCTTTTCTGCCTTTGACTTTAGCTTAACCGAACTTTAACCCTGGATGTTCAATCCAGGGCCATATCCGGCCACCGGCACTGAATACCCGGTTTAGCTGCACAGCTTCCACTGCCACAGAAGCTAACCGGACAGCCTTGATAGCTGCTCAGTTATCTCCCATGAGTAAAGATAGGCCAACTTATCCTGCACCTATCTTTACCCATGGGTCACTAACCAGGCAGTGGTACAATATCAACGTTGCATGGTCACCTCCGGAACGCCCACGACATGCTATATGGTTAGCATCGGGATATGTAGTGGCATTAATTGGGGATATTCCCAATTAAGATCCCGCTAAGTGGCATTTACATGGTTTACAGGTCTGTAAACCGTGTAAATGCTTTTGAATATCAAGGCTTACATGTTTCAGGTCAAGCTAGGCATAGAGATATTAATCACTTCTAATCATGGCAAGCATTCCTACAAACAAAAACATTCTGTCTCGCAAGATACAACCTTGAGTGCCTTCCCTTATTCATAAACATTCCTGTGAACCTGTCAGCATATTCAGAGCTGTTCTCACGCTCCATATTTCTGAACCTTTCTCCAGTACCCCAGTACTCCATTTTGAGTTAAACACCGTTCTGCCTAAGATAAGTAGAATGGTGTTTGTTCTATTTTAAAGTCATTTTTTAAATGGATGAAAATTAATTAGAAAAGCACAAAAAAATCTTTCAAAAAAACAGCCCTGGTGAAAAGCAATGTTAATATCCCCTTAATAAACCCAACAGGAGAAACGCTAGAGCGCTTGGACCATTGAGGCGTTGGGGTTTTCCATTTCATCGAGCTCTGAAGGGGGATTCGATAAGAGCATTGTTCCGGTCTCTGTTCTGCTCCAGTGAAAAGCTGGATTATTTTTTTCAGGGAGTTTTGAGACCACGTTACGTCTCTTCAGGAACTATCCGGAGATGCCCAGTACTAGATCTGAAAGAGGAAGCTGTCTGGTCTCTATTCATGATGTACCGTGACCTCTTGAGAGAATTTTCCCATCTGCCTGCAATCCAGAAACACGTAGCCTAACTCGCACGCGAGTCAAAGCGCACAGAGATATAGCTACTGTTGCAGAGGGCAGGGAAGAGACAAGCTGCAGCAATAACCAGAGACACAGGAAGAGCTGTGGGATGAGAGAAAGTGGTAGGAAGGGTAAAGAAGGGGCTAAATAATTATATAGGAATAATATTTTCCATCCCTGAACATCCAAGAACCAGCTTTAAGTTCTGGGCAGGAAATGTGCTAAAAGCTCCATAACTCAGTTTCTTTCACACATATCTGGTGTCCCAGATTCAACTTCTGGAAGTTACAAAAAGATAAATGAATAAAAAAGGAATTGAAAAACACGGTGTAAAAATCTACCGAAGGGCTTTTTACTTACACGAGATTTCGGGCTCACACCATTTCTAATTTGCCCAATACTAAAATCCAGTTCTACAGTTTTCAGTTCTACAGCACCTTTCAGACTGGTGGCAGAATCCAAAACGTCTCTTAAATATATATTATTTTAAAAGTATACCTACTTTTGGCCGATGTCGTTCAAAGAAAAGTTGGAGCGCACGCACGCTCTGATGCTGATGCTGCAAATTTACCATTTTATAACGTTCCACGTATTCCCTCTTCATCAAGACCAATTTCCATGATGGAATAATTGCTAATTGTTTTGTGGTTTTCACAAGCCACATGGGGGAAGATGTGATTGATAAAGGGATAAACTCTGAGAGAAGTAGAGTTACATTGATTTTCTTTATTGTGCAGTGCCTGCGGTCTACGGGGATTAGACACTTCAGTTTATAAAGGAGACCTGCTATTTCCGTAGTCTGGAATCTTATGGTATCCGTGGGTTGCTGTCTGGGCAGTGGCTCAACATTGCCGCAGCCCAGTTAGCAATGGGTGCCCAGAATACCCTGATGCTAACTGAGTAGCAGTGGGGCATGGAATAGCCCCCCTCCCGTGCCTGTCCAGTGGCACAAACCATGTCAATGCCTTTGAATATCTCCCCAATATACTTTTTTTAATGGTTTTTCCCACATAGCAAGTCTCATCTCATTCTGTTAAATTTAAGGAGAATTATCTTGCCCCCCGACAGAGAGACGGATGTCCTCGACCTGTATTGTATAATTCTTTTCAATTTAAGTTGGGTGGAAAGAATAAAACCGACAGTAGAAAAAGACCATATGGCTTTCTTAAATTCAGGTGGAATCCTTATTTTCACCACTTCCATTGAGAGGCTGTTCCATGGGTTTACTGGCTTTTACCTTCTGCGTAAAGAAATATTTCCTTAGATTACTTCTAACTCACATCCTATGACCGTCTCATTTCAGAGCTTCCTTTCCATTGAAAGAGGTTTGCCTCCTGTGCATTTTATAAGTGGTGATGTATCAATCGACTCAAGCTGCTGTTTGCTGTCTTTTCATTGTAATTTTCCTACATTTTTGGGAGTAGCTATATTTGAAAGTGAGCCACTAGCAACATCACACACACAGTAGCTTTTGGCAGATGACAATCATTTAGTCTACCCAGACTGTACGATTGCACCATGCTTACACTACGTTTGCTCTGGTCATCGCTCTTCTGTGGTCCGCCATGGCTCTCTGAGCTAAGGAGTTCTCCCACTTTCCATTTGTAGAAGGTTAACTGCTTGCAGGAGGTCACTCCAACATCAGTTTTGCCATTGACTTGGAAGTGTAACCAAATCATCCCTACTATCTCACCCTAATTAATAATGAACAAACAACCTCTTCCAAAGACGGAGAAGCTGCAAAACTAGAGGGCATAACATGAAGCTACAAAGTGGTAAATCGAAAGGCAATTTCAGGAAATACTTTTTCACTGAAAGGGTTGTGGATGCTTGGAATGCCCTCACGATGGAAGTGTTGGGGGCAAATACGGTGATGGAGTTCAAAAGGGCATGGGACAGACACAGTGGATCCCTTTACAGCAACAAGAAAATATCAAAATAATCGGAACCATCTATTCCTTAACAAATAGGAGTGTACTACAAGGAGTAGTGGGATCACCCCTAAACAAAGACATGGAGAAGGGGGGCCTGCACAGAGCGGCAGGTGCACCTACTCTGGACATCGTAGTGGGCAGACTAGATGGACCATACTGGTCTTTATCTGCTGTCATTTACTATGTTACTATGTTACTAATTATACTGTGTAAGAATACCAAAATTCTACTGCTGCTCCATTTTTGTTGATGCTGCTACCTCTTTCTGGGAGCTTGCCGCAGACTTAACAATGGTCTGTGTTGGTTGATGCCTTCATCCCTCCTTTTTGGCTTTCTAGCATTCCGGTCTCTGGCAATAAGAATTGTTCTACTTCATTAATACCCTAACCCTTCCCTTCTTTACACTACTTACCCCACTTCACTGGACACACAGAGGTAGATGGGATTTTGTACGTGCAGGTCAGGACCGGATTCTGGTCAGCCTGCATGTACAGGCCTCTGCCCGGCTAACTCAGTCAGGCTCCTGAATGGAGCTGCGGCACATGGCTTCCGGTTGCCATGGCACCGTGGCTCAGTTTAGGAGCTACAATCCTTGGCCGCCGATCTGTTCGCTCATTCCCTGCAGCCTGACCCCCGATCTGGCCTCCCAAGGCCAGGGTTGGGCTGCGGGGAATCTCCTGCACCCGCTCCTACCTTTTCTGCTGCCTGGGCCTGCCATCCCCATCGTCTAGGGGAACTTATTCCACCTCAGAGGTGGAACAAGTGGTCCATTCAGTCTGCAGGCCCCGGACATACAGGGGAGAAATCAGAATCGGCCCTGTACGTCTGGGGCTGCGGACCACCCACTGCCCACCCTAACTATGCTTCTGCCCCACCCCTTTCCCGGCCCCTTCTAGCCTCCCCGTGCAAACACCTTCTTCGTATGGGGAAGTTAGTTGGGGTCGTCCATCCCTGCTATTTGTGGCTCAGAATGACCGTGTACCTGTCTAAAACATGCTTCTGTTTGTATGTTATGGTAAATCTTTTCTTCAAGTCATTGATGAGAGTACATACTTGCTGTGAAAATGAATGAAATGATTATTAGAATGTAATCCTACATAATCTGACACATTCTGTAATAGATCTTTCATTCTAGAGAATTTACCATAGACAAGACATTTTAAATGCTACAAATGCAATCTTCATTAACACCAGATCGGCTGATGGTTGCCATATAATTGGTATAATTTTGGTTGCTCTTCTTTGTACCTTTTCTAGTGCCATTATATCATTTTTGAGATGGGGCAACTATGGATTCATATAGATGCATTGTGGTAGGCGACGGCCTATGATCCATGCTAATTGAACTAAGCAGACAGGCCTGAGCAGCTTGACCTGTAACTGAAGCCTGTAGTTAGGCCCAGAGGAATGAAAACCCCCCTGAATGATGACACCATAGAATTGAAACTTAACTCAGTTTAACTGAACATAGCTAAGCAGAAACGAAACTTATAAAAGACAGAAAACAGCTCTAATTGGTACTGATAAGAGAGCACAGCTTCTATGGAATTAATTAACTCTGCAAAAAAGCAAGGTTACAGTGCCCTGCTTCCCATATGTTTTAACAAGCTCAGCGACCTTGGAGGAGAGAAGTAACAAGTTAGAGACACTGACCATTGTAATTGGGACTAGAAGGGGGGCAACCAGGTGCTGGGCCCAGACCAGAGTCCCGATTGGGTAGCCATATCAGTACCGGGACCAATAGATGGGTGAGAGGGGTACTGGGACCAATGAAAAGTTTGCCTATGCTTAGAATGGACAAGAAAGCTATAAAAGTTGTTGTTTTACTAGAAGCCATTGCTCAGCCATTTTGAAATTGCTTATTGCTTGAGCCATGTGCACATTAAACTGGCTTGGATCCTTGAAAAGACTCCTGGATTTATTTATTGCATGCTTATCTGCTGCTACATTCTTGGTGCGTTGGCCGAGAAGTGCGAGTGATGGATAGTGTTCAAGTGAATAAATCCACGTAATTCGCCTTGAGGTTTGGTCCAGTTGGAACCATGCCAATCCGACGCAGGGGAATCTCCCTGGGCCCACCGATCCTCTTGTATCGGAGGGAGTTCTGCCTGGCCTCGGCAGGCACTGAGTCCAGCTGGCTAACACTTCCGACCCGGGGGAGTCCAGGATCCAACTCAGAAGCTTGGGAACCAGATCTGGTAAGTATAGTTTTGAAAACCTGTCTAGACAGATGAGTTAGAACTGCAGTTTGCAAACTTTGGTAAGACTTAAGTCTTTGTTTGAAAATCCTTGCATGAGTATTCGCTAGGTACAGTTGTTATAGAGAATCATGATTCAGCCTGGTCAGAGCAGACAGGACTGGGTTTTTGGTATGTCTAGACAGAAATAGAAAGAGCAGTACTGCCAGTGGAACTTGGAATTTGTAATCTCGAGATATTGGGAATTGGTAAGAGAGCTCTCAAGGAAGGGCCGAGTAACCCCGCATGGGAATTCGCCGGGTGAAACCCTCATCCTTTTTGTAATTGGGAAAAAGACTAGTCAGAATAGATAGAAAGGAATGCATTCTAAGATACGTTGCTAGCATGATTGTGTGAATGAAGTGTGAATGAAAGGTCTGGCAGCACGGACCAAGCGAGAGTGGACTCTGGACTAGCGCAGTTCCTAGTCGGGTGACTGCGTCTAGGTCGCGAAACGGATGAAGCGTTTGATGTATTGTCCGTCCTGTGTATTTGATTTTTGTTATCTGTTGAAACCACGAGTTTCCCTTCTGTTATAAATGTGAGATTATTATGTTGAGTACTTTGTGACAGTTCACTGGTTAAGAAATTGTATTAATAGAGCAGAATGAAGACCCAAAACACCTACGGTCATTTTTAGAAATCAAAAAGCTGGTCTCACCCAGTTGGTTTTAGCACAGTGAAAAAGCTGACAGGGGGCGTGTCTGTGCAGGAGAATGTTTGGTGCTGTTTAACCCTATGCAGGCATGTTTTTCAACGATCTGCTGCTGGACTAATCAGGACAATTATACCTGTTTCTACCTGTTTTTATTCACTTTGTTCTGATAGTAATGTTCCTCCTGCTGTGGTCATGTATTGTGTACCATTCAATAAGAATATTTAGTCAGAATTTTAGTTTTGAAGGTTGTATTAATCATCAGAGCTCCGCAAACAGTTTTTAGTTATATTCTCTGCTCTGTCTGCATTTCTAAGTCAATTGAGCCTGTTATATTGCTGTTACTTTGCAGAACTATCCAGGAGGTGACGGGTTTAGTTCAGTTATAGTGTGTAGGGTAAGATTAGTTATTCCGGTCAGATAGGTATAATATATTTGTGGGCTTAGCTTTGCCCTGTGTTTTATGATTCAAATAGGAAATGATAAAGAACTGTTTTTGTTTTTCCTTTGATCTACAAAGTAATTAGATCACGACTTAACATTGATTTAAATTGTTTTTTTCTGGCATCTCTGTCCATGTGAATGAGAAGTCTCTTTTTATGAGCACAGTTCAATTGTTTCCCCGCGAGCAGAGGGGTGTGGCTTCCACATATCCTTAAAAAAAAAAAAAGGTTCTGGAGAGACAGCTGGAGACTGCAGGAAATTTCTCCTAGGAATGAAAAGGGACTGCCGATTTGAAAAGTCTCTTCATTTAATCGAAGCGTGATGAATTTATAATTAGTTTTTTCTCTGGTTTCACTAGCTCTGTTTAACCAAAAGTTTTAAAAACAAAGTTTATCTTTTTATGAATGAGTATAAGTCATTTGAATGCATGCTTCCCCTCTGTGCTGGTTACTAATGAACAAATCAGTTAGCTTTTCTGTATTTAAAAAAAAAGGGAAAGGTGTACTGTATTTTATTGAAAAAAGTATCCGGAATGTCTTTTGAATATCTCCTTCCTAAACTGTAATCTTTTGCAGAGACGTTATTCACCTTAAGTGCAGATTACGGCTGGCAGCTAGTTTCTTCCAGCCATACGTAATAGTTCTCTCTGTTGGGATTGTTGTTTATAACATGTTGCAAAAAAATAGTTTTATATTTGAAGGAATTTATCTAAATTGTATTTATTTAGAATGAGATTATTATGCCTAGTCACAGGAAAATGCAGCCTGACAGACCGCCTTCTGTCTGTTGTTAACTACGTCACCATGGGGGGAGGAAGGGGGGTCAGAGTCCATGCAGATTCCAGAGTTACTTCATGGCCCCGTAGTTTCCCAAAATCCTGCCTGTTTATTTCCCTGAGCTCTGCCATCATCCCGGGCAGAGCCTGGAACAAGGGGGGGGGGGGGGCGGAGGGGGGATGACTTCTCCCTACAGATTCCCAAGTAGTTTGCTAGCCACCTCTGCAACAGGGGAATGTCCACCCCCTCCGGACTAGAAGTGAAAGTCAGCTGACCAGACTTGTTTAGAACTGAAAAAAACTGCATTATACACTGAGAAGTTTTAGGACTTGATTGAACTAATGAACGGAAATTGCAAAGAACTGGATGAATTTGCGGGCATAATGGTTAAATGAAAGTTAATCAGAGGGTGTGTGAATTGTGAAAATAAATGTAACAGAGAAAGTGAATGATATTTTAGTTGAATGATGTGAGGAGATTATCCTAATCGAAGGAACAGAGGAAGTGAAAAACTGGGTGTGAGTACGCCCATTATAGAAAAAGAAGGACATTAGAGAAGTGAATGCCCGTATCTTGACTCCCGAGGGAGTACTTGATTGCAAAGTCATAAAACAATAAACCAAGCACAGTGTTTCAGCACGAGAGTGAAGCAGCTATAGCGTGAGTGGCAGCCGAAGAGGGCTACAGCATGGATGAAGACTAGGCCAGACCGGACTCTCCAGTTTCCCTGGGTCCCCAGGAGTCAGTCTGAAAAATAGGGGACCAATATATGGACTTTTATGGGGGATACAGGAGCAGAATACTAAAGCCAGTAGCCCCTGTGTTTTTCTCGCAAAGCCTTTTCTGCAGAACCACATGTGTGAACTAGAAAAAAAAATAATAATAATAATAATGTACCAGTTCCTGTATATGCCTGAATGCCCTATTCCATTTTTGGAGCCGAGATCTGCTTGCAAAGCTTCAAGCACAGATATCCTCTGTTGAAGGAAGAAAAAAATGAAACTCAAACTGTCCCCAAGAAGAAGAATGGCGGTTCTATTCACCTGCATCCAAAGCAACAAGCTGTACACTTACCAACCTCATAGCCCCACCTGGAGGATGGGCAGAAGATAATCCACCTGGCCTAGCGAAGAACATAGCCCCTGCCATTGTCACCCTCAAGCCAGTCAAGAAGCCTGGGACAGGTGATTACCGCCCAGTGCAGGATCTAAGAAGAATGAATGATGCAGCTGAAACTATACAACCAGTGGTACCAAAATCCTTATATTCTCTTGGAACTGATCTCTGCTGAAGCTATACATTTCATCATTCTGGACTTAAAAAGATGCCTTTTTCTGTATACGCTTAGCCCAAGACCCCACTACAAGGAGGCGGGGCCAACTCATCTGGACAAGATTACCTCAAGAATTCAAGAACTCGCCTCACTCAGCAAAAGATTTGACAAGTTATCCAGAAACTCAAAAAAAAAAAGAAAAAAATTCTACTTCAATATGTGGACAACTTGCTCATAACCACCAACTCAGAAAGTGAATGTCCACCAGCCACCAGTGAACTCTTGCACCTTTTTAATGAGGCTGGATACAAAGTCTCAAGAGCCAAAGCATAATTATGTCAAACAAGTTAAATACCTAGGATTCCAGTTGTCCAGCGGAATTCGACGCCTGGAACCCTTACCAGAACGCAAAGCAGCTGTATGCAGTATTCCTACTCCAATCACCAGGAGGCAAGTGAGAGCCTTCTTGGGTGCCACAGAGTATGTTGTATATGGATCCCCAATTTTGCGCTGCTAGAGAAAAAAAACCATTGTATCAAGCTATCAAAGGAATGGAAATGTCTCCAGAGGAATGGGGACTTGAACAGGATGCAGTCTTTTGATCTTTGAAAAAAACACTCTGATGTTGTCACCAATTCTGGGTCTACCAGATGTCCAGAAAACCTTACAGTCTCTATGTTCATGAGTCGCAAGGAAATGTTCTGGGAGTGTTGACTCAATCTCTTGGACCTTATTTGAGAAGCTGTTACAGCTACAGCCTTCCTAGTAAGCAAAAACTAAAAGAAAAATCCCTTTACAAAGGAAATTACTAGCTAACAAATCTATGAATGTTGAAATATTAGAGTATGTTGTGTGAAAACCCCAGATACAACTGAAGGGTCAGTCAAGCTTTCAATCCTGCTATGTTGTTATCAGTTGGTCTTGATCCCCTGATCATGACTGTTTAGAAATTATGGACACTGTATTCTCAAGCCACCTGGATTTGACTGATGTCCCTCTGGAGAACCCTGAACAGACTTTCTTTGTGGCTGAAGGCAGTTTCATCATCAATGGACATTGTTGTGCTAGATATGCAGTAGTGACCCCTGATTTGGTAGTTGAGTCCTCAGCCCTGGCCCCAGAAACTTCACCACAGAAAGCTGAACTGATAGTCCTCACTAGAGCACTAACAATAGGAAAAGAGCCCTGTCTAAATGTGTACCCAGATTTCAAGTATACCCTTACAACCTTGCATGCATATGGGCCCCTGTACAAAGAATGAGGGTGGATAACCTTAGGAAGCAAGTCCATTAAGTATAGCCCCAAGATATTGATATTAATAGATACATACTGCCTATAGATCTCAGAATTTAGGAAAAGTAGAATGTGTGAATAGAACCCTGAAATCTCAGTTGTCTAAACTTTGCCAAGAGGTTTACCTGAAGTGGCCCTAGGTTCTTCCTATAGCCCTTCTTAGGATATACTTAGCCCCTGCTAAGTCTTTAGGAGTTTTCCCTTTTGAAATTCTGTATGCGCAACCCCTGCCTATTGTATAGGAAATAAAAGGAGATATGAGACAGATAGGATCTGAAATTATTAGACATGAACTATTGGTTTTAAGTTCTGTTTTGCAGGAGTCTTCATACCTGAGTACAAAATCGATTACTCATCAATTTGCCTGCACCCCTGCATCCTTTCAAGCCTGGAGTCTCGGTGTGGATCAAAGAGTGGAGAAAGATACTGTTAGCCCTGCATTGGAGGGGACCCTATGTCGTCATCCTGTCAACAACTCCAACTGCAGTAAAAGTCGCAGAATTTGAACCTTGGACCCATCATAATCAAGTGAAGCCAGCAGCTGCTCTTGAACCTGATCACTGGACTACTGTACAGCATCCTGAGACTCCATTGCACCTCACCCTACGACAACAACCACGGACCTAAGACTTATTGGTCCCTCAGAAACTGCACTATTTCAAGACTGTTTGTTTATCTGAAGGTAAGCCTCGCATCTGAAAAAACCTGCAATCATCAGAAAGAGACTGTGTTGTGTTAAGAAATTGAATCTTCTAAGAGACTGTGTTTAAATACTCTGAAAAGACTGTTTTGATCTCCTAAAGAGTGAACTGCTCTAAGGAAGCAATAATAGCCTAAGAGACTATGCTATGATATTTTAAGAAATTGAGACATCCCAGAGGACAGTGATACTTTGGAATCTACAGCCCTACTCCTGCCAAAAAGCTGGTAGGTCTACGTACGGCAGAAGCTTGAGGATCTACAATCAACCCTACATCTGTTATCTGTTGTGGAAGTCGACAGTTCCACCAATTTTCCAGAGACTATGCCCATTATGAATTATTATTATTGCTTTATTTTGGCAGCAGCCTTGGAGTGCTTTGAAATGACTTTTGCCTTATCTCCCTGGGCAGCCTGTATAAGTACAACATGAACTGGACCGAAGGTCACTCAGACCTTGTTTTATCATTCTTCCTATACTTGCATTGGTATACTCTCCAATCCAAAAATTGTTCTAGATCTTGACTTTCTACAAGGCTATGCAAGCCACCGTTGCAATTCCTCATACCACCACCAGAACTTGTTTCTTGAACTTACTGGAGCAATAGCATCTAGTCTCCACACTTCTGACTGTTTCTATTGTGGAGGAACTAAGATGGGAGATCAGTGGCCCTGGGAGACGCAAGAACTGAACTATTCTATCCTATACAATCAGACTGATTTACATAATACTACTAGTGAGTGGGTATTGGCCCACCCCATTGTTGACAGTTTGTGTTTTGTTCGGACTGGACCACAATCTACTACGAAGGATGGACAGCTGGTCTGTCTAAATCAGAAGTTTTACGACAGCACAACAAAGATGCAACCGAACCTTCTAATCCTTTAGTTCTTTTTCCCACTCTTGCCAAACTATGGACTTTGACTATCTGCCTGTTGCTCCCTTGTTTCTTGCCATTTTGCTTGCAAATGATAACTTCAGTTATTAATAACACTGTAGAGCGTAAGACAGCTACAAAGATATTAGCTATGTGAACTTACTACCCTATACCACAGAGTGATACCTTTACCTAGTATTATGTGATTTGATTCTCACACCTTATTAACATGCGGGTGAGAATAATCAAAGGGGGGAATGTGGTAGGCGACGGCCTATGATCCATGCTAATTGAACTAAGCAGACAGGCCTGAGCAGCTTGACCTGTAACTGAAGCCTGTAGTTAGGCCCAGAGGAATGAAAACCCCCCTGAATGATGACACCATAGAATTGAAACTTAACTCAGTTTAACTGAACATAGCTAAGCAGAAACGAAACTTATAAAAGACAGAAAACAGCTCTAATTGGTACTGATAAGAGAGCACAGCTTCTATGGAATTAATTAACTCTGCAAAAAAGCAAGGTTACAGTGCCCTGCTTCCCATATGTTTTAACAAGCTCAGCGACCTTGGAGGAGAGAAGTAACAAGTTAGAGACACTGACCATTGTAATTGGGACTAGAAGGGGGGCAACCAGGTGCTGGGCCCAGACCAGAGTCCCGATTGGGTAGCCATATCAGTACCGGGACCAATAGATGGGTGAGAGGGGTACTGGGACCAATGAAAAGTTTGCCTATGCTTAGAATGGACAAGAAAGCTATAAAAGTTGTTGTTTTACTAGAAGCCATTGCTCAGCCATTTTGAAATTGCTTATTGCTTGAGCCATGTGCACATTAAACTGGCTTGGATCCTTGAAAAGACTCCTGGATTTATTTATTGCATGCTTATCTGCTGCTACAGCATTATAATAGTCTCAATTTTACTCTTCATTCGCTTCCAAATTGCTCTATTTGATTTTTTGCTTGCCTCTGCACACTGAGCTAAGGATTTCTATGTATTAAGAACATAAGCAATGTCATACTGGGTCAGACCAAGGTTCATCAAGCCCAGTGTCCTGTTTCCAACAGTGGCCAATCCAGGTCACAAGTAACTGGGAGTTTCCCAAAAAGACACACAGGTTCCACAATGCTTGTATTGGGGCAAGCAGTGGATTTCCCGAATCTTCTCATAGGGGTATCCTTGCATCCCCTTCACCATTTTGGTATCTCTTCTCTGTACCCTTTCTAATTCCACTATATCCTTTTTAAAATACAGCAACCAGAATTGCACACAATATTCAAGGTGCGGTCGAATTCTCTTTGCCTTCTTGGCTGCCCCTGCATACTAGGCAGAGGGCTTCAACATGTTATTCATGATGACACCTAAATCTTTTTCACGGGTGGTGGTTCCTAATGTGGAACCTTGCATCGTGTAACCATAGTTTGCGTTGTTCTTTCCTAGGTGCCAACTTTGCACTTATCCACATTAAATTTCAACTGCCATTTAAACGTCCAGTCTTCCAGTTTATAAAGGTCCTCTTGCAATTTTTCATAATCCTTTTGGGTTTAACAACTTTGAATAATTTTGTGTCATCTGCAAATTTATTACCTCACTCATTATTTCCATTTCCAGGTCATTTATGAATACGAGGGGGTACCCAAAAAAACAGGAATTATTTTTTAAAAGCTATTTATTTCAAATTCTTTACAAAACAACCTTATCCCCTTCAAAATACTCTCCATTACAACTGATACATTTGTCCCACCGGTGCTTCCACTGTTCGAAACATTTTTTGTAGTCATCTTTAGAAACGGCTAACAGCTCCTCCCTCTTTTTTTTATTGACTTCTTCAATGTTGTCAAATCGGTGTCCTTTCATGCCCCTTTTCATGCGTGGAAATAAGAAAAAGTCGCACGGAGCCAGGTCAGGCGAGTAAGGTGCTTGGGGCAGCGGAACCATGCCATTTTTAGCCAAAAACTGTCTAACAGAGATGGCTGTGTGTGCAGGTGCGTTGTCGTGGTGGAAGAACCAGTCTCCTGTCTGCCACAAATCGGGTCTTTTTTGACGAACACTGTTGCGCAATCTTCTTAAAACTTCCAAATAAAAGGTTTGATTGACGGTCTGACCTGGGGGAACAAACTCTGAATGAACTACCCCCTTGGCATCAAAAAAGCAAATCAGCATTGTTTTGATGTATGATTTGACTTGATGACATTTTTTTGGACGGGGTGACGATGACGTCTTCCATTGGCTTGACTGTTGCTTTGTTTCTGGGTCGTAACCATAGCACCATGACTCATCACCTGTAATGACCTTTGACAGAAAATCTGGATCAGTTTCAAGCTGTTGTTTCAAAACACAACATGTTTCAACTCGATGTTCCTTTTCATTGTCAGTCAGAACCCAAGGAACAAACTTGGCAGCAACCCTTTTCATTCCCAAATCTTCCGTTAAAATTCGCTGAACCGAGCTCCAAGATAACCCACTAATCTCTGACAGTTGATCAATTGTCTGTCGACGGTCTGTGAGCACAAGCTCTCTAATTTTTTCAATATTTTCATCGATTCGGGCAGTTGATGGATGCCCAGAACGAGGTTTGTCATCAATCGACATGTCGCCATTTTTAAACCAAGCAAACCACTGGTACACTTGACTTTTTCCCATAGCATCATCTTGATAAGCTGTTTTCAACATTAAAACAGTTTCAGCAGCATTTTTACCGAGTAGAAAACAAAATTTCACAGCTGCACGTTGTTCACTTAAACTTGTCATCATAAAAAAAGAAACAAGAACAAAACAGCGCTAGCAAAAACAATCACTGCAGATGGACAGAACAAGCCAGGTCGACAACACAGGCGGCACTGAACTGACAATGAGTTGTACTATACACGCCTAGCGGCAGAAGTGCATACTATACAAGCTCCGCCTACGGCAATGTTATTCCTGTTTTTTTTGGGTACCCCCTTGTGGAGGAGTGGCCTAGTGGTTGGGGCAAAGTACTTCAGACCAGAAGGTCAGGGGTTCAAATCACACTAGAGGACAGCAACCTTGGGCCGGAAGGACTGCAGTTTCTAGTCCCACAGGTGCTCCTTGTGGTCTTGGGCAAGCCACTTAACCCTCCATAGCCCATGTTCTCTGTAAAATAGTTATCTCCAAGTTATAATGCCCTGTTCAATGTAATTTCAGTTTGTTCAATGTAAACTGCACTGATGCAGAATAAGCACGGTATATAAGAGAAAATAAATAAACAATAAATAAAAGCAGCAGACCCAGCACAGATCCCTGGGTTATTCCACTATTCACCTTTCTCTATTGGGAAAATTGACCATTTAGCCCTACCCTCTGCTTTCTATCTTTTAACTAGTTCCTGATCCATAGTAGTACACGGCCTCCTATCCCATGATTTTTCAATTTCGCCAAGAGTCTCTCATGAGGGACCTTATCAAAGGCTTTCTGAAAATCCAGATACACTATATCATCCAGCTTACCTTTGTCTACCTGTTTATTCACACCTTCGAAAACATATTAGTAAGACAAGACCTTCCTTGTCTAAAGCCATGTTGGCTATCTACATGTTCAGTGATTTTGTTCTTTATAATAGTTTCTACTGCCAAACTTCAGGTACTACAGTCTTCCTCCAAGACATCTGCAAAGCTGCCACTTGAACCATTCTCCACACGGTCGCCAAGTGCTAATGCTTGGATTCTGCTTCCTCGAAGGACGATGTGATAGGACCATACAGACATCAGGACAGTTCGTCTCCACTCGGGTTGCCTAACACTGAAGTAAAGGAATTTTTAACCACCCTATGTTCTGGAGTCACCATCAAGTTTGCCAGTACTTCTCCTGTTTGTCGACAGAGAAAACATAGTTGTAGATGTGGATAATACACTGAAACCCTCCGCCCAGTGTGCAGCCGCAGCCAAGAAGGCAAATAGAATGCTAGGAATCATAAGAAAAGGAATGGGGAATAAAATTAAGGATATTATAATGCCTCTGTATCATTCCATGGTGCAACCGCACCTTGAATATTGTGTGTAATTCTGGTTGCCATATCTTAAACAGGATATAGTACAATTAGAAAAGGTATAGAGAAGAACCACCAAAATGGTAAAGAGGATGGAAGGATACCCCTATGAGGAGAGGCTTAAAAGGTTAAGGCTCTTCAACTTGGAAAAGAGACGGCTGATAGAAGTCTATAAATTAATGAATGCAGTGGAACGGGTAAACGTAGATAGGTTGTTTACCTCATCAAAAAGTAGAAAGACTAGGGGACACACAATGAACCTACAATGTAACCCATTTAAGAGTAATAAGAGAAAATATTTTTTCACTCAAAGCGTAATCAAACACTGGAATTCATTACCGGAAGATGTAGTAAAAGCTGTTAGTGCAGCTGGGTTTAAAAAAGGTTTGGACAAGTTCTTGCAGGAAAGGTCCATAAACCATTATTAAAGAGGACCCAGGAAATCCACTGCTTGCCCTAATACAAACATTGTGGAACCTGTATGTCTTTTTGGGAAACTGCCAGGTACTTTACTTGTGACCTGGATTGGCCACTGTTGGAAACAGGATTCTGGGCTTGATTGACCTTGGTCTGACCCAGTATGGCATTTCTTATGTTCTTATGAACCTGTATAATAAGGATTCTTTGTAGACACCAGAGAAATGCAGTCACCCTTTTCACTCCCTCCTTCTCCCATCTTGTCTATACAGTATTTCCACTGTTCCCAGACTATGGAAAGATGGAGGTGAAAGGTGAGAAGTGTCAGTGGGTGTGGGGATACCTGTGCATTCTCAGGGAGTCAAAAAGATTCCCCCGAGCTTGAGGAGAGTACATACACTAAACTTCATCAGAAGACATCGCCATCAAGTATGGCTGCTGTCTACAGAGAACCCTATTACAGATATGACATTTCTTAACTGTCACGGTGGTTGCTCTATAGGTTAAAAGCCACCCTGTTCCTGTCCTGCGTCTCCCTCTGATGATATTAGAGAGCATCAGGTACCCCAAATTCTGATGCTGGAACTGGAGTGACTGACAGATTAACATCTGGCGCAACTACCTGATTACACACCTCTAGTTCTGTTTTGGTTTGTCTCTGAGCAGTGATCAAGTCATTAGAGATGTTCTCTTTCCCTTCTGGTGGTAATAGAGGGGACACTGCCTTGTCTGCTGAGGGTGGCAGGCCTGAAGTGGCTACTGTGTTTGTGTCTGAAGCAGTCACCTACTCAGATGTTCAATTCAATTACTCTAGCTCAACCTCATCAGTAATTGACCCGATCAAAGTTCATCTGCCCTTTGTGATGAACATGGGGCCAATGAGTCATCCAGTGAAAATGGCAGAGTCGAAATGACTACTGCAGCTTCATCAGAGGAGGCTGCCTGCAAGGTGACCTCTGCAGGACTAACCTTCCCTTTGATGCTGGGATGACAGCCAGCTCTTTTGTGACATTGACTAGAGAGCCTGCCTTCTCATCTTCACTCAGACATGCCCTGTTGGTGTTCCCCGTATCTTTCCTGAGCATGCAGGAAGAGCTTACTGGCTTAGCAGTAGGAGGTGCTTCTACGATGTCACCATGGACCATCAAGGGAATCCTGGCGTCTCTATTGTTGAGGCTCGCTGTGCGTGTACTTGAGAGGTGTTGTCATTTTGGGTCTCTGCAAGATGGGTGGTGGTGTAGAGGCATGCTTGGATGATGTCATGAAGAGTCAGGAACCTCACTCCTAAGCCAGGGTATGTGGAGTATGATCTCATTTCTTAAATTTACCGCTAATGCTCGGTGTAATACTTGCATCGTGCCAAAGAACGCCTCCTTCTGGAGTTCATTAAGATGGAACATGTATAGGCAATTTGTCAAGGGTGATTGGAAATTCCTTTCAATCGAGCCTGTGGCTGCTAACATGATGGGAAATATTTCTGTATCTTTCTGCCACGTCTTTTTGGTCTCTGTCAGCATTTTTGGATATTTCAAGATCTTCTCCATTGAGTGGTTTATCACTGAAGCTATTACCACACTCAGTACACGTATATGGTTTTACTCTCATAGGAGGAATTTCTCCAAATGGGAGGGCTTTGCACGTGTTGTGGTGTTGCTAGCAGAGAAGAAAGGCTCAGGGATGGTGCGGGTTTGTCCCACTTTCCAATACTGGAAGCATCTCACCTCCTCTGATCTGTAATAGATTGTATGTGAAACCCTCCATCTTCTCTTGTCTCTGAAGCAGCTTCAAGGTGACCTGCTTGCTGAAGGTCAGGA
Source organism: Ichthyophis bannanicus (assembly GCA_033557465.1). Classification (NCBI taxonomy): domain Eukaryota; kingdom Metazoa; phylum Chordata; class Amphibia; order Gymnophiona; family Ichthyophiidae; genus Ichthyophis; species Ichthyophis bannanicus. The sequence continues at coordinate 41,191,665 of CM066051.1, read as the reverse complement.
CAAAATCTCCCCCTCTCAAGGGTACGCAGGTTCCCTAATAGTAGCACCTTGGGCAGATAAGATGGCACATTTTAAAGTTCTGCCCTTTTTCTGAGGGCCTCTAGAGGCTCTATTTGGATAAATACCCCATCCACTACCATGCCATGGATTATGGTTGCATAAGCGGTGGCCAGAGAAATCTCCCATACATTTCGCCAGCCTCCACAATGGCTGCAGGGCCCCCAGCTCTGGTCGGTGCTTGTACAAGCACCTCAACCATAGACCCTCCCACTGCTGTACACCTAAACCCATGTTTCTGAGTTAAGCCAGCACCAGTGGCTGCCTGGGGTGGGATCTTCTCAGCTTCTTCTACTCAGAATTCCCTTCAGCAGTCACCAGCCAATGTGCTTGATGTAACCGCAGCGGAGGATCTTGCTTAAGAGCCCGCTGGCGTCAGGACAGCAGCAGAGGTTGATGCGATGACAGGGAAAAGATGGGGAGGATGGACCTGGGCTTATTTTTCTCTCCTGCTATTGTCTTGGGTATATTAAGCTTCTCAAAAAACCAAACCCCTGAATGGTAGAATGAAAATCAGTACTCACTCCAAAAAAACCCTTCTCTCCTAACCCATAAAGTTGAACCAAGGCTTATGTACCAAAGGCTGTGCCATAAACCAAGCACAGAAAACATATGCAAAAAATATACCGCCGTACCCCTGACGCAGATAATTGAAACCTGCAGGCAGATTGGGTTCAAGTGGCGAGAGAGGGTGCGGCTCAAAGATGGGTAACTGCGAATGTTAACAACATTCCAGCATATATGTGACGTTGCACAACTGATTACACACCGGGGAGTGTTTTTTAAATAAACACATCAAAATATTAAACTGCTTGCTAATTATATTTTGAATGTAACCAAATAAAAAAGTTGATAAGATAATAAGAGAGGTTTTGGTCTGGTCAAGGTGTGTGAGGAACCGATGATGGAAAATGGGGAGTAAGAATAAAAGTTATATTTAATCACCCACATGGCTCCATTCTGATGGCTCCTACCAACTCTCTACATATCTTTTTTTGCATATGAGCATTAACTCAGCTTTACACATTAAGAGACCAGTATTTATTTGGAGTTAGGACTAGCAAGGGCAGTGACAGACACATCTACTCTCTCCAGCCGATGGCACAACCACCCCAGAGTTAGAGACAGGGGTGGCGTCGGCTAGAGGGGTCGACTCCAGGTAGATGGTTTGCTGAGGGTCAAACAGGAGTAACATTGGCTGGAATGTGAAGTGCCTGAGCCGGGTGGTCTGCTGAGGCAAGAGTCATACCGCGTCCGCAGGTGAGGGGGTAGAAACTGCTGTGACCCGAGAGTCCCTCAATATGAGGGACTCTGCCCCTAGTTGTGTTGGGGCCGAGTTAGTATTCCCAGAGGCAGCAGGGCCAGGGGTGGAGATAGCTTTATTTGCTCTGCTGGTAATGGGGAATGGGAGGGAAGTGGCCCTTTAAGGGAAAATATTTTTTTTAAACTAAAAAAATAAAGGAAAGACCTAAACACAATAAAAACTGTACTCCTCATTTTTTTAAAAGTAATAAATGAAAAGTAGTGTTGAAAAGTAGAAAACTGTGAAGCCTGTGCGTGTTTTGAGAAATAAAGGAAAACAATATTAAATCAAACCGTGGAACTCGGTGAGGTGACTTTATTATAAGAGGAAGAAATAACTTAACATGTTAAATTAAAACATACAATTTATAAGGCGTGCACAAAAGAGGCAAATTCTGAAAGACATTGGAAGCAAAAAAAAATAAGCTGTTGTCCCAGACGTCTGTTGCTACTCCTGGGACACTAATGACCTTGGTGAGGCTCTGACCCAGCTGAGTAGTGAAGCCATTAACACCCCCCAGAGCCTGAGTTTGGACAAAGAAAATAAAAGAGAAAGAGAGAAATGCTCTCTGTGTTAAAGCCAAAATAAAACCAAAACAGATATTTGGGGGAAAGGGGAGAATAAAAAATAATTAAAGAAAATAAACTAGCGTCTCTCTTACAGCTCCTGTGGGAGACTCTAGAGCAGTGGTTCTTAACCTTGTTGGAGGTACTGAACCCCACCAGTTTCATATGCACATTCACCGAACCCTTCTTTATTGAAAAATAAAATATGATTTTTTTTCAAATTCAAGACATAGGTATAAGTTTTACTGGTTCACAAAATGAATCGTGTATTAACATCACTGTGTTCAAAGAACAAAACCAATACAATGCATGAACTCACAACAAATTACATACATAACTTTTCACAAAGACATGACCTTTTTTAATACTACCACACTGAAATGGTTTTAATTTTTTATCTTATGTATTCCAATAATGAACTTATTGTATTTATGCTATTTATTATTTTTAACATTTTAACACACACCCATCACCTAATTTCCATCAGGCTACACCGCTACAATAATAATGAATATTTACTGCAAATCAGGGTGACTTCTGCTGTTGCCTTTGAGAGACCAGTTCAGAAATGCGTGGCTTCACCTTGGCAATTGCCACTCTCATGTCATTTTCACAGCAAAGTCTGTTCCTTTTCTTCGTTTTTATGTCCAGCATCCTCGAAAAGGATTGCTCGCAAAGATATGTTGTAACAAATGGTATAAAAATTTCCGGGGCTTTCCTAGCAATAACAGGATACGTTACCATTTGTCGACACCAAAACGTTGAGAGCGTTGTTGTTCTGAAGAGTTGCTGTTGAACCCGGCTCTGCTGAATTTCAATGATTTCGTCGAGGTATTCATCATTGATATCTGCTGTCTCAACACCAAACGTGAACGGCTGTCTCACCCATGCTGGATATTTATTTATTTTATTTATTTATTTAGCTGTATTTATATCCCGCTTTTCACCGGGTCAAAGCAGTCAATTGGGGGATACAGTCAACACGAGGGGATATGAGACACATATGAGGGGATATGACTCTCTTGTAGAGAAGTATCCGGCGAGAGACTTTGCAAGCTCATCTAAGTGCGTGGCAATTGCTTGCTTCAGTTCCGTGGGTACAGAAATGTCTCCGATTCCAGACACATCTTCGATCTTACTTACACAGTCGTCCAGCAGGGGAAAGTTTGCGAAGTTATCGTTCTCTGTTCGTCGTTTCCATAACGGTAGCTTTTTTTGAAAAGCCTTCAGGTTTTCTTCCGCTTCGATGATGTTGACTCCACCACCCTGCATCTGCTGATTGAGATGATTGAGAGATGCGAATATATCAGCCATGTACGCTAAAATGAGAATGAACTTTGAATTTTTGAAGCAATCTGCATGACGATGTTGGTGCTCTTGCAAAAACAGGGCTAATTCCACACGCATGGCAAAAACACGATTCAGCACCTGTCCCCAGGATAACCACCGAACGTTAGAATGGTACAGAAGTACCTCGAATTCAGAGCCCATTTCTTTACACAGCTCACTGAAGATGCGGTGCCTCAGTGCACTATTTCGCACATAGTTCACACATTCCACTACAATTTTTAATACTTCTGTCATTTCTGGAGGCAAGGTATTTGTTGCCAACGCATGCCTGTGCAGAATACGATGCGTAACAATGATGTGTGGTGCATCGGCTTTCACTAGCCCACCAAAACCAGACTTTCTTCCCAACATGACTGGAGCTCCGTCCGTACAAACTGCAGAAACCATATCCCACGAAAGATTGTTGTCTCTGAAGAAGTCATCCACAAGTTTCTTCACATTGGCTGCCTTAGTTGTTGTTGTAAGAGGCTTACAAAATAAAAAATCTTCCTTTATCATGTCGTCTTTCACATAGCGCACAAATACAGCAAGCTGACTTAGATTAGAAATGTCCGTGGTCTCGTCGAGTTGGAGGCTGAATTTTGCCAGGCTTGAAATCAGATCTGCAACTACTTGAGCCAAGATGTCTTTGCTCATGTCCTCTATTCTGTCGCTGATGGTGTCATTTGAAAGAGGAATTTGGGATAATGTAACTTCGGCCGCTTTTCCCAGCATCAGATTCGCCATCTTCAACACAGCTGGTTTTATGAGTGTTTCACCAATGGTGTGTGGTTTGCCCTGCTTTGCGATCAGGTAAGCAATTTCGTACGATGCTGTGAGGATCGGTTTGTTGATGGGTACAAAGCCAAGAGCAAGCAGAGTAGCCTTTTTATCGAATCTGGCTCTCTTCACCTTGAATTCAGCAAGCGTTGTGTTCTTGTATTCCCCATCTCCATGCAGGTTAAGGAAGTGTTTTTTCCAGTACTAGACTAGAATTGCTTAACTTGGCATTGCAAATCATGCAGATAGGACGCTGACTCCCATCACGTTCTGTTATATATGCGAATCCATGTTGTACATATTCGTCCGACCACTTTCTTTTTTTGCTCGACATAGTTAGTATGGATTAAAATATTAAGAAAGAAATCACACGACATACCATCACGACAGTCACAAGTCGACTACCGAGTGCACCAAATTCCCTGCAGCAAAGATTGGCCAAGCAATGTAGCGTGATCACCTGCAGCCAATGATGGCCAAGCGGGGCGTGTCATCACGAATCATATGAGTCGGGTGCGTGTCTTGTGTCTTGACCTCCGCCGAACCCCTGAGACTGACTCACCGAACCTCTAGGGTTCGATCGAACCCAGGTTAAGAACCACTGCTCTAGAGCAATGTTAATACAGGAATCAAATCAAGTAAGTTAACAAAAGCTAAACCCTGCCTATTCCTAAATGAAACCCTAGAAACCTAACCTAGATAGCGTGTCTGTGAAGTGGAAAAAGAAAAAGAAACTAATGAGAGGTACGGAGAGACTGCTTGGAAAATCCAGGAAAAAGCAAACAGTATTTTCCCCCAACAAATGCATAAAATAAACTATTAAACAAACGCAACAAACGCTACCTAGAAACTCCAAAATAATGTCCGAACAGAAAGAGGTGGAAGTAAAAAACGAAAACAGAAGAAGTTAGGTTTTTTTAGTCTTTACTTCACGAGCACAAGACGGACTCACACTAAGACTGTGGGAATACTGCTTTAGTCAGGGGAAGGGAGGAGATGAGCTGGGGGAAGTTCCTGGGCTGAGGAAGTGAAATTTCTGCTTGTGGTAGGAGAAATGAAGCCCCTCCTCCCCCAACCCAAAAGGAGGCGGCTGAATGCTGAAAGCAATCTGCTGCCTGGAGTGAAAGATGAATTGGCCTCTCCCCAGGACAGATTAGAGTTGCCAACTGGCTCCAGATGTGCTTGACAGGGTTGATCCAGTACTGGGTTTACCGCATTGCATGCAGGGATATGTAGTTCTGATTTCTCCTTTGCACTCCATAAGAAAAGGAAAACTACAAGTCACTGCATGTAATGGGGTCAACCCAGGACTGGAATAAGCCTGTTGGGTGCATTTGGAGCCAGTTGGCAACTCTAGGACAGATGCAAGGATATTGGGCACTCTAGGCAAAATTCCAGTCAACCGGTCAAAGGGTTTCTGCCACCCTAGGCAGGGCCACCATGCCGCCCTCTCCCATGCCATGCTGCACTCCCCTCCAGCATCCAACATCTCACCTGGGGGGGAGGGGGTGGCAGGTCGATCCCTTCATGCTTTTTCAGAGACGTGGCGGGACGCTAGGGTTGCCAACTGGCTCCAGATGCACCCGACAGGCTTGATCCAGTCCTGTATTTACCTCATTGCATGCAGGGACTTGTAGTCTTGCTTTTCTTATGCAGTACAATGGAGAAATTAGAACTACGTGTCCCTGCATGCAATAGAGTAAACCCAGGACTGGATCAAGCGTGTTTGGGCGCATCTGGAGCCAATTGGCAACCTTAGGTGGGCCTAAAAGCACCAGCGCACATGTGCACACTCATGGGCTGCCGCTCCTGCCCCCTCCGATGCAACTTCCTGTCAGAGGGGGAAGTTGCTGCAAGCCGTGATGGCACACATGCATGTAGGTAGTTTGAGTCCTGCTGCCCCTCACTGGGGTCTGTCTCACTAGGCAGATGCCTAGTTTGCCTAGTGTGCAGGCCGGCCCTGCCCCGTCCAAGATTTTGATAATTAAATTCATCAGTCATGATCTTCCTAACACCAGCCCTCCCACAACAATCCTGTAAAAATGCATCAATTGGACAATATACTTTTAAATGTTAAACTTTTCTTTGTAAGTATGTGTGTGTCCGCTCTCCCTGCAGGTGGAAGAATGTGCTGATGGCTTACTGAGTTGGTGGGCCTGTCAGGATCTTTGATTTCACTGCTACAGCTCTTTCCTGCCTCTCTGAAGCTGCAGCCTTAGTGACCCCCTAGTGTTGTCTAATTGGAGGGGATTCCTCAGAGCTCTAGTCAGGGATCAGGAAAATCCCCTCACTCAGAACACCAGAGAGGAGGTTGCCTTAAGAAAAAGAAGAAACCAATGCACTCCCAAGCTATATGTGCCTTTAAGTCTGTGCAAACCTCTGGGGACCCTGCAACTCCTGGCAGTGAGAGTGGAAGTAGTTTGCCAGGCCTTTCTTCTGAGAGAAGGTTAAGTAACTTCCCCAAGGTCACAAGGAGTGCTGCTGGGAACTGAACCCTGGTCTCTTGTTTACCAAGCCTGTGCTTTAACCACTAGGCTACTCCTATAACATATTCCTAGGTTAATAATTTAAAAGAAACTTTGCAATGTTTAAATTGTATACAGCACTGCACACTAGTCTGGCCTGGTCTTAAACGTAAGTATATATTATCACTCCTGCTGCAGTTCTGTAAACAGAATTCTAACATCTGCATCAGAAGAGGGGAGAAGCAGTCTAGTAGTTAGAGCAACAGCCCACTACCCCAGAGATCTGGGTTTGATTCCCTTTGATGCTCCTTGTGACCTTGGGCAAGTCACTTAACGCTCCATTGCCTCAGATAAAACTTATGGACTGATGCAGAAAAGCTTAGCATGGCTTTTCCTGTGCTAGGCAGGCTCTCTGATGCAGAAAGCAAGTAAGCACTGGAAAAACACAAAAAACCCCCAAAACTGAGCTAAACTGCAGTGCACTTGGTATGTAAATCGCCGCAAACCTAATTGCGCCCGATGTAACAAAGCTACGCTGAAACTTAGCATTGTTTTTTAACACTGGACCTTCATGCCAGCTTCGGGCAAATTGACACTTCACCTGAGATGATCCAGGCATTAGAGAAAGCCCCTGATATCATCAGAATACTGTCAGGGAGCCGGTGACCCCCCTCCTGACACCGACCCCCTGAAAGAAACCAAATCCCCAGCGGCCCCCATGGTGGCGGGAGCATGTGGGTAACGCTCCCGTTCCAGATCAAAGATGCTGAGAGGGTTAGGGGCCACCAGGGATTTTTTTAGTGGGTGGGGGGGGGGATCGGGGCTGGTAGGCCACCAGGGAATATTTTATCAGGCAGGTGGGGGATAGGGACTGCTGGGTCACTGGAGACTTTGGGCCCAATATTTGAAAGGCATTTACATGGTTTACAGCCTTAAAAGGGGATATTGAACTGCACTTACGCGGTTAGTGCCATAGGACATCCCCTCCTAACTCCCCTACGCACCTCAATTCTATCTGTTAGCATTGGGGCATGTCGGGGGGGGGGGGGATTTCAGGGTGGAGCAGAGACATTGACAAGCACTAAATGGGCAGCAATGATATTGCTTTTCTGCCTGGTTAGCGATCTGCGCCTTAAAGATAGGCGAGGAAAACGCTCACCTATCTTTAAGCGCAGGAGCTAACCGAGCAACATGCAATATCGCTGGCAGCTTCTAGCTTTTGTGGCAATCCCCCGATATTCAATGCTGTTGTCGCATATGACCCCGGCGTTTGATATCCGGGGTTAAGGGTCGGCAGACAGGGCCTGTGTGCCAAAGGGGTGCATAGCCTGCCCAACCTAGTATTGGGCCCTTTGTTTGTGTTGGGAGGTCAGTGTCCGCGGGAGCACCAGACCCACGACAGTATGCTGATGCATCAAGGGCTTTCCCTCAGACGACCCTGTTTCTCCGGGACAGCATGCCAAACTGGCACCAACTTCTGTGTGCGTGTGTTTGACTTGCTCTCCCAGTTTAATGTCGATTCTTTGTGCACTGGGTAATTGGAATATTGCATTCCGGCGCAAAGAATCAGTGTTAAAGTCACGCTATGAAACCCTGCGCTAGAGCTTTAAGCAGTGGGATCTAGAGCAGAGTTTCTGCATCGGCCTGTTAGATTCTAAGGTCTCTGGGGTCCGGGAAATGATGTCGAACATCCCCCTTTCCCACCCTATCCCCCCTGTATCTAGCATCTCCTCTCTCTCTCCTCATCCCCTCTGCCCAGCATCTGCCCTCCATCCCCCTACCCAGTGTTCAGTATTTTCCCTCCACCTTCCACCCACTCACCCTGTTTCTAGTGTCTGTCCTCTATCCGCCTATATCCCCCTACCCCAGCGTCTGCCCTCCACTATCTGCCCTTCACCCCTCATCCACACTGCGTTCAGCATCTGGCCTAACCTAACCTAACCATACCATACCACCATGTCCACCATCTGCCTGCCTATCCCATGTCCAGTCTCTGCTTTTTGCCCCCACCAACTCCATGTCCAGTATCTGCTCTCCAGTGGACTTCCTAGCCCCTTCGGAGGGTGCTGCCCATTGTGATTCACATCCCAACCCCCACCTGGACCACAGAAGCATGCGGCAAACATACCATAAAGCTGTCTTTCTACATTGCCTCTGTGGGCCCAGCCGCTCTTTTCTCCTGGGCTGAAGTCTCATGGTTCATGAGAGAAGAACAGCTGTCACAGTTCATGAGAGAAGAACAGCCGGGCCCACCCCCCCTCCCAATCACCCCATCCCCCTCCCAATCACCCCACCCTTGGTACTCCACTGTCACTCTCTATCCCCCATCCCATCTCTTTGCCCTCCTACCCCATGCTGATCATCTGTCCTTTCCCCTCACCCACCCTGTGTCTATCATTTCCCTCCATTTCCCTATATCTCCTACCCTGAGTCCAGCCTTCCCTCTACTCCCACCCACCCCATAGCCAGAATCTGCCCTCCACCCACTCATCCACCCATATCCAGCATCTGCCCTCATCCCCCTACACCCCCATGTCCAGCATCTATCCTCTGCCCACCTACCCCATGCCCACTATCCCCGGTCTCATGCCTGTCATACCCCTTAGGGCCTTCCGCTGCCACTCCCTCATCTCCCAGTGTCTGCAGCTGTTGTGGCAACTAGTCCTTATGACTCCAGGACTAGTCAGAGGCTGAGGCCCAGGTCCAGTGGTTTCTCATTGCTAGTGTGGAGTGTTTGGAAGACTTAAGAAGGGGCGACGCTAAAGGATGGAAATTGTACTGCCTATTTAGTAGACGATATCATCGAACACTCAATATCTTGGTATTTTTGTCTTGCGAAGAGCTGTTTAAATGTTCAGAGAATTGCTACAGGATATGTGTTGTTGGAACAGGTCTACCTCACTTACTCCAATTACAAATACACTGACTGGGATTTTTGCCATTTTTATGGAACTGGCTTCAGTGGTCGTGACCCTTTACATACAAGATCAGTAAAAATGAATCTTTGAAAGGTCTTCTCCCCCTTACAACATTCCTATGATTAAAGGGATGAGGGATGATGGCATAAAGCGGTGAAGACTTTGACCTAGTTCTCATGATGAACACAAGGAAGAGCACAAAGCGAGAGACGTATTGATTAATCCCCAATGCATTTCGGTAACGCCTTCCTCAGGGGGTATGCAGCTTATAAAATAAAATTGTAAAAATACACTTAAAAGATACAGAAATAATATGAATAATAAATAATGACAGTAAAACATAAAGCGATAAATAAATCTAAAAGACTAGATAAAATTAATTAAAATAACAATAATAAGAGCTCATAAATAAAAAAAGTATATTGATCAACACCCATTAAAAGAACCATAAAACAAACAATAAAAACACATAATGGACAAATAAAAAACAAACAAATCATCAAATATTAAATGTGACAATTACAGAAAACGCAGGGCAGTAGGTGAACTCACAGAACACCTCTGATAAGGAGTAATAAACAAACTGTCTACTAGGAGAGATAAAAATAATAATAAATACATACATACTCACTGATACACACTGTGAAACTTTCTTAGAGAGAATGCAGAATATACCTGTACAATATAACTTTCTCTGTGCCGAAAACAATGAGATAAAAAACATTATACTTAAAGCAAACAGACTGAAAAAAACGTTGGAAACCATGGAGGCAAGCGAGGGGGAGCAGACAGGTAATGTAGTGGTTCAGAAACGAAAAACTACCTATAGTATCTAACAGACTTCTAAAAATGTACTGTCGTAGTATATAGAGCATATCCCATTGTAGTAAACCAAAGGGAGACTTCAAAAGACCAAAGGGCATTAAAAAGAGCAGTTATATAAATAACATTAAGAACCTAAATCAGCTGTATAAAAAATAACCAATATAAATAGCTAAAATGAACACCTGTACGGAAAACCAATGTGAAAGAACTTTTTGTAGGGAGCAAAATATTGCATGCATGAACGGGCCATACGTAATAATCAACCCGAAGTGTTCCTCAAAAAAAGGTATATAATGGCACCATAGCGGAAGCAGGAGTGTAATAGCTAAACTGAATTCATGTATGAGAAAATAAATAAGAAGAGCCAGCATAAAGATTTCGGTACGGCACGTAAAAGCAGGCCGTGCACAAGCGCGAACTCAGCGATCTCTCATAAAAGTATTTTCAAAAAAAGTAAGACCTGCAAAAGTACCATGAAGAAACATTTACAAAAAATAGCAACCACAGGAAAACAAACCTTTGAGAACGTCAAAAAATGTCCGATGAGACTCAGAGTACCTCTGACGGAGCGATCGAGTCACAAACACTCTGATTATGTAACCGTTCATCGCGTGCCAAAACAAAGGTTATAAGTGAGGTAGTGGGAGGAGCCAATAAACGTCAATCACAAGATCATATCTAGATAAGATAGTGAATTAAGGCTGCCAAAGAATTCTAAAAAATGATCCACCATGAAGGTTCTGAACAAAGGATTCATAAACAAATAAAGGCAAAAAACAAAGCACTAAAGCAGAAATACTCAAGTAAAATAAGTGGGGAAGAGGGGCAAGGGGGGAAGGAGGGGGAAGAGGGGAGGGGGAGGGGGAGAGAGGAAGGAGAGGGGGGGACCTGTGACCTTCATACGTCTCTCGCTTTGTGTGGCTGTGTCTCTAGTTCTCATGATGACATACTGAGCCCTCCCTGTGTCTCTAGTATTTTATAATTTACGTGTTAGAAGAGGGTTTTGTAGACATGTACAAGAAAAGCTTTTGTGGGAGGGTTTATATAATTAATTCAGAAAGTTTACATGCAAAAATTTATAAAATGAAATAAATTGGGATTGTTTTGGGAGACTACGTTCTCTACGTAGTTTTATTTCCTTTGAAAGGCCCTCCTGGTCCTGCTGCCTCTGATGCAAAAAAGATGCTTCAGAGGGGGGCAGAACCAGGAGACCCTTTGCAGCAAGCACGAGTTGCAAAGACTCTGCCTGCACTTTTCTTTTTTCTTTATTTATTTTCTTTATTTATTTACATTCTCTTATATACCGCGCTATTCTGCATCAGTGCGGTTTACATTGAACAAACTGAAATTACATTGAACAGGGCATTATAACTTGGAGATAACTATGTTACAGGGAACATGGGCTGTGGAGGGTTAAGTGGCTTGCCCAAGACCACAAGGAGCACCTGTGGGACTAGAAACCCCAGTCCTTCCGGCCCAAGGTTGCTGTCCTCTAGCCTGCTTTATGCTGCCATCACTGTTACCACCGCCGCACACCCACTGAGAAGCGGCGGCCAGGAAAGACATTCGATGGCTTAAAAGGCAGGGTGGGGCAGTCACCATGGGGATGTTTTGGGAGCATTAGTTGCTGCTTCCAAAAATTTGCCTCTTGGAGTGACTCCCTCACCCTGCCTACTGACAAAGCTGCCTTTGCTCCAAAATGCCCCAATGCGTTTCCTTGGGAAAAGCATTTCCATTGGATGCACCATTGTACGCTGATTCACTGTAAGAGAGCGATTAAGGAATGCCGTCCCTTCTCCTTTCCTCTGTTAGGCACAGGAATATGGCAAGCCAACATGAATATAAATATATGCACACACACACACACACACACACAAACACACTCATGCACATACCCCATGCAGACATACAAGCATGCTCACACCCAAACCCAAACCCATACAAACATGCATGCACTAACACACACAAACAAAACAGATAAACCAACACACACATATTACATATGCGTAAAACAGACATATACACACAGGCAATGCAGACACAAAGCCAGATGTTTAGTGCATCCACATGCAAAGAGGTTGGAAAGAATTCCATGAGCCATGATCTACATGCTTTCCTCGCATGCTAAAAAGTGGCATTATATTGCCAGGAAAATGCGTTCCATGCCCGTGACAGTTAACACAGTGGTATTGCACCCAATGCACCATCATTTCAGCACTTTTGCAGCATTAGGTGCAACATCTTTGTGCCCTTTAGTAAAACAACCCCTTTATTCTAATGCCTTCTATACTGCCTTTCGAAATCACAGCAAAGCAGATTGCATAGGTAAAATCACAAAAAAAAATCAAAACCTTTTTTAATGATAGATTACAGATTCTTGCAGAACTTTGAGGTGTATTGTATACCATTTGGTCCAGGTGATTTGTTACTCCAGATTCCATGCAGTCTAGGTGATTTATTACTCTCTAGTTTGTTCTAGGTTGACCGTAATTTGCTTCAGATCCTCTGAATCATCAGAGTCAAAGGTCTCTGTTTACTAAGTATTTTTCCCATAGACACAAAATGGAAGGAGAATTTTAGTAAACAAGGTCCAAAAACTGTTTCTAGTCTGGTTATCTCCCCAGTATCCTTCTCAGTAAAGACCAAAACAAAGAATTTATTTAGCTTTTCTCCTGGGTCAGACAACTCATGTGGTTGCCCATCTCACCAACTCTTTGAGATGACCGTGGCTCTGAGGATTAATACAAAAATGGTAGTAAGAAATAGAAAGTGCCTAGGTGTTGGCTTCAGTATTGGTCTTGTAAGAATCAAACCTAAAGATTGCAAGGCTTGAAATGGTCTACCAGCAGATGGTGTGGAAGCCACCATACTAAAGGATTTTCGTCATGCTGGGATGGATGTGAAAGGCAGTAATAGAAAAAAGGGTGAGAGGTCAGTAAATGGATATGAGGTAGGGGAGAACTGGTGTTGGGTTGCATATGGGAATATATAAGTTCATCTACTCAATATGGATGATTCTCAACTGGGCAGACTGGACGGGTGATTTTGGTTTTTATCTGCTGTCATTCACTATGTTATTAAATTAATACACTCAATATACTTTTCAGTATTTTATCAGTTGGTTTTCTAGAAAGACATAGGATCATTCTAACCTGTGTAAACCTTTCACTCCACACGATAACGCTGGTGTTGATCTTGATATCCTGGTCACTGGCCGCTCCAGAGTCATAGTGGCCGACGTTTACATAGGAAAAGGAGCTGATGGATGATAGATGCCAATTCAGAATCTTCTAAGAAGTAGGGGGGTTGCCACCTTTTTGATGAAAGACAATTTCCTGGCCTATGGTGTTCTGGAAATGTACCTTCTGCATCTAACGCAAGAGCTGTGCCGAGAAAAAGAGAGAATTGCATTGGGGTGATGGCATTGGCCTGATTTTATGGGGGTATCTTGGAACCCTACCTTATCCAATCGTATCCACGGTTTGCAGTGCAGTGCATTATCTGAGTATAATATTCCTTTATAAGCACCAAAGTCTAAGCCAATCCACAGTTTTCAGAGCTGTGTATATAGATGCCCCCACAGACGTCCATATTGGACACATCCACATTTATGAAATCATGCCTGAACTTGGACCTGCCTGCTCTTTTTTCAGACATCATTTGTAAAATGTGCCTTAATGCCTACCAGAGGCCTACAACAGTGAGGACAGAAAGGCTCTAATGACTCTCCTGCTTATGAAGATCTAGACTCAGTCCCCTCAAAATGGTAAAATAGCATTTTAGAAGAATAGCAGTGGAGTGGAAGATCATGGCTTCATGTTGAGATGTGGGGATTCTTGAGTTGAGTCCTTGATGCAGGAATTTGGAGTCTTGATGAGGGTGGGGGTTAGCCTTCTTGAGGGGAGGACTAATGTTGATAGAAGACTAGATGGATGAAATCCCCCATGCTAACCATTTTAGTGCTAGATGAATTCATCACTTTGACGGTTGTCTTTGCTCACTGCCATGTAGGGTACGTCTGTTATGTTGGGCATCTTTCCACTTGATGGCTGTAAAATTGCAACTGAAGCTTATTTTTCAAAAAAATTGTTTAAAGGAGATCTTTTGAGTGCTCTCATCTATATTATTATTTTTTTTATTCAAATTTTTCACATAAGCAGAAGCCAATAACACAGGATTGGCTTAGAACAGTCATGTGATGAGTTGGCCATGTTACAGTAATCCTACATTCTATTGTTCATTTCTTGCGATGGGACACTGTTTTGTGAGGGGAGAGGGGGAAGCTGTTTCCTCTCTGCTCTTTTATGATTCCAGCTCAATCAGATCCAGGCGCCAGGAGCTTTCATATATAGCTACCCAGGGAGATTTCCGTTTGGTTATGTCCTCTCCCAACTCATTTAGCAAACCTTTGCAGACTATAAGTTGTCAGCCAGGGACCATGGACCACAGCTTCTACTGGAAACCAGTGGTTGAGGGCCATTAGGTGGTGATTGAGATTCAATGTTACTAGTGATACCACCTCCACTGTATCCCCGCCTAGCCCCCTAGGTAAATGGATGAAGAGATCCATGATTCACCCAAGCCATATACATTTCCATGGAACATTGGGGTCTTATTTATTTATTTAGCATGATTTTTATACCACCATTCACAGCGATCAACGCGGTTTACATATAACAACTAGTTAGAAATTACAATGAACTTATATACAGGTACCAAGTAACAGCTTCATTATTTGTGATGAGTAACAGGCTAAACGTATGTACAGTTAGGAAGACTAAAAATGCAATGCTAATCAAATTCTATGATTCTTTTATTTGTTTATCAGGGTGGTTGCTTTTAAAAAAACCATATGGGCACAAACTGCTGTAACTCTAAGCCAAGGGTTCTCAACTCAGTCCTCGGGACACACCTAGCCAGTCAGGTTTTCAGGATAGCCACAATGAATATGCATGGACGGCCTCCATTGTATGCAAATCTCTCTCATGCATATTTATTGTGGTTATCCAGAAAACCTGACTGGCTAGGTGTGTCCCGAGGACTGGGTTGAAAACCCCTTAACTAAATAGGGAATTACATCAGAGCTCCCAAAAGCATAAGGGTAACTACAAGCCACATTAGTTAAAAGCTTAAATCGGAATACTGTGATTGACTCAAAGCATCAGCAGAGATGTCAAGGGTGAACCATCACAAAAAGAGTGAAATTTACCGCCCCAGAGAATGAGACTGAAGTCCAAAGTGTGAGATTTTTTCAGATGGTGCAGCTGATCTAGAAAGATTTAAAGGTAATATTGATTTGCACATGAGAAAAAAAATCATAAAATGATATTTGCTTTTCTTTGGAACCTCTGAAAGGATACAGGCATAATGGCGGCAATATAGGTAAATTCTTTGGGCTGAGAATTGCTCTCCACTCAATGGCTAAATGTATGTGCAGAGGTTTCACAGAAGCTGCACAAAAAAAAAAGGGACGGCACAGGAGAAGGCATTATGCTAGGAGCTCAGATGGCTTTTTACGGCGGGACCCCTTGGTTTTTCTCCTCTTGGACTTGTCTCATGAAAGCGGGGATCAGGAACAGTGTACTGGCATTGAGGGTCTAATGCTTGAGATAAGGGGCTCAAAGGGTGGAGAGTGATGCACTCCTTATGAGCGGGACTTCGTTATCTCCGCATTGGGATTAATGTGCAAACAGCAACAGTTACAACCCTAAAACTGTAGGTGTATGATTCCATCAGGACTTCAGAAAAGCATGGGGAACCAGCATTGTGATGGATTTGGACACGCTTGGGGCTGATGTGAGAAAAGGGTTGAGAGGTTGGGTTGAAGACATAGGGAAGAAGGAAGCTGGTGTTGGCTAGCTTTTAGAAAATCCATATGCACATGTACCAAGAAAATGAATCTTGGATAGGGCTACTTTAGCATTTATCTGCCTTCAGATTCCGTGTTACTATGATGATGTCATGCAAGGTCATCTATAGATAAATACATCTATGTATATACATTTATTTATTGTATATAGCTCACACCTTTCCAGTGGTAGCTCATGATGAGTTACATTCAGGTGCAGTAGGTATTTCCCTTTCCCAAGGAGGTAACAATCTAATTTTGTACCTGAGATAATAGAGGTTTAAGTGACTTGCCCAAAGTCACAAGAAGCATCAATCATCGTGTTGCAGCAGAATTTGTTTTCTTGAGGTTCCCTGTGGTTCTCCAGGGTTGACGCAAGGCACATCCCTCACCACAGTGCAGCATCTTCAATTCCTTCCTTTCCCTTCCCAGGTGGCTTACATATCCCCTTCCCTTCCCTACCCCTCATGTGTTCAACATTTTTCCATCCCTAGGCCCTCCCCCCCTCAAGGTGTCCAGCATCTCTCCTTCCTTACCTCCCAAAGTGTCCAGCATCTACCAGTCCCTTCTCTATCTCATCTCATGCGTTCAACTTCTCTTTCCTTCCCTACCCATCTCCTCCACTCTTCCCTGTCATCGCTATTGCTATCAACACCTCCGTCATCCTATGTCCACTGAAGCCTGGAACCAAACCTGTTTAGAAGAAAGGCAACACAGTGCAGTGGCAGGCCTTTTAGCACCCATGTACATCAGTCAACAAGGTCCAGAAAACAGCACCCACGGGAGCGTCTATCCTCTTTAATGTTCATGATAGGCTTCTATATCTATGTCAGAGCACCCCTCTGTCCAGTTGCTTCCCTGACTTGCATAATAAATAGATTCTCCTTCCGTTTACTCTTATTTTTGATATCTGCTCTCTATTTTTAGCAATGCCACACTAAATCAATTGCAACATACCCAGTTTTGTCCACCAACCTCATTCTGTACCCAGATTGTGTTTTTGAAATATGGGACGTTACTGATATATCTGTTTTTTATTTAGGTATTCTGTTTTTTTTTATTACATGTTTATAACTATCGCCTTTTATTATTTTTATCTTAAATGTATTCATTCAGCCTGCTTATTTATCATTTATTTTTGGTGTTTTAATGCTATGTTGTTGTTAAGTACCGTCAAGTCGATGTTGACTCATGGTGACCCTCTGGATAGTTGTCCTAAATTGTGTTTTAATGCTATATCATGTTGTTTATAGTTGGCTGTGTTTACACATGTCATTTAATTGTTTGTACATATATTTATATGCTGTTTTTATTCCTCTTCCTCACCTTGTTCTACCTTCGTTCCTCTTTCCCCCTTTTTCCCTTTCCCCATGCTACCTCCCCACCAGTCCCCTTTCTTTTCATCTCCCCCTCCCATCCATCCTTCTCTCTCTCCTTTCTCCTTTCTCCTTTTTCCCCCATTTCCCTCCAACCTCCCTTCCCATCTTACCTCCCCCCTTTCCCCCCTTCCCTTCCCTTCCCTCCTCCTTCCGCACCCCTTTTTTAGGAAATATATTATTTGAAGATTGGCTTACATGATTTTTTTAATTTACTTGTAGCCCTCTTATACCTCTTGGTTGCCTTTTATGAGCCCCTGCACTTTTTCTTCCTCCTGAGTTGATCGCCCTCTTCCTTTTAAGTATATGAATGTTTGGGTTTTTAATTTAGCCTAATGTCATTTAACCTTTTGTATTATGGATCATTTTTCTTTTTAACACTTTTTATACATACTCCACTTTTACTTATTTATATCATTCTATTTATGATTCTTACAATCTCTTTGTGTGTTGTGTATGTTGTAATTTCAATGGTTTTGATTTTATAATTGATTTTGCTTGTATTTTTTAAACCTGAGGTTTTACTCCTGATGAAAGCCAGAGCTGAAACACGGCTGTGTCGGGTACTCCAAATAAGGATTTCTGTTTTTCATCTCACTCCTGTTTGTGTTCCATCAAGCAAGAAGGCCTTCATGTCTCATCCTCTATGACAGGAATGTCAGAGGGGGCAGGACATGTTCTCCTACAGATGCTCAAAAATCCGACACTGTGCTGTAACTGACATGACTGTAAAGGGCTTCTCTCTCTGGTCTGTCGCTATCTTTGCTGGCTGGGCTGGGGTTGCACTGCTACCTCTGAAGTGTGCTACTCTAGGGAGATGCCTAGTCCACCTTGTAGTTATGCTGGCCCTGTGTTTTCCCCATTAGGAATTCCTTGGTGTTCATCTCTGGTCTGATTAGGATGATATAACATTTTGGGAAGAATATACAGCCCAACAACCCAGCACTGGAGGACAAAATTGCAAATATTTCCACAGCCACCGTGTATTTCCCCGTTGTGCTCAGGTAAGCAGGGATGAAAGAGAGCCACACGGCAGTAAATATAAGCATGCTAAAGGTGATGAATTTAGCTTCATTAAAGCTATCTGGTAATTTTCTAGCTAAAAAGGCTACAATGAAGCTGACGGTAGCCAAAAAAGCCATGTATCCCAGCATGCACCAGAATGCAGTCAATGACCCTTCATTGCATTCAATGATTATCTTCCCCATCTGGGATATCATGTTCATTTGGGAAAATGGGGGAGATACTAACAGCCAAGAGACACAGATGATGACTTGGACTAGACTACAAGAGATCACCAGGGCATTGGGTAATCGGGGCCCAACCCATGACCTGAGATTGCTGTTTGGCTTGGTGGCCTTGAAGGCTATAACTACCATGATGGTCTTGGCCAACAGACAAGAGATGCAGATAGCAAATACAACTCCAAAAGCAATTTGACGCACCATGCAAGTTGGCGTTGTAGGGTGTCCTATGAACACTAACGAGCACCCAAAGCACAGGATGAGGGACAGTAAAAGGAGGTAGCTGAGCTCACGGTTGTTTGCCTTTACAACTGGGGTGTGGCGATTCCTGATAAGATGACAAGGACAGAGGCTGGGACTAGGGCACCTATGATGGAGATAACAGCCAGAGTCATGCCTAAGGATTCATGGTAGGACAGGAACTCAATGGTCTTCTTCTGACATCCATCCCGTCTCTTGTTTGGCCACTGGTCTTCGGGGCACTTCATGCACTCTGTAGCATCTGTAAGAAGACATTATTGATCAGAGAAGATCATTACTTGTAATGGGAAAATTATTCTTTACTTAGGTAAAATTGCTTGGCTGAAAGTTTCCCTGCTCTGCCCAGCTAAAAGTAAACACAGACTTTCACAGCATGGGTTGACTGGGTTTCATTATATGAAAGACTGTCCCAGAGTACTGATGGGTTGGTAAAGGTAAAATACACATGTAGATGTGACTTTCCAAACAATGTGCAAATTTTCAAGTGCAACAACCAATTCCAGTGAAGGAGGCGCAAGGTCCATGATGCCAGTTGTACCAGTGAACCTTCTAGCTAATTTTCAATATAATTTAATTTAATTCAATTCAAACAATTGTATTCCACATTAGCCAATAACAATTTCAAGCGGATAACAAAACTTAAAAAAAACCCCAATACAATGCATAAGATAATAAAAATGCAGAGCTAGCATAACTTGAAAACAAATACCATAACCAAAATAAGCCTACTAAAAGAAATTAAACATCACTAACATAGTCATCGCCATCTTAAAACTGATGAATAATCACAGAACATAACGTAAAAATACTGTTGAAAAGAAACAAGGGGCTTTTTTACTGAAGGTGTACACTTACCTCGTGATTAGTGGCAATACCATTGCGCTGTAAGCGTAGCACATTTAACACAAATGCACTAGCGATGCCCTTAGAGGTGTTGTTAAGTGCACTCTCGCTAATTGTCCTATTTAGGAACATGTTTACTAAACCACGTTAACTGCAACCATGGGGCTAACGTGAAAATAATGCCCAGTGGAAATGCAGATATCGTGGCCATATCTGCATTTAGTGCATTAGAGTCAGGGAGGGGGGATCGGGGTAGGGAGTAGGTGTGCCAAAAATGGCCAGATCGCAGTTGCTGCCAATCTACAGCAGCCTCAATGACAGGAGCTGCTCCTCCCCAACCTGTCAACATTGTTAGTGCCACAGATATACTGATCCCCAGCACCGACAATGTAAAGTGAGTGATGTCCTCTCTTCAGCACTTATCCCACCCACACAGCTCCTGATCCCCTTGAGAAACTGTCCAGTGATCAGTGCACCCCAACATACGAGCTGGTCAGTTGGGCTCCCTAAGCCTCTCCTCACGATCCCAAAAAAATCCCTCTCCCCTCTCTTCCTTCTTCAATACTCAAAAGCCTGGCTAGCCGTTGGCCCAAGGGGGCACCCAGGTCCCCTTTAAATCCTGGTAGTCTAGTGGTCATCCGGGCAGGAGTTGCCTCCCTGATCCTGCCCCCATCTTTGCGCTCTTCAGAATCGTGGTGATCACATGGTGCTGTCGCGTAGAGTCCTGGCTTCCAGAACTGGAAACAATGAACCAGGCAGAGTTTGCCCACAGAGAACATTGGTTTAAAAGGGGTGTTGTTGGAGGCAGACTCTCTGGGACTGCGGTCAGCTCATCAGGATCAAGCAGGCCTACAAGCTGTATTGGAAGGCCGAACATTTACTGCTAATGTAATGTATTTAAGACTTCAGCTGTCCCCTCTTCTCAGCGGACAGTTCTTCAGAAGAACATACTGTAAGATTTGCCCAGTGTCGGTTTCGAACAGTGGCCAATGCAGACCACAAGTACTTGTCAGGTTCCCAAAGGGTAGACAGATTCCATGCTGCATGTCCCAGGGATAAGTAGTGGATTTCTCCAGTCCCATTTAATAATAGTTTATGGACTTTTCCTACAGGAACTTGTCCAAACTCTTTTTAAACCCAGCTGCACTAACAGCTTTTATTACATCCTCTGGCAACAATTCCAGAGCTTAATTACATTTTACTGAAAGTGCAAAAAAATATTTTCTACGATTAGTTTTAAATGTACTACTTTGTCCTCTAGTCGTTGTATTTTCTGAAGGTATACATAACCGATTCAAGTTTATCCATGCCACTCCACTCCTTATTTTATAGACTTCTATCATATCTCCACCCTGCTGTCTCTTTTCCAAGCTGAAGAGTTCACTTTTTTAAGCCTTCCTTCATTGGGGTATCTTTCCATCTCCCTTATGATTTTCTAATTCTACTCATCTTTTTTTAATGCGGTGACGAGAATTGCACACAATACTCAAGGTGCGGTCGCACCATGGAACGATAAAGAGACATTATAATATCTTTTGTTTTATTCTTCATTCCTGTCTTTATGATTCCTAGCATTTTATTTGCTTTCTTGGTCATCGCTGCACACTGGGCAGAGGGGTTTCAATGTATTATCCACTATGACGCCTATATCCTTTTCCTGGGTGGTGGTTCCTAATGTGGAACCTTGTAGTTTGGGTTGTTCTTCCCTAAGTGCATAACTTTGCATTTCTGCACAATAAATTTCATCTGCCATTTGGATGCCCTTTCTCAAGGTCCTCTTCCAACTGCTCACCATCCTTTAGTGATTTAACAACTTCAAATAATTTTGCGTCTCTGCACTGGGCAATGTGCTGGTTAGGATTTTAAGATGAAAGCTAGAGTACATCTATCTGTCAAATTCTGCTTCAAATAGAAAACGAATTATCCTGTTGCATTCTTTCCACTGAACTGACCTAGATGCAATCCTCACATTTCATAGTGACATCATAACCCTCCTTCCAGGTTAGAACCTAACCTGTTTGGTTGCTAAACTCTTCTTCAGAGCAGGGGATGCAGTCGAAGCAGCAGACAGGTTGCCCATCCAGAATGGCCTTCCGGTACCCAGGACGGCAGCTTTCACTACAGGAAAAGACGGGAGCCTTAACAGAGAGAAACATGGAGGGGGCACAACACATATATATTAATAATGAACTAAGAACCTCTCTTTTTAAGACAAGACCAGTATTTCTTGTGTTAGGGCTATCACCAGGTTCTTGGATTCTAAGCAATCAGTGGTTAATCAGATGTTGTAGTGGACTGAGGGGTGAAATGGACCTCATGGTAGCTGGAAAAGCATTCCTTGTTGGTATGGACTTGGTCTCCATGGTCTGTAGAGGACACAGCACATTAGTTGACCAAATAAAGGGGCTCAGAACCAAACATCACTTTAAAAGCATTTCAGTTTAGGGGGTCTGAGTTCCTCTCAGTATCATGTGGCAAAGATTATTACTCGCATTCAGCAGAAGTTGACAGCTGACGCAGCTGTTGGATAGAGAAAGCTCTATACTGTATTGACTCCTAGAGGCAAGCACTGCCAATGCCTAATGGAGCTATACAAATGATAACTAATGGCGGTAGAAATAATTGGCATGTCCAACCAGGGATGACGCTACAACTAGGCGGTCACCTAGAGCACTGGCACTTCAGGGGTGCCCATTGCTGCTGTTGTTGCCAATCTCCAAGATGTACAATGGCGGTAGTGAGAGTCAGAATAGGCACAACTGCCTGCAAGTGAACCAGGGAACAGCAAAGAGTTAAGCAGAGACAAATACTTCTTAAAGTCAATAAAGCTGTGTTGGACTTTAAGAGGTGTTTGTCTCCGGTTTGCTCTTTGCTCTTCCAATGGCGGTAATGGTCACAAACAGCCCTTTAGCTCTTACCCTTAAGCTTTCGCACCATGGGACTGTTTGCTTCCGCCCCCTTCTCTGATGCTTGATGCCAGCTTCCTGTCTCGTCACTGTGCATCAGAGAAGAGGTGGAAGCAAACAGCCCCGTGGTGCCAAAGCTTAAAGGTTTTTAAGCGAAAGAGAATTTTATAGTTATTATCAAATAATTCGAGAAAACCCATGAGAAATTTAATCTCTACAGAAGAAAGAAGGAAAACATCAACAAAGAAGAAGATAAGCACGTTTAACAATATGTTTATATAAGCCAATGATTTTTTAGAACACGAGGGTGGTAGAATACTGGTGATATATGAAAAAAGCAACACACAAAATAATCAAAAAAAGTCCCAGTAGTCATTGATGCAATATAAGCGCAATACGATCCTTAACAGTGAGGAGGTTCAAAGCGCAACAGTCTGAGACTACATATGGGCATTCAATAGAAGTTATAAATTTTAAATAATTTATAAATCACTGGTATCTACATTATTTATGCAAGGTTTTAGTGGAGTAATCTGCTTTGATTGATACTAAAGCTTAAAGGTAAGCATCGCAGGGCTGTTTGCGTCCATTGCCACCATTGTACGTCCCACAGAGGAGTGACAGTGGCAGCAATGGGCACCGTGAGGGAGGGTGGCAGCCATAAGAGATGAGGTTTGCCTAGGGCACCTCATCTTGTCGTGCCGGCCCTGTTCCCAACGTAGGAGTAAGGTGAATTTCCTGAATTGTCCACCCTGATTCAGCTAACCTGGTCAGATGTTGGCTTGTTACCTCACTCTCTGATACTGGCAATCTCTCTCCTCAATACTAGAGATCTCTAGACACACAGGGTCTCCTGACATAGCTTGCAGGAGTCTACCTGCTCAAAGGATTAATCTATTAGGCAAGGGGCTTATGGCACATAGGAATCAAGTGTCAAGCTACCAGGACTTCTTATTACCACATCTCAACAAGGGTCTTCAAGAATTTTACAGAGTAACAGACTCTTGTACAGTAGCTACACTTTTGACATTGTAACATTGAGCTGAGACGTGGCTATCAGTATTCGATAAAACTGAAGGGTCTGGATGGGAAATGATAGCAGATGGCAGTCTAATGGTGATTACTGTAGGTGTAGAGGAATGGGCTACAGAATACTAGGAAGGAAACAGATTGATGGTTCCATTAGGATGCTGAGAATATGGGTGAGAGACGTAGAGGAAACATTGCTTCTATTTTTCTACTATTGACATTTCTGTTTATTCAGACAGCTATATTCTCAGCAATCAAAGTAGATCAAGAGAGTTGCAAAGCTGGATGCAACCATCCAAATCCATTTAAGTCAAATATTCACAGATCTGAAACTAGAATCCAGCAAGTCCAAAGAATGTTCCTAGATCAACTAAGTTTTCGAGTCATCATACCTGTGTATACCCTTCACTCCACATGATGGCGCTGGTGTTGATTTTGATGTCCCTGCCCAAAGCTGCTCCAGAATCATAGTGGCCAATGTTTATGTAGGAGAAGGAGCCACTCGAAGACAGGTGCCAGTTCAGAATGTCATAAGAAGCTGGAGGGTTCCCCTGTCGATCAAAGAAAATCTCCCGACCCATGGTGTTCTGGAAATGCACCTTCTGTATGTAATATAATAGCTGTGCCGAAAAAAGGAGACAAGAGCTGCAATGGTGCTATGGAGTCAGCCTGTTTTTATTATGATATCCCACTTTTTAAAAAAATCTTTTTATTAACAGAAGTAAAATGGCATAACAAAAACATCAGCATCTTTCAGGTTCCAATTCCCCCCCCCAACTGTCCAACCACATTTCTCCATTTGATCCCCATATATTTCAGTATTGTCCAGTGTATTGTCCAGTATATGACTCTACAAACTAGCTGCACAAGTCTCTCTGCTCCAACCCGCTCTCGGACATCCATCATGTTCTCCAATTTGGACCCTCCGAGCCATCTCTCACTCGTTAAAACCTGGAAGCCCATTACACACTCAACAACCTAGCTAGGATTCCCAACTTATCCATTAAATATACATATTTTATAACCAGGCCAAACTTAACAGCAACATTCCTCAACATACCCCGCCCTTCCCCATCCTCCCCCCAGATGCTTGCTTGCTGCGCCAACCAGTTTATCAACCCTCCATCCACCAAGGACTAGACAATCATCTCATTCATTCCTCCTTATACACCCCCTTCTTCTACTCTACTTCTTCCCGCAATCCCAGTACCAACACAATGTAAGGGGCCCATATTTTCCTCCATTTCCACTCCTTATCCTGTAAACTATATGTAATTTTGTCAAAATGATGAGTCTCTCCCATCTTCAATCACCAGTCTGCCCTGGAAGGCCCAGTGGGGCATTTCCATTGCCAGGTCATTGCGACCCAACCAGCCAAGAACAATTTATGGTGAAGCCACTGCTTCTTCTTCCCCAGCCCACTGATACCTATGCCCCCATGAACCAATAGAACTACCAGGGGGTCCTGCGGCACTGACTCCCCCAGAGGGTAAAGGCCAAGGCAGAGAGGCTCGCATCCTGGAGATGAATGCATGCCTGCGTGGATGGTGTCATCGAGAGAGTGCTACTGATAGGAGATTTCAATATGCCAGATGTTGATTGGCACATTCCTGCTGCAGTATCATCTAGAAGTAAGGAGATCCTGGATTCTCTACAGGGAGAACTATTCAGGCAATTGGTAACAGACCCCACACGTGAAGGGGCCATACTGGACTTGGTGCTTACCAATGGTGAAAGTGTTTCTGATGTTGTAGTGGGAGATCATTTTGCATCCAGTGATCACCAGATGGTGTGGTTCAGTATTAGGACTAGGGCTGTTAGAATCCATTCCAAGGTGAAGATCTTAGACTTTAGGAAGACTAACTTTGCAAAGATGGGCCAATACCTCAGGGAGTCGTTAGTGGGATGGGAACAGCTGGGGGATGTAGAAAAACAGTGGGCAAAACTGAAAGGGGGTATTTTAAAGGCAACCAACCTTTTTGTTAAAATGGTAAATAAAGGCAAAAGGAACAGGAGACCGCTATGGTTTTCGATGGAAGTAGCTGAAAAAGTGAAGAAAAAGAGGGAGGCCTTCATGAAATACAAGAGATCACAGAGAGAGGAAGACAGGTATCTGTATTTGGAAAAACTTAGAGAAGCTAGCAAAGAAGTCAAGAAGGCAAAGATTCAAAAGGAGGAGGAAATAGCCAATGCAATAAAATGGGGGGATAAGACATTTCTCAGATATATTAGTGAGAAAAGGAAGGGCAAAAGTGGTATTGTCAGACTCAAGGGTGCAGGGGGGGAATATGTAGAAGCTGATAAGGATAAAGCGGAATTGCTTAACAAATATTTTTGTTCTATGTTCACAGATGAAGAACCAGGAGCAGGACCTCAGAAAATACCCACAAATAGGAACAGAAGCGAGGGACATCTTGAACAATTTTCAGAAGACTGTGTTCGTGAGAAACTAGCTCAACTTAAAGTAGACAAAGCGATGGGACCGGATGGGACAAACCCTAGAATACTGAGGGAACTTGGGGACGTTCTAGCAACTCCACTGACTGACCTTTTCAATGCCTCGTTGGAGTCAGAAGTGGTGCCAAAGGACTGGAGAGAAGCTCATGTGGTGCCATTACACAAAAGCGGAAGTAAGGAAGTGGTTGAAAACTACAGGCCGGTTAGTTTAACTTCGGTGATGAGTAAATTATTGGAAACGCCGCTGAAAGAGAAAATAGTGAGGTTTCTGGAGTCCAGTGGATTACAGGATCCGAGGCAGCATGGATTCACCAGAGGCAGGTCTTGTCAGACAAATGTGATTGATTTCTTTGACTGGGTGACCAGGGAGTTGGACCGAGGGAGAGCTCTAGATGTGGTGTATCTAGATTTCAGTAAAGCCTTTGACACTGTTCCTCACAGGCGACTTATAAACAAACTGAGCACCCTAGGGATGGACCCTAAAGTTACTGCTTGGGTTAGAAATTGGTTGGGTGGGAGGCGACAAAGAGTACAAGTAAATGGAGCTCACTCTGAGGAGAAGGATGTTACCAGTGGTGTGCCCCACGGATCTGTCCTTGGTCCGATTCTTTTTAACGTCTTGGTTAGTGATATAGCGGAAGGGCTGTCGGGTAAGGTTTGCCTCTTTGCAGATGATACCAAAATCTGCAATAGAGTAGACACCCAGGAAGGTGTAGATAACATGAGGAGGGATCTAGCTAAGCTTGAAGAATGGTTTAGAATTTGGCAGCTGGGATTTAATGTTAAAAAATGTAAGGTCATGCATTTGGGCTGCAGCAATCCAAGGGAGCAATACAGTATAGGAGGTGAAGTACTTTTGTCCACTAAAGAAGAGCGGGACCTAGGCGTGGTTGTGTCTGATGATCTTAAAGTAGCTAAACAGGTAGAAAAGGTGACGGCAAAAGCTAGAAGGATGCTTGGGTGCATACGGAGAGGAATGGCTAGCAGAAAAAAGGAGGTGATAATGCCTCTGTATAAGTCTTTGGTGCGACCTCATTTGGAGTATAGTGTGCAATTCTGGAGACCGCACCTTCAAAAGGATGTGAACAGGATGGAGTCGGTGCAGAAGGTGGCTACTAAAATGATTAGTGGGCTTCATTATAAAGCATATGAGGACAGACTTAAGGATCTTAATATGTACACCTTAGAGGAAAGGTGGGATAGAGGTGATATGATTGAGATGTTTAAATACCTCCATGGCATAAATGTTCAGGGAGAGAGCCTCTTTCAATTGAAAGCAAGTTCTGCTACGAGGGGACATGGGATGAGGGTGAAGGGAGATAGATTCAGGAGTGATATGTGGAAATATTTCTTTACGGAAAGAGTAGTGGATCCGTGGAATAGTCTCCCAATGGAGGTGGTAGAGATGAGGACAGTAACTGAATTCAAAAAAGCATGGGACCAACACAGAGGATCTCTAATGGTAAAAAGTGGACTGTTATAGTTGTTGATATGGAAGGACAGACTAGATAGGCCATTTGGTCTTTTTCTGTCATCATGTTTCTATGTTTCTAATCCCTCCCATCTCTTGAAGTACTTCTGCCCAATATGTCTGGGACACCGGACACTCCCACCACATGTGATAAAAGATCCCTACCCCTCCACAGCTCCGCCAACACCTGTCATCCCCTTTTCTCCCAGTCTTCCCAAGTTGCTGAGGAGTGATGTAAGCCCTGTGCATTATTTGAAGTTGAGTCTGTCTCCAAGAAGTAACTAAAGATCATGTAATGATGTTCTCATGTATTTTTCTCCAGTCCCTCTACTCCAACTGTTGCCCCCTTCAATTGTGCCACCGTTAAACATGAAATGAGATGCCTTCTGCCACTGTCTTCTCGAGGCTTCTATAGAACCGAGACAATAAACCTGTTGCCACGCCCTTGAACAGAACAGTCTCTAACCCTGTCGGGCTTCTTTGTAGTGCTTTTCTGTGATCCCCAGCCAGCATAAAATAGCAGAAATAAAGTATGGAAAAAACGGGATTCATTCACCTAATTTGACCTCTATATCCCTCATCGCGACACGCCTGCCCAGGCTGTCCCACATGGCAAAACGTCCCATCCCCGCTTCTCCACCACACCAAGAAGCTTTTAAAGGCCGAGGTATGGAATGGGTTAAAATCATGAAGCCATGACCAGCTCGCCAGCATTGTAGGGAAAAATCCCTCTCGAACACATATTTTTCCCAGTTTGACCAATGGTCCTATAAATGGGTGTTGCATAGCCCTATCCCCTAAACTCAACACTTCCTCCTCTTCCTCCCCCATCTCCTGGTCCCAGCACCTGTTTCTCGAGCCCTAATCACTGAACCCCCTCATTGTGGCAGTACTACGTCCGTAGCACCTAAACAACTGTTGTTCTGTAATAGTGTCTTATATCCAGAAAATCAATTCCCCCATTCTCCTTGCATGAAATTAACCATTTTATGTCTACTTTACCCTTCTTCCCCCAACAGACTAATTGCATTAATATTTTCTCTCACCGAATCAACGCATGATGTGCCACTTTGCTCAAGTCTTTGGTCCCAAATAGAACAGAATAGAATTATCTTGTGGGAAGGAGGAGGGATGGTTGAGCAAGAGAGCAAATAGAATGCTAGGTATGATAAGGAAAGGAATGGAAAATAAAACAAAGGATATTATAATGCCTCTATATCGATCCATGGTGAGACCGCACCTTGAATATTGTGTGCAATTCTGGTCGCCGTATCTTAAAAAGGATATAGAGTTATTAGAAAAGGTTCAGAGAAGAGCCACCAAAATGGTAAAGGGGATGGAAGGATACTCCTATGAAGAAAGGCTAAAAAGGTTAGGGCTCTTTAACCTGGAAAAGAGACGGCTGAGGGGAGATATGATAGAAGTCTATAAATTAATGAGCGGAGTGGAACGGGTAAACGTAGATCGATTGTTTACCTTATCAGAATATAGAAAGACTAGGGGACATGCAATGAAGCTACAGGGTAAACTATTTAAGACTAATAAAAGAAAATATTTTTTCACTCAACGTGTAATCAAACTCTGGAATTTGTTACCGGAGGATGTAGTAAAGGCTGTTAGTGTAGCTGGGTTTAAAAAAGGTTTGGACAAGTTCCTGGAGGAAAGGTCCATAAGCCATTATTAAGAAGGGACCCAGGATATCAATGCTTGAACCAATACAAGCATTGTGGAACCTGTGTCCCTTGGGGAAACTGCTAGGTACATATGACCTAGATTGGCCACTGTTGGAAACAGAATACTGGGCTTGATGGACCTTGGTCTGACCCAGTATGGCATATCTTATGTTCTTATGTTCTTATGAATGTTAAAGCTTGGCAATGCATACAAGACGGCTCTTTTTTCTCTAAGGCGGGTGCTCCTGCCTTGTTGGGGTTAGGGATGAGAAAGAGTTGGAGGGGATAACAGGAACTGTTAAATCTGCCACTGATCTGGTTTTCTTTAAATACAACACAAGCCACTAAAATAGTCCAGGTTTCAGTAGAAATATATGGACAACTCTGAGGAGCAGTGGCTTCTCCTGTGGTTTGGTTTGCAGATATTTACTAGTGCAGAATCTCAATCAGAACGGATTCTGGGAAAACCTGGTTCTTTGCAGGCTGAGATGCTTTTTATCAAACAGTCTGGAGAAGGCCGTAAGATGATGTAGAACAACTTTGGGTAATCCTTGCTTTAACGTAACAGAGCGTATCACACCCTGGAAAGAAACATAGAAAGCTAGAATTTTATTGGTGTTTTATACATTCTGATACCATAAAGCAGATGGGCTCTGGGAAATATGAACTGTGAATTTTAAATGTAGTGAACAGTAGAAGACTTATTTATTTAAAGACATGTATCTGAAACACATATGGGCTTGTACCTGCCATGGCGTAAAGTGCTTGATGTTCCCGCATGAGCCATTGAAGAAAGGTCCTTCTCCAGGTTCACAGGAAGACATGGCATGCAGGGCATGGGCCACCACATACACAGCGTTGTAAACGTTGTACACGAACCTTAGGTTTGCCATATCAAAAAACTGGATATCAAGAGTCTTCAAGTCTTCCTTCCCTGTGCAGAGTTTCCTTTCTTTGCCTAGTTCTTCAACAGCGAACAGGCCTATGTTGGGGTTAGGCCATCGGCATCCAAAGGCTTCTTCCCAAAACGACACAACAAAGATGTCTGCTGTACCTTTGAGAGGATGAAGGTCATAGAGATGCTCTTTGAACCTTGGAATGTTGCCTTTAGGGACAGAGAGGGCAATGGTTCCTTTAAGAGTTTTTAAGAAGTCATTTGTGTTAAATATTGCATAGTCAGCCCAGCCATCGGTGGCCATCCAGACTTTCCCAGACACTTCACTCTTTGCGATTGCCAGCATCACAGGATAGAGGTTATTGGCAGTGGAAAAGACCACAATGACCCTGGCTGTAGTCTTCTTCACAACCTCCACAATGTGTCTTATTCTCTCTGGTGAGTAAAACAAGGGGATGGTTTCGTAGAAAGCAACACAGACCTCAGCTTTGACTAGCTCCTCTTTTAGCATCTGACTCCCTATCAGTCCATAGTCATTGTCCTCAACAAGGATTTCAACCCATGTCCAGCCGAAGAAGGTGATCAACTGAGCGATGCCCAGGGATTGGAACTCATCACTTGGAGTTGTACGAAGGAAAGAAGGAAATCGACTCTTATCACTAAGAGCAGCCACAGAAGAGGCATAACTGATCTGGAAGGATTAAAACAATAGTAAACAGCCACCGCTCAGCTTGTATATAGCCTGTTTAACCTGTATATAGCTACCTACAGAGTAGCCAGGCTACTGTACAGCCTGTACATAGTTACCCCCTGTTAGCCCAAGTTGCATAACCTGTTCTTTGTAAGTACAGTGCTGGTATGCCGGCACTGTACAAATTTACTGTTGAATGTAAACCGAGCTGATTTTAAAGAGCGCGGTATAGAAAAAACTTTAAATAAATAAAAATAAATAAATAAATAGTATTAGTCAATTTTTTCCCTACCTAGATAGATATATTTTTTAAGGTAGTATGTATTAATTTGCCCACTTTTTAAAGAACCGTTTCACACACAACTGCTCTTTCTTTTTGTTGATAACAAGAATATCCCAAAAAGACTATCTTCAATCTTGGTTTTGCAGGATGCCAAGAAATGCATTGAAATAACCTTAGAACTAGCTAGAGGATATCTTTGTTATTTTATTTTTATTTATTTTATTTAACAGGTTTTTTTATACCGCTTATCATTTCAGTCAAAGCAGTTTACATTGTGACTTAAACTTGGTAATGTACATTAAACAAGGATATTGATAACTTGGATTTTTCAGATGCTAGTAGGACTGAGACATACCTGTGTATGTTTATAGACCCCCAGCAACTGAGCTATGGTTATGGACATCCGAGACTTGTCATCTCCAATCACCGCAGCCAAAGGAGTTGTTCCCCTGCAAGTGTAATTTGGGATGGGGTCTTTATGCCCAGTGAGTTGCCACATGGTGCCTTGCAGAGATCTGGACTGCGTATCACAGGAGTCATATATCCAAAACCCCAAGGTGATGTTAGGCAGCAGAGAGCTATTTCGGTTAATTTCTTCCACGGCAAAGACCATCGCTTGTATGTGCTGGTAAAAATTTAACTGCAGTCTAAAAATAAAACATAGTGTTATAGTACACCTGGAAGGACGAGAAATGTGCCCGTTCTGTCGTTAGATGGATGGACAAATAAACAAACTTATAGATAAATAGGCAGACAGATGGATCCTAGCTACATTCTCAGCTAGCAGAAGGGCAGTTTTTGTATTTCCTTGCCTCAGCGTATGAACAATGGTAGAGATGTAGGGAGGTAACCTTCGGAACACAATTGGGACGATATAGCAACAGCAAAAATAACAACCCAAGTAAAAGATTCAGCCACTTACATGCTACAAGGTTGGACGTTGGGGGCCTCAGTGAAAGTAGTTGGGGGGTTGCTTTTAGTATTGTGAACAGGGAAGACCCCCCCTATAAGAATATCCCCCTGCTTTATGTATCCTGTTACATTTGCATGGCTCAGTCGACAGTTGACTTCCGTGCTGTTATATACAGGAACGAGCAACATCAGAAAATAAGTCATTGCCGCCAGCGTCATGGTCTACATTTAGCTGCGACCGTCTCAGCTTGTCTTTTCTGCCCTTTTTCCCTTGGATAGAGTAGAAAAAAACAACAACCTGTTAGCACACAATATTGAAGTTAGGACTAGGGATAAGGTTAGAGTTAATGGATGAGGATTACAGTTGAGGTTAGGGTGAGCATTAGGATTAAGTCGGTGGATTAATGTTAGACTTAGTCATGAATATTGTGAGGAGTTTCACCACCGAGGGTCTATTTTATGATAAAATTATCTGAAATACAAAAAAAGCTTTCGCTAAAATACAAAAAAAAATATGAGTGGAGAAAGCATGCAGATCAACGCTCATGGAATTCCTTCCGACCCCTCCTGGCTTAGAAGTGAGGTTCATGACTGCCACCCCTCTTATACAGTGCCCAAGAAATGAATGAACTCTAACTATTTCCACAACTGTTTCTAAAAACACCCAAACCTATGAACAGTATGTTTGGGGGAAGCCACAGACAAGAAAGTTACACCATATACTGTAGTTTAAAAATGTTGCTATTGTTCAGGTGTTTTTGGCTTTGTTTTAAGAAAACTGTGTGTTTGTGTGACATTTGTACCTTTTTTCCCTTTACACATTTCTCGGTTGAAGACTTTGCAATGTTTTGATTCGAGCAGAGCTCTGGTGTCTCTCTTTGATCATAGAGGAAGCTGAATTCTTTGCTGGTGATGACACCTTTTCCTTTGATCAATGTATGACTTATCCAAGGCGGTGGCTCTAGGTGGGAGTTTTTTGAAGGCTAGATAAGTGCCTGCTTCAGTGTCTACCTGTGGAGGTCCAAAGTCCTTCTGCAAAAGGCAGCTGTGTCCTTTCCAAAGCTAACATACCTCGTCCTGTTTATATGATTTTCATGTTCATCCCGCGCAAAGGTTCTCACAGCCTGCAAATGATCCAGTCATACAAAGAACCCCCTGGTACAGGAAAATTCTGCCATTTTGCCCTTTGCGGTGGTCCTAAATGGCCCAGTGTTGTTGCGCACACATTTCTGCTGTCTTCCATGTTTTTTTAAGGATGATTTTGACCCCGTCCATAACTTTGCAGGAAATTTAATCAGCGGATGGGGCAGCAAAGGCATAGAGAGTTCTGGGATCCCTTTGCCCTATTTTTTGCTTCTTATTTTTGCCTGAAAATTCATTCTGATCTTAGAGTTTCCATTGTAGGGTAATCTTGAAATTTATTTAAATATCTCTTGAGTCTGTAATTTTTTTAGAAGTATAGCCCCTTCCATCTGGTGTCTTTTGAAGCAAAGCTAGAGCTCGTATATGGTCTAACGGTGGTGATGCTAATCACCGGCTTATAACTTCTCATGTATTCCCTCATTGCAAGAGTCAATTTCCATGATGGAATAATTGTTAATTGTTTTATGATTTTCACAAATCACAGGGGAAGATGTGATTGAGAAGCAGAGGAATAAACTTAGAAACAAGATTTGAGGAAAATTCATTTTTATTACAGTACATAACAACTGAAGATAATAGGGAAATGTCATTTTTAGGCTGCAATTATGAAAGGGGAACTGCCATCTCCACAGGCTGAAATCAATGCATGTCAAATAAAAATTAGACCTGACTTTTCTTGGTTTAGAATGAGATGTGCAGCATCAAACAACACCAGAAGATGTGTGCAATAAATTCCACATTTTCCTGCCAATCCTTCAGTATGTCACTGTGATGATATATATATACCCCAGCTCCCCACACACTCTTGCCCCAGACACCATCCCACATACTTCCCCCTCCTCCACTATCCACCCCTACACATACACATCCTTGCCTTAGACGCCTCCCAATTTCCACACATTGGAGCTCTGTGGAGCACCCCCCGATCCTCACTACCTTGGACAACGTAGTATTGCAGGGGCCCATTCAATCTGAGCTACACCGCTGCCACAGAGGCCTAGAAAATGGTAATACCTTGACTAAATGAGGCCTGGAGACAGGAGAGAGACAATGTCCACTCCTGGGGTATGGTCACCATGTGACACCCCCACTCAATACGTATGTTTTATGATCCAAAATGGCTCACTTTTTGTGAGTGTTTCAAACGTACGCCCCTAACTCTGCAGTTGGGTAGCACAGGGGCACGCTTACTAAAATGCGGCAATGGTTACTGTGCGCTAAATCCCGCTCTAAGTGATTAGCATGAGATTGCAGTAACTGTTACCACGGTAACCATCCTGTGCTGGCTGCTTAGCGTGGGGTCAGGCGGGGGACTGGGCAAAGAGTGGGCACATCACAGTTAGCCTGGGCGAACTTGGAGAAGTACAGAAGTACCCAAATAGCTAGAGCAGGGGTTAGAACCAGGGGAGCCAGGGTTCGAATCCCCACTGCTGCTCCTTGTGATCTTGGGCAAGTCACTTAACCCTCCATTGCCACAGGGACAGGAAAAATCCCTACCGTACCCGAATGGAACGTCACAGAAAATAGGCGTAAGCTAAATCCAGTTCCCTTTCTCCTAACAGTGCAGGAATACACCTAACAGCACAGCTACACCGTCTCCATTGCTCTTTTTCAGCATTTAATGAGTGCTAAGCTGCCGAAAATGAGATTTAGTGAACATGCCCCGTACAGCACTAGGTGAAATTTTTTATTTATGTTTCCTGGGCAACTTCTCCAAAGCGTTAGATTTGCACATACCATGACAGTCGAGAGCCTCACTCCTAAGTCAGAATATGAGGCATACGATCTCAGTCTCTCAAATTTACTGCTAACGCTCATCATGGTACATGTATCGTGCCCAAGAACGCCTCCCTCTGGAGTTCATAAGATGTTACGTGTACATTTCCCCTATTATGCTTCAGAGAGTTAGATATGATTTTCTGGACCTTGCTCACCCGGAGAGATTGCTGAGTGAGAAGGAGGCTGGCCGCCCTTCGTGAGGTAAATAGGAGGGAAGGTTGTTGGCATCTTTGTGGTGTCTTCTGGAGTGTAATTTTTTGCACAGCCATTGTGTTGGAGCGCTTGCTCTATCATTTCTTTTTATTTCATTTTCCATAAACTTTGTACCCTAGGGGAGTTATTTTGGAAGCCCTATTCATGCTCTGGAGGACTGAAAATGGGTATACAGACGTCCAAGATGTGTCCAGAGCCATTTTAGAAGCTGGATCTGTGGACATCCCCACTGTGAGGACATCCAAGTCTTAATGGGGGCATGGCTGGGGTGTTCTCAGGAATCTGAATGTCTGATATCAGAAACGTCCCGGACGTCCGGAGTTGCATCTAAGTTAGACCTGTTCCAGGCACAAACATGCATATTTTGACTGAAAAACATCCAGAGGGTATAGAGAAAATTAGCACACCGCCATCCCTAGGACTCAACACAATTTTAATGAGGATTTGAACCCTGGCTTCCCCATTTCTAGTCCAATAGCTCTAACCATTAGACTATTCCTTGATATCTACAGTAAGGTCTGAAATACTATTCTGAGGATGTCTACGCAGACTCCCATGCAGATGTCACTATCAGGCATGTCCACATTTGTGAAACTATGCTTTTTTTTTGAAGTGTCAACGGCCAGCAGACTTCATCCCCCCGTAAATTCTAAGGTTCATTCCTACAGAGGGCATACTTGTGATTTTCTAATTCAGCTGCCAAAGAGATTCTTCAATTATTCTTTTTTATATATTTAAATCTGTTCATTAACACAAGATATCTCATTTAAAAAAAACACGTAAACAATAAAACTCAACCATTAGAACATTTGCAATTGGCCAAAACCATTAATCATTTACATTTTTCAATCCTCCCCCACAACATTCATCCTTCCCCCATTAATATAGAGACCTATACAGAAACAGCCTAATCGCCCACCTTCAAGTGAACCCCCAATGCTTCAGCCTAATTGCTCTTTTTATTTGTGAAGGTTGTGACTTCAAGAAAATCTATTGGCGGAAAATAAGGTCATAACTCTTCAAGGTCAGATATTTATCGATCCATCTATTTATAGTACAATTACTTTGTTTTCTTGAGGTTCCCTGCAGTTTTCCCCATTAGAAATTCCTTAGTGTTCATCTCTGGTCTGATTAGGATGATATAACATTTCGGGAGGAATATACAGCCCAACAACCCAGCACTGGAGGACAAAATTGCAAATATTTCCACAGCCACCGTGTATTTCCCCGTTGTGCTCAGGTAAGCAGGGATGAAAGAGAGCCACACGGCAGTAAATATAAGCATGCTAAAGGTGATGAACTTAGCTTCATTAAAGCTGTCTGGTAACTTTCTAGCTAAAAAGGCCACAATGAAGCTGAAGGTAGCTAAAAACCCCATATATCCCAGCATGCAGCAGAATGCAGTCAATGACCCTTCATTGCATTCAATGATTATCTTCCCCATCTGGGATTTCATGTTCATTTCGGAAAATGGGGGAGCTACTAACAGCCAAGTGAAGCAGATGAGAACTTGGACAAGTGTACAGGAGATCACCAGGGCAGTGGGCAGTCGGGGCCCTACCCATGACCTCAGATTGCTGTTTGGCTTGGTGGCCTTGAAAGCTATGGCCACCATAATGGTCTTGGCTAGCAGGCAGGAGATGCAAATGGTGAATACAATGCCAAAAGTGATCTGACGCACCATACAGGTTGGCATCATGGGCTGGCCTATAAACACTAAGGGGCACCCAAAGCACAGAACGAGAGCCACTAACAGGAGGTAGCTCAGCTCACGGTTGTTTGCTTTCACAACTGGGGTGTTGCGGTTCTGAATGAAGATGACAAGGACAGCTGTCGGCATCATGGCACCAAACACAGAAAAAAGAGCCAGAGTTGTGCCTAGAGGTTCTTGGTAGGACAGGAACTCGATGGATTTCTTACGGCATCCATCCTTTCTCTTAGTAGGCCATTGGTCATCAGAGCACTTCAAGCACTCTGTAGCATCTGGTAGAAGAAAAGAATTTATGTTTGGTAAAACACTGCATTATCCACCGAAAAGACTTTAAAAATTGTGTTCTTGGCATGGGATGAAGTCAAAATGAAAAATGACCAATAATATCAATCTCAAAAAACTTTAAATATACTGTGTCGGGTATGCCAACAGGAGATGAGAATGTTCTCAAACTCGGAGGCTGGTCATGCCCATTTTAATCAAATATTGGTTCAAACCCATTTCCATTCTTAAGAAACATTGTTCAGTTTTGAGTTTGCATCCATGTTTTTCTAAGCCCCTTTCTTTTGTTTTTACCCGGGGTTCCAGTTTATGTGACATGTTAATTCCATTCATTCTTACCTGTTGATTCTCCGTTGGCCAGACCTTCTGTCAACTTGTGTCATACTGCTTGTGGATGTTGCCAATACCGTTCGTTGACTTTGACCGCAACTACATGGCAAAACCCGATTACACAGAGATCTTTTGATTTTTACTGATCTACCACTTGTGCTTCCACCTATGTGGTCTATCTCTTAAGCTGCCCATGTAAAATGGTGTATGTAGGCCGTACTATTCTGGCTGTAAAAACTAGATTGATTGAACATGCATCACGACTCTGCACGCAAAATCTGACAGCACCTATGGTTGAACATTGTTTGGCTTTGGGACATACATTTCAAGACCTTCGGTGAAGGGTTATTGATTTTGTGCCACCAGATCCGCAGGGCGGGAATAGGATTTCCCAGCTCCAATGGCTTGAACAACGATGGATTTTTCATTTACGATCTATGCATCCTAAGGGTCTAAATTGTGAGATCGATTGGCAGAGTCTTTTTTGATTTCCAATGCATCAGGGAATCCCCGTATCATGTGGGGCTGTTCGCTGTTTCATTGGTTGGTTCTCCTCATGACAGCATGTTGCATTGGCCAATCATATGACGCCTTCTTTCTCAAAAACGGCTTTGTTTCTCTTTGGCGTTTAATGACTGTTGGCTTGTGAGAATACATGGAGGATTGTGAGGACGCTTATACATGCACTTGAAACAGGGTCTTTTGGAGGTCCCAAAACGTGTATGTCATGCGGCAACTTTACACTTCAGCACTTTCACATTTGGGTACACTGGAATTAAGCTAAGTAACTTTATTTTATGGGTTTGAACCAATATTTGATTAAAATGGGCATGACCAACCTCCGAGTTTTAGAACATTCTCATCTCCTGTTGGCATACCCAACGCAGTATATTTAAAGTTTTTTGAGATTGATATTATTGGTGATTTTTCATTTTGATTACTTATATACCACCATTGAAAATATTTGTTCTTATGGGATGAAGTCAGGCAAAATTTAAATAATCAGCGACGATAGTGGTGGGGGACATGGAATTTTGACATGGGGAGATCTGTTCAGATAAATCCCAAAGCAAGCTGGACATATCTTCAGACTGTCAGTCTCTCAGGGACTAATTCTATGTCTTTATAAAATACTAACGCAAATCCCTCTACAAATCATGCTTGGATTGCAGGCACAGACATAAGGCCTGCATGATAGCAGTCAGTGTCTATTTTATGCATGTACATGCTTTTTATTATATGCGGACACTTTGCAACTGTGCCCATGTTCCTCCCAAGCTTCGCCCTTGTGCAGGCCTGCTGTGAAAGGACGCATGGGATTATACCGCCCATCCTAATTCTATAAGAGTCCAGGAGTCCTGCTAAAACAGGTGCTTGATTGAGGAGAAAGGCGCCTATTTTGCACCTTTTCTCACCGTATAATTCTACGCATTTGACACTTGGGGTAATTTTATAAAAACCCT
Organism: Ichthyophis bannanicus; assembly: GCA_033557465.1. Classification (NCBI taxonomy): domain Eukaryota; kingdom Metazoa; phylum Chordata; class Amphibia; order Gymnophiona; family Ichthyophiidae; genus Ichthyophis; species Ichthyophis bannanicus. The sequence continues at coordinate 41,152,612 of CM066051.1, read as the reverse complement.
TTTACACACATAAAACAATCTTATGCTTGGGAAGAAATGTTTATGAAATTCCTCCCTAAGGTGGTCATTTTAGAAGCATTACTCATGCTTTGGACATCTGAAAATGAGTATGTAGACATCCACATCACAAAAATGTCCCCAAAGCCATTTTCCAAAATGGCTCCAGAGGCATCTCTATGTTGGGGACATCCATCTAGGATGGAAGCATGGTGGGTGCATGTCTGGGGCATCCTCTGAACTTAGATGTGTGTGCATGACATGTCTCCACTCTCGTCCAAGTCTATACCTGCTCCGGGACACAAGTAGGCCTCAGCAAAGAGCTCATTCTGCCAGCAAAACAGCTGGAGGGTGTACAGAATATAGTATTCTAATATCCCCAGTAGTGTCCATTAACATAAAGAGAGATGCCAGGAAATGGGACACTTGTATTATGATTTTCATGCTACTGAATGTCACTGCCTTCAGAATGGCAGTCTGGAACAGGTCCCCTGTCTACAGTATCGTTGCGGAGACGTCTATGTAGACATCCCCAACTATTGGCAATTCGGAAGTGCACGTGTTTCCGAAATCGTGCCCAAATTTACATGTGTCAGCCTTCTTCTTGGAATGTTTTGGCCTGGACTTCCCGGACTGCACCTAGAAGTCATTTCTAAAATGTGCCTTCACGTGTATTTCACCGTGATCTGCTGATCAACCACTTTTCAAATGGACCCTCAAACTCTTAAGGACATTTCTCCTATGTATCAGTTGCATCTCCATCTACAAACCTCTGTTCAGGTTTGCAAAAAAAATTATCCTATAACTTTTCTGCCCCTTGAAATGTCAAAGACCTAAATTATACACATTCTTAAAGAAATCCTTCTACCAGTATTCCCACACACAAATGTGCATATAGTTACACATTGAAATCCAGAGCACATACCTGTCTGGTCACTGAACTCTTCCTCAGAGCAGGGGATGCAGTCGAAGCAGCAGACAGGTCGCCCAACCAGAATGGCCTTCCGGTACCCAGGACGGCAACTCTCGCTACAGGTAGAGACGGGAACCTTTATAGACAGCAGTATGGAGGGAGGGGACACAGGACATTACTCAATTAATAATGCACTAAGAGACTTTCTTTTTCAGAAAAAAACAGTATTGATTATGATCTTTGTATGAGAGCTGAGCCTCAGTTTCACATCATAAGTGTGAACACTGTTATCTGTATTCAAATAACTAGAGAACTAAATGATGGAACAGGTTAATGCTTATTTTTCACTCTATAATCTGTTAATAATTTTGCTCCCTATGAAATCTTCCTTCATTTCTTTCTTACAGCTGCACAGAAGACAAAGACAATGCTGCAACTTCCCTCAAGCACACAAAATAATTTATGAAAAAGATGACAACATCTAACAGCACATGGTATGAAGAGAGTTTTAACCAACTTAGCGTGCTGAAATCAGTTATTCAAAGATCTAAAACTGGACTACAACCAGGTCAGATTAGAGAAGGTTCCTGCATTACTACTTCCGTCAATCAGATTTCTACGAAAACATAGGGATCATCTAACCTGTGTATACCCTTCACGCCACACAATGGCGCTGGTATTGATCTTAAGGTCCTGGTCACTGGATGCCCCAGAATCATAATGTCCGATGTTTACGTAGGAAAAGGAGCCACTAGAAGACAGATGCCAGTTCAGAATGTCGTAAGAAGCTGGAGGGTTGCCCTTTTGGTCAAAGAAAAACTCCTGGTCCATGGTGTTCTGGAAACGCACCTTCCGTATGTAATGCAAAAGCTGTATTGCGAAAAAGAGAATGATTAACATTGCTGTAAAAGCACCAATCAGATTCTATTGAGTGCCTCTGCACTTGATCTTTGCCAGTCTTACCCAGGATTTGTCGTTTTGATATCCAGAGGGGAAGTGGATTTGTTATCTGAACTAAATGTTCTCTGATAATCACTGAAGTTATGGCACATGGCTTGAAATAGCACCGGTTCTAATAACCCATAGCTCCCTATTTTGAGCATGTACATGGGGACCTACACATGCATGCTAAGGTTTACTGCATAGACTGCTTTTTGCATGAATGCAGTACTCAGAAACTGTAAACCTCTTAACACATGTTAATGTCTCTTTGAGTATTAATATAGATGTCAATGCACCTTCAATGCCCATATCACTCCTCATGACCTTTGGTAAATAGCTCATGAGAAAGGATATCATAACCTGAAATGTATGCAGAATCCTATAATTGTCTTAGTAGTCTATCTCTTGCCATTCAATAAAGAAAGAAAAGGTTTGGGAAACACTGATTGCACAACAAGGATATGCAAGTCATACTACTTCAAGAAAAGTATCGGATATAAATGTTGGGACATACCTGCCATGGCTTAAAGTGTTTGATGTTCCCGCATGACCCATTGAAGAAAGGCCCTTCTCCGGGTTCACAGGAAAACATGGCATGCAGGGCGTGAGCTACCACATACACAGCATTGTAGACGTTGTACACAAACCTTAGGTTTGTCATATCAAAAAACTGGATATCAAGGGTCTTCAAGTCTTCCTTCCCTGTGCAGAGTTTGCTTTCAGAGCTTAGTTTTTGAAGAGTGACCAGATTTGTGTTGGGATCAACCCACCTGCAGGCAAAGGCTTCTTCCCAGAACCACTCAATAAAGATATCTTCAGTAGTCTTGAAAGGATGAAGCTCATAGAGATAGTCTTTGAACTTTGGAATCTTGCCTGAAGGAACAGAAAGGGCAATAGTCCCCTTCAGAGTTTTTAAAAGTTCCTTTTCACTAAACATTGGATAGTCAGCCCAGCCATCTGTAGCTATCCAGACTTTCCCAGACACATCACTTCTTGAAATCACCAGCATAACTGGATAGAGGTTGTCGGCAGTGGAAAAGACCACAATGACTCTGGTAGATGTCTTCTTCACCACCTCCATGATATGCCAGATCTTCTCTTGGGAGTAATGTAAGGGAATGGTTTCATAGAAAGCTATACAGACCCCAGCTTTGAGCAGCAAATCCTTCAACATCTGACTTCCTAACTGTCCATAGTCATTGTCCTCAGCAAGGATTCCTACCCAGGTCCAACCGAAGAAGGTAATCAACCGGGCGATGCCCAGAGACTGGAATTCATCACTTGGAGTAGTACGGAAGAAAGAGGGAAATTGAATCTTATCACTAAGTGCATCTACGGAAGAGGCATAGCTGATCTAGAAAATGTTCACAAATAATATTAGTTATTTTTTACTACTGCCTTCAGATTGATTCATAGACACAGGATGTTCCCAATGTCATTATGATTGATCCATACCTGTGTGTATTTATAGACCCCCAGCAGCTGAGCCATGGGTATGGACATCCGAGACTTATCATCTCCAATCACTGTGGCCAGAGGAGAGGTTCCCCTGCAGGTATAATTTGGGATGGGATCTTTATGCCTGGTGAGTAGCCACATTGTACCTTGCAAGGACCTAAACAAGGTATCGCAGGAGTCATATATCCAGAAACCCAAGGTGATGTTGGGAAGTAAGGCGTCATTTCGGTTAATTTCTTCAATGGCAAATACCATTGCTTGTACGTGCTGGAAATAATACAACTGCAACCTAAAATACAAAAAAATATTGCATTATACCTGAAAGTTAGGCAAATATATACATCCCATAAATATGGCAGATATTTTACAGACACAGCTGGATTGATAGATGTATGGTTGGATCTTGCTTAAATCTTCACCTCAAGGAGGCTGATTCTGGACTCTTAGGACCCGATATTGAGCTGTGTGAATTTCCGAAGGGCTATTCATCTTGTTGGTGTATAGCCCTCCCTGCCGACTTCTAACCAGAATATTCAATGCTGCAGATCGCCGCAGACTCAGGAAGCCACCGATGCTAACCAGGCAGCATGCAATATTATCACTGCCTCCACTCTGCCCCGGTATGCCCCCAATCCACCCCGATGCTAACCGAATAGCATCAGAGCGCATAGAAGGGGATATTCAATGGTACTAGTCATGTAAGTGCCATTGAATAGCCCCTTTTAAAGCATTTACATGTTTACTATGCTGTAAACCATATAAATGCCTTTTGAATATCGGGCCGTCAGTTCAAAAGAACAATGGCAGAGATGCAATGCTTTTCAAAAGTCTTCACACCCTTGTGCATGTCTTGCACTCTATTGTCTAAAAAATCCAATTCAAAATACATCAAAGTAGGAACTTTTTCACTGATCTACTCAAGCTATTTTCCAATTATAGAAATATTAAAGTTATTAAGTATAGGAATCCGAAAGGTCTTGACTGCATAAGTCTTCACACCTGTTGACTTAGTACTTTGTGGAAGCCGTCTTTTCAGCAAATCACAAGTAATTTCAGATAAGCGTCCACCAACTTTGTACAGCAGGATAGTAGACGTTTTGCCCATTCTTCAAGACAGAATAGCTCAAACTCTTTCAAGTTGGCTGGGGATTGACTGTGAATTCTAGTCTTCGAGTCTTGACACAGATATTCTGTTGGATTCAGGTCTAGGCTTGGGCTGGGTCACTCGAGCACATTTACTTTCTTGTTGCTGAGCCACTCCTTTGTGCTTAGTACCAGTGCCCTGCTGAAATTGAATCGTCTACCTACTCTCAGGTCTAGGGCAGACTGGAATTGTTTTCCTCCATGATATTTCTGTACTTTGTACCAAACATTTTTCCCTTGATCTTCCAAAGCCTAGTTGGTCTTTGTAGTTTTATGGGTCATGTTGCGTCTTGGTAATTGTAACTAATATTTCAGCCACCATGCTGTGGCTTTCTTCAGGGTGAAGTAATTAAGCAGTGGATGTCTGTTCTTTTATATAGTAGTCCTCAAACCAGATTGGTGGGATTGAGGCAGGAAATTTGAGTTTTGAATTTTGGCGGTAACGTTCTTTGGAGAAAGTCTGGAGGCCTCTCTTTTCACATAGATTGGAAGGTTCTCTGGTGTATTTAAAGATCTCCTCACTGTTGCAAAGCATCCTTAAGACATAATGCTGTCATCACACAAGATATACCATACTGGGTCAGACCAAAGATCCATCAAGCCCAGTATCTTGTCTGCAACAGTGGCTAATCCAGGTCGCAAGTATCTGTCAAGTTCCCAGAGAGTTGACAGATTCCAAGCTGCTTGTCCCAGGGATAAGCAGAAGATTTCCCCAGTCCACTTTAATAATAATTTATGGACTTTTCCTCTAGGAACTTATCTAAACCTCTTTTAAACTCAGCTACACTAAGAGCTTTTATTAGAATCTCCAGTAACCAATTCCAGAGTTTGATTTTGTGTTTAGTTGAAAAATATTTCCTCTGATTAGTCTTAAATATGCTACATTGTAGCTTCATTGCATGTCCCTAGTCTGTCTACTTCTTGAAAGAGTAAACAAGCAATCTACGTTTACCTGTTCCACTCCACTCATTATTTTATAGACCCTCATCGTCTCTTTTCCAAGCTAAAGAGCCCTAACCTTTCAAGCCTTTCCTTTTTAAGATATGGCAACCAGAATTTCACACAATATTCAAGGTGAGATAGCACCATGGAATGACACAGAGGCATTATAATATCTTTTGTTTTATTCTCCATTCCTTTCCTTATGATTCTTAGCTTTCTATTTGATTCCTTGGCTGCCACTTCACACTGGGTAGAGGATTTCAATGTATTATCCATGATTTATTTATTTTTATACCGCGCTCTTTAGAATCAGTGCGGTTTACATGTATACTAACAGGTACTTTTTTATTCCCTTGTCCCCGAAGGGCTCACAATCTAAGTGTACCTGAGGCAATGGAGGGTTAAGTGGCTTGCCCAAGGCCACAAGGAGTGGCCATGGGACTAGAGACCCCAGTCCCTCTGGCCTGAAGTTGCTTGTCCCCCATGTGGGAATTGAACCCCCGGCCTTCTGGTGTGAGGTAACCTGTCCCAACCACTGAGCCACTCCTCCCTCCCAGATCCTTTTCCTGGGTGCTGATTCCTAATATGGAACCTTGCAATATGTAACCATAGTTTTGGTTGTTCTTCTTTAAGTTTTAAAATCTGTTAAATCAATATAGTGCATGAAGTTGCGCTTGTCCACATTAAATTTCATCTGCCATTTGGACAATCAATATTTCACCATTCTCTTGTTTTTCAACAATTTTGAATAATTTTGTGTCATCTGCAAATTTGATAACTTCACTTCTTTTTCTCATTTCCGAGTCATTTATGAATATGTTAAAAAGCAGCAGGCCCAGCACAGATCCCTGGAACTCCACTATACAGTTACCCTAAGAATCTCTCATGAGGGACCTTGTCAAAGGCTTTCTGAAAATCCAGATACACTATATCAACCGGCTCACCTTTATCTACCTGTTCATTTACATCTTCAAGAAAATATAAGAGATAAGTGAGTCAAAACTTTCCTTGGCAAAATCCCTATTTGGCTTTCTGCTATCAAACCATGACTATCTATGGGGCTTGTTTACAAAGCCGCGGTAGTGGTTTCCGCAGCCCATTTCAGTGGGGCTGCGGCTCCGATATCGGATGGAATTCAATGGGGCCGTGGCTCCGATATCGGGTGGAAAACGCTAACGCGGCTTTGTAAACAAGCCCCTATGTGTTCGGTGATTTTGTTCTTTATAATGTTTTCTACCATTTTGCCCGGTACTGATGTTAGGCTCACCAGTCTGTAGTTTCCCGGATCATCCCTGGAATTGTCATTACATTGGTCACTCTTCAATCTTCAGGTACTACAGATGATTTTAATGACAGTTCACGGATTATTAAAGTAAGAGTGGAGGGGGAATTTAAGTATGGAGAGCAAGGTTGCAATCAAAAGACTGAGCTTCCTTTGAAGGCAGTGGGGGAATTCTACTTTGGCAGGGTGACAACCACCAGCTTTGGTGATTAACTCACATTAACAGGACTCATTAAATAGACCCTGTGGAGGAGGTAAGCTAGGAGAAAAGGAAATTAACAGCATAGAGAAATTAGTTTGCCACTTACGTGTCGCAAGGTTGGATCCTGGGAGCCTCGGTGAAGGGAATCTCGGGGTATGTTTTAGCATTGTGAACAGGGTAGATCCCCCCTATAAGGATGTCCCCCTGCTTTTTGTATCCTGTTACAGTCACATTGCTCAGTTGACACTTGAGTTTAGAAGTGTTATATACAGCGATATTTAATAGGAGGAAATAAGTCAATACTATCAGTATCATTTCCTCCATCAAGCTGTGACGATCTCAACATTTCTTCTCTTCTTGCCTTCGGTAGAGTAGAAAAACCAACTAGTTAGCACATGTCAGATCAGAATTAATATTAGTGTTAGGGTTAGGGCTAAGATTAATGTTGGCTAGGGCTAGTCCTTATTTTCTCATGATGTATTTCCCCACTGAAGGCCTGATTTCTAAAAAAACATTTCTCCCAAATGCATACAAGAGAGGTGCTAAGCTTTTTAAAAGCCACACCGAACAGAAAATCTAGCAAATGAATTAATTCGGTTCCCACTGCTGCTTCTGAAAAAACCTCCATCAAAAATGTTTGTACTGTTAAGTTTTGGGGAATAAGCTTAGTTAGGAATGTTTAAACTTATTTAAAGATAAACCACTGTCTGGATGATATTCCCTTATGATTTAGCAAAATCTTCTGCCTGATCCAACATTTTTCACCTTATACATTTTGTGTTGAGGATTTTACAGTTTTAGACAGACTGGGTGGTTGCTTAGGGCAACAACTTCTGAGGGGTAGCAAAGAGCCACTGCAGTCAAGATAAAACCGTATCCACACACACTCAAAGAATATCCATACACACTCTACAGTTCCAGCGACCAACAATTAACAGAGCAACTCTGGGTGGTGAAAAGCTTTTTTGATGAGATCAGAATAACTTTTGGCCTTGACAAATGTGCCAAGGCAACTTTTTTTAGGGGAAAATTGAGCAAAATGGAAAGCATCTCCTTGGCTGAGTGCTGTGACATCAAGGACCTTGAACAGGAAGGCATATATAAGTATCTCGGAGTAGAGGAAGGTACAACACTCAAGCAGAAATTACTGAGAGAAATGATCAGTTAAAAGTACTACTGGAGAATAAAATCATTATTGAAAAGTATTGTAACATCATGGTATAAGATTCAAGTCATCAAGCAGTTGGCAATTCCTGTACTCTTGTACAGTTTTGGGATTGAAGACTGGCCTCTTAGAGATCTTGAAAAACTGGATGTGCGAACAAGAAAACTCCTCCATGCCAATGATCTCCCACCTTGAACTCCCCTGCCCCTCCCCCATCTTTACTCCTATGAACTCCCATACCCTTTTGTACCTACCTCTTTCAGCCCTTCTGCTCCTTGTTATCTGTGTGTCCTTTTTACTTTTCTGTATTTTATTAGAATTCCCTTTTCTCTTTTTCTGAATGATATATTATTTTATATCATTTTTGTGAACCGTTCTGCTGTCCCTAACAAAGATCAGTATGTCAAATTTTAATAAATGAAATGAAATGAGGTAATTTACAAGAATTAGTGCATGCCGAGACTGTACATCCCTAGAACTGAAGGAGGGCTAGGCCTCATAGAGATTGATTACACATACAGAGCTGCTATCATAGGCCTTCAGGCCTACCTAACAGCATCAATGGATTCAAATATGCAAGAAGTTCTGAAATATGAAAGTAAACATCCAGATTTTGTCTCCATCTCCAACTTGGAGATACGCTCCGTTGACTAGAAGGAATGATTGAGAATCCACAAGCATACCCAGGGAAGGAAGTAGTAGAATTTGCAAAACAAGAGAAAAATCTCTTCAAATAATTAGATCCAGAAACGAGGAAAAACAAGTGGCAAATTCACAAATATAGTAGGAAATACAGAGTGTTACTCCAGGAACCCTTTGTCAATCAAGAACAGACACATGAATGGTTAAGGTGAACTGGAAAGGATGAAAGGTTGATAGTTGCAACCCAGGACAACGGCTTACTGATGAGATGGTTTATAGCGAGCACTGAAAAAACTGTCAAAACAGACATATGTCAATTCTGTAAGAAAGAGCTGGAAATGGTGACTCACCTCATTGCTGGCTGTGAAGTTCTGATGGCAGAAAATTTCTACGCAGAAAGGCACAATAAAGTAGCACGCCCCATCCATTTGAAACTCTGTAAAGACTAAAACATCACTGTGCCTGAAAAGCACTGGGATCATGACCGTAAGAGAATTACGGAGAATGAAGAGGTTATGATTACTTGGGACATTCCCGTTCTGACGGATAAGAATCTGGATGCGAGGAAACCCGACATAGTGGTAAATGAGAAAAACACCAGAACAGCATTGATAATAGACATGCTGGTTCCAAGTGATAATTCTGTGAATTGCATGGAGATGGACAAAATCCTGAAGTGCCAGAAAATGCAGTCAGAGACCAAGAAAACGTGACAGAAAACTACAAAAATATTTCCCATCCTATTGGGAGCCACAGGCTTGATAAAGAAGACTCTCCTTGGCACAATGCAAGTACTATGATGAGCGTTAGCAGTAAATTTGAGGGACTGAGATCATACTCCATATACCCTGGGACTTAGAAGTCAGGTTCATGACTGTCGTGCTATGCGCAGAACTAACCCAATTGGAGAACCTTCCAAAAAAGAAACAATCATCATGTAGTTTTACTTGCAGAGATGGGTTGAGTTACTGGGGTAAACAGCTTTTGGAAATCACCCCCAATTAGAATATGTATCTAAAAAGCAAAGTTCACTACTGAGAAACCTGATATCTGATTATACATTTTTAGTGGATCATTCTGGAAGGGATGAGGTGGGATGATCTTGACTGCCGAGTTTAATTACTAAAGACACAGGGAAGATTAGATCTAGGGACATTAAAGTTAATTTGTATGTGTGTGTGTAGGGTGAGGGATGGAAGATTGAAGGCTTGCCTGAGACATTTAATAACCTTATATCAGCCCTGGTCTCCGTGATGGTCCTGGAAGAGTCACTTTCACATTGTCCTTTGATCCGCAAAAGACTTACCAAATGGGCTGTTGTATGCAGCATTGACTCAATGGCGCACACACACACCTACACACACACACACACACACACACACACACGGAAGTCTGTTAGAACATATAAGCAACTTCTTCAATACTTATCAGAAGATGGCCCAAATTTCATATGCAGAAGGAGGCTTCATGGTCCCAATATCTGACCTGCAATGACCTCTTTGAATGCTTCTTATGTTCACCCAGTGAATAGTATCGGACTTTTCAGAAGGAGAGCACAGACAGAGGAAAGGCAGGGTAATTGGAGTCAGGGAAAAATCTTGAGGAGAGAGAGGCAGAGGAAATATTTCAGGGGTAATAAATGCCAAAAGCTGATTTTTTAGAAATTGTTAAGAGACATTTGAAGTTGCTAGAGAATAAAAATGTTCTTCCCTGTCCCTAAACAAGCAAGAAACAGATTTATGTTTTATAGAAAAATGAGGGTGAGGGGGTGGGGGGGGGATTAAATCTTGCAATTCTATTTGATTGTCACAAGTGTAAACCAGTGTGGTATTTTCCCCCTCAATTTAATTTTCTGTAATTTCTAGTACCCAAGAAACGGTAGCAGCAGAAAGTTCTGTAAAATACGGTGAAAGATCCTTACCCAGTTCAGTCTGCTTGTACCTATTGTAGCATGAAAAGTAAATCTTTTTGTAGGGTCTTCTACTCTATGGTACTCTTAAGCTTTAAGAGGGAATTCTAAGTCTCTTACGTGAATGAATGCTTGCCTATTTCCAGCCGAAATCCTTCAAAATGATACTGAAAAGCGAGATGATCTAACGCTGGAACTCTCGGTCACTGGTTTATAGCCTTCCCCTATTCCCGCCTTCCTACCAATTTCCATGATGGAATAATTGCTAATTGTTTTGTGGTTTCCACATGCCACACGGGGGAAAAGGTATTGATAAGCGAAGGAAACAGCTTTGAAATGAGCAGACTTAAGGGAATTTTTTTCTCTTACTGAACTGCAGGACGGATGCTAGAATAGACGGTGGTGCCTCTAGGCAGAGGTGTTTGGGTGGGGGGGGGCAATCGAGGTGCAAGCGAGGTATGGGGGGACCAAATTAAAATTTTCACTCATCACACGGGAAAGATTCTGAACCCCATCTCTCAGTTCTGTAACATACACTCCACGTTCCCTACCATTAGAGCTATGATATATTCCTTTAAGGCTCTCAAAGTCAGGATTTGCCAGAATGATATTAAGCTGCTTCTGCCCTTTCTTGTCTGAAGGAACTGTTCAAATGATTTCTTCAACTCTGTCTATCTAGGAGTGGCCTAGTGGTTGGGGCAAGGTACTTCAGGCCAGAAAGTCAGGGGTTCAAATCCCACTAGAGGATAGCAACCTTGGGCCTGAAGCACTGGGGTTTCTAGTCCCACAGGTGCTCCTTGTGGTCTTGTGCAAACCACTTAACCCTCCATAGCCCATGTTCCCTGTAAAATAGTTGTCTCCTGTTCAATGTAATTTCAGTTTGTTCAATGTAAACCACACTGATGCAGAATAGCACAATATATAAGAGAATGTAAATAAATAAATCTTTCTGGTGTCCCCTAGTATATGAGAGTGACATGTCAGCCATTCTGTTGAATCCAGATTTGTGTCCCTTGACATAAGTTGAGATCACATTTTGGCCATATGCTGATGACATACAGCTCCTCTTAACTGGTGATTGAGTGACTGAGATTGAATTCAAATTGGCTCTATGTATGATACAAGATTCTTCTTAGGTGAGTGCTAATTTTTTAGCATGAAATATCCATAAGTCAAAGCTGTTGTGGCTGGGCAGGACGGCACTGCCGTCAGACCCTTCAATTCTTCAATGTGGGTTTATCTACTCAAGTGGTACATGGTCTGCAGCTGATTCAGAATTCCACTACTCAGCTGTTGCCCGTGCTACTGGATGTCTCCTGCTTTATGCTGCTCACCCTGCCTTATGATTGCATTTTGTCTTTAGTTTAAGGTTTGCTGCTTGGGTTTCAAGACATTATATCTATGTTCCCTAGTCATCTGACTAAGTTGTTGTTCTCTTATATCTCCAGTCAACGATTACGTTTGGCTGGTTCTCACTCATCGGATGTGCCTTCTGTCTATGAGGGTGATCTTTCTTGGACTTGTGCATCCATCGCCTGTTACTGGAATCATGCTATCTAAGATTTCACAAGCCATTAAAAGCCCATGAGCCCGATAGTTGAAGGCATTTACACAATTTACAGCCCATTAAACCATGTAAATGCCCTAAATCGGGATTGAATATCCCCTTCAAAGCCTGCTACATGCCCCGATGCTCTGTGGTTAGCATGGGGGTATGTTAGGGGAGTTCTGGGGTGCAGCAGAGGCGGAGACTGCCGCTAAACCAGCTAGAGGCAATTATACACCGCTACCCAGTTAGCAATATACAGCTAAAACTAGGCCAGCTTTTGGCTCACCTAGTTTTAACCATGGATGCTAAGTAGGTAGCAGTGCAATATTGCCAGTACCTAGTTAACCTCGGCAGCTCCGGGGCTTGTGCAGAAACACCGGATATTCAATGCCGTCTCCGCAGCATTGAACATCCAGTGTTACGGGTCGGCAGGCAGGGCTGTGTGCCATAGTGGCACAGAGCCTGCCTAATACAATATTGGGCCCCATATGTTCCAGCATGTATTTGGTCCTGGTTAATTTGGAATGGACTGGAGTGGAGTTGAGGAGTGGCCTAGTGGTTAGGGCAGCAGCCTAGAGCCAGAAAGACCCATGTTCAAATCGCACTGGTACTCCTTGTGGCCTTGGGCAAGCCACTTAGCCCTTCATTACCTCAGGTACAAACTTAGATTGTGAGTCCTTTGGGGACAGGGAAATGCTGATTGTATCTGAGTGTAGCTTGCCTTGATCTCCTTCTGGAAATATGTGCACTAAATGTATAAATAAAATATGCCATTTCTTGATGCCAGTGATTTATTGTAATCTCTTAATGTTTTGTTTGTTTTAATCTTTGTTAATTGATGCATGCTTTGTATTTGTGCACTGCCTTAATCAGTTCTGTTGGTTGTGCAGTATAGAAATGTTTTAAATTAAATGTAATTAGCTGCTGACTATTCTCATTTCTGTGTGTTCTGCGCCTCATTTCCTGCACTTCCATTGCCCCTCTGTCTCTTTCAGTCCCCAGTCTCCTCTATCTTTCACCCGTTCCCCTCATTCTCACCCTCAGTACACGCCTTATCAGCCCTTATCCCTCCCTGCTCTGCCTCATCTCTCTCATTCTTTTACCCCAGACCATTCTTCTATCTCTTGCCCTCTGTACGGTCCCTAGGTGTCTCTCTTTCACTATCGTTTCATTCTGGTCTTGTCCGGTTGATGATATAAAGCAGGCACGTCCAACTTCGAACACGTCGTGATCTACTTTTTCCGGCCAAAAGTGCCGGTGATCTACCACCATGAAAATTAAGTTTCAAATTAGTTTCAAATTAAATTTTAACCCAATAAAGTTGGAGGATCCCTCCCCCCCCCATTTTTAATGAACCTTCTGCCATTTACTTGGATGTGATCAGCTCTTAAGCAAATTAAGCAAAAACAAAACAGAGAGATGAAGATCCAGTAAGAACTGCGAGGGGAAATGGAAAGCAAATTTTTTCTTAAAATTTTATTGAGTAATAACTTTCTTTAACTGTCTTAATAACTTTCTTTAACTTTTATTGAGTAATTTGTGTTAAATTTAGGTAGAGTATTGATCCAGGCTGATCTTGCACAATTTTTAATATTTCGCTCTTGCTCATTAGTGAGACGTCTGAGCCTGCATTTCTTCCACCAGCTTTTTGAAGTTGGGTGAATATTGTGTGAGGGCCACTCTCAGCGAATCCTGGAGATGTTTATCTCTCATGTTGAAACGTTGTGTACTCTTTGTCATTTTCAGATGGGAAAACGCAGATTCACACAAATAAGTTGTACTGAAACAAGAGTGTACAGCTTCACTGCATCTTCTCAAGTTGGGAAATTTGTCTCTAGGCACTAGCTTCCAAAACAATTCTTGCTCAACACGGGTCTTGAAAAAAATGTCATTTTTAAGGGTTAATATTTTGTTTTCAAGAGATGGCTTGTTCAATGATAATTTTTTACTGATAACAGCTGCAGTTTCTTTAATTCCCACATCTACTTTGAATGGGTATGACAAGTACTCCCCAACTGCTCCAATTTTTTGGAAGTCACAGAATCTATTTTCGAATTCCTGGATAACAGAATAGATTTCTGTCATATACTTCTCGTTCTGAAAAACAAAATTTGGATATTGTCCCAGATGGTCCTGCGTATTAGGAAAATGATCAAAAGTGTTGTTTGCAAGGTCAGTCATCATTAGCTCAAATTTGCTCTTGTAGGATGAAATGTACTCATCATCTCGCCAATGCATTTGTTTTTACCTTGTAGTTCAAGGTTCCTATCACTTAGTTCGCCTGTAAAGTCAGCGAGAAATGCCAGATCACATAATCACTCCTCATCTTCTTACTCTGCTTGGTTATCTCCCCTCTCCTTCAAAAAACATCTTATTTCATTCAGCAAATCACGAAATATTTGCAAAAATTTGTGCCTACTTAGCCATCTTACATCTGTGTGCAAAATGATTTCCGCTGCCCTTTCATCAAGAGTAAGATTGAAAAGCCGTCTTTGAAGTGATCTTCCATGAACTGAATTTACAATTTTGAAAGCGATGTCCATGACACTCTTTGTATTGAGTCTCTTGCTTGCCAAAACTTGCTGGTGAATGATGCAGTGGTAAGAAAGGAAATCTGGGAAGTCGTCATGCTGTCTACAGAGAGTTATGAAACCGTTAACCTCACCTGTCATTGCTCTTGCTCCATCAGTAGTGATGGAAACAAGTCTATGCAAAGGAAGATTACACTTTGTCACAAAAGAATGGAAAGAACTGAATATTTCCTGACCGGTAGTTCTCCCTTTTAAAGAAATCATTCCAAGTAGTTCTTCTTTAACACTGAAGTCTTCAAAAACCATCTGGATAAAGTCTAGTAACTGGGCTATGTCTCTTATGTCTGTAGATTCATCCAGTTGGAGTGAGAAAGCAACACAATTTGAAACATCCTCCAACAATTGTTCAGTTGTGTCTCCACACATCTTTTCTATTCTCCACACGACGGTGTTTCTTGATAATTGTACATCTCGAATAGCAGCTATGATCTCTTTCTTATTTTTAAATCCTTCAAAAAGATTGTCAGCTGCTTCAAGAAAACAATCTTTTACAAATTCCCCTTCAGTGAAAGGTTTGCATTTCTTTGCGATCAGGTTGCTGACCTTGAAGGATGCTTTGGTTGCATTGACTGAATGTGAGGCTTAGATACTGATTGGAAAGGCCTGTGCGAAGGCAAGGGTGTGGCAGGGAAAAAACGGTTTTTAAAACCTCACTCTGACCAGAGAGAAAGGAAGGAAGGGAGAGTCACTTCGACAGGAGAAGGAGAAATACTGGAGCAAGGGGATTCCAATGGGAAGAGATATCCCAGAGCCCTGGGAGATTCTGGAGAGGAAGAAGGATTCCAGGAAAGCTTTCAGGAGAGATCTCATGAGAGAAGGAGTGAAGAAAGGCACAAGAAGTCTGACTTCCAGAAGCTGAAAGAGGCCAGTAGAAAAGGAAGCAGTGGATGTCTGAGAAATGCTACTAGAAGTGAAGCCAACAGTTGTATAGCTGAACAGCTTACAGATGAACAGGAACAGTTTGCAACAGCTAGTGTACAAGAGCCAGACCTGAGCCCTACAACTGCCAGAAGGTGGGTGGAGACGCTTGAGAGTGTGAAAAGCCAAACCCCAGCAGTGAGCAGAGCAGCTGAGCTAAAAACGCTAGAAACATTAGCACAAGTATTCCCTGAGAGAAAGGCTTATTCTCCCAAAGTAACTGTGCCCAATCAGAAAGACTTGCTGTGGAGCCAGTTTCAAAAGTTCCTACAAGACAGAGAAGCTGAGGAAGCTTTTAAGACTGTAGAAGGCAATGAGCATTCTTTAACCCAGGGGCAAATGCAGGTCAATTCTTATGTGCCAGAGTCTGACCTAGGAATCTCTCCAATGGATTGCTCATTCTGTTTAAAAGAAGACTGAGCCTTACTAAGCAGAGCTGAGAAAGAGTGAGAAGCTGTATTGTACATAACTCTGTAACTGCTAATAGTCTTCTAAAGCCAAGGATGTGTTTTACCAAGTGAGAATTTTCTTCTAAGGCAAAGAAGCAGTGTGTAACCAGAAGTTTGTTTAAAAAGGGAAAACAACAGTTGTGCCAAGAAGAAAGTTTACCTTTTGTTTGAAAGAGGTAGAAGAAGCTGTGCTGAGTACTGTTTTGTTTAATGAAAAACAGCTGCTAAGGTTAGCAGGACTTTTGGTTTTCTGTTTACCTCAGTTACCAGTTACCTTCTGTTATCCTTTGTGTTGGAGAAGTATCCTAAAGCCTTGTATTTGAATTTCAATGCCCTGGAAATCCCCATAGAAAAAAAAATATTCTTGTATGCCTTACCAACAGTCTCACACTACATTTTTGTCCTTGCTCAAGAAAAGCCTAACTACAAGTCCCAGAATTCCACTGGGGACAGTCAGAAAAGCTTTATTTAAGGAAATTACAAGGTAGCCCTAAGCCTGTAAGCCCTAGGGCCCAGGCTAGGGTCCCACAATATCTATCTATCTATCTATCTATCTATAATGATTTACAGATCCACAGCTTTTCTGTACTTATTATTATTTTTTCCTACTCATATAGAAAGATGTTTTGTTTTGTCCTTCAGTCAGTAAGCATACTTTTATTATTTATTTATTGATTGATTTTAATATTTTTCTTATAAAAATTGTAAATATCATTAAAAATGATGTATCGCCCTTTTTTTATGTACATGTTTTTATTTTGAATGAGTGCTTTTATTGTATTGTTTATATTTTGAGGTCACCCCTTGATGAAGGCTCATGCCGAAACGCGGCCGGGTCGGGGTCGCTGGTTTTCAATAAAGGACTTCTTTGTTCATGTCTCGCTCTCAGTGTTTCTTCTAGAACTGAAAGGTTCCACATGAGAAAAACAGGAGATTTAGGAACCCTTTCAATAAAGAGCGCAATTGTTTTGCACCAAAAGTGCATTTAGTGTGATAATGAACGTGTGCTAAGCACAGAGCCTCCGTGGTAACTCTCTGCGTGACCAGCATGTTCCAGACAGATGTGCAGAGTAATGCAAGAGCTGAAATCTGCCACTGGCAAAAGGAATCCTGAAATCATTCATGAGCTGGAATAAATCGCAGTTTAAGAGTGGGAGAAACTACCGGCAGACAGACGTACGAAATTTATAGATGGCTACAAGAACGTTTGGAAACTGCCATCACTACCATGGGTTGTGCAACCAAATATTAGTGAACGGTGTCATCAATCCTATCCAGGTCATATTTTGTTTTTTTTTTTCTCAGAGATTGCTAAGTCTAAGTTGCACAGATATCTTTTTTTTTTGTTGTATACCTTCGGGCATACTATTAAAATATTATGATGAAATACAGTTGGAATATTTCCAAATATTTCTTAAGATATTGTGCACAACTTACCTAAAATTCAAGGGTGCCAATAATTTTGACCATAACTGTAAATCTATCAAAGAATTAAACCAGAGGTTCTCAAGCCAATTCTTGGGAAAGCATTAAGCCCGTCAGGTTTTCCAGATAGCCACACTGAATATGCATGATAGAGATTTGCATATAAGGGAGGACTGAGTTAATAGAGCCACACATTTGCTATATTTAGAGATGCTGATCTTTTGATGGTTTCATTTTGTTCTGTAATAGAGGTCCTCAATAGTGCCCCCTGATGGTTTTCACTGCAATCCTCACATTGGAGGTTTTGAGTACTGTTGTTTGCAGTCAGGAGTATACATTTGCTCTATCCATGCTGTGGAGGTCAATATCCCCTGAGGAAGGCTTTGGGCCGAAACACGTGTAGGGTGACCTCAAGGATACCATTAATGCTACATCCTAATCATTTTTCTGTGCCTGATAATACATGAACCTGTATGTGTTACATTGTAATATTTGGAAAAGAAGATAGCGTACCACTTTTGGATAGCAGTTTTTTAATTTTTCCCTTGATAGCTACCTGCTATTATTCAGGATATTTTTTTATTGTTGGTTTCCTGGAAACCTGACAGGCTAGCTATATCCCATGGACTGGGTTCAGAAACCCTGAATTAAACTATTAGGTTTTGCTTTGGTTCACCCATTGCATAAGGTATAAAATTCTTGGAAATCTTATCTAACTAAAGTACATCTCCCAATCAGAGAAACTGGCATGTCCTTCCACCAGGTCGACCATACTTTAATATCATTAAGGATTCTAGTTTGATTGAGGGCTAGATTTATTACAGTATACGTTTCCTTTAAGGTCTGCTAATATTGCTAAGGTACATCGGGGCATGTTTACTAAAAGCTTAGTGCACGATAACAGATGCTAGCATGCAATAAGTACCAATGCGGGCTTAAGAATAAAATGACAGCCCTTAGTGCATGCCATGGGGTATGTTGAGATGAATATCAGTAGTGTTAGCAGTAGTAAATAGGTCTCATAGCATAACATAAGGCATGCGGTAATCTTTTTTGGTAAATCTAGCTCTTAGTTTGAATGCAGCCTTAAATCCTTTGTAGTTCAAAAGCCCACATTTTTAATGTCCTTTTGGGCTCATATTATGGGGAAGGGACTACTTCCACTGGTATTTAACCTTGAATTCATGAGCAAAGCCATTGTACAATGTAAGGGGGCATTTTTAAAATGATTTAACTGGTTAGGACACCTGCTAACTGGTTAAACCATAGTTATCAGAATATCCAGTGGTGCTGAACCATCTGGTGCCTCTGAATATCCCCTCGTGCCCGGCTTGAACACCCCGATATTAACCGCTTGGCATTGGAGAGCTCCAGGGGCAGTACTGGGGTGAGCCAGTCAGTGGCAGTATAGAGATGCTGAATGGCTAACCCTAATGGGATAAAGTTAGGAAGACTGAATGGTTGTTCTAACTTTAGCTGGTTATCCAAACTGGCCAGAGGCTGGCTATTGCCACGGGAATGGATTGCAAAGTCGCAACCTGGATATTGCATGCCATTGGCCATATATTGCCCCAAAATTGAATATCTGGTTCAAAAGTTGAAGTGTCAACGGCCAGCAGATTTCATCCCCCCATAAATTCTAAGGTTCATGCCTTCAGAGAGGATACTCGTGATTTACTAATTCACCTGACAAACAAATTCTTTAAGTATTCTTTTTATATATTTAAATCTGTTTATTAACACCAGATATATCATTTAAAAAACTCCATGTAAACAATACATCTCAACCTTTATAGAAGGTATTTATTTATTTACATTCTCTTATATGCTGTGCTATTCTGCATCAGTGCGGTTTACATTGAAAAAACTGAAATTACATTGAACAGGGCGTTATGACTTGGAGATAACTATTTTACAGGGAACATGGGCTATGGAGGGTTAAGTGGCTTGCCCAAGACCACAAGGAGCACCTGTGGGACTAGAAACCCCAGTCCTTCCGGCCCAAGGTTGCTATCCTCTAGTGGGATTTCAGCCCCTGACCTTCTGGCCTGAAGCACCTTGCCCCAACTACTAGGCCACTCCTCCACCCTACAATTAGCTAAAACCAGAAATCATATACATTTTTCATACCTCTCCCACAACATTCAACCTACCCCATTAATATAGAGACCTATACAGAAACAGTCTAATCTCCCACCTGCAAATGAACCCCCAACAGCTTCAGCCTAATTACTCTATTTATCTGTGAAGGTTGTAACTTCAAGAAAACATATTGGCAGAAAACATGGTCATAACTGTTGAAGCTCAGATATTTATCGATCCATCTATTTATAGTACAATTACTTTGTTTTCTTGAGATTCCCTGCAGTTTTCCCCATTAGAAATTCCTTAGTGTTCATTTCTGGTCTGATTAGGATGATATAACATTTTGGGAAGAATATACAGACCAGCAACCCAGCACTGGAGGAGAAAATTGCAAATATTTCCACAGCCACCGTATATTTCCCAGTTGTGCTCAGGTAAGCAGGGATGAAAGAGAGCCACACGGCAGTAAATATAAGCATGCTAAAGGTGATGAACTTAGCTTCATTAAAGCTGTCCGGTAGCTTTCGTGCTAAAAAGGCTACAATGAAGCTGATGGTAGCCAAAAAAGCCATGTATCCCAGCATGCACCAGAATGCAGTCAATGACCCTTCATTGCATTCAATGATTATCTTCCCCATCTGGGATTTCATGTTCATTTGGGGAAATGGGGGAGCTACTAACAGCCAAGAGACACAGATGATGACTTGGACAAGTGTACAAGAGATCACCAGGGCAGGGGGCAGTCGGGGCCCTACCCATGACCTCAGATTGCTGTTTGGCTTGGTGGCCTTGAAAGCTATGACCACCATAATGGTCTTGGCTAGCAGGCAGGAGATGCAAATGGTGAATACAGTGCCAAAAGTGATCTGACGCACCATGCAGGTTGGCATCATGGGCTGGCCTATAAACACTAAGGGGCACCCAAAGCACAGAACGAGAGCCACTAACAGGAGGTAGCTCAGCTCACGGTTGTTTGCTTTCACAACTGGGGTGTTGCGGTTCTGAATGAAGATGACAAGGACAGCTGTCGCCATCGTGACACCAAATACCGAAAAAAGAGCCAGAGTTGTGCCTATAGGTTCTTGGTAGGACAGGAATTCGATGGATTTCTTCCGGCATCCATCCTTTCTCTTGGTAGGCCATTGATCATCAGAGCACTTCATACACTCTGTAGCATCTGGTAGAAGAAAAGAATTTATGTTTGATAAAACACTGCATTACCCACCGAAAAGACTTTAAAAATTGAGCTCCCCACATAATCATTTTCCTTTATCAAAACCAAAGGGAAAATGTTTTGCTTTTTGGAAAGTGGTCCAGTCTCTTTCTGGATAAAGTTCTACCATGTGCATAGTTTTGACAAATATAATGGAAGTGTTCCTGGGCAAGAGATGAAAGGCAAAATTTAAAAGGTCAGCGGCGATGGTAGTGGGGGGATGGAATTTTGACATTGGGAGATCTTTTCAGATAAATCCCAAAGCAAGCTGGACATATCTTCAGCCTGTCAGCCTCTTAGGGGCAAATTCTAACGCAAATCCCTCTACAAATCATGCTTGGATTACAGGCAAAGGCGTAAGGCCTGCATGAGAGCAGTCAGTGTCTACTTTATGCGTGTGCATTAGGGTGGTCCACTGCTATAGGGTGAAAAATAAAAGTAGGAATTTCTGTGCTCCCTGGCCTGATTCTGGTTCCATTTATGTAGAAAACAATGTGTTCAAAGTTTGAAGCCAATCAAATAATATTTAGGGGTGGCTCAAGGTCCCTCTCTAGTAGGCCCCTGGATCCCCCCCAGGGTTCATCAGACCACTGGGAATTATCCGCTCATAGACGGGGGTATCATGCTTGCCAAGCACTCAATGTGGTCCAGATGCTAGTAAGGACTTTGACGATGTGGGGAACATCTTACGGTGTTGCGAGACAACATCCAGAAGGAACTGGAGTTGCTCTTCTTTTGTAGTGTGTCGGCCGTTGAACTCCTCAATGAGTTTGACTCCTCGCTCAGCCACATCGTTGATCACTGGAAGATTTTTTACTTTCTTCAGACCTTCTTTGAATGATGCATTCTCTTCCCAGTCTTCTGGGTCTGCATTAAGAAAATCACTGTTGATGTCGAGGTGTTTCAGGAAACGGATTGACTTGCGAGTTGCAAAAGATTCAAGATTTGTCTGCGCCTTTTCAGTTCTTCTTCTCGCTGTTGCGATCTTGCTTCCGTGTTGGCCAGTTTCTTGTCCATCGCGCTCATTGAGCCGCGGCGCCCTGGTTCTCGTTGCGCTATTAAGAATTCTTTGTCTTCTTGAATATGAATTAAAGACATTGCATTGGCATGCGCCACATCAAATAGGTTTTTCATTGCAACCTGGAATTCTTTTTCTTTTGCCTCTTGTTTCCCTCCTCTCCCTTTGTTTTTCTTCAAAGGTTTCCACTGATTAAACAATTTCTTTACTTTTTCTTGAATTTTGTCATTTCTTTGAACAGGAAGCCTGGCCTTTTCCCAGTAAGCTTCTACTTCACTTGTTACAATAGATGCACTTTCACTAACGCCTTTGTTTAATGTCATATGGTGATGTAAAAATACACTTAACACTTGCTCCTTGCTGGGGAGCTTGGCCCCCAGAATTGTGGTGGACATTTCTTGAATGAGATAAAAACCACGTTTTTTCGCCATATGAAAAGAATAAAGATACAAAGATAATAGTACAATGTCTTTGCCACCTCACAGAGACGAGATTAGTTCAAATATGGCGCACTCAAATATAATCAGCGTGGAACTGAGTGGATGATACAAGATGATGCAACATTTAGTCATCTGCTCCCATGGGGAAATCTCAAAACTTGTTGAGCCACCCCTAAATATTATTTGATTGGCTTCAAACTTTGTACACAGTGTTTTCTACCTAAATGGAACCAGAATCAGGCCAAGGAGCAAAAGAATTCAGGAATTCATTTTTATGGACCACCCTAGTGTGCATGCTTTTTATTAGAAATGCAGACACTTCACAACTCTGCCCATGTTCCTCCCAAGCTTCGCCCTTGTGCAGGCCTGCTGTAAAAGGATGCATGGGCCGCCCATCCTAATTTTATAAGAGCCTAGGAATACTGCTTTAATAGGTGCTTGGGTATAGTGAGGAGAAAGGCGCCTATTTTGCATCTTTTCTCACCGTATAATTCTATGCATGTGATCCTTGGGGTAATTTTATAAAAATCCTTTTACACATAAAATGATCTTATGCTTGGGAAGAAATGTTTATGAAATGACTCCCTAAGGTGGTCATTATAGAAGCACTACTCATGCTTTGGACATCTGAAAATGAGTATGTAGACATCCACATCACAAAAATGTCCCCAAAGCCATTTTCCAAAATGGCTCCAGAGGCATCTCCATGGTGGGGACATCCATCTAGGATGGAGGCATGGTGGGTGCATGTCTGGGGCATCCTCTGAACTTAGATGTGTGTGCATGACATGTCTCCACTCTCGTCCAAGTCTATGCCTAACCCAGGACATGAATAGGCATCAGCAAAGAGCTCATTCTGCCAGCAAAACATCAGTAGGGTGTACAGAATATAGTATTCTAATATCCCCAGTAGTGTCCACTACCATAAAGAGAGATGCCAGGAAATGGGACACTTGTTTTATGATTTTTATGCTACTGATTGTCACTGCCTTCAGAATGGCAGTCTGGGACAGGTCCCCTGTCTACAGTATCATTGCGGAGACGTCTATGTAGACATCCCCAAGTATTGGCAAATTGGAAGCGCACATGTTTCCGAAATCGTGCCCAAATTTGCATGTGTCTGACTTCTTCTTGGAATGTTTTGGCCTGGACTTCCCGGACTGCACCTAGAAGTCATTTCTAAAATGTGCCTTCACGTGTATTTCACCGTGATCTGCTGATCAACCACTTTTCAAATGGACCCTCAAACTCTTAAGGACATTTCTCCTATGTTCAGGTTTGCAAAAAAAATTATCCATAACTTTTCTGCCCCTTGTAATGTCAAAGACGTAAATTATACACATTCTTGAAATCCTTCTACCAGTATTCCCACACACAAATGTGCATATAGTTACACATTGAAATCCAGAGCACATACCTGTCTGGTCACTGAACTCTTCCTCAGAGCAGGGGATGCAGTCGAAGCAGCAGACAGGTCGCCCAACCAGAATGGCCTTCCGGTACCCAGGACGGCAACTCTCGCTACAGGTAGAGACGGGAACCTTTATAGACAGCAGTATGGAGGGAGGGGACACAGGACATTACTCAATTAATAATGCACTAAGAGACTTTCTTTTTCAGAGAAAAGCAGTATTGATTATGATCTTTGTATGAGAGCTGAGCCTCAGGTTCACATCATTAGTGTGAACACCGTTATCTGTATTCAAATAACTAGAGAACTAAATGATGGAACAGGCTAATGCTTATTTTTCACACAATAATCTGTTAATACTTTTGCTCCCTATGAAATCTTCCTTGAATAAGGAAAAACTGTTAATAAAAGTGTACAGGGGACAAAATTGTCCCTAGAGCTTGAAATCTCCAGCAAAATAGTTTGAGTTGCCCAGAAACATCAATCAGCTTGGCCGTCACGGCTAGGAAGCATGTACCACTTCCAAAAAGCCTCAGAGCTGCAAAGACTCACGAATGACCAGTAAACTCCAAAGGTCTGTTACTATTCTGCCATTTCTTTCTTACAGCTGCACAGAAGGGCTCGGTTAGTAGAGAAGAGTGAGCAAAGGCGACGCTGCAACTTCCCTCAAGCACAGAAAATCATTTAAAAAAAAGATGACAACATCTAACAGCACTTATGGTATGAGGAGAATTTTAACCAACTTAGCATGTTCAAATCAGTTATTCAAAGATCTAAAACGACTACAACCAGGTCAGATTAGAGAAGGTTCCTGCATTACTACTTCTGTCAATCAGATTTCAACGAAAACAGGGATTATCTAACCTGTGTATACCCTTCACTCCACACAATGGCGCTGGTATTGATCTTAAGGTCCTGGTCACTGGATGCCCCAGAGTCATAACGGCCGATATTTACATAGGAAAAGGAGCCACTGGAGGGCAGATGCCAGTTCAGAATGTCGTAAGAAGCTGGAGGGTTGCCCTTTTGGTCAAAGAAAAACTCCTGGCCCATGGTGTTCTGGAAATGCACCTTCCGTAAGTAATGCAAAAGCTGTACCGAGAAAAAGAGAGTGATTAAAATTGGTATAAGAAAAGCACCAATCCAATTCCAGTGGGTGCCTCTGACATTGATCTTTGCTGGTCTTACATAGGATTTGTAGTTTTCATATCCAGAAAACAAGTGGACTTGTTACCTGAACTAAATGTTTTGTTAATCACTGAAGTTTGGGCACATGGCTTGAAGTGGCACCTGCTCTAAAATCCATAGCTATTTACTTTTAGTATGCACATGGGGACCTATATATGCATAACTAATTGTATAAACCGCTTTTTGCATGAATGGAATACTGAGAAACTGTAAACCCATTAACACATGTTAATGCCTCTTTGAGTGTAAATATAGATGTCGATGCATGTTAAATGCCCATATTGCTCCTCATGCCCTTTGGTAAATAGCTCCTAAGAAAGGATATCATAACCTGAAATGAACGCAGAAGCCTATAATTGTTTTAGTGGTCTATCTATCGCTATACAATAAATAAAGAAAAAGGTTTGGGAAGCACTGACTGCACAACAAGGACATACAAGTCATCCTACTTCAAGAAAAGTATGAGATACAAATGTTGGGACATACCTGCCATGGCTTAAAGTGTTTGATGTTCCCGCATGACCCATTGAAGAAAGGCCCTTCTCCAGGTTCACAGGAAGACATGGCATGCAGGGCATGAGCTACCACATACACAGCATTGTAGACGTTGTACACGAACCTTAGGTTTGTCATATCAAAAAACAGGATATCAAGGGTCTTCAAGTCTTCCTTCCCTGTGCAGAGTTTGCTTTCTGAGTTTAGTTCTTGAAGAGTGACCAGATTTGTACTGGGATCAACCCACCTGCAGGCAAAGGCTTCTTCCCAAAACCACCCAATAAAGATGTCTTCAGTAGTCTTGAAAGGATGAAGCTCATAGAGATAGTCTTTGAACTTTGGAATCTTGCCTGAAGGAACAGAGAGGGCAATAGTCCCCTTCAAAGTTTTTAAAAATTCCTTTTCACTAAACATTGGATAGTCAGCCCAGCCATCTGTAGCTATCCAGACTTTCCCAGACACATCACTTCTTGAAATTGCTAGCATAACTGGATACAGGTTGTCGGCAGTGGAAAAGACCACAATGACTCTGCTAGTTGTCTTCTTCACGACCTCCACGATGTGCCGGATCTTCTCTTGGGAGTAATACAGGGGGATGGTTTCATAGAAGGCTATACAGACCCCAGCTTTGAGCAGCAAATCCTTCAACATCTGACTTCCTAACTGTCCATAGTCATTGTCCTCAGCAAGTATCCCTACCCAGATCCAACCGAAGAAGGTAATTAACCGGGCGATGCCCAGAGACTGGAATTCATCACTTGGAGTAGTGCGGAAGAAAGAGGGAAATTGACTCTTATCATTAAGTGCATCTACGGAAGAGGCATAGCTGATCTAGAAAATGTTCAGAAATAATATGAGTTATTTTTTACTACTGCCTTCAGAATGATTCATAGATACAGAATGTTCCTGATGTCATTATGATTGATCCATACCTGTGTGTATTTATAGATCCCCAGTAGTTGAGCCATGGCTATGGACATCCGAGACTTATCATCTCCAATCACTGTGGCCAGAGGAGAGGTTCCCCTGCAGGTATAATTTGGGATGGAATCTTTATGCCCGGTGAGTTGCCATATTGTACCTTGCAAGGACCTGAACAAGGTATCGCAGGAGTCGTATATCCAGAAACCCAAGGTGATGTTGGGAAGTAAGGCGCCATTTCGGTTAATTTCTTCAATGGCAAATACCATTGCTTGTACATGCTGGAAAAAATACAACTGCAACCTAAAATACAAACCAATATTGTATTATACATGAAAGTTAGGCAAATATATATATCCCATATATATGACAGATATTT
The DNA here is from genome assembly GCA_033557465.1 of Ichthyophis bannanicus. NCBI lineage: Eukaryota > Metazoa > Chordata > Amphibia > Gymnophiona > Ichthyophiidae > Ichthyophis > Ichthyophis bannanicus. Next base: position 41,125,935 of record CM066051.1, on the reverse strand, counting down.
TATAGACATAGGCACGATCCATCCATCCATCTATTAGGCCATCTAAATCTTTAGATGGAGGCTGATTCTGGACTCTTAGGGACTGATATTGAGCTGTGCAAATTTCCGAAGATCTGTGGCGGAGATACAATGCTTTTCAAAAATCTTCACATCCTTGTGAATTTCTTGCTTTCTGTTGTCTAAAAAATCCAATTCAAAATACATTAAAGTAGGAAATTTTTCACTGATCTACCCAACCTATTTTCCAATTTCAAAGAAAAAGAACAATTATAGAAATATTATAGTTATTAAGTATAGAAGGCCAAAAGGTCTTGACTGCATAAGTCTTCACACCCTTTCACTTAGTACTTTGCGGAAGCCCCCTTTTCAACAATATCAAATAATTTCAGATAAGCGTCTACCAACTTTGTACAGCAGGATAGTAGACTTTTTGCCCATTCTTCAAGACAGAATAGCTGAAAATGTTTCAAGTTCACTGGGGATTGACTGTGAATTCTAGTCATCAAGTCTTGCCACAGATATTCTGTTGGATTCAGATCTAGGCTTGGGCTGGGTCACTCGAGCCCATTTACTTTCTTGTTGCTGAGCCACTCCTTTGTGCTTAGTACCATTGCCCTGCTGAAACTGAATCGTCTCCCTAGTCTCAGGTCTAGGGCAGACAGGAATAGGTTTTCCTCCAGGCTCTTTCTGTACTTTGAACCATCCATCTTTCCCTTGATCTTCCAAAGCCTAGTTGGTCTTGATAGTTTACGGGTCATGCTGAGTCTTAGTAACCATAACTAATATTTCAGCTCTCATGCTACGGCGTTCCTCAGGGTGAAATGGTTAAGCAGTGGATGTCTGCTCTTTTATATGGTAGTCCTCAAACCAGATTAAACATAATGCTCTCATCACATAAGATACAGTATGCTATACTGAGTCAGACCAAAGGTCCCTCAAGCCCAGTATGCTGTTTGCAACAGTGGCCAATCCAGGTCACAAGTCAGGTTCCCAGAAAGTTGACAGATTCCAAGCTGCTTGTCCCAGGGATAAGCAGAAGATTTCCCCAGTCCACTTTAATAATAATTTATGGAAATTTCTTCAAGGAACTTATCTAAACCTCTTTTACACCCTGCTACACTAGGAGCTTTTATTACATCCTCCATTAACCATTCCTCTGATTAGTCTTAAATGTGCTACATTGTAGCTTCATTGCATGCCCCTAGTCTTTCTACTTCTTGAAAGAGTAAACAAGCAATCTACGTTTACCTGTTCTACTTTGCTCATTATTTTATAGACCTCTATCATATCTCCCCTCATCGGTCTCTTTTCCACGCTAAAGAGTCCTAACCATTCAAGTCTTTCCTTTTTAAGTTATGGCAACCAGAAATGCAGACAACATTCAAGGTGAGGTCGCACCATGGAAGAATTCAGAGCATTATAATATCCTTGGTTTTATTCTGCATTCCTTTCCTTATGATTCTTAGCATTTTATTTGCTTCCTTGGCTGCCGCTGCACGCTGGGTAGAGGATTTCAATGTATTATCCATGATAACACCCAGATCCTTTTCCTGGGTGCTGAATCCTAATGTGGAGCCTTGGATCATGCAACCATTCTTTTGATTGCTTTTCCTTAAGTGTGAAACTTATTAAATAAGTAGAGTGAATAAAGTTGCACTTGTCCATATTAAATTTCATCTGCCATTTGGACACCCAATCCCAATGTCTCAAGGTCCTCTTGCAATTTTACGCCATTCTTTTGTGTTTTAAGAACTTTGAATAATTTTGTGTCATCTGCAAATTTGATCACCTCACTTCTTTTTCTCATTTCCAAGTCATTTATGAATATGTTAAAAAGCAGCAGGCCCAGTACAGATCCCTGGAACTCCACTATACAATTTCCCTACGAGTCTCTCATGAGGGACCTTGTAAAAGGCTTTCTGAAAATCCAGAAACACTATATCAACCGGCTCACATTTACCTACCTGTTTATTTACATCTTCAAGAAAATATAAGAGATAAGTGAAACAAGACTACTTGGCGAAATCCATATTTGGCTTTCTGCTATTGAACCATTATCTATGTGTTCGGTGATTTTGTTCTTTATAATGTTTTCTACCTTTTTGCAGGGTACTGATGTTAGGCTCACCAGTCGGTAGTTTCCCGGATCAACCCTGGAATCCTTTTGAAAAATTGTCATTACATTGGTCACTCTTCAATCTTCAGGTACTACAGATGATTTTAAAGGTAGTTCGCAGATCACTAAAAGCAAGAGTGGAGGGGCAATTTGGATATGGCTGGCAGGGTTTCTATCAAGAGACTGAGCTTCTACATTGGCAGGGTGACAACCACCAGATTTTGTGATTAACTCACATTAACAGAACTTATTAAATAGACCCCGTGGAGGAGGTAAGCTAGGAGAAAAGGAAATTAACAGCATAGAGAAGTTAGTTTGCCACTTACGTGTCGCAAGGTTGGATCCTGGGAGCCTCAGTGAAGGGAATCGGAGGGTATGTTTTAGCATTGTGAACAGGGTAGATCCCCCCTATAAGGATGTCCCCCTGCTTTTTGTATCCTGTTACAGTCACATTGCTCAGTTGACACTTAAGTTTAGAAGTGTTATATGCAGCGATATTTAATACGAGGAAATAAGTCAATACTATCAGTATCATTTCCTCCATCGATTTGTGAGGATCTCAACATTTCTTCTCTTCTTGCCTTGAGTAGAATAGAAAAACCAACTAGTTAGCACATATCAGATCAGAGTTAATGTTAGTGTTAAAATTAGGGTTAGCACTACGATTAATGTTGGCTAGGGCTAGTCCTTATTTTCTCATGATGCATTTCCCCACTGAAGGCCTGATTTCTAAAAAACATTTCTTCCAAATGCATACATGAGAGGTGCTAAGCTTTTTGAAAGCCACACCAAACGGAAAATCTAGCAAATTAATTAATTAATTTCCCACTGCTGCTTCTGAAAAAACCTCCATCAAAATGTTTGTACCATTAGGTTTTGGGGAATACGTTTAGTTAGGAATGTTTATTTTTATTTAAAGATAAACTGTATGGATGATTTTCCCTTTTGATTTTGCAAAATGTTCAGCCTGATCCAACATTTTTCACCTTACACATTTTGTGTTGAGGATCTTACAGTTTTAGGCAAGCTGGGTGGCTGCTTAGGGCAACAACTTCTGAGGGGTAGCAAGGGCAGCTGCAGTAAAAAAAAAAGCATTATCTACACACACTCAAAGAATATCCATACACACTCTACAGTTCCAGCGACCAACAATTAACAGAGCAACTCCGTGTGGTGAAAAGCTTTTTCGATGATGTCAGAATGACATTTGGCCTTGACAAATGTGCCAAGGAAACATTTTTTAGAGGAAAATTGAGCAAAATGGAAAGCATCTCCTTGGTTGATTTGTTATTAAGGACCTTGAACAGAAAGGCATATATAAGTATCTCGGAGTAGAGGAAGGAACAACCCTGAAGCAGAAACTACTGAGAGAAAGGATCAGTAAAAAATACTGCAGGAGACTAAAATCATTACAAGCCATTAATCAGTTAGTAATCCTTGTACTCTTGTATAGTTTTGGGATTGTGGGCTGGCATCTTAAAGATCTTGAAAAACTGGATGTGCGAACAAGAAAACTCTTCCACGGCCATGTCTCCCACCTTGACCTCCCCGGCCACCCCCCCCATCTTTACTCCTGTCTACTCCCCTACCCTTTAAGAACATAAGAACATAAGATATGCCATACTGGGTCAGACCGAGGTCCATCAAGCCCAGTATCCTGTTTCCAACAGTGGCCAATCTAGGTCATACGTACCTAGCAGTATCCACAAAAGACACAGGTTCCACAATGCTTTTACTGGGTCAAGCACTGATTATCCTGGGTCCCTTTTTAATAGTGGTTTATGGACCTTTCCTCCAGGAACTTGTCCAAACCTTTTTTAAACCCAGCTACACTAACAGCCCTTACCACATCCTCCGGTAACAAATTCCAGAGTTTGATTACACGTTGAGTGAAAAAATATTTTCTCTTATTTGTCTTAATTAGTTTACCCTGTAGCTTAATTGCATGTCCCCTAGTCTTTCTATATTCTGATAGCATAAACAATTGATCGACGTTTACCTGCTCCACTCCATTCATTAATTTATAGACCTCTATCATATCTCCCCTCAGCCGTCTCTTTTCCAGGTTGAAGAGCCCCAACCTTTGTAGCCTCTCTTCATAGGAGTAGCCTTCCATCCCCTTCACCATTTTGGTGGCTCTTCTCTGTACTTTTTCTAATAATGCTATGTCCTTTTTAAGATACGGTGACCAGAACTGCACACAATATTCAAGGTGCGGTCGTACCATGGAACAATACAGAGGCATTATAATATCCTTTGTTTTATTTTCCATCCCTTTCTTTATGATACCTAGCATTCTATTTGCTTTCTTGGCTGCTGCTGCACACTGGGCAGAGGGTTTTAACATGTTATCCATGATGACTCCTAAATCTTTTTCCTGGGTGGTGGTTCCCAATGTGGAACCTTGCATTGTGTAACTATAGTGTGGGTTGTTCTTTCCTAGGTGCATAACTTTGCACTTGTCCACATTAAATTTCATCTGCCATTTGGATGCCCAGTCTTCCAATTTATCCAGATCCTCCTGCTGTTTTCCACAATCCTCTTGGGTATTAACAACTTTAAACAGTTTTGTATCATCTGCAAATTTGATAACCTCACTCGTTATTCCCTTTTCCAGGTCATTTATGAATATGTCAAAAAGTAGCGGACCCAGTGCAGATCCCTGTGGTACTCCACTATTCACCTTTTTCCATTGGGAATATTGGCCATTTAGTCCTACCCTCTGCTTTCTATCTTTTAACCAGTTCCCGATCCACAATAGTACACTACCTCCTATCCCATGACTTTTTAGTTTTTCCAAAAGTCTCTGATGAGGGACCTTGTCAAAGGCTTTCTGAAAGTCCAGATACACTATATCAACCGACTCACCTTTGTCTACCTGTTTATGCACACCTTCAAAAAAACATATCAGATTAGTAAGACAAGATCTTCCTTGTCTAAAGCCATGTTGGCTATCTCCCATTAGGCCATGACTATCTACATGCTGTGTAATTTTGTTCTTTATAATGGTTTCTACCATTTTCCCCGGTACTGACGTCAGACTCACCGGTCTGTAATTTCCCGGGTCACCCCTGGAACCCTTTTTAAAGATTGGTGTTACGTTGGCGACCCTCCAATCTTCAGGTATTACAGATGATTTTAATGAAAGTTCACAGATTACCAATAGCAGGTCCGCAATCTCATTTTTCAGTTCTTTCAACTTTTGTACCCACCTCTCTCAGCCCTTCTGCTCTTCATTGTCTGGGTGCCCTTTTTACTTTTCTGTATTTTATTGGAGTTCCCTTTTCTCATTTTCTGAATGATATATTATTTTATATCATTTTATTGTCAAATATTCTGATGTCCCTAACAAAGGGCAGTATATCAAATTTTAATAAATGAAATGAAATAAGGTAATTTACAAGAATTAGTGTATGCCGAGACTGTACATTCCTAGAGCTGAAGGAGGGCTAGGACTCATAGAGATTGATTATACATACAGAGCTACTATCATAGGCCTTCAGGCCTACCGAACAGCATCAATGGATTCAAATATGCAAGAAGTGCTGAAATATGAAAGTAAACATCCAGACTTTGTCTCCATCTAAAACTTAGCGATGCGCTCCATCGACTAGAAGGAATGATTGAGAATCCACAAGTATTCCCAGGGAAGGAAGTAGTAGAATTTGCAAAACAAGAGAAAAATCTCTTCAAATAATTAGATCCAGAAACAAAGAAAAACAAGTGGCAAATTCACAAATATAGTGGGAAATACAGAGTGTTACTCCAGGAACCCTTTGTCAATCAAGAACAGACACATGCATGGTTAAGGTGAACTGGAAAGGATGAAAGGTTGATAGTTGCAACCCAGGACAGCGACTTACAGATGAGATGGTTTACAGCGAGCACTGAAAAAACTGGCAAAACAGACATATTTCAGTTCTGTAAGAAAGAGCTGGAAATGGTGACTGACCTCATTGCTGGCTGTGAAGTTCTGATGGCAGAAAATTTCTACTCAGAAAGGCACAATAAAGTGGCACGCACCATCCATTTGAAACTCTGTAAAGACTAAAACATCACTGTGCCTGAAAAGCACTGGAATCATGACCGTAAGAGAATTACGGAGAATGAAGAGGTTATGATTACTTGGGACGTTCCCGTTCTGACGGATAAGAATCTGGATGCGAGGAAACCCGACATAGTGGTAATCTCAACTTACACAACTGTAGGAAACATCTACCAACCTACCCCACTTATATGTGGCCCAATATACATCCTGTATGCCATCCATACCCCTCATGAACCCCCTCCCTCAACCTACCTCACTACCAATATAGGACCATCACTCATGACCTATCAAGGGCACACAGGCAGAAAACACGCGGGAGCACCGAAGCGCAACAAGCCAAAATCAAAAAGGCAACGGATGCAGAAACCCCGCCGACCCCTTGCTCAACAAAACCTTGCGCAATCAGAGCCTTCAGTGATCTGTAGCATCACCCTCATAAACGCCCGATCAATCAGAAACAAGACCCACATTATCTTTGACTTAATCAAAGATGAACAACCTGACATCCTCTGCATAACAGAAACCTGGATATCAAATACCGACACTGCCTTACTGAACCAGATAGACAGACCAGGCTACAACCTGTACAACTGTCCACGTTCCAACAAAAGAGGTGGAGGAGTGATCATAATTGCACGATCACACCTGAAACTCTCATGCACGTCCCTTGACTCAAACCCGGATATAGACCTGATCAAAGTGGAGAACTCAGCAATATCCATCTGCCTAATATACAGGTCCCCCTCACCGAATCATGAAGGACTTGCTACAGCATTGGAAAACATATCCTCAACACAGCCAAGGAAATTCCAAATCATCCTCGGTGACCTAAACCTAGCATCAACAACAGAGGTGCACGCCAACACATTCCTCGAAGCTATGTCACAACTCGGGTATCATCAAATAATAAAGGAGCCGACACACGAAAAGGGACATACACTGGACATGGTTTTTGCTCCAAAAAACAAGCCACCCAACCATGTTGAACCCCTGATTAAAATCAAAGCAATACCCTGGTCTGACCATCACCAAATAGACCTACGGATGAAACTCCCTTTGGCACCAAAGAATGCAGAAGCCCAACGAGAAACCCGTCAGCAGAGATCTTTCAATAAGCTTGAACTGGATAATCTCGCGAGTAACATCAAAGCGCACATCGATTTGGAGTCTACAGACCTCGATGCCCTAACAAATAACTGGAACGAAGGGATCCAGGCATCAGCAAACCCGAAATGGAAAAACACAGCAAGCACAGACAAACAAAGGTCAGAGCCCTGGTACACGACTACGCTGTCCAAAAGGAAGAGGGAACTAAGAAGATGTGAAAAAAAGTGGAGACGCAACAAAACTTCGGAACTCAGAGCTGAATACCTCAACACCCTCAGAAAATACAAAGACGAGGTAGATGATGCAAAAAGGAAACACCACAACAACCTGTTGAATAAAGCCATCAATAAACCACGGGAACTATTTCGAATAGTGAAAACACTAACCAAAACAAACCAACCAGAACAGCAGAGCGATACCATTCAGCCCCAAACCCTAGCTAACCACTACGCAAGCAAGCTGACCACAACTGCAACCACGCTATCTTTGGCCAAACCCAACTTGACAACTGTAGAGAAGCATGAACAGACGTGGAACGAATTCTGCAAAATTGATGATAAGCAAGCAGTGGAAATAATAACCAGCATAAATACCACCACCTCACTGCTTGATCCATGCCCATCTACCTGGATTAAAGCGGCAAAAAAGGACATTGGCCACCAAGTCGCTCACATTGTGAACCAATCACTGTCCCAAGGAATCATGCCTAACCAGCTCAAAAAGTCTATAATAAGACCAATACTAAAAAACAACTTGCTAAACAAAGAAGATCCATCTTCCTACCGTCCAATCTCCAGTATATCGTTTTTAGCAAAAATCATTGAAAAAGCAGCCCTCATCCAACTGCAAGAACACCTTGAAGACAACGATATACTGGACAAACAGCAATACGGATTCAGAAAAAATCATGGGGTCGAAACCCTGCTTTTAGCCCTGTTTAACAACCTCCTCAAGGGGCTGGAAGACAGGAAGAAAATGTTTATCCTCATTTTCATCGACATATCCGCTGCATTTGACACTGTCCATCACTTAACCCTCCTGAACAAGCTGGAATCAATTGGAATTATAGGAACCGCCTTGAAATGGTTCTCCTCCTATATAACGGGCAGAAAGCCACAGGTCCAGTTCAACGGAGAGAAAGCTGAACCGTTCATCCAAACACAAGGCATTCCTCAAGGTTCGGCACTCTCGGGGCTACTTTTTAACATTTACATGCAACCACTCAGTGAAATATTCAGGAAATATGGCATAAACTACCACATATACGCAGACGATATCATGCTGTACACCCAACTAGAGACCACCAACCCGAACTACGACCAGCTTCAAACCTGCATGGGAGAGATGTCGGGATGGCTACAACAAAATAACATGTCGATCAATCATAAGAAGACCGAAGTAATGTTTATATCAAATACCTTGGGCTTCGAACCACCTCCAACAATCACATTGTGCAACAATACATACAATACTAAGAAAGAAATAAAATATCTGGGAGTCACAATTGATAACAAACTGAAAATGGAAAAACACCTCAACAACACCAACAAAGCCATCTTCCACAAGCTTAAAGTGCTACGACCCCTGCGGAACATACTAGATCCGTGCGATTTCCGATCTGTTGCTCAGGCTCTCATCATGCCCCACCTGGACTACTGCAACGCCATCTTGCAGGGGCTACCAAGGAAAACAACCAACATACTACAGATGGCCCAACACGTAGCAGCAAGGATCATCATGAGAACTCGCGTCACCGAACATATCACACCTGTATTGATGGAACTACACTGGCTTCCAGTCGTTGCAAGGATTCAATACAAAACATTGGTAACTACATTCAAGTTAATTCACAACCTGGCCCCCTCATTCCTCTCCACCCTGATCTCCATGCAACCTGCAACCAGAAGCAGGAGAACCATGAACTCTGACACACTAAGAGTTCCAAACAGCTTTAGACACGTAAAGGTCAGTACTAGTCGCAGAGCGTTCTCCTTATCTGCCCCCACGTTATGGAACCAGCTCCCACACGAGCTGAGAGAAATTAAAGACATAAGCAATTTCAGAAAACAACTGAAGACGCACCTGTTCAATTGTCATTATACCAGATGAAAATCCAAAAGGACCAAAGAAATTGAATTGCAGTATGTACAAATGTAAATATATGGTGGTTAGTGCCTGTGTAAATGTATGATAATAGCTAAGGTCTTTATATGGACCCGCATATGTGTGCTGTGTATCCCCCTGCTCTCTCTATCTAATCCCCAAATAATTCTGTCTGTAATTTATGACAAATCCCGTAATTGTAATCAAACCGCTTCTGATCGCTGGAAGGAGCGGTATATAAGTCCTTACTAAATAAATAAAATAAATAAATAAATGAGAAAAACACCAGAACAGCATTGATAATAGACATGCTGGTTCCAAGTGATAATTCTGTGAATTGCATGGAGATGGACAAAATCCTGAAGCGCCGGGAAATGCAGTCGGAGACCAAGAAAACATGGCAGAAAAGTACAAAAATATCTCCCATCCTATTGGGAGCCGCAGGCCTGATAGAAAATCTTCCAGTCTCATCTTGACAAACTACCCATACAGGTTACATCTTATGAACTCTCTTTGGCACGAGCGTTAGCAGTAAATTTGAGGGACTGAGATCATACTGCATATACCCTGGGACTTAGAAGTCAGGTTCATGACTATCGTGCTATGCGCAGAACTAACCCGTTTGGAGAAAGTGTCCCAAAAAAAGAAACAATGAACATGTAGCTTTACTTGCAGAGAGTCGCAGTTACTGGGGTAAACGGCTTTTGGAAATCACCCCCATTTAGTATATATATCTAAAATGCAAAGTTCACTACTGAAAAGCCTGATATCTGTTATACATTTTTAGTGGATCATTCTGGAAAGGATGAGGTGAGACGATCATGATTGTCAAGTTTAACTACTAAAGACACAGGGAAGGTTAAGTCTAGGGACATTAAAGTTAATTTGTGTGTACGTGTGTAGGGTGAGGGATGGAAGGCTGATGTCTTGCCTGAGACATTTAATAACCTTGGATCAGTCCTGGAGACTTCTGGTCTCTGTGATGGTCCTGGAAGAGGCACTTCCACATTCTCCTTTGATCAGCAAAAGACTTCCCAAATGGACTGTTGTATGCAGCATTTATTCAATGGCGCGCACACACACGCACACGCACACACACACACACACACACACACATACATGCAAGTCTGTGATACTATGTAAGCCACTTCTTCAATATTTATCAGAAGATGGCCACAATTTCATTTGCAGAAGGAGGCTTCGTGGTCCCAATAGCTGACCTGCAATGACCTCTTTGAATGCTTCTTATGTTCACCCAGTGAATAGTATCGGAGTTTTCATAAGGAGAGCACAGACAGAGGTAACGCAGGGTAATTGGAGACGGGGAAAAATCTTGAGGAGAGAGAGGCAGCAGGAAATGTTTCAGGGGTAATTAATGGCAAAAGCTGATTTTCTTAGAAACTGTTAAGAGACATTTGAAGTTTGCTAGAGAATAAAAATGTTCTTCCCTGTCCCTAAAGAAGCAAGAAACAGATTTATGTTTCATAGAAAAATGGGGGTGGGGGGTGGGATGAAATCTTGCAATTCTATTTGCTTACCACAAGTGTAAGCAAGTGTGTTTTTCCCCCTGCGATTTACTTTTCTGTAATTTCTGGGAGGGGAGAAAGTCTACCCAAAAAATGGTAGCAGCAGAAAGATCTGTAAAATACGATGAAAGATCCTTACCCAGTTCAGTCTGCTTGTGCTTATTTTAGCATGAAAAGTAAATCTTTCTGAAAGGTCTTCTATTCTACAGCACTCTTAAGCTTTAAGATGGAATTCTAGGTCTCTTAAGTGAATAATACTTTGAATGCTTGCCTATTTCCAGCCAAAGTCCTTCAAAATGATACTGAAGAGCGAGATGATCTAACGCTGGAACTCTCGGTCACTGGTTTATAGCCTTCCCCTATTCCCAACTTCCCACCAATTTCCATGATGGAATAATTGCTAATTGTTTTGTGGTTTCCACAAGCCACAAGGGGGAAAAGGGATTGATAAACAAAGGAACAAGCTTTGAAATGAGCAGACTTAAGGGAATTTTTTTTTCTATTACTGAACTGCAGGACAGATGCTAGAATAGACGGTGGTGTCTCTAGGCAGAGGTGTTTGGGTGGGGGGGGGGCAATAGAGGTGCAAGCGAGGTAGGGGGGGGAACCAAATTGAAATTTTCACTCATCACACGGGAAAGATTCTGAACCCCATCTCTCAGTTCTGTAACATAAACTCCACGTTCCCTACCATGGGAGCTATGATATATCGCTTTCCAGACTCTCAAAGTCAGGATTTGCCAGAATGATATTAAGCTGGCTCTGCTCTTTCTTGTCTGAAGGAACTGTTCAAGTGATTTCTTCAACTCTATCTTCCTGGTGTCCCTTAGTATCTGGAGTGTGACATGTCGGCATTCTTCAATGTGGGTTTATCTACTCAAGTGGTACATGGTCTGCAGCTGATTCAGAATTCCGCTATTCAGCTGTTGCCCGTGCTACTGGATGTCTCCTGCTTTACGCTGCTCACTCTGCCTTATGATTGCATTTTATCTTTAGTTTAAGGTTTGCTGCTTGGGTTTCAAGACATTATATCTATGTTCCCTAGTCATCTGACTAAGTTGCTGTTCTGTTATATCTCCGGTCAAAGATTACGTTTGGCTGGTCTCACTCATTGGATGTGCCTTCCGTCTAAGAGGGTGATCTTTCTTGGACTTGTGCATCCACCTTCTCAATTACTGCCTGTTACTGGAATCATGCTATCCAAGATTTCACAAGCCATTAAAAGCCCATGGGCCTGATATTCGAAGGACATTTACACCGTTTACAGCTCATTAAACCATCTAAATGCCCTAAATCGGGATATTCCACGGCACTTACACAGTTAGTGCCACTGAATGTCCCCTTCAAAGCCTGCTACATATCCCGAGGCTCTGTGGTTAGCATCGGGGTGTGCTTGGAGCATTCTGGGGCAGAGCAGAGGCGCAGACTGATATTACACCGCTACCTGGTTAGCGATCCGCGGCGAAAACCTAGTTTTAGCCATGGATGCTTACAGGGTAGTGGTGCAATATCGCCACTACCTGGTTGACCTCGGCAGCTCCAAGGCTCGTGTGGCAACACTGGATATTCAATGCTGTCTCCAGTGTTAAGGGTCAGCGGACAAGGCTATGTGCCATAGAGGCGAATAGCATGCCCATTACAATATTGGGCGCCCTATGTTCCAGTATGTATTTGGTCCTGGGTAATTTGGATGGGCCACCCAAAGACAGTGGAGTTGAATGGAGTGGAGGAGTGGCCTAGAGGTTAGAGCAGCAGCCTAGAGCCGGAAAGACCCATCTTCAAATCCCACTGGTGCCCCTTGTGGCCTTGGGCAAGCCACTTAGCCCTCCATTGCCTCAGATACAAACTTACAGGCTGATGCAGAAAGCTGGCACGGGCTTTACGAGCCCATAAAGCCACATTTTGACAATTGTTTATATGCAGGAAATAGACGTAAACGCCAGGGTGAAAACAAGTGCCCAATAAACACCACACGTAATGAAATGACTCCTTAATTATTTAAATGTATTTTAATCTGCTGGGCTTGTATGCAAATTTTGGCTACGCCCGATGCAGAGACAGGTGTAGAAGATTTTGCAAACAGTCATAGCACTAACATTTTTACTGCAGGTTCTGAGAGGAAATAAACCTCTAACACATGCCCCCGACAGTATTTTGATGGCACTGAGAAAGGCCCCTGATGCCATCAAAATACTGCTGAGGGCCGTACCCGGCAATAAAATTATCCCTGGTGGTCTAGTGGCTCCTTCTCCCCTCTAAATAAAAGAAGAACCTGGTGGTCTAGTGACCACTTTCTTCCACCCCCCATTAAATAAAAAAGCAAAACCTGGTGGTGTAGAGGCCCCTTCCCCTTAAATAAAAGAAGAACCTGGAGATCTAGTGACCCCTTTCCCCCACCCCTCCCATTAAATAGAAAAGCAAAACCTGGTGGTCTAGTGGCCCCTTCCCCTTAAATAAAAGAAGAACCTGGAGATCTAGTGACCCCTTTCCCCCACCCCTCCCATTAAATAAAAAAGCAAAACTTGGTGGTCTAGAGGCCCCTACCTGGTGGTTTGGCTGCCCCCAAATGCACCTAAAGGGGAGTGCTGCCATATAAGGCAGTGTTACCATTTCTGCAGATTTCCCGTCCAATTGGATGACATTTTTACCCAAACCATGGGAAAAATTCATGGGTCATGGGTTATGGGTTATGGATTTTTGGGCTATTTTCTCACATCACTTTCGGCGAGAAAACCACAGAACACATACACCCTTCACCCAAAAAAGGCAAGCTCTGGCTTCAGAGGCGGTCACATTCCTTGGCTGTATCTCATTGGTCAGGTCCCAGAGCAGCACATTGGGAGCTGACCAAAGAGATGTGGCAGAGTGAGAGTGATTGACTGCCAGACTGATCAATCAGGGAAATAGACAGTGGGGCCATGTGGCAGGGTGGGCATGGCCTAACCTGATGGACCACCAGACCAGCCAATCAGGAACAAGAAGGGCAGGGCCAAGGGTAAGTCGCTGTTTGGAGCTTTTATTTCTTTTAACTCATTTTGGGCTGGAAATATTTGAGATCATCTGGAAAAATTGTCAGTGGGGAGGGGTGAAACTGGTACAGTGAGACCTGTACTGAGGAGTTCTGGTACTTGGGCACTCTAGGGACTTAATTCTGTGGTTAAAATTGAGTGTATGACTGCTTGGATGTTTTAAAAGTGTGGGGGAATATTATGTTATGAAAGACTAAGAAAAGAAATTGGTTTCTCTCAGGGGCACTTTCTCAAAATGACTTAGTTTAGCGCTTACCATGCCAGTCATTGGTCTGTGAGGAACTTTTACTGATAGCTGTAAGAACGTTTTCTCACGTCACCTTGTCACAATATTGCATGATTGGGGGCATATGATGTTGTGTAGCTAACTAATAGTTTGTTTCACTATATATGTCTAATGATTTACAGATCCACTCCTTTTTTGTACTTATTATTTTTTCCTACTCATTTAGAAAGATGTTTTGTTTTGTCCTTCAGTCAGTAAGCATACTTTTATTTATTTATTTGTTTATTTATTTTAATACTTTTCTTACATTATTTTTAATGATATTTACGATTTATATATCACCCTTTTATTTATGTATATGGTTTTATTTTGAATAAGTGCATTTATCGTATTGTTTATATTTTGAGGTTATCTCTGGAGAAGGCTCATGCCGAAACGCGGCCGTGTCGGGGTCGCTGGTTTTCAATAAAGGACTTCTTTGTTCATGTCTCGCTCCCAGTGTTTCTTCTAGAACTGAAAGGTTCCACATGAGAAAAACAGGTGATTTAGGAACCCTTTCATTATTTCATCATTTCATTTGCGCAATTGTTTTGCACCTAAAATGTTGCAATGCAATGTGCGCCTTCGAGTCATGGCGACCCAGTATTTAGTGTGAAAATGAACATGTGCTAAGTGCAGAGCTTCTGTGACAACTGTCGAAGGTGTGACCAGCATGTTCCTGACTGTTAATGTGCAGTCGTGCAGAGTAATGCATGGTTCTACTACTGTGGGTGCACTTACCTCCACCTTACCTGCGCTAATTGCAACATTGTTAGTATGCGATGTGTACTCCTATGCTAACTGCATTACGCTCACCACATCACACTCTCCGCCCCATTTTCCAGCTCAATGCATGAGTGGCATTTAGTGTGTGAATCAGCGCATGGTAATAGTCATGACCCCACGCAGTTACCACAGGCCCAATGTGAGGTTACCATAAGCCAAAACCCATGCTAATTGCTTAAGACTCTTTAGTAAAAGAAGCCCTTAATTGTGAAGAATTTAAATTGTGTACAAAATGTGCTGTAAGTAAAAGCTAGCAAATTTATGCATTTTTCAGTCTGTGATTTCACCTTGGAATATCACCGACAAATGTGATCTGAAGGTCAGTGAAGTAAACCCTGGATGAGCAATTTTAAAAACAAATAGCAAAACCAAGAGGCTGCCTAAAGTCCACTGGACCACTGAGAAAACAACTCGGAAACACCACTAGATCCATGATCAGTCCAATGGTTTGTGCCACCCTCGGCCACGGCTGTGGCACCACCCGCTCCCGGCATCCATTTTCTTATGGGGTGGGAGAGGGCACGGATTCCCTTTTGGTGCTGAGACGGCAGTTCAGCCGTCACTTCAGTGCATCAGAATTTAAAGTGTCCATGCACATTCACACTCATGACCTGCCGCTCTTGCACTTCCCCTCTGATATACCTTCCTGTTGGAGGGGATAGAGGTGGCAGGCCGTAACTGCATGCATTTTAAAGTTTGCTGAAGCGCAGAACTGCTGTGTCACTGCAGTGGGGGTGGGGGGGGGGGGTGTAAGTCAGGCCGCCCACCAGGGTCAGCAACCTAGTTTGCCCTGTACCTACTCTGGAGATCGGTTTCCATGTAAAAGGGAAGCACTTGTGAGTGTGAGTATCTGACTGGTACAACTTGTGTGTAGTTTAGAAAGACAAAAAATAAAGAAACTCAGATGTATGAATCAATCCTGATTCTGAATAATTTTAATCACCACAGGTTTGGGCACTAGAAAGAAGGTTCTTTGATATATAATTTACATCTAAACCAAGACAGCTACAATGTAATAAACAATGACCGTTGGGAAATAGTGTGTAGAATGTATCAAATTATGAAACAAATTTTCACCGCATGAAGATTAACTCCATGTGAATTCCACTGGAATACTCTGAAGTGGTTGAAGGAGCCTCAGTAGAGGGTAAAGCGTTTCAGCACATGCTCTCACCCCCCCCCCCCAAATTTTCATTCATTGACTCGAGTTTCGCCCGTTCTGTTTCTCTGGCTGCTTCAGGAGTTTAAGCAGTGGGAGTTGTGTGACAAGTAGAAACCATGAGTACATCAGGAAAGGGAGAGAAGAGAGGCAGGTTAAGTTGAATGGGTCTTAGAAGCAGAGAGTGTTATCAGCAAAATCCTTCTGGAAATGATATGTCATAAGGCTGGTCTTGAATTTGGTAACTTTAACCATCTCTTCCACCTCACTTTTAAAGCATGCTGGCTGTCATTTGGCCTTTTTTTATGCATGTAATATATTTTATCTGGGCTTCTAAAATGGTATTTTTAATAATGTCCACCTCATGCTAACTTTTAACCTTGACAACTTCTCCTTTTATTTTTATTCTAACTAGTTTCCACATTTTGTCATAGTCTCCCTTTTAAAATGAAGTGCTACAGCAGTAGATTTTTTTTGTGCTTTCCTTTTAGTGATACCTAACAAAAAACCACTAGAGGTGAAAAACAATATTCAAAAACAAACCCCTTCAAAAAATCCCCTGTAATCTATAGTATGAAAAATGAAATTAAACAATACTCGTGGTAAAATTAATGTTGGACTATTTGCCACGGGGAAAACATCCTCCTGAAGCAAAATGTCCTTTTTATTCTTTTTATATTGTGAACCCACTGCTCACAGCTCACAAGCCATATCCAAATTTAATCAAGGAAAAATGGCACCTTGCCAATCCCTCAGCCAAACACCTCCAGGTTACCAACTCTCCACATTATTGTGAGCAATGGGTTCTGTGATAAGGAAGCTTATCATAGTTCAGGAAGGAGCTATAATAGAGGTGAAGTGACTCTGAACAAGCAACCTGTCTGTTCTGGTAGAAATAATAAAACAGAATGTTTCCATAAAAGACTACCAGTCCCAGAATGCACCAGGTTTCCAACAGCCATTAGAAGAGCTGAAGTGGGGAAACGTGTGTTCAATCAGGAGGGCTATGAGGTAATCCCCAAGCACTCATCTCCAAGGGCAGGGCTTGATTCAGCACAGCTGCGCTGTGCTAGGGTGGAGCATTCATCTAAGCAGGATAAAAGAACAGCTTATTCTACAGAGAATCATCATCTTGATCATCAGAAGCACCTTGATCATCCTGACCATCATCATCAGCAGAAGCCAGAGCTGATGGACAGAGAGAGCAAGAAACACTTTGGAAGAAAGAAGAGAAAAGCATTTGGGAGGTCTAAAGGAGTCCATAGCAGTATGTATACTGGGAGGCATTCCAGAGGCAAGCATACACCATTGGACTGGGGAAAGCCAGAGGAGTGGGGTTGCAGAGCCAGGAATCCCCGGACGGCACCTGTGAGGGAGACGGCTGCACCTTTAAGGGACCCTAAGACCAGTGCCAGAAGGTATGTGAAGAGAGATCCAGTGTCCAGGGATCTTGATTGGAAGGCTGGACATAAG
The DNA here is from genome assembly GCA_033557465.1 of Ichthyophis bannanicus. Taxonomy (NCBI): domain Eukaryota; kingdom Metazoa; phylum Chordata; class Amphibia; order Gymnophiona; family Ichthyophiidae; genus Ichthyophis; species Ichthyophis bannanicus. The sequence continues at coordinate 41,108,323 of CM066051.1, read as the reverse complement.
AACTGGACTACATACTGGCCAGGATATTTAGAGACGAACTCTAACAGCAATGGAAGCTCAGGTATGAACACTGATCTATGCCCTAGCTCTTCACTGGGAAGACAGCAGGGAAACAAGTATTGTCCTGAGAGTGTTCCATTGAGAAATTCCTCTGTGCCAATCCATTATAGTGAACCTATGATAACTGAAGAAGGGGAAGATGTTAGAAATGGGGACTTTGAATACATGGATTGCTCTCTGTCTAAACTTCTGTGGTAATATGCTGTTACAAAAATACAACAAACAAACAAATACCAAACCCGGTAATCAAAACCTATAAAAACCTATAAAAACCTTTACCGAGACAAACTAAATCTATAGTGAAGCAAACAAATTTTTGTCGGAGCAGCTACCACAGAGAGGGGAAAGGAACCACCCCAATCCGCTGCAGCCAGTCCATTTTAATTATTGTAGAAAATAACGTATAGAAATTGCACTGCTTCTCCCAACCCCATGAGCAAACCAATTAAACACCCCCTCCACCTCAATCTTCCTAGCAATACTCATTCTCCTACTATTAACACTCGGCTTAATCTACGAGTGACTCCAAGGTGGTCTTGAATGAGCAGAATAAGAAGTTAGTCTAATAAAGACAATTAATTTCGACTTAATAAATTGTGGCTGCCCTCACAACTTCTTTATGACATTAACAACATACACCCTCTACTCAAGCTTTATGCTAGGAATAACAGGAATAATTCTACACCGGACCCATCTTCTTTCAGCCTTAATCTGTCTAGAAGGCATAATACTCTCACTATTTATTACTTTATCTCTATGATGTGTCCAAGCTGAATCAACATCCTATACACTTACCCCAATAATTCTACTAACCTTTTCAGCCTGCGAGGCAGGCACGGGCCTCGCAATTTTAGTCGCAACGATCCGAACACACGGCACAGACACAATACAAAACCTAAACCTGTTACAATGTTAAAAATTCTAATTCCAACCATTATACTGATTCCAACAACATGATTAACCAAATCAAAATGATTGTGGACAGTATCAATAATTCATAGGGTGGTTCCTTTCCCCTCTCTGTGGTAGCTGCTCCGACAAAAATTTGTTTGCTTCACTATAGGTTTAGTTTGTCTCGGTAAAGGTTTTACAAAAATACAACAACCATCACAAAGAAATATAAACTTGTTCTTTAATCTACTCAGAAAAGCTTCTGAGTAGGATTTGAGCCACGTAATAGAAAGTAAACCAGCCAAGAGGGTTTCAGCTGGTAATTGTTAGCAATTGAGCCTTGCCTAATTGCCTGTGAGCTCTAACGGGACACTTCTGAGTGTGTGTGAAGATACAAGAAGTTATCCCTGAAAAAGAACAGTTTTTTTTTCTACTTTGTGGGTTTTGTTTGTTCTTTGAAGCACTGCTAAGAAGATATTAGCAGGGGCCTACAGAAAAGACCTTTCTGTTCCCATCAAGGTCTTTATGCTTTGATTTGATTGTTTAACAAGTTCAGCTGTTGTTTTTCCTTATTTGTTTTTCTAAGTATAATACTGAAAGCAAGTATTCCTTTTTATGTGCTACCAAGTATATCTGTGTTGGGAGAAATAACCCCATAAATAAAATATCTTCTTTGCTTTACATTCGAGCAAGCACAACTAATTTATTGTGAACGGCTGAGTCTGGTATGAATGGACTACATTTCCCACAATCCTTTGCAAGTCATATTAATATTTGCCTTTGCCAAGACTGTGGACATTCTCACCTAGCGCCCCCGTTTACAGTTCACAATATAAAAGGAATAAAAAGGACATTTTGCTTCAGGAGGATGCTTTCCTCGCGGCAAATAGTCCGACATTAATTTTACCACAAGTACAGGGGATTTTCCTTTTAGTGATGACAAAATTGTGTTCCGATCACTATTGCCTAGTAGCCCCATCACTATTACCACTTGCACCAGGTCCCATGTATCAGTAAGGACTAGATGTAAAAGTACTTTTCCCTCTGATCAGTTCCTGGGTCAACTACTCAATGAATCAGTCATTTATGGCATTTGGAAACTTTCCCTCCTGAGCATGTCCCAATGAGACATTTACCCAATCAATATTGAGATAACTGCATCACCCATTCATATTGTGCCACCAAATTTGTTAGCTTTATTAATTTCTTTTCACGTCTGGTATCCATTTCTTCATACTATCCAAGTGACTGGTAATGCATCTTCACCGGTATGAAATATTCTTCTACCTGTATAAATTTACTCCTGCAACTGAGCATTTTGGCTCCTACGGATTTATGTTAGTGTTTTAGAAAGACCTACAGATGCCTACCTGCCCTTGAAACCTAAGTGACCTGTTATAAAATTACCCTCAAGATGATTCACAAAAAGCTTTGTTAAAGCCTTCTCAGTTCAGATTCACAGTGTCAACATACAAAGGTTAGACTTCACTTGACTTGAAATGCCAGATGATATTCTCTATGAAAAGCTTCTCCCAGCCCTTTTGGAGTCATCCTCTTCATGGCTTCCATTGGAGCTTTAGGATTACAAGTCTTGATTCTGTAGGAAAATTCATTGACGATTTTACGCCAACTTCAGAGGGTTAGTTGGAGAAAATGGCAGGATTTTAAAGCATGCAGCTTCTCCTCCAGCTTTCCCGAAGAAATGGTCTTTGTACCCAATTTCTATTGAATTGCTCGCTTCTCTCGCATGGTGCACCCCAAAGAATCCTTTTCATTCCAGAGTTAGAAGTCTCTGGACATCACCTGGTTGATCACTTGGTTTGGTTGGACCTGGGTCAGAAACCTTATTTATTTATGTATTTGTTTTTATATACTGTGCTTTTTGCAATCAGTGCGGTTTACATATAACATGTGCAATCAAACATTTTACATAGAACTGGAGACAACAAGAACTAGAACAATGGAACAGTTACATGGAACAATTTTGTATAGAACAGATTGAAACTTTAACTAAATACAGAGGAACAGCGGATAAAGTCTATCTAATACCTTGCTGAGGACAATAGCTATGGACAGTTAGGAAGCCAGATGTTAGCATGTGACCATCCCTACTATACATAGAAAAATTTCAAATGTTGTTTTTTGGCTTCTTTATTATTTTTGTTTTGTTGTTTCATTTTATTGAAAATGAAACAAGCAAAAAGAGAGGAAAAATATGCTCCAACTTATCCTCGGTCCTCAATGAAAAGCACATCTGGAGTTACTAATGGTGTCCAGGGGGACCGCTATTATCTTTATTTAGTCTCATGGATGCCCGTTCGGTAAATATGTCCCTTTCCCCCACCAGCTGAGGAGAGCCCTCTTAAGACCCTAGCAATCCTTTTCTTTAACTGCATGTGAAACATTTCCATCTATTCTTAATGTAGACGCATCGCACTGCTAATGTGTTAAGTCCGTCACTAATCTTTAGTTACCTAAGTTGATAATCCTATGGATGTCAGTTCAATGTCTTTGTTAAGATACTCTCACTGAAGGTTTCTGAAAGTGTTTTGTACAAATATATTATAATAAGAACTGTCTTGCTTGGCGATAAAGGGTTTGTCTGATGAGAACACTAAATTTTAATTGGAGAGCTGGGACTTTAAAGGCCGATAATCTCACTAGATGAATAAAAATGACTTTAACCTCTACTTTAGCAAAGTGAAAGATGGTATGACTCAGTGCACTGTTGGGTTGGGTATCCCATTAGAGGAAGAAAGCACTAGAAGGAAACATAGGAAGAGTTGATTCCAGGATAGGGTGATACCATATGTCCCCAGAGTGTAACAGTGAGAAGAGCCTTCAGATCCCGCTACGCTGAGAGAAGAAAGTGTACTTATAATTTTACCTGGTTTGGAAAATGTGGAGAGTTGGTAACCTGGAGAGTTGCAGTCATAAAGGCATTTTGTTGATGAGATCTCTAGGAATCAATTCATTCTCAGAAGATATCTAGTGAATGTCGGTGGTAATGTGGTGAGATAGATACAAATCTCAGAGCAATCTATGGCTAGCCAAATAATGGCCATCTTCTAGATGTAGCTGAATTGATTGGCGTTAAATGGGAAGAATAATACACAGACAGAACTTCTGAATCAGCATCTAGAATCTGAGAAATTTTCAAGGACCTAGGCCTTTGGGAATTTTGGCCCTGGGAAACAACAAGAATAATAAACTGAAAAATAAGGAATTCATCCCACCTCAGAGGTTTATTGAACAATGTATTACAGTACAATTACTTTGTTTTCTTGAGGTTCCCTGTGTTTCTTCCCATTAGGAATTCCTTGGTGTTCATCTCTGGTCTGATTAGGATGATATAGCATTTTGGGAAGAATATACAGCCCAACAACCCAGTGCTGGAGGACAAAATTGCAAATATTTCGACAGCCACCGTGTATTTCCCTGTTGTGCTCAGGTAAGCAGGTATGAAAGAGAGCCACACGGTAGCAAATATAAGCATGCTAAAGGTGATGAACTTAGCTTCATTAAAGCTGTCAGGTAACTTTCTAGCTAAAAAGGCTACAATGAAGCTAATTGCAGCCAAAAACCCCATGTATCCCAGCATGCACCAGAATGCAGTCAATGATCCTTCATTGCATTCAAGGATGATCTTCCCCATTTGGGATTTCATATTCATTTGGGAAAATGGGGGAGCTACTAACAGCCAAGAGACACAGATGATGATTTGGACAAGGCTACAGGAGATCACCAGGGCAATGGGTAACTGGGGGCCCAGCCATGACCTCAGTTTGCTGCCTGGCTTGGCAGCATTGAACGCTATGACTACCATGATGGTCTTGGCCAACAGACAGGAGATGCACATAGCAAATACAACTCCAAAAGCAATTTGACGCACCATGCAGGTTGGTGTTGTGGGGTGGCCAATGAACACTAATGAGCACCCAAAGCACAGGATGAGGGCCAGTAATAGGAAGTAGCTGAGCTCACGATTATTTGCCTTCACAACTGGGGTGTGGCGGTTCCGGATGAAGACGACAAGGATAGTAGCTGGCACCACAGCACCTATCATGGAGATAACAGCCAAACTCATGCCCAGTGTTTCTTGATAGGAGAGAAACTCAATGGTTTTCTTCCGGCATCCATCCCGTCCTTTGGTGGGCCATTGGTCATCGGGGCACTTCATGCACTCTGTGGCATCTGTAGGAAGAAGCGATTTCATAGGTGACTTTGATCAGGGAAAGTATATATAATGTAGATACTTATTGTATAACTCTTGTTAATGTACCCTGTTATCCAAGTTTCTAATCCCTGTTCAAATGTAAATGCATCTCAATGACCCTGAAATGCACATGTTATGTTTTAATGTAAACCGCACTGATGTCAATAGCGCGGTATAAAAGAAATACTAAATAAATAAATAAATTCCATTAAAAGAAATTAATAATAATATATATCATTTTTATAGTGTTACTGGATATACGCAAAGCTATACATTGGTGATATGTATTCAGATAGGATATATCGCTTCCCCATAACTGCATTTGATACTGATCTTATAGCATATGCTCTAACATTTAGGGGTATGTTTACTAAAACCCCGGTAGAGTGCGGGCCGCGGTAGAGTGCGGATGCCATATAAGGAGTGGGCGTTCCGTCCTGAAAAAGAAAAGCCGGAATTTAAATATGCACTAAGGTGCGCGGCGCCCTTGTGCGCCCCGCACCTTAGCGCATCATGTGGCTGCGCGGGAGGCATATGTGGTATGCTAATGGACAAGCAGATGAGCAGAGCCACAGCACAATGGTTAAGATACCTACCAATAGTGCAGGGATCAGGGGTTCAATCCCCCACAGTGCCCAATGAAAACAGCTGGCTGAGGCAGTAATTTATGAGGTGCAGAAATACTGATGTTTTTGGCGGCATATTAATACTGGGCGTCATAAGGCGGCGTGCTGATGTTTTTGGCGGCATATTAATACTGGGCGGCATAAGGCGGTGCGCTGATATGCAATCATAGGAACCAAACCACAGCCCAATGGTTAAGACACTGACCAATGGTGCAGGGATCAGGGGTTCAATCCTCCAAAGTGCCCAATGAACAAGGCTGGCTGAGGCATAACATGTTATGGGGAAGATTGCTTTAGGAGGCATTTTAGTCATATTTTAATTACCACTACTAGCAAACGCACTCCCAAAGCGTGTTAACATCAGGTGCCCTATAAGGCACATTTTAAAGTGCACTGTCAGCCAAGGCACCCTAGTATGTTGCTTATAGGGCGCTTTAGAGGGTGCCGTATGAGGTACCGCAAGGTCAGTGTACTGTTTTTTATGGCAGCACTGTGCAGTTTAAGGAATGAAAAGCATACGTAGGTGCGCTGACAGGTAAGGAGGAGCAGAAGTGGAGCACAATGGTTAAGGCACTGACTGCTGATACAGGGGTCATGAGTTTGCTCCCCAGTGTGCCTAATACATAAGGCTGGCTGTGGCATCAGCTTTGCATTGTACATATTTTGTCCTGCAGCACTTTATATTTATGTTATTAATTGCTGCCAGCAAACACAGCCTCACGTGCCGTAATTGAAGGTGCCATCTAAGGCACCCTATAAGGCACTCCATAGGGCACATTAGAAATTGCACTGTCCGCCACAGCACCCTAAAATGTCCCCTATAGGGCACCCTATAGGTTGCGTCACAGGAGAATGTATAGTGCACCTTATATTGACGGGCACCATAAGGTGCCCTATAGGGCGCCCTATAAAGCACCCTCAGAGGCACCTTATGGGTACAGTACGCTGAGGGTGTTTTTGCTGCCAACAAAATATGTACATTAAAAAAAGATAATGCATTGGACAACCCTGTCAAATAACCCCATGGTGGGTTTGAACCCATGTCCTCTGGTTTCAGAGGCAGTGCAGTAACCATTGGGCTACAGCTCTATAGCTGCTAGCAAGCCCCTGGCTGGCTGCAGAGAGCATGCACGTCACCACACAGACAGTCTGCTGTGGTCACCAGGATAGGGTTAGCCTACCCATACCCATGATGCACTGCACATGCAAATCAGCTGTCCACAGATTAACACAAGATGGGCAATGCACCCCCACAGCACCTCGGCCCGGTAGAGGGAAGTGACCATGTGCACCCACACACCACCTCGGCCTGGTAGGGGGTACTGACCGTGTGTTTTACTGGTACAGAGTAGCTACACACCGTCACATTGTGCGGGTACTGTGCTCACCCTGAGGGTGCAATGAGGCGCCCAAGACCAGGTCCACAACACCTTCCATGGCTAAAAGAGGCCATGCCAGAGGTCCAAAGCAGTGTTAATGTGTGAGATAGGTAGTTTATGCACAAACACCTTGGATATCTCTGTCTGTTTCAGTCAGGTGTAGCCCCTATGGACCCCCAGGTGGGCTATGTACCACCACCACCCTCCCTCCAGGGCTGAGGGTGGCAAACAGGGTCTCCCATCAATAGATCCACATTCTACCTCCCTGCAAAGGTGGCAGTAGAGGGGACCATCAACCTGGGTCCTGCTGAGCAACAGACACCCCACAGGGCAATCAATGCAGCTCTATACACATCCATACCACACTGGCAGACAGACATTAGGCCTGGATATGGTGAGCTGCACCCCACCACTATCTGATATTCTCCTGCAGCAAGTCATCAGCTGCTGCACCCCACAAGCTGCTCCATCAAGACACATACCAGCTGCAAACAGTGTGCTAGTTAGTCCACAGTGCATGTTCTCAGTGGAGATGCATGCACCCAGAACTGGGATATCAGCATACAAAGCAAGCAGATAAATCAGTGACTGGGCCCCAAAAGAAAACCCATATCTATCACATGAGAAAAATACTATATAGCACTATGGGGGTGCCTAGCCATGCTGTGGTCACTGCACAGTCAGGGTGAGAGTGATCTCTCAGCAGGACATACTGAGGTCACCCTGTCTGTGTAGGTGGTGGCCGGGCACTAATATGTCCCAGTCAGTGCCCTATGCCCTGTGCAGATGCACCCTGGCCAGGCCACCCTGTCCGGCCTCTACCCATGGTACCTTGCTCCTCATTATGCACATTGGCAGCCCAATACTGGAAACATTGCTGGCAGTGTGGGCTGTGGAAGGTGTTTGCAGCCACCACACACTGGATAGGCAGACAGCCACCCCCACACCTATGCCAGCATTGTGCTACTATAGAGGAGTCCAGCAGCCATACCCACCACACCAGTCCTGGGCACAGTACAGGCATGGATATGGTACGCACTACTGTTGGGGGTCACTCCCCAGGGTGGTAAACACTGTCAGAGACCAGACCTGCAGCGCACACCGCAGACATCACAATGATTGTTATGGTGGAGATCAATGAGCAACATGTGCTTAACGTAGGAATTGATATCTGCCAGTTATCATGGGCAACGTTTGATAGCTGTGTACCATATACCCAGGTGTAGGGTGGCAGTGCTAAGGTATGCAACTGCTAGTATTGGGGGATACAGGCAGGGCCCAATGTCCTGCCTCTCTAGGAGGCATTGGCCAATGGGGCCTGGGTGTGTCTGGCCCTGTTGGCTGCTGCTTTACGGCAGAGTGTCCCAACTCCAGTCCTGGTGTTCCAACCACTGTTCGGGATTTCATGCTGTCCCTCAGAAATATGCATGAGCTACATCAGCATACCATGGGGGTGGTGCATAGATATGCAGCACAGGCATCTTTATTAGAGGCAGCATGGAACCTGAATGGTGTGGGGCCCTCCAGGACTGCATTTGGGAGACTCTGCTCTGGGTAATGCGGCTGTTTATGGTGTCTGTGTTTGGTGTGGTAAAATATAGGCGTGTGAACCATGCGTATGTTCTCAGCAATAAAGGTTTCTCCTTACTATCACGGTTTAGTTGTAGGAAAAATATGTGGACTGGATTGGCAGTAGCCCCAGCTGGGCTTTGAACCTGTGATCTTCTGTTTCTGCACATGCTGTCTGTGTGCACTGCACCACCATGTTGCCACAGATATGCTGGGTTCCCTGGGGAGTCCATGACTGAACATCCAACAGAGCCTGTCTGTTGCGGTGGACGGTGCCAGCCTGCACAGGCCTAGGCCACTGTCTGCTGTGGTTTGCAGCCACTGCCCCCTCCACCACCTGTACCCTTCTGCCAACATGCAGACATGTCCCTATCTGGAAAAAAAAATATGACCTGATTGAGTTGTGGCACTCCAGGACTGAATTTGGGGGTCTCGGCTGTCGGTAATGCCCATTGTTATGGTTTGTGTGCGGTGTAGGGTAAAATATGGGTGTTGGAACCATGCTTATGTTCTCTGCCATACAGGGGTGTCTGTACTATCACTGTTAAGTTGTGGGTAAAACTGTGGGGACTGGGTTGGCAGGAGCCCCAGCTGAGGTTTGAACCTGTGACCCTCTGGTTTAACAGGCACTGGCTGTGTCCGCTGCACCACACTGTGGCCACAGAGACAGTGCAGTCTCTGGAGATAGGAAACCTGGCCGCACGAGTCAGACACCCTGCTCTGCACAATTTTACTGTGGGCTCGTTTATCTTGTATGGGGACAGGGGTGCAATTAACCTCAAAAATGACCTCCAAAAAAAGGGGAAAAATCCAAAACCAAGCTGGGCAACAGTGATATCAATGGGCAACATGAAAAACACTACCAGGAAAGCTCCATTAAAATGCAGTGATTTTTGAACGAGTCTACGGAGCATAGACCCTTCCAAAAATCATTTCTTTTTTTTGGAGCTTTCCTGGGAGTGTTTTTTATGGTTGCCCATTAATATCACTGTTGCCCAGCTGGATTATAATTTATTTGAAATTTGTTGTGGTCATTTTCAAGTTTTATTTGCTGTTTTGTTCTGTGCACATGTATCACACTGCTCACGTTTTGCAGGTTTCCCCGGTTTTGCTGTACATTGCTGACGGAAATGGTTTCTCTTCCCTTTAAATCGGCTCTAACGCGAGGGTTTCACTCGCGGTATTTTTAATGCCGAATTCAGCCCCGCTTCTGTGCGGGGAGCCTCTCCCCTCCCACTCTCCACCCATTGACCCCGTCCCCCCGCCCCTCGGGAGCCTTCCTCCGCCCTCCTTAAGCGTTTCCCCGCCTCTATCGCACATCAGCGCCCCCCACACGTGCGCCGGCCCGTTAATGTGACATGCACGCATACGCGGCGCTTAAGAGCACTTAAGTGCATCATTAGCATCCGCTCTTGTGCGCCGCGCACGTGTGTGCGGTTTAGTAAACATACCCCTTAGTTGCAGAATCATCTGATCATCAATACTATGTTCTTGGGTAACTTTTGTTTGAAAATCGTGTGAGTTTGTGCCAATTAGGTGCCCTGTTGAATTCTGAATGTAGATGTTATTACTGTATGTGCTGGCTTCCAGATTCTCATAGGTCCTTGCTTCAAGATGTATCACCTTAAATAAAAACGTAACTCTTAGTTGGCGAATGCGATTGTAATTTCTACACTGTAATATGGCTATCTGTAAACCTCTCATCAGAAATGTATTGTTATTTCGTTTTGGGGAGTCAGGCCATGGGTTACAGCATAGGGGGAAACTTTATAAAGCTCGTTTTACATCTAGAAAAAGGCCCAATTGACATGTATAAAACATAAACCAAGATTGCTTGTACTCATATGCATGTTGCATGTAGACATTCCCGGGGGTATTATTTGGAGAAACAATAATGGATTAAGAAAATATCAATTGAATAAAATGAAATTTAAAAGTAATTCCCCTGCAATGAACCTTACACTATCTACTATTAAACCCATCCTACTTCTCAACAAGCTCAAAGTACCTCCACCCCTACCCCTTCTTCCCTTTCTGTCCAAGCTGTGACTGACCATGGAGGTCACCACACCACCACTTCCGCCTCCATCTCCCCCTTCACTTACAAATCCTTCCCTCAAACCTTCCTTCCTCTGTCATTCCCTTCTTTTTCTAATATCATTGAGGAGGAACTGAAGATCGTTTTTCCTCCTCTAAACTCACTATCTGCTCTTCTGATCCCTTTCCCACCCATCTGCTCAGTTCTATCTTTCCTGCTGCTGTCCCCTCCGTTTGTCGCATCCTCAACCTATCACTTTCCACAGCATCTGCTCCTGCAGCCTTCAAATATGTTGTGGTTAGATTTCTCCTCAAAAAACCTTCACTGGACCCTACCTGCCCTTCCAATTATTGGCCCATCTCCCTTCTCCTTTGTGTATCCAAACTACTCGAGCAAGTGGTTCACTGCTGCTCCTCTCATGCCATTCTCAATTCACTGCAATCTGGTTTTGATTCTCTATATTCTACTGAAATGGCTTTAGACAAAGTCTCCAGTGATCTCTTCTTGGCCAAATAGAAGGGTCTTTACTCAATCTTCATCCTTCTTAAATCTATCTGCTGCTTTTGACACTGTTGATTACCACCTTCTCCTCGATACCCTCTTTTTCTCTTGGCTAGAAGTCCCCATGGGATCAGAATTGGGTGGAGCAGGCCTGGACTTGCAGGACATCCCCCGATTCTAGGCTCCCGGACATCTGGCACACTAACCGGCCAACTCAACCAGGCTCCTGCATGGAGCAGCAGTGGCACAGTGTCCCGTTGCCATGCCACCGTGGCTCCATGCAGGAGCCGCAATCGTCACCCACCCACCAAATCCTTCTTTCCCTGCAGCCCAACCCCCTCACCTTTTCTCCACGTCCCAGCGCCACCGTTCCCTGATGTCCAGTGGGACTTATTCCACCTCTGAGATGGAATAATTCCTCTGTCTTGTGGGGATAATTTGGTTTAGGTCTAGATTTCAGGTCAGCCTCTTGATTTCTGCAACTGCACCCCTGTCTGCTTGAACTGTACACAGTTGAATGGCACAAGAAGAAACAGCGTTTGTGGGCTACAAGAGGGAGAATATGTGGCCTTGTATAAGACAGCCTAGGGAACCACACTTTGCACAGAAATGTACAAAGAATATGGACCCAGGAAAATACAGGCTAAGAAAAATACAGGCCAAGCTGGAAGCAAAGACCTTTAACACACATACTCTAAGCCCTGAAGAAAACAGACAGTGCCAAGAGATGGAGTTCCAGGAAATGGAAAGGCATGAACACAGCACAGGCAGAGGCAGGGGGGCTGTGACCAGCTGATAAGCGGACCCTGAGCAGACCTTGAAATACAGACCTTGAAATACCAACTAAGTTCAGAAGGTCAGAAGAACTTCTGCAAGTGCTCTTCCCTCAGGACCCTCCCATGTTTATCACCAAACAGTTGGTATTTCAAGGTCTGTATTTCAATGTAGTTCATTGATGTATGTGCGGGCAGCTTTGGGCAGGGAATACAGTCCCAGGCATTTAGCGGGGATGGATGTCCGAACTGGACCTTCATCCCCACTAAACGCGGCTTGGAATCTACCCCTTAATGTATGCTCTGGCAGATCTTCCTCCACTTTTATCCCCGTTTCATAAGTATACTTCAGAGATCTGTTTAGGACCTGTTTTCTTCTCATTCCTTTGGTGCTCTTATCTCCTATCACGGTTTTCAATACCATCTTTATGCTGATGACTCTCAGATTTACCTCTATGCACCTGAAATCTCTTCATGAATTCAGGCCCGTATACCAGCCTGCTTATCTGATGTTGTTGCCTGGATGTCCCACTGCCGTCTAAAACTGAACATGGCTAAGACTGATTATCTTTCATCCACCTTCAAAAGAATCCAAAAGGATATCTATCTGTGTTTTATTGATTACAGCAAGGTAAAGAATCAGAATTTGATTATGCGTTGAGTAAAAAATATTTTCTCTTATTAGTCTTAAATGGGTTAAACTATAACTTAATTACATGTCCTCCAGTCTTTCTACTTTTTGAAGGCGTAAACAACTGATCTACATTTACCCATTCCACTCCATTCATTAATTTATAGATGACTATCATATCCCGCCTCAGCCGTCTCTTTTCCAAGTTGAGGAGTCCTAACCTTTTAAGTCTCTCCTCAAAGGGGTATTTTTCCATCCCCTTTACCATTTTTCACTCTTTTCTGTACCTTTTCAAATTCTGCTATGTTGTTGTTAAGTGCGGTCGAGTCTGTGTCGACTCATGGTGACCTCTGGATAGTTGTTCTAAATTGTGTTCGGCCTTCGGTAAGGAGGCTTATTGTTGACAGACTGGCACACATAGCTGCTGTTATTGTATTGATCCTTCTCATTGCTGGACTTCCTCTTTTGCATTGACCTTCTACCTTGCCAAGCATGATGTCTTTCTCTAATGATCTCTCTCTTTGCATGATGTGTCCGAAATTGCATACAATATTCAAGGTGTGGTCACACCATGGAATGATACAGAGGCATTATAATATCCTTGGTTTTATTCTCAGTTCCTTTCTTGGCCACCGCTGCAGAGCAGGTGGAGGGTTTCAACATATTATCCACCATGATGCCTAAATCTTTTTCCTGGGTGGTGGTACCTTGCATCGTGTAACCAAAAGAAGAAAGCCAGCAATGAGATGGATTGATACAATAACAGCAGCTATTGATGTCACTCTATCAATAATGAACCACCTGACTAAAAACCAAATACAGTTTAGGACAGCTATCCAAAAGGTCTCCATGAGTCAATACCAACTCAACGGCACTTAACAACAACAACAACAACAAACCCACCTTTTTCCTTTTTCTGTTTTGGTAGATAACACTGTCATCCTCCCTGTTTCCTTGACTCATAGACTTGGAGTCACCTCTCTCTTTCCCCACACATCCAACAGATAGCTGAAACCTGCCTCTTCTTTCTCTGTAACATCATCAAGGTCCATCCTTTCCTTTCTGAGCACACTGCTAAGACCCTTATCCGCTCTATAGCCGATGCCCATTTGGACCATTTCGACCTGCTCCTCGCTGATCTCCCCATGAATCATCTCTATCCCTTTCAATCCATTCAGAGCGCAGCTGTGAAGCTAATCCTCTACTGAAGTCTCTATGCTCACGTAACCCCTCTCTTCAGCTTCCTATCCGTTTCCGTATCCAGTTGAAACTTTTACCGATTTACAAGCGCATCCACTCTTCTCTTCTTCATTACTTCTCCTCTCTTCTCTCTCCCTTCTCCTCCAGAACTCTGCTCATCAGGCAAATCCCTTCTATTTGTACCCTTCTCTTCCACTGCCAACGCGAATACATTCCTTCCAGCTTGCTGCACCTTTCCTGGAACAGGCTATCTGACTTGGTATTTCAGGCTCTGTCTCTGGTCCTATCCAAATCCAAGCTAAAAACCCACCTCTTCACAGCTGCTTTTAGATTCTGACCCTTATGCTCCTATATCACCCATTTCTGATCCCATTTCTGTTGTGTATCTGTCTTGCTTAGATCAGGGAGTGTCAGCTATGTATATTTGTGCGGCACCATGTAAGCCTTGAAGCGCCATACAAATTATAAGTAGTAGTAGTCGTAATAGTAGAATTGAAAGCACTCGCCTGTTTGATTACTAAACTCTTCTTCAGAGCAAGGGATGCAATCAAAGCAACAGACAGGGCGCCCATCCAGAATGGCCTTCCGGTACCCAGGGAGGCAGCTCTCACTGCAGGTAGAGACGGGAGCCTTAACAGAGAACAGTGGGGGTAAGAAAGCAGACGGTTTTTTTAGTGACTCTCTTTTTTGCAGCTAAGAGGGGCCTTGCATGTGATATTTGAAAGCACAGCTATGATGTTTAGAATGGGTCACCTTGAAGTCTTATTGGTACTAAAAGCACTAAAGCGTAGGGGTGAGGAATGATAGGAGGGGGCAGTGATGCTTACTACTAGAGGTGTGAGGGACACAACGGGAGGAGAGATAGGAGGGGCAGGTTAGAGGTTATTACTGGGAGTATAGAAGACATGAATGAGGAGTGATAGAAGGGAGCAGGTTAGAGGTTATTACTGGGAGTATAGACGACATGAATGAGGAGTGATAGAAGGGAGCAGGTGGATGGTTGTTACTGGGAGTGTAGAGGACATGAGGTGAGGAGTGACAGGAAAAGTTAGAGTGATGGTTATTACTGTGGGTGTAGAGGGCATGGGGTGTGGAGTGATAGGAGGGGCAGGGAGATGGTAATTACTGGGGGTGTTGGAGACATGGGGTGAGGAGTGATAGGCAGGAGCAGATGTGGTGGAGTAAACTAATAGAGCAGAAGACTGAGAGCTAGGGAAACCCTAATTGAATCCCAATCCTGCTCCCTGAGATCCTGGGCAAGTCGCTTCACCTCCACTGCCTTAGGTGCAAACTTAGGGCCCTTTTACTGACATGCCCCAACTGTCAATGTAACTACGTAAAGGCCTTCAGCAGCTGTTACTGCACAGACATGCTAATTCATCGCATTGAAGCAGGGAAGGTGTGGGGTAGGGGTGGACAGTGGGCAGTGAATGGGTGGAGTTAGGTGGTAACTGCACCATGCTTTACGGCATGTGCACCTGTGATAACTGCTGAGAACATGCTGGCCACACCCCCGAAGGTTATCACAGAACTTTGCTCTTAACACATGTTGGTTTTAGTGTTAAATGCACATTAAGTGCTAAAATCTAATGCACTTTAGTACAAGGGCCCCTTTGATTATACGCCCTCCGAGGGTTAGGAAAATATCTACTGGACTTGAAGAAGTGATTTCTGAGGCCTCAAGGAGGGGTAGGTTCATGTTTGATTTTCACTCTATAATCTACTAGTTGTACAGACAAGTCTTTTTAAAAATAGCTTCCGGAAACCCAAAATTCTTTGTAGAAGTGTGCCACAAGAAAATAGATCTTTAAAAAACTGCCGTCTCGCTTTGCAGGTAAACCTAGGCTCTTGAAGCCTGGATGCACATAAATTTACCTAGACTGCGTGGAGGTATTCCTGGAGGTGGGATACATTATGTGCAGACTTTTGGAAATATGTGACTGTGCACAGCAATGAAACCAGAAAATTTGTGCAACCTAAGAGGGAAGGGGGAGGGGGGTGTAAATGTAAGCATATAATTTCCTTGGGGCACTTTACCAAGTATAGTACCTGTGTAGGAAAAGTACTGGCTTACTATTTACATGTGCACTCAGTTACAAAATTAGCCTGTAGTGGTTTCCAGAAACTCCCAAACTGTCTCAGCCTTGGAGATCACTCCATCAGACACTGAGCTGCTGAGAAACACCATCCAGAGATCCATATGATCTGGTAGACAGGCATTTAATCTTTACATCAGCACAAGATAGTAGGATAGCAGAGATAATAAAATTGTGGCAGCCTTCTCTGGAGTTACCCCTCAATACTCCAAAATTCCTTGATTAAAAGAGACGTCATCGCTAGCAGCCATTGAAAAGATTTTAGAAGAATTTGAGAGGAAGTTGCTCAATTTGCATCGCTGTAGTTCCCCGTCTGGAAGTGTTTATTCCCAGATCTGCGCTTACATTCAACGCTTTCTGAGACTCTCAGCTACCTCTGTCTCTTTACCTTTTCACAAGAATCCAAACCAGTCCATGTCAATCCAGATTTTAAAGAAAACCAGTTAGATTTGAAGCAATGTGAAGTTGGCCCAACCAAATCCATTCACATCAAATATTGGTAAATCCAAAACTGGATTCCAACCAGATTAGGTCAAAGAAGGTTCCTCATACCATTACTTCTAATCATTTTCAATCACTTTTCGATAAAGACATGGAGAAGGGCGGTTATCTAACCTGCATATACCCTTCACTCCACACGATGGCGCTGGTGTTGATCTTGATGTCTTGGCCAATTGCTGCACCAGAGTCATAGTGGCCGATGTTTACATAAGCAAAGGAGCCACTAGAGCGCAGATGCCAGTTCAGAATGTCGTAAGAAGCTGGAGGGTTGCCCTTTTGGTCAAAGAAAATCTCCCGGCCCATGGTGTTCTGGAAACGCACCTTCCATATGTAATGTAGAAGCTGTACCGAGAAAAGGAGACACACGTGCATTGGGGTTAAAGTGCCAGCCTGATTATTGGGGTGACCTCAGTCCCCAATCTTTGCAAATCTTTTTAGAATTTGCAGTGCATATGTAGATGGGACTGTGATTCCTTTCCTCAGTATCATACCTTGCAAAAAAAAGCGGAAGCTTAGAATTTTCTTAGTGTTTATTTATATTTTTATTTATTTAAAGTAATTGGATATACCGCCATTCATATTATAATCCTACCACCATAAGGCAGAATGGCATTGGTGTGTATAAGCGGCAGCTTTACACATATAAATCAACAGATGCGTCTAAGTGGCAATTTAAAATACTTACACGTGTATCTCTGCAGCAAGTTCTGGGCAGACCTGTGTACTTCTTATTTTGAAAAGGAAACACAATCTATTCATAACATTTACACACTGGCATTTACAACTGCTCCGAGGCTGGCATAGGCGGCAGCTAAGTGCTCATTTGGACCTGGGGGTTTAGAGGAGTGATGAGGGGGAAACAGTTGTTCTTATGTCTCTACTATTAAAAAATACCTCAAAAATGCATAAGGAAGAGATTGGTAGCTTTGCATTTTCTCTGACTCCCCTTCGGCGTTCTGCATTTATATGGTGGTGCTTACATGCCTAGCCTGCAAAATCGCTGTACTAATACTTGCACGGTCAAAACTGCAGGTCACATCACTCTGTTTTGAATGTGTTTGTTTGTAAATGGCTTTTCCTGCTTAGGGCTGGTCCCAGAGATAGTTCAAGATATTGGCGCCCTACGCAAACTATTGTTTAGCTTAGAATGTCTTGCTCTTTGCCTCCCCTTAGAATGCTGCCCCAGGTGACCGCTTAGTTTGTCTAAAGGTTGGTTCGGACCTGTTCCCGCTGGATGTGTTGGAAACTACATGGGAGTAATTTTATAAAGTCATTTTAGCGTCCAGGTGGCAATATACGTGTGTAAAATAGATCTTATAAAATTAGGTCAGACATAAGATGCACAGTGGCATGTAGATGCATAATTTTACTGTAGGCACTGCCAGGGAAGTAATTTGGGGGGAGCATGTCTTTTTAAAATAGGCGCATCCCTGCCCCGTTAATCGAGATGCCCTGTTATAAAATTACCCTCCATATGTTTTTCCCGTGACCTTAGAATTATTTTCCAAAGACTCCTCCTTCAGTGAACCTTTTGTAAAACACTCTGTGAATGGTAAACATCTAGACTTAGATGTCCATTTTTCTACCTGGATGATCAATGGAAAATCGGGTTTTAGTGTATCATTGTCATGTAGTCCTTTCTTACACCCAAGTATGTGAAAGAAATATTGCCACATACCTGCCAAGGCGCAAAGTGTTTGATGTCCGCACATGAGCCATTGAAGAAAGGACCTTTTCCAGGTTCACAGGAAGACATGGCATGCAGGGCATAGGCCACTATGTAGACAGCGTTATAGACGTTATATACAAATCTTAGGTTTGCCATATCAAAGAAGCGGATATTAAGGGCCCTCAGATCTTCTTTCCCTGTGCAGAGTTTCTTTTCTGTTCTTCCATCTTGAAGAGTGGCCCAATCTGTATTGGAGTCATTCCACCTGCATCCAAAGGCTTCTTCCCAAAACTCCCCAACAAATATGTCTTCTGTCATTCTGAAAGGATGAAGGTCATAGAGGTACTCTTTAAACCTTGGAATGTTGCCTGTAGGAACAGAGAGGGCAATGGTTCCTTTAAGAGTTTTTAAGAACTCCTTTTTGTCAAATAGTGGATATTCACCCCACCCATCTGTAGCAATCCAGACTTTTCCAGAAACCTCACTCCTTGCAATTGCCTGCATTGCTGGATAGAGGTTGTTGGCGGTGGAAAAGACCACAATGACCTTGGCAGTTGTCTTCTTTACAATATCCACAATGCGTTGTATCTTTTCTTCAGAGTAGAAGAGGGGGATGGTTTCGTAGAAGGCTACACAAACCCCAGCCTTAATCAGCTCCTCATTCAACATTTGACTCCCTATCAGTCCATAGTCATTCTCCTCAGCAAGGATTCCGACCCAAGTCCACCCAAAGAAGGTGATCAACCGAGCAATGCCTAGAGACTGAAACTCATCACTTGGGGTAGTGCGAAGGAAAGAGGGAAATCGACTCTTATCACTAAGAGCAGCCACAGAAGAGGCATAACTGATCTGGAAGACATTCACCCATAAGATTAATTAGTGTTGCTTACCCCTGATAGGTATTTATGAGAGCGATAACATACATTTGTTTTTTCCACTCATTAAATGGTATCTCATGATAGCCTCAAAGATTTCAAGCCCTTATAGTTTTCTTTGAACATTACCTGCCTTAAAGCCCCCAGTTAACAGTAAGTAATAGCAAACAAAAATATGTCCATAAATCCACTTCTTCAATCTGACTTTTGAAGGATGTCATGAAATATATTGAAATAAACTTCGGTAAGTCCTCGGGTAAGTAAAACATTAATAAATATTGGATAGCAATAGGTAACAAGGTTAACATCTGGAAAGCTCTGTATACTAATGCCCATAACAAAGGTCCTTGATCTCAAGGCTGTAATCAAAGTGGCTGAATTGGATTTAGTGGTGGTCACAGTGACTTGGTACACGGAGAAAAATGGCTGGGATATAGTTATAGCAGGCTATAATCTACTTAGGGAAGGGAAATGGGTTCTGGATTTAGCTCATTTCTTGGTTCAGGAATAGCTCAAAGAGAGTTTACATTCAGGTACAAAGTAGAAAGAAAGGGAGGAGTCCAACATTATGCTTGTGACCTAGATTGGCCACTGTTGGAAACAGGATACTGGGCTAGATGGACCTTGGTCTGACCCAGTATGGCATATCTTATGTTCTTAATATTGATGCTTCAGAACTGTGGAGCTTAGGAGGAAAGGAGGAGGCACTGTAGGTTAATCTGAAAAAAGGGAATGGAACATATATTTATACCGGTGTGATTTGCAGACCTCCCTCACAGGCAGAAATAATAGGGAATTATTTGAAGGCATTCACAATATTGTTAGGAAAGGGGGAATACTATTGGTAGGTGATTTCATCTTGCTAGATGTTAACTAAGACATCCCAGCTGAGGTGTCATCTAGAAGAAGGAAGATCATGTGTATGCCTTGTAGCACTATATGAATGATGCTGTAGATCTTGGACTCTATAGGGAGTCCTGTTCCAGCAACTGGTAATGAAACTCAAGCGGAATGGTATAATACAGTACCCGGTGTTTAGGAATGAAAATAGAGTTTCAAGGGTTCAAAATCTACAATGCAGTTTGAGTGTACAACCAACCCAAACCCAACGTACTCTAACAAGACATTCTCCAAGCTATACCTTGATTATATACCTACAGAACAAGAGGTAGATATATAATATAACATGTTATGTAAGTTGCAGAACACAGCAGGCTACCCTCAGTTTATCGCTGTCCATAATATTTTGGGGAGTACTCATCCTATCAGTGACAGCAATCTCATAGCGAGCCATAGTGCGCATCATATTCCATCAAACATTACGTTCCAACCATTGTTCCATTTTCCAATAACAAAAAGTGTGTTTCTGTGTAGCCTTAACAGCTTCTGAGTGTGCCCACAGTTCAGGTATAAGCCTACTGGGGCAGGGACACTTGGGTTCCCGCCCACCCTAACCCTCACCCCACCCACCCCCGGGGCTGCATTGCCTATATAGTGGCCAATAGCTTGGGATATGCCCACATTCTCTTAACCAGCATGTCTTGTATTCAGTGCAATACCTGTGGTACTTTCATGCCAAGAAGAATCATTTGGAGCCTAAGAGCATGTCCTATGTGCCGAAGGTCATCTGCCATGTATAACGAATTGACTATACTAACAGAAGACCTGGCTGCTATGCATAAAGAATTGTCTCTACTGAGGGAAGAACTGACTGCAATGAAGCGCACCTCTTCTAGGATACAGACTGAACAAAGTCCACCATTGCTCCCACAAAGAGTCAAACACACCAGGAACAAATGGATCATAGTGGGTTTGGGTAGATTGCGATCTGTGACACAGAGACATCCTATACACCAAGAGATATCCCTGCATAATGCATTCTCTGCCTTGGTTAATGAGGATGCCCTATCCAAAGAAACTGAACGGCCCTTAGAGGAGTCAGTCAATGCCCAATCTCCTGCCAAAGCACCAAATATGAAAAACTCACCAAACAGAATACTACTTGGAGATTCCATCATCAGAGACACCAACTTGGGAACACAGTTCAAAGGAGAGAAGAAAGTCAAATGCCTCCCAGGCTCCTTAGATGGCAGGAATACAAACTAAATAATTGATGTACTTAGCGCGGAAAGCAAACACTCCAAACTTGATGTTGTCATCCACTTGGGTACAAATGACCTGGCTAGAAATAGTGCCTCTACAGTCCAAAAGGACTTCCAATCTCTGGGAGAAAACCTCAAGCCCATTGTTAACACTGTAGCATTCTGAGAAGTTCTACCTGCTGTAGGTAAGGGGGCAAAAAGGCTAAATTGCATTAACAGCTTTAATACATGGCTCCAGACCTGGTGCAAACGAGAAGGATTCAATTTATTGGCGACTGGGAAAACACATGGACCAAGAAGAAATTATACTGTGCTGATGGACTACACCTCTCTGTCGCAGGGAGAAGAATCCTACATGAAAAATTCAGGCAGTATGTCGATTTGCATTTAAACTAGAAGAAGGGGGTGATGGACGGGGAAGGTCAAGTTCTGGACGTCACCCCCTGCAAAAGCAGAATAACAGAAACAACCACACTTTTAAACAACACATCAAAAGCAACTGGGAAGAAGTGGGTAGAATAAAATCAAGGCAAAATACACACAAGCCAGTTAAATGCTGGAAAGCAATGAGCACAAATGCTCATAATTAGCCAACAAACTTCCGGACCTGGAAGCCCTAATGGTGGAAAAGGACTTGGACATTGTGGCCATTACAGAAACATGGTATAATGAATCACATGATTGGGATATAGCCATAGCTGGCTATAATCTATTCAGAAGAGACAGAGAAAATGGAAAAGGGGGAGGAGTAGCCTTGTATGTCAAAAGTAATATCAAAGCTACTGAAATGCAGGGTGCATGGGGAAAAGAAGAAGCGCTCTGGATCATGTTGGAAAGAGGAGATGGCACTGTCATCCACACTGCTGTAGTCTACAGACATCTGACTCAAATTGAAGAGATAGATAACGAATTGATTATAGATATTGCCAAGATAGCAACAAAGGGGGAAACAATCATATTGGGTGACTTTAATCTACCCGATGTGGATTGGATTACTCCTTCTGCAAATCTGGAAAGAAGCAAAAAAATTGTGGACGCTATCCAAGATGCATTACTTAGACAAATGGTGATGGAACCAACCAAGGAAAGCTCAACACTAGATTTGGTGCTCACCAACAGCGATAGCATGTCTAATGTCTGGGTGAGTGCCCCTGTGAGCAATAGTGATCATCACACGGTGTGGTTTGAGATAAAAGCCAAGGTGCAGTCCAGTCATAGCAAGCTCAAAGTCCTAAACTTCAAAAACACTGACTTCAATAAAATGGCCGAGTACCTAAAGGAGGAGCTGACAGGGTGGAAGGGGATAAGGGAAGTGGAATTGAAATGGGCTAAACTAAAAGGGGCGATAAAAAGGGCAACAGATAAATATGTAAGAAAAGTAAATAAAAACAAGAGGAGAAGGAAACCTATTTGGTTTTCCAAAGAAGTGGCTGCTCAAATAATGACAAAAAACACAGCTTTCGCAAAATTCAAAAGCTTGCAAACAGAGGAACACAGAAATGAATACAGGATCAAACTCAAGGAGACAAAAAGAGAAATAAGGATAGCAAAATCAAAGGCAGAGGAAAAGATGTCTAAAGATGTTAAGTGCAGTGACAAAACTTTCTTCAGGTATATTCGGGAAAGGAAGAATATCAGAGGTGGAATTGCAGGACTCAGAAGTGCTGGAAACGGACTCGTGGAAAATGACATTGATAAAGTGAAATTACTAAACAAATACTTCTGCTCTGTTTTTACTAAAGAAAATCCTGGAGAAGGACCACCTGTGACTCCCAAATATAAAAATGGGAATGAAGTAGATACCACTCCATTCAGAGAGGATGAGGTGTTAGAACAACTTGCAAAACTGAAAGTGGACAAGGCCATGGGACCGGATGGGATACATCCCAGGATAATAAAAGAGCTCAGAGAGGTTCTTGCAGGGTCGTTAAAGGATGTTTTCAACAGATCCTTGGAAACAGGAGAGGTTCCTCAGGACTGGAGAATCGCTGATGTCGTACCTCTACACAAAAGTGGTGACAGGGAAGAAGTGTCAAACTACAGGCCCGTGAGCCTTACCTCAGTGGCGGGAAAAGTAATGGAGACGCTCCTGAAAGAGCGAATAGTGAACTTTCTCAAAACCAGCGGGTTACAGGATCCGAGGCAACATGGTTTTACTGAGGGATGATCTTGCCAGACAAATCTCATTGAGTTCTTTGACTGGGTGACCAGAGAACTGGATCAAGGACACGTGATGGATGTCATCTACCTGGATTTCAGCAAAGCCTTTGATATTGTTCCTCATAGGAGGCTTATCAATAAACTCAGTAGTTTGGGGATGGGTCCCAAGGTGGTTAACTGGATCAGAAATTGGTTGACCGACATACGACAGAAGGTGATGATAAATGGAGCTCACTCTGATGAAAGGAAGGTGATTAGCAGAGTGCCTCAGGGTTCGGTCCTGGGCCCAGCACTGTCCAATGTATTTGTGAGTGATATTGTTGAAGGACTGAATGGAAAAGTCTGTCTTTTTGCAGATGACACGAAAATTTGCAACAGAGTGGACTCCCCCGAGGGAGTGCTTAACATGAGGAGGGATCTCCAAAAGCTGGAGGAATGGTCTGATGCTTGGCAATTAAGATTTAATGCAAAGAAGTGCAGTGTCATGCATTTGGGTAGCAGAAATCCAAGGGAAATGTACACAATAGGGGGCGAGAGGTTGGTGTGCACGGAGCAGGAGAAAGACCTCGGTGTGATTATTTCTGTAGCTCTCAAGGTGGCAAAACAGTGGGACAAGGCGGTGGCAAAAGCCAGGAGGATGTTGGGCTGCATTCAAAGAGGAATTACCAGCAGAAAGGAAGGGGTACTAGTACCACTGTATAAGTCTCTGGTGAGGCCTCACTTGGAATACTGTGTTCAGTTTTGGTGACCGTATCTTGCAAAGGATGTAAAAAGAATGGAAGCTGTTCAGAGGAAGGTGACCAAAATGATTTGGAGCCTGTGTCAGAAGCCTTATGAGGAGAGACTTGAAGACCTAAATATGTACACTTTGGAGGAGAGGAGGGATAGGGGAGATATGATCCAGACCTTTAAATATTTAAAGAGAAATAATGAACAAACGAACCTCTTCCAGAGATGGGGAAGCTGTAAAACTAGAGGGCATGACATGAAACTGCAAGGTGGTAAAGTGAAAGGCAACGTCAGGAAATACTTTTTTATTGAAAGGGTGGTGGATGCTTGGAATGCCCTCCCGATGGAGGTGGTGGGGGCAAACACAGTGACGGAGTTCAAAAGGGCATGGGACAGACACATTGGACCCCTTCACATCAACAAGAAAATATCAAAATAAACTGAACCATCTAATTTCTCAACAAATAGGGGTGTCCTACATGGAGCGATGGGGGGAGGAGCGGTGTGTTCACCCCTAAACAAACAAAGAAACAAAGATATGGGGAGGGGTGAAGACATGGGGAGGGGTGCACCTGCTCCTGGTGGGTGCACCACTAAGCAAAGACATGGGTAGGGGTGCACCTACTCCCTAAAAGACATGGGAAGGGGTGCACCTACTCCTGTCATATTGCTGGGCAGACTAGATGGACCATACTGGTCTTTATCTGCCGTCATTTACTATGTTACTATGATGTCAAAGTGGGTGATCAGCTAGGATCTAATGATCACCGGGCGGTGTGGCTCAGTATTAGGGCACAGGCAGTGTTGTTTCTTTCTAAATTAAGAATCTCTGGAGCATAATTTACTAAGCCCCACACCAGAAACACATGTGTAGGCCATTAACTGGATGGGGAACTAGAAAAGCTTTGTGTCTTATCTGTCCTTCCTCTTTCCTGTCTCAATTTTGGAGGTCGTTTCTTTTTAGAGTTTTAATTTTGGAGTCTATCCTCCTGTAGTTGTTATTGTAAACTACTCTAAAGGAGCTATTGTAAGGAAAAATAGCCTCTTTGTTAGAGAAATAAACAAAAGCAAGAGAAAAAAGAGGCTGATTTTCAAAAGAAGTAGTTGAAAAGATATGGGAAAAAGTTAGTGTTCATAAACTATAAGAGGGCCTCAGGCATATCTAAGAGAAACCGGGCAAGTAATCTGGAAAGAAAAGATGCAAAAGGAAGAAAAAAGAGCTAGTACGGTGAAGTGGGGGGACAAGGAAAAAGTCCAAAAGTGACATTTTGAGACTCAAAGGGGAAAGAGAGGAAAATGTGGAATGTAATGGAAAAACATCAGGATTGCTCAACAAATATTTCTCTTCACTGTTCACAGAGGAAGGACCAGGAGTGTGACCACAGAAAACACAAACAAATAAGTAAATAAGTGAGGTAGTCTTTGAATGGTTTTGGAAGACTGTTCATGAGGAGCTAGCAGAACTAAACGTAGACAAAGCAATGGAGTCAAATGGGATACATCCAAGGGTATTGAAGGAACTTAGAGAGGTTTTGGTGGTTCCTTATCTGACTGCTTCTTCAGGATCATATTTCAGATTTTTGCATTCATAGACAGGGCTGGAGGGTGAGAAATATATCTTCCTTTGTAGCTCCAAGAGTTGAGGAAGGACCCCTGGATGCTAGAAAACAGGAATGAGGGTGTTGGGCTAGAGTACCTTGGTGGTGCCTCTTTGAAGTGATGCCTGTGGAGAAGTCTTCTTTTGCCTAGATACTCGGTGCATTCAACATTTGATGCCCTGGCAGTTGCCAATATTGCCTATTCCTCTATCCGGGGCTGTGTAAGTGCTTCTGAAATACTGGAGAAGGGCAGATGTGATTCAACTAAATAAAAGGGATGTGAGGAGGAGGCAGGAAGCTACAGGCTGGTAAGTCTGACTTTGTTAGTGAATAAATTAATGGAATAACTGCAAAATCAGAGGATAGTGCACTTTCTGGAATCCAGTGGATTGCAGGTCCCAAAGAAGCATGGTTTTACGAGAGTTGGGTCTTCTAATTTGAATCTGATCCGTTTCTTTGACTGGGTGACCAAAGAGTTGGATCGGGGAAAAGTGGTAGATGTGGGGTACTTAAATTCAACTCGACGGGTACTCTGCACAGGACATTTGGAGTAGCAACTCTTACAAGGCAGTAAGCTCCGCCCTCTGCTCCAACATTCTTTCCACTGTGCCAGCAACCTCTGCCATAAAAGAAGGGAACACCTCGGGCATTGCCTCTTCATCTGATGGACACTCTGCACAAAGACCCCCGGCCCTGCAAGGACATCGGAGCAGCGAATCTCACCAGGCAGTAAGCTCCATCACCTGCTCCGCCATCCTTTTCACTGCACCGGAAATCTCTATAAAAGAAGGGAACACCTCAGTCATGCCCATGCCTCAGTGCCTTGCAGAGGGCCCTTTGGTGGGGACCAAAGCAGGATCAGAGACAAGAAAAGTCCATCCCCCACTGCCACCCACACCGCTTCACTATCAGACAAGAACACACTCCTGAACAATACAACAACCTCAACGATGGATCAACACAAAACCCAACAATCACACCTCAGTGCACCCCTAGCAGAACAAACAACAACCCCACCTGCAGACCCTCTGATGAAACCACCAGCTACAACCAAGCACACAAGAAACTCCGGAACAAGAATGCACCGACTTGTCCCTGAACTCACAAACATTAACAGACCATGCTTCCACTATACACCACCATATATACCCTGCTTGCACTCCTGCTACTGGCCGCTACCTCACAATCCTATCTTCTCCCCACAAACCATTACACAACATGCATGGCTCACACTGGCTATCCCACAGTAGGCTACCACCACCCCTCCAGCTAACGAATCCAAACATCCTCATACACATACAGACCTGAAGTACTCAAGCCAGCTCTGCCACTCTTCTCACAACCAACACACACACACTCAAATGCTCGCTCAGTCAAAAACAAAATCCCAGTAATCAGAGACCTCCTTACAACTCACAAACTAGACATACTCTGCATAACAGAATCCCTACTCTCTGAAACAGACACTGTCCTAATGAACCAGCTAACCCCACAGGACTACAACCTCTTCCACTGCCCAAGATCCCACCGAAGAGGTGGAGGAGTCCTCATACTAACCAAATCGCACCTCCACATCTGCATTCAATTGGTGGAGAGCACAGATGGAATAGACACCCTCACCATATCAAACAAACATCTGGCAATATGCCTAACCTACAGTTCTCCATCCCCTCATCCGCAGACCTCTCAAACATACTGGAAAAAGTACTTGAGAATACCAAAGCAAACAAAGACCTGCTCCTACTGGGAGACTTCAACCTCCCTTTCATCCAACCCAAACAAGCCACCTCCTTCTTAGAAGCCATGATGGCCATGGACCTCCACCAAATCATGCAAACACCTACCCATGACAAGGGCAACACACTTGACCTAATATTCACCAACAAACATTCAAGGGAGGAGTAGCCTAGTGGTTGGGGCAAGGTACTTCAGGCCGGAAGGTCGGGGGTTCAAATCCCACTAGAGGACAGCAACCTTGGGCCGGAAGGACTGGGGTTTCTAGTCCTACAGGTGCTCCTTGTGGTCTTGGGCAAGCCACTTAACCCTCCATTGCCCATGTTCCCTGTAAGTATTAGTGTATGTGTCTCATATCCCCGCGTGTTAAATGTATCCCCCAATTGTGTTGTGACCGCTTTGATTGAAGGATAAGGCGGTATACAAAACTGTCTAAATAAAAATAAATAAATAAATAAAAACCCACACAAGGCTCCCCACTCACTGCAGATGCACCCTACTCCATGGTCCGACCACAGCAATAAGCTTCAATCTACCACTTACCACTCCAACAAACCAAACAATGAAGCAACAAATAAGAAGGTGATTCAGACAATTCAACAAAGAAGAATTTCTCCATGACATTCTCCCCTCAATGCAAGCAGAAACAAATGACCTTGACACCCTCGTAACAAGCTAGAAATCACATCATTGGAGAAGCATCAACTGCAACAGCCACTCCCCATCACGGAGCAAGCAGACAAGCTAAGACCCCCTGGTACACACCCAATCTCTGAAAACTCAAAACCGAACTACGAAGACTTGAATGAAGATGGCGAAAGTCCAAACACACCACTAACCACAACCACTACATGACCCTCCTAGATGAATACTGAGCAGCAACAGACAATGCCAAACAAACATACCACACTAAGCTGATCAATGGATCCCTCAACCAACCAAGAGAACTTTTAGACCTAACAAAACAACTCACAAAACCCCCCACCAATACTATGCCAGATACCGCCATCAACCCCTAGCAGCTAGCCAACCATTAACAGCAACTCCACCCCTAGCCCCCCTCACTCCCCATCCACTCTCACCCCCCAATCCCTCACTTACAACACAAGGTCAACCTTCAACTTCACCAGCAGCAATAACATAGAATCCATCATCATATCATTCAACACAACATTCCCACTCGATCCTTGCCCCATAAGCTGGATCAAACTAGCTAAATCAGAACTCAGCCCCATCCTAACAAAAATCACCCAAATGTCACTACTCCAAGGTCACATGCCTGACAGCCTCAAGGTATCCTCCATACACCCCACCCTAAAGAATTCAGACCTCAACCACACAGACCCAGCATCATACAGACCAATCCCCTTCCTAGCCAAAATCATAGAAAAGTCATAAAACAGCAGCTGCAGGACCACATCAACATGCACACACCATTCAACCCTCAACAACATGAGTTCTGCCTGCACCACAGAGTCAAAACCCTACTGATCTCCCTCATAAACACACTCATAAAAGACATCCAAGACCCACAAAAGGAGACATCTCCGCAGCTTTCGACACAGTCAATCATACCATTCTTCTTCAGCACCTACAAACCACTGGAATACAAGACACTGTGCTGAAATGGTTGCAATCCTACCTAACCAACTGACGACAGCAAATAAAAATAAAAGACAACATATCCACCCTCTATGGTCAAACCCAAGGCATACCACAGAGCTCCACCCTTTCCTCACTCCTATTTAACAAATACCTCCAACCACTGTGCAGCCTCATCGAATCTTAAGCCATCTATCACGTCTACACAAACAACATCATGCTCTACTCACCAATGAACACAAAGCAACCCACCTACATGAAACTTCTCCAATGTTTTACTTATGTCTCACAATGGCTTACAGCAAACAATCTCTCCATTAACTACAAGAAGAAAGAAGCACTATTTGTCATCAAAGGAAACACATTCTCATCTCCAACCTGTATCAAACTAAATGATGCCCAAATCAATGTCCGACCAGAAGTAAAATACTTAGGCATCACCCTGGACCAACAACTCACCTTCAAACCACAAGTGATGAACACAACTAAAGCAGTCTACTACCAGATCCGAACCCTACAATATCTATGCCCAATCCTGGACCTGACCAACTACAGATCCATGCTTCAGACAATCATTCTCCCGCACATCGAATACTGCAACTCCATCTACCAAGGTCTGTCACAATCCACTCTACTACCTCTGCACACCACTCTACACACAATGGCACGCACCATGCAAGGAGCAGTGAGACATGACCACATCACACCCATCTTCAGAAAACTCCACTGGCTCTGCTATACAGCCGAATCAAATACAAAACCCTCCTTATGATCCACAAGACCATTAACGGATGCTTCTCCTCTCACCTACAAACCTTGTTCCAAACATTCCACTCCAGCAGAGCCTGAAGACAATCCACCAAGAATGCCCTGGCCATTCCCTATGCAAAAACAAAGGGCAATCAGCAAGCAAGCATGTGCAAGATCATTTGAATTATATGCACCAATAATATGGAATACACTTCCTGACAAATTCAGAAACACGACAGAACTCCACACCTTCAGAAAACACTTAAAGACCCACCTATTCACTGAGCACTTTGGCCCCACCCCATGACCCCCCCCCCTACAGTACTACCACCCTCCCCCAAACTACACTAAGCCAACCATTAACACTGCACATTATTGGTGCATGTACAGAGACCAATACGAAGAGAGACCAAATGTATATGTTACAACTACATGGAGACCGGTTTTATTCCATGTTCTAAAGGTATATAAGTTCAAAATGAATGCACATAAGTTGATGTTCCATGTAACCAATATAATCTTTTGTTTTGACTTGGCAAAAAGAGGGATATAAAAACAGCTAAATAAATAAATAAGTTCCGCAAGACCCTGACTTGATTTCACATAGGCAATTTACAAATCACCTGAGTGCCCTTGGTATGGGTCATAAATTTACTGCCTGGGTTAGAAATTGGTTGAGCGTGAGGCAACACAGGGTTGTAGTAAATAGAGTTCACTGTGAAGAAAGGGGCTTTATCGGGGATGTGCTTCAAGGCTTGGTCTATGGTTCAGTTCTTTTCAACGGTTTTGAAAATAATATTGGAGAAGGGATTTTTCTTCATGGACAAAACCAAAATCTGCAGCAGGAGAGACGCCCAGTGGATTCCATGAGGATGGATCTAGCAGTGTTTCAGGAATGCTTTGGTGCTTGGCAGCCAAGACCTAATGCTAAAAAAAGCAGGATCATGCATTTGGGCTGTAAAAGCCAAGAGAGCAGTACGGTATAGGGGGTGAAGTTCTGTGCATAAATGACAAGAGGGATCTGAAGAAGACAATATAAACCATAAACCATAATCGTACAGAATCTGATCATCTCAATGAGGTCAGGTACCAAAGGCAATGCCAAACGAAAGAAGATGACTTGGGTGCATGCACCTATAATTTATACAGCGCTTCTAGACATACACAACACTGCACAAGTACACAAAAAGACAGTTATCCATATCTAGTACATCTTACAAACTCCACAAAGAGGTTCTCTTTGGCACCATGCAAATACTACACCGAGCATTAGCAGTACATTTGAGACTGAGATCACACTCCACATACCCTGGGCTTAGAAGTGAGGTCCATGACTGTCGTGGTAAGCGCAAAACTCACCCATTTGGAGAAATTGTCTTGCAGGAAGCTTACAATCTGCTAAGACAGACAAAGCGAACAACCAGGGACTAGGAGATTCTTAGGGAAATCATTAAAAAACAAATGAGTGAAGACAGGAGTAAAAGTGGGTTAGGATCTAAAGGCAGCCTGAAAGAGAAACATAGAAACATAGAAACATGATGACAGAAAAAGACCACATGGCCTATCTAGTCTGTCCTTCCATATCAAGAGATGAGTTTTTACCCTGGATTTGGATAGGACGAGGGATGGAGCCTGACGTACTGGCTCAGGTGCTCTATACCAGGCATACGGGACAGTAAGACGGAAGGAATAGAATCTGGAGCGGGCTGGAGAAGAGAAAGGCATAGATAACAGTGATTTGCTTGATAAATGGAGTTGCCCGGAAGGGGTGTAGGGAGAGATAAGAGAGGAGAGGTGATGAAGAGTCACAGAACGAATGCACTTGTAGGTCAGCAGGAGAAGTTTGAACAGTATGTGGGAACGGATAGGGAGACAATGACATGATTTGATAAGAGGGCTTATGTGAGCATAGCGACAATGGAAGAAAATTAGCCATGCGACTGAGTTTTGATCAGATTGAAAGAAGGGAATGACCAGCACGTAGCGACCAGTGATAGTGTCTCTATATAAGCTTATAGGAGGGACCTCATCTGGAGTATTGGAGACCACACTTTCAGAAGAATATAAAGCAGATGGAGTTGGTCCAGAGGGTCACTATTAAAAAGGTCAGTGGTCTTTGTCATAACACATGCCTGACTTTGGTATGACTGATTTGTACCTGTGCATGTTTATAGACCCCCAGCAGCTGAGCCATCGTTATGGACATCCGAGACTTGTCATCTCCAATCACCGCAGCCAAAGGAGTTGTTCCCCTGTAGGTGTAATTTGGGATGGGGTCTTTATGCCCAGTGAGTTGCCACATGGTGCCTTGCAGAGATCTGGACTGGGTATCACAGGAATCACATATCCAGAACCCCAAGGTGATGTTAGGCAGTAGAGAAATATTTCGGTTAATTTCTTCTAAGGCAAATGTCATTACATGGACATGCTGGTAAAAGTTCAATTGAAGTCTAAAAATAATAAAATAGTCTAACGTTGAAAATAAACATATATGTACATACTGTAGACTGCACACTGCCTGTAACCAGGACTAGGAATAGGGTGATTCTGGACTCTTGGTTCAACATGAGAGAAACAGCAGAGATCTGGGGGCCGGTGTACTAAAGTGCATTAACATAGCTAATAACATCATAAATTCAGTATTTATTCTGCATATTAACAGACAATGTTTTCTGTCCTAAATTTTGCATTTGAAAAAGGAAAAAAAAATTTGTTTAGAAAAACAGCCCACAAAGATTTGGGAGACAAAAATCCCATTATTAGGTAAATTAATGGCCGGTATTAATGTGATGCAGATGAGGCACCTATTAACATTAAAGTATGGATGTACCTGAAGATGGTATCAGAAAATCTTAACTCTCCCTCCCTGCAAAGTATGCTGTATGTACAAACCAGCTATTTTGCAGAGTTTTGGATCTGGCAATATCATCAGCATAGGGTTCACCTTAACGCTATTATGAGCTAGTGTGCGTGCATTAACAGCGCTTATAGTGCACATTAAATTTTTCTGATAAAGTTTAGCATGACACCATAGAGAGAGATCCTCAAGTACATCACACAAAGGAACACGGAGGCCTTGAACATTGAGAGCTAAAAGTCACCACAGAAACACACACTGACTTTTGGGGACATTTGTATTTATCCCCTTATAATACATGACACCGTACTTACTGGCATGCAGGCGCCCTTACCCCTCTCCCCCCTCCCCATTGAGGTGGTATTATGTGTATCTGTGCTAACAGCTACCTTCGCAGTTAGCATGCACCCACAACGCTAATGAAAGGCACTTTCCACGCTCACATTCCACCCACAACACACTGCGTCTTAACTCAATCATCCGCTTTCTAGTTAGTGCTGTTTTTTAATTGCAGGTGTCCGTGCTTGTAGCATAGTAAACATGCCTCAAAAGTCAGTAAGGAAAAAATAATTTGCTACATACGTGTCACAAAGTTGGACGTTGGGGGCATCAGTGAAAGGAATTGGGGGGTTGGTCTTTGTATTGTGAACAGGAAAGATCCCCCCTAGAAAGATGTCACCCTCCTTTGCGTATCCTGTGACATTCACACTGCTTGGCTGGCAATTCACCTTACTGGTATTATAAACAAGGACAGGCAATAGCAGGAAATAAGTCAGCGCCATCAACATAATTTCCTGCACTGGACTGTGCCAGTCTCAGCTTGTCTTTCCTTCAGCTTTTACCTTGGGCACAGCAGAAAAAAACTGGTTAGGGCACGTCAGGGAAAAGGGTTATGGTTAGAGTTAAGCTAAGGGTTGGGTTGTGGCTAGGTTTGGGGTTACAGAAAGAATTAGAATTAGGAACGAGGATAGGGTTGATCACAGCTACTTTGAAGTTTCACCACTGAGGGCCTAAGTTATAAGAGTACTTCTAAAATTAAATTTCCGTAAGCATAATTTAATTGGCAAATTAATGTTTTAAGTATCTCATTACTGCTGGGTGACTAAGGACATCAATAAAATAAATTATAATGCATATAAAATATTTCCAGTAGTGCTTCTAAGAAAAAACAAATATTTGCAGGCGGAAAAATCTGACAGCAATATTAAACCAGTCTAAAGATACTGATGATGATTTCGATGCTTTTCTCTTTGCATTACGGAAATATCTTGTCTTTGGTGACATTCACGGGACTTTCCATCCTCTGTCTTTTTCTCTTCAAGAGCTTGCACCGTTTCAGTAAGAGCAGAGTTCAGATCTCTGTTGATCCTGGTGGAAGCTGGATTTTTGATCAAGGGGGAATCTGTAAGATCATATCAGTCACTTAGACTTACCCAAAAGGGCCACTGGGCAAGAGATTTTGGGATCCTATAAGACCCTTCTTCAGGGTCTTTCTGTAAATATTCAGAAGTTCATCTGTGTGAGGTCTCCGTAGCTGATTTACAATATTGTCTTTGGATCACACTTGTGATTTCCCTAATGAAGTTTCAGGGCTGCAAATGACCCAGTTCTATTGGGGGCAAGTGGTTCCAGGAAAATAGGAGAAATTATAGTCAAGGGAGGCACAGTCAGTAGGACAGAGGGAGAAGTTAACAGAGCTACTGCTGAGGAGAGAAAGAGGGGCAGGGAGGGGAAAGCAGGGGCAATAACTAGACATAAAAGAATTGCTGAGGGGAGAGAGAGGCACGGAGGGGAGAATTGGAGGCAACCGGGAGAGGTACAGAAACTGCTGAGAGGAAAAGGAAGGAAGGGGATAGTCAAGGGCAAAAAAACGGTTTAGTGCAGTCCAATATCCCGCTCACCGCAGTTTAAGTGGTTAAAGCGCTTTGAATATGCCGCCCTACATATTTGAATCACAAACAAAAGTGTAAAATAACCTCCTTACCGTCTCTGGAAATGAACCATATTTCAGTTCTAGGCTAGGAAGGTGCAAAAAACATACACCTACTGCATGAGTTTGCTTTGCAGAAGTGTGAAGCCTCGCAGCTTTTATCCTGGGTTTACTTCCCTGCAAGCTGAGCAAGGGGGGAAAAATCTCCACAGATGAAATGGTGGCGGGAATCCCGTGTTGTGAAACGCTGGGAGAGTTTCTCTCAGTTCTCACATGTAGCCTTTTCGCTTTGCAGGATTGATTGAATTGGTTTTGGCTCAAAGAACTTGCAGGATGTCTCAGGACAAAAGCTGGGGGTTTTCAATCTTTTGCAAAGGAAACCGAGTTGCAGATGCTTTTTGGACTTTTTTCCCCCTAAAATTCCTTAAATCTAGGTGAGCATTTTCAGTTCTATGGTACCCTTTGAATATGAGCCATCTGTCAAATAAATATTTTAGAAGCATACACACCTCCTACTGACAACTTTTAAAGCACTGATGCCGATACAGCCAATTCCTAGTTTATAACTGTTCACGTATTCCCTCATCATAAAGACCAATTTCCATGACAGAATAATTGCTCATTGTTGTGTGATTTCTGCAACCCACAGGGGAAGAGGTGCTTGACAAACAAAGAAATGAGTTAGAGTTAAGGAAAATTGATTTTTATTAACATAAATTGGACCAGATGCTAAGGACACCTGTTTTCCTCTCTGTTTGAAATTTATTCATTCAGCAATGCTTTTATACTGCTGAAATCAGTGTGTCTGGCATATCAATGCTTGGCGCTTTTTGTGTGCCAAATGGCGCGTCACCCCTATGGTGTTGGGGTTCATACAGATTTGTGGTAATAGTTATTTTCTCCCTGGATTGGACTCTGGGAGAAGAAGCGGTTCTGGGTGCTTTGACAGGTGGTAGTTGAGGCGGGTGGGATGAGGACTTTCCAGTGGCTCTGCAAGGAATCTGGTTTGGGATGTGGACATTTTTCCCCTATTTATTACTGCGGCATTATGCTGGCTCCCTCCCTCGGATCTTCTGACTGGGGAGGGTGCAGAACGCATTGAACAATTTTTTGAATTTGAGGACCGCGAGATGTTGTCAGTTTCACTCTGCTACTGCAGGTTAGGCGAATGGGTCTCAGAGACAGATTATGCAGTACTGGAGGCTTGATGGGTGGTGGAATTAGCAATCTATGTGGCTTCTGGTAGCATATGGAGGGCAATATTGCACCTCCCAGGGCTGGTCAAGGTGGTTCGCTTCCAAGAATTTCAGTACAAGTCTGTTTGCCGGGTCCACTTCTCCCCAGTGCGGGCTATGTGGATAGTGGTGGTGGAGGTGGCGAGCTGTCCATGGTGTGCTCATTCTCCAGTGAACCTGGGTCATAGGTGGTGGACCTGGTCCTCGATTCAAAAGTACTGGAGGTGGATACAGACTTATTTGGGTGGGCTGTTGGGACAAGCGGCAGTCCTTTTGGTGGAGCAGGCTGTTTTGATGACTTTGGGGGGCAGCGTTATAAGGGACGGGCGGTCCGATTGTTAGATTAAAAGGCGTGTTTGGTGGGCAAACAGCCAATCCTTAGTGAAGGGCTGTATATCAAGTTTTTAATAAACTATAATAAACCAGTGGAGGGACCTGGTGGCACCCTCAGTGTGGGAGTGGTGTAGCAGTTTTCTTGGATTAATGATCATGGAAGGCTTAGCAGCATGGTAGAATTCTAGGAGGAAAGAGGCATTTTTGCCAAGCCAGTAGTTAGCTGTGTCCCCCTTAGGGCAAGTTTCCCCCTTCAGGACAGATAGAATGGGGAAAGGTTGATGTTTGTGTCAATGGGATCTTCATCATCACCAATAGGGTTGTTGGAGGAGGCTGGGAGGGGGCTGGAAGACCATCTCTAGGTGGAGTAGGGAGCTTGAGGAGGGGCCTGGGACTGATAGGTTGAGTGGTTGGGTAGGAGGTTGATTGGAGGGGTAAGTGGCGGTATCGGATGAGCGTTTAACTGTGCTGCTATTCTCTATTGTTGCTGTATGTACAATTTGAGTTGTATGGGTTGTATTGAATGGTATCCTACTCAGGATGGTCAAATGGAGGTGAGGGGGGGTTTGGTGTATATGAAAAACAAAATGTTGGACTATGGTGGTGTCCACATACTGGGCACTTCTGTTGTTGGTATGTTAATAAAAATCATTCAAACTAAAAATATATGAAAGGCTTTAAGAAATGACATGAAGGTGAAATTTTCCATGACAAGGAAATTTCAAGATCAAAGACTCATAAAATGAAATTGGAAAGAGAGAGGTTGAAAGTAATATTGTTTTTTTAAATTTATGCCTTAGTGCTATGTGTCACCCGCAATATCAGACCTCACTCACTCCTTACAATTTGTGCATAAATTTGTAGGACAGGACAACTTATGAGTGAAAACCAGTCTAATTTATTGATCTCAAACACACAGGTCTGCATCAACTATAACAATGTGTTGTTATCCTGTGAGGCAGAGAGTGACATCACTCAATCCAGAACTTCAGACACTATCTGCGTAATCATCGAAACACAGTTGAGAATTTGCAGTCTTGCAAACAATTGACCCTTCCTTCTCTCAAAAGCAGAGGCAAGGAAAGAGGTGATAAGAAGACAACAAAGGATGCATTATAAAGCACAGTCTATCGACATGACTTCTTTAAGGAGTGGAGGAGTAGACTAGTGGTTAGAGCAACTGCCTAGTACCAAGAAGATCAAGGGTTTGATTCCCACTGGCACTCCTTGTGACCTTGGGCAAGTCACTTTACCCTCTATTGCCTTGGAAGAAAAGGCTGGTAATCTACTTCCAGTAATACATTGCCAAGAAAACCCAGAGGTAGCTGGGTTGCTATGAGTCAACACTGACTTGATGGCATTAAAAAAAAAAAAAAAATCAACATGACTAATTATGGGGTAGCCACATTAAAAACATAGAAATATGACAACAGAAAAAGACCACATGGCCTATCTAGTCTGTCCTTCCATAACTACAACAGTCCCCTTTTTTCCTTTAGAGATCCTCTGTGTTTGTCCCATGCTTTTTTGAATTCAGTCACTGTCCTCATCTCCACCACCTCCACTGGGAGACTATTCCACGGATCCACCACTCTTTCCGTAAAGAAATATTTCCGCAAATCACTCCTGAATCTATCTCCCTTCACCCTCATCCCATGTCCCCTCGTAGCAGAACTTGCTTTCAATTGAAAGAGGCTCTCTCCCTGAACATTTATGCCACGGAGGTATTTAAACATCTCAATCATATCACCTCTATCCCACCTTTCCTCTAAGGTATACATATTAAGATCCTTAAGTCTGTCCTCATATGCTTTATAATGAAGACCACTAACCATTTTAGTAGCCACCCTCTGCACCGACTCCATCCTGTTCACATCCTTTTGAAGGTGGGGTCTCCAGAATTGCACACTATACTCCAAATGAGGTCACACCAAAGACTTATACAGAGGCACTATCACCTCCTTTTT
Organism: Ichthyophis bannanicus; assembly: GCA_033557465.1. NCBI lineage: Eukaryota > Metazoa > Chordata > Amphibia > Gymnophiona > Ichthyophiidae > Ichthyophis > Ichthyophis bannanicus. Next base: position 41,070,301 of record CM066051.1, on the reverse strand, counting down.
TCTGCTAGCCATTCCTCTCTGTATGCACCCAAGCATCCTTCTAGATTTTGCCGTCACCTTTTCTACCTGTTTAGCTACTTTAAGATCATCAGACACAACCACGCTCAGGTCCCGCTCTTTTTAGTGGACAAAAGTATTTCATGTCCTATACTATATTGCTCCCTTGGATTGCTGCAGCCCAAATGTATAACCTTACATTTTTTAACATTAAATCCCAGCTGCCAGATTCTAGACCATTCTTCAAGCTTAGCTAGATCCCTCCTCATGTTATCTACACCTTCCTGGATGTCTACTCTATTGCAGATTTTGGTATCATCCGCAAAAAGGCAAACCTTACCCAGCAGCCCTTTCACTATATCACCAACATTGGAACCAATGGGTTAGAAATTCCCCAGAACTAAACCAGTTCAATGCCAACTGGTTGACGGTAGCTTGACAATGATAAAAAAGTTCATGGCCTCAAAATGTTCAGGTAATCGCTTCTCTAGATTTGTTAAGTGTTTAGATTATTGCAAAGCTTGGTGGTAGGGCAAGGTTAATAAAAACTGAGTCCTACAAGGTTCTACGACATGGATAAGAAGTGACCAAATTTCCGTGGTGGGTTATGCGATTATATTGTAGACCAGAATAATTGGAAAGACTGGATGGACTTATTGGTCTCTATCTGCTCACATCTATTGTGCAGAAGATGTTATGTGAGTAAACTAGGAGTAGGGGAATGGTGAGGAAAGGGAGTGAAGAAAGCTAGGAAGGGCAGGTTGATGGTCATTATTGTGAGTTTAGAGGACACAAATTATAGGAGGAGGGAGAATAATGTTTATTTTTCACAGTATAGCCTTGGTTGCTGGTTGTCTCATTCCCTGTGCAATTTTCCTTCAAATAAAAAAAAAACAATAGTTCTTTATAAAAAATCTCAGAAACCAAAATCCTGGGGCACAGAAATACCCAAACTGGTTCTCAGTTTGCAGGGGTTCTCAACCCAGTCCTGAGGACACATTTAACCAGTCCTGTTTTCAGGGTATCCACAATGGATATGCATTATTTATTATATACTGTGCTATTCTGCATCACTGTGGTTTACATTGAACAAACTGAAATTACATTGAACAGGGCATTATAACTTGGAGATAACTATTTTACAGGGAACATGGGCTATGGAGGGTTAAGTGGCTTACCCAAGACCACAAGTCAGACTAGAAACCCCAGTCCTTTTGGCCCAAGGTTGCTGTCCTCTAGTGGGATTTGAACCCCTGAACTTCCAGCCTGGCATACTTTGCCCCAACCACTAGGCCACTCCTCCACTCCTTGCACAAGGCAGATTTACATACAATGGTTGTCCGTAAATGCAAATCTCTTTATTATATATTCATTGTGCATCTGTTATACTTTTTTGAAGGTGCGACTAAACAGGTAGACAAAAGTGAACCGGTTGATATATTGTATCTGGACTTTCAAAAAGCCTTTGACAAGGTCCTTCATGAGAGACTCCTGGTAAAATTAAAAAGTCATGGGACTGGAGACAGTGTATTATTGTGGATCAGGAACTGGTTAAAAGTTAGAAGGCAGAGGGTAGGGTTAAATGGACAATTTTCCCAATGGAGAAAAGTGAAAGGTGGAGTAGCCCAGGGATCTGTGCTGGGTCCGCTGCTTTTTAACATATTCGTAAATGACCTGGAAATGGGAAAAACAAGTGAGGTAATCAAATTAGCAGATGACAAAAAATTATTCAAAGTTGTTAAAGCCCAAGAGGATTGTGGAAAATTGCAAAAGGACCTTGATAAATTGGAAGACTGGACATACAAATGGCAGATGAAATTGAATGTGGACAAGTGCAAAATTATGCATCTAGGAAAGAACAACCCAAACTCTGGTTACACAATTCAAGGTTCCACATTAGAAACAACCACCCAGGAAAAAGATTTAGGTGTCATCATGGATAACATGCTGAAACCCTCCGCCCAGTGTGCAGCGGCAGCCAAGAAGGCATATAGAATGCTAGGTATCATAAGGAAAGGAAGGGAGAATAAAACAAAGGGTATTATGATGCCTCTGTATTGTTCCATGGTGCGACCACACTTTGAATATTGTATGCAATGCTATCGCCCTATCTTAAAAAGGATATAGCTGAGTTAGAAAAGGTGCAGAGAAGAGCCACCAAAATGGTAAAGGGGATGGAAGGATACTCCTATGAGGAGAGGCTTAAAAGGTTAGGGCTCTTCAACCTGGAAAGAGACGGCTGAGGGGAGATATGATAGAGGTCTATAAATTAATGAATGGAGTGGAACGGGCAAACGTAGATCGATTGTTTATACCATCAAAAGTAGAAAGACTAGGGGACATGCAAGGAAGCTATAGTGTAACCCAATTAAGACTAATAAAAGAAAATATTTTTTCACTCAAAGCGTAATCGAACTCTGAAATTTGTTACTGGAAGATGTAGTAAAAGTTGTTAGTTTATCTGGGTTTAAAAAAGGTTTGGACACGTTCCTGGAGGAAAGGTCCATAAACCATTATTAGAGGACCGAGGAAATCCACTGCTTGCCCCAATGCAAGCATTATGGAACCTGTGTGTCTCTTTTTTGGGAAACTGCCAGGTACTTGTGATCTGGATTGGCCACTGTTGGAAACAGGATACTGGGCATGACGGACCTTGGTCTGACCCAGAATGGCATTTCTTATGTTCTTATATCCTGAAAATCCAACTGGCTAGGTGTTGAGAACCCCTGCTATAAGGACAACATCTTCTGATCCCCACATGTCTCAGAGCAGCAAAGTTATGCAAATGTGCTGGGAACCCATTCATTACAACACAGTAGGGTTTGCAAAGAGAAGAAAACGCAGTGATCTTATCGAGAGCTCTGGTTTCCACCATCTTCTCATTTCAATATATTTATTTTCATCTTTCCCTCCTTTAGGCCCCCTGCCCACATTTTAATGTTTGCATCCTATCAGCCTTTCCCCTTCTTAGCTTTATCTATCTGTGGCTTATCGTGCAGACAATGTGCCATTTTGGTGGCCCTCTCTTGAACTACAATTGGTTTTGTCAATATGGTCCGAAAACTGCACTCAGTACTCAAAAGGAGATCTTGCCAGATGCCACAGAAAAATTATTACTTCAATTTCTCTAACAGGGATGCCTCTTATGCACACAAGTATACTATCAGCAGAATATTGATTAATGCTAATTTTTGTATTTCTTTCCCAGAAGCCTTCCCAGAATTCAAACCGGCAAACCCTGGATTCTGGGATAGTGGTTGTAACCGAACTAATGGGTTCAGACAGTCTATAATTATTAAAATAAATGTAAAAATCACAGCCATATTCAAATGAATGTGAAGTTGACTTTGATAGATCCAATTCCATCCGTGTTACAAAGCCACAAGTCTGAAATTGGATTTCTACCGAGTCAGAGAATGTTCCACCAATGATGAGTTCTGAGCATTTATTTTCTCAAACAGTTTGTAATAAAGACAGGGGAGTCATCTCACCTGTGTAAACCCTTCATTCCTCATGATGGTGCTGGTGTTGACCTTGATATCTCAACCACCTGCAGCTCCTTAGTAGCCGAAGTTTACACAGGTGCCATTTGAGAATGTCATAAGAAGCTGGAGGGTTCCCCTGTCAATCAAAAAAATCTCCCGGCCCATGGTGTTCTGGAAACGTACTTTCCATATATAATGTAGGAGCTGTGCCGAGAAGCAGAGATAAGCTCACATTGGCATTACGGTGCCAAACACATTGAATTAGCCTACTTGGGTACTTCAGCTTTGCCAATTGTATTCTGGAAATCTACTGCATATTTAGCTCAGCAACTGTTATATTACCTGTGTATAAGAAACCCCTGATAATCACCGAAATCTGCACACCTTCCATGTAATATAGTCACTTCACCATCACCAACTCACTCAAATAGTAAGTGGTATTTGAATACTTGAAATTCTATTGTATTGCAGAACTTTTAAACTTATTTTCCTTGTAAATTCCGGGCTTTCTTCCAGCTACCAGGAACTAGGCAATCAGTTAACTATTCCTTGTGTGCTTGATCAGGGGCGGCCCAAGGGGGGTGCAGGGCCATGTGCGGAGACTCGGTGCGGGGCCTAATTTGCATAAGAGCCTCATTTGCATAAATATTTGCATAATGTTACCATATACTAACTTTTAGTAAACATGCCTCTTAATGAGTGTATGGATAAAGAAAGACTAAAAGATTTCTACATTACTATATTCCAGTGCCAACTGCCAGGCACATTAGGAACTACTACAAACACTGCCCATTTAGAACCCATAGCAAACCCGCCATATCCTAACAGCACTACCAGGACTCACAAAGCACAAGACCCTACCTATCAAAAGGCAACACTACAAATATTAAACTAATACATTTCAGAGAACAACAATACATGACCTACTGGGGAAAGAGAACAAGTGGCAATGTCAAATAGGAATTACATAAACAGAATACCTCAGCTCAGTTACACGTGCAGAACATAGACCATCACCAAACAAGAAATCACAATGTAGAAACAGGAAGACAATAATTAAACTGGGAACCCCAAAAGCCCAACCACACTGTAGAAATAAAACTATAAATTAATTTCCTCTTGTACTAAACAAAGCGCAGACGTTAATGATGCACATTTCCCAGAGCTGGCATATTTCAGTTAATAAATTCAATAAAGAGATATTTTTCTACCTTTTGTGCATTTTTTTTTCAGTTGCAATTGCTCCAGCCACTTTCTTCTGGTTTCTTCGTGTCTTCTGCTAACTCTCCATCGTCTGCTGTCCATTTGTCCTTTCTTCACTCTTCTAGTTTTTTCCATTCTTTCTCTACATCTGCTTTAACATACTAATCTCTCTCCTTTTGCTCTCTCCTCATTCCTATTTCATCCACTCAAATTTTATCCTGCCATCCTCAATCCCCACTTACTCTCCCAATATCAGGCCAATTGTAGATTTGTCTTCCCTCCCACACAAAATATTTTTTCCCTCTCCATTTCACTCTCCCAACTCTATCCCATTTTAATCCTCCCCCAACATCAGCTCCCTTCTAGTTCCAGCCCCACCCAGCATCCGCTCCCTTCTAGTCCCCGAATCAGCCCATTTCCAGTCCTAGCTCCCCCATCCGAGTTCCTCCATCAGCTCATTTCCAATCCCAGCCCCCCCATCAGCCCATTTCCTGTCCTAGCCCCCCCTCACTCAGCCCATTTCCAGTCCTAGCTCCCTCCCCTCACAGCCCATTTCCATTCCAAGCCCCCCTCCCCATCAGCTATTTGTAGTTCAAGCCTTCCTTCCTTCCACTCAACCCATTTCCATTCCAAGCCCCCGTCCCCATCAGCTATTTGCAGTTCAAGCCCTCCTTCCACTCAGCCCATTTCCAGTCCTAGCCACCCCCCCAGCCCATTACCAGTCCTAAGCCCCCATAACCCATTACCAGTTCTAAGCCCCCTATCAGCCCACTTCCAGTCCTAAGCCCCCCATCACCCCATTTTCAGTCTTAGCCCCCATAGCCCATTACCAGTCCTAACCCCCATCAGCCCATTTCAAGTACTAGCTCCCCCATCCGAGTCCCTCCATCAGCCCATTTCTAATTCCAGCCCCCCATTTCTAGTCCTCTCCTAGTCCCACCATCATAAGCCCATGTCAAATCCTAGCTTCCCTCCACTCAGCCCATTTCCAATCCAAGCCCCCATGAGCCTACTTTCAGTTCTAGCCCCCCCATGAGTCCATTTCAATCCAAGCCCCCCCAACAGCCCATTTCCAGTCCTATCCTAGCCCTCCATCAGCCCATTTCCTGTCCTAGCCCCCCCTCACTCAGCCCATTTCCAGTCCTAGCTCCCTCCCCTTACAGCCCATTTCCATTCCAAGCCCCCCTCCCAAAAAGCTATTTGTATTTCAAGCCCTTCTTCCACACAGCCCATTTCCATTCCAAGCCCCCGTCCCCATCAGCTATTTGCAGTTCAAGCCCTCCTTCCACTCAGCCCATTTCCAGTCCCAGCCACCCCCCAGCCCATTACCAGTCCTAAGCCCCCCATCAGCCCACTTCCAGTCCTAAGCCCCCCCATCACCCCATTTTCAGTCTTAGCCCCCCCATAGCCCATTACCAGTCCTAACCCCCCATCAGCCCATTTCCAGTCTTAGCACCCCCATAGCCCATTACCAGTCCTAACCCCTGCATCAGCACATTTCCAGTCCTAGCCCCCCCTATAGCCCATTACCAGTCCTATCCCCCCCATTAGCCCATTTCCAGTCTTAGCACCCCCATAGCCCATTACCAGTCCTAACCCCCCTCCCCCCATCAACCCACTTCCATTCTTAGCCCCCCCATAGCTCATTAGTAGTCCTAAACCCCCATAGCCCATTACCAGTCCTAACCCCCCTCCCCCCATCAGCCATGACAGATTTTAAAAAAAAACGGCTGCTGCTGCTGCTGCCGCCGTGGCAGCGGCAGAATCAAATGTCCCGCCACGGGGCCCCGCCTGCCCGGCAGAGCCTCCCTTCACCATCAGCTCCGGATTTCCCATCAGCCCCGGCGGGATTAACAGAGCCGCGAGAGGTCAGAGAAGCTCTCGCGGCTCTGAAAGCCCGCGCATTGGGAGGGACTCCAGAGCTGATGGTGAAGGGAGGCTCTGCCGGGTAGACGGGGGTCTGCGGCGGGACTTTTGATTCTGCCGCTGCCCCGGCGGCAGCGGCAGCAGCAGCCATTTTTTTTTTTTAAATCTGCTTTTGCTAATGTAGAATGTTTTTGTGCAGGGCCCCCTGAAACGAGGGGCCCTGTGCAAAAAACATTCTTGCTCCATGGGCGGGCCGGCCCTGTGCTTGATAGACTCAGGAAAGGTTACAAATTATTTAGTGTGCTGATGTCATTACTCCCTATATTTATTTATTTATTTATTTAGAACACATTTATATACCGCTGCTTCCAGCGATCAGTAGCGGTTTGATTCTTCTTTTGGGGAAGTCGATCAGGACAGGGTGGGGGAGTAAATACATAGAGGACTTGGGGGGTCACGGCACACATGTTTAAAGTTTTGGGGGTAAACATATTTACATTTATATAATACATATAATACATATTTACAGATTGGGGAAATCTCATTTTACTTGGCTATACATGGTTACACAAGGCGGATTTACAATGTACGTATTTATCAGTTTCCTTTGTTACGTTTTCCTGGATTTTGTGCCTTATGGCTGGTTGTAATAGCATTTAAATAGGTGTGTTTTTAACTCTTTCCTGAAACTTTTCATGTCCTGGGTTAGCCGCAGGTCAACAGGGAGCTGATTCCATATAGTGGGCGCAGCGAAAGAGAAGGCTCTGCGACTTGTACTTGTTTTCACAGTTCGTATTGCGTTAGGGACCTGCAGGGTGCCCAAGTTGTTAGTTCTTCTATTTCTATTTGCTGGTTGTATGTTGATAAGAGAGGACAGGAACGAGGGGGCTATGTCGTTGATCAGCTTGAACGTTGTTACTATCATCTTGTACTGTGCCCTAGCAGCAACTGGAAGCCAATGAAGGTCGATCAATATTGGGGTGATGTGGTCAGTTACTCTTGTTCCCATTATTATTCTAGCTGCGACATTCTGGGCCATTTGAAGGATACCCAGTGATTTTTTGGGTAGACCTTGTAGGATGGCATTACAGTAGTCGAGGTGCGGCATGACTAGTGCTTGGGCCACTGACCTGAAATCGCCTGGTGCTATTATTTTCCTTAGAGGTTGTATCACCCTAAGTTTATAGAAGATGGCTTTGTTTGTGTTACGCAGGTGTTTCTCCATTCTTAGGTTGCAGTCGAGTGTGACACCTAGATATTTGATTTCTTCTTTTGCTTTGTATGTGTTGTTGCACAGGGTGATAGAGTCAGGTGACTTGAAGTTGGGTTTGTTGGACATGTACATTACCTCCGTTTTTTTGTGGTTTATCGTCATGTTATTTTTCTGTAGCCATATCAACATTTCGTTCAGGCAGTTTTCGAGCTGTGCATATTTGGGGTCGGCGACGTCCAGTTGCGTGTAGAGCATAATATCATCTGCATAGATGTGGTAGTTGATGCTATGTCTTTTGAAGATGTCACAGAGGGGTCTCATGTAGATATTGAACAGCAGTGCTGAGAGTGCTGAGCCCTGTGGTATGCCCTGCATTTGAGTGAATGGAATAGCTTCTTCCCCATTAAATTGTACTTGGGGTCTTCTGTTAGATATATAGGAGGATAACCATTTGAGGGGGGTTCCCTCAACTCCTATGGATTCTAGCTTACTAAGGAGTATCTCATGATGTACCGTGTCAAAGGCGGCGGAGATGTCAATGAAAATGAGTATGAACATTTTCTTTGTGTCTTCTAGTCCTTTAAGTAGGTTGTTCATCAGTGCTATGAGAAGTGTTTCCACTCCATGGTTTCTTCTGAATCCGTATTGTTGTTTGTCCAGGGCATCCTGTTCGTCGAGGTGGTCTTGAAGTTGCAAGAGTACTGCCTTTTCTATGATTTTTGCCAGGAAAGCGATGCTTGATATGGGGCGGTATGATGATGGGTCTTCTTTGTTGAGGGAATTATTCTTTAGGATCGGCCTTATTATAGATTGTTTTAGTTTCTCCGGCATTTCTCCTTGGCTTAGTGATTGGTTAACAATGTGGGCTATTTGCTGGTTTATCTCATTTTTTGCCGCTTTGATCCAGGCAGTTGGGCAGGGGTCAAGTGGTGAGGTGGTGGTGTTTATGGAGGTTAAGATGTTGGTGGTTTGTTGTTTGTCAATGTTGCGGAATTTGCTCCATGTAGATTCTTGTTTCATCTTTGTTCGTTGGTGTGGTGTTTCTAGGGCAAATGTGGGGGTGGTAGTATTCAGTTTGCTTGCGTAGTGATCTGCTAGTGTTTGTGGGTGTATTGAGTTATCCTGAGGTTCAGGGAGGGCTGTCTTTGTAAGTGATTTTACTAGGGCGAAAAGCTCCCGTGGTTTGTTAATGGCTTTGTTCAGTATGTTGGTATGGTGTAACCTTTTTGCTGTGTTTATTTCCTCTTTGTAGTTTGCGAGGAGATTAAGGTACACTGTCCTGAGTTCAGTGGATTTGGTGTGTCTCCACTTTCTTTCATGCTTCCTGAGCTCTCTCTTCATTTTGGTCAACGTACTGGTGTACCAAGGTTCATTTTGTTGTTTCGATGTGTTTGGCGTCTGAGTCTCTTTGAGAGTTGCTATGGTCCGGATTCCGGTGTCCCATTCATTTGCTAAGTCATCGAGGTTTGTTTTGTCGAGGTCTATATGTGATTTGATGGACTCAATCAGACCTTCCATGTTTGGTTTGTTGAACCGTCGTTGTTGTTGTGTTGTTCTTTTTGCTTTGGTGTCTTTAGACAGGTTCGGTAATTTTAACTGTATATTGATTTGGTGGTGGTCTGACCAGGGTAGCGGATTGATCCCTATCTTGGGCTTCTCGTCCTTGTCTTGAGCATTTTTGGGTGTGAAAACCATGTCTAGGGTATGACCTTTATCATGGGTAGGTTCTGTGATTTGTTGCTGGTAGCCTAGTTGGGTCATGGCTTCCAGGAAGGTGGTTGTATTTGTGGCAGATGTTGTTGCTAAGTTTAAGTCTCCTAGTACAATTTGGAATTTTCTAGGTTGGGTTGATGAAATTATTTCCAATGCTGATGCTAGTATCTCATATTGTTGTGTGGGGGGTCTGTATATCAAGCAGACGGATACAGCGGGGTTTTCAATCTTGAGTATGTCTATGTCTGGATTTGAGTTCTGATACGTGCTGGTGAGTTTCAGGTTCTCTTTTGCTATTATGAGTACACCTCCACCCTTTTTATGGGATCGGGGACAGTTATAGATGTTATATCCAGGTTTGCTGATCTGATTTAATATGGCTGAGTCTGTTTCCGTGACCCATGTTTCGGTTATACATAGGATGTCTGGTTTTTCATCTGTGATTATGTCGTAGATTATGTGGGTTTTATTTCTGATTGAGCGGGCGTTTATGAGTATGATTTTGCAGTTTTTGTCTGTGGGTGTTGAAGCCTGGTTGGTGGTGGTTTCTGATTTCGCCTGGTTGTGTGGGCGTGTTTGTGTTACAATTGGCTTGTGCTTTCTCCGATTTTTAGTCGACTTTCTTGCGGAGAGTTTATGAACGTGTGTGTGTGCCACAGGTTTTTCTGTGAAGTAGTATGGTGCGAGTAATAGTGGTTGTGTTGTTTGGATGGTGTAGAGGTTGTAGAATGGGGTGTAGAGATATGAGAGGGGTCGGTAAAGGTTTTGGTTTAATGCATAAGCAGGAATTAGTGTGAGCAGGTATATCACTATGTACCAGATTTGGGCCTTCATTTTTAGTTGTTCTAGTAGTTCCGTAAGTGCCTCTTGGTCTGAGCAGTTTAGTTTTCGTATCTGATGTTCGGTTTGTAATTTCGGATTTGTATTCTTAACAATCGTGGGTAGTGACCGTATTACTTATAAGCGATAGCTTGTAGCAGCAAGTATCAATAATATTACTTATACGTGTTAGATAGTCTCAGTAAGTATCAACAGCCTCTATTATCAACAGCATGTATCAACAGCATCTAGTATCAACAGTAAGTATCAACAGTATCTAGTGTGTGGCATCAAACTTAACAATACATCCTTCTAAGTGTTAGTTTGTGGCAGCAATTATTAACAATGTCAGTTGTAATCTAGTGTACATGACATATCCCTGGGTTAATAGTATTAATCTTAACATTCATGGGTAATAACAAAATGGCCTATAAACGATAGCAGGTAACAACAGCATCAGTGAGAAACAACACTGTCCTGGGTTTCTAGTTCCAAAACAAATTGCTACCGTTTGCATTGATACTTTCTTATGCAGGCAGGAAAAGACGCCTAGTTGCGGATGATGAGACTGTTGTAATCAGCTGATGAAAACTCAAATATGCATCAATTATTGTTAAAGAGTGTAGCTAAGGCACACAGGTTCGACCAGCCAGGTGGTTAGTGTCTATTTCGGTTTGAAGGAGGTAGCGTTGCTAGCTGAGTATAACTCAATTGAGAGTGACTTACGTGGCCCAATGTTCCCAGTTCGTTGGGCAGTTCGAGGTCGGCGATGAGTACGGCGTTGGCGAGCTCTTACCCTTTCCTGGGGAGCTCCAGCCTATGTTGGTTGGTTTCGGGTCTTAGTGTTGCTCCTTTGTTGCTTTTTCGGTGTATTAGGTCGCGCCAAATGGCCACCGCCTAAGGGCCACGCCAAAGGGCCCTCTGGCGAGGCCCTCAGGCGCGGGCCCGCCAGGCGCGGGCGCGCCCAGTGGGGGCGCGGCTTTTAAGTGGCTCGGCTTGGGCGGGCTTTCCAGCTCCCACTGCCCGATTGGGCAGGAGCAACTCCCACTACCCCGAATGGGTAGGAGTTCGTGTGGGGAAAGCCGGGAGGGCGGCAGGTAAAGCGGCTCCCTCTCGGTAGGGACGCCGCTTTTAAGTGGCTCGGCTTGGGCGGGCTTTCCAGCTCCCACTGCCCGATTGGGCAGGAGCAACTCCCACTACCCCGAATGGGTAGGAGTTCGTGTGGGGAAAGCCGGGAGGGCGGCAGGTAAAGCGGCTCCCTCTCGGTAGGGACGCCGCTTTTAAGTGGTTCGGCTTGGGCGGGCTTTCCAGCTCCCACTGCCCGATTGGGCAGGAGCAACTCCCACTACCCCGAATGGGTAGGAGTTCGTGTGGGGAAAGCCGGGAGGGCGGCAGGTAAAGCGGCTCCCTCTCGGTAGGGACGCCGCTTTTAAGTGGCTCGGCTTGGGCGTGCTTTCCAGCTCCCACTGCCCGATTGGGCAGGAGCAACTCCCACTACCCCGAATGGGTAGGAGTTCGTGTGGGGAAAGCCGGGAGGGCGGCAGGTAAAGCGGCTCCCTCTCGGTAGGGACGCCGCTTTTAAGTGGCTTGGCTTGGGCGGGCTTTCCAGCTCCCACTGCCCGATTGGGCAGGAGCAACTCCCACTACCCCGAATGGGTAGGAGTTCGTGTGGGGAAAGCCGGGAGGGCGGCAGGTAAAGCGGCTCCCTCTCGGTAGGGACGCCGCTTTTAAGTGGCTCGGCTTGGGCGGGCTTTCCAGCTCCCACTGCCCGATTGGGCAGGAGCAACTCCCACTACCCCGAATGGGTAGGAGTTCGTGTGGGGAAAGCCGGGAGGGCGGCAGGTAAAGCGGCTCCCTCTCGGTAGGGACGCTGCTTTTAAGTGGCTCGGCTTGGGCGGGCTTTCCAGCTCCCACTGCCCGATTGGGCAGGAGCAACTCCCACTACCCCGAATGGGTAAGAGTTCGTGTGGGGAAAGCCGGGAGGGCAGCAGGTAAAGCGGCTCCCTCTCGGTAGGGACGCCGCTTTTAAGTGGCTCGGCTTGGGCGGGCTTTCCAGCTCCCACTGCCCGATTGGGCAGGAGCAACTCCCACTACCCCGAATGGGTAGGAGTTCGTGTGGGGAAAGCCGGGAGGGCGGCAGGTAAAGCGGCTCCCTCTCGGTAGGGACGCCGCTTTTAAGTGGCTCGGCTTGGGCGGGCTTTCCAGCTCCCACTGTTTCTATATGGGGGATAAGACATTTTTCAGATATATTAGTGAGAAGAGGAAGGGCAAAAGTGATATTGTCAGACTCAAGGGTGCAGGGGGGAATATGTAGAAGCTCATAAGGATAAAGCGGAATTGCTTAACAAATATTTTTGTTCTGTGTTCACAGATGAAGAACCAGGAGCAGGACCTCAGAAAACATCCACAAATAGGAACAGAAGCGAGGGACATCTTGAACAATTTTCAGAAGACTGTGTTCGTGAGAAACTAGCTCAACTTAAAGTAGACAAAGCGATGGAACCAGATGGGATACACCCTAGAATACTGAGGGAACTTGGGGATGTTCTAGAAGCTCCACTGACTGACCTTTTCAATGCCTCGTTGGAGTCAGGAGTGGTGCCAAAGGACTGGAGAGAGGCTCATGTGGTGCTTTTACACAAAAGCGGAAGTAAGGATGTGATTGAAAACTACAGGCCGGTTAGTTTAACTTCGGTGGTGAGTAAATTATTGGAAATGCTGCTGAAAGAGAAAATAGTGAGTTTTCTGGAGTCCAGCGGATTACAGGATCCGAGGCAGCATGGATTCACCAGAGGCAGGTCTTGTCAAACAAATCTGATTGATTTCTTTGACTGGGTGACCAGGGAGTTGGACTGAGGGAGAGCTCTAGATGTGGTGTATTTAGATTTCAGTAAAGCCTTTGACACTGTTCCTCACAGGCGACTTATAAACAAACTGAGCACCCTAGGGATGGACCCTAAAGTTACTGCTTGGGTTAGAAATTGGTTGGGTGGGAGGCGACAAAGAGTACAAGTAAATGGAGCTCACTCTGAGGAGAAGGATGTTACCAGTGGTGTGACCCAGGGATCTGTCCTTGGTCCGATTCTTTTTAACATCTTTGTTAGTGATATAGCGGAAGAGCTGTCGGGTAAGGTTTGCCTCTTTGCAGATGATACCAAAATCTGCAATAGAGTAGACACCCAGGAAGGGGTAGATAACATGAGGAGGGATCTAGCTAAGCTTGAAGAATGGTCTAAAATTTGGCAGCTGGGATTTAATGTTAAAAAATGTAAGGTCATGCTTTTGGTCTGCAGCAATCCAAGGGAGCAATACAGTATAGGAGGTGAAGTACTTTTGTCCACTAAAGAAGAGCGGGACCTAGGCATGGTTGTGTCTGATGATCTTAAAGTAGCTAAACAGGTAGAAAAGGCGACGGCAAAAGCTAGAAGGATGCTTGGGTGCATACGGAGAGGAATGGCTAGCAGAAAAAAGGAGGTGAAAAAAGGAGGTGACACTAACCCCCTTACAGTTGGCCATGAATGCCGCAGCTAGGGTCCTCTACGGTGTATCCAGAAACGACCATGTGACTCCTATTCTCAAACAGCTGCACTGGCTACCGATCCACGGGAGAATCACCTTCAAATCCCTTTTATTAGCATTCAAGGCAATCAAAGGTACTTCATCCCTCTCACTCACGCTTCTAATCCACATGGTCCCCCCCAACAGATCAAGAAGAACATCAGCTGTAAACTTGCTAGCTATACCAAAGGCTTCGACAAAGTCCAACACGAACACCACAAACCGGGCATTCAGTTTTTATGTCCCCAAATGCTGGAACACTCTACCCCCCGACATTAGGGCCATTACCAATCTATATCAGTTCAGGAAGGCTCTCAAAACCTACCTTTTCCACCAATACTTCCCAGACAGCAACTGAACTAGATATCCCTTCCAAGAAATGACCCAGTCTAGAAATGCCCTTACAACTTATATCTGCAGTGTAGATAGCTTATGTATATAGTTAACCCGGTTATCCAAGTTTGTACTCCTGTTCAATGTAAAACCTGACAGTCTGTCGTTATGGTCGTTTTGTTATGATGTAAACCGCGCTGATTCTAAATAGCGCGGTATATAAGAAACTGTAATAAATAAATAAATAATAAATAATGCCTCTGTATAAGTCTTTGGTGCGACCTCATTTGGAGTATAGTGTGCAATTCTGGAGACCCCACCTTCAAAAGGATGTGAACAGGATGGAGTCGGTGCAGAGGGTGGCTACTAAAATGATTAGTGGGCTTCATTATAAAGCATATGAGGACAGACTTAAGGATCTTAATATGTACACCTTAGAGGAAAGGCGGGATAGAGGTGATATGATTGAGATGTTTAAATACCTCCGTGGCATAAATGTTCAGGGAGAGAGCCTCTTTCAATTGAAAACAAGTTCTGCTACGAGGGGACATGGGATGAGGGTGAAGGGAGATAGATTCAGGAGTGATATGCAGAAATATTTCTTTACGGAAAGAGTAGTAGATCCATGGAATAGTCTCCCAGTGGAGGTGGTAGAGATGAGGACAGTAACTGAATTCAAAAAAGCATGGGACCAACACAGAGAAACATAGAAACATGATGACAGAAAAAGACCACAAGGCCCATCTAGTCTGTCCTTCCATAACAACAACTACAACAGTCCACTTTTTACGTTTAGAGATCCTCTGTGTTGGTCCCATGCTTTTTTGAATTCAGTTACTATCCTCATCTGGATCTCTAAAGGTAAAAAGTGGACTGTTGTAGTTGTTGATATGGAAGGACAGACTAGATAGGCCATGTGGTCTTTTTCTGTCATCATGTTTCTATGTTTCTATAACAAGGTGCTCAAGGGGAAACTTTTTTCATCCTCAGAATCACTAGAGCATAATCAGGTTCAATGCAATTTTTAAAATATTGTTAAAAAATCAAAATGGTGATGTTAAGGAAAGAGTAGTGGATCCATGGAATAGTCTCCCAGTGGAGGTGGTAGAGATGAGGACAGTAACTGAATTCAAAAAAGCATGGGATCAACACAGAGGATCTCTAAAGGTAAAAAGTGGACTGTTGTAGTTGTTGATATGGAAGGACAGACCATGTGGTCTTTTTCTGTCATCATGTGGTCTTTTTCTGTCATCATGTTTCTATGTTTCTATAAGGAGGTGCTCAAGGGGAAACTTTTTTCATCCTCAGAATCACTAGAGCATAATCATAGGTTCAATGCAATTTTTAAAATATTGTTAAAAAATCAAAATGGTGATGTTAAGGTAGGTACGCTTGACTCGGCGGCTCCCCCCCTTCCCCCCCTCCAACCCCTATCCTTTTCTCCGCTCCTCCTCCCCCTTTCCTACCCCTCAAAAACCACACCACACTCAGGTTGGGCATCAACCGGTTGCATCTTTATTAACATTCCAATGTTATCAATTCAAAATTCCAACCAATCCGGCGGAGCCATGCCTTACCAGCCATATTATTAGCAAGGTGACATTGACTCCGCCCCCACCGCGGACAGGCCAGTGGCTAGTTTAAGTACCCACCCTTCTCTGGCCTCGCCATATGATTAGCAAAGGCCAACCAGGGTTGTCCGGGTCGGGAGTACCCCACCCCCGCACTAAGCATTACCTAAGCTCCGGACCCTGGAAACCTCCGGGATCCCGCAAACCTCCCCCCCCCACCAGCTGCAACATCCCGCCAGCCCCCCAGCTCCCTCAGCGCCAAACCCAAGGGGAGGGAGGGTGGGACGCCTCCGGCTCCCTCCACGCTGCCTGCAGAAGAGGTTCTTGCACGTGCTCCCTTCTCCCCTCACATGGCTCACTGCGATTGGCTCCCCCGCCTGCCCTCCCGTGGCGGGAGCCAATCGATTCAAATGATGCCACTCCTCGGCCCGCTCCCCAGCACGCTCTTTGACAGCTTGCTCGCGGGGACACCGCCTCGCCGCCCTCTCCTTAAAGGTGGCCGTCGGGGACTGCGCCCCGTGGCCTTATCGTAAGGTAGGTACACTTGACTCGGCCGCTCCTCCCTTTTTCCTCCCCCCCTCCAAACCCCCACCCTTTTCTCCGCTCCTCCTCCCCCTTTCCTACCCCTCAAAAACCACACCACACTCAGGTTGGGCATCAACCGGTCGCAGCTTTATTAACATTCCAATGTTATCAACTCATAATTCCAACAACTCATAACAATCAACCAATCCGGCGGAGCCATGCCTTACCAGCCATATTATTAGCAAGGTGACATCGACTCCGCCCCCGCCACGGACAGGCCAGCAGCTAGTTTAAGTACCCACCCTTCTCTGGCCTTGCCATATGATTAGCCAAGGCCAACCAGGGTTGTCCGTGTCGGGAGTACCCCACCCCCGCCCTAAGCATTACCTAAGCTCTGGACCACAGAAACCTCTGGGATCCCGCCACCGGCACAGTGCCATCTATGTTGCGTGCCGCCCCCCCAGCTGCGACCAGTTAAACTCCCTGGCTGACTATGTATTCCAAGGCCTCCTGCCAATCTTTGAGCAGCAAATCCAGCCCCACCGGGGATAAATGCACCACATCTTGCCTATACAACCCCGCACACCCCACATCCACCCATGGGTGCAGGATTTGTTATCCCCCATGCTCGCACACCCATCGACCAATCTGTCAATTCACTTTTGCCACTCCCTGCGACCACCGTCGCTGCGCCCCACAGGCTGGCCTTGGAATAATATCAGACCACAACAGCTGCACATTCTGAAACATCTGGAGCACCTCAGCCAGATCCTTCTGAGCCACCCATATCAACTGCCTACAAGTCCAGGCTCCCAGGTCATTCCCGCCCAAATGCAGCAGCAGCAGGGACGGCTGCCTCTTCACACGCTCATGCTGCCGAAGCAATGGCAACAGTTGAGTCCACCGTAGACCCCGCTCGCCCAGCCATAGAGCGGCCACCTGCGTGGTGTTTATTCCAAGATTCAGCCCCATCGGCCGCACTGCGGCCCGTTGTCTGACCCAATAGACAAGTGAGTGACCGAGGAGTCAGCAGCCAAGTAGCCTTCGCCCAGCATCTGAAACAAAACAAAACATGTTACACCCAGCCCCGTCCCACTGCCCATTCTTCTAAGGCCGCACATAGCCTTGAAAAGCCTGCGACCGCCAACGGCCGATGCGCTTTATCCCCTCCTCTGTGACACCCACCATGGCCGCACTGGTCGCCACCCCAAAGCGAAAGGAGTGCGGGGCAAACTGATTGGGATCCTCCCCCACTTGCCGTAGCACCAAACGCAGCACCACCGCTACTTGAAAGCGGGTTACCGGGGACTGATCCTCATGCACGAACAACAAGCCCCCTGCCCCGGCCGCAGCTTCAAAAAGGCCTTCACCGCTGCCACTGAGCACAACGGATCCCCCATAATCTCCCTCAATTCCACAAGGAAGCATGACGGATCACCCATAATCTCCCTCAATTCCACAAGGAAGCAAAAGAAGGCAAATGTTCAGGCCGCTTCATATTTCATCAGAGAGGGAGCTGGTATGTGCAAACGAAATCCATGAAGGGAACGGAAGGCCCTAGCGAGGGCATGGAGAGTGACCAACATAGACAGATATTCCGGTGCCAGGTCATGGATAGCTTTAAAGGTAAAAGTCAACAACTTAAACAAAACACGAGGGGAGACAGGAGGCCAATGGTATTGCATTAGAATTCCTTATGTGTCACATTATGGGCAGAATCAGAGCTGAAAAGGTTCAAAAACGCATTGAAAATTTACCTGTTTGAATCTGCCTTCGGAGTGCTACTATTAAACATTTATAAAGTACCTATGACATCATCTTAGATGATGCCCCTCCTTGTTGGGATGGCTTAGTCCCCCTCACCCATTGGCCCCCTCCTACTCATTACCTATAGTTTTTAATCCCTGTTTTGTTATTTGTTTCTTTCCTATCTTCCTTTGTGTCAGAAATATTGGTGTTTCTTTCTTGGCTTTTATATGGTTTTATTGTAAACTGCATAGCTTGGTTACAGATTTGCGATATATCAAATAAAGACAAACATAAACATAAACATATCGTTCCATGGTGAGACCGCACCTTGAATATTGTGTGCAATTCTGGTCACCGTATCTTAAAAAGGATATAGCGATTTTAGAAAAGGTTCAGAGAAGAGCCACCAAAATGGTAAAGGGGATGGAAGGCTACTCCTATGAAGAAAGGCTAAAAAGGTTGGGGCTCTTTAACCTGGAAAAGAGACGGCTGAGGGGAGATATGATAGAAGTCTATAAATTAATGAACGGAGTGGAACGGGTAAACGTAGATCGATTGTTTACCTTATCAGAATATAGAAAGACTAGGGGACATGCAATGAAGCTACAGGGTAAACTATTTAAGACTAATAAAAGAAATTATTTTTTCACTCAACGTGTAATCAAACTCTGGAATTTGTTACCGGAGGATGTAGTAAAGGCTGTTAGTGTAGCTGGGTTTAAAAAAGGTTTGGACAAGTTCCTGGAGGAAAGGTCCATAAACCATTATTAAGAAGGGGCCCAGGATATCAATGCTTGAACCAGTACAAGCATTGTGGAACCTGTGTCCCTTGGGGAAACTGCTAGGTACGTATGACCTAGATTGGCCACTGTTGGAAACAGAATACTGGGCTTGATGGACCTTGGTCTGACCCAGTATGGCATATCTTATGTTCTTATGTTCATGTAAGTCCCTATTATCAAGGACTTATACACATTAACGAGCATTTCTGGATGTACATCAACTGGCTGTTATTTTGTGAGCACACATGAAAGTGTGAATGGTGTATAAGTTCCACTGGAGCCTGCCTGGGAGTGGAACATGGGTTTAGCATAGGCACAGCTTCAATTAACACTCAAAAGTTAGAGAATATTATCACCACGCCGAGCTGAGCACAGCTTGGTGTTTCTGATCAAGGGCAGGCGTAACTGCCCCACCTAGGTTTTGGCATTTCCGTTCACCCCTATTTTAAAAGGTGAACATGCGGTGCTTAATTTTATAAAGCTGACCCAAAATACGCACGCGGCAGTGTGCTTTGAATGGGCAGGAGTTTGTAAAATCATATTCTACATGTGGAAACAGCTAAAATGGCCTGGATGGATCAAAAATCGAAATGCGTGTTCCCCACATCATATAAGGAATGCACATGTATGACCAAAATTTGCATACGTCGGGGATACGGCAGCTCCCTGGTACAGACATATTTTTAAAAAGGAGAGATAAAGGGAGTTACCCATTGTTTATTTTTCTCTCCAAATTGAAATGAATTAAAGATAGCAGCCTCTGTATATAATTATTGTCATTTCCATGTATAGGTTGTTAATAGGGTTGCCAACTGGCTCCAGATGCGCCCGACAGCCTTGATCCAGTCCTGGGTTTACCCCATTGCATGCAGGGAAATGTAGTTCTGATTTCTCTATTGCACTCTATAAGAAAAGAAAGACTACATGTCCATACATGCAATAGGGTAAACACAGGACTGGATCAAGCCTGTCGGGCGCATCTGGAGCCACTTGGCAACCCTAGTTGTTAAGTACTAAATTTCATGTGCCAACATTAACACGTTAAGTTGCTGAGTTGCCCCTGTTCATTTTTCCTGTGTGTAGATTTGTAATATGACTCCTCTAAATCTATGTGTTAGCAAATACATAGAAACATGATGGCAGAAAAAGATCACATGACCTATCTAGTCTGCCCCTCCATGTCAAATACTAAAGTCCTTTCTTTTCCTTTAGGGCCCAATTCTGATCCCGATCCCGACGTGCATCTCCTTTGTACATCGGGCTGACACGGACGTACAACGGAGATTGCAATTCTGATCTCGCAGGGCATGTCTAGCCCCCGTGGGATCAGAGTCGTGAACAAGCTTGTACGTGCAGGCCGGGACTGCAATTCAGTCCTGGCTTGCACGTAGAAGCAGTGCCTTGCTAACTGAGCCAGGGCTTTTAAATGGAGCCACGGTGCCATGGAGTCATGTTGCAATGGCACCGCGGCTCCATTTAAAAGCTGCGATGCCGGCCGTCTGTAGAAAATGTTAATTCCCTGCAGCCCGACCCCCGATCTGGCTTCCTAAGGCCAGGGCCGGGCTGCAGGGAATTACACTATCCCCCCAGCTCCTTCCGCCCCCTGGAGCGGCAAAATTGAAGCTTCCAGGGAAGTTATTCCACCCTGGCGGTCCTGGCGCAGTCCCCGACGGCCGCCTTTAAGGAGGGGGCGGCGAGGCGGCATCCCCGCGAGCATGCTGGCGAAGAGCATGCTGGGGGCGGGCCGAGGAGTGGCATCATTTGAATCGATTGGCTCCTGCCGCGGGAGGGCAGGCGGGGGAACCAATTGCAGCGAGGGGGCATTTGCGGCTTCACAGATACAGCCGCCAGCGTGAGGAAAAAGACTTCTCATGCTAGTGGCTGTGCAGAGGGAGCCAGGGCCTCACGTGGGCTTCCCAGGCTCCCTCTGCAGCTCCTTAGACGGCCGCGAGGCTGTTCGTCGGGGGGGGGGGGGGCTATGACTGGATGAGCTATGATTGAGGGAGGGGGAACTGGGGCTGGAAATGGGCTCTGATGGGGGCAGCTCAGACTGAAAATGGGCCATGATGGGGGGGGGGGGGCAAGGACTGGATGGGCTATGATTGAGGGAGGGGGAACTGGGGCTGGAAATGGGCTCTGATGGGGGGGGGGGCAAGGAGGATTGCAAATGGGCCATGATGGGGGAGGCTAGGACTGGATGGGCTGTGATGGGGGACTTGGATTGGAAATGGACTGTGATGGGGGTTGGAATATGGATTGGGGGGCTGTGATGGGGGCTAGGACTGGATAGGCTTTGATGGGGGGACTTGGATTGGAAATGGCAAATGGGCTGTAATGGTGGGGGGGGAGTTAGGACTGGATGGGCTGTGATGGGGGGGGCCGTGATGGGGGGACATGGATTGGAAATGGACTGTGATGGAGGGGCTAGGACTGCAAATGGGCTGTAATGGTGGGGGGGGGGGGGTTAGGACTGCAAATGGGCTGTGATGGGGGCTAGGAGTGCAAATGGGCTGAGATGGGGGGCTAGGACTGGATGGGCTGTGATGGGGGGCTAGGACTGGAAATGGGCTGTGCTGGGGGAGCTAGGACTGGATGGGCTGTGATGGGGGGACTGGAAATGGACTGATGGGGGCTGGAATAGGGCTGGAAATGGGCTGACGAGGGGTCTAGAATTGGAAATTGGCTGATGGGGAGCTTGGAGTGGAAATGAGCTGATGGGGGGCTGGAAATTGGCTGATGGGGGAGCTTGGAGTGGAAATGGGCTGATGGGGGCTGGAATGGAACTGGAAAAGAGCATATGGGGGGCTAGGACTGGAAATGGACTGATGGGGGCTGGAATAGGGCTGGAAATGGGCTGACGAAGGGGCTAGGATTGGAAATGGGCTGATGGGGGCTGGAATAGGACTGGAAATGGGCTGATGGGGGGCTGGAATGGAACTGGAAAAGAGCATATGGGGGCTAGGACTGGAAATGGGCTTATGGGGGGAGCTTGGACTGCAAATGGGTGATGGGCTGGAATAGGACTGGAAATGGCTAATGGGGGAATAGGACTGGAAATGGGCTGATGGGGGCTGGAATAGGGCTGGAAGCGAGCTGAGGGGAGTTGGAATAGGGCTGGAAATGGGCCGACAAGGGGGCTAGCATTGGAAATTGGCTGATGGGGAGCTTGGAGTGGAAATGAGCTGATGGGGGGCTGGAATGGAACTGGAAAAAAAGCATATGGGGGCTAGGACTGGAAATGGGCTGATGTGGGGGCTTGGGAGATTGGGACTAGAAGGAAGCGGATGTTGGTTAGGTCTAGAACTATAAGGGAGGACTAGAAAGGGTTGGGGATGGGAAATGAGAATGGAGAGGGGAAAAGATATTTTGTGTGGGAGGGAAGAAAAGTCTACGATGGGCCGGGTATTGGGAGAGTAAGTGGGGATTGAGAATGGAAGGGTGAAATTTGAGTGGATGATAAAGGAATAAGGAAAGAAAAGGGGGAAAGAGCAAAAGGGGAAAGATCAGTATGTTAAAGCAGATGTAGAAAGAGAATGGAAAAAATCTAAAAGAAAAGAAAGGACAAATGGATAGCTTGCAGAAGACACAAAGAAACCAGAAGAAAGTGACTGGAGCAATTGCAGCTGAAAAATAAAATCCCAAACAGAAGTTAGAAAACTACTTTTTATTTTGAATTTATTAACTGGAATATGTCAGGTCTGGGAAGTGTGTATTGCTAATATCTTCGCGTTTTTGCTTAGTGCAAGCGGAAATTAATTTATAGTTTTATTTCTCCAATGTTGTACATTTCATGTTCCAGTTTAATTATCATCTTCCTATTTCTAAATTGTGATCCCTTGTTCTTTGTGTGGTGACAGTCTATGTTCTGCATGTGTAACCAAGTTGAGGTATTCTGCTCATATTGTTTCTATTTGACAGTCCCACTTGTTCTCTTTCCCCCAGTGAGATGTATTAGTATTTTCTGAGATGTACTGGTTTTAATATCTGCAGTGTTGCCTTTTGATAGGTAGGGTTTGGTGCTTTGTGAGTCCTGATAGTGCTGTTATGATACAGTGGGTTTGCTATGGGTTCTAAATGATCAGTGTTATAGTACTTCCTAATGGGTCTGGTAGTTGTCACTGCAATATAAAAATGTAGAAATCTGTTAGTCTTTCTTCATTCAGACACTCATTAAGAGGCACGTTTACTAAAAGTGCATGGTAATATTATGCAAATATTTACGCAAATGAGGTTCCTTATGCAAATGAGGCCCCCAATTAATCTCCGCACATGCCCCCCACCCCCCTTGGGCTGCCCCTGACCGGCCCCAATGATTCCTGCCCTGATCATCTCTACAAACATGCCTTAAATTGCAAGGGATGGACCCTCACCAAGTGCACAAAATCCCAAACTAACTTTGCAGGTCCCCAAAGGATGCATAATATTGCTAAGCTCTTACTGTGGCAGTGGCTTATTAATGAACTCATTCTGCAGCTCTCCAGTACCATTTCCCTCTTATCGCTCCCTACACCTCTCCCCATGAACACCGCTCTACTGTCAGATTGCTTCTATCTGTGCCCTCCCCTTCTACTGCCAAATCTGGATGTCGCTCCCTTGACCTTGCTGCTCCGTATGCCTGGAACAAACTACCTGAGTCTGCACATCACACTTCGTCCCTGGCCCCTCGCAAGTTCAGGCCGAGCGCTCGCCCCATTGGTGCCGCTGTTGTATCAGATCCGCATAAGCTCGCTTGCGTTTCCTGACCATTCCCCCTGGATGTATCCTGTCCACAGCTGCTGTACTGTCTGTCTAGACTAGATTGTAAGCTCCGCTGAGCAGGGACCATCTATTATGTGTGTCTGTGCGGCGCTGCATAAACCTTGTGGTGCTATACAAATGATCAGTAGCATTTGTTGTAGTTGGAATAGGGCCTTCTGGCTATTGCATCTGAGGCCCACCTATTTTGGTACTGGCATTTCTCACAGCAGGTATACCTGTCCTATTGTGGCGTGTTTCAGTCTGTATACATCCATACTATCTGTGGGGCAACCTTTATACCTTCCCACAGTCAGCTTTGTGCCTGGGTAGAGATGTAGGCCGCATGGTACAATCCAGGGAATGTTGGTACCACTACAGTCATGTCTCCCGATGCCAGGCTCAGCGGATGTATAACTACCCTAGCACACTGCCAACTATATCTAATTAGAGTACACTATGTAGAATACCCCAGAAGTAATCTGTATAGGTTTCCCATGGCTAAATGTCAAAACAAATCCCTGCCAGTAACAGGGACCTTCAGAATAAGGGCATGCTCGGCATGAGATAACATGTCAAAATGGTGTTGGTGTCCCTAGTGGTAATCATGTGGTACTGCAAGTACCATGTGCTTATCCCTGGGGGTTCATTGACACCAGTGGCCAGCATTGGACCCTGAGACATCACCAAACCTTATAGGAACAAAGTTTCAAACTGTCTGCTTTGCTGTGAAGCCCTCAGATATTTCTTTATGCACAGACATTGCTCTGAGTCTCAAAGAGAAAGTGCGCCAGGACTTTTCCTCTGAAACATGCCATAGATACAATCCACCTGCAGACTTCCACTTGCGTTTTCTATCACTGGATTTTGAAAGCAACAAATAATCTGTGTGTATTACAGTATATTCTAACCCCACCCAAACAGCCCCTGGGTCGCCTCCTGTAGTTGTGCCTGAAAAAGGAATCACAGAGCTGCTGAGTTTGTGGAGGGAGACATTATGTCTGTTCTTGTTTGAAACTTTAATCCCAAAGCCATGTGCTATTTCTAGTCCCTGATTCAGCCTGTCAAAATCAGTGCTGTAGGTTCCAAAATATATCTGTATGGAAGGGTCAGAAATCAAAGAGCGGCCGGAAATCACTCTCCTGGCGCTGGGTAACTTGGCCACTCTAAATGAATTCTTACAGGAATGTTGAGAGAGTTCAGCCTGCAGATAGCTGGTTTACACTTAGAAATGGTTCTGAGAATTGCCCATTCAAATGTTAAGTATGGGCCCGATTCAGGGATGCAACTTGTGGGGATGCCCCTATTCCCCCTTAGGCCCTCCCCACATGGATAGAGCAGTAGTACGGGGAGAGCCATCCGGGG
Organism: Ichthyophis bannanicus; assembly: GCA_033557465.1. Classification (NCBI taxonomy): domain Eukaryota; kingdom Metazoa; phylum Chordata; class Amphibia; order Gymnophiona; family Ichthyophiidae; genus Ichthyophis; species Ichthyophis bannanicus. The sequence goes on along the minus strand of CM066051.1, from coordinate 41,045,388 downwards.
GTGGAGTCTGGGCCAAGAAGCGTCCTTGAAGGTGGAATAAGCAGCACAAACCAGACTATTGGGACCAGAACCCCTCCCCCAGGGCTGGGGCAGGGTGCAGGTAGGTCCCCGCCATTAGATCCAAGCCCCAGCTGCCCAGTCAGGTCGGGCAATGGAGAAGAAGAGGATCGGCACCATGGGAGCCAGGGGAGCCCGTGGGGAGGACATCTCCGCAGATATGCAGGGTCAAGCTGGGCCGTCCTCTGGTCCGATTCTGTATGCCACGGGAATGTTTTACTCCAATGGAACATAAACAGGTCCTAACAGGCCTATCCTGCTCGGGGCCATCCAGACAGCCCATACATGCCCCTTTCTGAAGTGGGCTCTATAAGTACCCAATCTTCAGTAACAGATTGACCAAAGATGGTCTTGTGATGATTGAGTGATGTCATTTCTAATTTCTAATGTTCACGTCTTCAGAGATTCTACTGATTTCCTTAGTCCAGGTTTTTCTTTTAATTTCCTAGGAATTCTCTTTTAGGAAACCATATATGCAGAAAACAAGATTACATTATGCAAATTCAGATATTTATTGATTGATGAATTACAATACAATTACTTTGTGTTCCTGAGGTTCGCTCTAGGTTTCCCCATTAGGTATTCTTTGGTGTTCATCTCTGGTCTCAATAGGATGATATAGCATTTGGGGAAGAATATACAACCCAGCAACCCAGCGCTGGAGGACAAAATTGCAAATATTTCCACAGCCACCGTGTATTTCCCCGTTGTGCTCAGGTAAGCAGGGATGAAAGAGAGCCACACGGCAGTAAATATAAGCATGCTAAAGGTGATGAACTTAGCTTCATTAAAGCTGTCTGGTAACTTTCTAGCTAAAAAGGCTACAATGAAGCTGACAGTAGCCAAAAAGGCCATGTATCCCAGCATGCACCAGAATGCAGTCAATGACCCTTCATTGCATTCAATGATTATCTTCCCCATCTGTGATTTCATGTTCATTTGGGGAAATGGGGGAGCCACCATCAGCCAAGAGACACAGATGATGACTTGGACCAGGCTGCAGGAGAGCACCAAGGCATTGGGTAGTCGTGACCCTACCCATGATCTGAGGTTGCTGTTTGGATTTGTGGCCTTGAATGCTATGACCACCATGATCGTCTTGGCCAGCAGGCAGGAGATACAGATGGCAAAGAAAATACCAAATGCAATCTGCCGCACCATGCAGGTTAGTGTTGTAGGGTAGCCAATAAACACTAAAGAGCACCCAAAGCACAGGATGAGGACCAGTAATAGGAGGTAGCTGAGCTCACGGTTGTTTGCTTTCACAACTGGGGTGTGGCGGTTCTGGATGAAGACTACAAGAATAACGGCTGGTAGCAGGGCACCTAACATGGAAATAGCAGCCAGAGTCATGCCCAGGATTTCTTGATAGGACAGGAACTCAATGGACTTTTTCCGGCATCCGTCCTGTCTCTTGGTGGGCCATTGGTCAACAGGACACTTCATACACTCAATAGCATCTGTGGGAAGAAGCAGTTCCATATGGGGCTTTTATCAGAGGAAATTATTACATTAAAAAATGAGAAAGCAGGTGCCATTTACCTTTAGATTGCCTGTATTTTGCTTAACCAGCTATTGAGTTACAAGATAACTTTTATGGTAAAATAAATGAGGCTACTGTCCATCTAATTGAAAACTATACAATAAAATCTACATGGTAATATCTTCCTTTGAGCATGAGGCCTTTATTTATTTGTGTTTGATTTTTGTCCATATCTAATGAGCCAATGTATATGTGTATATCAACAATATAGGTTCTTTTCTCCGTGTTTTTTAGGTGTTCCTTCAGATCGAGTTAGGTCAGGGGAGTCCACAATGTGTACAGTCAACCAGCTTAAACTAAGCTTCCTCTGGATGCAGCCCTTTTACAATACAGGGCGAAACTCGAGTTGACTGATGTCTAGCAACATAGTAGTCCTTTGAGGATTGATGTTCAATGGGAATTTGAGATAAGAGTTTCAAATTTTTAAAAGCCCATGAATGATAAATCAGGTGTGGAACGTTTTGAAGCTGTCTAATATCATAGCCAAGAATGAGCCACGAGCCCTGTGCTGAGGCTTCCTGAATTCATTTCCCTTGTGCATCCTCAAAGGCCTTGCATTAGCGAATGGCGTTTGTGAGATACAAGGTTACTCGTGTTACTTAAGTTCCTCCAGGTTTAAATAGACACATTATAACTCTTTTTGTTTGGATAAGTTTATTAGAATTGAAGCATGTATAGTCGACCCTCTGCCTCTGCTCTCTAATACCACCCTTCCCATCCTGCAGAACATGCTCATTACGGAGCGGCATTCAGAGCACTCGCCTGTTTGGTTGCTAAACTCTTCTTCAGAGCAGCGGATGCAGTCGAAGCAGCAGACAGGTTGCCCATCCAGAATGGCCTTCCGGTGCCCAGGACGGCAGCTTTCACTGCAGGCAGAGACGGGAACCTTAACAGAGAGAAGTGGGAAGAGGGACAGAACTCATTTATCTATTAATAGTGAACCAAAGGACTTCCACTTTTACAGACAAGAGCCAAGAATGACAATAGGTTCACTGAAACAGGTAAATCTGAAAAATGGTTAGGAGTTTTAAAAATGAACTTAAGTGCTAAGAAATGTTATATCATGTAATGAAGTGAAAAAATCTGCTAGCTAGATATCGTTTCGAGGAGAAGGCCAGAAAGTGTTAAAGAAGCAAAGGATCAAGGAGTAATCATTTCAGATAGCTTAAAATGTAAAAAAAAAAAAAAAAAAACTAGGAAAAGCTAAACACACATTTGGTTATATAAGCAGAGGTATCAACAGGAAGAAAAATATATTTTTGATTTAATTTATTCAGTTTATGAATCATCTTTCCAAACTACCGAAGACACTATAGAGTAAAAATAAATTTAAAAATGCAAAACTGACCTCATTTAAGTCATTTCTGAAACCCCACTTTGTGCTATACCTTAATTTAGATATTGAAAGGATGCAGTGATTCACAGGAGGGAAACCAAAAAGATGTAGAGCCTGCAACGCTAACCCTACCAAGGTTAGACTTAAGACACCAAAAATGCACTTTGTGGAGTTAAAAATGGAAATTGGGCATTATTGTAGAAATATTAAAATATTAGAAAGGCTTTAAGAAATGAGAAGAAGGTGAAATTTTCCATGACAAGGGAATTTAGAGGTTAAAGACTCATGATATGAAATTGGAAGGAGAGAGGTTAAAAGTAATAATAAGAAAATATTTTGTTAGAGAGGGCAGCAGATGCCTGGAATAACCTACCAGCTAGAGTTGCCAGCTGTCTCCAGATTTTTCAGAATGGTTTGTTCTTGTTTTACCCCATTGCATGTATGCACTGGAAATCCAGTTTTCTCTATTCTATTTCCTAAGAAAAGTCAGATTACAGGTCCATAGATACAATGGGTAAAACCAAGACCAGATCTAGCTGATAATCTGGAGCCAGTTGGCCACTCAACTACCAGTGGAGGTGCTGGAAACCAATACTGTGACAGGATTCAAGCATGCTTGGGATGGTTATCAAAGGCAGTCATCGAAACACCGATGAGAAGTTGGAGTATTTAAACAACCGACCCTTCCTTCCCTCAAGAGCTGGTAAGAAGAAAACAAAGGATGGATAATAAAGTACAGTCTATCTACATGGCTAGTTATGGGTTAGCCAGATTGGAACCAACAGGCTACAAATTCCTCAGAAGTAAGCCAGTTCAATGCCAACTGATTGATGGTAGCTTGGCAATGATAAAAAAGTTCATGGCATCAAAATGTTCAGATAATCGCTTCTCTAGTTTTCTTAAGTGCTTAGATTAATTATTACAAAGCTTGGTGATAGGGGATACGAGGATAGGTGCTGGATTAAACATGAATACTTAGATGCTCATCTATGCAGGACGATAGAGATATAAAGATAAAAGATAATAAAAAACTGAGTCAGATAAGGGTCTCTGAGTTGGAGAAGAAGTGGCCAAACCTCTATGGTGGGTTATAGGAATACACTGTAGACCAGAATAACTGGAAAGACTGGATGGGCTAATTGGCCTCTATCTGCTAACATCTACTGTGAAAAAGATGTTGTTATGTGAGTACACTAGGAAGAGGAGAATGGTGAGGAAAGCTAGGAAGGACAGGTTGATGGTCATTATTATGAATTTAGAGGACATTTGGTTGAGAAATTAAGGGAGGAGAGAGAATGATGATTATTTTTCATAGTATAGCCTTGGGTAGAATTTTCAAAGGCATGTACAAGGGTAACTAGGTCCCCGTGTAAATGCGTTATCTGGGATTTTCGAAAAGCACCTTCATAGGTAGTGCCCAGGTGCTATGCGATTAGCATCAGGGTGTGTTGGGGGTGTTCCGGGGGGGAGCAGGGGTGGAGGAAAGTGCTTACCGAGTAGCAGTGATTTTCGATGCTACCAGCTTAGCCCTCTGCACTGTAAAGATAGGCGAGGATTTTCCTCGCCTATCTTTACAGTGCATGGGTTAAGGAAATAGCATCGAAAATCACTGCTATCTGCTTAGCCCCTATGGTTCACTTTTGGTCACCATGGAAGTGAAATTCTGGGTTAGAGGTGTTGGCGGGCAGGCTATGTGCCGACGCAGTGTACAGCCTGCCTATATCAAAATCGGGCCCTTGGTTACTATCTTTCTCATTCCCTGTGTGATTTTCCTTGAAATAAAAAAAACAATAGCTCTTTATAACAAATCTTAGAAAAGAAAATCTTGGGGCACATTCAGCCATTCAGGTTTTCAGGCTATCCACAATGACGATGCATGAGACAGATTTTCATATGATGATTGGCAGTACATGCACTCTCTCTTATGCATGTTCATTGTGCATGTCCTGAAAATGCAACTGGCTAGTTATGTCCTGAGGACCATGTTGAAAACCTCTGCTATAAGGACAAAATCTTCTGATCCCAGAAGTCTCAGAACAGCCAAGATATGCCAGTGTACTGGGAACCCATTCATCACAATGCAGAGCAGTTGGGTTTGCAGAGGGAAGAAATCACAGAATCTTATCCTTTAGGCCCCCTGCCCATGTTTGAATGTTTCCATCCTATCAGCTTTTTCTCTTCTGAGCTCTGTTTATTCTGGCTTATCATGCAGACAATATGCCATTTTGGTGGCTCCCTTTTGAAAGTCATTGGCTTGGTCAATATGGTTCCAAAACTGCACTCAGTACTCAAAAGGAGATAGCACAGAAAAATTATTACTTTAGGTTCTCTAGTAAGAACGTCTCTCATGCACACAAGTACATCAGCTCATTATTTATTAATGCTGATTTTCCCTGAAGCCTTTCTAGAATTCAAACTACCCAGCCCTGGATTCTGGGATAGTGGTTGTAACTGAGCCCAGACAGCCTATTATTATTAGAATAGTTGCAAAAATCACAGTAATATTCATAGCAATGTGAAGTTGACTTTGATAGATCCAAGCCCCTATGTGTTACAAAGTCAAAAGTCTGAAATTGGATTTCTGCTAAGTCAGAGAAGGTTCCACCCATGATGGGTTCTGAGCATTTTCCCAACCAGTTTGCAATAAAAACATGACGGTCATCTCACCTGTGTAGAGCCATCATTCCACACGATGGCGCTGGTGTTGATCTTGATATCTTGACCACTGGCTGCTCCATAGTAGCCGATGTTTACATGGGCAAAGGTGTCACTCGAAGACAGGTGCCAGTTGAGAATGTCATAAGAAGCTGGAGGGTTCCCTTGTCGATCGAAGAAAATCTCCCGGCCCATGGTGTTCTTGAAGCGTACTTTCCATATATAATGCAGGAGCTGTGCCGAGAAGCAGAGACAAACGTTCATTGGCATTACAGTGCCAAACTCATTGTATTAGGCTACTTGTTCACCTCACCTTTCCCAATTGTATTCTGGCTCTCTGTTACACATTTAGCTGAGAAAGTGTTATATTACAGGCGTGTAAGAAACCCTGAGAACTGAAGTCTGCACTTCTTCCATGTACTATAGTCACTTCACCATCAGCAACTCACTCAAATAGTAAGTGGAATTTGAATACTTGAAATTCTGTAGCATTGCAGAGCTTTTATTTTTTCTTTTCCTTGTAAAATCTGGGCTTCCTTCCAGCTACCAGCGACTAGGTGACTGTCATCCCATTCCATCCTGAGCTATCAGTCAACTATTCCTTGTGTGCCAGGCTGCTTGATAGAATCAGCATAGGTTACGAATTATTTAGTATGCAGATTTCATGATTCCCTCTAACAAGGCGCTCAAGGGGAAACTTTTTTCATCCTCAGAATCAGCGGAGCATATTCATAGGCTCAATGTAATTTATTAAATATCGTTGACTATGTTTCTGAGTTCATAAGATCTGACTCCAAATTGATAAATAAAGTATATCCCTATGTTCTTTCCTAAATTCTTCATGCTATCAACTCCACTAGAAGGTGAATGAGTGAAGAACAATGTGATGAAGATTTCATTATATTTCAACACTGTTTCAGGGATACCAATTTCTCCCAAATCCACACAACAGGCCTAACCTTTAACAGATTGTTTTAAAGGGTGACTACTGTAATACTTAGTGGTCTTCATTATAAAGCATAAGGGGGCAGACATAAAGATTTTGATATGTATATGTTAGAGGAAAGGCGGGATACAAGAGATATGATAGAGATATGAAAATACCTTCGCAGCATAAATGCCTCTTTCAATTGAAAACAAGCTCTGCAACAAGGAGGCATAGGATGAGGGTGAAAGGGGATAGACTAAGGAGTAATATGTGGAAATATTTCCCTACAGAAAAAGTGATAGATGTGTGGAATAGCCTCTCAGCGGAGGTAGTAGAGACAAGGACAGTATCTCATTTCAAGAAAGCATGGGACAAACACAGAAGATCTCTAAAGGAAAAAAAGGGACTACAGTAATTGATATGGAAGGGCAGATTAGATATCTCTTTTTCTGCTTTCATGTTTCTATGTTTCTACATACCTGCCAAGGTGCAAAGTGTTTGATGTCCGCACATGAGGCATTGAAGAATGGTCCTTTTCCAGGTTCGCAGGAAGACATGGCATGGAGGGCATAGGCCACGACGTACATAGCATTGTAAGCATTATAAGCAAATCTCAGCTTTGTCATATCAAAGAAGAAACTGTTAAGGGCTCGCAAGTCTTCCTTCCCTGTGCAGATTTTTTCTTCTCTGCTTAGTTCTTGAGTGACGTGGTCTATGTTGGGGCTGACCCATCTACAACCAACGATTTGTTCCCAGAACTGCCCAGCAAATATGTCCCCTGCCATTCTGAAAGGGTGAAGTTCATAGAGATACTCTTTGAACCCCGGAATGTTGCCTGTAGTAACTGCAAGTCCAATGGTTCCTTTAAGAGTATTTAAGAAGTCATTTTTATTAAATGTTGGATGATCAGCCCAGGCATCGGTAGCCAACCAGACTTTCCCAGATACCTCACTCCTTGAAATTGCCAGCATCACTGGATAGAGGCTGCTAGTGGTGGAAAAAGCCACAATGACCCTGGCTGTAGTCTTCTTCACCACCTCTACAATGTGTCGTATCTTTTCTTGAGAGTAAATTAAGGGGATGGTTTCATGGAAGGCTACACAGACCTCAGCCTTAACCAGTTGCTCTCTCAGCATCTGACTCCCTGACAGTCCATAGTCGTTGTCCTCAGCAAGGATTCCGACCCAGGTCCATCCAAAGAAGGTGATCAAATGACCGATTCCAAGAGACATGAACTCATCACTTGGAGTAGTGCGAAGGAAAGAGGGAAACTGACTCTTATCACTAAGAGCAGCTATGGAAGCAGCATAACTAATCTGGAAGAAATGCATCCGTAAGCTTAATTAGTGTTTTTAGCCTAGATATGCATTTTTAAGAGGGATGACATCCATTATTTTTATAGGCAATCTCAAGATATTATAAAATGTTTCCTGCCCTAATGCGGGGAGGGGGGAAGATAATTTCATAACAGGGTGCCTGAAAGATAAAAACATATGACTTGCCATAGTTGGTCAGACCAAAGGTCTATTACACCCAGTATCTTGTTTCCAACAGTGGCCAATCCAGGCCTATGTTGCCATTGGGAGTTACTTGTACCAAGCCCCTGGCACAGGATCTCCGCAACCAGTGGCACCAGGTCAGGTTGGAATGCGGCAGAGTGGAATGAAGAGGAGATGTCCCAGGGAAGCCCTTAAGTGAAATCATTGACAGCAGCATGTCCTGTTTCCAGTGTTTTGTCATGATATTTGATTGAGCTCAAGCACAACGAGAATTAAAGGGATCTTTCCATGTGCAATGCACAGTAAAATTTAAAAAGTAAAAATTTCAAATCATTAATTATGTCATTCCTAACAGGGTCTCCATTGCAAGCAAGGTGATATTATGTGGCTTTTAAATACAAGCTCTCTGCCAGAGAACTCTTAAAGATAGTTTGGTATTCACTTTTAATAGTTGATTCTTTTTCTGGTGCTCTTTGAAGCTACTGACCTCATCAGGTATTAGATCCCTCCCTACCCACCCCAGCTTCCACCCACCCCATAGGAGAAGTCATGCTATGTAGGGCAATTCCTCAATTAGCTTATTGACAAACAAATTGCCTTTCTTCCAGGTGATTTGTTTAGATCAATTTACAAGGGAAAACACATTAATCTGTACTCTTCAGACACCTAGTATCAAACTTACTAATATAAAGTAATAATTATTTTGCAGTGCAGTGGAGCTACACACAGGGACATAGAACAGTGCCGTTAGAACACACATTAAAAAGTTGAGCTGTTTTTCTCTTAAAGGGCAGCTGAGGAAAAGTTAGGGATTTTGTTAAGTCTCTTTTGTTTACTCCATCAACTGAACAATGGCAAGGAAAAAACCTATTGCCAAAGCTCTTGCCCCCATTTCAGCTTCTGCCTCTGTCCAGATAGAGTTCAATGCCAGTTGAATGAAGAACCATTATGTAGCCGTGGAAGTGGAGGAAGTGAAAGCATCCCTGGAAAGGGAAGAACCTGAGCTCAAGTACCCCAAAGTTGCAGAATCAGTGACCACAAGGAAGCAAAGGGTAGTGGTGGTTGGTGACTCTCTTCTGAGGAGTACTGAGGCATCCATCTGCTGACTAGACTTGATTTCCAGAAAGGTGTTCTGTCTGCCAGGTGCCAAAATCTGATATGTTACAGAGAGTTTTCCGAGACTCATCAAGCCTACTGACTATTATCTCATTTATGTTGCACAAATGATACTGCAAGTTGTGCCTCTAATCATGAAAAGAAGAGGAGCAACAACCCTCTGCAGAAATCACAGAAGTCACTAGAACAGCACAGGGAGGACACAGCCACACCTCTTTAAAACAAAGAAACCTTTTATTTCTTAAAACCTTCAAAGTTACAGACCCTTCTTGGCCAAGTTTCGGCAGTAAGCCAATTAAGATGCAATTGCATATATATTCCAATGGCAGTCAGGACATTGTAACAAGATCCAATAGTTGAAATCTCAAAAAGCGCTTCTCAGGTATGCCTTTGGCATCTACTGAGAAAGTATCTTAATTGACTGACTGCCAAAACTTGGCCAAGTCGAGTGTACATTTGAAGGTTTTACGAAATAAAAGGTTTCTTTGTGTCCTCCCTGTGCTGTTCTAGTGCCTCTAATCATATCAAAAGTGACTTCATGGCTCTGGGACAGAGGGTGAAACAGATAGGGTGTGGTGTTCTCTTCAGTTCTTCCTGATGATGGTAAAGGCAGAGGCAGAGAAGCTCTCATCATGGAGATGAATGCATGGCTGTATGGATGGTGTCATCTAGAGCTTTTTGATTTCCTGGACCATGGGATGATTTTCCAAGGGCTGCAGAGCAGAGATGGCATTCATCTGTCCACGAACAGTTGAAGTTTTTTCAGCAGCAAACTGGCTAACCTACTGAAGAAGGCTTTAAATTAGATTTGTTGGGGATGAGTGAAGAAAACCCCCAGGTAAGTGAAATATTAAATACCTGTTAGAAATTGGTAAAGGGGACAACACCTGGAAAGCAGTGTGTATAAATGCCTGTAGGATGGGGAATAAGATCCCTGATGTTGAGGCTTTAATGGAAGTGGCTGACTTGGACTTAATAGGAGTTAAAGAGACATGGTTCATGGACAACCATGACTGGGATGTAATTATACCGGGCTATACTTTATTCAGGAAGGAACGGGTAGGACGAATGAGAGAAGGAGTGGCACTATATGTGAAAAACTAAATTAAAGCTATAGAATCACAGGGCTTCAAAGGGAGCAAGGAGGCATTGTGGGTTAAACTAGAAAAAGGGAAAAGGAAATTTGTTTGCATTGGTGTAATATACAGATCTCCCTCACAAGGAGAAGTGGATGGGGATTTACTAGAAGACATATGCAGTATTGCCAGGATAACAGAAGTGTTACTGATAGGTGATTTTAGTATGCCCGATGCTGATTGGCACATCCCTGCTGCAGTGTTATCGAGAAGTAAGGAGATCCTAGATTCTCTACAGGGCAAACTATTCCATAACTGGTAACAGAACCCACATGTGAAGAGGCCATTCTAGACTTGGTGCTTACCAATGGGGAAAGTATTTATGATATCATAGTGGGAGATCATCTCACATCCAGTGATCACCAGATGGTGTGATTCAGTATTAGGACTAGGGCTGATAAAATCCATCCAAAAGCAAAGGTCTTAGACTTTAGGAAAACTAAGATTTCCAAGATGGGACAATATCTCAAGGAGTTACTAGAAGGATGGGAACAGCTGAGGGATGTAGAAAAGCAATGGGCAAAACTGAAAGGGGATATTTTAAGGGCAACAAATTTTTTTTGTTGGAAAGGTAAATAATGTGACAGTAAAAAGAGGCCACTATGGTTCTCAAAAAACATAGCTGAGAGGTGAAGAAAAAAAGGGTGGCCTTCACAAAATACAAGAGATCACAGAGAGAGGAAGACAAGCATCATTATTTGGAAAAAAGTTAGAGAAGCTAGGAAAGTGGTCAGAAAAGCAAAGATACCAAAAGAAGAAGAAATAGCCAGTGCATTAAAATGGGGGGGGGGGGGGGGGGGACAAAATATTTTTCACATATGTTAGTGAGAGGAGGAAGGACAAAAGTGGTAGTGTCAGACTCAAGGGTGAAGGGGAGGAATATGTAGAAGCTGTTGAGGATAAAGCAGAGTTGCTTAACATATATTTCTGTTCTATGCTCAAAGATGAAAGGCCAGGTACAGGACCTCAGAAAATACCCACAGAAGTGATGGAGATCCTGAGCGATTCTCAGGAGACTTGGTTCGTGAGAAGCAAGCAAATCTAAAAGTAGACAAAGTGATGGGACCGGATGGGATACATCCGAGAATATTGAAGGAACTTAGGAACTTTCTAGTGGCTCCATTGACTAAACATTTCAATGCTTCTTTAGAGTTTGGAGTAGTCCCAGAGAACTGGAGAAAGGTGCTTGTGGTCCGTTTATACAAAAGTGGAAATAAACATGAGGCTGAAAACTACAGGCCGGTAAATTTAACCTCTGGGGTGAGTAAATTATTGGAAATGCTGCTAAAAGGGAGAATAGTGAGGATTCTGGAGTCCAGTGGATTGCAGGATCTGAGGCAGCATTGCTTTCCAGAGGCAGGTCTTGTCAGGGAAATCTGATTGATTCTTTGTCTAAGCAACCAGTGAGTTGGACCAAGCGAGAGCCCTAGATGTGGTGTACTTAGATTTCAGTAAAGCCTTTGACACTGTTCTACCTAGTCAACGTATGAACAAAATATGCACTCTAGAGATGGACCCTAAAGTGACTGACTGGGTTAGAAATTGGTTGAGTGGGAGACAACAAAGGGTACAGGTAAATGGAACTCACTCTGAGGAGAAGGATGTTACCAGTGGTGTTCCACTGATATCTGTCCTTGGTCCGATTCTTTTTAGCATTTTTGTTAGTGATATTGCAGAAGAGCTGTCAGGTAAGGTTTGCCTCTTTGTTGATGATAGCAAAATCTTCAATAGAGTAGACACCCAGGAAGGAGTACATAACACGAGGAAAGATCAACCTAAGCTTGAAGAATGGTCAAGAATTTGGCAGCTGTCATTTAATGCTAAAAAATGCAGGGTCATACATTTGGCTGCAAAAATCCAAGGGAGTACCGTCTAAGGGACAAAGGACTTCTCTCCATAAAAGAAGAGCGGGACCTGGGCATGGTTGTGTCTGATGATCTTAAAGTGGCTAAACAGGTAGAAAAGGCATGGCAAAAGCCCAAAGGATGCTTGGGTGCATACGGGGAGGAATGGCCAGCAGGAAAAAATGAGGTGATGGTACCTCTGTATAAGTCACTAGTGTGACCTCATTTGGAGTACTGTAGTCAATTCTGGAGACTGCACCTTCAAAAGGATAAAAAAATGAAGGAGTCAGTACAGAGGGTGGCTACTGAAATATTTAGTGGTCTTCATTATAAAGCTTATGAGGACAGACTTAAAGATCCTAATATGTGTATGTTACAGGAAAGGCGGGATTGAGGAGATATCATAGAGACATTTAAATACCTCTATGGTATAAATAAACAAGAGGAGAGCCTCTTTCGTTTGAAAGCAAGGTCTGCTACGAGGGACATAGGATGAAGGTGAAAGGGGATAGACTCAGGAATAATATGTAGAAATATTTCTTTACTGAGAAAGTGGTTGATGCATGGAATAATCTCCCATTGGATATAGTACCTACAAGGACAGTATCTGAATTCAAGAAAGCATGGATCAAACATAGGAAATGTCTAAAGGAAAAAAGGGGACTATTGTAGTAGTTTATATGGAAGGGCAGACTAAATAGGCCATGTAGTCTTTTATTACCATCATGTTTCTATTCTATTCTATTCTATTCTATGATTGAATCTTATGAGCTGTTCATGTGAAGTAAGCTCCTCTTATCTTGATTCTGGTATATTCTGAGACATTTTCATTCTTGGTCGGATTGTTTTTACTAGCGGTCTTTTTAATAACAAAAACATCTATAAAGGCTACATAAGTGCTAATTTGTAAGGACACAATAGGCACCTTTGCTAATCTGGAAGAAATTGATCCTTGAATGTAGGTGGAGACATTTAAACCTGTTCTAAAGCAAGGGTAAATGTTCGGACTTGATTTATGCAAATACTTACAAACTTTAAGGTATTTTGTAATCTACAATGGTACATGTGGATCCTGCCCACGTTCTTCCCAGACTTCACTTTCATGATAAGATGCTCATATTTAAACCACTAGGTATTTTATTAAAGGTGTTTTATGCACATATGTGGTTACATATCCATGAAAAAGACTTTATAACATTAATCCATAGTGTCCCTTAGACCCAAGATGATCAATCTATTCACCTTCACCCATCCATTCTCTTTTTTGACTATATGTTGTAGCAATCTACCCATGCGTTCAACGTCTTCGACAATCTGTTTTTTATGGGATGCCAAATATGCATTGAACTGACCTTTTGGCCTATCCAGAGCCACAGGAGATCCCTGAATTCTATATGACTGATCCGTACCTGTGGATGTTTATAAACTCCCAGCAGCTGAGCCATAGTCATGGACATCCGAGACTTGGTATCTCCAAGAACTGCGGCCAGAGAAGAGGTTCTACTGCAGGTGTAATTTGGGATGGGGTCTTTGTGCTTGGTGAGTTGCCACATTGTGCCTCTAAGGGATCGCGACGGGGTATCGCAGGAGTCATATATCCACAAGCCCAAAGTGACATTAGGCAGTAGGGAAACATTTCGACTAATTTCTTCCAAGGCAAATGCCATTGCTTGAACATATTGGTAAAAACGTAATTGTAATCTGAAAACATTAAAATAGTGTGATAGATGAAGGAAGATGAGCAGAATTTTTCAACAGAGCATCCAGCTGGCAATGTGCATATATACTTTTTTTTTATTTTATTGCAAATTTTATAGGTATACACATCAAGCATAATAGCATGTAAATGCCTGTTAGTAAATACATAATCAAAAGAAATAAATAATAAAAAGAAAAAGAAAAGTTTTTCTATTCCACATTAAGGGAAGACAATCACTTCTAACAAGCAGAAGGAAACAAAAACTTACAGGACAGTCCAAAACTAAACCATTAAGCAAAGTTTAAAAAATTATATACCATAACACAAAACCTCTGTAAGACTCTACTTGTTAGTCAAAATATTTTCCAAATGAAGAGGGTCAGAAAACACATATTTAATATTATTCAAAGTGATTAAACATTTACAAGGAAATTGCAAAAAGAAAGTCCCCCCTGCAGCCAAGACACGAGGTCTAAGCTGCAGGAAGGACTTCCTCCGCAACTGAGTTGACCTTATCACATCTGGGAAAACAGAAACCTTATACCCGAAATACAGGAAATCTTTTTTCAAGAAATAAGCCCTCAAGATTTTAACCTTGTCATACACAGCAGATAAGGACACGATTAACGCTGCCAGAGCTGAGATCTCCTCATTTGAAGATTCCAAAAAAGCAGTATCACTTGATAGGGGAAACATTTCTTTGGCTATCTCACTAGATTTATCCTCAGCATTCGATCTTGTCAGTCGCTGAAAGTTTCTTAATACATGACAGCGGCATTTGCAATTCATGCTGATGCAGCTAACACTTCCCATCAAGGGGTGTTAGTGTGCAGTAATGATGCCCACGCTTTCCACAATGTACTGTCAGCATTCACTCTCCGCTCCTAACCCATCCACTCCCTGCACTGTAGCACGCAGAGCACTTAGCGGGGATTTTTATTGTGATGGAGGTTTTTAGTGCATGGTAGTTGTTACTGCAAATCTGCGTTAACTGCTCTTTAGTAAAAGCGTGCCTTAATTTCACTAGGCTCTTAAATTTAGGAATCTTGAGAGTAGGTAGCAACAAATGTAGGACTGTGATAAAAAATTAGGAGCTTAACACTAATTATCGATCTAAATTAGGCTCCTAAATCTAGGTCAGTGCTTCTCAGCCCTCTCCTTCATTCAATGGATCTATCTCATGCACATTTGTGGTGGTAAAGCTGAAACCCTGATTAGCTAGTCGTGCTTCCAGGAGTGGGTTGAGAAGCACCGATCTAGGCACATGAATGGCAGATGTGAATTTAAGAACATAACCTTTAGGATCCTAAATTTCAGTGAATTTTCAATTGAAAGCTTAGGTCCTAGGTTTGGCTGAAAATGGGGAACAAATTTAGGAACCTAACTTAGGTGCCAAGCATTTTTTGAATATTGGGCTCTTTATATATGATGCACTGAGGGTGAAATGGCATCTACCTGTCACTGGCTGGAGGGATATATTTGCACATTCCGCTACAAAGATGCCGGAAGACATGGAAGATGACAAAAACAAAAACAGAGAGCTATGGCAGCAAAGGGGGGTAGTGAGGACCACAGATATCAGACCACCATACCACATGAAGCACCGTTGTGCCCTCCAAACCACATGGACAATAAGGGACCAGAGGACCCAAGTGGTACAAATGGAGATGTCCTGTTGCAGGTCCAAAAGACCATCCAACTGCACAAGGTACCACAGAGCCACCAGATATTCCATTTTTATGGAGCAAGAGGGACTGGAGGGCATAAGACAGATGAGTAGGGTCGGGACAAGAGAAGGTCAGCTGAGTCGACAGTGGGTGACAATTGAACCTGTTGGGTGTTAGCAAGAGCAACGGGAGGAACAATGGTCCTCTGATAAATAAATCTCAGAGTGTCAGCTGGTCACAATACTGGAGGTAGTAGTAACAAGGACTGTATCTGAATTCAAGAAAGCATGCGACAAACACAGAGGATCTCTGATGGAAAAAAATACTGTAAAGCTTAGAGGTTGGTAGGGACGGTCAGAATGGACAGGGCATTTGGTCTTTATTTGCTGTCATGCTTCTATGTAGAATTTCATAAAATGAAAAATAAAAGTAAGGAGAAAGTATTCCACCACTTACGTGTCACAGGGATGGATGCTGGGGGTGTCTGTGAAGGAAATCAAGGGGTATGTTTTAACACTGTGAACAGGGAGGATCCCCCCTATAATGATGTCCCCCTGCGTTATGTATCCTGTCATGTTCGTACTGCTTAGTCGACAGTTGAGCTTAGTCGCATTATATTCAGCGAAGTTTAATATCAGGAAATAAGTCAGTACCATCTGCATGATTTTCTGCGCAGAGCTCTGCCAGTCTCAGTTTGCCTTTTATTCAGCTTTGACCTTGGAAAGAGTAGAAAATTAAATTGGTTATCACTTGTCATTGGTGGACGGTCATGGCTAAGGTTATGTTGAATGTTATGGTTAGGGTTAAGATTAAAGTTTGGGTTAGAGTTAGATTTAGGATTAGGGCTAGAGTTGGGTTATAACTACAGAGTAACTGAAAATGGAAGAGTAGTGATGGGTGAATCCCAATTAATCCTGGACTTACGTGCCAGTTCCTCCCTCCCCAACCTGTTATGCAGACGAAATCCCCAGAGCAGGGAGACCTCAATCTGATTTAGTACCATAAGCAGATATCAAAATAAGGGAGAAGAAAAAGAGGTGGAGAATCTCATGCCTTGGATCCAGGAAGCACTGAATCCAAGGTATGAGGAAGGGAATCACAAGGGAGCAGAGAATAACTCCATTGGCAGATCCTAAGGAGTCCTCCTAAAGGTCAAAAAGGGACCTTTGACCCAGGAACTGATTTAAATTCCAAGGAATCTGTCACACAGATCTTGCTTTTGAAGTTTCTGCTTATGAAATGGGCAGCAACTGTGACTAAACCACCTGTTGCATCGTGGTTCTTCCTCATTCTAAACCTTTTTTCAGTAAAGTTATACTGCAACACTAGTCCAGCCTCCCTGCTTTTTTCTTTCAACAATCTGCAATCATATTTTACTGCCTCGGCCCTAAAGTAAAACTCTCCCTTTACCCCTCCATCCTCTACAACAGATAATCTACAACCGGGATTGAGGGATAAACAGGAAATGAAGAGGTGACTCAGGCCTGGAAGTGAGAGTGGACCGACTTGGTACCGAGTGCCTCCTCTACTGATTTTGTTGCAAAATCTTGGGCATATTTTGGGGTAATTTTATAACAGGGCACCTACGTTTAGAGGACGAGAAAGCTTCTATGTTATTCCTATATTATAAGGATGCATAGGTGTCTATGTTTCTTTTGAAATCACACCTACATTGCAGGTATGGGTAACACATGTATTGAGAGGAGCAGGCATAGATGTTCTGTCCTGGGATCGCTCCTTTTCTCTCTCTATACCCAATCTCTTGGTGCTCTTATCTCTTCCCATGGCTTTCATTTCCATCTCTATGTGGATGACTCTCAAATCTACCTCTCTTCACCTGATATCTCTCCAGCAATCCATGACAAGATCACTGTTTGCCTTTCAGACATTGCTACTTGGATGTCTCACCACCACTTGAAATTAAATATGGCTAAGACTGAACTCCTTATCTTTCCCCCAATGCCTCCCCTCCTCTACCCCCTTTCTCAGTCTCTGTGGATAACTCTTTAATCCTTCCTGTCTCTTCAGCCCATAACATGGGTGTTATCTTTGACTCCTCTCTCTCTTTCTCCACTCATATCCAACTCGTAGCTAAGGCTTGCCATTTCTTCCTTTATAATATTAACAAAATTCACCCCTTTCTTTCTGATGACACTATTAAAATGATTGTCCACTCCTTGATCACTTCTCGTCTTGATTACTGCAATATTCTCCTTGCTGGCCTTTCTGCAAACCATCTCTTTCCCCTTCAATCTAGTCAACATTCTGCTGCTCATCTAATTTTCCGTCAGCATCGCTTTTCCCATGTCACTCCTCTTCTCAAGTCCCTTCATCGGCTTCCCATCCGCTTCCAGATCCAATTCAAACTCCTCCTCTTGACCTATAAATGTATTCACTCTTCAGCCCCCCCACTACCTTTCATCTCTTATCTCTCCTTACATCCCCTCTTGCGTTCTTTGCTCTTTGAACAGCTTTCATCTATCTATGCCCTCCACTCGTGCTGCTAATTCTAGACTTCGCTCCTTTCACCTGGTGCACCCTTTGCTTGGAACAATCTACCTCTGTCTGTGTGCAAAGCGCCCTCTCTGGACCTCTTCAAGTCCAGACTGAAAACCCATCTCTTCTCTATTGCTTTCTGTTCTTGATTCTTGTTTTTGCTCTTCTTGTTATTGTATACTTTGTCTTACTTGATTGTATTTGTATTTTGTGATTTTCTTGACTAGATTGTGAGCTCTGATGAGCAGGGACTGTCTTTTCTTCATGTATGTACAGCGCTTCATGCGTTTGAAGCTCTTTATAAATGTTAAATAGATAGAATAGATAGATGTTAGCACATACTTTATGTACATACGTCTCTGAAGGAATGGATTTCCACCACCTGATAGACTACAGTTCCCTTCTACTAAACTCTATTAAGGATTTTCAATTAACCCATCAAACACATATTAATAGCAAAGGCTGTCGGGGGGGGGGGGGGGGTGAGGCGTGTTCCCAGTAGTTAATGCATGTGGGGTCACTTAACAACTTCCATAGAGGATTCATTAGAGGAACCCACATTAAGTGCCATGTTACCGCTGAGCAGATGGCAATTGCCGTAGCACTAGTGGTAATGTGTTCTGCACACCCATTTCCCACCCAATCCCACCATCACTGATTAGTGATTGTGGACCTTCTTGCACATAAAGTGTTTCCAACATCCTGCTGCCGTGCGTTAAAACACTCATTAACCAACTAATGGACTTTAGTAAAAGGGGCCCTAGGGGTCTTATTTATAGTTTGGACCAAAGAGAGGTCATCAAAATCAAGACAGTTGGCTTCACACAAGTCTATTACTACTATTAATCATTTGTGTACTGCTACAAGTTGTACATAGTGCTGTAGATATAGAAGTAAGACACAGTCCCTGCTCATCGGGGCTTACAATTTAATAAAGATGGAGAAACTTCACAAAAGTGGGGACTAGAGTATGTCAAAATACACATAAGTGGTGGGCATGGGAATGAGGAGCATCAGGACCCAAAAGCATCCTCAGCCTGGACTTGAATAGGGCCAAAGAAGGAGCCTGACGCACCAACTCATATGGAATGGATGAAGTCTGGAGTTTGCAGTGGTAGAGAAGGGCACAGATAAAATGGATCTGCCAGAAGAACAGAGTCCCTGAGGAGGAGTGTAGAGTGAGATAAGAGAGGAATGGTCATGAGTATTCACAGAATGAATGCACTTGTAAATCACAAGGACAAGTTTGAACTGGAGGCGAAAACAGATAGGGAGCCAATGAAGTGACTTGAGAAGAGGATTTAAATGAGTACAGCAACAGTGTCAAAAGATAATCCGTGCAGCTGAGCTTTGAACAGATTGAAGGGAGAACGATGATTCAGAAGAGACCAGTGAGGAGCAGGTTACAATAGTCAAGAGAAGATGCGACTAGTGAATGGATGAGGGGCTAGTAGTGTGTATTGAAAGGAAGGGAGGAATTTTGCCAATGTTACAGAGGGTGAAGCAACAGGTTTTATGTGTTCGATGTGTGCAGTGTAAAGTCTAATATAGCCTAGAAATGCCCTTAGAAACATGAGAGAAACCAAGTGGGCCCTATGAGTTGTTGCATTTTTAAGGGGGGGCGGGGGGTTGCCCAGAATCTTGAATCTACCCTTTCAGTTTTCTCTTTCATGGCAACTTTTAGGTGTCTGACAATGTGTCATAATATTTTAAAGACTTACAAATTTCTGGTTGACGTCCTCAAAATGATGCTGGAATTCACACACAATCTAGCAATGGTGCTGTCAGTTACTGACTTATAACTTTTCTCATATTCCCTCATCACTAGGACAATTTTCTGTGCTAGAATAATTGCTAATTGTTTTGTGGTTTCCGTAAACCACAGGGGAAGAAGTGATTGATAAACAAAGGACTGAACTTTGAACTAAGATTTAAGGGAAATTACTTTTCATTACAGCACTGTAGAACAGATGGGAAGAGAGCTGTCATTTCCTCAGACAGTAATTGCAGGAGTAGCTTGAAAGATCTACGTTCACCTCAGAGTGGAACCATAAAATGCGCCGTACTGGGTAAGACTCTCAAGCCCAGCATCGTGTTTCCAGCAATGGCTAATCCAGGCCACCAGTGCCCAGCAGGATTCCAAGAAGTGGATCTGTTATTCATTGATCACAGTCAGAGATAAGCCTTTCCCTCACCTACATGTCTACAAGCGGATCATAGATTTTTCCTTCAGTAACTTGTCTAAATTCTTTTTGAACCCAGCTCTGCCTTGACCGTATCTCCCAGCAACAGCTTCATTTTACAATGAGTGAAAAAATGCTTTTCCCAATTTGTTTAAAGGGGGTATTGTGGAAGCATTCCCGCATCCAAAAAGCAGTAGGAATGCTGGGGGCGGAGAGTGAGAGGGGATGTGGGCAGGGCCCACCATGTAGATGTGAATTCCTGATTTTAAAAAGGGAATCCACATCTGGAAAAGAAAATGTGGATGTTGGCATTTATTTATTTAGACAGTTTTGTATACTGCCTTATCCTTCAATCAAAGCGGTCACAACACAATTGGGGGATACATTTAACATGCGGGATATGAGACACATACACTAATACTTATAGGGAACATGGGCAATGGAGGGTTAAGTGGCTTTTCCCAAGACCACAAGGAGCATCTATGGGACTAGAAACCCCAGTCCTTCAGGCCCAAGGTTGCTGTCCTCTAGTGGGATTTGAACCTCCAACCTTCCGGCCTGAAGTACCTTGCCCCAACCACTAGGCTACTCCTCCCTACACCTGCCCCAGGCATGAATACAGAGGAAGACATATATTTTGATGTCACCCCCCCCCCCCAAACATCCTCCTGGCAGCTCCTGACCTGACCCTCTTTGCATAGGACCAATCCCCACTCCTACCCTCCCCACAGAAAGATGCAGCATGCCCTTCCCTCCCCCACAGTGAGATCGTCAGAATGCCCCCCCCCAAAGGTCTGGAGAAAGCTATATGTGGTCCCTTTAAGCTAAAGTGGAAGTAAGGATGAGTTTGAGAACTGCAGGCCGGTTAGTCTGACCTCTGTGTTGAGTAAATTAAAGGAAACACTGCTAAAACAGAGGACAGTGAGGTTTCTGAAGTCCAATGGATTGCAGGATCCGAGGCAGCGGGTTTTACGAGAGTTCGATTTTTTCAGTCAAATCTGATCAATTTCTTTGACTGGGTGATCAGAGAGTTGGACTGAGGGAGGGCCCTTTATGTGGTGTACTTAGATTTCAGTAAAGCTTTTGACAAGGTCCATCAAGCCCAGTATCCTGTTTCCAACAGTGGTGAATCCAGGTCACAAGTACCTGGCAGTTTCCCAAAGAGACACACAGGTTCCATAATGCTTGTACTGTGGCAAGCAGTGAATTTCCTGGGTTCCCTTTAATAATGGTTTATGGACCTTTCCTCCAAGAAGTTGTCAAAACCTTTTTTAAACCCGACTACATTAACAGCTTTTACTACATCCTCTGGTAACAAATGCCAGAGTTTGATTATTCGTTGAGTGAAAAAATATCTATTCTTATTAGTCTTAAATGGGTTACACTGTAGCTTCATTACATGTCCCCTAGTCTTTCTGTATATTGATGGTGTAAATATCAATCTAAGTTTATCTCCTCTCGGCCGTCTCTTTTCCAGGTTGAAGAGCCCTAACCTTTTAGCCTCTCCTCATAGAGGTATCCTTCCATCCCCTTTACCATTTTAGTGGCTCTTCTCTGTACGTTTTCTAATTCTGCTATATCCTTTTTAAGATATGGTGAACAGAATTGCAGATAATATTCAAGGTGTGGCTGCACCATGGAATAATACAGAGGCATTATAATATCCTTCTCCATTCCTTTCCTTATGATTTCTAGCATTCTATTTGCTTTCTTGACGGCTGATGCCACTGGGCAGAGGATTTCAACGTGTTATCCACGATGATGCCTAAATCTTTTTCCTAGGTGGTGGTTCCTAATGTGGAACCTTGCATCGTGTAACCATAGTCTGTGTTGTTCTTTCCTAGGTGCATAACTTTGCACGTGTCCTCATTAAATTTAATCTACCATTTGAATTTCCAGCCTTCCAATTTATCAAGGTCCTCTTGCAATTTTTCACATTCCTCTTGGGTATTAGCAACTTTGAATAATTTTGTGTCATCTGCAAATTTGATTACCTCACTCATTATTCCCATTTCAGGTCATTTACAAATATGTTAAAAAGCAGCGGACACAGCAAAGATCATTGGGGTACTCCACTATTCACCTTTCTCCATTGGGAAAATTGGCCATTTAGCCCTACCTTCTGCTTTCTTTAACCAGTTCCTGATCCACAATAGTACGCTGCTTCCTATCCCATGACTTTGACAAGGTCGCTCTTGTGAGGCTCTTGGCGAAATGAAAAAGGCTTTCTGAAAATCCAGATATATTATATCAACTGACTCACCTTTGCCTACCTGTTTATTTACAACTTCAATAAAACATAACAGATTGGTAAGACAAGACCTTCCTCGGCTAAAGCCATGTTAGCTGTCTTCCATTAAGCCATGACTATGTACATGTTCAGTAATTTTGTTCTTTATAATGGTTTCTACTATTTTTACCAGTACTGATGTCAGGTTCATTGGTCTATAGTTTCCCGATTCACTCCTGGATCCCTTTTTAAAAAATGGCAATACTTTGGCAATACATTGGACATCCTGCAATCTTCAGGTATTACAGATGATTTCAATGATAATTCACAGATTACTAATAGTAGGTCTGCAATCTCATAGCTATCCAGAGGGTCGCCATGAGTCGACTCCGACTCGACGGCACTTAACAACAACAATCTCATATTTTAGTTCTTTCAACACTTTTGGATGTATAGGTGATTTGCTACTCTTCAGTTTATCAAATAATTGAAATACATCTTCCCGGTTTATCAATATTTCTTTCAATTTTTCTGCTGCATCAACTTTAACCATTTCAGTCATGGGTAGCATCCCTACATCTTCCTCAGTAAAGACCGAAGCAAAGAATTAATTCAGTCTCTCCACTATGGCCTTGTTCCCTCTTAGTGCCCTTTTACCATTCTGTCATCAAGTGGTCCAACTGATCATCCCACAGGCTTTTTGCTATGAATGTACTTGAAATATTTTTATTATGCGTTTTAGCTTCCGCAGCAAGCTTTTTTTCAAATTCTCTCTTTGCCTAGCTTATCAATTGCTTGCATCTAACTTGCCAATGCTTATGTTGCTTCCAGTTTTCCTCATTTGACTCCTTTTTCCACTTATAAATAAATTGAGCAACCTAGTAATGGACCCTAAATTGACTGACTGGATAAGAAATTGGTCAATTGGGAGGCAAGAAAGGGTACAGGTAAATGGAGTTCACCCTGAAAAGAAGGATGTTACCAGTGCTGTGTCACAGGGATCTGTCCATAGTCCAATTCTTTTTAACATTTTTGTTGGTGATATTGCGGAAGGACTGTCGGGTAAGGTTTGCCTGTTTGCAGATGATACCAAAACCTGCAATGGAGTAGGCACCCAGGAAGGTATAGATAACTTGAGGAGGATTGGTCATGCATTTGAACTGCAAAAATCCGAGGGAGTGGTACAGTATAGGAGGTGAAGTACTTCAATCCACAAAAGAAGAGCAGAACCTGGGAGTGATTGTTTCTGATGATCTTAAGGTTACTAAACAGGTAAAAAAGCTGATGGCAATAGCCAGAAAAATGCTTGGGTGTATAGGGAGAGGAACGGCCAGAAGGAAGAAGGAGATGATAGTGCCTCTGTATAAGTCTTCAGTGAGATCTCATTTGGAGTATTGTGTGCAATTTTGGAGACCACACTTTCAAGAGCATATAAACAGGATGGAGTCAGCACAGAGGGTGGCTACCCAAATGGTCAGTGGGCTTCATCATAAGGCATATAGGGACAGGCTGAAAGATGTCAATATGTGGAGGAAAGGCAGGAGAAAGAGCCTCTTTCAATTCCAAGAAAGTTCTGCAAAGAGGGGGCATCAGATGAAGGAGAAAAGGAATAGACCCAGGAGAAATATGTGGAAATATTTCTTTACAGAAAGAGTGGTAGTTATATGCAATAGTCTGCCAGTGGAGGTAGTAGAGACCAGGACAGTAGCTGAATTCAAGAAGGCATGGGACCAACACAGAAGATCTCTAAAGGAAAAAAGGGACAATAATAATTGGTATGGAAGGGCAGACTCGATAGGCCATATGGTCTTTTCTGATGTCAGATTTTCTATATTTCTATAAAGTTTTGCCACCTAGGAGACCCTCTTGCCAGATTGGGCTGTCCCCTCACCACCGACTGATACCTCTGGACTTACCATGGTCAATAGGGTGTAGCAGGAGCAAAAGCAAGATCCATTGGCTCTTGCTCGGCACAAGACAGCATGTGAAACTGGCACTGATATATTTATTTGGCTGGGTTTATAGACCGCTTTTCGCAAAGGTCAAAGCGGTTTACATGGAACTTTGAACAATTCAAACAATATTTACATTGAATGAGCACTTTGTAGAATAAAGATAAAAGACTTTAACAATATACAGAATACTCTACATGATATTTGCTGTTTAACTATATACAGAACGCTCATCATGTTGAAAAGGGGTGGGGGGAGGGGGTTAAGAGAAGATGGATCCAAAGTGGAGGGTGGATAAGTGGGTCTTGAGGAGCTTGCGGAAGGTGGGGAGATCTGTGGGGCATATAGATCAAAGGATCTGGCACATGCTTGTTGGGTGCTTCTTGTTTTTGCTTGGGGGGGGGGGTGATCAGGGTGTTCATAGTGGAGGATCTCCATAGTCTGGAGTGGTGTGATGAGGGATAGGAGGTGGGGGAGGATTGGTGATTAAGGGTTTTGTGTATCATTAATAGGATTCTGTAGAGTATTCTGCTTTGCAATGGGAGCCAGAGAAGGTGCTTGAGGATGGGGATGAATTGGTCGTGTCTGGAGGCGCCTTGGATGATCCAGGCTGTCATATGGAGTGCTGTTTATAGGGGGTGGAGCGCTGATTTTGGGAGTCCATAGTATATCGAGTTACAGTACTGTTAGTATCACATGATTACCATTAGGGGTCATTGGCGCCAGTGCCCAGCAATGGATCTTTAACCCCTGACTGTATTTGAAAAGGAAAACATAGTCAGTGTGTATTACAGATTGGCCAAAGATGATCCTATGATGATCGAGTGATGTCATTTCTAAGATCACTTAAACCTCCATTACCTCAGAAAAATCCAAGTTATCAATGTCTCTGTTTAATGTACATTACCAAATTCAAGTTACAATGTAAACCACTTTGAAGAAATGATAAAGCGGTATAAAAAAAGACATGTTAAATAAATAAATACGTTTTGATGGTCACTTCTTCAAAGGGGATCTTAATTATTTTTGTAGTTCAGGATTTTCTTTTAATTTCTTAGGAATGTTCTCTTAGGAAAACGTATTTGCAGAAAACAAGATTGCATCATGAAATCTCAGATATTTATTGATCAATGCATTACAGTACAATTACTTTGTGTTCCTGAGGTTCGCTCTAGGTTTCCCCATTAGGTATTCTTTGGTGTTCATCTCTGGTCTCATTAGGATGATATAGCATTTGGGGAAGAATATACAGCCCAACAACCCAGCGCTGGAGGACAAAATTGCACATATTTCTACAGCGACCATGTATTTCCCTGTTGTACTCAGGTAAGCAGGGATGAAAGAGAGCCACACGACAGTAAATATAAGCATGCTAAAGGTGATGAACTTAGCTTCATTAAAGCTGTCTGGTAACTTTCTAGCTAAAAAGGCTACAATGAAGCTGACGGTAGCCAAAAAAGCCCATATATCCCAGCATGCACCAGAATGCAGTCAATGACCCTTCATTGCATTCAATGATTATCTTCCCCATCTGGGATTTCATGTTCATTTGGGGAAATGGGGGAGCCACCATCAGCCAAGAGACACAGATGATGACTTGGACCAGGCTGCAGGAGAGCACCAAGGCATTGGGTAGTCAGAGCCCTACCCATGATCTGAGGTTGCTGTTTGGATTTGTGGCCTTGAACGCTATGACCACCATGATGGTCTTGGCCAGCAGACAGGAGATGCAGATGGCGAACAAAATACCAAATGCAATCTGCCGCACCATGCAGGTTAGTGTTGTGGGGTAGCCGATAAATACTAAAGAGCACCCAAAGCACAAGACAAGGACCAGTAATAGGAGGTAGCTGAGCTCACGGTTGTTTGCTTTCACAACTGGGGTGTGGCGGTTCTGGATGAAGACTACAAGAATAATGGCTGACATCAGGGAACCTAACATGGAAATAGCAGCCAGAGTAATGCCCAGGGGTTCTTGATAGAACAGGAACTCAACTGACTTTTTCCTGCATCCATCCTGTCTCTTGGTGGGCCACTGGTCAACAGGGCACTTCATGCACTCAATAGCATCTGTGAGAAGAAGCAGTTCCATATGGGGCTTTTATCAGAAAGAAGTCGTTACATTAAAAAATGAGAAAGCAAGCACCATATGCCTTTAGATTGACTGTATCCTTCTCTAGGTTATTTTGTTTATCAAGTTGTTGAGTTACAAGATAACGTTTATGGTGAAATAAAGAAGGCGTATTGTCCATCTGGGTGAAGACTATACAATAAAATCTACATGATGACATCTTTCTTTGAGCATGAGACCTTTATTTATTTGTGTTGAACCTTAATCCCTCTCTACAATGGTCAAAATCTGTATGTATATCTACAATGCAGTTGCTTTACTAATTGTTTTATAAGTGTTCGTTCAAGTACAGTTAGCTCTGGAGAGGCCACAATGTGTACAGTTTTAGACTTTCAAACAAGTGCAAATATATATTGTATTTTTGAGTGGGGTAATAATGAAAGTGGAACTAGCTCTGGGGTTTGATTATCTGCTCCTAATGCTGCCTGTGGGTTATCGTGCTTTGATTTTTGTCCTCTCAACAATCACTGCAGAAATTTGCACCTAATTTTTTCACTGATAAATGATCACCTAACATAATGCTCCTAGTTTCAAATAATCAAAACGAACCATGCTGTTAAATCTCTTACCCCGCGGAAGACCACTATAAAATGTGGGGAAGGAATCAAAGCTTCCTTTCCTGTAGGCAATATAATATTTTACCCTCCAATATGCCTTTGATTATGACCCTCTAATGTAATTGCGTTTAAGCTTCCAGGGCCTCATCAGCTCCTTTTGCAGATGTGTCATCATAAGTATCTATAATGCAATGCAATTTTTTAATGGGAAATACATGTGAACTTGACCCCTTATACTCTCCAATACCACCCTTCCCATTCTACCGAATATGCTCATTACGGAGCGGCATTCAGAGGACTCGCCTGTTTGGTTGCTAAACTCTTCTTCAGAGCAGTGGATGCAGTCGAAGCAGCAGACAGGTTGCCCATCCAGAATGGCCTTCCGGTACCCAGGACGACAGCTTTCACTGCAGGCAGAGACGGGAACCTTAACAGAGAGAAGTGTGAAGAGGGACACAACACATTTAACTATTAATAGTGAACCAAAGGACTTCCTCTTTTACAGACAAGAGCCAAGAATGACAATAGGTTCACTGAAACAGGTAAATCTGAAAAATGGTTAGGAATTTGAAAAATGAACGTAAGTGCTATGAAATGTCAAATCATGCAATGAAGTGAAAATATCCGCTAGCTAGATATTGTTTGGAGGAGAAGGCCAGAAAGTGTTAAAGAAGCAAAGGATCAAGGAGTAATTATTTCAGTTGGCTTAAAATGTAAAAAAAAAAAATACTAGGAAAAGCTAACCACAAATTTGGTTATATAAGCAGAGGTATCAACAGCAAGAAAAATATATTTTAGATTTATTTTATTCAGTTTATGAATCATCTTTCCAAACTACCCAAGACACTATAGAGTAAAAATAAATTAAAAAATGCAGTACAGCCCTCATTGAAGTCATTACCTAACCCCCACTTTGTGCTGTAGCATCATTTAGATATTGAAAGGATGTCAGTGATTCACAGGAGGGAAGCAAAAATGATGCAGAGCCTGCAACGCCAACCTTACCAAGGATAGACTTAAGACACCGGAAATGGGCATCATCGTAGAAACATTAAAATATCAGAAAGGCTACAAGAAATGACCTGAAGGTGAAATTTTCCATGACAAGGGAATTTCGAGGTTAAAGACTCATGATATGAAATTGGAAGGAGAGAGGTTGAAAGTAATAATGAGAAAATATTTTGTTACTGAGAGGGTGGCAGATGCCTGGAATAACCTACCAGCTAGAGTTGCCAACTGTCTCCAGATTTTTCAGAATGGTTTGCTCTAGTTTTACCGTATTGCATGTATGCACCTGAAATCCAGTTTTCTCTATTCTATTTCCTAAGAAAAGTCAGACTACAGGTCCATAGATAGAATGGGGAACACCAAGACCAGATCTAGCTGATAATCTGGAGTCAGTTGGCCACTCAACTACAAGTTTAGGTGCTGGAAACCAATATTGTGACAGAATTCAAGCATGCTTGGGATGGCGACCCAAAACAGTCATCAAAACACAGATGAGAAGTTGGAGTCTTTAAACAACTGACCCTTCCTTCCTTCAAGAGCAGAGGCAAGGAAAGAGATGGTAAGAAGAAAACAAAGGATGGATAAGAAAGCACAATCTATCTACATGACTAATTATGGGTTAGCCAGATTGGAACCAACAGGCTACACATTCCCCAGAAGTAATCCAGGTCATTGCCAACTGATTGATGGTAGCTGGCAATGATGGTATCAAAAAGTTCAGGTAATCATTTCTATAGTTTTGTTAAGTGCTTAGATTATTTCAAAGCTTGGTGATAGGGGATGTGAGAATAGGTGCTGGACTAAGCATGAATACTTAGATGCTCATCTATGCAGGACGATAGAGATATAAAGTTCAAAGATAATGAAAAACTGAGTCAGATAAGGGTCTCTGACTTGCATAAGAAGTGGCCAAACTTCTATGGTGGCTAACGGGAATACACTGTAGAGCAGAATAACTGGAAAGACTGGATGGGCTAATTGGCCTCTGTCTGCTAACATCTACTGTGCAAAAGATGTTGTTATGTGAGTACACTAGGAAGAGGGGAATGGTGAGGAAAGCTAGGAAGGACAGGTTGACAGTGATTATTGTGAATTTAGAGGACACTGGGTTGAGAAATTATAGGAGGAGAGAGAATGATGATTATTTTTCATAGTATAGCCTTGGGCGGCATTTTCAAAGGCATGTACAAGGGTAATTGCCCTAGTTACCCGTGTAAATGCGTTATCTAGGATTTTAGTAAAGCACCTTCACAGGTAGTGCCCAGATGCTATGCAGTTAGCATCAGGGTGTGTTGCGAGCGTTCCAGTGGGGAGCAGGGGTGGAGGAAGGTGCTAAGCGAGAAGCAGTGATTTTCGATGCTACCAGCTTAGCCCTCTGCACCGTAAAGATAGGCAAATATTTTCCTCTCCTATCTTTAAGCTGCAGGAGTTAAGTGAGTAGCATCGAAAATCACTGCTATCCACTTAGCCCCGGCGGCTACCAGCGCATCCAGTATAACCCGGATTTTCACTTCCGTCACCACGGGAGTGAAATTCTGGGTTAGGGGTGTTGGTGGGCAGGCTATGCGCCGACGCAGTGTACAGCCTGCCTAAATCAAAATCAGGCCCTTCGTTATGAGCTTTCTAATTCCCTGTGTGATTTTCCTTGAAATAAAAATGCTGATTTTCCCTGAAGCCTTCCAAGAAATGCCCAACCCTGGATTCTGGGATAGTGGTTGTAACTGAGCCCAGACAGTCTACAATTATTGGAATAAATGCAAAAATCACAGTTATATTCAAAGTAATGTGAAGTTGACTTTGATAGATCCAAGCCCCTCTGTGTTACAAAGTCACAAGTCTGAAATTGGATTTCTGCTAAGTCAGAGAAGGTTCCACCCATGATGGATTCTGAGTATTTTCTCAACCAGTTTGCAATAAAGACATGAGGATCATCTCACCTGCGTAGACCCATCACTCAACACGATGGCTCTGGTGTTGATCTTGATATCTCGACTACTGGCTGCTCCATAGTAACCGATGTTTACATAGGTAAAGGTGTCACTCAAAGACAGGTGCCAGTTGAGAATGTCATAAAAAGCTGGAGGGTTCCCTTGTCGATCGAAGAAAATCTCCCGGCCCATGGTGTTCTTGAAACGTACTTTCCATTTATAATGCAGGAGCTGTGCCGAGAAGCAGAGACAAACTTTCATTGGTATTACAGTGCCAAACTTATTGTATTAGGCTACTTGTGCACCTCACCTTTGCCAATTGTATTCTGGCTCTCTGTTACACATTTAGCTGAGAAAGTGTTATATTACAGGCGTGTAAGAAACACTGATAACTGAGGTTTGCACAGCTTCCATGTAATATAGTCACTTCACCATCACCAGCTCAATCAAATAGCAAGTGAAAAACAATATTGTGCAGCTAAAATTATTACTGCAAGAATATTACCATCTAGAGTGCAAGACCAGAAGAAAAAGAGAACAATAACAGTTCCTCCTTGGAAAAAGTGCATCAAAAGAAAAATACAATCACTGTGTGCAGAGTTCTCCCTGCTGGATGGGTATCTAAAACGATTAAGACCATCAAAGATATTAAGGAAGATCCAAGCTATGAAGCTGAATCATGCTGCATTAACAGAAGAAGACCTAAAATGTATATGTTCCAACAATAAATTGAAAATAGTGGCAGAAGCACAAAAACTTAGAAGATATGAAGAAAACAGGAAAGAAATATATCAGAATAAACTATTTAGAGAAAACCCAAAACAATTCTACTGGGAACTGGGGAAGAGTATTAATATGGTACAAGCACCTCCAACCAAATCCGAAACGGAAAACCTTCTGGAGAAAGCTATATGAGGACCCTTTACAGCACATTCACAAAGCAGAATGGTTACCCAGCATACAGAAGCATTGAGAAAAAACAAACATCAAACCTATGGAATGGCTTGTAGTAACAAAGGAAGAGCTGGAAAGCAGGTTAAAATGAGCTCCAAACTGGAAGAGCCCTGGCCCAGATGGAGTAACCAACTTTTGGCTCAAACAGTCCACATCATTCCACCAAGACCTGGTGAACTGCAAAAAAATCAATTGTTTGAGCAACTGGATTTAACAAAGCAATGGCTTACTTCAGGAAGTTCGTTTCTCCTTCCTAGGGAGACTCGACTAACATTCCTAAAAACTATAGACCAATAACCTGCTTACCTACATCTATAAGCTGTTTACTTTGATAGATGCAGCAGAATATACGATCACATTGAGCTCAATAACATCATGGCAATAGAGCAAAAGAGGCAATAAGAGAGGAGCATATGGCACGAAAGACCAGTTGATGCTGAATAAGGCATTTATGGCCAGTGCTAAGAAAGGCAGAAATCTCAGTATAGCATGGATTGATTATAAGAAAGCTTTTGACAGCATCTCACACTCTTGTATAATACATTGCCTTGAAATGTATAAAATATATTCTGGTTTGATAGAGTATATTAAGTTCACTATGAAAATGTGGCATTCCACATTCTTTTTGAGATATGAAGATGGTCAGTACATCATTCCCAACATTAAAATCCAGCAAGGAATATTTCAGGGAGATTCCCTGTCGCCACTTCTGTTTTGCTTGTTGCTTAATCCAATAAGTACTCTCATCAACTCTTTGGGGGTATGGATTTAACCTGAATTCTAAAGACTGTAACAACCCAGAAACAACTTCCCATCTGCTATTTATAGATGATCTGAGACTCTTTAGTTCCAGCAACCAACAATTAGCAGAGCAGCTTCGTGTAGTGAAAAGCTTTTCTGATGACATCAGGATGACTTTTGGCCTTGACAAATGCGCTAAGGCAACTTTTTTCAGAGGAAAATTGAGCAAAACCGAAAACATCTCCCTTGTTGAGAGCTGTGACATCAAGGACCTTGAATAAGAAGGTGTATATAAGTATCTTGGAATAGAGGAAGGAACGACACTCGGGTAGAAACTATTGAGAGAGAAGATCAATAAAGAATATTACAGGAGATTAAAACCTTATTGAAAAGTGCCTTAACATCACAGAATAAGATACATGTCTTCAATCAGCTGGCAATTCCTGTACTCTCCTACAGTTTTGGGATTGTGGATTGGCCTCATAAAGAGCTTGAAAAACTGGAGGTGCGAACAAGAAAACTCCTCCATGCTCATGAAGTAATTTACAAAAATCAGTGTATGCAAAGATTGTACATCCATAGAGCTGAAGGGGGGATAGGACATATAGAAATTGACCAGATCTACAGAACTACTATCATAGGCCTCCAAGCCTATCTGACAGCATCATCAGATCCAAATACACAAAAAGTGCTGAAATATGAAAGTAAACGTCTAGAATCTGTCTCCATCATCAAACTTGGACAAGCGTTCTGATGATTAGAAGGAATGAGCAAGAATCCACAGGTGTGCATGAGAAAGAAAGTAACAGAATTTGCAAAACAAGAGAAAAAACTCTTCAAAGTATTTGGTCAGCAGGCGAGGAAATACAAGTGGCAAATGCACAAATACAGTGGAAAATACAGAGTGTTACTCCAAGAACCTTTTGTTGATCAAGAATGGACACATGAATGGTTAAGAAAAGGTTGACTGAAACCAAAGGATGAAAGATTGATAGTTGCAGCCCAGGATAGTGGATTGCGTACGAGATGGTTTACAGCGTGTATTGAAAAAACTGGCACAACAGACATATGCCGATTCTGTAAGAAAGACCTGGAAACAGTGACTCACCTAACAGCAGGCTGTGAAGTTAATATGGTGGAAAATCTCTATACGGAAAGGCACAACAAAGTAGCAAGCCTCCTCTACTGGAAACTCTGTAAATACTACAACATCACTGTCTCTGAAAAGCACTGGGATCATGACCCTAAGAGAATAACAGAGAATGAAGAAGTTATGATCACCTGGGACATTCCTATTCTGACGTATAAGAAACTGGATGCCAGGAAACCTGACATAGTGGTAAAGAAGAAGAACGCCAGAACTGCATCGATAATAGAGTGTTGGTACCGAGTGATTATTCTGTGAATCGCATGGAGAAGGAGAAGATCTTGAAGTATCAAGAAATGCAATCAGAGACCAAGACAATGTGGCTGAAAGATACAGAATTATTTCCCATTGTACTGGGAGCCACAGGCTTGATAAAGAAGAATTTCTAAGTACATCTTGACAAACTACCCATACATGTTACATCTTATGAACTCCAGCAGGAGGCTCTCTTTGGCATGATGCAAGTATTACGCCGAGCATTAGCAGTAAATTTGAGAGATTAAGATCATATTCCACATACCCTGGCTTAGAAGTGAGGTTCATGACTGCCATAGTATGCGCAAAACTAATCCATTAGGAGAAACTACCCCTAAGTGAAATTTGAATGCTTGAAATTCTGTAGCATTGCAGAACTTTTACATTTTCTTTTCCTTGTAAAATTTGGGCTTCCTTCCAGCTACCAGGCACTAGGTGACTGTCATCCCATTTCATTCTGAGCTATCAGTCAACTATTCCTTGTGTGCCAGGCTGCTTGATAGAATCAGCAAAGGTTACGAATTATTTAATACGCCGATTTTATGATTCCCTCTAACAAAGCGCTCAAGGGAAAATTTTTTTCATCTTCAGAATCAGTGGAGCATAATCATAGGCTCAATGTAATCTTTTAAATATTGTTGAAAAATCAAGATGGCTCTGTTTCTGAGTTCATAAACTCTGACCCCAAACTGATAAATAAAGTATATTACTATGTTATTTCCTAAATCCTTCATGCTATCAACTCCACTAGAAGGTGAATGAGTGATGAAGATTTCATTATGTTTCAACACCATTTCAGGGATACCAATTTCTCCCAAATCCACACAACAGGCTTAACTTTTAACAGATTATTTTAAAGCCTTATTTACAATTTCAACATGAAATATCTGTCATTCACACACTGAAATGCCTTCAACATGTAAACGGTGATGTTAGAAAGGGATCAGTTTAATCTGTATTACCAGTGGAGCTATTTTTGTAAGGCTTGCAGGGGATTATTGTGACTAAAATCTATTCCTAAAGACAATATGTAATTGTCTCAATATTTTAAAATAATAATAAGTCCATAAATTTATCATATTAGATCATCTAACTGCCGACCACAGCTGCCGCATTTCAAAGGAAATCTATTTAGCTTCTGTATCAGGTCTCCGATAAAAGGGTCTCAACTAACAAGCAGATTGGTATACGCTTATCTGATTCATGACACTTGGGGGGGGGGTGTCCTTTAGGCTTTTGCCACCATTGGGAGCCAGTGTAGTTGTTGTAGGACGGGAGTGATGAGCTTGGAGTGTCTGTAATGATGCGTGCTGTGGTGTTTGTACTATCTGTAGTGGGTGGAGTGTCTGCTGAGGAAGGCCTTGATATAGTGAGTTTCCATAATCAAGCAGTGTTATAATGAGTGCTTGGCACACTGTGCGGAAGTGGTCTTGATGGAACATTGGTTTGATTTGTCTGATTGTTTTCAATCGATGATATGCCTTGTTTGCGGTTTTGGTGATGTCGGATTTTAGGTTCAGAGCTCTGTCTAGTGTTATACCCAGGTACTTAGCTTCTTCTTTGACTACTATGTGTTTGTTTAGGATGCTGAGTTAGTGGAGGTATGAAGGTGGGGTTCCTGGTGACGAACATTGCCTCAGTTTTGTCGTAGTTGACTGTTAAGTTGTTGGCTATGAGCCAGTCATTCATGTCTTCAAGGCATTTTGTTATTGTTGTAGTGTTTAGTGCTAGTAAGTTGATTGGAGCGTACACCATGATGTTGTCAGCATAAATGTGGTAGTGTAGTTTGTGGTGCTTGATGATGTTGCATATGGGCTGTATGTAGATGTTGAAGAGCATTGATGATAGGGCTGAGCCTTGAGGTATTCCCTGCATGACGGGGAATTGTAGTGATTTCTTTTGGTTGCATTTGACTTGTTGCGTTCGCCCTTCCAAGTATGATGTAAACCACTTCAGGGTATTCTTGCATAGTCCTATCTGTTGTAAGCATTGCAATAGCTTAACATGTGATACAGTGTCGAAGGCCGCCGAGATGTCCATGAGCACTAGCAAGAAGGCATTTTTTATGTTGTCCATGCCTCTCAGGAGATTGTCAAAGAGGGAGGTGAGTAGTGTTTCCACACTGTGTTGGGGTTTAAATCCATGCTGGTGTATGTCCAGTGGGGCATTGATATCTATATGGTCCTGGAGTTGCCTTTGCACTGCCTTTTTCATGATTTTAGCAAGGAATGGCAAGCTGGAGATGGGACGGTATGATTTTGGTTCAGATGGGCTCAGATTGCTACTTTTAAGTGTTGGTCATATCATTGTGTGCTTTAGGGGATGCGGCATGTATCCTTGTTGGAGTGAATCTTTGACAATTTTTTGAATGTGATGAGAGAGCTGGCTTTTTGTGGCTTTAATCCAAGTCACTGGGCATGGGTCCGATGGTGAAGTTGTTGTGTTTAGTCCAGATATAATGTGTTCTACTTGCTGCTTTGTTGGTATGTTGAAGCTCTCCCATGTTTGATGTTGCTTTTTTATCGTGTGATCGTTTGTTTGTGGTGAAGTAGTGTGTGTTTGGTTGGTATTTTTTGACTTCATGTAGTCTGCATATTTTTGTGGGTCAAGATGGTGGGTGCTTTGTTGCGTGTCATCCTTGGTGAGCTTTTGGACAATGCTAAAGAGTTCTCTCGGTCTATTAGTAGATTTCATGATTAAGTTGGTATGGTGTTGCTGTCTACGCTCATTTATTAGATTGTTATATTCCAGTTGTTTGTCTCTGTATTGGGTTAGGAGGTTGTGTGATTTGTCCCGTCTCCATTTTCTTTCCAGTCTTCTGAGTGTGCGCTTTGCAACTCTGATTTCATGTGAGTACCATGGTGCGTTGGATCTCTTGTGTGTTTGTGGTTCTTTGGTGGCTGGGGCAGATGCTGCATTGGATATTATTGTGTTCCATTCTTCTATGTTTAGGTCCAGGGTGTCTTGTTCCTGTTGAAGTTGTGGGGTGATTTTGTTTATGAATGAGTCTTTGTTAAATGTTTTGAACCGTCTAGTTATTCTTTCATCTTTTTTGCATGGGGGGGAGGTTATTCAGGATCATAGTGAATTCAATTACATGGTGGTCTGACCAGGGGACTGGCGTGATTGTTAGTTTTGAGGTATTGTTCTGTTCCACTAGTTGCTTTGGCATGAAGACCATGTTCGGAGTTGTACCATGTTGGTGCATAGGGGCGTTAATTGTTTGGCAGTATTTTAATGACTCCACGGCTTTTAAGAACGTTGCGGTTTCTCTGGTGGGTGCGGATGTTAGGTTGTAGTTTCCAAGTGCAACGAGGGGTTTGTGTCTTCTGTTATGTGCACATATCATTTCGATTACTGTGGAAAGGTGTTCATTTGTAGTTCCAGGTGGTCTGTATGTGAGGGAGATGGTTAGGTACTTGTTGGCTATAGTGAGTGTGTTAAATTCGATTGTGTTAGTGGTGGTGATAGTTTTGAATCTGTATTCCTTTCTGGTAAGTATTAGTACTCCTCCTCCTCTCTTCTGTGCTCTGATGCAGTTAAATGCCGAGTACCCTGTTGGGATTACTTGGTTTAATATGACCTGGTCTGAGTTGTTTAGCCAGGTTTTGGTGATGCATATTATATCAAGCTTCTTGTCACGGATTAGGTCAAGGATGGTATTTGGTTTCTTCCTGATAGATCTGGCGTTTAGTAGAGCACATCTGATGTGTGTTGTTATGATTGGGTTTGTGTGTTCATTATTTGTGTGGTGAGAGGGTGTATTACGTGTTGCACTGTATGGTTTGTGGGCTGTATTCTTTGATTGTTGGCGTTCTTTGGATATGTGTGATGCTGGTGTGCATCTAGGTTGGGTGGTATATGGGTTTATCAAGGGGATTTGTTCGTTGAGTCTGATGCTATGTGTGCAGAGTGCAAACATGTGGAGGAGTGTGAGAAAGGCCATGAAGTAGTGGGTAATGGAGCGCATTTTATAACTTGTATTTTACTGACCTGGGATAGGGTTTGTGGTTTACTGACCTGGGCTCGACTTGAGTTGTGTCCTGTAATTGTAGTTTTGTATTAGTAGTGGTATCTCTACTCTGTGCGTAGTGTTATTTGTGGTTAGTTTGCAGACTATCTATGAGGTGGTAGTTGATTTAATAGAATTAATAGGCTCATGCAGCGTGAGTTGTTTTACAAAGCAAGCAATGCAAATTATGGGTTGCAAGTTCTATGCAATTAATCTACAAGCAATGGATTGTCTAGGCAAGGTAACAGCATTAACTTATACAAGCAGTGAAATTGTTCAGGCAAGGCAGGGCAGCAGAGTTAACTTACTAGCAGTGGGTTGTCCAGGCAAGCAGTGGGATGTCCAGGTAAGGCAGGCAAGCAGCAGATAAGGCAGGGCAGCAGAATTAATTTAGATGAGGGCTTGGTACGCGGATCTTTGGCCGCTACTTGGTCCGTGCCTAAGGGCCATGCCAAAGGGCCCTCTGGCGAGGCCCTCTGGTGCGGGCCCACCCAGCGCGGGCCCGCCTGCCAGCAGCTTTCTTTTGATATTGATTCTCCGCCTCCCACAGCCCCGATTGGGCTGGAACCTCTGAGCGGGAGGGTTTGCCGGTCCCACTCAGTCTAGTCCCAAGGCCACTCCTTGTAGCTTTGGGCAAGCCACTTAACCTTCCATTGACTCAGGTATGCTTAGACTGTAAGCCCTTCGGGGACGAGGGAATAAAAAGTGCCTGTTAGAATATATCTGTAAATCGCTCTGATACACACAGTAAAGGGCACTATATCAAGTGCCTAAAACCATAAACCACAAGTGCCAGTTTTAAAGTGTAAAGGACATGACAAAAATCAGACTGTTGTGGCACAGGGCAATAACTTTGTGGACGCTGCAGCGAGAGAAGCTGCCTTGGGCCCGCGGATTACTGCCTCGCTTCTCCCGCTGGTAGCACCCTCTACCAGCCAGAGGCCTCTGCAACTTTTGTGTGAGTACCAATCAACTTCTCCTTTTGAAGAAATGATAAAGTGGCCTTCCTTTGCTGTGACACCTGACACTGAAGGACTTTGGGATGCTTAATAGTTTGTTCCTCCACTTTATTGTATCCTATGGCAATGTTCTTACATTCAAAATTGCATTTGATTTTCTTTCTTTCTTTGTGTTATACGTTTCCTCCACTGGCCTACTATCATACGTGGGCCCATGACATCTCAAGTACTAGGGAAGAGGAAATAAAGCAGATCTGTGCCAGAACTAATCATGAGGCCTCGGCTGGGCGGCCAGAGTGTAATATTTGGCAACAAGGATTGGAAGCTCAAGTGGTCATTATTTTGTTTCTGGGGGCCTAGCTCATCACCCCCTGATAGGAAGGGGAATTGTTTTCTGGCTACCTTGACACCACCATGGATAATTTTGCAGCCTAACTCCAATAGTTTGTTGGGATCCGCAAGCAGGCAGAAAAGGGAGACTGATGGGATGTGATTGATGTGAACTTTGAATTAAATAGATTTAAGGGAAATTACTTTTCATTACTACACTGTAGAATAGTCAAAGTGATTTACATTGTAACTTAAACTTGGTAATGTACACTAAACAGGGACATTGATAACTTGGAATCTTCTGAGGCAATGGAGGGTTAAGTGAGTTGCCCAAAGCCACAAAAAGAGCTACTGGGAACTGAACCTTGGCCCCCAAGCCAGTGCTATAACCATTAGGCTATCTTCTGGGTGGGACTATAAGATATTGGGTCAGACTAAGAGACGCTGAAGCATCACGTTTCCAGCAATGGCTGATCCAGGCCATCAGTACTCCAGAGGATCCCAAGGATTAGATCTGTTTTTCATTGATTGAACTCAGAGATAAGCTTTGGCTTTCCAACG
The DNA here is from genome assembly GCA_033557465.1 of Ichthyophis bannanicus. NCBI lineage: Eukaryota > Metazoa > Chordata > Amphibia > Gymnophiona > Ichthyophiidae > Ichthyophis > Ichthyophis bannanicus. The sequence goes on along the minus strand of CM066051.1, from coordinate 41,006,464 downwards.
CCTACATGGCTAATAAGAGTTTATGGATATTTCCTCCAGTATCTTGTCTAAATTTATTTTAAATCCAGCTATGCCTTGACCATATCTTCCAGCAAGAAAAGCAGCAGCTTAATTTTACAATGAGTGAAAAAATGCATTTTCCAATTTATTTTAAGGGTAGTATTTTGCAATCATTCCCACATCCAAAAAGCAGCATTGAGACGTGAAGACTGAAATACATATCTCAATGCCATTTTAGAATCTGCTTTTTCTAGATGTGGGAATGCTCACCACGTCTATCCTGCCAGGGGAAATAGTGGGGGCGGAGAGTGGGAGGTAATGTGGCAAGGGCCCACCATGCAGATATGGATTCCTAATTTTCTAAAGGGAATCCATGTCAGGAAAACAAAATGTGGACATCGGCATTTACACCGGCCCCAGACATGAATATATGCCTTCTGACAGAGGCAAACGTATATTCTGATATCACCCTCCCCCCAGCATTCCCCTGGTAGCCCTTATCCTGGGCCCCATTGCATAGGGCCAATCTCCATTCCTACCTCTCCCTACAGAAAGAAGCAAAGTGTCTCTCCCTCCCCCACAATGAGACAGCCAGAATGCCCCCCTTCTCTCAAAGCTCTGGAGAAAGGCGCATATGGTCCCTTTAAACTAAAGTGGAAGTAAGGATGAGGTTGAGAACCACAGGTGAGCTAGTCTGACCTCTGTGTAGAGTAAATTAATGTTAACGCTGCTAAAACAGAGGACAGTGAGGTTTCTGCAGTCCAGTGGATTATAGGATCTGAGGCAGGAGGTTTATTAGAGGCAGCTTTTTTCAATCAGATCTGATTAATTTCTTTAACTGGGCGATCAGAAAGTTGGATTGAGAAAGAGCCCTACATGTGGTATACTTGGATTTCAGTAAAGCTTTTGACACTGTTCCACAAAGGTGACTTATAAATAAATTGAGCACTTTAGCAATGGACCCTAAAATGACTGACTGAATTGGAAATTGTTTGCTTGGGAGGCATGAAAGGGTACAGCTATATGGAGTTCACACTGAAAAGAAGGATGTTACCAGTGGTGTGTTGCAGGGATCTTTCCTTAGTCTTTATTTTTATCTTTATTGTGATATTTAATATACCGTCCAACACCAAACCCGCCAATTATTTTTAACATTTTTGTTACTGATATTGCGGAAGGGCTGTCTAAGGTCTGCCTCTTTGCAGATGATAGCAAAATCTGTAATAGAGTAGACCACTAGGAAGGTGTAGATAACATCATGAGGGATCTAGCAAAGCTTGGAGAAAGGTCAAAAATTTGGCAGCGGAGATTTAATGCTAAAAAATGCAGGATCATGCATTTGGGATGCAAAACTCCAAGGGAACAATACAGTATAAGGGGTAAAGTCTTTGGTGAGACCTTGTTTGGAGTATTGTGTGCAATTCTGGAGACCAGACCTTCAAAAGCATATAAACAGAATGGAGTCAGCACAGAGGGTGGCTTCTAAAATGGTTAGTGGGATTCGTCATAAGGCATATAGGGGAAGGCTAAAGATCTCAATATGTATACTTTAGAGGAAAAGCAGAGAGAGGAGATATGACAGAGACATTTAAATACCTCTGTGACAGGAGGAGAGCCTCTTTCAATTGAAGGACACCTCTGCATCAAGGGGGCATCAGATGAAGGAGAAAGGGGATAGACTCAGGAGTAATATACGGAAATATTTCTTTATGGAAAGAGTGATAGATGTATGCATTAGTCTCCCAGTAGAGGTAGTAGAAACAAGGACACTAGCTGAATTCAAGAAAGCATGAGACCAACAGAGAAGAACTGTAATGGAAAAAAGGGACTATAGTATTTGGTGTGGAAGGACAGACTGGATGGTGTTTTTCTGCTGTCATGTTTCCATTAAGTTGCGCGCCCAGAAGATCCTCCTTCCAGATTGGGACGTTGCCCCACCCCCAGACTGATATCTCCAGACTTACCTACTACTACTACTACTACTACTACTACTAAGATTAATCATTTATATAGTGCTACAAGGCGTAAGCAGCACTGTACAGACACATCTAATAATATGGTCCCTGCTCTTCAGAGCTTACAGTCTAATCAAGACAGGGTAAAATAGGGAAAGGTAAGGAGATAGAAGGAGAACAAATGATTAAGATCCCAAAGTGGCGTGAAAGAGGTGAACCTTCTGCATGGATTTGAAAAGAGAGAGAGATGAAATTACCAGGGTCTATGGGGTATACTGAGAGCAAGAGCGAGGCCCATTCATTCCTGCTTGGCATGAGACAGCATGTGTAAATGGCACCAAGGAGCCTTTGTGGTAATCATGTGGTATTGCTAGTACCACATGATTACCAATAGGGGTCATTGGCACCAGTGCCCAACAATGATTCTTTAACACCTGAATGGATTTTGAAATGAAACTAGAGTGACTGTGTATTACAGACTGGCCAAGATGGTCCTGTCATGATTGATTGATGTCATTTCTATGTTCTAAAGTTCACGTCTTCAGAGGAGATCTTAATTATTTTTGTTGTTCAGTTTTTTTCTTTTAATTTCCTAGGAATGCTCTTTTAGGACAACATATTTGCAGAAAACAAGATTGCACCATGAAATCTCAGATATTTATTGATCAATGCATTACCGTACAATTACTATGTGGTCCTGAGGTTCGCTCTAGGTTTCCCCATTAGGTATTCTTTGGTGTTCATCTCTGGTCTCATAAGGATGATATAACATTTGGGGAAGAATATACAGCCCAACAACCCAGCACTGGAAGACAAAATTGCAAATATTTCCACAGCCACCGTGTATTTCCCACTTGTGCTCAGGTAAGCAGGGATGAAAGAGAGCCACACAGCAGTAAATATAAGCATGCTAAAGGTGATGAACTTAGCTTCATTAAAGCTGTCTGGTAGCTTTCTAGCAAAAAAGGCCACGATGAAGCTGATTGTAGCCAAAAACCCCATATATCCCAGCATGCACCAGAATGCAGTCAATGACCCTTCATTACATTCAATGATTATCTTCCCCATCTGAAATTTCATGTTCATTTGGGGAAATGGGGGAGCCACCATCAGCCAAGAGACACAGATAATGACTTGGACCAGGCTGCAGGAGAGCACCAAGGCATTGGGTAATTGGGAACCCACCCACGATCTGAGGTTGCTGTTTGGATGTGTGGCCTTGAACGCTATGACCACCATGATAGTCTTGGCCAGCAGACAGGAGATGCAGATGGCAAACAATATACCAAATGCAGTCTGCCGCACCATGCAGGTTAGTGTTGTAGGGTAGCCAATGAAAACTAAAGAGCACCCAAAGCACAGGACAAGGACCAGTAATAGGAGGTAGCTGAGCTCACGGTTGTTTGCTTTCACAACTGGGGTGTGGCGGTTCTGGAAGAAGACTACAAGAATAACAACTGGTAGCAGGGCACCTAACATGGAAATAGCAGCCAGAGTTATGCCCAGGGTTTCTTGATAGGACAGGAACTCAGTGGACTTTTTCCGGCATCCGTCTTGACTCTTGGTGGACCATTGGTCAACAGGACACTTCATACACTCAATAGCATCTGTGGGAAGAAGCAGTTCCATATGGGGCTTTTATCAGAAGAAATCATTACATTAAAAAATCAGAAAGCAGGTGCCATTTACCTTTAGATTGCCTGTCTTTTGCTTAATCAGGTATTGATTGACAAGATAACTTTTATTGTAAAATAAATGAGGCCACTGTCCATCTATTTGAAAACTATACAATAAAATCTACATGGTAACATCTTCCTTTGAACATGAGGCCTTTATTTATTTGTGTTTGATTTTTATCCATATCTAATGAGCCAATGTATATGTGTATATCGACAATACAGGTTCTTTTCTCCATGTTTTTTAGGTGTTCGTTCAGATGGAGTAAGGTCAGGGAAGGCCACAATGTGTACAGTCAACCAGCTTAAACTAAACTTCCTTTGGATGCAGCCCTTTTACAATACAGGGCGAAACTCGAGTTGACTAATGTCCAGCAGCACAGTAGTCCTTTGAAGACTGATGTTCAATGGGAGTTTGAGATAAGAGTTTCAATTTTTTAAACGCATTTAAAAATTGTTAAACTTATTGTAGAAGCCCATGAATGATAAATCAGGTATGGAACGGTTTGAAGCTGTGCGGTATCATAGCCACCAAAGGACCACGTGCCCTGTGCTGAGGCTTCCTCAATTCATTTCCCTTGTGCATCCTCAAAGGCCTTGTATTAGCGAATGGCATTTGTGAGATACAATGTTACTCGTGTTACTTAACTTCCTCCAGGATTAAATAGACACATTATAACTCTTTTTGCTTTGGATAAGTTTATTAGAATTGAAGCATGTATAGTCGACCCTCTGCCTCTGCTCTCTAATACCACCCTTCCCATTCTACTGAACATGCTCATTACGGAGTGACATTCAGAGCACTCGCCTGTTTGGTTGCTAAACTCTTCTTCAGAGCAGCGGATGCAGTCGAAGCAGCAGACAGGTTGCCCAACCAGAATGGCCTTCCGGTACCCAGGACGGCAGCTTTCACTGCAGGTAGAGACGGGAACCTTAACAGAGAGAAGTGGGAAGAGGGACACAACACATTTATCTATTAATAGTGAACCAAAGGATTCCACTTTTACAGATAAGAGTCAAGAATGACAATAGGTTCACTGAAACTGACAAGGCCGCGGGCAGGGTCCCGGCGGCCGAACCTAACCGGGCACGCAGCCTGGGGCTGGGATCCTGTGCACGGCCTCGGTTGATTTGGAGTCATTGGCTCCCGGCGGGTGCGACCGCGCGGGAGCCAATCAGGGAGGGCCTACGTCAGCGTGGGGGGGTGGGTTGGGCCCGGCGGGCAGCCTCCGCGTGGTCAGTCACGGTGGAGGCTGCTCGGGGGTGCCGGCTTCCCGCCTCTCGGACTGAGTCTGGGCTTTCGGCGGCCCCCCGGTTCCTTCTGTTCTTCGCTCCGGGGTAGTGGACAGTGGCGCTTCAGGGGAGTGTGGCTGCCGCGCGGCCCGCAGCTGTTTCGCGGCTCGGGCCCATTACCCTGCGGTCTGTTGGTCCCTGCACCGCACGGGGGGGTGAGGAGGATGCTTGGACCGAGGCTGCAGTTGTGGTAAGTAGCGCCACTGGAAGGTGGTGGGGAAGGACGGGCCCTCACCGTGTGCTGACTCCGCGAGTACGTCCTGGCCTCTGAGTGGGGGGGAACTGACCGACTCCTTGCCTGGAGTTTATCTCTGTGGCACAGGGCTTCCCCTGTCTGGCTTGAGCTGTCGGGAGAGGGCGAGGGGGCTGGGTGGGGACATTGGGGGGCACCCAATCGGAGCTGCCCTCTGGTGTGGAGAGGGCTGGCACCGGAGCCCCGGTGGGTTGGGGGCCCGGCCCCCGAGGGTTTGGATGGTCGGGGGGGGAAGACTATGGAGGGCGGTCGTGACGGGTGGGTGCTTTGCAGGGAGCACGGGGAGTTCGGGCAGGTGGGGGGAGGGGGTTTGCAGCCGGGTGGCGGCGGACGCTTTGCTCCGGCTAGCTGGTTTACACAACTTACCTTGGTCACATCATCTTGCACGAGCACTCCACAACCATTTAAAAAAAAAAAAAGAAAGGGGAAAAGGCATTCACGGTGATTTAGTCCTGGACTAGAGAGGTCCAACATTAGTCTGCAGGTTTTAACTTGGTACCGAGTGCCCAGTTCAACCGTAGCATTGAATATTAGGCATACGTCTTACGAGGACTATTGCATGTTTACATCCAGGAGTGGAGGAGGAGCATAGTGGTTGAAGCACTGGTTTGGTAACCGAGAGACCAGGGTTCAATTCCCAGTGGCACTTCTTGTGACCTTGGGTAAGTGGGGGGTTTTGCTCAGAGAGCGCTGGCTCTGGGGCGGACGGGCTATTTCTGGCTTGGTGGGGGGTGGGTGCTGGTCGCCGGCATGGTCGCCACGGTTCCCTCCCCACCCCTGTTTGCTTATATTTCCACAGGGGCCGGCTCAGAGGGCAGTGGAGCAGACTCGAGGAGCAGTGCTGCCGCGGAGGCGTCCAGTGTGCGGCGAGGGAGACGATGCAGGCCAGTGCTGAGATTCCCCAGCTGGAAGCCAGGTCTACGGCGGCTGTGGCTGCTGAGGGCGCAACGGGTGAGTGGTCGGGCTCTCCGGGAGAGGGATTGCTCGGTTCGAATGATCTGGGAGGGGGAGGTTGGGCTTGGATGCGCAGGTGGCGTCATGGCTCGGGGTCGGCCTTCCCCAACTCCTTGCGTGTTTCGTTGTGGGCAGCGGTGTGGGATCTGCTGGGGAAGGGGTCAGATAGCTCTGGGGTGCTGGGGCCTGGGGGGGGGGCCCTGTCGGCAGTGGAGCTGCTGATGAGGGTTAGGGTGGTGTGGGGGGGGGGGGGTATGGGGGGGAGGGGCCCTGTCATTGGTTCCGTTCGAGGCTCGGGGCTGGGGGGTGGGGGTACCCGTCGCCGAGGGCCTGTCAGACGACATGGAGTGCCGGAAGGGGTGCGGGGCTCGAGGGGGAGGACGCACAGGTGGGGCGGCTGGAGCACGTGGGTGCGCGTTAGTGCATTGGGCCTCGTCATGTGGGCTGTTTTTGGCATGCGCAGCTTCGGGTTTTGGAGGCACCCCGGTCGTTCGGGGTGCGGGCGGGATGGAACTCTGCTGGAATGTTCCGGGAGGGGATGGGGGGGGGGACGGCAGGTTACTGCGGGCTCCCTGGATCTAGTTACTTCGGGCTGGCTCGATTGTCGACAGGGGCGGGGGTATGGTGGCGGGGTGGTGGGGGGGCGATACTGGCAGTGGGGGCGCTTTGTTCATTCTCTACCTATTCGGCCGGTTTCCAGCGGTAAGCGGGGGGGGGGGTCGGTGACACGTTTGGAGTTTCAATAAGTCGACCTTCTCATTGGTTCTGGCCTTTTGCTGTGCGGTTGGCGGCGGAGGGCATTGCATTATCGGGCGTTGTTCGCGAAGGGTCACCGGTTTCTTAGGTTTGGCCCCCAAGCATAAGTCGTTGGGCGGTCCAAGCTCTGACTCGGTTTCTGTTTGGCGTTCTTCTGCCGGGGCAGGGCAGGGTGGTGGGGCCTACGGCGCGGCCTTCACTTCCCAATGGGCGTTTCGGTGGATGGTATCGTATGCGGGGAGTGGGAGGTCCAGGCTATTCGTGACTGTCCCTGGTACTATGGAGGGTGTCTGTCACTGCCCACATGCCGCGTTGGCAGTGTCGGTGCAGCGGGTAGCACACCGGTTACGACGCTTCCCAATGTTGCAGCAGTCATGGGTTCAATCCCCCACTGTGCCTAATGTAGAAGACTGGCTGAGGTGTTACCTTATGGGTAATGGTGCGGTGAGGTCTGCGTCAGTTCTGCGGGCGGAGATGGTGAAGGAAGCACGTCAGGCCGCATTGAGGGACATTCGGGGGTCTTGCTGTGGCTTGTCACCTTGTGGGCGAGGCATGCAGCTGCGTTTCCTTCCGAGCTTCCCTTTTCAACGGGCTCCTTAACAGCTGGCCTGTGCACTATTACGTACTTGTGCAGGGGTTGCGAATGCGGTGCTTATTGGATGTTTTTCCGTTGTGGGAGCTGCTTCGCCGGCGGAGTGCCAGTCATTGTTGACGGGATGGCGGAGCTATTGCGGGACTGGGGTGGCATAGGCGGAGGGCTGGGCTGGGGGTTCGGCCCGAGAATGACCTTCGGGGGTTGTTCTAGAATCGGCGGCTCTGGTAGGTCCCCTGCTGTGGTCCGCGGTTTGCCGGTTTTGGGGCTCTAGGGGGCTAGGGCCTTGCAGTGGCTCTGGCTGGAAAGGGGGAAGTGGTTTGGATTTCTCCGCAGAAGAACTGTTGTAAATGGCTTAACAGAGAAAAGCAACGCATATATTGATGTTGCGTGCCGTTCCGTACCGCTGGATTGGCTGTTTTGCGGTAGCTGGCCGTTTCCACGGGGGGTTGTGTATCAGTCGTCTCCCCGGATTTGGGGTTCGCGGTGGGAGTGGGTGGATTTGCGGCTTGAGTCGATTCTGGGACACTTTCGGCGGGACAGCGGTTTTGATGGCGGGGGAGGTGTTCTCTCAGGGGTTACGGCTCTGCACGGATACGGCGGGTGCCGGCGCGTGGTCGGATGGCTGCGGGCGGGGCTGGTATTGGGTTGGACTGCCGATATCTCCTTCCTTGGGCGGTTTTCGCTCAAGGAGGTTTTTGGGGTGTGGCTGGATTGCCTGCCTTATGGCCGGATTGGCTTCGCATTTGTGCGATGGCATGGTTGTGCGGCGGTGGGGCGGTGGGCAGTGTGGTCCTTCGTTACTGCTATGTGAGTTTCCCAGTAGCGGGTGTGAGGATTGAGGTAGGGTTGGCATCTCTACTGTTGCATGTGTCGGAGGAGGCTGGGCATATCCCTGGCTGTTGGGAATAGATTGCCGATGCTCTTTCTCCATTCGGGCGGGGCGATATGGGTTTTTTGGCTCAGGAGGGAGCTATGTGCGATTCGGGGTCACAGGGAACTGCGAGAGCACGGCCTTGGAGACGTGCTGAGTTGGCTGCAGGGTTTGGTGTCGTGGGGACGTGGTCGGGATATTCAGCGGCGTGGTGTCTAAGTTGTACAACTGGGGATCGCGCACGGGGGGTCTCAGGCGGCAGTGTCTGGTGGGTATATCGTGGTGGTTGGGGTTTCGGGGGTTCGGTCCCCATGGTGGTGCCTTCGATGTGGTGTCGGTTTGCCATTTGCTTGGTGGTGGGGGAGGATCGCTGGTGCGGGGATTTGTGCCTCGCAGGCTGCTGCAGGGGGGGGGTACGTGATCGGATGTTTCCGCAATCCGAGGTGGCCCCTCGCGTCGGAGGTGTGGGTGGCTCCTTGCGGCGGACTGGCATCGGGGTATGGGGGTGCCATGTCCAGGGCTGTATTGGCGGCGTATCCAGTTGGGACGGGGCAGGCAGGGCCTCATCGGCCCAAGTTTGGGTTTCGGGGCGGTTGGAGATGTTTGGGCAGGTTTCTGACCGAGCCACGGGGAACCGATTGAGGGTGCGTTTAAGGGGGATGCAGGTTGGGTTACTTGCCCTGTGGCTGCCGGTGGCCTGCTTTGGGGTGCCCCGAGGGTTCCGGTGCACGAGGCGGCCAGGATGGTGCTGCGTTTGGTCCACCTTTTTCGTTTTGGGGGTAGCTGCACAGGTCCTTTCGCGCATTGGCAGGGGGCACTCTCTGGCGTTTGGGGTTATGTGTGGCTGTGATGGTTCAATGGGGTCCTGGGGGTTGGGGCGTTTCATTGTTCATTTCTTTTGCAGGTGGGGGCTGGAGCCTGCGGATGTGGAGGATTGTTCCCTCCTTTGTCCACTGCGCAGGACGGCGAGTGGTGGAATGCCAAGTGGGTTCGCCCTGGTTTTGGTAGCTGTCTCATGGCTGGGTGAGCTCGGGCCCCGGGGGTCGCAGCGGCTCCCTTTGCTACAGTGCCAGGGGCGGATATCGCGTCTCCCGGCAGTGTTGGAGGCAGCGACCTGGTTACAGGTCTTGCCGGCATTTGATCAGAGCGGCGTAGGAGGAGTGGGTAGTTTTACCTATGTTCGGTGGGTGTCTGACATTGTTTTGAATATATGTTGGTGGGGATGCTCACTGGTCGCAGCTTGGAGTTGGGGGGGCGGCACAGGGTCAAGGTTGTCACCTGTGCCGGTGGCGGGATCCCGGAGGTTTCCGTGGTCCGGAGCCTCAGGCTACACTTGGGCGGGGGCGGGGTGCCCCTGACCTGGTCAAACCCTGGACGACTTTTGCTATAGCATGGCGAAGTCGGGGGAAGGGTTAGGTAACTTGCCGGGGGGCAAGTTATGGCATTAGCGGTGGCAAGGCACTTTGCTAAGGTATGGCTGGTGCGGGCCGGGTGCCGCTAATCGATTGAGAAGGTGTAGGAGGCTGGCCTATTGTGAAATTGTTAAAAGGTTAATAAAGCTGCGACCAGTTGTGTTCCATGAACTATTTGGTGTGGTGTCTTTTGTGGGGCTGGGAGATGGAGGGTTGATGGGGGGGTGGTGAAAAGGGACCCGAAGCACCAGGTCCGCCTGCCTCGGTTACAGGTAAATCTGAAAAATGGCTAGGAATTTATTTATTTAACAGGTTTTATACATCGCTTTATCATTTCAATCAAAGCGGTTTACATTGAAAACTTAAACTTGGTAATGTACATTAAACAGGGACATTGATAACTTTGATTTTTCTCAGGCAATGGAGGGTTAAGTGACTTGCCCAAGGTCACAAGGAGTGCTAATGGGAATTGAACGCTGGTTTCTGGGTTTACAAGCCATTAGGCTACTCCTCCACAATTTGAAAATTGAACGTATGCGCTAAGAAATGTTAAATCATGCAATGAAGTGAAAAAAGCCGCTAGCTAGATATCATTTGGAGGAGAAGGCCAGAAAGTGTTAAAGAAGCAAAGGATCAAGGAGTAATCATTTCAGATGACTTAAAATGTAAGAAAAAAAAATCTAACCGCACATTTGGTTATATAAGCAGAGATATCAACAGCAAGAAAAATATTTTTGATTTATTTTATTCAGTTTATGAATCATCTTTCCAAACTACCCAAGGCACTGTAGAGTAAAAATATATTTAAAAATGAAATACTGCCCTCATTTAAGTCATTACCGAAACCCTACTTTGTGCTGTACCTTAATTTAGATATTGAAATGATTCACAAGCGGGAAACCAAAATGATGCAGAGCCTGCAACGCCAACCCTACCAAGGTTAGACTTAAGACACCGAAAATGTACTTTGTGGATTTAAAGATGGAAAGTGGGCATCATCATAGAAATATTAAAATATTAGAAAGGCTTTAAGAAATGACATGAAGGTGAAATTTTCCATGACAAGGGAATTTCGAGGTTAAAGACTCATGATATGAAATTGGAAGGAGAGAGGTTAAAAGTAATAATAAGAAAATATTTTGTTACTGAGAGGGCGGCAGATTCCTGGAATAACCTACCAGCTAGAGTTGCAACTGTCTCCAGATTTTTCAGAATGGTTTGTCCTTGTTTTATCCCATTGCATGTATGCACTGGAAATCCAGTTGTCTCTATTCTATTCTTAAGAAAGGTCAGCCTAGAGGTCCATAGATACAATGGGTAAAACCAAGACCAGATCTAGCTGATAATCTGGAGCCAGTTGGCCTCTCAACTACCAGTGGAGGTGCTGGAAACCAATACTGTGACAGGATTCAAGCATGCTTGGGATGGTTATCCAAGACAGTCATCGAAACACCGATGAGACGTTGGAGTCTTTAAACAACCGACCCTTCCTTCCCTCAAGAGCAGAGGCAAGGAAAAGATGGTAAGAAGAAAACAAAGGATGGATAAAAAAGCACAGTCTATCTTCATAACTAGTTATGGGTTAGCCAGATTGAAACCAACAGGCTACAATAAGCCAGTTCAATGCCAACTGATTGATGGTAGCTTGGCAATGATGGCATTAAAATGTTCAGGTAATTGCTTTGTTAAGTGCTTAGATTATTACAAAGCTTGGTGATAGAGGATGTGAGGATAGGTGCTGGACTAAGCATGAATACTTAGATGTTCATCTACGCAGGACGATAGAGATATAAAGATCAAAGATAATAAAAAACGGAGTCAGATAAAGGTCTCTGACTTGGAGAAGAAGTGGCCAAACCTCTATGGTGGGTTACGGGAATACACTGTAGACCAGAATAACTAGAAAGACTGGATGGGCTAATTGGCCTCTATGCTAACATCTACTTTGCAAAAGATGTTATGTGAGTACACTAGGAGGAGGGGAATGGTGAGGAAAGCTCGGAAGGACAGGTTGACGGTCATTTTGTGAATTTAGAGGACACTGGGCTGAACAATTATAAGAGGAGAGAGAATGATGATTATTTTTCATAGTATTTCCTTGGGCGGCATTTTCAAAGGCATGTACAAGGGTGACTGCCCTAGTTACCCATGTAAATGTGTTATCTGGGATTTTCGAAAAGCACCTTCACAGGTAGTGCCCAGGTGCTCTGCGGTTAGCATCAGGGTGTGTTGGGGACGTTCCAGGGGGGAGCAGGGGTGGAGGAAAGTGCTAAGCGAGTAGCAATGATTTTCAATGCTAGCCGCTTAGCCCTCTGCACTTTAAAGATAGTCGAGGATTTTCTTCACCTTTCTTTAAAATGCAGGGGTTAAGCGAGTAACTTAAAAATTCACTGCTATCTGCTTAGTCCCGGCAGCTACCAGCACATTCAGCATAACCTGGATTTTTACTTCTGTCACCACGGAAATTAAATTCTGGGTTAGGGGTGTTGGTGGGCAGGCTATGTGCTGACCCAGTGTATAGCCTGCTTAAATCAAAATCTGGCCCTTGGTTACTAGCTTTCTCATTCCCTGCTATTAGTAATCTGTGAACTATCATTAAAATCATCTGTAATACCTGAAGATTGGAGGATGGCGAACATAACACCAATTTTTAAAAAGGGTTCCAGGGGTGATCCAGGAAACTACAGACCGGTGAGCCTCACGTCAGTACCGGGAAAAATGGTAGAAACCATCATAAAGAATAAAATTACTCAGCATGTAGATAGTCATGGCCTAATGGGAGACAGCCAACATGGTTTTAGACAAGGAAGATCTTGTCTTACTAATCTGTTTGAAGGTGTGAATAAACAGGTGGACAAAGGTGAGTCGGTTGATATAGTGTATCTAGACTTTCAGAAAGCCTTTGACAAGGTCCCTTATCAGAGACTTTTGTCAAAACTAAAGAGTCATGGGATTGGAGGCAGTGTACTACTGTGGATCAGGAACTGGTTAAAAGATAGAAAGCAGAGGGTTGGGCTAAATGGCCAATTTTCCCAATGGAGAAAGGTGAATAGTGGTGTACCCCAGGGATCTGTGCTGGGTCCGCTGCTTATTCATAAATGACCTGGAAAGTGGAATAACGAGTGAGGTTATCAAATTTGCAGATGACACAAAGCTATTTAAAGTTGTTGAAACCCAAGAGGATTGTGGAAAATTGCAAGAGGATCTTGATAAATTGGAAGACTGGGCATCAAAATGGCAGATGAAATTTAATGTGGACAAGTGCAATGTTATTCACCTAGGGAAGAACAACCCAAACTATGGTTACATGATGCAGTGTTCCACTTTAGGAACCACCACCTAGGAAAAAGATTTAGGCGTCATTGTGGATAACATTTTAAAACGCTCGGCCCAGTATGCAGCGGTGGCCAAGAGAGCAGATAGAATGCTAGGTATCATAAGGAAAGGAATGGAAAATAAAACAAAAGATATTATAATGCCTCTATATCATTCCATGGTGAGACTGCACCTTGAATATTGTGTGCAATTCTGGTCGCCGTATCTTAAAAAGGATATAGCATTATTAGAAAAGGTTCAGAGAAGAGCCACCAAAATGGTAAAGGGGATGGAAGGATACTCCTATGAAGAAAGGCTAAAAAGGTTAGGGCTCTTTAACCTGGAAAAGAGACGGCTGAGGGGAGATATGATAGAAGTCTATAAATTAATGAACAGAGTGGTACGGGTAAACGTAGATCGATTGTTTACGTTATCAGAATATAGAAAGACTAGGAGACATGCAATGAAGCTACAGGGTAAACTATTTATGACTAATAAAAGAAAATATTCTTTCACTCAACATGTAATCAAACTCTGGAATTTGTTACTGGAGGATGTAGTAAAGACTGTTAGTGTAGCTGGGTTTAAAAAAGGTTTGGAGAAGTTCCTGGAGGAAAGGTCAATAAACCATTATTAAGAAGGAACCCTCGATATCAATGTTTGACCCAGTACAAGCATTTTGAAACCTGTGTCTTTTAGGGAAACTGCTAGGTACGTATGACCTAGATTGGCCACTGTTGGAAACAGAATACTGGGCTTGATGGACCTAGGTCTGACCTAGTATGGCATATCTTATGTTCTTATGAATAGTTCTTTATGACAAATCTCAGAAACCAAAATCTTGGGGTACATCCAGCCATTCAGGTTTTCAGGCTATCCACAATGACGATGCAGGAGACAGATTTTCATGTAATGATTGGCAGTACATGCAACTCTCTCATATACATATTCATTGTGCATGTCCTGAAATTGCAACTGGCTAGTTATGTCCTGAGGACCATGTTGAGAACCTCTGCTATAAGGACATAATCTTATGATCCAAGAAGTCTCAGAGCATCCAAGATATGCCAGTGTACTGGAAACCCATTCAATACAACGCAGAACAGTTGGGTTTGCAAGAGAAGAAATCACAGTGATCTCATCCTTTAGGCCCCCTGCCCACATTTGAATGTTTGCATCCTATCAGCCTTTTCTCTTCTGAGCCCTGTTTATTCTGGTTTATCATGCAGACAATATGCCATTTTGGTGGCTCCCTTTTCAAAGCCATCGGCTTGGTCAATATGGTTCCAAAACTTCACTCAGTACTCAAAGGGAAAAGCACAGAAAAATTATTACTTCACTTTCTCTAGTAGGAACGCCTCTCATGCACACAAGTACATCAGCTGATTATTGACTAATGCTGATTTTCCCTGAAGCCTTCCTAGAATTGAAACTGCCCAACCCTGGATTCTAGGATAGTGGTTGTAACTGAGCCCAGACAGTCTATAATTATTGGAATAAATGCAAAAATCACAGTCATATTCAAAGTAATGTGAAGTTGACTTTGATAGATCCAAGCCCCTCTGTGTTACAAAGTCACAAGTATGAAATTGGATTTTTGCTAAGTCAGAGAAGATTCCACACATGATGGGTTCTGAGCATTTTCTCAACCAGTTTGCAATAAAAACATGAGGTTCACCTCACCTGTGTAGACCCATCACTCCATATGATCGCGCTGGTGTTGATCTTGATATCTTGACCACTGGCTGCTCCATAGTAGCCGATCTTTATATGGTCGAAGGTGTCACTCGAAGACAGGTGCCAGTTGAGAATGTCATAAGAAGCTGGAGGGTTCCCCTGTCGATCAAAGAAAATCTCCCGGCCCATGGTGTTCTTGAAACGTACTTTCCATATATAATGCAGGAGCTGTACCGAGAAGCAGAGAGAAACTTTCATTGGCATTACATACCAAACTCATTGTATTAGGCTGCTTGTGCACCTCACCTTTCCCAGCTGTATTCTGGCTTTCTGTTATATATTTAGCTGAGAAAGTGTTATATGATAACTGAAGTTTGCACATCTACCATGTAATGTATTAACTTCACCATCACCAACTCACTCAAATAGTAAGTGAAATTTGAATACTTGAAATTCTGTAGCATTGCAGAGCTTTTACATTTTCTTTTCCTTGTAAAATCTGGGCTTCCTTCCAGCTACCAGGCACTAGGTGACTGTCATCCCATTCCATTCTGAGCTATCAGTCAACTATTCCTTGTGTGCCAGGCTGCTTGATAGAATCAGCATAGGTTACGAATTATTTAGTACGCGGATTTCATGATTCCCTCTAACAAGGCGCTCAAGGGGAAACTTTTTTCATCCTGAGAATCAGCGGAGCATAATCATAGGCTCAATATAATTTTTAAAATAATGTTGACTATGTTTCTGAGTTGATAAGCTCTGACTCCAAATTAATAAAGTATATCCCTTTGTTCTTTCCTAAATTCTTCATGCTATCAACTCCACTAGAAGGTGAATGAGTGAAGAACAATGTGATGAAGATTTCATTATATTTCAACACTTTTTCAGGGATACCAATTTCTCCCAAATCCACACAACAGGCCTAACCTTTAACAGATTATTTTAAAGGGTGACTACTGTAATACTTAGTGGTCTTCATTATAAAGCATAAGAGGGCAGACGTAAAGATCTTGATATGTATATGTTTGAGGAAAGGCGGGATACAAGAGATATGATAGAGATGTGAAAATACCTCCTTGGCATAAATGCCTCTTTCAACTGAAAGCAAGCTCTGCAACAAGGAGACATAGGATGAGGGTGAAAGGGGATAGACTAAGGAGTAATATGTGGACATATTTCCCTACGAAAAGAGTGGTAGTCGTGTGGAATAGTCTCTCAGTGGAGGTAGTAGAGACAAGGACAGTATCTCAATTCAAGAAAGCATGGGACAAACACAGAAGATCTCTAAAGGAAAAAAAGGGACTACAGTAATTGATATGGAAGGGCAGATTAGATATCTCTTTTTCTGCTTTCATGTTTCTATGTTTCTACATACCTGCCAAGGTGCAAAGTGTTTGATGTCCGCACATGAGCCATTGAAGAATGGTCCTTTTCCAGGTTCACAGGAAGACATGGCATGGAGGGCATAGGTTATGAAGTACATAGCATTATAAGTATTATAAGCAAATCTCAGCTTTGTCATATCGAAGAAGAAACTGTTAAGGGCTCGCAAGTCTTCCTTCCCTGTGCAGATTTTTTCTTCTCTGCTTAGTTCTTGAGTGACGTGATCTTTGTTGGGGCTGGCCCACCTACAACCAACGATTTGTTCCCAGAACTGCCCAGCAAATATGTCCCCTGCCATTCTGGAAGGGTGAAGTTCATAGAGATACTCTTTGAACCCTGGAATGTTGCCTGTAGTTACTGCAAGTCCAATGGTTCCTTTAAGAGTGTTTAAGAAGTCATTTTTATTAAATATTGGATGATCAGCCCAGGCATCGGTAGCAATCCAGACTTTCCCAGATACCTCACTCTTTGAAATTGCCAGCATCGCTGGATAGAGGCTTTGAGCAGTGGAAAAAGCCACAATGACCCTGGCTGTAGTCTTCTTCACCACCTCTACAATGTGTCTTATCTTTTCTTGAGAGTAAATTAAGGGGATGGTTTCATGGAAGGCTACACAGACTTCAGCCTTAACCAGTTGCTCTCTCAGAATCTGACTCCCTGACAGTCCATAGTCGTTGTCCTCAGCAAGGATTCCAACCCAGGTCCATCCAAAGAAGGTGATCAAATGGGCGATGCCGAGAGACAAGAACTCATCACTTGGAGAAGTGCGAAGGAAAGAGGGAAACTGACTCTTATCACTAAGAGCAGCTATGGAAGCGGCAAAACTAATCTGGAAGAAATGCATCCATAAGTTTAATTAGTGTTTTTACTCTAGATATGCATTTTTAAGAGTGATGACATCAATTATTTTTATAGGCTATCTCAAGATATTATAAAACGTTTCCTGCCCTAATGAGGGGAGGGGGGAAGATAATTTCATAACAGGGTGCCTGAAGGATAAAAACATATGACTTGCCATAGTTGGTCAGACCAAAGGTCTGGAATCTGTTACCGGAGGATGTAGTAAGGGCTGTTAGTATAGCTGGGTTTAAAAAAGGTTTGGACAAGTTCCTGGAGGAAAGGTCCATAAACCACTATTAAAAAGGGACCCAGGATATCAATGCTTGGCCTAGTACAAGCACTGCAGAACCTGTGTCTTTTGGGGAAACTGCTAGGTATGTATGACCTAGATTGGCCACTGTTGGAAACAGGATACTGGGCTTGATGGACCTCGGTCTGACCCAGTATGGCATTTCTTATGTTCTTATGTTCTTATGTTCATTACACCCAATATCTTGTTTCCAACAGTGGCCAATCCAGGCCTATGTTGCCATTTGGAGTTACATTTGCCAAGCCCCTGGCATAGGATCTGTGCAACCAGTTGCGCCAGGTCAGGTTTGGAATGCGGCAGAGTGGAATGAAGAGGAGATGTCCCAGGGAAGCCCTTAAGTGAAATTAATGGCAGCAGCATATCCTGTTTGTAGTGTTTTGGCATGAAATTTGATTGAGCTCGATTAAAGGGATCTTTCCATGTGCAATGCACAGTAAAATTTAAAAAAGTAAAAAATTTCAAATCTTTAGTACTGTCATTCCTAACAGGGTCTCCATTCCAAGCAAGGTGATATTGTGCAGCTTTTAAATATATGCTCTCTGCCAGAGAACTCTTTTTTTTTTTATTTTTTATTTATAGGTTTATTGATTTGTGTACACCAATGCAGGGTTTAAAACATCATTCTTCACAAATATCAAACATTCCTGTAACAGTAACATAGAAACTATAAACTAACTACGTAGTTGCTGGTTATAATCAATAGGTGCTTTGCATATTTATAACTTCCTTTGAATTACATCTTTTGTTGAGTGTTCCAATATTATATTTACTCAAAATTACTCTAAAGAAACATTATTTTTTATTTATTCAATTTTATTCACCTCTCTTGGGCCTATTACAGTTTTAATTATCTATTTATGGTATCCCATTTTTTTAGTAACTGTAGGTAGTGTGCGCTTTGCTCTACATAGGCTTATTCATATTGTCTCTGTATACACACTAAATTCCACCAATATTCCATCTTTAGGTCCGAGAAGTTCTTCCAATGTATCCTGATAGCTTCTAACGCTAAGCTTATCATTGAATCCAATATTTGGCGATCAGATTTTTCCAACTTAGTTCTTTCTGTTAGGGATTTGTAAATTATTATACAGTATGTCAATGGCTCTTGAATATTTAACAGTTGTGTTATTCATTGCCAGACTTGTTGCCAGTAGTTCTGTAGATTCGCACAATAATATATCATATGTGATAGTGTGCCAACTTCCACTCCACAAGACCAGCATCGGTTCCCTGCTTGTGGTTGCCATTTGGCCATTTTTAGGGGGTTAAATATGCTCTATGAGCCAAAATGTATAGTGTTTGTGTAAGGGAAGCTGCTTGAGTAATCCTTATTTGTGATCCCCAAAGGTTATTCCACATTTTTGGGTTTCCCAATTCACCTGCTTCCCATATTAATTGCATCCCAGTACTTTCCTGATCTTAAGAGTTTGAGGAACTTCGATATTAGCTGGGAACTTATTTGAATTTCTTACATCTTTTGATACAAAGGCCATCCCGGTCTCATCTGGATTGAAGAAACTCCTGCTTTACTTAAACAATGGAGGAGTTGACACCATTGATAAAGACATTTATCAGGCAGAACATAATCTTGCTGCATCTTCTGAAGGGATTTGAATGTGTTGTTGTGCATTAGTTGGCCTAATTTCCATATGCCACAATTTATCCATTCAGCCCAGATAAAAAATGTTCCTGAAATTGTAAATTCCGAATTCAGCCAGATTGGTTCATCTTTAGTATGTTTCTCTTCACTCTTGATGTACTGCTTTATCTTCTGACAAGCTTGTTGTGTATCTTGCAGTATTTCATTGCGTGGTTTCCATTGGGTCCATCCTCTCCTATATGCAGCTTTATTGGTATTGGGCCCTAATGGCTTGCTCTACTTGTAGCCATCTTGGGCCATATTTCCTGCCTTCTTCTCTGGTCCATTGTGCCCGTTGCTTCAATAAGGAGGCTATATGGTACCAGTAAAAGTCTTGGAAGTGTATACCCCCTTTTGTTTTAGGTTGCTTTAGTTTACTTTCCGCAATTCTAGGGGTTTTGTTTCACCATAAAAACATCAATAGGAGGCTCCCTAACTTTTTATAGAATTTTTGAGTAAATAGAACAGGGATCATACTTAGAATATAGTTGATGTTTGGGACTATTACCATTTTTATGGTTTCCAGTCTCCCCCACCAGGTTAAGTATAATGGCATCCATTTAGTCGTATATTCTCTTATGATTTTTTCATAATGCCTCATATTCTGATGCATTGTTTCTTGTATTGTAGTCCCATATGTAATTCCTAAATATTTGAATGAAGATTGCGCTTTCTGGAATGGGTAGTCTTGCATTGTCAATCCTGAGGCATGTGCATTTAAAGGTATTATTGTAGTCTTGGTTAAATTCACCTTGTATCCTGAATTTGCTGAATATTCTTCTATTATTTGAAGCACTGTTAAAGAACTGGGTTTTAAAAACAGGAGAATGTCATCCACATATGCTGATAACTTGCATTGACATCCTTTGATATTTATTCCTTCAACGATCTTGTGCTGTCGGATCATGATTGCTAATGGTTCTAATGCCAAATTTAATAGGAGCGGCGAGAGAGGGCATCCTTGTCCGGTACCTCTGAAAAGTTTAAAAGACGTAGAGAGTATGCCATTTGCTGTGATCCGTGCTGAGGGATTAGCATATAGTATTTCGAGCCTCCTTATTATTTTGTCTTCCATTCCAAACCATCTCAATGTCTGGAAAAGATATGGCCATTCCACCCTGTCAAATGCCTTTTCGGCATCTAGTGCTAAGCCAATTATTGGCTCCGATATTTGCTGAGCTTGCACCAACACATGTGCCAGTAGTCTTCCATTATCCGTGGTAGATCTGTCAGCTATAAATCCACATTGATCTGGATGTATTAGTGTGTCTATACGTGTAACCAATTAAAACAATATAAATACACAATAGTAAATATGAATAAATAATGATATAGGAGCACAAAAGATAAATACATATAAAAATATACATATAGAAATGTGGCGAGGCTGAGAAGCATTTGAGACTGTGAGAAATACATTGATCAGATGATTCTTGAAACATCCATGCTCTTCAACAGAGGTGTAGATGGGATGCTATAGCATGAAGAGAATTGGGCATGAGTCATCAGAGCCTGCAGAATCAACAGTCCAACTTTTCCAGTCGTTGAATTGAAGAACCATTATGCAGTCCTGGAAGTGGAGGAGGTGAAAGCATCCCAGGAAAGGAAAGAACCAGAGTTAAAGTACCCAAAAGTTGCAGAATCAGTGACCACAAGGAAGCAAAGGGTAGTGATGGTTGGTGACTGAGGAGTACTGAGGCATCCATCTGCTGACTAGACTTGATGTCCAGAGAGGTGTGCTGTCTGTCAGATTCCAAAATCTGAGATGTTATGGAGAGTTTGCTGAGAATCATCAAGCCTACTGACTATTATCTGATGTTATGTTCATTTATGTTGGCACAAATGATACTGCAAGGTATGCCTCTGATTATATCAAAAGTGACTTCATGGCTCTGAGACAGAGGGTGAAACAGATAGGGGCACCGGTGGTATTCTCTTCAATTCTTCCTGATGATGGTAAAGGCAGAGGCAGAGAAGCTCTCATCATGGAGATGAATGCATGGCTGTATGGATGGTGTCATCCAGAGCTTTTTGATTTCCTCGACCATGGGATGAATTTCCAAGGGCTGCAGAGCAGAAATGGCATTCATCTGTCCATGAACGGTTGATGTTTCTTCAGCAGCAAACTGACTAACCTACTGAAGAAGGCTTTAAATTAGATTTGTTGGGGATGAGTGAAGAAAACCCCCAGGTAAGTGAAATATTAAATATATGTTAGAAATTGGTAAAGGGGACAACACCTGGAAAGCAGTGTGTATAAACGCCTGTAGCATGGGGAATAAGATCCCAGATGTTGAGGCTTTAATGGAAGTGGCTGACTTGGACTTAATAGCAGATAAAGAGTCATGGTTCACGGGCAGCCATGACTGGGATGTAATTATACCAGGCTATACTTTATTCAGGAAGGAACGGGTAGGACGAATGAGAGAAGGAGTGGCACTATATGTGAAAAATTATATTAAAGCTATAGAATCACAGGGCTTCAAAGGGAGTGAGGAAGCATTGTGGGTTAAACTAGAAAAAGGGAAAAGGAAATTTGTTTGCATTGGTGTAATATACAGATCTCCCTCACAAGCAGAAGTGGATGGGGATTTAATATAAGACATATGCAGTAATGCCAGGAAAGGAGTAGTGTTACTGATAGGTGATTTTAGTATGCCGGATGCTGATTGGCACATCCCTGCTGCAGTGTTATCTAGAAGTAAGGAGATCCAAGATTCTCTACAAGAGATCGATTCCAGAACTGGTAACAGAACCCACACGTGAATGGGCCATTCTAGACTTGGTGCTTACCAATGGGGAAAGTATTTATGATATCATAGTGGGAGATCATCTCACATCCAGTGATCACCAGATGGTGTGGTTCAGTATTAGGACCAGAGCTGATAAAATCCATTCAAAAGCAAATTCTTAGACTTTAGGAAAACTAAGATTGCCAAGATGGGACAATACCTCAAGGAGTCACTAGTAGGATGGGAACAGCTGAGGGATGTAGAAAAGCAACGGGTAAAACTGAAGGGATATTTTAAGAGCAAGAAAATGTTTTGTTAGAAAGGTAAATAAATGTGACAGGAAAAGGAGGCCATTATGGTTCTCAAAAGAAATAGCTGAAAGATGAAGAAAAAAAGGGTGGCCTTCACAAAATACAAGAGATCACAGAGAGAGGAAGACAAGCATCAATATTTGGAAAAAAGTTAGAGAAGCTAAGAAAGTGGTCAGAAAGCAAAGACACAAAAAGAAGAAGAAATGGGGGGGGGGGGACAAGATATTTTTCAGATAAGTTAGTGAGAAGAGGAAGGGCAAAAGTGGTATTGTCTCAGACTTAAGGGTGAATGGGAGGAATATATAGAAGTTGTTGAGGATAAAGCAGAGTTGCTTAACATATATTTCTGTTCTGTGCTCACAGATCAAGGGCCAGGAACAGGACCTCAGAAAATACCCACAAATAGAACAGAAGTGATGGGGATCTTGAGCGATTCTCAGGAGACTTGGTTTGTGAGGAGCGTGCAAATCTAAATGTAGACAAAGCAATGGGACCGGATGGGATACATACCAGAAAATTGAAGGAACTTAAGGACTTTCTAGTGGCTCCATAGACTAAACATTTCAATGCTTCTTTAGAGTTTGGAGTAGTCCCAGAGAACTGGAGAAAGGTACTTCTGGTCCGTTTATACAAAAATGGAAATAAGCATGAGGTTGAAAACTACAGACTACAGTCTAACCTCTATGGTGAGTAAATTATTGGAAATGCTGCTATAAGAGAGAATAGTGAGGTTTCTGGAGTCCAATGGATTGCAGGATCCGAGGCAGCATTGCTTTCCAGAGGCAGATCTTACCAGACAAATCTGATTGATTCTTTTGTCGGAGCAACCAGGGAGTTGGACCAAGAGAGAGCCCTAGATGTGGTGTACTTAGATTTCAGTAAAGCCTTTGACACTGTTCTACACAGTCAACGTATAAACATAATGAGCACCCTAGAGATGGACCCTAAAGTGACTGACTGGGTTAGAAATTGGTTGAGTGGGAGACAACAAAGGATACAGGTAAATGGAACTCACTCCGAGGAGAAGGATGTTTCCAGTGGTGTTTCACTGGTATCTGTCCTTGATCTGATTCTTTTTAACATCTTTGTTAGTGATATTGCAGAAGAGCTGTCGGATAAGGTTTGCCTCTTTGCTGATGAAAGTAAAATCTGCAATAGATTAGACACCCAGGAAGGAGTAGATAACATGAAGAAAGTTCAAGCTAAGCTTAAAGAATGGTCAAGAATTTGGCAGCTGACATTTAATGATAAAAAATGCAGGATAATACATTTGGCTGCAAAAATCCAAGGGAGTACAGTCTTCTAGGGAGCAAAGGACTTCTCTCCATGATTGAAGACCAGGGCCTGGGCGTGGTTGTGTCTGATGATCTTAACGTGGCTAAACAGGTAGAAAAGGCACGGCAAAAGCCTGAAGGATGCTTGGGTGCATAGGGAGAGGAATGGCCAGCAGAAAAAAAGGAGGCAATAGTACCTCTGTATAAGTCGCTAGTGTGATCTCATTTGGAGTACTGTAGTCAATTCTGGAGACTGCACCTTCAAAAGGATAAAAAAAGGAAGGAGTCAGTGCAGAGGGTGGCTACTGTAATGTTTAGTGGTCTTCATTATAAAGTGTATGAGGACAGTCTTAAAGATCCTAATATGTATATGTTACAGGAAAGGCGGGATTGAGGAGGTATTATAGAGACATTTAAAAACTTCCATGGTATAAATGAACAAGAGAAGAGCCTCCTTCATTTGAAAGCAAGCTCTGCTATGAGGGACATAGGATGAAGGTGAAAGGGGATAGACTCAGGGGGTAATATGTAGTAATATTTCTTTATCGAGAAAGTGGTTGATGCATGGAATAATCTCCCATTGGATATAGTATACAGTATGCAAGGACAGTATCTGAATTCAAGAAAGCTTCGATCAAACATAGAAAAAAAGGGGGCAATTGTAGTAGTTTATATGGAAGGGCAGACTAGATAGGCCATGTGGTCTTTTTCTGCCATCATGTTTCTATTCTATTCTATGATTGAATCTTATGAATTGTTCATGTGAAGTAAGCTCCTCTTATCTTGATTCTGATATATTCTGAGACATTTTCATTCTTGGTTGGGTTGTTTTAACTAGCAGTCTTTATAAGAACAAAAACATCTGCAAAGGCTACATAAGCGCTAATTTATAAGGGCACAATAGGCACCTCTGCTAATTTGGAAGAAATTGATCCTTGAATGTAGGCGGAGAAATTTAAACCTGCTGTAAAGCAGGGGTAAATGTTTGGACTTCATTTACGCAAATACTTATAAACTTTAAGGTATTTTGTAATCTACAATGGTACTTGTGGATCCTGCCCATGTTCTTCCCAGACTTCACATTCATGATAAGATTCACATATTTAAACCACTAGGTATTTTATGAAAGGTGTTTTATGCATATATATGGTTACATATCCATGAAAAAGACTTTATAACATTAGTACATAGTGTCCCTTAGACCCAAGATAATCAACCTATTCACCTTCACCCATCCATTCTCTTTGTTGACTATATGTTGTAGCAATCAAACCATGCATTCAAAGTCTTCGTCAATCTGGTTTTTATGGGATGCCAAAAATGCATTGAATGGACCTTTAGATAGCCAGAGCCACAGGAGATCCCTGATTTCTATATGACTTCTATATGACTGATCCGTACCTGTGGATGTTTATAGACTCCCAGCAGCTGAGCCATGGTCATGCACATCCGAGACTTGCTATCTCCAATCACTGCAGCCAGAGAAGAGGCTCTACTGCAGGTGTAATTTGGGATGGGGTCTTTGTGCCCGGTGAGTTGCCACATTGTGCCTCTAAGGGATCGGGACGGAGTATCGCAGGAGTCATATATCCACAAGCCCAAAGTGACATTAGGCAGTAGGGAAACATTTCGGCTAATTTCTTCCAAGGCAAATACCATTCCTTGAACATATTGGTAAAAACGTAATTGTAATCTGAAAACATTAAAATTGTGTGATAGATGTGGAAGATGAGCATAATTTTCAAACAGAGCATCCAACTGGCAATGTGTACACATACTTTTTTTTAATTCCAAATTTTATAGGTATACACATCAAGCATTACACCATGAAAACACCTTTTAGTAAATACATAATTAAAAAAATAAATAATAATAAGAAAAAGGAAAGGTTTTCTAGCCCACATTAAGGTAGGACAATCACTTCTAACAAGCAGAAGGAAACAAAAACTTACAGGACAGTCCAAAGCTAAACCACTAAACAAAGTTAAAAAAATTATTTACCATAACACAAAACCTCTGTAAGGCTCTACTTGTTAGTCAAAAGATTTTCCAAATGAAGAGGATCAATAAACATATACTTAACATTATTCAAAGTGATTAAATATTTACAAGGACATTGACACTCTGTCAGTGTCACGGCAGGACATTCTAGGGAGATAAAGTTTCTAGCTAAAATAAATGACTGCTTCTTGGAGCAGCTGGTTCATGAACCGATCAGAGGGGAAGCCATTTTGGACTTAGTCCTTAGTGGAACACCAGATCCGGTGCAAGAGATAAGGTTGTTGGGGCCACTTGGCAATAGTGATCATAGCATGATCGCGTTTGATTTAACTAATGGAGGCGGGATGGTAAGGAAATCCACAGTACTACCTTTCAACTTTTGAAAGGGAGACTATGATAAAATGAGGAAAATAGTTAAGAAAAAACTTAAAGGAACTGTTGCAAAGGTTAAAGAGTTACATCAAGCTTGGGTGTTGTTGAAAAATACTATCTTTGAAGCCCAGACCAGCTGTATTCCACGCTTTAAGAAAAGTGGAAGGAAGTTCAAAAAACTGGCAGCATGGTTTAAAGGTGAGGTCAGAGAGGCTGTTGTTGCCAAAAAAGCATCTTTCAGGATATAGAAAAAGAGCCAAATGTCGAAAACTGGAAATAGCACAAGCAGTGGGAAGTTAAATGCAAGGCATTGATAAGGCAGGCAAAAAGAGAATTTGAGAAGAAACTTCTGTGGAAGCAAAAACGCATAATAAAGACTTTTTCAAGTACATTCGTGGCAAAAAACCTGTGAGAGAGTCAGTTGAACCATTAGATGATAGAAGGGTAAAAGGGGCAGTAAGAGGGGACAAGGCTAAAGCGGAGAGACTGAATGAAGTCTTTGCTTCGGCCTTTACTGAGTAAGATATAGGGATGTTATCCATGACTGAAGTGATATTTAAAGGTGATACTGCAGAGGAATTTAAAGAAAAATCGATACACCGGGAAGATGTATTACAACTATTTGATAAACTGAAGAGTAGCAAATCACCTGGGCCGGATGGTATACATCCAAGGGTGTTGAAAGAACTGAAATATGAGATTGCAGACCTGCTATTAGTAATCTGTGAACTATCATTAAAATCATCTCTAATACCTGAAGATTGGAGGATCGCCAATGTAACACCAATTTTTAAAAAGGGTTCCAAGGGTGATCCGGGAAACTACAGACCGGTGAGCCTGACATCAGTTATGGGAAAAATGGTAGAAAACATTATAAAGAACAAAATTACTCATCATGTAGATAGTCATGGCTTAATGGGAGACAGCCAACATGGCTTTAGACAAGGAAGATCTTATCTTACTAATCTGCTATGTTTTTTTGAAGGTGTGAATAAACAGGTGGACAAAGGTGAGTCGGTTGATAGCGTATCTGGCCTTTCAGAAAGCCTTTGACAAGGTCTCTCATCAGAGACTTTTGGCAAAACTAAAAGTTATGGGATAGGAGGCAGTGTACTATTGTGGATCAGGAACTAGTTAAAAGATAAAAAGCAGAATGTAGGGCTAAATGGCCAATTTTTCCAATGGAAAAAGGTGAATAGTGGAGTACCCAAGAGAAGTGTGCTGGGTCCGCTGCTTTATGACATATTCATAAATGACCTGGAAAAGGGAATAATGAGTGAGTTTATCAAATTTGCAGATGACACAAAACTATTTAAAGTTGTTAAAACCCAAGAGAATTGTGGAAAATTGCAAGAGAATCTTGATAAATTGGAAGAATGGGCATCCAAATGGCAGATGAAATTTAATATGTACAAGTGCAAGGTTATGCACCTAGGAAAGAACAACCCAAACTATGGTTACACAATGCAAGGTTTACTGAGGAAAAAGATTTAGGTGTCATCATGGATAACATGTTGAAACCCTCCGCCCAGTGTGCAGCGGCGGCAAAGAGAGCAAATAAAATGCTAGGTATCATAAGGAAAGGGATGGAAAATAAAACAAAGGATATTATAATGCCTCTGTATTGTTCCATGGTACGACCGCACCTTGAATATTGTGTGCAATTATGGTTGCCGTATCTTAAAAAGGATATAGTGTTATTAGAAAAGGTGCAGAGAAGAGCCTCCAAAATGTTAAAGGGGATGGAAGGATACTCCTATGAAGAGAGGCTAAGAAAGTTGGCGCTCTTCAACTTGGAAAAGAGACGGCTGAGGGGAGATATGATAGAGGTCTATAAATTAATGAATGGAGTGGAAATGGTAAACATAGATTGATTGTTTATGTCGTCAGAATATATTTATTTATTTAATGTTTCTTTTATACTGCGCTATTTGAAATCAGTGCGGTTTACATGTAACACATTTGTCCAGTGCAGGCAAGTCTGCAGGGGACTTACAATGAACGGGGTTCTATATACAGGGCTAACAGGGTAACTATGTACACTTTGGCTATTGCAGGTTCCATGGACTAAGGGACATGCAATGAAGCTACAGGGTAACCTATTTAAGACTAATAAAATAAAATATTTTTTTCACTCAATGTGTAATCAAACTCTGGAATTCGTTAACGGAGGATGTAGTAAAAGCTGCTTATGTAGCTGGGTTTAAAAAAGGTTTGGAGAAGTTCCTGGATGAAAGGTCCATAAACCATTATTAAAAGGGACCCAGGATATCACTGCTTATAACCCAATACAAGCATTGAGGAACCTGTGTCTTTTAGGGAAACTGCTAGGTACTGTCATCCCTAATCAGCCCCAGCGGTGAAGACTGGTATTGTTGGGCTTTCTGAGAGTGGTAGTTGTGCCTTACTTATATAGATCACACAGAAAACTTCTTTTCTTTTTAGGGTTTTATTCCCCGTCCCTTGAGGTTTCTTCTTCCAAAGATAACAGAAATTAACAGCCCATTTTGGCTTATAACAAAAGATAAATGAACAACAAAACAGCTTCCTTCAGCTTATAACTTTGAACAAAACAAAATAACCAACAGCCTAACTGTCTGCTTGGCTGGAGAGAGAGAGTAAGCTGCAGCCTTGCAACTCATACACTGGAGTTAAGGTCACACAATCACGTTTACCTCAGTGAGAATTCTGGCTCTGTTACAGTGAGAGAACACTCCATCAATTCTGGATTTTCTAATACTTCTGAGTTTTCATACTCCATTAATTCCTGTTCATTAACTTCTCCATTATCAGCTTCAGACGTGGGGTAAAAGTATGGCAGGCTTGCCTCATCCCCTAGGAAGTTTCTTTTCCCTTCTGAAGCACTGCCTCTCTGGGAAGTATCGTATAACCCTGAGCTGTGCCTTCCAGAGCTCTGCCCCCGCTGGTGTCTTAATAGATAGCTCAGGTCCTTGTTTGACCTGCTAGCTGGGTAATTACGGCAGGCTCCTTGCCGGGTCTGCACTGGCTTACTAGACTCAGCTGGGCTAGATTGGAAAGCTTGTAACGACGTTTCCCTAGAAGCTGGGAGCTCACAGTGATAAGGGAAATCTTCAACTTTTCTGGGTGAGTGAAACCCTCTTCTCTTAGTATTTTTATAACCAGGATAAAAGCTATTGTCAGCCTCTAAATATCTGGGCTTTATGTGGCTATTTCTATGCTTCCAGGGCTCCTCCCTCTCAGATAGCAAATAGCCCTTGTATTCACTCCTTGCCCCTGTACCTGCTGTTGCAGTCTTCTTATATTTCTCTCTCGTCCTCCAAGCACAAACACACTGTCAGGGTGTTGCTTTCTCACCGAGCCACACAGGTCTCTGGATTCTTTCCAACTTTCACACCGGCTCCCTTGTTGCCTCACTGACTCACTCTCACTATCTTCATCTCTGTCACACCAGCTCCAGGCTTTCCATGGCTTCAACCGTATCTGCTGTTGCCTTTCAGCTTGTGACCTCTGTTGCTTCAATTCCTCTCTCAAGGATTCCCTCTCTCTCAAGGATTCCCCATCTCTCAAGGATTCTCTCTCTCTCAAGGATTCCCTATCTCTAATTGTTTGGGAGTCTATTTTATCTGCGTGTCTCCTGACTCCACCTTCACTCAGCTGCACTCTATTGGGCAAAACAAATTCCCTTGCTTTGCTCTCTGGGTGTGTCTTTCTGGGCTCTGTGCACGTGTGCCTAGGTTGTCCCTGGCAACCATCAAACATTCCTCTGTTTACCCTGTCACTTTTACTGTGATCATTCACACTGATCTGCCCTTTCTCGGGTTGCCTTAAGTCTACCCTGTGACACATTCCCCCCCTTAAAACATTACTTGCTGCCGCAGTTTCTGGTGGACAGCAAGTAATCCGGGAAAGCGCATCCGCATTCCCGTGCATCTTCCCCGCTCTGTGCTGAACTTCGAAATTAAACGCTTGGAGCGCTAAATGCCAGCGGGTCAATCGAGCATTGTTATTTCGCATTAAATGCAGCCATTTTAAGGGAGCGTGGTCGGTTACTAATAAGAATTTTCTGCCCGTGAGGTAAAAACGTAGAGCCTCTATGGCCCATTTTATAGCCAAGCATTCACGTTCTATCGTGGCGTAATTCCTCTCTGCTGGCGAGAGTTTTCGACTGAGGTACGCCACGGGATGCTCACTCCCCTCAAAAACTTGGGACATCACCGCCCCCAACCCCATGTCTGATGCATCTGTTTGTATAACGAATGGTAAATTAAAATCTATACCTCTTAACACGGGAGCATTGCATAACTTTTCCTTAAGAGCTTCAAAAGCTGTCTCAGCTTCGGGAGTCCAACGGATTTGGTTAGGCGCGTTCTTCCTCAGCATTTCGGTGAGGAGAAGGCTTTCCTCTGCAAAACGGGGTACAAAGCGACGATAGTACCCTATTAAGCCTAGGAAACTCCGCATTTGTTTTTTTGTTACGGGCCTGGGGAATTCTCGAATGCTTTCTACTTTGCTAGCTAGTGGTTTTACCAGACCCCTGCCTATTATGTGACCCAGATACTTTGCTTCCCTTGTAGCAAATAAGCACTTCTCTGGGTTTAGTGTAAGGCCCGCCCTTCTCAATGCTCTGAGGACTGCTTCTACCCTCGTGAGGTGTTGGGACCAGGTCGTACTGTATACCACTATATCATCCATATACGCGAGAGCGTATTTGTGGTGGGGTCTCAGTACCTGGTCTACGAGACGTTGGCATGTAGCCGCAGCCCCATGTAATCCAAACGGCATCCTTCTAAATTGATATAGCCCAATCGGCGTGGAGAAAGCCGTTTTGGGTTTTGAGCTTTTGGTTAGCGGAACCTGCCAGTATCCTTTACTGAGATCTAATGTGGTTAGATACTTCGCCTGTCCTAAGCAATCCAGCAGGTCGTCTATGCGTGGCATAGGATATGCATCAAACTGTGATATGTCGTTAATCTGGCGGAAATCTATACAGAATCTTAAGGTTCCGTTCGGTTTCGGAACCAACAATATGGGGCTGGACCATGGGCTCCGAGACTCCTCTATGATGCCCATGGCCAGCATTTCCTTAACTTGGTTAATCACTTCTTGTTTTCTTGTCTCTGCCATTCTGTACGGACGTTGCCTTATGACACGTCCAGGGGGAGTAACTATCTCGTGTGTCACAAGATGAGTTTCTCCGGGTAAAGTGGTCAGGACGTCCGAGAATTTCATTAATAGTTGTGCTAGTTCTTTTTGTTGCTGAGGGTTCAATTCGGAGCCTACCTTAGGGGAAGTTTGTTTCTCCCAATCAGCTACTTGGGGCCCCAGATCCTCCTCGGTCCTCTCCTCCCCAAGGGCTGTTAAACTCCTCACCTCTCTCGTCCCTGTAGCACCAAACCCGCTCTCTCCCCTCTCAGTGGATGGTAGTGACGCTACTTCCTCCACCGCCGGGAACCCTACCCGCTCACAGATTAACTGTGCAACTCTGTCTCCTTTTCGTACTTCAAAATCTTTATCCCCAAAATTGAATAATAAAATTTTTACGGGACCTCTGTAATCGGGGTCAATAACCCCTGCGCCAACATCTATAGAATGCTGCACTGCTAGCCCTGACCTCGGCGCTATTCGTCCATAGCATCCCTCTGGTACTTTAATTCGGATGCCGGTGTCTACCAGTGCCTTTCCTCCTCTTTTTACAATAACGTCCTCTACGCTAAAGAGGTCATATCCCGCAGCCATCATAGAAGCCCTTTTTGGACCTTTTGCTTGGGGTGTATTCTTACAAAACTGCAGGGTAAATTTTTGTTTCCCCGTTAAGGGTGCTTCCTGAGGCAGAGACCCCTTTTTTGATGGTTTCCCGAATAAGGGACTAGGGATAGCAGTCGCTATGGCTTCAGTTTTTACTTCTTCTGTTATCACTGGGGGTTGTACAGGCGATGGGACCAATATCCCTTGGAGGCCTTTCTCCATCTCCTGGTAGAAAGGGATCCAATCGCGTCCTAGAACAACGGCATATGGCAGCTTCGGTACTACCGCAACTAATATTTTACGTAGGGCTCCTAGACCCTGTATGGCTACTTCATGTAACGGGTAGTGAGAAGCTTCCCCATGCACACATCTGATGCGGACTTGGCCCTCTACTGGATTCGAGGGGGATGACCGACATTCTCCTATGGTTTCCCATAAGTCCTGAGAGACCATACTCTGATCGGCCCCCGAATCCAGTAGAGCTAAGGCTTGTATTCCCTCTATCTGTACTATTTGCACAAACCCCTCCGGTACTATCTCCTCTGATCCTGTTATGAGGGCAGTCTTAACCCTACATTCTTTTATCATATGGCCGGGTCGGCCACATCTATAACACCTCCTAGTGTTCCTCTCTATGTTATTCTTACCAGGGTTATACTCATTCACTCTCCTGGGTGCATACTTTTTACATTCATCCGTTCCAGTCACACTTGTACCTTTTAAAAGGCTCACATCAGACACAGTAGCATGCTTTGCTTCTTTAAACACCTCTGCCATTTTAGCTGCTTCTTCGGTATTTGAGCAATTTTGTAATGTTAAGAACGTTTTCATTTCCTGTGGTATGGCTAACAAAAATTGCTCTAAGACAATCTCGTCTAATATAGACTCCAGTGTTCTATTCTCAGGGTCTAACCACTTGTAAACCAGGCTCTTGAGCCTCTGACACAAAGCGTTTGGAGTTTCACTCTCCAACATTACTGCCTCCCTAAACAACCTTTTGTAATGCCTCGGT
This sequence comes from Ichthyophis bannanicus, assembly GCA_033557465.1. Taxonomy (NCBI): domain Eukaryota; kingdom Metazoa; phylum Chordata; class Amphibia; order Gymnophiona; family Ichthyophiidae; genus Ichthyophis; species Ichthyophis bannanicus. Next base: position 40,974,103 of record CM066051.1, on the reverse strand, counting down.
GTCAGCCCAAGGCAATCCTTTACTGCCTTTTTAATTTCAGCATAATTATTTGCTAGGCTAGTTGGCATGGCCTTAAAGGCAGATAAAGCCTCTCCGCTTAGAGTCATGGCGAATCGCATCGCCCATTGTTCTGTAGGCCACTTTAAATTCCCTGCTATGCGCTCAAACACTTCAATAAAGTCATCGGGGTTATCTTCATGCCCAAATGTCTCAAAGCAAGACCTGTATGTATGTCTACTTGCGGTACTGTAGATTCTTTCTCTGAAGACTTTCTTAGTAGCGCAGTCATAGCCTCCAACAACGGTCTTTGCTGCTCCTGCATAGCTGCCATATATTGTTCCTGCAGGTGTTGTATCATCCTGGCCTGCTTCTCCTGTTGTTCGTTCATCAAGGCCAGCATATCTTGGGGATCCATCCTCTTTTCCTTTCGCTCTGCACCTGAAATAAAGAGAAAGAGACCACCAAGTGCGGTACAAAACACACAGAAAGGTTTCTTTTCCTCTCTTTTATATCACCCCTTTTCTCACAATATCCTTTCCCGTCCACCCAGGTTACCAATACCTCAGTTTCCTGGTAGACTCCAGCATGTGAGAAAAAGGTCTTTTCCACCGCTGGCCGCTCTGCCAGCCAAATCTTCTCCAATATTTCCTGGATCCAACTTCTCCTGCTTTTCAGCACTGTCCTTTTTCTTTTTCAGGCAACTTCTTATGCCCCCCGAAAAATTATCCTGCCAACTACACCATTTATGTCATCCCTCATCAGCCCCAGCGGTGAAGACTGGTATTGTTGGGCTTTCTGAGAGTGGTAGTTGTGCCTTACTTATATAGATCACACAGAAAACTTCTTTTCTTTTTAGGGTTTTATTCCCCGTCCCTTGAGGTTTCTTCTTCCAAAGATAACAGAAATTAACAGCCCATTTTGGCTTATAACAAAAGATAAATGAACAACAAAACAGCTTCCTTCAGCTTATAACTTTGAACAAAACAAAATAACCAACAGCCTAACTGTCTGCTTGGCTGGAGAGAGAGAGTAAGCTGCAGCCTTGCAACTCATACACTGGAGTTAAGGTCACACAATCACGTCACTGCCCTTTCTCGGGTTGCCTTAAGTCTACCCTGTGACAGTACTTATGACCTAGATTGGCCACTGTTGGAAACAGAATACTGGGCTTGATGGACCTTGATCTGACCCAGTATGGCATATCTTATGTTCTTATGTTCTTAACCCCCTGGACCCAGTATGGCATGTCTTATGTTCTTATGTCTAAGTTGCAGAAAGGACTTCCTCCACACCTGAGTTGACCTTGTCACATTTGGGAAAATAGAAACCTTATACCCAAAATACTGGAAATCTTTTTTAAAGAAATAAGCTCTCAAGATTTTAACCTTATCACCCATAGCAGATAAGGACACGATTAATGTTGCCCGAGCTGAGAGCTCCTCATTAGAAGATTCCAAAAAAGCTGTATCACTTGATAGGGGAAACATTTCTTTGGCTATCTCACTTGATATATCCTTAGCATTTGATCTTGTCAGTCAATCTCTTCTATGTTGACTACAATCTGCCGGCCCTCATGGATCTGTTCTTCAATAGTTTCATTCCTTTCTATCTGGTTGCTCCTACTCGATGTTGTTTCATTCTTCTACTTTTTCAACGTTCCTCTTAATGTGTGGTGTTCCGCAAGGCTCAGTCCTGGCCCCCCTGCTTTTTGATGTTTTTCTGGCCGCTCTTGTTAATCTTATCCAACGACACGGGGTTTCTGTTTACCTCTACGCAGACGATATTTTACTTCTCTTCCATGCTCATCCTTCTTCTCCTGATCTCACAAATCTAAACATCTGCCTTTTCTCATGTGTCTCACTGGTTATACACCAATCATCTCTAGCTGAGCCTTTCTAAGACTTTTGTGATTTGGCTCACTAGTTCTTCCTCTGTTTTCTCTCTAACTCCTTCACTGAATGGTTCCCCTCTCACCCTGGTTTCTTCTCTTAAATACCTTGGAGTTGTTCTGAATAATGGTTTCACCTTTCATGATCAGATTAGTGAAGTAGCTAGATGCTCCTTCTATACATCAGATCCGTTTGTTACACTGTTTCTTACTGATTCTGTCATCACTACTCTACTTTGTATTCTTCTTATTTCACATCTCGACAATTGTAATATCATCTAGTCCGATTTACCTCTTTATCAGATCAAATGTTTATAAACAGTCCAAAATACCGCTACTTGCATCCTCACCATGCATCTAAACCTTTTCTTTTTCAGTAAACTTACACTGCAACACTAGTCCACCACTATGCTTAGATCACTGCATCCAATTTCCACTGTGTCCTATTTAGCACATAAAAAGGTCATAGGTCTTCCAGCAGGACAATGACCCAAAACACACATCCAGAAATCCAAAAGAATGATTAAAAAGGAAAATATGGACTGTTTTAAACTGGCCAGCAATGAGTCCTGATCTCAACCCAATGAAGAACCTTTGGAAAGAGCTGTACTCTGCCATTAGTAAAAGGAATCCTGGAAACATTCATGAGCTGCAACAAATCACAGCTGAAGAGTTGGAGAAACTACCAACAGACAGATGTACAACAAGTTTGGAAGCTGTCAGCACTGTCAAGGATTGTACAACCAAATATTAGCAAAGGGTGCCATTAATTCTGTTGAGGTCATATTTCATTTTTTTTCTCTGAAATTAAGATATTGTGTACAGCATACCTAAAACGAGATGGGGCCAATAATGTTTACCACACATACATTATAACTTACACACAACATACAATCTGTGAATCACAACTCCTAACGCAGCCATCCTAATGAATGATACACGCTAGCTAACCATGGTTTCAGGATCTTGCTAAATCCCTGAAGACCAGTTACAGCATGCTATTCTACTACTACTACTGAGCATTTATATAGCACTACAAGTCATACGCAGCGCTGCACAGACATGTAAGAGACAGTCTCCGCTCATCAGAGCTAACAATCTAGTCAAGACAGACAACACAGAAGGTGTAGACAGGGATAAAAGAAGGGGGGAAGGTAAAGAAACAAGGAGGTCAGGTGAGTCAAGATGCAAAAGCAGTAGCAAAGAGGTGAGTTTTCAGCCTGGATTTGTAAAGGGTCAGAGAATTCATCTTGTAACGTTAAGAACAATCATGACGATGCTATCATCTAAGAGGCCGACATTAACTGATTGTTAGTTCCTCAAATTGGTCTCTGTGAAACTTTGTTAGGGCTGAACGCCTCGATTCACACTTACGGGCCTTTTACTAAAGTATGCTAGGCTTCTGCACATAACGCTCATTTGGAGCAAAATATGACACACGGCAAGTACAACAGCCCCATTCTAACTGTAGGGGGCGCTCAGCATGCTTCCATCAGTTACCGCACCGAAAGTTTCTTAATACATGACAGCGGCATTTGTAATTCATGCTGATGTACCTAACGCTTCCCATCAAGGGGTGTTAGTGTGTGTAATGATGCATTCACTCTCCGCCCTTAACCCACCAACTCCCTGCCCCGTAGCATGCAAAGTACTTAGCGGGGATTTTTGTTGTGCATGGTAGTGGTTACTGCAAATCTGCATTAACTGCTCTTTAATTAAAGGGTGCCTTATTTTCCCTAGGCTCTTAAATGTAGGAATCTTGAAAGTAGGTAGCAACAAATTTAGGACTGTGATAAAAATTAGGAGCTTAACACTGATTATCGATCTAAATTAGGCTCCTAAATCTAGGTCAGTGCTTCTCAGCCCTCTCCTTCATTCAATGGCTCCCTCTCATGCATATTTGTGGTGGTAAAGCTGAAACCCTGATTGGCTAGTCGTGCTTCCAGGAGTGGGTTGAGAAGCACTGATCTAGGCACATGAATAACAGATGCAAATTTAAGGACATAACGTTTAGGATCCTAAATTTCAGTGAATTTTCAATTGAAAGTTTAGGTCTTGGGTTTGGCTAAAAATAGGGAACAAATTTGGAACCTAACTTAGGTGCCAAGCATTTTTTGAATATTGGGCTCTTTATATATTTGATGCACTGAGGGTGAAATGGCATCTACCTGTCACCAGCTGGTGTGATGCATTTGCACGTTCCGCTACAAAAATGCCGGAAGACGTGGAAGATGACAAAAAGGAGAACAGAGAGCTATGGCAACAAAGGTGACTAGTGAGGGCCACAGTTATCAGACCTCCAAACCACTTGAAGCACCGTAGTGCCACCAAACCACATGGACAGTAAGGGACCAGAGGACCCAAGAGGTACAGATGGAGCTGCCTGTTGCAGGTCCAACAGACCATCCATTTGCACAAGATACCACAAAGCCGCCAGATTTTCCATTTTTATGGAGCAAGAGGGACTGGAGGGCATAAGACAGATGAGTAGGGGTGGGACAAGGAGTCGACAGTGGATGACAATTGAGTCTGTTGGGTGTTAGCAAGAGCAACGGGAGGAACAATGATCCTCTGATAAGTCTCATAGAGTGACAGCTAGTGACAATAGTGGAGGGAATAGTAACAAGGATTGTATCTGAATTCAAGAAAGTATGCAAGAAACATAGAGGATCTCTGATGGAAAAAAAAGTACTGTAAGCTTAGTAGTTTGTAGGGATGGTCCGAATGGAGAGGACATATGGTCTTTATTTGCTGTCATGCTTCTATGTAGAACTTCATAGAAATGAAAAATAAAAGGAAAAAATATTCCACCACTTACGTGTCACAGGGCTGGATGTTGGGGGTGTCTGTGAAGGAAATCAAGGGGTATGTTTTAGGATTGTGAATAGGGAAGATTCCCCCTATAATGATGTCCCCCTGCTTTATGTATCCTGTCATGTTCGTACTGCTTAGTCGACAGTTGATCTTAGTTGCATTATATTCAGCGAAGTTCAATATCACAAAATAAGTCAGTAGCATCAGCATGATTTTCTGCGCAGAGCTCTGCCAGTCTCAGTTTGCCTTTTGTTCAGCTTTGACCTTGGAGAAAGTAGAAAATTAAACTGGTTATCACTTGACATTGATGGGCGGTTATGGCTAAGATTATGTTAAATGTTATGGTTAGGATTATGATTAAAGTTTGGGTTAGAGTTAGATTTAAGATTAGGGCTAGGGTTGGGTCATAGTTACAGAGTAACTGAAGATGAAGAGTAATGATGGGATGAATCCCTATGAATCCTGGACTTAGGCGCCAGTTCCTACCTTCCCCATCCTGTTGTGCAGAGCAAATCCCCGGAGCAGGGAGATCTCAACCTGATTTAGTACTATACGCAGGTAGGGGGACAGTATGCAGTCTTGTCTTACAGCTTTGCTATTTTAAACCATTCTGTTTCTCCTTGTTCTGTTCGAACTGCTGTTTCTTGATCAATGTGCAGATTGTGCAAGAGAACGATCGGGTGTTCTGGTATACCCATGCTTCTTAATGTGGCCCAGAGTTTCTCATGGTTTACACAGTCAAAAGCCTTGCTATAGTCGATAAACCACAAATAGATATCCTTTTGGTAATCTTTAGTCTTTTCAAGGATCCATCTCACATCCGCGATGATGTCTCTCGTTCCATCTGAAACATTTGCTTCTCATGATCAAAGAAGATAGTCTCAAAATGGGCCTGCACTTAATGTAAATAAGACAAAGATCATGACAACTGTCAAAATCAACAGGTTCATTATTGAAGGAGAAGAAATTGAAATTGTGAACAACTTTAACCTACTTGAATCAACTATCAATAAAGAAGCAACAAGCAGTCAAGAAATTTGTTGACGCATTGCTCTTGGCAGAATAGCTATGAAAGACCTAGACAAGATTCTCAACAGCAGAGATGTCTCTCTCCATACAATGATTTGACTTGTTCAAGCAATGGTATTTTCAATAACGTCATATGGATGTGAAAGCTGCACAGTGAAAAAGATAGACAAGAAGAAAATTGATGCCTTTGAATTATGGTGCTGGGGGCGAATACTGCGTATACCATGGACTGCCTGAAGAACAAACCAGTCAGTTCTAGAGGAGATAGAACCTAAGTTTTTTTTAGAGCTCAGATGACAAGACTTCGACTTTCATACTTTGGACACATCATGTGAAGAGAGAGGTCATTAGAGAAAGACATCATGCTTGGCAAGATAGAAGCTCAACGCAAAAGAGGAAGGCCAGCAATGAAATAGACTGAAACAATAACAGCAGCTATGGGTATATAGAGAGCAGGCATAGATGATCGTGCTTACTTAATGTGCATACATGTATAATTTATGAAGTAGGCGTATAAATCATGACACTGTCTATGCCCTGTCCAAACTCCTCCTTTGAACATCTCTACTGTACAAGTACATTAACCAGCTCATGCACGTCAGTAAGAAACATAGAAACATAGAAACATAGAAACATGATGACAGAAAAAGACCACAAGGCCCATCTAGTCTGTCCTTCCATAACAACAACTACAACAGTCCACTTTTTACCTTTAGAGATCCTCTGTGTTGGTCCCATGCTTTTTTGAATTCAGTTACTGTCCTCATCTCTACCACCTCCACTGGGAGACTATTCCACGGATCCACTACTCTTTCCGTAAAGAAATATTTCCGCATATCACTCCTGAATCTATCTCCCTTCACCCTCATCCCATGTCCCCTCGTCGCAGAACTTGCTTTCAATTGAAAGAGGCTCTCTCCCTGAACATTTATGCCACGGAGGTATTTAAACATCTCAATCATATCACCTCTATCCCGCCTTTCCTCTAAGGTGTACATATTAAGATCCTTAAGTCTGTCCTCATATGCTTTATAATGAAGACCACTAATCATCTTAGTAGCAACCCTCTGCACCGACTCCGTCCTGTTCACATCCTTTTGAAGGTGCGGTCTCCAGAATTGCACACCATACTCCAAATGAGGTCGCACCAAAGACTTATACAGAGGCATTATCACCTCCTTTTTTCTGCTAGCCATTCCTCTCCATATGCACCCAAGCATCCTTCTAGCTTTTGCCGTCGCCTTTTCTACCTGTTTAGCTACTTTAAGATCATCGGACACAACTACTCCTAGGTCCCGCTCTTCTTTAGTGGACAAAAGTACTTCACCTCCTATACTGTATTGCTCCCTTGGATTGCTGCAGCCCAAATGCATGACCTTACATTTTTTAACATTAAATCCCAGCTGCCAAATTCTAGACCATTCTTCAAGCTTAGCTAGATCCCTCCTCATGTTATCTACACCTTCCTGGGTGTCTACTCTATTGCAGATTTTGGTATCATCCGCAAAGAGGCAAACCTTACCCGACAGCCCTTCCGCAATATCACTAACAAAGATGTTAAAAAGAATCGGACCAAGGACGGATCCCTGGGGCACACCACTGGTAACATCCTTCTCCTCAGAGTAAGCTCCATTTACTTGTACTCTTTGTCGCCTCCCACCCAACCAATTTCTAACCCAAGCAGTAACTTTAGGGTCCATCCCTAGGGTGCTCAGTTTGCTTATAAGTCTCCTGTGAGGAACAGTGTCAATGGCTTTACTGAAATCTAAATACACCACATCTAGAGCTCTCCCGCGGTCCAACCCCCTGGTCACCCAGTCAAAGAAATCAATCAGATTTGTCTGACAAGACCTGCCTCTGGTGAATCCATGCTGCCTCGGATCCTGTAATCAGAAACATCACTATTTTCTCTTTCAACAGCGTTTCCATTAATTTACTCACCACTGAAGTTAAACTAACCGGCCTGTAGTTTTCAACCACATCCTTACTACCGCTTTTGTGTAAAGGCACCACATGAGCCTCTCTCCAGTCCTTTGGCACCACTCCCGATTCCAACGAGGCATTGAAAAGGTCAGTCAGTGGAGTTGCTAGAACGTCCCCAAGTTCCCTCAGTATTCTAGGGTGTATCCCATCCGGTCCCATCGCTTTGTCTATTTTAAGTTGAGCTAGTTTCTCACGAACACAGTCCTCTGAAAACCGTTCAAGATGTCTCCCGCTTCTGCTCCTATCCGTGGGCGTTCTCCAAGGTCCTGCTCCTGGTTCTTCATCTGTGAACACAGAACAAAAATATTTGTTAAGCAATTCCGCTTTATCCTTATCAGCTTCTACATATTCCCCCCTGCACCCTTGAGTCTGACAATACCACTTTTGCCCTTCCTCTTCTCACTAATATATCTGAAAAATGTCTTATCCCCCCATTTTATTGCATTGGCTATTTCCTCCTCCTTTTGAATCTTTGCCTTCTTGACTACTTTGCTAGCTTCTCTAAGTTTTTCCAAATACAGATGCCTGTCTTCCTCTCTCTGTGATCTCTTGTATTTCATGAAGGCCTCCCTCTTTTTCTTCACTTTTTCAGCTACTTCCTTCAAAAACCATAGCGGTCTCCTGTTCCTTTTGCCTTTATTTACCTTTTTAACAAAAAGGTTGGTTGCCTTTAAAATACCCCCTTTCAGTTTTGCCCACTGTTTTTCTACATCCCCCAGCTGTTCCCATCCCACTAACAACTCCCTGAGGTATTGGCCCATCTTTGCAAAGTTAGTCTTCCTAAAGTCTAAGATCTTCACCTTGGAATGGATTCTAACAGCCCTAGTCCTAATACTGAACCACACCATCTGGTGATCACTGGATGCAAAATGATCTCCCACTACAACATCAGAAACACTTTCTCCATTGGTAAGCATCAAGTCCAGTATGGCCCCTTCACGTGTGGGGTCTGTTACCAATTGCCTGAATAGTTCTCCCTGTAGAGAATCCAGGATCTCCTTACTCCTAGATGATACTGCAGCAGGAATGTGCCAATCAACATCTGGCATATTGAAATCTCCTAGAAGTAGCACTTCCCCTTTCCTAGCAATGCTGCGTATGTCTTCAATTAACTCTCTGTCCACCTCTTCCTCTTGTGAGGGAGGTCTGTATATCACACCAATGCAAATAGATTTCTATTTCCCTCTTTCTAGTTTAACCCACAATGCCTCCTCTCTCCCTTTTAAGCTCTGTAATTCCAAAGCTTTAATAGTAGTTTTTACATATAGTGCTACTCCTCCTCCCCTTCTTCCTACCCTGTCCTTTCTGAATAAAGTATAGCCAGGTATAGTTACATCCCAGTCATGGTTTTCTGTGAACCATGTTTCTGTAACTGCCACTAAATCTAAGTCAGCCACTCCCACCAAAGCTTCAACTTCAGAGATCTTATTTCCCATGCTACGGGCATTAATACACACTGCTTTCCATATGTTACCCCTGTTACCCATTTCCATAAAGGTATTTAATGTATCACTTACCTGGGGGCTTTCACTTACCTGGGGGCTTTCTTCACCCATCCCCAACGAATCTAGTTTAAAGACCTCTTCAGTAGATTAGCCAGTCTACTACCAAAGATGTGTTGACCTTTCTTGGACAGATGGATGCCATCTCTGCTCTGCAACCCTTGGAACAGCATCCCATGGTCTAGGAAACCAAAACGCTCTCGAAGACACCATCCACGCAGCCAGGCATTAATCTCCAGGATGCGAGCCTCTCTGCCTTGGCCTTTACCCTCAACAGGGAGGATTGAAGAGAACACCACCTGTGCACCTACCTGCTTCACCCTCTGTCCCAGAGCCATGAAGTCACTTTTGATACGTTCCGAGGTATACCTGGCAGTATCATTTGTTCCAACATGGATTAGCAACATTGGGTAATAGTCAGTGGGCTTGATGAGTCTCGGCAAACTCTCCGTAACATTTTGGATCTTGGCACCAGGCAGACAGCATACCTCTCTGGACATCAAGTCTGGTCGGCAGATGGACGCCTCAGTACCCCTCAGAAGAGAGTCTCCAACCACCACTACCCTTCGTTTCCTTCTGGTCACTGATTCTGCAACTATGGGGTACTTGAACTCTGGTTCTTCCCTTTCCAGGGATGCTTTCACCTCCTCCACTTCCAGGGCTGCATAATGGTTCTTCAATTCAAGGGCTGGAGAAGTTGGATTGGTGATTTTGCAGGCTCTGGTGACTTTTGTCCAACCATCGACATTCTGTTGGCACCCATCTTCTCCTGTGCTGGAGAGCCTGGTTGCTGCAAGCAGCATCTCATCAATGTACTTCTCACTGTCTTGAATGCTCCTCAGCCTCACCACCTCCTCTCTGAGTTCCTCCACTTGTTTCCTCAGAGCTTCAGCATGCAGGCACCCTGCACATGGAACCGGTTCTTCAACTGGCAATAGGACCTCTGTCTGGACCGAGGCAGAAGCTGTAACGGGGGCAACAGCTTTAGCAATACGATTTTTCCCAGCCATTATTCTGTTTGTGGAGCTTAGGTATCTGTTAAAGCAAAAGAGAGAGATCTACGAAGTACCAGCTGGTTTCGCAGCTGTCCTTTCAGAGAAAAAGCAGTTAAATCTCTTTAATTATATTCAAAATGTGCTGGTACAATTCACTGTGATTTGTTAAAGGGGGAGGTGCCCTATAAAGCAAGACTGCTCACTAGGGGTGGGTGGGAGTCGGGGTGGGTAGGGAGGGAACTAACCCCTGATTAGGTGCTAGCAGTTCCTGAACCTGAGGGGGTTACAGAGTTCAGCAATACTACTGTGCTCAAGTACAGTTCCCCTAAAACAGCAAAAATGAAATTAACCTTGCTTTAAAAAATATACACAAAACCCTTTTAAGAGCTCCCAGTCAGAGAGCTAGCAATGTAACAAAAAAAAACCAAACAAAGAAACCCTCAAATCCTTACTTACTGTTTGATGTGTGGAGCCCTGGTTAAGAAAGCCTCAAAAGGGCAGGGCAAAGCAGCCTTTTTATGCAGGCTTCAATTGCACTCAGGAAACAGGCCCACTAACCCCTGATTAGGTGTTAGCAGTTCCTGAACCTGAGGGGGTTACAGAGTTCAGCAATACTACTGTGCTCAAGTACAGTTCCCCTAAAACAGCAAAAATGAAATTAACCTTGCTTTAAAAAATATATACAAAACCCTTTTAAGAGCTCCCAGTCAGAGAGCTAGCAATGTAACAAAAAAAACCAAACAAAGAAACCCTCAAATCCTTACTTACTGTTTGATGTGTGGAGCCCTGGTTAAGAAAGCCCTAGGAGTCTTCTTTATGGTTTGGACAAAAGAAGGGTCATCGGAAACAAGACAGCTGGCTTCACAGAACTCTACTACTACTGCTAGCTATTTATATAGCGCTACATGGTGTATGCAGCACTGTACGTATTGATGTAAGACACGATTCCTGCTCGTCAGAGCTTACAATCTAATCAAGATGAAAAAACATTGCAAAACTGGGGACTTGTGTATGGCAAGATAGTAGTGAACAAGAGGAGCATTTAGGGCCAGAGAAGGAGCCCAACGCACCAACTCAAGTAGTTTGTTGCAGGCATATGGAGGAGCAAGGTGGACTGAATGAAGTCTGGAGTTGGCAGAGAAGGACACAGATAAAGGATTATGCAAGAGGAGCAGAGTTCCCAAGGAGGAATGTAGAGTTGGATAAGAGAGGAAAGGTAGTGAGCAGCCGCAGAATGAGTGCAGGTAGGTAGGAGAAGTTTGAAATGGATGCGAAAATGGATAGGGAACAAGTGAAGTGACTTGAGAAGAGGGGTTACATGAGCATAGCGACACTGGCAGAAGATAAGCCGTTTTGAACAGATTGAAGGGGAAAGAGATGATTGAGAGGGAGACCAGTGAGGAGCAGGTTACAATAGTCCAGACGGGAGGGGACTAGTGAGTGGATGAGGATCTTAGTAGTGTGTATAGAAAGGAAGGGACAAATTTTGCCAATGTTATAGAGAAAGAAGCAACAGGTTTTAGCTATCTGGTGGATATGTTTAGAGAAAGAGAGAATAGATTCTGATATAGCCAGGAAATGACTTCAGAAACATGGGTAAAACTTTTCCCTTTGTCAAACTTCTGTCAAACAATCTTGAGTCGTTGCCTTTTTTGAAGATTTTTTTCCCCAAAATCTAGAACCTTCCTTTTCAGTTTTCTCTTCCATGGCACCTTTCAGATTTCTGACAATGTCTCATAATATTTTTAAAGACTTACACAATTATGGTTGACGTCCAAAATGATGCTGGAACTCACACATAGTCTAATGATGGCGCTGTCAGTTACTGACTTATAACCTTTCTCATATTCCCTCATCACGAGGACCAATTTCTGTGATGGAATAATTGCTAATTGCTTTGAGGTTTCCATAAGTCACAGGGGAAGATGTGATTGATAAACAAAGGACTGAACTTGGAAATAAGTAAATTTATGGGAAATTACTTTTCATTACAGTACTGTAGAACAGATGGGAAAAGTGAGCTTTTATTTCCTCAGACAGTAATTATGGGAGTAGCTTGAAAGATCTACGTCACCTCAGAGTGGAACCATAATATGTGCAATACTGGGTCAGATTAAGAGTCCCTCAAGCCCAGCATCCTGTTTCCTGCAATGGCTGATCCAGGCCGCCAGTGTCCCACAGGGTCCCAAGGAATAGATCTATCCTTCATTGATTACACTCAGAGATAAGCCTTGGCTTTCACATGCCTACATGGTTAATAACAGTTTATGGAATTTTCTTCCAGTAATTTGTCTAAATTATTTTAAAACCCAGCTATATCTTGACCATATCTTCCAGCAACAAATGCAACAGCTTAATTTTAGAATGAGTAAGAACATAAGAAATGCCTTACTCAACGCATAATCAAGCTCTGGAATTCATTACCGAAGGTTGTAGTAAAAGCTCTTCGTGCAGCTGAGTTTAAAAAAGGTTTGGACAAGTTCCTAGAGGAAAGGTCCATAAACCATTATTAAAGGAGACTCGGGTGCATCTTTCTTTCTAAAGTATCCATGTAAGTGTATCTTGATTTATGAGCAGACTAAATATGTTTTTATGGAGTCTGCCCAGTTGGAAGTTTTCTTGTCTAGTAAAGAAAGTGATTCGTGTTTTTCTTCTTCTTTTCCATGTATCAGGGCTATTGTGATTAATCATCGGCATAACATTTTTTTTGTATTGTAATTACTATGGTGTAAAGTATATTACTTCTCTTTTTTTTCTCCTTTTTATCTTCCCCGTCATGTGGACTTGATTGTAATTCCTGTTTATATCTTAATAAAGATTTCAATAATTTAAAAAAAAAAAAAAAAAAAAGGAGCTTCGGGAAATCCACAGCTTGCCCCGGGATAAGCATTACAGAACCTGTGTGTCTTTTTGGGGAAACTGCTAGGTATTTGTGACCTGGATCGGCCACTGTTGGAAACAGCATACTGGGCTTGAAGGACCTTGGTCTGACCCAGCATTCCCACATCCAAAAAATGGCATTGAGAATTGTAAACTGAAATACACTTCTCAAAGACATTTTAGATCATGCTTTTTCTAGATGTGGGAATGCTCACCATGTCTATCCTCCCAGGGGGAATGGTAGGAATGCCGAGTGGGAAGGGTTGTGTGCAGCGTCCACCATGTAGATGTGGATTCCTGATTTTATAAAGGGAATCCATGTCTGGAAAACAAAATGTGGATACCAGCATTTAGACCCCAGGCTTGAATACAGAGGTAGATGTATATTCTGACATCACCCTCCCTCCCCCTGCATGCTCCTGGCAGCTCCTGACCTGAGCCCTCCTTGCATAGGGCCAGCCCCCTCTCCTACCCCTCCCCACAGAAAGTAGCAGACTGCCTGTCCTTCTCCCACAATAAGACAGTCAGAATGCCCCCCCTTCCCTCAAAGGACTGGAGAAAGGAGCATGTGGTCCCTTTACACTAACGTGGAAGTAAGGATGAGGTTGAGAACTGCAGGCCGGTTAGTCTGACCTGGGTGGTAAATTAATGGAAAATCTGCTAAAACAGTGGATAGTGAGGTTTCTGGAGTCCAGTGGATTGCAGGATCCGAGACTGCATGGTTTTACTAGAGGCAGATCTTTTCAAATAAATCTGATTAATTGCTTTGACTGGGTGATCAGCGAGTTGGACTGAGGGAGAGCCATGGATGTGGTATACTTAGATTTGATGTAAAGCTTTTGACACCGCTTCACATAGACAACTTATAAATAAATTGGGCACCCTAGCCATGGTCACTAAAGTGACTATCTGGGTTAGAAATTGGTTGAGTGGGAGGTGAGAAGGATTACAAATAAATGGAGTTCACCCTGAGGAGAAGGGTATAACCAGTGGTGTGCTGCAGGGATGTGTCCTTGGTCCAATTCTTTTAAACATTTTGGTTAGTGATGTTGTGGAAGGGCTGTCTAAGGTTTGCCTCTTTGCAGATGATAGCCAAATCTGCAATGGAGTAGACACCCAGGAAGATGTAGACAAAATGAGAAAGGATCTAACAAAACCTGAAGAATGGTCAAGAATTTAGCAGCTGAGATTGAAAACTAAAAAATGCAGGGTCATGCATTTTGGCTCCAAAAATCCAAGGGAGTGGTACAGTATAGGGTTGAGAAATACTTCTGTATATGAAAGAAGAACGGGACCTAGGCGTGATTGTTTCTGATGATCTTAACGTAACCAAATACAGTCAAACCTCGGTTTTCGTTTACCCCGGTTTTCGTACGTTTCGGTTTTCGACGTTTTTCTGACTGAGATTTTGTCTCGGTTATCGGATATCGCCTCGGTTTTCGTAAAGAATGTGGAATTAGGTGAGCCAGTGCTGCCAGATCTGAAAACCTATATACAACTCCTGAAGAAGTGTCATGGGATAGAAGGCAATACATACACCCTCGCGCTGGTCTGTATACACTGCCCGCCCAGTCCCGGCAGCACTACCCCCCGGACTCACCGATCGCGTGTTGACAAGCGAAAGTCAGCTGAGCAACATCCTCGAGCCAGAGTCAGAGATGCAAGGATTGCACAGAGAGGAAGGCCCTGATCTCTCCACCGCCTGCCTGTTCTCTGGAGCGCCCCCTCAGGCTCGGAGGTAGCAGGGTAGCTGTCAATGTAAGCAGGAGATGTTGCATGAATGTGGGAGGCAGTTCTTTCTCTTGCAGGGTACGCTTGCAAATTGCTGTTGAGACGGAGTCAGCGATCAGATTACAGTGCCGTACAGTACAATATCTGTGTGTTTGCTGTCCTGTGGACGATCGGGCAGGTGAGAGAGAAGTGACAGGAGCTGGGTGTCTGGAACGGATTAATTGAATTTACATTATTTCCTATGGGAAATATTGCTTCAGTTTTCGTACGTTTCGGTTTTAGTCAGACTTGTTAGAACGGATTAATCATGAAAACCGAGGTTTGACTGTAGGTAGAAAAGATGACAACAAAAGCCAGAAGTATGCTTGGGTGGATAGGGAAAGGAATGGCCAACAGGAAGAAGGAAGTGATGGTGCCTCTGTATAAGTCTTTGGTGAGACCTTATTTGGAGTATTGTGTGCAATTCTGGAGTTCGCACCTTCAAAAGTGTATAAAAAGAATGGAGTTGGTGCAGAGGGTGGCTACCAAAATGGTCAGTGGCTTCATCATAAGGCATATAGGGACAGGCTTAAAGATCCCAATATTTATACTTTGGAGGAAAGGCGGGAGAGAGGAGATATGATAGAGATGTTTAAATATCCCGGTGACAGGAAGAGAGCCTCTTTCAATTGAAAGAAAGCTCCTCAACAAGGGGGCATAGGATGAAGGTGAAACGTAATAGAGTCAGAAGTAATATGTGGAACTATTTCCTTTCGGAAAGAATGATGGATGTATGCACTAGTTGAATTCAAGAAAGCATGAGACCAACAGAGAAGATCTCTAATGGAAAAAAAAAAGAGACTGCAGTATTTGGTATGGAAGGGCAGACTGGATAGACCATATGGTCTTTTTCTGCTGTCATGTTTCTATGTTTCTATAAAGTTGTGCCCCCCAGGAGACCCTCTTGCCAGATTGGGCCATGCCCCCACCACCCCCAGTTGATACTTCTGGACTTAGTGGGGACACTGAAGTATAGCGGGAGGAAGAGTGAGTCCCATTTGCTCCTGCTCCGCATGAGACAGCAAGTAAAAAGGGTGCCAGTGACCCCTCTTTACTCATTGAACAGGTTTTTCATTGCGCCCATGCAGCTGCATCCACTGTGTTTTTATTGGTGTAGTGATATGTTAATTCACTGTGAGAAGGAGATCGATGCCAATACCGGTGTATTTCAGCACTGTGTATGCGCGGCATTTTCACTTTTACCCACGCTTTGCCTGATGTATAGGTATGTTAAGACTTTCTCTAAATGTTGAGATATAATACGCCTTTCTTGTGTGATGGAGTTTTTCTTCTCCGTTTTAACCTTTTACGTACCCTTCCTGTTCTTCATATATTCACACTCTGCTCATTGTATAGGAAGGTTGAGATGCTTTTCGATGTCAACACATAACCAGTTCAGTCTGCTCGTCCGAGTTCCCCTTCTCCCTTTAAAAGCCTTTGATAACCCTGCACAGTTGCGTACTGCTATATGATTTTTTTCTGTATCCCGCGTTTGCCCCGATGTTCCCTACTGTAAGTACTGCGGTTGTTAACATCAACAATCTCTTTTTTTTAGATCAAAAGCCCCTTTTCACAACGGTTCCGACCCATCCTTTGTAGTTTTCTGATCCCCTTCCCCTGTCCTCTCCTCCTTTTTCCTATTCCCCTTAGGGCATCTGTTTTTTTATACTGACATTTTTTATTGTAAAGGACTTTTACCCACGCTTTGCCTGATGTATAGGTATGTTAAGACTTTCTCTAAATGTTGAGATATAATACGCCTTTCTTGTGTGATCAAGTTTTTCTTCTCCGTTTTAACCTTTTACGTACCCTGCTTTTTAATTATCTTTGTTTTATGTTTTCAAAGTGGAAAAACACCCATGTGCTCCTCTCCTTCCCTTTTAATTCATCTTTTTATAATTTTTATGGTTTTTTTATGTGTTTTTAATGTGGCTCCTCTAATGCTTTCTAATGTTTTTTAATGATTCCTTGTATATATTACCACTACTACTGTATATTGCTACAAGGCGTACACAGCACTGTACAGACACATGTAAAAGATTGTCCCTGCTCATCAGAGCTTACAATCTAGTCAAGACAGCACAACAGCTGAGGATAAGGATATATCTAGGCGAATGGTACGGAAACACATTGGAGAAAAAGTGGATCAGGATCCAAAAGCAGCCTTGAAAAGGTGAGTTTTCAGTCTGGATTTGAAAAGGGCCAGAGGTGAAGCCTGATGGCCAGACTCAGGTAGTTTATTCCAGGCATAAGGAGCAGCAAGGTGAAAGGATCGAAGTCTGGAGTTGGCAGTAGAAGAGAAGGGCACACATAGAGGTGATCTGCCAGAGGAGTGGAGTTCACAAAGAATGCTGTAGGGAGACAAGAGAGGAAAGGTAGTGAGGAGCAGCAGAATGGGTGCACTTATAGGTCAGCAGGAGAATTATGAACTGAATACGGAAGCCGATAGGGAGCCAGTGAAGTGACTTGAGAAGAGGGGTTATTTGAGCATATCGAGGCTGATGGGAGATTAGCTGCACAGTTGAGTTTTGATTAGATTGAAGGCGAGAGCTGATTCAGAGGAGGTTGCAATAGTCTAGGCAGGAGATGACTAAAGAGTGGATGAGTGTCTTAGTAGTGTGTTCAGAAAGGATGGGGCAAATTTTGTTGATGTTATAGAAAAAGAAACGAGGTTTCAGCTATCTGTATGTGGAGAAGGAGAGGGAGGAGTCATTTTTTTGGTTATTCTCATCTCCCATAGTAAGCTCTCCGCTGTTTTTGACTGGTATAGTTCTTGGATGGTATCTTTTTATTATTATTTTTGGTTTCTCTACATTGTCCTTTTAAATTTCCTTTTTATGGATTGCTTTCAGTGTTACCAATTGTTTTTTTTTATCATATATGTTTTGTCATAGTTGCCTTTGAATAATATTAGCTGTTATTTTAGGTCCTTGGTTGTTTGCAAAACTTTATGCATTCTTTGTCAAGTCAAAGCTGATCAAGATACTGTATACTCTCTCTGGTAACCCTCATGACCTCTTGGAGATCTTTAGAGACTGGATGTGCAAATAAGAAAAGTCCTTATAAGAAATGCCATGCTGGGTCAGACCAAGGTCCATCAAGCCCAGTATCCTGTTTCCAACAGTGGCCAATCTAGGTCATATTTACATTCTCTTATATACTGTGCTATTCTGCATCAGTGTGGTTTATATTGAACAAACTGAAATTACATTGAACAGGGCATTATAACTTGGAGATAACTATTTTACAGGGAACATGGGCTATGGAGGGTTAAGTGGCTTGCCCAAGACCACAAGGAGCACCTGTGGGACTAGAAACCCCATTCCTTCTGGCCCAAGGTTGCTATCCTCTAGTGGGATTTGAACCACTGACCTTCTGGCCTGAAGTACCTTGCCCCAAACACTAGGCCACTCCTCCACTCATATGTAACTAGCAGTCTCCCTAAACCACACAGGTTCCTCAGTGCTTGTATTGGGTCAAGCAGTGATATCCTGGGTCCCTTTTAATAATGGTTTATGGACCTTTCATCCAGGAACTTGTCCAAACATTTTTTTAAAGCCAGCTACACTAACAGCTTTTACTACATTCTCTGGCTACAAATTCCAGAGTTTGATTACACGTTGAGTGAAAAAATATTTTCTCTTATTAGTCTTAAATAGGTTACCCTGTAGCTTCATTGTATGTCCTCTAGCTTTTTTTATATTCTGATGACGTAAAAAATTGATCTACGTTTACCCGTTCCACTCCATTCATTAATTTATAGACCTCTATCATGTCTCCCTTCAGCCGTCTCTTTTCCAGGTTAAAGAGCCCTAACCTTTTTAGCCTCTCCTCATAAAAGTATCCTTCCATTCCCTTTACCATTTTGGTGGCTCTTCTCTGCACCTTCTCTAATAACGCTATATCCTTTTTAAGATATGGCAACCAGAATTGCACACAATATTTAAGGTGCGGTCGCACCATGGAACGATACAGAGGCATTATAATATCCTTCATTTTATTTTCCATTCCTTTCCTTATGACACCTAGCATTCTGTTTGCTCTCTTGGCCGCCGCTGCACACTGGGTGGAGAGTTTTGACATGTTATCCACGATGACGCCTAAATCTTTTTCCTGGGTGATGGTTCCCAATGAGGAACCTTGCATTGTGTAACCATAGTTTGGGTTGTTCTTTCCTAGGTGCATAACTTTGTACTTGTCCACATTAAATTTCATCTGCCATTTGGAGCCCAGTATTCCAATTTATCAAGATCCTCTTCCAATTTTCCACAATCCTTTTGGGTTTTAACAACTTTAAATAGTTTTGTGTCATCTGCAAATCTGATAACCTTGCTCGTTATTCCCTTTTCCAGGTCATTTATGAATATGCCAAACAGCAGAGGACCCAGCACAGATCCCTGTGGTACTCCACTATTCACCTTTCTCCATTGGGAAATCTGACCATTTAGCCCTGCCCTCTGTTTTCTATCTTTTAACCAGTTTCTGCCTCCTATCCCATGACTTTTTAGCTTTGCCAAAAGTCCTCCATGTCCTGGAGGTAATTTATGGGAATTGGTGTGCGCTAGGACTTAGCTGAGGAAGGGCTGGGACTCATAGAGATAGATTATACATGCAAGGCTACAATCATAGGCCTCCAGTCTTACCTAACTGTATCATTGGATCCAAATACACAAAAAGTGCTGAAATATGAAAATAAACATCCAGTATCTGTCTCCATCATCAAACTTGGACAAGCGTTCCGACCACTAGAAGGAGTGAGAATCCACCAACATACGCAGAAAAGGAAGTAACAGAATTTGCAAAACAAGAGAGAAAACTCTTCAAGGAATTAGATCAACAACCAAGGAAAAATAAGTGACAAATGCATAAATACAGTGGGAAATACAGAGTTTTACTCCAGGAACCCTTTGTCAATCCATAACGGACATATGAATGGTTGAGGAGAGGTGAACTGAAACAAAGGATGAGTGGTTGATAGTTGCAGCCCAGGACAGCGGCTTAGAGATGAGATGGTTTACAGCAAGCATTGAAGAGACTGGCAGAACAGACATATGTCGATTCTGTGGGAGGGAGCTGGAGACGGTGACTCGGCTCATAGCTGGCTGTGAAGTTCTGATGGCAGAAACTTTCTATACATAAAGTGGCACGCCTCTTCCACTGGAAACTCTGTGAACACTGTGGCATCGCTGTGCCTGAACATCACTGGGATCATGACTCTAGGAGAATTGTCACCTATTGCTGTGATCAGTTATAACCTTACTATTGTTCTGTACTATATACTGATGTTATTTTACTAATCACTTGATGTTCCATTATGTGGAAAACAAACTCTTTTTTGACCAGTCACTGAAAAAGTCTATATTAAAACAGATGTTACTGGCAACTTTGTTACCAACTAATTATAACCAAATCTTTGAAATCATCATTGAAAACATTGAAAATGCTGATATGCAAGTAACCAACACGAGCAACTATCTTCCCATTCCGTTGTTGAAAAGCCTTTGAATCACCAACATAGAGGCTTGCTGCTTAAATACACTTTCACAGTCCAGTATGCGTTATTTATTTGTTTTATTTTTTAGTACTTATATGACACCATTTCCAAAGATCAGTGGCAGTTGACAAAGAAAAAAATAGGAACTTCATATTATAACATCAGAAAAATTACTTACAGAGCAAACATGAAAAAACAAATTAACTATTAACATACAGTAAATATGTACAAGAAGCAGATACTGTAATGAATATGTATTGGTACGTGGGAGGGAGGGATGGACGGGATAGAGGTGGTCAAGGGGTGTGTAGTGTTGAGGCTGATTGTTGTTGGTAGAGGAGCCATAGTATTCAACAAATAGGTGAGTTTTGAGCTCTTTCCGGAATGTTTGTGGTCCTTTATGGCTCTTACATTGTCTGGTAATGAATTCCAAATGGAAGGGGCAACGTAAGTAAAGGCTCTATTGCTGATGGATTTATTGGCGTTGCGGATGTGGGTTGGAATTGTTAGTGTATTTTGGGAAAAAAACCTCCTGGTTCTTCAGTTGTTGGGTGAACTAAGGAGGGAGTTGAGGAATGAAGGGGAAATTTTATTGTACAATTTTGAAGGTTATTACGAGGTACTTGAATTTAGTCAGTGTTTGACTGCTCCAAGGTGAATGAGAGTTCTGAACCTGAGCCGTGAATCGTGCTCTTTTTAAAGCTGCCAAGTACCGAACGGAACCAGAAGCCCTGAATCTCAACATAGGTTGGCAATTCCATACACAGGGAGACATTCATTGCCCACAGGGAAAGCTAACTTGAAGAATGAATTTCGTTTTTTTGTTTACTTGCTTGTTAGCTGCTTCAACTCTTAGATCGCCCTTGCATTTAAAATCACAATCATCACTTTTGCAGCTAAACTCTGTTTGTGCCAATTTATGCAAATGCTTCAATAAAAACACAAGTTGAAGGAGTAACAAGCTGAAGCAGATGGGGAGAAGTGGTGCACTTAGCAGTCTCCCTGGCTGTCTCCTCTTCGGCCTAAGATTTTATACAACTATTTCCAAGCGTCCGTGTTTTTTCTCTGTGCTTAACAACCCTTCCTTCTGTGCAGCCTTAAGAAGAACCAGGGATTTACAGGGAGATCTAGAAGTTGTTGACGTTATCCTGTGAATTCCAGGGTTTACAGCGTGGTGCCTTTTAGTTTCAAATGGTGGACAGAACGAATCATTGGCAGATGCGTGAGTATAATAATTGCCTGTGTGGCATTGTAAAATCCTGTGTGAGGGGTTCAATTCCTACGTAGGGACAAGTAACCTCAGGCCGGAGGGACTGGGGTCTATAGTCCCATGGCCACTCCTTATAGCTTTGGGCAAGCCAATTAACCCTCCATTGCCTCAGGTATGCTTAGATTGTAAGCCCTTCGGGGACGAGGGAATAAAAAGCACCTGATACAAAATATCTGTAAACTGCACTGATACACACAGTAAAGGGCGGTATATCAAGTGCCTAAAACCATAAACCACAAGTGGCAGTTTTGAAGTGTAAAGGACATGACAAAAATCAGACTGTTGTGGCACAAGCCAATAACTTTGTGGACGCTGCAGCGAGAGAAGCTGCCTTGGGCCTGCGGATTACTGCCTCACTTCTCCCCCTGGTAACACCCTCTACCAGCCAGAGGTCTCTGCAGCTTTTGCGTGAGTACCAATCAACTGCTCCTTACAAAGAAAAGATAAAGTGACTTTCCTTTGCTGCGACACCTGACACTGAAGGACTTTGGAACAAGGGACGCTTAGTAGTTTGTCCTCGACTTTATTGTATCCTATGGCTAGGTTCTTACATTCAAAATTGCATTTGATTTTCTTTCTTTCTTTGTGTTATACGTTTCCTCCACTGGCCTACTATCATTCGTGGGTCCATGACATCTCAAGTACTAGGGAAGAGGAAATAAAGCAGATCTGTGCCAGAACTAATCATGAGGCCTCGGCTGGGCGGCCAGAGTGTAATATTTGGCAGCAAGGATTGGAAGCTCTAGTGGTCATTATTTTGTTTCTGGGGGCCTAGCTCATCACCACCTGAAAGGAAGGGGAATTGTTTTCTGGCTACCTTGAAACCACCATGCATAATTCTGCAGCCTAACTCCAGTAGTTTGTTGGGATCCGCAGGCAGGCAGAAAAGGGAGACTGATGGGATGTGATTGATGTGAACTTTGAATTAAGTAGATTTAAGGGAAATTACTTTTCATTACTGCACTGTAGAATAGTCAAAGTGATTTACATTGTAACTTAAACTTGGTAATGTACATTAAACAGGGACACTGATAACTTGGATTCTTCTGAGGCAATGGAGGGTTAAGTGAGCTGCCTAAGACCACAAAAAAAGCTAGTGGGAACTGAATGCTGGTCTCTAGGTTCCCAATCCAGTGCTCTAACCATTAGGCTATCCTCTGGGTGGGACTATAAGATACTGGGTCAGACTAAGAGACCCTCAAACCCAGCATCATGTTTCCAGCAATGGCTGATCCAGGCCATCAGTACCCCAGAGGATCCAAAGGAATAGATCTGTTCTTCATTGATTGCACTCAGAGATAAGCCTTGGCTTTCCAACGCCTACATGGCTAATAAGACTTTATGGACTTTTCCTCCAGTAACTTGTCTAAATTCATTTTAAACCCAGCTATGCCTTGACCATATCTTCCAGCAAAAAAAGCAGCAGCTTAATTTTACAATGAGTGAAAAAATGCATTTTCCAATTTGCTTTAAGGGGGGTAATTGCAAGCATTCCCACATCCAAAGAGCATCATTGAGACGTGAAGACTGAAATATATATCTCAAAGCCATTTTAAAACCTGCTTTTTCTAGACGTGGGAATGCTCACCACATATATCCTGCCAGGGGAAATAGTGGGGGTGGAGAGTGGGAGGGTATGTGGCAAGGGCCCACCATGCAGATATGGATTCCTAATTTGCTAAAGGGAATCCACATCAGGAAAACAAAATGTGGATGTCGGCATTTACATCGGCACCAGACATGACTACATGCCTACTGACAGAGGCAGACGTATATTCTGATGTCGCCCTACCCTCTTGCATGCCCCTGGTAGCCTCTGTCTTAGGCCCCCCTTGCATAGGGCCAATTTCCCCTCCTACCTCTCCCCACAGAAAGAAGCAGAGTGCCTCTCCCTCCCCCACAATGAGACAGTCAGAATGCCCCCCCCTTCCCTCAAAGGTATGGAGAAAGGCGCACGTGGTCCCTTTAAACTAAAGTAGAAGTAAAGATGAGGTTGAGAACCACAGGCAAGTTAGTCTGACCTCTGTGTTGAGTAAATTAATGGAAACAGTTCTAAAACAGAAGACAGTGAGGTTTCTGGAGTTCAATGGATTATAGGATCTGAAGCAGGAGGTTTTACTAGAGCCGTTTTTTTTTCAATTAAATCTGATTAATTTCTTTAACTGGGTGATCAGAAGGTTGAACTGAGAGAGCGCCCTACATGTGGTATGCTTAGATTTCAGTGAAGCTTTTGACACTGTTCCACACAGGTGACTTATAAATCTATTGAGCACTCTAGCAATGGAACCTAAAGTGACTGACTGGGTAGGAAATTGCTTGGGAGGCGTGAAAGGGTACAGCAATATGGAGTTCACCCTGAAAAGAAGGATGTTACCAGTGGTGTGCCGCAGGGATCTTTATCTTTATTGCGATAAATACTGGGGTTTCTAGTCCAACAGGTGCTCCTTGTGGTCTTGGGCAAGCCACTTAACCCTCCATTGCCCATATTCCCTGTAAGTATTAGTGCGTGTGTCTCATATCCCCTTGTGTTAAAATGTATCCCCCAATTGTATTGTGACCACTTTGATTGAAGGATAAGGTGGTATACCAAACTGTCTAAATAAATAAATAAATATTTTATATACCACGCAACACCAAGCCTGCCAATTATTTCTAACATTTTTGTTACTAATATTGTGGAAGGGCTATTTAAGGTCTGCCTCTTTGCAGATGATAGCAAAATCTGCAATAGAGTAGACCACTAGGAAGGTGTAGATAACATGATGAGGGAACTAGCAAAGCTTGGAGAAAGGTCAAAAATTTGGCAGCGAAGATTTCATGCTAAAAAAATGCAGGATCATGCGTTTGGGCTGCAAAATTCCAAAGGAAGGATTCGGTATAAGGGGTAAAGTCTTTGGTGAGACTTTGTTTGGAGTATTGTGTGCAATTCTGGAGACCAGACCTTCAAAAGCATATAAACAGGATGGAGTCAGCACAGAGGGTGGCTTCTAAAATGGTTAGTGGGATTCGTCATAAGGCATATAGGGGAAGGCTAAAGATCTCAATATGTATACTTTAGAGGAAAAGCAGAGAGAGGAGATATGACAGAGACATTTAAATACCTCTGTGACAGGAGGAGAGCCGCTTTCAATTGAAGGACACCTCTGCATCAAGGGGGCATCAGATGAAGGAGAAAGGGGATAGACTCAGGAGTAATATATGGAAATATTTCTTTACGGAAAGAGTGATAGATATATGTATTAGTCTCCTAGTAGAGGTAGTAGAAACAAGGAAACTAGCTGAATTCAAGAAAGCCTGAGACCAACAGAGAAGATCTCTAAAGGAAAAAAGGGACTATAGTATTTGGTATGGAAGGGCAGACTGGCAAAGGCCATATGGTCTTTTTTTGCTGTCATGTTTCCATAAAGTTGCGTGCTCAGAAGACCCTCCCTTCAGAATGGGCTGTTGCCCCTCCCCTAGACTGATACCTCTGGACTTACCTACTACTACTACTTCTACTACTATGATTAGTCATTTATATAGTGCTACAAGGCGTCCGGAGCGCTGTACAGACACATATAAGAATATGGTCCCTGCTCATCAGAGCTTACAGTCTAATCAAGACAGACTGTACAATAGACGAGAACAAGGGTACAATAGGGAAAGGTAAGGAGACAGAAGGAGAACAAAGGATTAAGATCCCAAAGTGGCCTGAAAGAGGTGAACCTTCTGCATGGATTTGAAAAGGGGGAGAGATGAAATTACCAGGGTCTATGGGGTATAATTTGAGCAAGAACGAGGCCCATTTGTTTCTGCTTGATACGAGACAGCATGTGAAAATGGCACAGAGGGCCCTTTGTGGTAATCATGTGGTATTGCTAGTATCACGTGATTACCACTAGGGGTCATCAATGCCAGTGCCCTGAATGGATTTTGAAAGGAAAAAATAGTGAGTGCGTATTACAGATTGGCCAAGATGGTCCTGTGATGATTGAGTGATGTCATTTCTATGTTCTAGTGTTCACGTCTTCAGAGGGGATCTTAATTATTTTTGTAGTTCATTTTTTTCTTTTAGGAAAAATATTTGCAGAAAACAAGATTGCATCATGAAATCTAAGATATTTATTGATTAATGCATTACAGTGCAATTACTTACTTTTCCTGAGATTCGCTCTAGGTTTCCCCATTAGGTATTCTTTGGTGTTCATCTCTGGTCTCATTAGGATGATATAGCATTTGGGGAAGAATATACAGCCCAACAACCCGGCGCTGGAGGACAAAATTGCAAATATTTCCACAGCCACCGTGTATTTCCCCGTTGTGCTCAGGTAAGCAGGGATGAAAGAGAGCCACACAGCAGTAAATATAAGCATGCTAAAGGTGATGAATTTAGCTTCATTAAAGCTGTCTGGTAACTTTCTAGCAAAAAAGGCCACGATGAAGCTGAATGTAGCTAAAAGCCCCATATATCCCAGCATGCACCAGAATGCAGTCAATGACCCTTCATTGCATTCAATGATTATCTTCCCCATCTGGAATTTCATGTTCATTTGGGGAAATGGGGGAGCCATCATCAGCCAAGAGACACAAATGACGACTTGGCCAAGGCTGCAGGAGAGCACCAAGGCATTGGGTAGTTGGGAACCTACCCACGATCTGAGGTTGCTGTTTGGATTTGTGGCCTTGAACGCTATGACCACCATGATTGTTTTGGCCAGCAGACAGGAGATGCAGACGGCAAACAATATACCAAATGCAGTCTGCCGCACCATGCAGGTTAGTGTTGTAGGGTAGCCAATAAACACTAAAGAGCACCCAAAGCACAGGACAAGGACCAGTAATAGGAGGTAGCTGAGCTCATGGTTGTTTGCTTTCACAACTGGGGTATGGTGGTTCTGGATGAAGACTACAAGAATAACGGCTGGTAGCAGGGCACCTAACATGGAAATAGCAGCCAGAGTCTTGCCCAGGGTTTCTTGATAGGACAGGAACTCAATGGACTTTTTCCGGCACCCATCCTGTCTTTTGGTGGGCCATTGGTCAACAGGACACTTCATACACTCCATAGCATCTGTGGGAAGAAGCAGTTCCATATGTGGCTTTTATCAGAAGAAATCATTACATTAAAAAATCAGAAAGCAGGGGCCATTCACCTTTGGATTGCCTGTCTTCTGCTTAACCAGCTATTGAGTTACAAGATAACTTTTATGGTAAAATAAATGAGGCTACTGTCCATCTGAATGAAAACTATACAATAAAATCTACATGGTAACAGCTTCCTTGGAGCATGAGGCCTTTATTTATTCATGTTTGAGTTTTGTCCATATCTAGTATATGTGTATATCAACAATGCAGGTTCTTTTCCCCGTGTTTTTTGGGTGTTCCTTCAGATGGAGTTAGGTCAGGGGAGGCCATAATATGTACAGTCAACCAGCTTAAACTAAACGTCCTCTGGCTTCAGCCCTTTTAAAATACAGGGTGAAACTTGAGTCGACCAATGTCCAGCAACATAGTGCATCCTCAAAGGCCTTGCATTAGCGAATGGTATTTGTGAGATACAATGTTACTCATGTTATTTAAGTACCTCCAGGTTTAAATAGACACATTATAACTCTTTTTGCTTTGGATAAGTTTATTAGAATTGAAGCATGTATAGTCGACCCTCTGCCTCTGCTCTCTAATACCACCCTTCCCATCCTGCAGAACATGCTCATTATGGAGCGGCATTCAGAGCACTCGCCTGTTTGGTTGCTAAACTCTTCTTCAGAGCAGCGGATACAGTCGAAGCAGCAGACAGGTTGCCCATCGAGAATAGCCTTCCGGTACCCAGGATGGCAGCTTTCACTGCAGGTAGAGACGGGAACCTTAACAGAGAGAAGTGTGAAGAGGGCCACAACACATTTATCTATTAATAGTGAACCAAAGGACTTCCACTTTTACAGACAAGAGCCAAGAATGACAATAGGTTGACTGAAACAGGTAAATCTGAAAAATGGTTAGGAATTTGAATAATGAAGGTAAGTGCTAAGAAATGTTCAATCATGCAATGACGTGAAAAAATCCGCTAGCTAGATATCATTTGGAAGAGAAGGCCAGAAAGTGTTAAAGAGGCAAAGGATCAAGGAGTAATCATTTCAGATGGCTTAAAATGTAAAAAAAAACTTACTAGGAAAAGCTAGCCGCACATTTGGTTATATAAGCAGAAGTATCAACAGCAAGAAAAATGTATTTTAGATTTATTTTATACAGTTTATGATTCATATTTCCAGACTACCCAAGACACTATAGAGTAAAAATACATTGAAAAAATTCAGTACTGCCCTCATTTTAGTCATTACCGAAACCCCACTTTGTGTTGTGCCTTAATTTAGATATTGAAAGGATGTCAGTGATTCACATGAGGGAAACCAAAATGATGCAGAGCCTGCAACGCCAACCCTACCAAGGTTAGACTTAAGACACTGAAAATTCACTTTGTGGAGTTAAAGATGGAAAGTGGGCATCATCGTAGAAATATTAAACTATTAGAAAGACTTTAAGAAATGACATGAAGGTGAAATTTTCCATGACAAGGGAATTTTGATGTTAAAGACTCATGATATGAAGTTGGAAGGAGAGAGGTTGAAAAAAGTAATAAGAAAATATTTTGTTACTGAGAGGGCAGCAGATGCATGTAATAACCTACCAACTAGAGTTGTCAACTGTCTCCAGATTTTACAGAATGGTTTGCTCTAGTTTTATCCCATTTCATTTATGCAGTGGAAATCCAGTTCTCTCTATTCTATTTCCTAAGAAAAGTAATACTACAGGTCCATAGATACAATCGGTAAAACCAAGACCAGATCTAGCTGATAATCTGGAGCCAGTTGGCCACTCAACTACCAGTTGAGGTGCTGGAAACCAATACTGTGACAGGATTCAAGCATGCTTGGGATGGTTATCCAAGACAGTCATCGAAACACCGATGAGAAGTTGGAGTCCTTAAACAACCGACCCTTCCTCCTCTCAAGAGCAGAGGTAAGGAAAGAGATGGTAAGAAGAAAACAAAGGATGAATAATAAAGTACAGTCTATCTACATGACTAGTTATGGGTCAGCCAGATTGGAACCAACAGGCTACAAATTCCCCAGAAGTAAGCCAGTTCAATGCCAACTGATTGATTGTAGCTTGGCAATGATAAAAAAATTCATGGCATCAAAGGGGCTTGTTTACAAAGCCGCGGTAGCGGTTTGCGATCGTAATCGGAGCTGCGGCCCCATTGATTTCAATGGGGCCGCGGCTGCGATCGCGATCGCGAACCACTACCGCGGCTTTGTAAACAAGCCCCAAAATGTTCAGGTAATCGCTTCTCTAGTTTTGTTAAGTGCTTAGATTATTAGAAAGCTTGGTGATAGGGGATGCGAAAATAGGTGCTGGACTAAGCATGAATACTTAGATGCTCATCTATGCAGGACGATAGAGATATAAAGTTCAAAAATAATAAAAAACTGAGTCAGATAAGGGTCTCTGATTGGATAAGAAGTGGCCAAACTTCTATGGTGGGTTACGGGAATACACTGTAGACCAGAATAACTGGAAAGACTTGATGGGCTAATTTGCCTCTATCTGCTAACATCTACTGTGCAAAAGATGTTGTTATGTGAGTACATTAGGAAGAGGGGAATGGTGAGGAAAGCTAGGAAGGACAGGTTAATGGTCATTTTGTGAATTTAGAGGACACTGGGTTGAGAAATTATAGGAGGAGAGAGAATGATGATTATTTATCATAGTATAGCCTTGGACGGCATTTTCAAAGGCATGTAGAAGGGTGACTGCCCTAGTTACCCGTGTAAATACGTTATCTGGGATTTTAGTAAAGCACTTTCACAGGGTGTGTTGGGGGCGTTCCAGGGGGGGAGCAGGGGTGGAGGAAAGTGCTGGCCTGTCCTTAAGGTGCAGGGGTTAAGCAATTAGCATCAAAAATCACTGCTATCTCCTTAGCCCCGGTGGCTAGCAGCACGTCCAGCATAACCCGGATTTTCACTTCCGTCATGACGGAAGTGAAATTCTGGGTTAGGGTTGTTGGCGGGCTGCCTATGTGCCGACGCAGTGTACAGCCTTCCTAAATCAAAATTGGGCTCTTGGTTACGAGCTTTCTCATTCCCTGTGTGATTTTCCTTGAAATAAAAAAAACAATAGTTCTTTATAACAAATCTTAGAAACCAAGATCTTTGGGCACATTTAGCCATTCAGGTTTTCAGGCTATCCACAATGACGATGCAGGAGACAGATTTTCATATAATGATTGGCAGTACATGCAACTCTCTCTTATGCATATTCATTGTGCATGTCCTGAAAATGCAACTGGCTAGTTATGTTCTGATGACCATGTTGAGATCCTCTGCTATAAGGACAAAATCTTCTGATCCCCAGAAGTCTCAGAGCAGCCAAGATATGCCAGTGTACTGGGAACCCATTTATCACAACGCAGAGCAGTTGGGTTTGCAGAGAAAAGAAATCACAGTGATCTTATCCTTTAGGACTTCTGCCCATGTTTGAATGTTTGCATCCTATCAGCCGTTTCTCTTCTGAGCTCTGTTTATTCTGGCTTATCATGCAGACAATATGCCATTTTGGTGGCTCCCTTTTGACAGCCATCAGCTTGGTCAATATGGTTCCAAAACTGCACTCAGTACTCAAAAGGAGATAGTACAGAAAAATTATTACTTCACTTTCTCTAGTAGGAACGCCTCTCATGCACACAAGTACATCAGCTGATTATTGAGTAATGCTGATTTTCCCTGAAGCCTTCCTAGAATTCAAACTGCCCAACTCTGGATTCTTGGATAGTGGTTGTAACTGAGCCCAGA
This sequence comes from Ichthyophis bannanicus, assembly GCA_033557465.1. NCBI lineage: Eukaryota > Metazoa > Chordata > Amphibia > Gymnophiona > Ichthyophiidae > Ichthyophis > Ichthyophis bannanicus. Next base: position 40,943,650 of record CM066051.1, on the reverse strand, counting down.
TAGTCTAGAATTATTGGAAGAAATGCAAAAATCACTGTCATATTCAAGTATTGTGACAATGACTTTGAAAGATCCAAGCCCCTCTGTTTTACAAAGTCAGAAGTCCAAAACTGGATTTCTGCTAAGTTAGAGAAAGTTCCACCCATGATGGGTTCTGAGCATTTTCTCAACCAGTTTGCAATAAAAACATGAGGGTCACCTCACCTGTGTAGACCCATCACTCCACACGATGGCGCTGGTGTTGATCTTGATATCTTGACCACTGGCTGCTCCATAGTGGCCGATGTTTACATGGGCGAAGGTGTCACTCGAAGACAGGTGCCAGTTGAGAATGTCATAAGAAGCTGGAGGGTCCCCCTGTCGATCAAAGAAAATCTCCCGGCCCATGGTGTTCTTGAAACGTACTTTCCATATATAATGCAGGAGCTGTGCCGAGAAGCAGAGACAACGTTCATTGGCATTACATACCAAACTCATTGTATTAGGCTACTTGGGCACCTCACCTTTCCCAGCTGTATTCTAGTTCTCTGTTACATATTTAGCTGAGAAAGTTTTATATTATAGGTGTGTAAGAAACCCTGATAACTGAAGTCTGCACATCTTCCATGTAATATAATGTCACTTCACCATCACCAACTCACTCAGTTAGTAAGTGGAATTTGAATACTGGAAATTCTGCAGCATTGCAGAGCTTTTACATTTTCTTTTCCTTGTAAAATCTGGGCTTCCTTCCAGCTACCAGCGACTAGGTGACTGTCATCCCATTCCATTCTGACGTATCAGTCAACTATTCCTTGTGTGCCAGGCTGCTTGATAGAATCAGCGAAGGTTACAAATTATTTAGTATGCCGATTTCATGATTCCTTCTAATAAGGCGCTCAAAGAGAAACATTTTTCATCCTTAGAATCAGTGGAGCATAATCTTTCAGGGATGCCAATTTCTCCCAAATCCACACAACAGGCCTAGATTATTTTAAAACCTTAATTACAATTTCAACATGAAATATCTGGCATTCACACACTGAAATGCATTCAGCATGTAAACGGTGATGCTAGAAAGGGATCAGTTTAATCTGTATTTATGTTATAATGTAAACCGCGCTGATGCCGAATAGTGCGGTATATAAGAACTTGTAATAAATAAATAAATAAATAAATAATGGAGCTGTTTTTATAAGGGCTGCAGGGGATTATTGCGAACAAAATCTATTCCTATAGACAACTATGTCTCACTGAACTTCAAATACTCAGCAAAATATTTTTGTCAGACTTCATTTCAGTGAAGCTGTGAACATTCAGCTACATATACTTATGAGAGTCCATTTTAATTTTAATATATATTTACTTATTTCAATATTTTAAATTAATAAATAAGTCCATAAATTTATCATATTAGATCATATAACTGCCGACCACAGCAGCCACGTTTCAAAGGAAATCAATTTAGTGATATTGCAGAAGGGCTGTCGGGTAAGGTTTGCCTCGTTGTGGATGATACCAAAATCTGCCATGGAGTAGACACCCAGGAAGGAGGATTAACATGAGGAGGGATCTAGCTAAGCTTGAAGAATGGTCGAGAATTTGGAAGCTAAGATTTAATGCTAAGAAATGCAGTGTCATGCATTGGGATGCACAAATCCAAGGGAAGAGTACAGTGTAGGGGGCAAAGTAACTCTGTCCACAGAAGAAAAGCGGGATCTGGATGTGATTGTTTCTGATGATCTTAAGGTGGTTAGAGAGGTAGAAATGGTGACAGTGAAAGCCAGAAGGATGCTTGGGTGCATAGAGAGAGGCCAGCAGAAATAAGGAGGTGATAGTGCCTTTGTATAAGTCTCTGGTGTGATCTCATTTGGAGTATTATGCAACTCTGAAGACGCACCTTCAAAAGTATATAAACAGGATGGAACTGGTCCAGAGGGTGACTACTGTAATACTTCATTATACTGTGGTCTTCATTTTAAAGCATAAGGGGGCAGATGTAAAGATTTTGATATGTATAAGTTAGAGATGTAAAAATACCTCCATGGCATAAATGCCTCTTTCAATTGAAAGCAAGCTCTGCAACAAGGAGACATAGGATGAGGGTGAAAGGGGATAGACTAAGGAGTAATATGTGGAAATAATTCCCTACGGAAAGAGTGGTAGTTGTGTGGAATAGTCTCTCAGTGGAGGTAGTAGAGACGAGGACAGTATCTCAATTCAAGAAAGCATGGGGCAAACACAAAAGATCTCTAAAGGAAAAAAAGGGGCTACAGTAATTGATATGGAAGGGCAGACTAGATAGGTCTTTTTCTGCTGTCATGTTTCTATGTTTCTACATACCTGCCAAGGTGCAAAGTGTTTGATGTCCGCACATGAGCCATTGAAGAATGGTCCTTTTCCAGGTTCGCAGAAAGACATGGCATGGAGGGCATAGGCCACGACGTACACAGCATTGTAAGCATTATAAGCAAATCTCAGCTTTGTCATATCGAAGAAGAGACTGTTAAGGGCTCGCAAGTCTTCCTTCCCTGTGCAGAGTTTTCCTTCTTTGCTTAGTTCTTGAGTGATGTGGTCTATGTTGGGGCTGGCCCACCTACAACCAATGATTTCTTCCCAGAACTGCCCAACAAATATATCCCCTGCCATTCTGAAAGGGTGAAGTTCATAGAGATACTCTTTGAACCCTGGAATGTTGCCTGTAGGAATTGCAAGTGCAATGGTTCCTTTAAGAGTATTTAAGAAGTCATTTTTATTAAATATTGGATGATCAGCCCAGGCATCGGTAGCCATCCAGACTTTCCCAGATACCTCACTCCTTGAAATTGCCAGCATTACTGGATAGAGGCTGTTAGCGGTGGAAAAAGCCACAATGACCCTGGCTGTAGTCTTCTTCACCACCTCTACAATGTGTCGTATCTTTTCTTGAGAGTAAAATAAAGGGATGGTTTCATGGAAGGCTACACAGACCTCAGCCTTAACCAGTTGCTCTCTCAGCATCTGACTCCCTGACAGTCCATAGTCGTTGTCCTCAGCAAGGATTCCGACCCAGGTCCATCCAAAGAAGGTGATCAAATGGCCGATGCCAAGAGACATGAACTCATCACTTGGAGTAGTGCGAAGGAAAGAGGGAAACTGACTCTTATCACTAAGAGCAGCTATGGAAGCAGCATAACTAATCTGGAAGAAATGCATCCATAAGTTTAATTAGTATTTTTACCCTAGATATGCATTTTTTAAGAGTGATGACATCCATTATTTTTATAGGCTATCTCAAGATATTATAAAACTTTTCCTGCCCTCATGCGGGGAGGGTGGAAGATACTTGCATAATAGGGTGCCTGAAAGATAAAAACATATGACTTGCCATAGTTGGTCAGAACAAAGGTCTATTACACCGAATATCTTGTTTCCAATGGTGGCCAATCCAAGCCTATGTTGCCATTGGGAGTTACTTGTGCCACGCCCCTGAAACAGGATCTCTGCTACCAGTGGTGCCAGGTCAGGTTGGAATGCGGAAGAGTAGAATGAACAGGAGATGTCCCAGAGAAGCCCTTAAGTGAAATCATTGACAGCAACATGTCCTGTTTGCAGTGTTTTGTCATGAAATTTGATTGAGCTCAAGCACAACGCGAATTAAAGGGATCTTTCCATGTACAATGCACAGTAAAATGTAAAAAAGTAAAAATTTCAAATCATTAATAATGTTATTCCTAACAGGGTCTCCATTGCAAGCAAGGTGATATTGTGCAGCTTTTAAATACAAGCTCTCTGCCTGAGAGCTCTTAAAGTAAGTTTGGTATTCACTTTTAATAGCTGATTCTTTTTCTGGTGCTATATTGCAAAAGGGGAATTTTTTTGTTGTTGTTATTGGAGTTCATTGTTTCTTTTTCCCAGATTCCATTCAGAGCAAGCTCTTTGAAGCTACTGACCTCATCAGGTATTAGATCCCTCCCTATCCACCCCCAGCTCCCACCCACACCATATGAGAATTCATGCTTTATAGGGCAATTCCCCAATTAGCTTGTTGACAAACAATTTGCCATTCTTCAAGGTGGTTTGTTTAGATCAATTTACAAGGGGAACACATTAATCTGTATTCTTCAGACACATAATATCAGACTTACTAATATAAAGTAATAACTATCTTGCACTGCAGTGGAGCTACACACAGGGACATAGAACAGTGCCGCTGGAACACACATTAAAGGTTTAGCTGCTTTTCTCTTAAAGGGCAGCTGAGGAAAGGTAGGGATTTTGATAAGTCTCTTTTGTTTATTCCATCAACTGAACAATGGCTAGGAAAAAACTATTGCCAAAGCTCTTGCCCCCATTTCAGCTTGTACCTGTCCAGACAGAGAGTCCAATGCCAGTTGAAGGAACAGTTCCATGTGCAGGATGCCTGCAAGCTGAAGCCCTCATGAAACAGGTGGAGGTGCTCAGAGAAGAGTTGGTAAGGCTGAGAAACATTTGAAACAGTGAGAAGTACATTGATCAGATGATTCTTGAAATGTCCATGCTCTTCAACAGAAGTGCCAATGGGATGCTATAGAATGAAGAGAGTTGGACATTAGTCACCAGAGCCTGCAGAATCAACAGTCCAACTCTTCCAGTCCTTGAATGGAAGAACCATTACACAGTCCTGGAAGTGGAGGAGGTGAAAGCATCCGAGGAAAGGAAAGAACTAGAGCTCTAGTACCCCAAAGTTGCAGAATCACAGACCACAAGGAAGGAAAGGGTAGTGATGGTTTGTGACTCTCTTCTGAGGCGTTCTGAGGCATCAATCTGATGACAAAAATCAGAGAGTTTTCCGAGACTCATCAAGCCTACTGACTATTATCTGATGTTATGCTCATTTATGTTGGCACAAATGATACTGAAAGGTATGCCTCTGATCATATCAAAAGTGACTTCATGGCTCTGGGACAGAGGGTGAAACAGATTGCGGCGCAGGTGGTGTACTCTTCAATTCTTTGTGATGATGGTAAAGGCCGTAGCAGAGAAGCTTGCATCATGGAGATGAATGCATGGTTGCATGGATGATGTCATCAAGAGCTTTTTGATTTCCTGGACCATGGGATGATTTTCCAAGGGCTGCAGAACAGAGATGGCATTCATCTGTCCACAAACGGCTGAAATTTCTTCAGCAGCAAACTAGCTAACCTACTGAAGAAGGCTTTAAATTAAATTTGCTGGGGATGAGTGAAGAAAACGCTCAGGTAAGTGAAATATTAAATATCTATTAGAAATTGGTAAAAGGGACAACACCTGGAAAGCAGTGTGTATAAATGCCTGCAGCATGGGGAATAAGATCCCAGATGTTGAAACTTTAATGGGAGAGGCTGACCTGGATTTAGTAGCAGTTAAAGAGACATGGTTCATGGGCAACCATGACTGGGATGTAATTATACCGGGCTATACTTTATTCAGGAAGGAACGGTTAGGATGAATGAGAGAAGGAGTGGCACTATATGTGAAAAATTATATTAAAGCTATAGAATCACAGGGCTTCAAAGGGACTGAGGAGACATTGTGGGTTAAACTAGAAAAAGGGAAAAGGAGATTCATTTGCATTGGTGTAATAGATAGATCTTCCTCACAGGGAGAAGACGTGGATGGGGATTTAGTAGAAGACATATGCAGTACTGCCAGGAAAGGAGAAGTGCTACTGATAAGTGATTTTAGTATGCCCGATGATGATTGGCACATCCCTGCTGCAGTGTTATCTAGAAGTAAGGAGATCCTAGATTCTCTTCAGGGAGAGCTATTCCGGAACTGGTAACAGAACCCACATGTGAATGGGCCGTACAAGACCAATGGGGAAAGTATTTATGATATCATAGTGGGAGATCATCTTTCATCCAGTGATCACCAGATGGTGTGGTTCAGTATTAGAACTAGGACTGATAAAATCCATTCAAAAGCAAAGGTCTTAGACTTTAGGAAAACTAAGATTGCCAAGATGAGACAATACCTCAAGGAGTCGCTAGTAGGATGGGAAGAGATGAGGGATGTATAAAAGCAAAGGGCAAACCTGAAAGGGGATATTTGAAGGGCAACAAATCTTTTTGTTAGAAAAGTAAATAATGTGACAGGAAAAGGAGGCCGCTATGGTTCTTAAAAAACATAGCTGAAAGGTGAAGATAAAAAGAGTGGCCTTCACAAAATGCAAGAGATCACAGAGAGATGAAGACAAGCATCAGTATTTGGAAAAAAGTTAGAGAAACTAGGAAAGTGGTCAGAAAAGCAAAGACACAAAAAAATAAGGAATAGCCAATGCATTAAAATGGGGGGAGGGGGACAAGACATTTTTCAGATATATTAGTGAGAGGAGGAAGGGCAAAAGTGGTATTGTCAGACTCAAGTGTGAAGGCGAGGAATATGTAGAAGCCGTTAAAGATAAAGTGGATTTGCTTAACATATATTTCTGTTCTATGTTCACAGATGAAGTGTGAGAAACAGGACCTCAGGAAACACCCACAACTGGGAAGAGAAGTGTTGGGGATCTTGAGCGATTCTCAGGAGACTGAGTTCATGAGGAGCGAGCAAATCTAAAAATAGACAAAGTGATGGGACCGGATGGGACACATCCAAGAATATTTTATTTATTTATTATTTATTTATTACAGGCTCTTATATACCGCACTATTTAGCATCAGCATGGTTTACAATATAACAATAGACCAGAACAACAAGCTGTTTGGTTTTACATAGAACAGGTATGAGAACTTGGATAAACATGGGGGAAATTGTTAACTGAGACTATTTACATATGTATTTTGTCAGACGGATGCCTGGGTGAGAATGTTCACAGTCTTGGCAAAGGCATATATTAATATGATTTGCAAGGGATTGTGGGAAATGTAGTCCATTCACACCAGACACAGCCGTTCACAATAATTAGTTGTGCTTGAGTGTAAAGCCAATAAGATATTTATTTATGGGGTTATTTCTCCCAACACAGATATGCTTGGTAGCACATAAAACAGGATACTTGCTTTCAGTGTTAAATTTAGAAAAACAAAATCAGGAAAACAACAGTTGAACTTGTCAGGCAATCAAAGCAAAAGAATAAAGACCTGGTTGGTAACAAACTGGTCTTTTCTGTAGGCTCTAGCTAATATTTTCTTAGCAGTGCTTTAATCAACAAACAAAACCCACAAAGTAGGGAAAAACTGTTCTTTTCAGGTTAACTTCTTACATCTTCACACATAGACTCAGAAGTGATTTCCTCAGAGCTCACAAGCAATTAGGTAAGGCTCAATTGCTAGCAGTTACCCAGCTGAAACCGCTTAGATGGCTTGCTTTCTACTGCATGGCTCAAATCCTACTCAGGAGCTTTTCTGAGTAGATTAAAGAACAAGTTTGTATTTCTTTGTGATGGTTGTTGTACTTTGTAACAGTAAATTACCAAAGGAGTTTAGACAGAGAGCAATCCATGTATTCACAGCCTGTATCTATAACCTCTCCCCCTTCTTCAACAATCATGGGTTCAATATCCTGGATTGGCACAGAGGAATTTCTCAATGGAGCACTCTCAGGAGAATACTTGTTTCCCTGCTGTCTTTCAAGGATATAGCTAGGGCATAGATCAGTGTTCATACCTGAGCTTCCATTGCTGTTAGAGTTCCTCTCTAAATAGCCTGGCCAGTATGTAGTCCAGTTCTTATGTCCAGCCTTCCAATCCAGATCCCTGGACACTGGGTCTCTCTTCACATACCTTCTGGCATGGGTCTTAGGGTCCCTTCCAAGTGCAGCCGTCTCCCTCACAGGTACCGTCTGGAGATTCCTGGCCCTGCAGCACCACTCCTCTGGCTTTCCCCAGTCCAATGGTGTATGCTTGCCTTTTGAATGCTTTCCAGTATACGTACTGCTCTGGACTCCTTTAGACCTCCCAAATGCTTTTCTCTTCTTTCTTCCAAAGGGTTTCTTGCCCTCTCTGTCCATCCGCTCTGGCTTCTGCTTCTGATGATCCTCCAGATGATGAAGCTGTCCAAGATCATGAAGATATCCAAGCTGAGGATGAGGATCTCCCAGATGAAACTGAGGATAATTCTCTGTAGAATAAACTCTACCTTTATTCTGCTTAGATGAGTGCTCCACCCTAGCACAGCACAGCTGTGCTGAATCAGGCCCTGCCCTTTGAGATGAGTGCTTGGGGATTACCTCATAGCCCTCCTGATTGAACACACGTTTCCCCACTTCAGCTCCTCTAATGGCTGTTGGAAACCTGGTGCATTCTGGTACTGGTAGTCTTTTATGGAAAAATTCTGTTTTCTTATTTCTACCAGAACTGACAGGTTGCTTGTTCAGAGTCACTTCACCTTTACTATAGCTCCTTCCTGAGCTATGATAAGCTTCCTTATCACAATTTACATGTATATACTGCAGGATTTATTCTTAGATTGAGTTGGGTCCTGTGGAACAGGTGTTCAAAAAGGGGAAGGGCGGTCAGGTCGGTGTTTGGTTGGTCTGGTAATATTGGGGGAATAGGTGGGATTTGAGTGCCTTTCTGAAAAGAGTTAGATCGGTGACAGCCCGAATCTCCGGTGGTAAGGTGTTCCAGCACTTAGGGGCATAGAAGCTGAAAGCCCTGTTAGACGTCGCTAGTGAGCATTTTGTTGCTGCCTTAGGGATTACTAGCGTGTTTGTAGATATCGTTCTCCTAGATCTGTTAGGTGGAACGGTCTGAATGAAGTCTATTAGTGAGGAGGAGGTGATGCCTTTGATAGCCTTGAAGGTGAGTAATAAGGTTTTGAACAACAGTCTCCCATGTATGGGGAGCCAGTGAAGCTGCTTTAGAATAGGTGTTACATGGTCCCTTCTTGATGCTCCATAGAGGACTCTGGCAGCGGTGTTCATGGCAAGTTGTAAAGGGTTTAAGGTGGAGTGTGGGAGGCCTTGAAAAATGTCATTAGCATAGTCGAGGTGCGGTAAGGTTAAAGCTTGGAATATAGTCCGGAAGTCCTCAGGATCAAGCAAGGAGCCAAGGTGTCGGAGTGTCCAGATCTTGAGATAGATCGCTCTGACTACGTTGGTTATATGTAATTTCATATCCAGGCGTTGGTCCAAAGTGACCCCAAGGTATCGGATTGAAGGCTTTGTTTGGAGCTCGGCTTCTTTCACCTTTATCTGGGGTGGGGGGGGGGGTGGGTGTGAAAAATGGGTCCCTAGTGATGAAGGACAGACTAGATAGGCCATGTGGTCTTTTTCTGTCATCATGTTTCTATGTTTCTATGAAGAGAACCTCAGTTTTCTTGTGTTGAATGCGGAGGTTCTGGGATTGAATCCATTCAGACACTGCATCAAAACATTTGGTCAGCAGTGAAAGATCCATGTGGACTGTGGAGAAAGGCATGTAGAGAAGAATGTCGTCTGCGTATATCAAGCAGTCGACCTTGAAGGACTTGATGATGTTGCAGACGGGCTGTATGTATATGTTAAATAAGAGTGATGATAGGGATGACCCTTGTGGCACACCCTGTCTTTGATGGAAAGGTGTGGATGTTGCTGTTCCTGAGGTTACATACTGCCATCTCTGATCCAGGTATGATCTGCACCAGGCCAGAGCAGTGTCGTTGATGCCATTTTCTTTTAGCCGCCCTATTAAAAGATCATGATGTACAGAGTCAAAGGCCGCAGCAATGTCCAAGAAGATAAGAAGAAAGCCTTGGCGGATGTTGTCAATGCCTGTGATAATGTTGTTGCAGAGGGTGGTGAGGAGGGTTTCTACACCGTGGAACTCCCTGAAGCCATGCTGGCATTGGTCTAGAGGGGAGGCGGTGTCGATGTGATCCTGTATTTGCCTTTGAGCTTCCTTTTCAATTATTTTAGCTAGAAGGGGTATACTAGCTATGGGTCTATAAGATTCAACCTTTTGTGGGTCGAGTTTGGGGTTGAAGGAACTTAGGGATGTTCTAGTGGCTCCATTGACTAAACATTTCAATGCTTCTTTAGAGTTTGTAGTGGTCCCAGAGGACTGGAGAAAGGTGCTTGCGGTCCATTTATACAAAAGTGGAAATAAGTATGAGGTTGAAAACTACAGGCCGGTTAGTCTAACCTCTGTGGTGAGTAAATTATTGGAAATGCTGCTAAAAGAGAGAATGGTGAGATTTCTGGAGTATAATGGATTGCAGGATCCAAGGCAGGTCTTGTCAGACAAATCTGATTGATTTCTTTGTCTGAGCAACCGGGGAGTTGGACCAAGGAAGAGCCCTAGATGTGGTGTGCTTAGATTTCAGTGAAGCTGTTGACACTGTTCTACACAGTCAACTTATAAACAAAATAAGCACGCTAGAGATGGACCCTAAAGTGACTGACTGGGTTAGAACTTGTTTGAGTGGAAGACACAAAAGGGTACAGGTAAATGGAGCTCACCCTGAGGAGAAGGATGTTTCCAGTGGTGTTCCACTGGTATCTGTCCGTGGTCCGATTCTTTTTAACATCTTTGTTAGTGATATTGCAGAAGAGCTGTCGGGTAAGGTTTGCCTCTTTGCTGATGATAGCAAAAACTGCAATAAAGTAGACACCCAGGAAGGAGTAGATAACATGAGGAAAGATCTAGCTAAGCTTGAAGAATGGTCAAGAATTTGGCAGCTGACATTTAATGCTAAAAAATGCAGGGTCATACATTTGGCTGCAAAAATCCAAGGGAGTACAGTCTAGACTCTAGAGGGCAAAGGACTTATCTTCATGAAAGAAGAGCGGGACCTGGCATGATTGTGTCTGGTGATCTTAAAGTGGCTAAACAGGTAGAAAAGGCACGGCAAAAGCCAGAAGGATGCTTGGGTGCATAGGGAGAGGAATGGCCAGCAGAAAAGAAGGAGGTGATAGTACTTCTGTATAAGTCACTAGTTTGACCTCATTTGGAGTACTGTAGTCAATACTGGAGACTGCACCTTCAAAAGGATAAAAAAAGGAAGGAGTCAGTGCAGAAGCTGGCTACTGAAATGTTTAGTGGTCTTCATTAAAAAGCATATGAGGACAGACTTAAACATTCTAATATGTGTATATTAGAGGAAAGCCGGGATTAAGGATATCTTGTAGAGACATTTAAATACTTTCATGGTATAAATGAACAAGAGGAGAGCCTCTTTCATTTGAAAGCAAGCTCTGCTATGAGGGACATAGGATGAAGGTGAAAGGGGATAGACTCAGGAGTAATATGCAGAAATATTTATTTACCGAGAAAGTGGTTGATACATGGAATAATCTCCCATTAGATATAGTACATACACGGACAGGATCTGAATTCAAGAAAGCATTGATCAAACATAGGAGATGTCTAGAGAAAAAGAGGGGACTATTGTAGTAGTTTATATGGAAGGGCAGACTAGATAGGCCATGTGGTCTTTTTCTGCCATCATGTTTCTATTCTATTCTATTCTATGATTGAATCGTATGAGCTGTTCATGTGAAGTAAGCTCCTCTTATGTTGGTTCTGATATATTCGGAGTCATTTTCATTCTTGGTTGGGTTGTTTTTACTAGCGGTCTTTTTAATAACAAAAACATCTATAAAGGCTACATAAGCACTAATTTATAAAGACACAATAGGCACCTTTGCTAATCTGGAAGAAATGTTCAGACTTGATTTACACAAATACTTACAAACTTTAAGGTATTTTGTAATCTACAATGTGGGCCCTGCCCACATTCTTCCCAGACCTCACTTTCATGATAAGATGCTCATATTTAAACCACTAGTTATTTTATTAAAGGTGTTTTATGCACATATGTGGTTACATATCCATGAAAAAGACTTTATAACATTAGTCCATAGTGTCCCTTAGACCTAAGATGATCAACCTATTCACCTTCACCCATACATTCTCTTTGTTAACTATATGTTGTAGCAATCAAACCAGGCATTCAACGTCTTCGACAATCTGGTTTTTATGAGATGTCAAAAATGCATTGAACTGTCCTTTAGATCTAGCCAGAGTCACAGGAGATCTCTGACTTCTATATGACTGATCCATACCTGTGGATGTTTATAGACTCCCAGCAGCTGAGCCATGGTTATGGACATCCGAGACTTGGTATCTCCAAGAACTGCAGCCAGAGAAGAGGTTGTACTGCAGGTGTAATTTGGGATGGGGTCTTTGTGCCCAGTGAGTTGCCACATTGTGCCTGTAAGGGATCGGGACGGAGTATCGCAGGAGTCATATATCCACAAGCCCAAAGTGAGATTAGGCAGTAGGGAAACATTTCGGTTAATTTCTTCCAAGGCAAATGCCATTAGTTGAACATATTGGTAAAAACGTAATTGTAATCTGAAAACATTAAAATAGCGTGATAGATGTGGAAAATGAGCATAATTTTTCAACAGAGCATCCAACTGGCAATGTGCATACATACTTATTTTTTTATTTCAAATTTTATAGGTATACACATCAAGCATAACACTATGAAAACACCTTTTAGTAAATACATAATAAAAAAATAATAAAAAGATAAAGAAAAGTTTTTTTAGCCCACATTAAGGGAGGACAATCACTTCTAACAAGCATAAGCAAACAAAAACAGGACAGTCCAAAAATAAACCTCTAAGCAGAGTTTAAAAAATTCTATACCATAACGCAAAGCCTCTGTAAGACTCTACTTCTTAGTCAAAATATTTTCTAAATTAAGACGGTCAGTAAAGGTTGAGGATAATGCTTCCTTCTCTTTCCCATCTCAAGGAGCCACCCTCGGCACCTCAGGCACCGAAGAGGCACCAAAGGGGCGTGCCTGCCCCTTTGGACACGCCCCTTCGGACGCGCGCAAAGGACGCGAGCCCGCTCCACGTCCCGCGTTGGAGCCGAGTTGTTATGGCCCTCCTCCCAACAGGCAGCCACTCGGGTGCTAATGCAGACGCAGGCTCAGGAACCAATCAGTCCGACAAGAAACCAGGCAAGAAATGAAGCTGCTCACCGTCCCGCGTTGGAGCCGAAAGCAGTTAAGGTGGTGGGCCCTATGGATGCTCACATTCGGGTGGAAGCTGCTGTGTCTGCTGGGGGACTTTTACCATCAACCCCGAGTAATATGTCAAGTGTGAGTACTGTTTCCTCAGCTGGGTTTAGCTCAGCCCTGCCAGGAGTTGGATGTATTTGCCAGTAAGGTCCCTCTGTCGGATGTTAAGCAGACAGAGGGTGCTGGCTGTGATGTGCTACCTGGTTCTTTTTTACAGTTGGAACCTGCCTCGGGAAGTTTTCCTCCTCCACTTCCTTCTGTTGTTTCCTTTCCTTCTACTGGGCAACCCTTGTCACCTCCAGCTGATGTTTCTATCAAAGATGTTTGGGTAATGCTTTCTCGTATGGAGGTGGCTTTGGGTGTGTCCCTACAGAAGGTTGCTGTTTTTACTAGAGAAACGGTAACTAAATTAGCTGACCATGACGCTCGTTTGTTAGAATTGGAAAAAAGGATCTAATTTGCATACAGATCAATTAACCTCCCATCAATCTATTTCAGCTAAATTTATTCAGGATTTTTCCTCTTTACATCAGCAGGATGAAATGTTGGAAAATGTAGTGCGTTCTAAGAACCTTCGTTTGCTAAATTTTCCTAAAACCCATTATTTATCTCCATTAATTTTGTTCCAGAAATATCTCAAAGATATTTTATTAATTAATGATGGGAGTGATATTTTGATCTCTCAAATATATTATGTCCCTAAAGGGAGGGTGGTAAGAGATTTAGATCATGCTGGAGACCTACCATTCCAACAAGTTGTTTCTTCTACATTAGATATTTCAAATTTTTTGGAATCTTCCACGGATGAAATATCCTCTAGGGATACATTATTAGTTACTTTTGTATTACATACGGATAAGGAGAGAGTTTTGAGGTCATATTTTAAGCAGAAATCAATGAAGTTTTGTGGTCAACCTATTCAAATACTCCCCGACGTTTCTAGGACCACCCAAGTGCGCCGCAAAGCTTTTTTGCAGTTGCGGTCGCCAAGTGTTGTCCTTGGGAGCCTCGTTTCATCTTAGGTTCCCTTGTAAATGCCAAGTGATGTTTCAAGGTAATCGTTTTGTGTTCTCTGAGGTGGAGCAATTACAGAATTTTCTTAAAGATAAATAATACAAATTTATATTTCTGTTTCTCCTGACATAGTATATTGAGCTTATGATTGTATTTTCAGGTCCAGTCGGTTGTTTTGTTGTCATTGTTTTTCCTTTTTTGAATGGAGCGCTCCTTAATGTGGACTAATTTGTTACTTTGTTTTCCTTAATAATGGTATTGTTAATACTGTTATGGCGTTATTTCTTTGTAATGTTTTCAAATTTATAAATAAAAAATTAAAAAAAAAAAAAAGACGGTCAGTAAACACATACTTAATATTATTCAAAGTGATTAAACATTTACAAGGAAATCGCAAAAAGAAAGTTCCCCCTGCAGCCAACACACGAGGTCTAAGCTGCAGGAAGGACTTCCTCTGCACCTGAGTTGACCTTGTCACATCTGGGAAAAGAGAAACTTTATACCCAAAATACAGGAAATCTTTTTTCAAGAAATAAGCCCTCAAGATTTTATCCTTATCAGCCACAGCAGATAAGGACATGATTAATGTTGCCCGAGCTGAGATCTCCTCATTAGAAGATTCCAAAAAAGTGGTATCACTTGATAGGGGAAAGATTTCTTTGGTTATCTCACTAGATCTATCCTCAGCATTCGATCTTGTCAGTCAATCTCTTCTTCTACGTCGTCTACAATCTGCCGGCCTTCATGGATCTGTTCTTCAGTGGTTTCATTCTTTTCTATCTGGTCGCTCCTACTCAATGTTGTTTCATTCTTCTACTTTTTCCACTTTCCTCTTAATGTGTGGTGTTCCCCAAGGCTCAGTCCTGACCCCCCTCCTTTTTGATGTTTTTCTGGCCCCTCTTGCTAATCTTATCCAACAACATGGGGTTTCTGTTTACATCTACGCAGATGATATTTTACTTCTCTTCCATGCTCATCCTGCTTCTCCTGATCTCACCACTGTCAACATCTGCTTTTTCCATGTGGCTCACTGGTTATACACCAGTCATATCAAGCAGAACTCTTCTAAGACTTTCATGATTTAGCTCACTGGTTCTTCCTCTGTTTCTCTGTAACTCCTTCACTGAATGGTTCCCCTCTCACCCTGGTTTCTTCTCTTAAATACCTTGGAGTTGTTCTGAATAGTGGTCTCACTGTTCACGATCAGATTAGTGAAGTAGCTAGTTGCTCCTTCTATACTCTACATCAGATCTATTTGTTACGCTGTTTCTTACTGATTCTGTCATCACTACTCTACATCTACATCTCTTTGTATTAATGTAAACCGCACTGATGCAGAATAGCGCGGTATATAAGAGAATGTAAATAAAATAAACTACTCTACTTTGCACACTTGTCATTTCACGTCTCGACAATTGTAATATCATCTACTCCGATTTACCTCTTTATCAGATCAAATGTTTATAAACAGTCCAAAATACCGCTACTTGCATCCTCACCACGCATCTAAACCTATTTTTTCAGTAAACTTACACTGCAACACCAGTCCACCGCTATGCTTAGATCACTGCATCCAATTTCCACTGTGTCCTATTAAGCAGATAAAAAGGTCATAGGTCTTCCAGCAGGACAATGACCCAAAACATACATCCAAAAGTCCAAAAGAATGATTAAAAATGAAAATATGGACTGTTTTAAACTGACCAGCAATGAGTCCTGATCTCACTTCAATTGAGAACCTTTGGAAAGAATTGAAATCTGCCTTTGGTAAAAGGAATCCTGGAAACATTCATGAGCTGCAACAAATCACAGTTGAAGAGTGGGAGAAACTACCAGCAGACAGATGTACAAAATTATGAAGGCTGTCAGCACTGTCAAGGGTTGTACAACCAAATATTAGCAAAGGGTGCCATTAATTCTGTTGAGGTCATGTTTTGTTTTTTTTTCTCTGAAATTACAATGTCTTAGTTGCACAGATATCTGTTTTTTGGTTGTGTATCTTTAAATAGACTATCAAGATATTATGATGACATAGAATTGGAATATTTCCAGTTATTTCTCAAGATATTGTGCACAGCATACCTAAAATGCAAGAGTGCCAATTATGTTTACCACAACTGTAAAAGAGATTATAACTTACCCATAACATACAATCTGTGAATCACAACTCCTAACGCAGCATCCTAATGAATGATACACGCTAGCTAAAATAGTCCTTGTCCAAATAACCATGGTTTCAGGATCTTGCTAAATCCCTGAAGACCAGTTACAGCATGCTGTTCTACTACTACTAATAAGCATTTCTATAGTGCTACAAGTCATACGCAGCGCTGCACAGACATGTAAGAGACAGTCCCTGCTCATCAGAGCTAACAATCTAGTCAAGACAGACAACGCAGTAGGGGTAGACATGGGATAAAAGAAGGGGGGAAGGTAAAGAAACAAGGAAGTCAGGTGAGTCAAGATCCAAAAGCAGCAGCAAAGAGGTGAGTTTTCAGCTTGGATTTGTAAAGGGTCGGAGAATTCATCTGCTAACCTTAAGAACAATCATGACGATGCTATCATCTATAGGGCCGATATATTAACTGATTGTTAGGTCCTTAAATTGGTCTCTGTGAAAATTTGCTAGGGCTGAGCACCTAGATTCACACTTACAGGCCTTTTACTAAAGTATGCTAGGCTTCTGCACTTAACACTCATTAGGAGCAAAATATGACACACGGAGAATGGTTTTAAGATGGCTGCTGCAAGGTGAGTGTAGGTGTGCGTTGTGCTTATGGGGAAGAGGAAAGCTAGAGGTGGCAAGAAGGCCTCTGGGGCCCCCTCGGCTTCACCTCAGATTGCGTCTGGTCCTTTGGACTCTTTCCTGGTTTGCGCACCTCACCTGACCAGTAGTACACCGGCGATACTGTCCCCGGCTGTCTGCTCGTCAGAACTGGATAGCTCGTCGAGCAGTTTGGGGTTTGATAAATTCTCACTGGAGCAGCAGCATATGGCTAAGTTCCTGGTTCTGGAGACATCTGGGTCGGAGGATGTGGTTCCGTCAACAGCTGACATTTCTGTTGCGTTGCTGGTTCTTCGAGGCCAGCCCTCTGAGCCGTTGCCAGGGGAAGCGACTCTTATTCCGGGGTATTGCTCCAGTTCCCAGCACCACGCGTTTTCAGCCGTGGACTTGGAGGTCTTGGGAGGAATGTCTTCTGCATCAGAATCCTTGGGTGCCATGGCCCCAAATTTGGAGGTAACACCAAGCTCTTTGGTTTTTCTCCTACCACGACTTGCTGTCTTCACTTTGGAATTGATTTGGTCTGCAATTCAGCAGTTGGGTGACTCTTTATCCCACCAGGTACAATCTCTCTTGGCTCAAGTTCAGTCTAATGTTTCTTGCATGCTGCAACAGACAGGAGATCTCCTTGAGTTGCGGGGGACTGTTTCTTTATTGGAGGCAACATAGAAACATAGAAATATGACGACAGAAAAAGACCACATGGCTTATCTAGTCTGTCCTTCCATAACAACTACAACAGTCCCCTTTTTACCTTTAGAGATCCTTTGTGTTTGTCCCATGCTTTTTTAAATTCAGTTACTGTCCTCATCTCTACCACCTCCACTGGGAGACTATTCCACGGATTCACCACTCTTTCCGTAAAGAAATATTTCCGCATATCACTCCTGAATCTATCTCCCTTCACCCTCATCCCATGTCCCCTCGTAGCAGAACTTGCTTTCAATTGAAAGAGGCTCTCTCCCTGAACATTTATGCCACGGAGGTATTTAAACATCTCAATCATATCACCTCTATCCTGCCTTTCCTCTAAGGTGTACATATTAAGATCCTTCAGTCTGTCCTCATAAGCTTTATAATGAAGACCACTAATCATTTTAGTAGCCACCCTCTGCACCGACTCCATCCTGTTCACATCCTTTTGAAGGTGCGGTCTCCAGAATTGCACACTATACTCCAAATGAGGTCGCACCAAAGACTTATACAGATGCATTATCACCTCCTTTTTTCTGCTAGCCATTCCTCTCCGTATGCACCCAAGCATCCTTCTAGCTTTTGCCGTCGCCTTTTCTACCTGTTTAGCTACTTTAAGATCATCAGACACAACCACGACTAGGTCCCACTCTTCTTTAGTGGAGAAAAGTACTTCACCCCCTATACTATATTGCTCCCTTGGATTGCTGCAGCCCAAATGCATGACCTTACATTTTTTAACATTAAATCCCAGCTGCCAAATTCTAGATCATTCTTCAAGCTTAGCTAGATCCCTCCTCATGTTATCTACACCTTCCTGGGTGTCTACTCTATTGCAGATTTTGGTATCATCCGCAAAGAGGCAAACCTTACCTGAAAGCCCTTCCGCTATATCACTAACAAAGATGTTAAAAAGAATCGGACCAAGGACAGATCCCTGGGGCACACCACTGATAACATCCTTCTCCTCAGAGTGAGCTCCATTTACTTGTACTCTTTGTCGCCTCCCACCCAACCAATTTCTAAACCAAGCAGTAACTTTAGGGTCCATCCCTAGGGTGCTCAGTTTGTTTATAAGTCGCCTGTGAGGAACAGTGTCAAAGGCTTTACTGAAATCTAAATACACCACATCTAGGGCTCTCCCTCCGTCCAACTCCCTGGTCACCCAGTCAAAGAAATCAATCAGATTTGTTTGACAAGATCTGCCTCTGGTGAATCCATGCTGCCTCGGATCCTGTAATCCGCTGGACTCCAGAAACCTCACTATTTGCTCTTTCAGCAGCGTTTCCAATAATTTACTCACCACCGAAGTTAAACTAATCGGCCTGTAGTTTTCAATCACATCCTTTCTTCCGCTTTTGTGTAAAGGCACCACATGAGCCTCTCTGCAGTCCTGTGGCACCATGCCTGACTTCAACGAGGTATTGAAAAGGTCAGTCAGTGGAGCTGCTTGAACGTCCCCAAGTTCCCTCAGTATTCTCGGGTGTATCCCATCCGGTCCCATCGCTTTGTCTACTTTAAGTTGAGATAGTTTCTCACGAACACAGTCTTTTGAAAATTGTTCAAGATGTCCTTTGCTTCTGTTCCTATTTGTGAGTGTTTTCTGAGGTCCTGCTCCTGGTTCTTCATCTGTGAACAGAGAACAAAAATATTTGTTAAGCAATTCCGCTTTATCCTTATCAGCTTCTACAAATTCCTCCCCTGCACCCTTGAGTCTGACAATACCACTCTTGCCCTTCCTCTTCTCACTAATATATCTGAAAAATATCTTATCCCCCCATTTTATTGCATTGGCTAGTTCCTCCTCCTTTTGAATCTTTGCCTTCTTGACTACTTTGCTAGCTTCTCTAAGTTTTTCCAAATACAGATGCCTGTCTTCCTCTCTCTGTGATGTCTTGTATTTTATGAAGGCCTCCCTCTTTTTCTTCACTTTTTCAGCTACTTCTTTCGAAAACCATAGCGGTCTCCTTTTCTTTTTACCTTTATTTACCATTTTAACAAAAAGGTTGGTTGCCCTTAAAATATCCCCTTTCAGTTTTTCCCACTTTTTTTCTACATCCCTCAGCTGTTCCCATCCAACTAACGACTCCCTGAGGTATTGGCCCATCTTCGCAAAGTTAGTCTTCCTAAAGTCTAAGATCCTCGCCTTTGAATGGATTCTAACAGCCCTAATCCTAATACTGAACCACACCATCTGGTGATCACTGGATGCAAAATGATCTCCCACTACAACATCAGAAACACTTTCACCATTGGTAAGCACCAAGTCCAGTATGGCCCCTTCACGTGTGTCTGTTACCAATTGCCTGAATAGTTCTCCCTGTAGGGCAAGAGCTGAACGGATTGAAAACTCTGAAGCTGCTTTAGCTAAAGACGCTATGGGGTTAAAAACTCGTTTGGAACATTTGGAGAACTTTTCCAGATATCAAAATTTAAGACTTGTTAATTTTCCTAAATCATTGTATGTTAATGCAAAAATATATGTTTAAAAGGTATATGGTGGAGGTATTTAGTGCCCCTATTGAGTCCCACCCCCCCTGTTACTAAGGTGTATTATCTACCAACTGGACAGAGATCTTCAGGGGAGGGAGCCATTCCAGGGGTCCAATAGGCTGACTCGCTTGATGACTCCGCATTGTTGGAGACCTCGGGCAAAGAAGCCTGTAGCCCTTCTACTCTCTTGGTGACCTTTTCATTATCCTATGATAGGGATTCGTTTTTGAGGATGTTTTTTCGGAAACGTTTGATTAAATTCAGAGGTTTTCAGGTTCGGGTTTATCCTGACTTATGTAAATAAACCCAGAAACGTAGGCAAGAGTTTTTACTGTTACATCCAGCAATACAGCAGTTGGGGAGGGGGGGGGTTAGTACTTTTTAATATTTCCTTATAAATGCTCCGTTAGGTTGCAGTCAGTTTCCTATATTTTTTATGACTCTTCCCAATTATCTGCGTTTCTGAATGCCCGTAGGGTTACTGAGGTAGAGACAGGGAATGCTACTATTATTTTTTTTTAAAATTTATTTATTTAACATTTCTTTTATACCGCACTCTTTATCGTCAGCGCGGTTTACAATTAACAAAACGATTCGAGGACCACAAGGCATTCTCGAGTTTACATCGAACAGGGAGAACAACTTGGAGAGAGAACAGGGAATACTATGTACAAATTACATACTGATGTTATGATAATGTTACACAGGGGAGAAGGGATTGAGAATAAGTGTGCATTCCAATTACGGACTACTTCCTCTCACTTAACTAGAGTAAGCTTTTATTTATCAGGTTGTGGGGTGGTGTTTGTGATGCTATGCAGCGCTGGGGGAATTGGAGCATTGTGAAAGTGTGTGATGAACAAGTGGTGCTTGAGGGCTTTTCTAAATTGAGTGATGTCCTTAATTGCTCTGATATTATGTGGGAGGTTGTTCCATGAACTGGGTGCGTAGGACACAAATGCCCGTTTGTTGGTGGATTGTGCCCATTTTGTGGAATCTTTTGGGGTTATGAGTGTATTAGTGTGATGCAGCCTCTTGGATCTGTTGTTGGTGGGTTGGGAGATGAGAATGGAGATTGATGGGGGCGCTATGTTGTTTATAGCCTTAAATGTGGTTAGTAGAACCTTGAAAGAGATCCTACAACTTATCGGTAGCCAGTGTAGATCCCTTAGGACAGGGGATATGTGGTTGCTTCTTGATGTCCCAACTAATACACAGGCAGCGGCATTCATCGCTAATTGAAGAGGGTTAAGTGTGTTTTTGGGAAGGCCTTGGAGTACAATATTGGTGTAGTCGAAATGGGGTATGACTAGAGCTTGAAATATTGTGCGGAAGCTGTCGGGATCTAGCATGGGTCTGAGGTGGCGAAGGGTCTTGATCTTGTAATAAACAGTTTTTACTGTGCGACTTATGTGTTCTTTAAAGTTTAGCTGCTGATCGAATATTACTCCCAAGTAGCGTATAGCTGATTTGACTGGTAGCTCTGTGTCTCTCACAGTTAGGGATGTGGGAGGAGAGTAATTTTTGTTTCTTGTGATGGTTAGAACCTCAGTTTTTTTGAAATTTATCCTTAGGTTCTGGTTGAGGAGCCAGTCTGTTACTGCGTTGAAGCAATTAACTAGGTTCGTGTAATCTGGGAGTGCGACGTTGAAAGGTGAATACATCAGAACGTCATCTGCATAGATAAGGCATGATATTCCGAAGGAGCGAGTGATTTCACAGATTGGCTGCATGTAAATGTTGAAGAGAAGTGCAGAAAGGGAGGAGCCCTGGGGTACTCCCTGCTTTTGTTGAAATGGTTCTGAAGTATTAGATCCAATCCTGACTTGCTGCCATCGGTCTTCGAGATAAGATCTGCACCAATCCCAGGCTAGGCCATGAATCCCCTTATCATGGAGCCGAGCTAGTAGTTGTGCATGGTCGACTGAGTCAAATGCTGCTGCAATGTCCAGGAAAATCAGAACAAAGCCAGATTTGATGTTGTCTAAGCCACAGACTAAAGTGTTGATTAGTGAAGTCAGGAGTGTTTCAACACCGTGTGCTTCTCTAAACCCGTGTTGGCAGGGGTCTAGAGGGGATGCGGTGTCTATATGTTGTTGGATTTGCATCAGGGCTGCTTTCTCTAGGATTTTAGCTAGCAGCAGGATATTGGAAATCGGCCGGTAGGAATCTACTTTCTCTGGGTCAAGCTGGTTGTTTTTCAACAGTGGACGAATAGAGGTCTGCTTGAGTGTTGTTGGGAACTCTCCTGTTATGAAGGATTGATGTGCGATTTCTGCTATGATTGGGCTGAGTTCTGATCGCATTGCTTTGATCCAGTGCGCTGGGCAGGGGTCATTTGGTGCTGTAGTGGTATTGATGCTAGCAATAATGTTTTTAATGTTGAGCGCTGAGGGTGGAGAGAATGTGTCGAGTGGTTGTAGAAGTAGGGAAGATTGAGGTATTCCTGGACAGGTGGCATTAGTTGCTTTGATGGTCTTGGATTGCATATAGTTGGCATATGCTTGGGGTTGTATTTGCTCCACCTGAGATGGGGAAGGTTCTTTGGTTAACGATTTTACCAAGTTGAAGAGGTCTCGTGGCTTGTTTAGCGAACGGCTAAGGAGATCTGAGTGGAATTCCTTCCTCCTGTTCCAAATTGCTTCTCGGTGGATTGTCAAGTAGGCTAGGTAGGTGGTTTGATCATCTGTACTATGGGTGTGCCTCTAGTTTCTCTCGAGATTTCTCAGGTGAAGTAGGGACTTCTTTAGTTCAGGAGAAAACCAGGGGGCTGTTCGCCTTTTGGTGGCGTTGTTCTTGTGTTTGACGTGATCATTCAACGGAGGTTGGTGAGCATACTGCATTAGTGTGTCATTCCAAGTGGAGACCATGTCGTTGAGGTTGTTTGACGGTTGAGAGAGCTTTGGAATGACATGTTTAGCCAGCACCTCCCTATCAAATGGTCTGAAGCGGTATAGGTTTGAAACATTCTCTGGTTTTGGTCGGTCATGATTGTTGAGAGGAAAAGGGACCTGAAATGTTATCAGGCTGCGATCTGACCATGGGACCGGAGTGATGATGGGATTAAATTGGTCCCTCTTGTCTGTGGATGTGACTGGGGCGAAAACTAGATCAAGAATGTTCCCATGCTGGTGGGTGGGATCGGTTATGTCTGTGTGAACAGACCAGTTTATTATGGAATAAACTGGTCTGTTCCTCGCTGGTGGTTTTTCTTTTCCTTTAGATTTGGTATGATTTTGCATTTTCTTCCACTCTCCTCCTAGTTGTGGGCTAGTGGGTCGCAGTCTTTTAGTTTTGTTATTTCTTATAAGGTGCTTGTTGTTTTTTCCTTTTTTGTATTGAATTGCAGACGGCTTCTCTTTTCTTTGAGTGTATTTATTTACGCTTGAATTAATTGTAAAATCCCATAAATATAAAATTTAAAAAAATATACGACACATGACAAGTGCAACAGCTCCAATCTAACTGTAGGGGGAGCTCAGCATGCTTCCATCAGTTACCGCACTGAAAGTTTCTTAATACATGACAGCGGCATTTGCAATTCATGCTGATGCACCTAACGCCTCCCATCAATGGGTGTTAGTGTGCAGTAATAATGCCCACATTGCTCACATTGTGCTGTCAACATTCAATCTCTGCCCCTAACCCATCAACTCCCTGACCCGTAGCACGCAAAGCACTTTTATTATGATGGAGTTTTTTTAGTGCATGGTAGTTGTTACTGCAAATCTGCAGTAACTGCTCTTTAGTAAAAGGGGGCCTTAATTTCACTAGGCTCTCAAATTTAGAGATCTTGAGAGTAGGTAGCAACAAATTTAGGACTATGATAAAAATTAGGAGCTTAACACTGATTATCGATCTAAATAAGGCTTCTAAATCTAGGTCAGTGCTTCTGAACCCTATCCTTCATTCAATGGATCTCTCTCATGCATATTTGTGGTGGTAATCCTGAGAACCTGATTGGCTAGTCGTGCTTCCAGGAGTGGGCTGAGAAGCACTGATCTAGGCACATGAACAGATGTAAATTTAAGAAAATAACTTTTACGATCCTAAATTTCAGTGAATTTTCAATTAAAAGCTTAGGTCCTAGGTTTGGTTAAAAATAGGGAACAAATTTAGGAACCTAACTTTATTTATTTACTTATACCATGCTCTTTAGAATCAGTGCGGTTTATATGTATACCAACAGGTACTTTTTATTCCCTTGTCCCCGAAGGGCTCACAATCTAAGTGTACCTGAGGCAATGGAGGGTTAAGTGGCTTGCCCAAGACCACAAGGAGTGGCCATGGGACTAGAGACTCCAGTCCCTTCAGCCTGAGATTGCTTGTCCCCATGTGGGAATTGAACCCTTGGCCTTCTGGCCTGAGGTAACCTGTCCCAACAACTGAGCCACTCCTTCCAAGCATTTTTTGAATATTGGGCCCTTTATATATATGATGCACTGAGGATGAAATGGCATCTACCTGTCACTGGCTGGTGGGATGCATTTGAACATTCTGCTACAAAGATGCTGGAAGACATAGAAGATGACAAAAAGGAAAACAGAGAGCTATGGCAACAAAGGTGACTAGTGAGGGCCATAGTTATCAGACCACCAAACCACATGAAGCACCGTAGTGCCACCAAACCATATGGACAATAAGGGACCAGAGGACACAAGAGGTACAGATGGAGCTGCCTATTGCAGGTCCAACAGACCATCCAACTGCACAAGGTTCCACAGAGCCACCAGATTTCCCATTATTATGGAGCAAGAGGGACTGAAGGGCATAAGACAGATGAGTAGGGGTGGGACAAAGTAAGGTCAGTTGAGTCAACAGTGGATGATAATTGAGCCTGTTGGGTATTAGCATGAGCAACGGGAGGGACAATGATCCTCTGATAAAACTCATAGAGTGATAGCTAGTGACAATAGTGGAGGTAGTAGTAACACAGACTGTATCTGAATTCAAGAAAGCATGCAACAAACATAGAGGATCTCTGATGGAAAAAAAAAGTACTGTAAAGCTTAGTAGTTGGTAGGGACGGTCAGAATGGACAGGACATATGGTCTTTGTTGTCATGTTTCTATGTAGAACTTCATTGAAATGAAAAATAAAAGTAAGGAGAAAATATTCCACCACTTACGTGTCACAGGGCTGGATGTTGGGGGTGTCTGTGAAGGAAATCAAGGGGTATGTTCTAGCACTGTGAACAGGGAGGATCCCCCCTATAATGATGTCCCCCTGCTTTATATATCCTGTCATGTTTGTACTGCTTAGTCGACAGTTGATCTTAGTCGCATTATATTCAGCGAAGTTTAATATCAGGAAATAAGTCAGTACCATCATCATGATTTTCTGCGCAGAGCTCTGCCAGTCTCAGTTTGCCTTTTATTCAGCTTTGACCTTGGAGAGAGTAGAAAATTAAACTGGTTATCATGTGGACAGTCATGGCTAAGGTTGTGTTGAATGTTATGGTTAGAGTTAAGATTAAAGTTTGGGTTAGAGTTAGCTTTAGGATTATGGCTAGGGTTGGGTCATAGTAATTGAAGATGAAGAGAAATGATGGGATGAATCCCTATGAATTCTGGATTTAGGCACCAGTTCCTACCTTCCCCATCCTGTTGTGCAGAACAAATCCCAGGAGCAGGGAGACCTCAAACTGATTTAGTACTATATGCAGTTGGGGGACAGTATGCAGTCTTGTCTTACACCTTTGCTTATTTTAAACCATTCTGTTTCTCCTTGTTCCGTTCGAACTGTTGCTTCTTGATCAATGCACAGATTGTGCAAGAGAACGATCAGGTGTTCTGGTATACCCATGCTTTTTAATGTGGCCCAGAGTTTCTCATGGTTTACACAGTCAAAAGCCTTGTTATAGTCGATAAAGTACAAACAGATATCCTTTTGGTATTTTTTAGTCTTTTCAAGGATCCATCTCACATACGTGATGATGTTTCTCATTCCATCTGAAACATTTGCTTCTCACAATCAAAGAACATAGTCTCAAAATGGCCTGCACCTTAATGTAAAGAAGACAAAGATCATGACAACTGGCATAATCAACAGGTTCATCGTTGAAGGAGAAGAAATTGAAATCATGAACAACTTTAATCTACTTTGGTCAACTATCAATAAAGAAGCAACAAGCAGTCAAGAAATCCGATGACGCATTGCTCTTGGCAGAATGGCGATGAAAGACCTAGACAAGATTCTCAACAGCAGAGATGTCTCTCTCCATACAAAGATTCAACTTGTTCAAGCCATGGTATTTTCAATAACATCATAAGGATGTGAAAGCTGAACAGTGAAAAAGATAGACAGGAAGAAAATTGATGCCTTTGAATTATGGTGCTGGGGAGAATACTGCGTATACCATGGACTGCCCGAAGAACAAACCAGTCAGTACTAGAGGAGATCAAACCTAAGCTTTCTTTAGAAGCTCAGATGACAAGACTTAGGGGCTTGTTTACAAAGCCGCGGTAGTGGTTCGCGATCGCGATCGCAGCCGCGGCCCCATTGAAATCAATGGGGCCGCGGCTCCGATTACGATCGCAAACCGCTACCGCGGCTCTGTAAACAAGCCCCTTAGACTTTCATACTTTGGACACATCATGCAAAGAGAGAGATCATTAGAAAAAGACATCATGCTTGGCAAGATAGAAGGTAAAAGCAAAAGAGGAAGGCCAGCAATGAGATAGATGAATACAATAACAGCAGCTATGGGTACCAGTCTGTCAACAATGAGTGCCTGATTGAAGAGCGAACACAATTTATGATAACTATCCAGAGGGTTGCCATGAGTCGACACCGACTCGACGGCACTTAACAACACAACAACTATACGGAGACACCAAAATAAGGAAGAAGAGGAAGAGGTGGAAAATCTCATGTCTTGGATTCAGGAAGCATTGAATCCAAGGTATGAGAAAGAAAATCCAAGGGAACAGAGAATTTATTTATTTATTTATTTAACAGTTTTTATATATCGCGCTATTCATCATCAGCGCGGTTTACATTTTAACAGCCTTGTACTTAAGCATAAAACATAAGTCAAGTTTACAGATAACAGGGAGTGAAACAGGGATAAATGGGGTTAAAGATAAGATAAGATAATAACAAATATTCACAACTATTTACAGCAAATTAGCCTAAGTTTTGATCTTCATAGGTTAGGGATGCACGAGATTTTAATCTGGGGCGAGCAATGGAGTTTAGGGAATTTACTTGACTAACCATAGTCAAGAATAACTCCACTAACCATAGTCAAGAATAACTCCAATTGCAGATCCTAAGGAGACCTCCAAAAGTTCATAAAGAGACATCAACAAAGGAACTGATTTAAATTCCAAGGAATCAGCAAAACAGATCTTGCTTTTGAAGTTTCTGCTTATGAAATGGGCAGTAACTGTGACTAAACCACCTGTTGCATCTTGGTTCATCCTCATTCTAAACCCTATTTCAGTAAAGTTACACTGCAACAGCAGTCCAGCCTCCCAGTGGCTTTCTTTCACCAACCTATAATCATATTGTACTGCTTAGGCCCTAAAGTAAAACTCTCCCTTTACCTCTCTCTCTTCCACAACAGATAGTCTACAACCGGGATTGAGGGATAAGGAGGAGATGAGGAAGTGACTCGGGCCTGGAAGTGAGAGTGGACCGACATGGTACTGAGTGCCTCCTCTACTGATTTCTGTTGCAAAGTCTTGGGCACCCAGGTTTGGAGGAGGAGGAAGCTTCTATGTTATGTCTATATTATAAGGATACATAGGCGCCTATGTGTCTATAGAAAACACCAGCACAAATCGTGCAGAAATCACACCTACATTGCAGCTGTGGATAACATACGTAGAGAGCAGGCATAGATGTTCGTGCTTACTTAACGTGCATATATGTATAATTCATGAAGTAGGCGTATAAATCATGACACTGTCTCTGCCCTGTCCAAACTCATCCTTTGAGCTTGTCTACTGTACAAGTACATTAACCAGCTCATGCACGTCAGTAAGAGGCGCCCTAGGAGCCTTCTTTATGGTTTGGACAAAAGAAGGGTCATCGGAAACAAGACAGCTGACTTCACAGAAGTCTACTACTACTGTTAGTTATTTATATAGCGCTACATGGTGTATGCAGCACTGTACATATTGATGTAAGACATGGTTCCTGCTCGTCATAGCTTACAATCTAATCAAGGTGAAAAAATATTGTAAAACTGAGGACTAGTGTATGGCAAGATAGTAGTGGACAAGAGGAGCATCTAGGGCCAGAGAAGGAGCCCAACACACCAACTCAGGTAGTTTGTTCTAGGCATATGGAGCAGTAAGGTGGACTGAATGAAGTCTGGAGTTGGCAGCGGCAGAGAAGTGCACAGATAAAGGGATCTGCCAGAGGAGCGGAGTTCCCGAGGAGGAGTGTAGAGTGAGATAAGAGAGGAAAGGTAGTGAGCAGCCGCAGAATGAATGCACTTGAAGGTAGGTAGGAGAAGTTTGAAATGGATGCGAAAATGGAGAGGGAGCCAGGAAAGTGACTTGAGAAGAGGGGTTACATGAGCATAGCGACAATGGTGGAAGATAAGCTGTGCAGCTGAGTTTTGAACAGATTGAAGTGGAAAAAGATGATTAAGAGGGAGACCAGCGAGGAGCAGGTTACAATTGTCCAAATGGGAGGTGACTAGTGAGCCGATGGGCGTCTTAGTAGTTTGTGTAGAAAGGAAGGGACAAATTTTGCCAATGTTATAGAGAAAGAAGCAACAGGTTTCAGCTATTTGTTGGATGTGTGCAGAGAAAGAAAGAAGAGTCTGATATAGTCAGGAAATGCCTTCAGAATCATGGGTGATTCCCTATGACAAAATTCTGCCAAATAACCTTGAGTCATTTCCTTTTTGAAGAATTTTTTTTGCCCAAAGTCTAGAATCTGCCTTTTCAGTTTTCTCTTCCATGGCACTTGTTAGATTTCTGACAATCTCTGGTAATATTTTGAAGACTTACAGTATTCTGGTTGACGTCCTTCTCAATAAAGCTGGAGCTCACACATGGTCTAATGATGGTGCTGTCAGTTACTGGCTTATAACCTTTCTCATATTCCCTCATCACGAGGACCAATTTCTGTGATGGAATAATTGCTAATTGCTTTGTGATTTCCGTAAATCACAGGGGAAGATGTGATTGATAGCAAAGGATTAAACATTGAATAAGTAAATGTAAGAGAAATTACTTTTCATTACAGCACTGTAGAACAGATGGGAAAAGAGAGCTGTCATTTCCTCAGACAGTAATTACGGGAGTATCTTGAAAGATCTACGTCACCTCAGAGTGGAGCCATAAGATGTGCCGTACTGGGTAAGACTAAGTGTCCCTCAAGCCCAGCATCCGGTTTCCAGCAGTGTTTGATCCAGGCCGACAGTGCCCCTCAGGATCACAAGGAAAGATTTATTCTTCATTGATTACACTCAGAAATAAGCCTTGGCTTTCCCTTGCCTATATGGTTAGTAACTTGCCTAAATTGTTTGAAAACCCAGCTATACCTTGACTACAACTTCCAGCAACAAATGCAACAGCTTAATTTTAAAATGAGTAAGAACATAAGAAATGCCTTACTCAACACATAATCAAACTCTGGAATTCGTTACCGAAGGATGTAGTAAAAGCTCTTCGTGCAGCTGGGTTTAAAAAAGGGTTGGGCAATTTTCTAGAGGAAAGATCCATAAACAATCATTAAAGAAGACACGTGAAATCCACTGCTTGCCCTGGGACGAGCATTGCAGGACCTGTGTGCCTCTTTGGAAACCTTGACCTGGATTGGCCACTGTTGGAAAGAGCATACTGGGCTTGATGAACCTTGGTCTGACTCAGAATTCCCACAACCAAAAAGTGGCATTGAAACTTGTAGACTGAAATACAGATCTCAATGCCATTTTAGATCATGCTTTTGTAGATGTAGGAATGCTCACCATGTCTATCCTGCCAGGGGGAATGGTGGGAATGGAGAGTGGGAGAGGTTGTGTGCAGGGTCCACCATGTAGATGTGGATTCCTGATTTTATAAAGGGAATCCATGTCTGGAAAAACAAAATGTGGATGTCGGCATTTACATCCACTCCTAGGCATGAATACAGAAACAGACCTATTCTGATGTCACCCTCCCCTCTCCTCCCACCCCCGCATACCCCTGGCAGCTCCTTACCTGAGCCCTCCTTGCATAGGGTCAATCCCCCCTTCTACCCATCCCCACAGAAAGTAGCAGAGTGCCCATCTTTCCCCCACAATAAGGCAGTCAGAATGCCCCACTTCCCTCAAAGGACTGGAGAAAGGAACATGTGGTCCCTTTACACTAAAGTGGAAGTAAGGATGAGGTTGAGAACTGGAGGCCGGTTTGTCTGACCTGGGTGGTAAATTAATAGAAACTCTGCTAAAACAGTGGATAGTGAGGTTTTTGGAGGCCAGTGGATTGCAGTATTTGAGACAGCATGGTTTTACTAGAGGCAGGTCTTTTCAAACAAATCGATTAATTGCTTTGACTGGGTTATCAGTGAGTTGGAGAGCCCTATATGTGGTGTACTTAGATTTCAGTAAAGCTTTTGACACTGCTCCACATAGACAAAAATAAATTGAGCACCCTAGCAATGGACCCTAAGGTGACTAACTGGGTTAGAAATTGCTTGAGTGTGAGGTGAGAAAGAATACAAATAAATGAAGTTCACCCTGAGGAGACGGGTATTACCAGTGGTGTGCTGCAGGGATGTGTCCTTGGTCTGATTCTTTTTAACGTTTTTGTTAGTGATATTGTGGAAGGGCTGTCTAAGGTTCGCTTTTTTGTAGACGATAGCCAAATCTGCAATGGAGTAGACACCTAGGAAGATGTAGATAAAGTGGGGAAGGATCTAGCAAAGCTTAAAGAATGGTCAAGAATTTAGCAGCTGAGATTGAAAACTAAAAAATGCAGGGTCATGCGTTTCGGCTCCAAAAATCGAAGGGAGTGGTACAGTATAGGGTGGAGAAGTACTTCTGTATATGAAAGAAGAATGGGACCTGGGCATCATTGTTTCTGATGATCTTAAGGTCATGAAATAGTTAGAAAAGACAACAGCAAAAGTCAGAAGGATGCTTGGGTGCATAGGGAGAGGAATGGCCAGCAGGACGAAGGAGGTGATAGTACCTCTGTATAAGTCTTTGCTGAGACCTTATTTGGACTATTGTGTGCAATTCTGGAGATCACATCTTCGAAAGGATATAAAAAGGATGGAGTTGGTGCAGAGGGTGGCTACCAAAATGATCAGTGGGCTTCATCATAAGGCATATAGGGACAGACTTAAAGATCCCAATATGTATACTTTGGAGGAAAGGCGGGAGAGAGGAGATATGATAGAGATGTTTAAATATCCCTGTGACAGAAAGAGAGCCTCTTTCAATTCAAAGAAAGCTGTGTAACGAGGGGACATAGGATGAAGGTGAAGGGGATAGACTCAGGAGTAATATGCAGAAATATTTCTTTATGGAAAGAATGATGGATGGATGCACTAGTCTACCAGTGGAGGTAGTAGAGACCACAACAGTAGCTGAGTTCAAGAAAGTATGGGATTAACAGAGAAGATATCTAATGGGAAAAAAAGAGACTACAGTATTTGGTATGGAAGGGCAGACTGGATAGACCATATGGTCTTTATCTGCTGTCATGTTTCTATGTTTCTATAAAGTTGCGCCCCCCATGAGACCCTCTTGCCAGATTGGGCTATACCCCCACCACGCCTTATTGATACCTATGGACTTACTGGGGACACTGAAGTCTAGTGGGAGCAAGAGTGAGTCCCATTTGCTCCTGCTCGGCATGAGACCACATGTCAAAATGATGCCAATGACCCCTCTTTACTCATTGAACAGGTTTTATCATTGTGCCTTTGTGGCTGCATCCACTGTGTTTATTATTGGTGTAGTGATATGTTAATTCATTGCGAGGAGGACGAGATCGATGCCAATATTGGTGTATTTCAGCACTGCGTATGTGCGGCATTTTCACTTTTACCCACGCTTTGCCCGTGCATAGGAATGTTAAGACTTTCTCTAAATGTTCAGAAATAATAAGCCTTTTTTGTGTGATCGAGCTTTTCTTGTCTGTGTAAACCTTTTACGTACCCTTCCTGTTCTTAGTTATATCTGCACTCTGCTCACTATATAGGAATGTTGAGATCCTTTTCAATGTCAATACACAATCAGTTCAGTCTGCTCGTCTGAGTTCCCCTTCTCCCTCTAAAACCTCACATACCTTTTGATAACCCTCCTCGGTTGAAGATTGCTTACTGCTATATGATATTTTTCTGTATCGCGCGTATTTATTTATTTAACATGTTTTATATACCGTCTTTCTACAAATCAAAACGGTTTACATAGAACAATAAAAGGCAGTATATTTCAACTGTTTACAAGGAACGAATAACAGGGTACAGAATAAAACATGAAAAACAAAATTATATTATACAATTAATTACAGTGAACAGTGAACAACTATTTACATATTTACATATTTACATATGTAGGTGCCAAGCTACGGATGGGAGTATTGTACAGTTTAATGGAACAAGGGTAGGGAGGTAAAAAAGGGGGGTTTAGGTATTAGGGTGGGAGAGAAAAATGATCAAGGAAGAGATGAGTCTTTAACTTTTTCCTGAAATCAGTGTGGCTCACGCAGTTGCGCAGCTCATGTGGAAGGGTGTTCCAAAGGGATGGAGCATAGAGGGAAAAGGTCCTGTTGCATGTGGATTGTTTACAGTGTTTTTTAATTGTAGGTATAGTCAGTAAGTTTTTAGTGATAGAACGGTGATTTATAGTGTTGTTGGAGAAGGCAAGGAGAGAGGAGAGGCATGGAGCTGACTCCTTAGAAATAATTTTGTGTAATAGAGTTAGAACCTTGAATTTCACTCGGTGATGAATTGGGAGCCAGTGGAGATCATAGAGGATTGGTGTAATATGAGCTCGTCTAGGATTTTTGTTATGAGATGCGCTAATGTATTCTGGGCTAGTTGTAGGGGTTGAATAGAGTTCTTGGGGAGGCCCTGATAGATCAGATTACAATATTCAAGTGAGGGGGTTGTAAGGGCCTGACAGACAGTGCAAAAGGAGTCAGGGCTTAGGAGAGGTTTGAGGTTCCTGAGTGTGCGTAGCTTAGCGTATACTGTGTTAGTGGTTTTCTTTATTTGATCTGAGAAAGATAAGTTCTGATCGAGTATGATTCCAAGATATTTCACCTGGTTTTTTATAGTGAGAGTGAGATCGTCAAAGGTGAGGGTTGTAGGGGGGATGTAGGAGGGGTTAGAGAAAACTTGGAGTGCTTCAGTTTTGGATTGATTGATTACACAGGTACACTAAAAAATTTTTTTTTTAAACTGCCTCTAATGTTTCGATTGATTTTTACGTTTTTTGGTGCACTGAATCCAAATCTGGTAACCAATTTGCTCCATCACGTACAGATTTTTTGCTACATTGGGTTAGCAGTTTGAGGTGAACGTTTCAGATTGAGTGCGATCGAGATAAAAGTTTCTTGGATGAATTCTTTATACTAATTGTTTAGTAGTTATTCAAATAAGAATAAAGAAAATTGTAACAAGGCAGCACATAAGAATAGAGTAATGTCAACAAAACACACTGTGATGGTAGCAAAATTGTCTGCACTTAAAACAGCCACATACATGTGCACAAACATTGAGCATATAAGAGCGAGGTTAGACACAAAGCAAAGCAAAGAAATGTGCAAAAAATGTTGTACAGGTATGTATGTAAGAATAGAAAACGCAAACCGCACCATTGCAATACATGAAGACAAACACCCGATGGTGTGAAAATAAAATTCTAATAAATGAGATCTGACACTGTGGTAATAACTAGCAAATTTTTATTTCAAAGTTTAGTAAAAACGGAGTGTGTGTTTTACTTACTTCCATACCTGAGCCGTGCTGTGAGAGGGGCTGCCTGGACCGTGCCGGTGAGCACTGGAGAACACGTGATCCTGTGGGCTATTTAAATCGTGCCCCCACCGCGGAGAGTTGAGTGTGTGTTTTATTTACTTCCATACCTGAGCCGTGCTGTGAGAGGGGCTGCCTGGACCGTGCCGGTGAGCACTGGAGAACACGTGATCCTGTGGGCTATTTAAATCGTGCCCCCACCGCGGAGAGTTGAGTGTGTGTTTTACTTACTTCCATACCTGAGCCGTGCTGTGAGAGGGGCTGCCTGGACCGTGCCGGTGAGCACTGGAGAACACGTGATCCTGTGGGCTATTTAAATCGTGCCCCCACCGCGGAGAGTTGAGTGTGTGTTTTACTTACTTCCATACCTGAGCCGTGCTGTGAGAGGGGCTGCTGGACCGTGCCGGTGAGCACTGGAGAACACGTGATCCTGTGGGCTATTTAAATTGTGCCCCCACCGCGGAGAGTTGAGTGTGTGTTTTACTTACTTCCATACCTGAGCCGTGCTGTGAGAGGGGCTGCCTGGACCGTGCCGGTGAGCACTGGAGAACACGTGATCCTGTGGGCTATTTAAATCGTGCCCCCACCGCGGAGAGTTGAGTGTGTGTTTTACTTACTTCCATACCTGAGCCGTGCTGTGAGAGGGGCTGCCTGGACCGTGCCGGTGAGCACTGGAGAACACGTGATCCTGTGGGCTATTTAAATCGTGCCCACACCGCGGGACGTGCACCGCGGGCGCGTGCCCGGGGGGCGTGCTCCGAAGGGGCGTGTCCAAAGGGGCAGACCCGCCCCTTTGGCGCCCCTTCGGCGCCTTGAGGAGCTTGAGGAGCATTAATTCCAGGCTGTTACATCGCTGCTAATGGGGAAGCGAAAAAAGAAAGTTTTCTTGGTTACCTCGACCGGTAAGTCGACAGAGGTGGTCGGGCCTATGGACAGTCATTTCAAGTCCGTGGCTCCTCCCCCGGCAGTCGACTCTTCGGTGGACTCCTCTAGTACAGCTAGTCCTGGTACGCTCCGCTTGTCTCCTGATCCACGTAGGGTTTTATCTCTACCCAGCATGGAGTCCGTATCTGATGCCTCCGAATTAGAGGAGGTGGCCTCTTCTGGACCGATAAAACTGTCTGATTCTTTTTTGAGGTTGAATTCTTTAGGTAAGTCCTTACCTATACCTATTGAGTTTACTTCATGTTCTGAGAATATGCTTCCGCCGAAGGATGTGTCTCTTCAAGATATCTGGCAGATAGTCTCTCGTACAGAAATATCTTTGAAGTCTTCATTGGTGAAAATCTCTCAATTTACTAAAGAGACTGTCGAATCGTTGACTGAACATCATGATAGATTGGCAGTGTTGGAGTCTACTAAGACTAAGATGGAGACTCAATTATCTACTATGCAAGGAGTTTTGACATCTTCAGTTCAGGATTCGTTGGTTCTTCATCGTCAAGATGAATTACTTGAAAATGCTTTACGGATGAAGAATCTTCGTATCCTGAACTTTCCCCGTACTCATTTTCTTTCTCCACAAATATTGCTCTCCAAATATTTGAAAGATGTTTTACGTATCTCTAACCCTGATTCTATTTTAGTGTCTAAATTATATTATTTACCTTCTGGGATTAGAGAGCGGGGGGTAGTAGATCCGGAGGGGGGCAATGTTGTAACTGGCGAAATTGACCAATTGTCTATTAAAAGTTTAGATTTATCTGTCTTTTTAGAAACATCAACAGAGGAGATACCTATTCGGGCTACTCTAGTGGTATCTTTTGTGTTAGAAAATGATAAAGACATAATTCTTAGATCTTATTTTAAGAACAGACATGAAAAATTCTTCGGCCAACCGTTACAGATATTTCCCGATGTGAGTCGTAGTACTCAATTGAGAAGGAAAGCTTTTTTAGCGCTTCGCCCTCGGGTTGTCGCGCTGGGAGCCTCCTTCTCATTGAAATTTCCTTGTAAGTGTGTAATTGTTTATAAGGGGAAGTCATTTATCTTTTTTGATTCCTCCCAGTTGGAGGTTTTCTTACAAGGATTGGCTTGAGGATTGTTTATGGTATTCTTTGAGTCTTTTTTTATTTGGATTCAGAATGAGGATTTAGTTTGTTAATTTTGTCTATTAGAGTGTAGGACACCTGCTTAGTAAAAAAGGGATAACATATATTATTGGCTCCTCGTCGCCGGGTTTACTCTGTTTTATTGTATCACACTCCTTTTGTGGGCTGGATTTGAAATATTATGTTCTTTTGATGTTTTTATTGTATTGATTGTTTCCTGTATTTCCTTGATTTTCCTTGAATAAAAGGATTTAAATTTGGAAAAAAAAAAAAAAAGAAAAAAAAAAGAAAAAAACCCCCAAAAAAACAAAGTTTAATAAAAACACGATATTTGTCAACACAGTTTAGATTTTAAAGTCATTCTTGGGTCAATCAATCTCCTGGTGGGCCCGTTTCTTCTTCCCCCGAATGCTTCTCTTGGTGCGCTGCTTGGCGTATTTTTCATCTGGGGTTTCCCGCAACAGCAACCAGCAGAAATCAGCCATCATAGTGGTGTTCCATCTTCCTTGGTACCTTCTCTCTGCGTCCTTGATGTCCTGGTGAAACCTTTCACCTTGTTCTTCACTGTACGCCCCCAGGTTTTCGGGAAAGTAGCTCACATGGGAGTGCAAGAAATGGACTTTCAGGCTCATGTTACAGCCTTGTTCTTTGAAGGCATTGAGCATTCTGGCAACAATATCCTTATAGTTCTCATCCCGCCTGTTCCCCAAGAATTTGAGAACAACATCCTTGAAGGAATCCCAGGCTTCTTTTTCCTTCTCAGACATCGTTTCAGCGAATGCTCCATCTGAAATGAGTTTCCTTATATCAGGGCCAACAAACACTCCTTCCTTTGGCTTTGCTTCAGAAAGTCGGGGGAACTTTGAGCAAAGGTACCGAAAGCACTCACCATCTTTTGGAAGGGACTTGATGAATTGCTTAATGAGACCCAACTTAATGTGGAGAGGTGGTAATAGAATTTTATCACGAGGTACCAAGCTCTCATGAAGAACATTTTTCTCACTGGGTCTCAAATACTCCCGAATTGGCCAGTCTTTTTTCCCCCAGTGTAGGTCGCGGGCCCGGCTATCCCACAAGCAAAGGAAGCAGGGATATTTGGTGAAACCGGATTGCTGCCCTAATAGCATGGATAGAATTTTAAAGTCTCCACAAATCATCCACTTATGCTCATCATAACGAATCTTCTGAAGAATCAGGGCCAAATTCTCGTATTTTTCTTGGAGAATAACAGAGTGAGCAATAGGAACTGAAGCGAATGTGTTGCCATTATGAAGAAGAACACCTTTTATGCTGTCTTTTGATGAATCAATGAACAGCCGCCATTCAGCAGGATCATACTTGAGTTTAAACTTTTCCATCACTCCGTATATATCGTTGCAAAATACCAAATCTTCCTCTTTGCTGAAATACTTCAAAAATTGTGTCTCGCGGTTGCGGTACCAATAAAAAGTTGTTCCTGGTGACAATAGATTTTTCTGTTTAAGCCGAGAACCTAGCAGTTGGGCAGCATCTTTTGGGAGTCCTAAATCCCGGACTAAATCATTCAATTCAGCTTGAGAGAAAAGTTCAGGTTTCGGATCTGGTTCAGTTTCAAACTCGGAAGTACTAGACTCATCGGGAAAAGCCATCTGATGAGTCTCATCATGATCAGAACCGTCCATACAAATATGATCCAAAGATTTTGGTGGTTCAGGCACAGGTACTTCGTTGCTATGAGGCATAGGCCTAATTGCTGAGGGAAGGTTGGGGTAACTTATTACGTTCTTATTTTTTAAGTTGTATCCCTTCACAATGCAAGAGCAAAAATAGCAGTCACTGCTGTGGTCTCTTTGTTCACGCCACATCATAGGTATTCCGAAACGAAATGCTTGTTTTTTACCTTTCATCCATAAGCGTAGATCTTCCTCACATGTCTTGCACACTTTGTGAGGAGCCCACGGTTTGTCTTCAAACTTCAAACCGATATAGGCGAAATATACTTTTTTAATAAATGCAGAAATGTTCCTCTGCCGCTTTTTCACGGTATATTCCCCACAAATAAAACAAAAACTGTCCGGAGAGTTGATGCAACCTCTGGCTCTGTGAGCCATCACAAATACACAGCACTGCAAACTACAACTGTAGTGAACCACTTCGGGAATAAAGCTGGATTACGACTGAGCAAACAAAAGGTAATAATGAACTTGCAAGAAACTGAAATTTGACAGGAACGTTCATGTCGCAACCACCGTGTTTGAGCGAGCGAGCGAACGAGGCGAGGCGAACAGGAAAGAACATGCGCCAGCGCGAGTACTGGATTTAGCCCCCCGCCTCCCAATTGTCCTGTTAATGTATAAAATGAATACAAAACACTCTAAAATATCATGAGGGAGTGTTTCTAGTTAATTAACCATTACAACCTCTATTTTGGGCCAAGAAAATAAACTGCAGTCGGCTAAAAAGAAATTATGTGAACATTCCTTATATGGGTAAGAAATCTAATTTTGCAAGAAAACGTGACGTGATGGAACATTTTGGCTATTTTTCCTGGATTCAGCACCCCAAAATCTATAGGAATCAGTTGCAAAACTGGAGGCAGTTTTTTGGTAGTGTACCTGTGTTATTAGGTTGTGTTGAGAGAGCCAGGATTTGAGGCTGGTTAGACATGCATTTAGCTTAGAGAAATTAGGGTTAGAGAGGTTAAATGGGGTGAAACACATCATGTCGTCTGCATATATTTGGTACTGGATGCCATAATTTTGGAAGATCGTGCATACAGATTGGAGGAAGATATTAAAGAGTAACGCTGATAGACTGGATCCTTGAGGTACGCCTTGTTTTAGTGTGAAAGGGAGGGAAGTATCGCTTCCAATACGGATCTGTTGTGTTCTGTCGTCAAGGTAGGATTTGAACCATTTTAGGGTTGTGCCTCTCAGACCTATATCATGAAGTCTGTGTAGGAGTTGATGGTGGGGGAGGGAGTCAAAAGCAGCGGATAGGTCTAGGAAAATGAGTAGACATCCTTGGGTGGAGTTCTGGGTGTGTGCATAAAGGGAATCGAGTAAGGAAGTGAGGAGGGTTTCAACTCCGTGATGTTTTTTGAATCCATGTTGGAATAAGTCAAGGGGGGAGTGGTCATCAATGTAGTCCTGAATTTGGATTTGGACAAGTTTCTCAGTTATTTTTGCAAGGAAAGGGATACTAGATTTATTTTTATTTATTTTATTTATTTACATTCTCTTATATACCGCGCTATTCTGCATCAGCGCGGTTTACATTGAACAAACTGAAATTACATTGAACAGGGTATTATAACTTGGAGAAAACTATTTTACAGGGAACATGGGCTATGGAGGGTTAAGTGGCTTGCCCAAGACCACAAGGAGCACCTGTGGAACTAGAAACCCCAGTCCTGGGTCTGTAGGAAGATGGCGAGGTGGGGTCTAGTTTTGTACCTTTTAGGATTGGACGGATAGAGGCACTCTTAAGTGAAGGTGGAACGGAGCCTGACCGGAGGCAGGCTGCTTTTAAAGAGCCGCTGCTCCTCCTCCCACAGCCCCGATTGGGCTGGAGCACCTGAGCAGGGCAGCTGGCTGGAGCGATGAGGTGCTCTTCCCCGAATCGGGGGAGTTTCAAGATGGCGATGTTCCCACCGATCGCGGGCTGCTTTAAAGAGCCGCTGCTCCTCCTCCCACAGCCCCGATTGGGCTGGAGCACCTGATGTTCCCTACTATAAGTAGTGCGGTTGTTGTTAACATAAACAATCTCTGTTTTTAGATTAACAGCCCCATTTTACAGCAATTCCGACCCATCCTTTGTAGTTTCTGATCCCCTTTCCCTCTCCTCTCTTCTTCTCCTTTATCCCCTTCCTCTCTGGGCATCTGTTTTTTATACTGACATTTCTTATTGTAAAGGGCTGTATTTGCATTTTAATTTTCTTTGTTTTATGTTTTTTTAAGTGGAAGAGCACATGTCGCTCTCCTTCCCTTGTAATTCTTCTTTTTATAATTTTTTTTGTTTCTTTATATGTTTTTAATTTGCCTCCTGTAATGCTTTTTAATGTTTTTTAATGGCTCTTTGTATATATTTTTATGAGCTTTTATTTGTTCCTCACGAGTGCATCAGTTTTTCTTAATACAGCCTGTTACCACTACTACTGCTACTACTCACTTTAATAGCGCTACAAGGCATATACAGCGCTGTACAGACACATGTAAAAGTCAGTCCCTGCTCATCAGAGCTTACAATCTAGTCAAGACAGCACAAGGATACAGTTAGGGGAATAGTAAGGAAACACATTGGAGACAAAGTGGATCAGGATCCAAAAGCAACCTCGAAGAGATGAGTTTTCAGTCTGGATTTGAAAAGGGCCAGAGATGACGCCTGATGTACTGACTCGGGTAGTTTCTACCAGGCATAAAGAGGAGCAAGGTGAAAGATCGAAATCTGGAGTTGGCAGTAGAAGAGATGGATTCAGATAGAAGGGATTTGCCAGAAGAGTAGAGTTCCCGAGGAGGGGTGTAGGAAGAGA
Source organism: Ichthyophis bannanicus (assembly GCA_033557465.1). Lineage (NCBI taxonomy): Eukaryota > Metazoa > Chordata > Amphibia > Gymnophiona > Ichthyophiidae > Ichthyophis > Ichthyophis bannanicus. The sequence goes on along the minus strand of CM066051.1, from coordinate 40,903,243 downwards.
TAAGAGAGGAAAGGTAGTGAGGAGCAGCAGAATGAGTGCACTTATAGGTCAGCAGGAGAAGCTTGAACTGGATACGGAGCAGATAGGGAGCCAGTGAAGTGACATGAGAAAAGGGGTTATATGAGCATGTCAAAGCTGATGGGAGATTAGCTGCACAGATGAATTTTGAACAGATTGAAGGGGAGAGAGATGATTCAGAGGGAGACCATTAAGGAGGAGGTTGCAATACTCTAGGCGGGAGGTGACTAAAGAATAGATGAGTGTCTTAGTAGTTTGTACAGAAAGGAAGAGGCAAATTTTGTTGATGTTATAGAAAAAGAAACAAGGTTTTAGCTATCTGCTGGATGTGTGTGGAGAAGGAGAGGGAGGAGTCATTCCTTGGTTATTCTCATCTCCCATAGTAGGCTCTCCAGCGTTTTTGACCGGCTGTAGTTCTGATATGGTAGCTTTTTATTATGATTTGTGGCTCCTCTTCATTGTCCTTCTAAATTTCCTTTTTTAATTGCTTTCAGTTTTACCATTTGTTTTTTATCATATATGTTTTGTCACAGTTGCCTTTGAATGATATTAGCTGTTATTTTAGGTCCTTGGTTGTTTGCGACTCTTTATGTATTTTTCAAGTCAAAGCTGATCAAGATACTGTATACTCTCACTGGTAACCCTCTTGGCCTGTTGGAGATCTTGATGGACTGGATGTGCAAACTCCTCCGTGACCAGGAGGTAATTTGTG